>CM071930.1:25923770-27371532 GCA_016081115.2 Rehmannia glutinosa
AAATCAGACATCAATATATGTAATGCAAAACTAGATGTTAATGGTTTTTCACAGTATTATTTAAAAATATAGATATTGCATAATTAACGTTTAATTACAATTAATGATAGCAATATCTTGTATTGATTGAAAAAAACAATATTAGTATGAAAAAAACAATGCATATATACAATTAACTCTATAATTATTGTAAATGACATTAACATTGCGTTTGACTAAGATATATCTTGCATGCAATTTTATCATAATTTGCCTAATTAGAATTCACATATTGTATAAATAGTGTTAGTAATATGTATAGTTAGTAGAAAACAAATGAATTTAAGTGATATACAAATTTCAACATTTTTATATCACCTATGCAATTTTAGAATGACAATTCTGCGTATATACAATTATTTGTTGTAAGACTATTGTAAATTTCATATTGGATTCCATAATGCATATGTGGCATGCGGTTTATCATTTATGCCTATCTATTACAAATTATGTTCTCGCATACATATCCTCAAAAGTTGCATATTTAGTATATACAATACGATTGCATTATAATATACAAATTTTAATGGCAACCATTTAGCGGAAAACATAATTAATGTCGGACAAAGGTTGAAATATCACCGGCCTAACAAAATATTGGATCCTTAAAATGGAACAAAACAAGATTAAAAATATGTTGGAATGTATTTCAATACATTGGAAGCCGATATACTATTTTACAAGAATATGACACATGCAACGGTTTCGAGCATTAGAAAAGGTACTACAAGACAATTTAAGAAGCGATGATATTTGGGTAATACGATGTATGTGGTTTTGCAATAGAGAATGCTTCAAAACACTAAAAACAACATTCCTACGAAACTAATTAATAGCACGAGATAAAGAAAAAAAATACGCAAGAGGATTTGAACTGGGTTGGATGCAACACATTTGTATTTTTAAATACACCATAAAGATGCATATACAAGAAAATATTTTGAATAACAACTCACTCGTTCATTAACAACCGGACGTATGGGTAATTTTAAGATAAAGAAATCTAAACTTTGGGCACCCGTGCTTTATCATAAATTGCACAAGGGAAAACATAGGAAGCGCTTAAACACACCACCTGTTTCGAGAGAGATGGTAGGTGTCTACTCACAAGTTGGAGTCTTTGAAGATTGATTTCAAAAAATTCAAAAGAGACTTGAAAGCGTACATATGTGGTGTAGACGCACAAATGTGATAAGCAAATTCCTAAGACAAAAGGAAATCAATCAAGGGATGGTCTTGATTATGATGTCGATGAAGATGAACAACTCACCGCGGCTCTTTCACGGACGAACATCCATAAGGAACTATCTTTGCCTTCGGTGGTATGATATCTTTTGACTACATACATAACCAACGAGTGCTTCATTTTATTTTCTTTATGTTGATCGAACAATTTACATCACTAGAGACTACATAATACGTAATAAAAACAACGAATATTTATCTTTATAACATTGAATGTTTACATATATATATCACCAAATATACCTTATTAGTATTGTATATGTCTACATATCATCTTGCATAATAAGATTTTTTTATGTACATATGTATAAATTGAATATTGTATATATATATATATATATATATATATATATATATGATTCAATACTAAAAATGAGCAAAATTTCGGTATAAAATGGTGTTACGCTCCATTGGGGTAGATAACCGTGCGGTTTATAATATTTGCGATCGGGCTAATATTAAAGGAAGATGAAGAATTATATGCATGGTTGCTGTTCAAAAGTTCTTAGAAGTTGTGGGTGGGAACGTAGTATATTTTAACGGACAAGATCCGGCAATGAAGAATGCACGATCAAATCTGTCTTCAGAAGGCAATCCACCGATTGTGTATGTGGCACATAGGAGAAAAGTGAGTTTTAAGGTCGGGCACAATCTATTCAAGGATAAACATTTCATTGGTTGGCTAATACAATCGTGTGGGATAATTACATCACAACTTCCAGATTTTGAGAACAATCGCATGATATTATGGTTGATATCAATCTAACATCGCATCCATGGTTCACAATTATGTATGATATTAGACGAAGTTCGATCCTCGCTTGTTTTAGGGATGTACCAATGATTGGATTTCTCAAAGTACATCAAAATTGGCAAGCACAAATTCTTTGGTTTGGAAATTTTACAAATCCTCAATCAAACTTGGTTGAATTTGTCATGTTCTTTGAGAGAGCAATGGAATTACAACACCATTCAACCGATAAATTAACAACAAGTGCCAAACTACATCCAAAATGCAAACACCATTGGACATTGAAAAAGCATGCATCTTCAATGTACATGCACATGCTATTTTCCAATGTTTATACATTAAATTGAAGAAACATGATACAATTGCTCAATTATACAAATCAATGATGATACACACAAGTACTCGTACAAATTAAAGGATCACACAAATGGGGTATTTGATGTCACAAATTATAAGATGGAAAGATTAGCGAACTACAATTGCAAGATGTTTGAACAAATGTGATTACTATGTCGTCATATATTTGTGATACTCAAAGATTATGAGGATATTCCTAACAAGTTTTTAGCTACGTGATGGTGAAAGCTACCTCGATCCATCTATACATAAAAACGGATAGATGCCAATTTATAGGAGGAGATGAGGCACACAACACTAAACAATCTTTGGTCTAATTTTCCTACGGCTACATTGGTCTTGCACGAGGAAAGATTGAAAAATTGTCAAATTTATCACGTCTCGTAAGCGGAGAAAAACACAAGCTAATGAAAGAACACCAACATGAAACATCTTTAGCCAGACAAGCGATCAGGTCATCGAACCTCTCATGACTCAACATCACAATTGGTCATTTCACAGATTACCACCAAAATAAGCAAAAGCAAGAGCGTGGTAGTCGTGTGAAAAGTAGAATACAAAGCGAGAGAGAAAGTCATCAAACCAAGCATAAAACTAAAAGTCGATGTGGGACATATATGGTGAAGTTGGAACCATAATAGCGAACATGCCTAAAACCACAACAACGCCTCTTAGTAGTTAGACCTTGAAAATAATGTGTTATTTTGTTGATTCCCCTTCCCCCATATCAAAAATTCAGTTGTCTTCCCCCAAAACATAATAACATTTTTTATGATATTGTTTTACTAGATACCCGATCAATGTGTTAAATAGGGCTATATTGTAAATATGCAATCTCGTGTGTAAATATGCCCATATATATTATTGTAAATGAAAGCAGATATTCACATATGCATGTATGCGGCAATCTCGTATGTAAGTATACTTTCGTGTATGTAAACATGCATATATATATATATATATATATATATATATATATTATTCATATGCAACATATATTTCAAATCTTGCCCATCCTGGATACAATATGCAAAAAATCACATTGAAAACTCAGCTTTAAAACTTATACAAAATTTTATACACATATGCACATGAATCAATATATGTATGCAAGATATTGATAAGAACATAATTTTGCAAAACAAACTATTTATGCAAAAATCTATTAAATATATATGCACACAAATCTTCGTGGTACAAGATAATGATGTGAATATACACAAAAATAATACTTCTAAAATATACAACCTATGAACTAAAAATATGTTATACATGTAATGCATCTATTACAAAAATTCATAAAAAATTTGGACAAAACAAAATTGTGCTAACAACTAAAAAATAAATAGAATTAATTAAAAATGTTTGATACATTTAACTTCGTCCATAACTAAAATTCATAAAAACATTCATAACAACATACACAATATAGCATGGAAACCAAAAATATCCCTTCCTCGGTACAAATCAAACCAAAGGATAACAAACAACTCCAAATTACACATAATATACACTACAACTTCTTCTTCCCGGTCCAAAATATTTTAGCTTCTTCCATGTCTGTCTTTGAGAAGTATTACTCCTCTCCAGCTCAAATCCCATCTCCTTGTACCACCACCATGTAACTTTGCATATGCATCATAGCAAAAATTCCACAATCAACTGTGTTTGTAGATTGTAGTGTCTCCCCCAAGCGATACAAGCTTGAGTTGGTCGAGTTTTCCGAACAACAAAAGCCATTTGCTCACATCCTCCGGCATCAAGTAACCTGAAAATACTGAATCTACACAAATCGACTATATAAGTTAAGTGAACTGACAAGACAAAAATCTAAATTGTCATAATTATACATTAAAATAAATATGATCTATAAAATTACATGTAATTCTCTCAAGATAATTATATATATATACATATATATAGGTGGAGGTTAAAATGAGACCACATATTATAGTGAGGCAATGTGGACTCATCTCAACCCTCATTTAGTTATATCAATGGCTAAGATAAATAGGTTATAATTACATTAAATATTTAATTAAGAAATCAAAAATAAGGGTATAGTAGTCAAATTACCCAAGTGGAGGACCATCTAAATATGGAATCAGTTATTAGGAGAGAAAATCACATGGGGAGAGAGAAAAATCGCATTTGAGAGAAAATCACGCGTATGTGCTTTCTTTGCAAGTATGTTGTACACTTATCATATATTTGTTGTATATTTAACACTATTTTCTTTTTTGTATGTTTTAGCATAATTTTTCGAATATTAAAATGGTCAAACAAAAATATGTGGGGACCGTGAATCGAGAATCAGTTATATATATAGAGAGAGAATCACGCTCATTAACATATGGGGACCGTGGATTAAATAAATTAATTATAGAGAGAGAAAAAATCACGTTCATTATTGTGTGTTGTATATTTAACATATATTTGATGTACACTTAACACTATTTTTATTTGTATGTTTAACATGATTTTACCGCATATTAAAATGGTCAAATAAAAATATTCGGGGAGTGGATTAAGTAAATCAATTATAGAGAGAGAGAGAGAGAAAAAAATCACGCTCATTAGTGTATATATTTTAGCATATATTTGATGTATACTTAACACTATTTTGATGTATGTTTAACATAATTTTACTGCATATTACAATTGTCAAACAAAACTATAAGTATACAACAAACACATATAAGTATACAACAAACCACATATAAATATACAACAAAAAACATAAGTATACAAAGAACATAAATATATACATCAAAAATTTGCTATTTATAGAACAAAACACATCTAAGTATACATCAAAAACTATCAAGTGTACAGTAATCCTAACTGCCTCCTCGTATGCCCTCGTTTTTTCCACGTCATCATCGTCTTCTTCACCAATCCTCCAATCCTGTCTTTTATTTTAAAACATCAAAAAATATCTCTCGAACTCCGGCACTCTAATCACCTTCTTCAACAAAATACTTGCCCAACACCTATTATTGAATTGTCAGTCAAAACAATTCTCTCATCTCTGCATACTTTTCCTCACTCAACCCGTTCAACACCTCTTTCAGCTGCTTAGCGCCGCCGCGCGGCACCGCAAAAAGCAAAGCAATCTCATACCATCTTAAAACATCCATCAACGGCATATCCCGGATCGGGCCGGTCCCCAATCACCACCGGCACGCACCAACACCATCACCTCCACCATCTACGTCACCTCGCCGTGATTAAGAAACAAAACGGAACTTACTTTGAACACTCGCATATAATTCAACGGGCTCATTTCTCTCCCAAGAAATCAAACCAAGGAGGAAATCAATCGATGCCCATGGGCGTGTACATTTGATAGAATCGTGATCTCCAAAAAGTATAATTTGAGCAATTTAGATGAAGAAAATGGAGCAAATGTAGTAAATGAACATAACTGATGGAAGAAATACTACATAGGCGGAAGAAAAAGACGAGAACAAAACTTCAGCAGAACCATCTAAAATTGTTTATTAAATTGGGTACATCTCAACCATCTAAAATTCTGCATTTGTGGGACGGGATTAGTCCACACTGTCTCATTCTAATTATGTGGTCTCATTTGATCTTATTCCTATATATATATATATATTTATTGTAATGTAGTTAAGAGAGAATTCGTTACAATGTAGTTAAGATCAACTACATCATAATATATGCAAATAATCATGAACTAAATACACATTTAACAAATAAGAAGCCCCCTCGGAATTGCTCTGCCCTCATGCGAGATCTCGAGCCAAGATCCTAGAGGAATTCCAAACGCTTGCATATGAAGGATTTTTCAATGGAATGGCTCAAGGAGGCGTGGGATTTTTACTAGAAGAAGATTTTGAATTATGTCAATAAGGCCAGAAAAGTAGACTACGGGAAGCAAAAAGCAAACTTCAAGGGCTTGACCTATTTAGTACACTCCCGCAGGAGGACGGGACTCGGACAAGGAAAAGGAAGGATTAGTGGACGTGGAACAAGTAGAGGAACTCACTACCACGAAACTAAAGATGTTCGATATGTGAATCCTAGAAGAAAGGACTAATATAGGTTAGGTTACCGACGAATCGAAAATAGAGAAGTGGCCAAAAGGAATAAGTAGTTGAGGAGAAGTTAATAAGAAGAAAACATAAGGCTCGATCACAAATGGCGAGAAAGGAAGCAGAGAGTGAAGACCACTGCAAAGAGAGCATATGAGAAAAAAAAAAGAAAGAAGAAGAAAGAAGTTAAAGAGAGTCAAGATGATAACATGTAAAACTTAGATTAGAAAGTTGGCACCCCAATTCAATGAGTGGAAGACCAAGTTAAAGATTACAGAGAATTTGGATTGAAGATCGAAGAGAAACACAAATCGTATGGCGGTGAGTGAAGTCAAGTTTCAATCAAGTGACAAAAGTTAGTCGGTGACAAACAAAGTCATTTCAAAATCATTGGAGTTGACTGTCAAAGGGATTATACATCAGAAAGGATCAAAGAAAGCTAAAAGAGATCGGTTGTAAAGCAAAGTCAAGGTTTTGCTAGAAATAGGCATGTGTCAGACTGCCTACATTAAAGTTGTTTTGCTGAAAGAGTGCAAAAATTAAGGAACCAATGAGATGTACGAAATCTGCAAAGTTTAAGGAAAGGCCGCAGAGCATTAAGTTCAAGGTACAATTAACATCAATCTTTTTGCAAGACAAGACAAGCCAATGACACGAAGTGGAGTTTGACAATGCATCAATCTCTTGAAAGGATACATTTTTGAACAACTTCTATAAAGGGTGAGGAATTCTTAGAGAGAAGACACTTATGCAATCTGAGACACAAAAGAGAAATAAAGCAAAGCAAAGTAATATCTCTCAAGAATTCCAATATTATCCTCAAGCCTAAACTCGAAGGAAATCGATCCAACACACTTAGTGAAGGAAAGACAACTTCATTTGCCGTAGAGGAAAAACTTGTTTCAACAACAAGGGATCTACTCTCAAAGGTTGAAGGAGGTGTACTAAGGTTCCGGATTGAACCAGAGGGTTTGAACCTATTGGAGGGCTGTGTGAACGAATCCAAAGGTTTGATGGAGCTGGATTAGTAGGGCAGCTGTCTTGTGAAGTAGCTAAGTCCCAGAAGAAGCTAGGCGTGTGATCAATGTTGTCTTGGACTATACATTTTGTAACAAAGTCATCGTTACATTAATGGATTCCTCCGAGGATTAGAGAAGAGTGGATTAGAGAAATTACCTCATCCTAGAACTACTATAAATTTCTTGTTTTTTATATTGACACTTACATTCTTGCTCATTATAATTGTTGTTTGTTAATTTGCTAAGTCAATGATAATAACCTAGCTTAAACAAGTATTGAAAAACATAATCAAAACTATGGGTGAAAGTCTTCCGCTGTTAAAAAACCAATTCAACTGTATTTTTTAAAGTGTTAAATGAATCAGCTGACTTATATTATCAACAGCTCAGTCGAGTTTGTTGAGTGGCTAACTCTCCTATGTAAATCAACTTAGGCTGTCACGGACTTAGGTGACTTGAGTCAACTACAATTTATTACAAGGACTAAAAATGAGAAGTTGGTAAATTCTATTCAACCCCTTCTAGACTTTACTTATCACCCTTTGGGACCTACAGAGCACATATTTCTAAAGTGAAGAGGAGGAATTGTCATATCCTGGACAACTATTATTTGGCGGTGGTAATGTGATAAATATGGAGATTTACCACATAAGTTGGTGTGTTAACCTCTAGGATTGCACTTTCAGAGCCAACCATCTTAACTGACATGGCTTCCTTTCCATCCTTTGCCTTGGCTGCATCAAGAACTTCATCGGCTGCATCGCAACTAGGGTTTTTATCGGCATGCATTGCAGTGGGATTTTAGTTTCATCGGCTTGCACCACTGAGTCCACGAGCATCAAGGTCACTAAACTTGAGACTCGGCTATTTGTCCAATCGAGTGATCGGTAAACGGGCGGTGTCTCAACACCTTTCACAAGGGAAGGCTCGGCTAATGTGCCCTATTCATCACCTTCCTTAGTTTCATCTCATTGATCTTGGATTCTGTCCTCGGAGTTCACATGTGAGGTTGTAGCATCTATTGTCCTCACCATTTTCATAATGTCGGAGCTATGATAATATTTGAATAGAAGATGACTCTCTTGGGCCCGTCTGCAAAGCACTCATGCAACTCCTTGGACTCTTAGATCTTACTTGACTCGGCCTTCTCCATTTTGCATCAGGAGTTCCATCTCCTCTACATTACTATATTGCTATTTGCTAGAGGCTGGGCTTGTAAAAGCACTTTCTAGGGGTCGTCGTGAAGGCACAAGTATGAGGTTTTAGAGATTCCTCAATAGCCTTGGTTTTAGTTTTCTCCTCGTCCTTTTCTCATACTGAGAATCGTCATGCAAAAAAAAGTCTATATCGAGAGCGGAGGCGATAGAAATGTTCACTAGAAAGCTTTGAAGCTCTTCTTCTTCTTCAATGAATTAGACTTTGGAATTGATATCTCGGCATAACTTAGCTTCGAGGCCCTCTAACAGTAGCCTCTCTTGCGTCATGATATGCGGGAGATAACATTGTCAAGTCATCATCCTCTCTTGTATTTGTCGATTGTGTTTCTTTTCTGACTCTTCAGCTATTTCCGAACATCAACAATAGTCCCATGTGTCTCAGTGGCTTCCACACCACTTCTATCTTTCAATGTTTTCTGCTCTTCTTCAGTAGCCTCTTTCTCAACAGCTGTGCCAGACTCAACTAACTTAGCTAATTCAGACTTCTTCACAAGTCTGCTCCTTGTCTTTACCAATCGGACTTCAACTTCTTGTTGTTCCTCTTCAATGGCAGTATACTCTGCCATTTTTATCTTATTTGCTGCAGCTGGCTTCCGGGGCACAGTTGAGTGCTTTTTTTGATAATCAGAGAAGGAGCTGGAGATTCCTTCTCAGCTGCGAGAGCAGGGACATGGTACTTCTCGGCTGCAGGGGAAGGAGCTGACTTAGCTGCAGGGGCATGTGCCTTCTTCTTCTTTTGCACAGCCTTGGGCAAATGCAGTTGTGTCCATGGGGACAAAAATCCGATTCCCCCTCCCTCATATCCATCTTCCTTGAATGGGCTTGGTGTTGGGCAGCTGAGTGGTTTGCCCTGAACATTTTCTTGTTCACGTGAAAGGGTTTCTAATTCCTGAGAGGAATACCCTTCACTTCCAGCAGATGACCTAAAACCGCACCATATCCGAGTAAGTCGCTAAACGAACCATCTTTGCCTGCGGACTTGTTTAGCACATTTTGGCACAACTTGCCAAAAACAAATTCCAACCAGTTGACTTCCTGTCAACACACTTGGCCACGACATCCATCAATTTGTGGTAGTCGTCTTTTATCAGTGACTTCTTGGCTGTATAGATGAGCTTCACAACAAAGATCTGGTTTGGCTATTTCATTCAAACAAGAAGAATAAAGATAACAGTTCACAGCTAAGTCCATAGCATCAACTTAATCTCTTTGTTGTAGACCGATGAATGGATCTCATCATCGTGAACTTGGCATTCACGTAGAACATTGCAACTATTCAAATAGGTATGCGAGTATTCCATTGTTAGAAACGCTGAGACCCGACTTTCATAAAGCTTATCGCCTATCTTCTTTGCCGCCTTGTCTACGCCTTGCTTGACGAGGCCATCAAAATCCATGGTCGCTCCCGGTGTGGATCATCTTAGCTAACTTAGCATAATCATATGAAGGTGCCATTTCGAGTTTGGATTTGAAAATCAAACGGATGAAAAACTAGGGTTTGCTCTTAGTTGCAAAGAGAAAAATTTGCCTTAGGTTGCTTTGAGAGTAAGAGTATTTTGTTAGATGAGAGATAAAATATGATTTCTCTACATATGGGATGTGAGGGGACAATTTTTGAATTCAAAAAGGTTGAATTTGATCAACATTGGGATCACGTCTTACAAACCACATTAATTTTCCCGCATTAAATACAACAACACTTATATCCAATCATGGGTAAAACGGCGTAAGCTTTTTACGACACCGTAATTACTACCGACGTCAATCCTAAAAACATTTCCGCTCATAGAAAACGATTGCGTTTGTCACTGACTCTGCTTCTCTCTTGACTTTATAAACACTCGGCTATCCACTAACTCCGATACAACCCGACTAGCCGTCTTGGCTATTTCACTTAGCTAAAAAATGAAACTCCCATGATTACATTTGTCTCTTCTTTAACTCTGTGATTGAGTCTTCTAAGCCTTCTAACTCGAACTTAATCAATCCAAGCTCATTCTTAAGCTCTTCTAACTCGATTCACATAGAGGCTTAGTGAATATATCGACTAATTGCTTATCGGTTGATATGTATTCCAATGTGATGTCTTTATTTTTTCAATATGATCTCTTATAAAATGATATCTTACATCAATGTGCTTGGTTATTGAGTGCAATCTTGGATTTTGAGTAATTTCAATGGCACTTGTTTATCACACATAATTGGAATCTCTCTTTCTTCTATAGAATAGTCTCTCACCGTTGCCTCATCCATAAAACTTGGGCAAAACAGCCTTCCTCTGACTATATATGTACTCGCTTCAGTTGTGGATGTAGCTATTGAATTTTGTTTCTTGCTGAACCAAGAAACCAATCTATTTCCAAACATTTGATAGGTACCTGATGTACTTTTCCTGTCCACTCTACATCCAACATAGTCTGAGTCTGAGTAGCCAACTAGCTTGAATCCTCCATACTTTGGATACCATAAGCCAACTTCTTGTTATCCCTTCAAATACCTCGGGATTGTCTTGTGTAGTCATGTGACTTTCCTTTGGAGCAGATTGAAATCTGACACATACATCTACAGCAAAATGATGTCTGGCATACTTGTTGTTAAATAGAGCAAAGATCCAAAGAAAGCTCTATATCTTGTTTGATCAACAACTTTGTCTTCTACATCCATGTCCATTTTGACTGAAGTATTCATGGGAATCTTCATAGTTGACTTCCCATCCATACCAAATTTCTTTATTGAATCTCTGGTATATTGGTTTGACTTTTGAAGGTTTCATCCTCCATTTGCTTGAATTGAAGACCTAGAAAGAAAGTAAGCTCTCCCATTTCTTTATTACATCTCTGGTATATTTGGTTTGACATAGATTTTGATGATACCATGTAAAACTTAAACTAGGAAGTTGGCACCCCATTTTCCTTGTAATTTGTATTATAATAGATAGGACCAAGAAAGCTGAGTCAAGTCGGTATGTCAAAGATTACAAGAAGTCAACTACGGATTGTGTGAAGACTCTTTGTGTGTCACCGAGTAAGGCCATGAAGGATGACAAGGACTCGGCGACGAGTCGGCTAAGGAACAGTTGTGTGAAGTGTCGGTCAAATCAACTCCGCCAAAGCCAAGTCTACAAGTTGAAATGACAAGAAGTCAATCCAATGATTGGAGCGGACTCCGGTCACCTGGGTAAAACAATCAAGTAAAGACAAGCTGACTTAGATCCGTTGATTAAAGTTAAGAATATTACTCAATATAATAATATGTCAAAGTCGCCCGAGGTCTAAAGTGTACATTCCCGAATTGTGCAAAAGGAATAAGCCAATGGGAAACACTGCACCTTGTGTCGCATCTCGCAATCGCCATTTGAAATGCCATTAATATGAGGAAAGGTCAACAACAAGGACTTGAGACCAAGACAAGACAAGCCAACGAACATAAGTGACATTTGAAATTAGGCAATATCTTCAATGACAAAATTTCAAATAGGCACTATAAAAAGTCGAGGAAGCAATTGAGAAAAGGTTACCTTGCACACCGAAAATCAAGTAATATTCAAGCATTTAACCTTCAATACTATCAAAGCTAATCGAAATTCCTCAAGCACGAAACTTAAAGAAACTTGATCCAACACTCACCATGTGAAGGAAAAAACAACTTCCAATCAAGAAGAGGAAAACTTTTGAAGAAAACAAAAGGGGTCTACTCTCCAAGTCGATTGTAGAAGGGTTCAAGGTCGAACCATTATCAAGTTTGTTGGAGGGCTTCGTGATCAAATCCGAGAACTTGAGAAGTGAATCAAGTAGCAAAGCGGTTTGCCGTGAAGAAGGTAGTCGCAAGAGAAGCCACCGTGTGATCAAGGCTATCTCCCAGGCCGATAACCACCGTAAACCGAGTTGTTACATAGTGGATTCCTCCGGGAGTTGGAGAAGATAAGATTTGAAGAATTACCCCATCTACGAACCTCTATAAATATTTGTGTCATTTACTTTTAGCAAATTTACTTTCCTTCATATTTCTTTTTATAATCTATGATTAGTAATATATTTGCTCGCAACCGATTAATAACCAAGTGCTTAAAACCAAGTGTTAAAAACAAACTTAAAACAAATCAAAGGGTGTTAAGTCTTCTCGCTATTAAAAACCAAACCACCAAGTTAAGTATTTGGCATATGCAGGCTGAGTTATACTATCAACACTCTATCGAGTGCATGAGTGGGTAACTTAGCCGAAAAACAAACTTAATCGTCCACTAAGGACGCAACTGTTTGAGTCAACTCTGTTGAATATTTCAAAAAGGACTAAAATCGAAAATTTGGTAAGGTTTATTCAACCCCCCTTTCTAAACCTTACACCACACCTCTTAGGACCTACAAGTTGTATCGTAGCGGTTGGTTCAGCCGAGCCTTCCACACTCCACTCTTGGACTAGATCTTTATCTTTTCTAAAGGTTTTAACACTTGTGTTTTTCAAAGTCTTTCATTTTTCAAGCAAAGTTATTATCATGGAAGCAAATCTAACACACATTCCAATGTTCACTTTGTTGAAGAATTTGATGATTGGAAAATACGATGCGGGCTCATCTATCCGCATTACATGATGAGATATGGCTTGTGATAGAGGATAAGCCACTTGCAAATACTCAAAGTGAACACGGCTGCATACCAAGAAGCGTTTGAAGCAAGACCACCATGGTTGAAAAACCAAGAACTTAATGGACAAATGAAAATAGAAAGATATATAACTTGGACAATGTGGCCAAGGATATACTCTACAAGATATTGGACAAAATCATGTTCAATAAAGTTAAATCTTGCAAATCATAAAAAGAAATCTAGAATAAGTGACTTTATTTTGTGAAGGATCTCGAACAAATTAAAGAGAATAAATTATCGATTGATTTTCAAACATTTGAAAACTTTAAAATGTTTGCGGTGAAACTCGGATCATTTGGATGCAGTTTACTTGACATTACAAATGAGCTTTCGACTCTTGGGAAAGAGTATACGAGAAGAAATGTGTATGAAGATTTTAAGAGCCCCCTCGGTGAATGGGAAATGAAGGTTATGGATCTAAGACATTCAATGGACCTCTCAAAGACATCGAATCATGAGCTATTCTCGGACCTCAAAGCATATGAGTTTGAGCCGAGAAGGAAAGAGCAAGAGGAGACGGTTGTGCCCAAAACAAAACAATTGTGCACTAATGGCAAGTGATGGAAAGAGAGTAAGTCAAAAGAGACCATAGACCAGGAGGAGATAGCCCTGATGGTTAAGATATTCAACAAGTTCCAAATCAAGGGAGGACAGGCCGCCCAAGAGAGCTGAGCATCAAAGAGCTGATAATCAAAGGATAGACAGAGCTGATCAGAGAGCTGAGAACCTGTGTTAGAATTGCAGACAACCATGACATTTTGCTGTTGACTATTCCTATCCACTAGTCAACAAGTATAGAAATGAAGAAGAAAGAAAAGTCTTCAGGGAAAGAAGACAAGAAATGAAGAAAGCCATGTTGGGTGCTGAGACTACTGAGCCAGCCAAGTGCAAAGAGGCAGTAGACTCAGATAGTAGTGAAGCAGACTACTCAAGTGATTCTGAGAAAGAATCCATGATCTGTCTTATGGCTAAAGAACAAGAACAAGAAGATGAGGAACTCCAATTTATCTCATTCTGATTCAAGTGATAGCGACTGTGATACACACACTTCATAACCCACTGATCTTTATGATTCATTAGGCAAAATGATGAAAGATTTTGAACACATAAAATCCTCACACACAATTTTAAATAAGGAGAACAACCAGCTTAAAAGCCAAACTCACAAATGACTAAGGAGCCGAGTACTCGAGTCACATAGCCGATGAGAACACTAAGTCAAGGTCGAAAATGCCAAGATCATAACAGAGTTAGCTGCTATAGAAAAGAGGAAAAAATCTTTAAAATGTGATTGCCTCATTTACAAAAGCATCCAAATCATTGGATGAACTTATTATGAGCCAAAAAGAATGTGGAGATAAGACAGACATAGGATTTAATTCCTTTGTGCATAGTCAAACTCAAGAGTGATTTTGGAAAAGGATCTTCAAATAATGAAGCATCCCAAAACTTAAAACACCAAATGCCGCACCCACATTCTGTCAAAGCACAATCAAAATCATACGGCCTTGGATATAAAGGGAAAAGAAAGTAGCGATTGAGTATGCTAAGAGGACAACTGAGAGGCGATTAGTATGAGTTTTGCATGTATTTTGGGGCATAATTATGGATACAATATGTAGATAAGGATGCATAACTCAGTAAAATGGGTCATATTCTCTCTTTGGGGAAAAGATATTACGTTTTGCTCGTTTTGCAGGAAAATCACTATTTTTGTAGCACTTTTGTGGCAATTGGGAGCATTGTAGCTATTAGAACCCTTGTGAATCAGGAAAATATATATGGAATAATGAGTACACTAAGTAAGGAGTTGACACAAGAAAAATTGGCTGAATAGGAGCAGATTTTGACCACACATGTGGCCGATGTACGGGCGGTGCATGGGTCGCGCATGGTCCGAAATTTTGTACTTTGGTTCGGCGTGACACACGACTAGGTCGTGCGTGAGCGCACGCGGGTCATGTGTGGGCCGTAAAATTGATATTTTGGTTCGACTTAACGCATGGGCAGCCCGTGCGTGAGCGCACGCAGTCGTGCGTCTTCCGAATGTCCAAATTTGACCGCACATTGACCTAGTCTTCTAAAAGGTATAAATACCATTTTTGGGGCGCACACCGAGGTGGAAAAGGGGCGGAATATACCCAAGAACACAAGAAACACATCAACTTCATCAAGGAAGAATCAAGGGAAGAATTAGGTCACATTGGGGCTTAAGGATCGAAGATTTATCGAGAGATTATCTACTTTCCCTAAGTTTTCTCATTCTTTGTATTTCAATCTTTCATTTGAGCTTGAGTTTTGTATGAAAAATTTTTCTATGGATTGTTTAAACATCATGAGTAGCTAAACTTCTTGTGATTTCCGGGTTTGAATGTAGATTAATTGACTCTTGTTAGATGTTTTAATCTTAGTTGAAGTTATTATTTTGAAGCCTTTGAGTACTTTGTTCTTATTCTTGTTTTAATCATTCGGCCAATGATATAGCATTTTTGATGTACTGATTCATAATTCGAGAGATGAGCTTCAATACTAGATTTTGAGTACTTGACATGAATATTTGCATAATCGAGAGGTTTGTAGATATTTGTGAGGATATTTGATCTTTAGAGCATTTGGGAGTTGTATATCTATTGTTGAGTAGAGATGCTAGCATAGATATTTCAATCTACACTTTATTTACATCTCGAGAGGGAGGATAAAATATTGTTGTGATCATCTTATAGGAATATTGATAATAACTTTGACTTTGATTAAATTGGATAACAAGAGAGATATTAATCAAAACCATAACCCGGGAATCCATTTCATTCTCTTGACTTTTCAATTATTACTCTTGCCTTGTATTTTTATGGTATATCTTGTCTTAGTTTCCAACAACATTCATCTAATTTCGATCGTCTAAATAAAGATAAGACTATTTCGATCTCAATACTTAGTACACTAATTTATTAGTCTCTGTGGATACGACCTTGCTACCCTATGCTATAAACTACACCGTACACTTGCAGTGAAGCTAAAAATAAGGCGAACAAGAGGAAATTTAGCCGAGTTCCACAGCAAACTCCAAATACAAAATACTCGTGAAAAGCAAACAGAGCTACCAAAAACCCCAATAATTTCATCAGAGAAATACCAATGATGGGAATGGTAGAAAATATCCAAACTATGCCGATTGGAATAATGTGAAACATCAGGAAAGACCTATGGAATACAAGCCAAAATGGCAATGACCTAAACCTCAACAAAGGTCATTCCAAAGGCAAGAGAAATTTTATCAGCACACATATGCACCCAAGCACTACACTCAGAAATACCACAACTACCCCAAGAAAGCAATTGCTAAACCACACACATAGGCGTATAAACAAAAGAGATAACTTTAGGACCCTAAAACCCCCAAGCAATTTGCTAATGTGCACTAATATTATGGCACTAATAGATGACAACCACTTAGAGTCAGACCATTTGGCTATAGGTTGGTTGGAGCATCTTATAGAACTAACCCCTCAGGACCCAGACAAGTATGGGTACCTAAAAACTGATTTCCTTGATTGCAGGTTCAAGGAACACCTAAGTACCAAGGAACTTGGTAAATGGATAGTGGTTGTTCCAGACACATGACAGAAACAAGAAAAACTGTCAAGATTCAAGGAAATTAGAGGTGCAAAAGTTATATTTGGAGAAAATGAAGCTCCAGGGGAGATCAAAGGCACATGATCCATCAAGAAAAATGGATTGGAAATCACAGATGATGCTTATGTTGAAGGTCTGATCTTCAACTTGTTAAACATCAACCAACTCTGTGACAAAGTGTAACGCCCCAGTTTTCAAAATACAGGATTAACTTAATTTAATAAGAAAACGTATTTAAAAGCTCATGAATAAGACACAACTCAAAAATAAGTGGAACTATTTTATTAATAAACCCCAAATAATTCATGACTCTTCCCTTTCCTAAAGTTGCGCTAATCTAATTTTATAAAATATAGTCTAATTATAAAATTTTGCGACCAAATAAACAAAAGTACTTTATTTCAAACTCATACAACAATCATCCAAAAATAAAATAGTAGCTAAAAATCTGTTAACAAATAAAATATTCCTAAAGTTGTAAAATAAATCAAATTATTGACTTGCATCCACCGCCTCCGATCCTCGCTCAGACTCCTCAACCTGAAAAGTGTTAATAAATATGGGGTGAGCTTTCAACTCGCTCAATGGGGACACATTTGTTATAATTAAATACAATAATAAGCATAGTCATAAACATTCAACATGTACTTTAACTTTTATTTTGACTGGCTAGTTACTCTATAGTACTGTGGGTTCACCCCGAGGATACTTTTGATCCCGGACCTTCTTATAGCCCCTTACTAAGTACTGTGGGTTCACCCCGATGATGCTTTTGATCCTGGACCTTCTTACAGCCCCAGACTAATTATAACACTACGGGTTCACCCCAGGATACTTTTGATCCTGGACCTTCTTACTGGCTAACATGTGTTCTTTTATTCCACATTTCACATAAATGAACACACATATACGAAGTATTTAAAAATGACAAATAATAAATGAATAGAAATATCCCCACCTCGAGACTTTGCTTGAAAAATAGTGAATGATTTGATTCAATATCCCTATTGAACTTCAGAACACGCCATCCTCGTCGCCTAACATGGATATATATATATATATATATATATATATATATCTTAGTTCCTAGAAGTCAAAGTATTAACCTTGATATCGGAAGCACTAAAATAACATTCTTGGAAGCTCACGGTATATTCTAAGGTTTAGGGTTCAACTTGCTAGGTTTGAACAATACTAAATCTCTGCGGTTTGGGTCGGATACTATTTTCTCATAAAACATTTACTGTAATTATTCAATATTTTTACAGTGGATAATAGATTCAAAAATAGATATCATATAAACATTTCAAAAATATTCGATATGTTTAGCTATGGGTTTTGAATTTGTGAAACTGAAACTGTTGTAACACAAAATCCAGCACAACTGTGGAAGAAAACTGATATTTAAATAAATATAGTACTATAGGATCTGAAATTTTAACTAAGTATAATAAACATGCCATAGAATAACATATCCAAAAATCATAATATTTACAATTCGTTAACTTTAGGTATTGAATTTCATAAACTAAAGCTTTTGTCATAGCTAAAACTGTAATGTTTGGAAACTAGTTAATATTTAAATAAATATAAGTTGGAATGATCTGATATTTTATCAAAAGGTAGTATACATTATAAGACATAACACATCAAATATTCAGGTATTTTAAAGGTCTTTATATATGGTTTTCTTGAATTAATAAATTAGAAACTGAGTATACTCAAGATTTGGAAAGCGTGAATGAAAATTTTATATAAAATAAAATACACCTCAAACGTATATTAAATTTTAACTGAATATTATAAACATATAATAACATAACATATTTCAATTTCACAAATTTTGGATATGTATAAATAGGTTTTGGAATTTCTAAAATGAAAACAGGGAATAACATAAATTCTGGTATCTTAGTTTGAAAATTTATTGTAAGTTAGTAGCGATCTACTAAGAAAAATCACGATGTGGGTTATTTTTAACCGATTGACCAAATCTACATACTTTTTGCGGATGACATATGGTTTAGAACAATTTACCCAATTATACACAAGAGAAATAGTGAGATTATTGAATATGGATACTAGGTTCATTTTTAAATATTTGGAGAAGCTCGAAAAATTTATGGGAATAGAGTTAAGTTTTACTACAACATATCATCCACAGACGGATGGACACACTAAAAGAACAATACAATTCTATATGATAGGTATTTTGGTTTTGAGGGATGATTGAGACGCATATTTACCTTTAGTGGAGTCCGCTTGTAACAACAATTACTAGGACACAATTGAGCCAGGACAAGGCAACTTGAGAATGAGATGATGAGATTGTAGCAAGATACTTGGACTTTATTGGAGCTTGAATCAAGTTAACTAAATTTCGAGGACGAAATTTTTTTAAGAGGGGGAGTTTGTAACACCCGGGAAAAAAAAGGAAGTGTATATAATTAGTTAGATAGTCCATTAGTGAATTATTATTATTATTATTGGATTTATTATCCAATTACATGGCCCATGAGGAATCCTAAGGTGCTTGGGAAACTACCTAGGGTAATTATATTAGGAGTCTTTCGTTATTAGGGTTTATTATACCACATTAGAGATGACAAAAATAAAAATGCTCCAGCTTTATTTCTCTCTGAGCCATTCAGCCCCCATCATCTACCATACAACCACGACGAAGTTTCTCTTCAACGCCATGATCCCTCAATTGCCTTCCCTATTTAATTATAAAATCTTAAGGTAATTTTCTTATAAAATTCGAAACCCAATCTATAATGTTGAGAATTTTATGAAGTTTGAATATGTTATTATTCATTCCGTTTTTATTGTACTATTAAAATTTCATACTAATCCGATGAGTACGTTTGTAGATATTGAATTTTCAAACTAAGATACTTAATTTATGTTATTCCCTGTTTTCATTTTAGAAATTCCAAAACCTATTTATACATATCCAAAATTTGTGAAATTGAAATATGTTATGTTATTATATGTTTATAATATTCAGTTAAAATTTAATATACGTTTGAGGTGTATTTTATTTTATATAAAATTTTCATTCACGCTTTCCAAATCTTGAGTATACTCAGTTTCTAATTTATTAATTCAAGAAAACCATATATAAAGACCTTTAAAATACCTGAATATTTGATGTGTTATGTATTATAATGTATACTACCTTTTGATAAAATATCAGATCATTCCAACTTATATTTATTTAAATATTAACTAGTTTCCAAAATGTTTTAGTTTTAGCTATGACAAAAGGTTTACTTTATGAAATTCAAAACCTAATGTTATCGAATTGTAAATATTATAATTTTTGGATATGTTATTCTATGGTATGTTTATTATACGTAGTTAAATTTCAGATCCTATAGTACTATATTTATTTAAATATCAATTTTCTTCCATAGTTGTGCAGGATTTTGTGTTACAACAATTTCAGTTTCACAAATTCAAAACCCATAGCTAAACATATCGAATCTTTTTGAAATTTTTATATGATATCTATTTTTGAATCTATTATCTACTGTAAAAATATTGAATAATTACAGTAAACTTTTTTATGAGAAAATATTATTCGATCCAAATTGCGGAGAGATTTAGTATTGTTCAAACATACCAAGTTGAACCCTAAACCTTAGGAATATACCGTGAGCTTCCAAGAATGTTATTTTAGTGCTTCTGATATCAAGGTTAATACTTTGACTTCTAGGAACTAAGATATATATATATATATATATATATATATCCATGTTAAAGCGACGAGGATGGCGTGTTACAAGTTCAATAGGGATATTGTATCAAATCATTAACTATTTTTCAAGAAAAGTTTCGAGGTGGGGATATTTCTATTCACTTATTATTTGTCATTTTTAAATACTTCGTATATGTGTGTTCATTTATGTGAAATGTGGAATAAAAGAAATCATGTTAGCCAGGGGCCGTAAGAAGGTCCGGGATCAAAAGTATCCTCGGGTGAACCCGCATGTTATATTTAGTCCTGGGGTAAAGAAGGTCCAGGATCAAAAGCATCATCGGGGTGAACCCACGATTTAGTAAGGGGCTATAAGAAGGTCCGGGATCAAAAGTATCCTCGGGGTGAACCCACAAGATATAGAGTAACTAGCTACCAAAATAAAAGTTAAAGTACATGTTGAATGTTTATGACTATGCCTATTGTTGTATTTAATTATGACAAATGTGTCCTCATTGAGCGAGTTGAAAGCTCACCCCATATTTATTAACACTTTTCGAGGTTGAGGAGTTTGAGCGAGGATTGGAGGCGGTGGATGCAAGTCAATAATTTTATTTATTTTACAACTTTAGGAATAATTTATTTTGTTAACGAATTTTTAGCTACTATTTTATTTTTGGATGATCATTTGTTATGCGAGTTTGAAATAAAGTACTTTTATTTATTTGGACGCAAAATTTTATTATTAGACTATATTTTATAAAATTAGATTAGCGCAGCGGAAGAGTCAGGAATTATTTGGGGTTTATTTATAAAATAGTTCCACTTATTTTTGAGTTGTGTCTTATTCATAAGCTTTTAAATACGCTTTCTTATTAAATTAAGTTACTCCTGTGTTTTGAAAACTGGGGCGTTACACAAAGGCTATAATGTAGGATTCAACATGGGAGTGTGCAAGATCAACGATGCTGAATCAAATAAAATAGTGCTGCAAGGGTGAAGGCAAAAGAATATGTATGTGGTAGATTGGTCTACTGCTACACCAAGCACAAGTCTGCTAGCAAAGAGCACAACCGAATTAAGTTGGATGTGGCACAAGAAGCTGAGTCACCTGAATTTAAAGACAATCAACAAGCTTGCAAGGAATCATCTTGTAGAAGGATTTCCAGACTTAGTGTACAAGAAAGAAAGTGTATGTGATGCATGCCAGATGGGAAAGCAAATCAAATCTTCATTGAAGGATAAGCCAAGTCCTTCTTCAACAAGAATATTACATCTGCTGCATATGGATTTATTTGGTCCAGTTGAGCCAGCTAGCATAAGTGGAAAGAAAAACACCCTGGTAGTGGTGGATGATTATTCAAGATATACATGGACAATATCCATGTGTAAAAAGAAGGAAACTTTCCAGAAGTTACCTCAGCTGATGAAAAGAGTTCAAAATGAAAAGAGCCAAACCATTATAAAGATAAGATCTAACAGAGGAACTGAGTTTGTCAATGGGATAATAACTCAATATTGTGTTGAAAATGGAATTGCTCATGAGTTATCAGCAGCAAAAACTCCACAGCAGAATGGAGTGGCTGAAAGAATGAACATAACTCTCAAGGAAGCTGCAAGGACTATGTTAGCTGAAGCTGGATTGCCTAAGAGATTTTGGACTAAAGCCATTAACACAACATGCTATACTCAAAATAGATGCATGATCAACAGACAATTGACTAACACTCCCTACGAAATTTGGACAGGGAGAAAGCCAAATGTTGGATATTTCAGGATATTTGGATGTAAATGCTTCATCCATAATAATGGCAAAGATAATTTGAAGGCTTTTAATGCTAAAGCTGATGAAGGTACCTTTTTGGGATACTCAGCTGAGAGTAAAGCCTATAAAGTGGTGAACAAGAGGACTATGGTCACAGAAGAGTCTATCCAAGTGGTTTTTGATGAACCTAATGTGAATGGAGAAGGCATTGAAGAGTTAGGCGATAAGTCAATCGGCCAACTACGCGAGAAGAGTCCTTATGTGGAAGTCAAGTGAGAGCAATCAATCCATATGAAGATGAGATAGCTGAATCTCAAAGACAACGGAAGGTCTACAACTAAATGAAGATGAAAGAGTTGTTCAAGACAACTTAGTTGCGAGACGGCTGAATCCAGCTGTCTTACTCCAACCTAATGTCAGATGGCTGAGAGACCATCCACCAGAGTTAGTCATTGGAGATATTAGAGATGGCATAAGAACCAGATCCGGAGCACAACATGAAGCTATGTTCACTTGTTTCATATCCCAGATAGAGCCTAAAGATGTGTCTCAAGCATTGGATGACACACATTGGATTCAAGCTAGCAAGAAGAGCTTAATCAGTTTGAAAGAAACAAAGTATGGGAATTAGTTCAAAGGCCAACCCATCAAAATGTTATAGGCACAAAATGGGTTTTCGGAACAAGATGAATGAGGAAGGATCTGTTGTGAGAAACAAAGCAAGATTGGTAGCCAAAGGGTATTTCCAAGAAGAAGGTATAGATTTGATGAAACCTTTGCTCTGTTGCAAGATTGGAAGCAATAACGATGTTTCTTGCTTATCTTTGCACATAAGAACTTCACAGAATATTAAAAGGATGTAAAGAGTGCATTTCTAAATGGACTAATAGAGGAAGAAGTCTATGTTGAACAACCTCCAGGGTTTGAGCAGAAAACTATTGGAGATAAAGTCTACAAGCTCAAGAAAGTATTGTATGGATTGAAACAAGCACCAAGAGCATGGTATGATACATTGTCTCAATTTCTAACTGACAATGGATTCACCAAATTAAAGGCAAAGTTGACAGAACACTCTTCAGAATTCAAGATGGAGAGAGTATCTTTGTTCAAATATATGTGGATGACATCATTTTTGGTTCTACAAACAAAGAGCTGTGTGACAAGTTCTCAAACCTCATGCAAGGGAAATTTGAGATGAGCATGATGAGAGAGCTGACCTTCTTCCTAGGACTTCAAGTCAAACAATTGAAGGATGGAACCTTCGTAAGCCAAATAAACTATACCAGAGATTTAATGAAGAAATTTAGTTTGGAAGAGAAGTCATCAGTGAAAATTCCAATGAATAACTCAGTCAAGATGGACATGGATGCAGATGGTAAAGCTATTGATTAAACTAGATATAGAGCCCTCATTGGATCATTGCTCTATCTAACAGCAAGCAGGCCAAACATCACCTTTGCAGTAGGTGTATGTGCAAGATTTCAATCTGCACCAAAAGAGAGCCACATGAATGCAACTAAGAGAATCCTAAGATATTTTAAGGGATGCCACGAAGTCAGCTTATGGTATCCAAAGGAAGGTGGATTCAGGCTGGTTGGATACTCAGACTCAGACTATGCTGGATGTAGATTTGACAGGAAAAGTACCTCATGTACATGTCAAATGCTAGAAAATAGATTGGTTTCTTGGTTCAGCAAGAAACAAAATTCAAAAGCTACATCCACAGCTAAAGTAGAGTACATAGGCACTGCGGCAAAACACACAGCCCAAGTCTTATGGATGAGACAAAGAATGAGAGATTATAATGTTGAAGAAAAAGAAATTTCATATATGTGTGATAACACTAGTGCCATTGCAATCACTAAAAATCCAGTGTTGCATTCAAGAACAAAGCACATTGATGTCAGATATCATTTTATAAGAGGTTATGGTGAAAAGAAAGACATCTCCTTGGAATACATCTCAACTGATAAGCGGTAGGCGATATATTCACAAAGCCTCTATGTGAATCAAGATTTGAAGAGCTCAAGAATGAGTTATGGTTAATTGAGTTGAGTTAAGAAACTCAGAAGAGTTAATAAGCTGAGAAAGAA
This sequence comes from Rehmannia glutinosa, assembly GCA_016081115.2. Lineage (NCBI taxonomy): Eukaryota > Viridiplantae > Streptophyta > Magnoliopsida > Lamiales > Orobanchaceae > Rehmannia > Rehmannia glutinosa. The sequence continues at coordinate 25,948,297 of CM071930.1, forward strand.
GATGAATATATTGAAAAAGAGCAAGCTTCACATTTCAGCCAAGTGAAACAACCCAGTCGGGAAGTCAGTTGTATCGAGTTAGCTGATAGCTGAGTTACATCATGAGAAGAGAGAAGTAGAGTTGAGTCACTTTGGATATAAGTTGAATCATTTATGAGCTAAGTGACAAAAACCCAGTCGTTTTAATTAAGCGGGAATGTTTTTAAGAATGACGTTAGTACAAAAGCTGCACAGTAAACCATATGATTGGATATAAATGTTGTTGTAATTAATGCGGGGAATGAAATGCGATTTTGAAGCTCTAATCTCGACCGTTGAACTTGATCAAAAATTTTAAACTCCGAAAGACGTCCTTTCACGTCCCTTATATACGAAACTTCACTTTTCTCTCTCCTCACGCGAACTATTCATCTTCAAGCAAAGAAAAAGCATTTTTCTCTGAAACCAAGTGCAAACCCTAGTTCTTTCAAGCAAGTTTTTCTCTCGCATTTCAATCGGTAGAAACTTCTGACAATGGCCCGAAGTTATGATTTCGCAAAGCTCTCCAAGCAAATCCACACTGGTTCTTCAGTGGATTTTGAAGGAATGATCAAACAGGGTATCGATGAAACCCTGGTCAAGAAGACAGCTGAGAAATTGGAGAAGTCCGGTCTGAAGGACTTTCTGACGATGCAGTTCACTTATACGTACCTTGAAGGGGTAGCCATGTTCTATGTGAACGCAAAGGTGCAGGACGATGAAATCAAGTCTTTCATCCACAGCAAAGTCATCAAACTCAATGCAAAAGACCTTGAAACCTTTGTTTCTTGCCCGTGGAGGGATTGAAGAACATCGCTGAGAAGGATGTCGACTTAGCTGCTACTTGGAAAAAAGTTGCCAAGCCGGAGTGTGCTGCGAAGGTTGTTTATACAACCAAGAAAGAATCATTGAACGATGACTACCATAAGGTGATGGACTTTGTCTCAAAATGTGTGGACATGAAGTTTGGAAGCTTCAATCAGTTGTCCAAGACTAAGCTGATTGTAATGGATGCTATCATGCAAGAGAAGAAAGTTAAGCTGGAGAGTTCGTTTTAAATTTGACAAAATGTGTTGAACAGGACCTACAAGGAAGATGGGTCTTTTGGATGTTCCTTGGGTTATGGCCTAACAATTGGCCATTTGATGGAGGTGAAGGGTATTGCTCTCAGCAATGGCAAGCCCTTTATTGCCAACAAGTGTATATTCAAGGCGAATCTTTCAGGAGACCAAAAGAAGGCTCATGCTAGAAAGGCTGATAACAGTGAGGGGGAATCAGCTGATCCCGAAGACACAAACAGAACCCCCAACAAAGAAGAGAGCTACGGTATCAAAGCGCTGCGCCGCCTTTGCACCAAGATAAAGAAAGCGCCTGCTCCCGCAGCAAAGTCCAAAGCTCCTGCCCATGCAGCCAAGTCACCTGCTAGTGCAGCCGAGACTTCTGTCCCAGCAGCCAAGATTGCAGAGGAACTCCAAATTCCCTCCCCTATTGTGAAAAAGAAGAGGACTGCCAAGCCAAGAAAGGAAGCTGTCTCTAAGAAAGAAGCTGAGGCCCCCGCGACTGAAGAATCTACGGAGGTGGAACCTGAGGTCCCGCTGCTTTGCACCAAAAGAAGACGGTTGTTCAGGCACTCTGAGCATGAGAAGACAACTGAATCCGGTACTCAGCCAGAGAAAGAAACTGAGACTGCTGATGCACAGGAAGAGCAGTCTCCAAAAGTTGTTGATGTACCTGAGAAGACTGTGTATGATGATCAACAGAGATCCATTGGAGACCCAGTTGTGCGGCAAACAGCTGAGGAAATAGATGCAGTTGAGACAACAAAACCTATGCAAGAAAAGGTTGTCTCACCTCCTCGGATGGACGCAGCTGAGTCTCAGGAGGAGCAAGGTCCCTTAGCCCCCATTTAGGAGACCGGAGAAGAAGACGATGATGATGATGACCTAATCATGTCCTTTCCAGTTTACCCTGACATTCAAAGGCGATTAAGAGAATGGAGGCGTGGAAGCGGAATTATTCCAAAATTCAATTTGCTCAGCCTGAATTCATTGAGGAGGAAGAGGAACTTCTTAGGTTTCTTGGCAATCCGTCCATTCCAGCTGCCCTCAATGAAGACAACTGCATGGAGATTCTCCGCTTCATGAAGGAAGATGAGAAAGAGAAAGCGGCAGCCCAGGCAAGAGCATTAGAAAAGTCGAAAGTATGTGTACATACAGGGACTGATGAGCATATCTATGAGTCCACAGATACTGATGATGACATGGATCCAGCTGCTGCAGCAGAAAAGTCAGAAATGTAGCAGGTGTTGCAGGAATCCAGAGCCATGCACGACAAAAGTCTTTTAGAAGGTCCAGAGAGTCCTCCCAAACTCTTCTACAGACTGATCCTTTGGGAGTGGCACAACAAATTGCAACGAACATAGCTGCAACCACATCCCCCGTGCAGTCAGAGAATGGCTCCAAGGGAATTGGCGATGAAGCTGGGACTTTGGGCCCCCAAGCCAAGCCAACCCCCGAAGAAGGTGTTAACACACCTGCCCCTGCGGCTATACACTCAGAGTGAAAAGTCGCGTCTCGGGAGTAGAGTGACCCTATTGTCATTAACTCAATGGTGCGCGCCACCAAAGTGAAAGGAAACTCTCTCCACCACAATTTGAGGTTGGATGAAGCTATGGGAGACAAATAAATGGAGTTAGGAGGCAAAGTTGAGAAAGAACCTATAGAAGAGCGAGTGACATCAACGATGCTCGGACAGCTTAAGTCTGCCTCAATCAAATGTCGATTGCATTGAAGGCCGACGGCGTTCTTTGCTGCGGGAGGCAAAGGATGGTAAAGCCCTGGAGTCAACACTGGCTCAAAGAGCAATCCAAAGGGTTGAGACTCCTATGGATGCCACTGTCCAAGACCCTAAGACAACTGAGTCAGTCGAAGGGATAATCGAAGACCCTAAGACATTGAGAGATCGAAGGAAATGCAGGAGGCCCTGCAGCAGTGGAGACTGTTGGGGGTATTGAAGGCCAAAGGGAGGTAGAGACTTCCCTTGGTAAGGGCAAGATGAACAGAACATCCCTCCACTTGAAGGTGCTGCTGCAAAAAAGGAAATAAGCGCCCTTTACGATTCCCAAGAGCATATTGACACCTAATTTTTGGGATCGGAGGACGAAGCTGAGTCCACTCTTCATGAAGATCCAACAACGGACACAACTGAAGATGTTCTCAAAACTCAGAGCCACGTCAGTGAGAAGACGGGTCCTATGAGGTTTAATTTTGATGATGAGCCATCCCCTAAGGCTTCATCATCTTCTGATGATGCTGATGATACAGCTGAGGACATGGTTATTCATTTAGCATAAAACACTGAGACCGAAAAAGCTGTTAAGATAGCTGAGGCTCAGTCAGCTGAGCAAACATCTCAAATGATCCAACTGCAAAAGAGTCAGCTGCACAGGCTCCCACAACTGCAGTAATAACGACTCCTATAGCTCCGTCATAGGCTCCCACAGCTGAGGCACAAAGAGCTGGCTCTACTCATCAAGAACAATGGAAGGCTCCACAAGCAAAATACTTGGAGATCCCATTTGTTCGAGATGGTGCTTTTGAGGGAGAATTTCCATTCACCATTGAATTGCCAGAATTAGAAGCTGAATCTGCCAGAGAATTAAGGAAATATTAAGTGCGAGAAGAGCCCACCATCCCCATGGACACAATTTTTCCTATGGATTTTGACTTTTATGCAGAATGGCTAGCAGTTGAGTCAGCCTCCGCAGCTGAGTTCCGTAAAGCCTTCAAGACTATCTGCGAGGAGATTGAGAAGATGGAACGCCACCAAGCATCATTGGATCTCAAATTGGACAATCGGGATGCCACCCTCATAGCTGATTTATGAGGGATTGTTGTCAGAATTCAGGAATGGGTTGCACAGCAGAACACTATGAATCTGAGCAAGTCCGCCACTTCAAGGCCTTATTTGCTAAAATGCTATTATGGAGTGCGGACAATTCCATGTACCAACAACGGATAAAGGAGTTTATTGCGAGGATTGACAAATCCCACAAGTCGGATATGGAGCTGCTACATCATTTCCACAAGAATGAGATTGCCAGACTCGAGAACAACATGAATGAGAAATTCAGTCTTCTCATGGCTGAAATAAAGATAGTGTCAGCCAAGTCTATGGCCACATGCTCAGAATTTCAAAAATGCGTATGATGCAGCAGACTCCAAGCATAACGCGACAAACAACCGAGTGGACTTTATCCTCAGTGGATTGTTCCCTGGGATACCTCTCTCTTTTGGTGATGATACCAAAAAGGGGGAAGAGGATACCCTTAAGGGACTAAAGAAAGAAATAAAGAAATGAGGTGACACAGCTGAAGGGGAAAGAAGTTCGAAGGATATGAAGTTGATGTACGCTAAAACCCCACAGCTAGGTCAAGTCACAACTGATATTCTTAGCAAGCTACCCTTGAACCTACTAATTTAAAAAGCTGTAGTGGCCCTGAAAGAACTTTTAAAACAGCATGGTGGTCTCCCAGCTGGATTAGACAATGCCATGATAGAACCCCCAGAGAACTAATGTCGGATATTGGATCTGTGCCTAGATCTATGGAAGAATTTCAAACTTTGGAAGCTGAAGGCTATTTTGAAGGAATGACTTTGACACAAGCCTGAGAGTTGTACTGGGAAAAGGGCTTGGAAGTGTGCAACACGGCTGAGAAGCAGCAGTGTACTAGCAGTCACTCAGCTGGAAAATCCAAGGCTCATGTGCAGTATTCTCTTAGAGGAAGAGGGGCAGAGTCGAGAAAAGGAAGTCAAAGTGGTACTGGAAGAAGTTCTCAATCTCGGCCAAGGCCAAAACATGTCACTTTTGTGAATCCTGAGAAAAAAAGACTCACATACTGGGCTGGGCATGACCATCTGGAAAATTTAGAAGTTGCGCGTAAAATTGAAGAAGCCAAGAAAAGAATGGCAGAAGAAAGCGCTAGAGCAACTCGCGAATGAGAAGAAAGGTAGCGAAGGGATGACCCTGCTGCAAAGCGAGCATATGAGAAAAATAAAAGAGATGAAGAAGAGAAGAAAATAAAAGGAGCTGATGATGAAGATCGCAGAAGAGCTGAAAAAGAAAAAAGAAGGAAGCAGCAAAGGCAATGAAGTGTGCTGCAAACCCATTCATGTATTTTGCTATAAAATCATTTGTGTAAGTCTTCTGTAATAAGCTCAGTGATTTTCCCTGTAATTTTCACTGTGTATGTATCTTAGCTTAGATAAACAATGTATTGACATGTATATATATAGCTCTATAACCTGTTGTAAATAGCTTTGTAAAAGGACAAGAATGATATGATCAATAAAATGATTCATTCAAGCATACATTCTTTGTTACTGCACTGCTTGTATTTATTTTTGCTGTTTACTTTATTAATTTAAGTTTTGGCATCATGAAAAAGGGAGAAATTGTTAGAAAATTTATTTGATAGATTTTGATGATACCATGTAAAACTTAAACTAGGAAGTTGGCACCTCATTTTCCTTGTAATTTGTATTGTAATAGATAGGACCAAGAAAGCTGAGTTAAGTCAGCTATGTCAAAGATTACAAGAGGCCAACTGCGGACTGTGTGAAGACTCTGCTGTGTGTCAGCTGAGTAAGGACATGAAGGATGACAAGAACTCAACTGAAGACGAGTCAGCTGGGGAACAACTGTGTGAAGTGTCAGTCAAGTCAACTAAAGAAGCCAAGTCTACAAGTTGAAACGACAGTTCAGTTATTCCAATGATTGGAGCAGACTCAAGTCACCTGGGGTAAATGCAGCAGTCAAGTCAAGACAACTGACTTAGATCCGTTGATTAAAGTCAAGAATATAACTCAATATAGTAATATGTCAAAGGTGCCAGGTCTAAAGTGTCTGTCCCAGAATTGTGCAAAAGGAATAAGGCAATGGGAAACACTGCACCTTGTGTCAGGCACCTGCAATCGCTGAAATGCCATTAATACGAGGAAAGGTCAACATCAAGGACTGCAGACCAAGAAAAGACAAGCCAACGAACAAGTGACATTTGAAATTAACCTATCTCTTCAATGGGCAAAATTTCAAATGGACACTATAAAAGGCTGAGGAAGCAATTGAGAAAAGGTTACCTTGCACACCTGAGAAATCAAGCAATATTCAAGCATTTAACCTGCAATACTCTCAAAGCTAATCAAGATATTCATCAAGCCTGAAACTTAGAAAAAACTCAATCCAACACTCACTGTGAAGGAAAGACAACTTCAAACTGTTGAAGAGAAAAACTTTTGAACAAAACAAAAGGGGTCTACTCTCCAAGTCAGGATTATAGAAGGGTTCAAGGTCGAACCATTATCAAATTTGTTGAAGGGCTTCGTGATCAAATCAAAGAACTTGAGAAGTGAGCTGAAATAAGAAGGCAGCTGCCCTGTGAAGAAGCTGAGTCGCAAGAGAAGCCAGCTGTGTGATCAAGGCTGTCTCCAGACTGATAACCGCTTGTAAACAGATATGTTACATAGTGGATTCCTCCAGGAGTTGGAGAAGAGAGGATTAGAAGAATTACCCCATCTTTGAACCTCTATAAATATTTGTGTCATTTACTTTCAACAAATTTACTTTCCCTGCATATTTCTTTTATAACTGTTGTTAGTATTATATTTTCTCTCCAACTGATTAATAACCAAGTGCTTAAAACTAAATGTTAGAAACAAGCTTAAAACATATCATAGGGTGTTAAGTCTTCCGCTGTTAAAAACCAAACCAGCCAAGTTAAGTATTTGGCTTAAGCAGGTGAGTTATATTATCAACAACTCTATCGAGTCTGTTGAGTGGGTAACTTAGCTGAAAAGCCAACTTAGTTGTCCACCAAGGACACAGCTGTTTGAGTCAACTCTGTTGAACATTTTAAAAAGGACTAAAATCAAAAATTTGGTAAGGTTTATTCAACCCCCTCCCCCTCTAAACCTTACACCACACCCCTTGGGACCTACAATGTCATCCACATATATTTGTACAAGCAGTATACTCTCCCCATCTTGAATTCTGAAGAGTGTCCTATCAACCTTGCAATTGTCGAAACAATTTTCAATAAGCAACTGGGAAAATGTATCATACCAGGCTCTTGGTTCTCGTTTCAACCCATATAATGCCTTCTTGAGCTTGTAGAATTTATCTCCAATAATTTTCTACTCAAAACATGGAGGTTGCTCTATATAGACTTCTTCTTCTAAAAGTCCATTCAAAAATGCACTCTTCATATCCATTTGATAGACAATGAAGTTCTTGTGTTCAACATAAGTAAGAAACATCATGATTGCTTTCAATATTGCAACAGGTGCAAAGGTTTCATCAAAATCTATGCCCTCCTCTTGGCAATACCCTTTGGCTACCAATCTTGCTTTGTTTCTTACTACAGATCCTTCTTCATTCATCTTGTTTCTAAATACCGACTTAGTACTAATAACATTTTGGTGGGTAGGCCTTTGAACTAATTCCAAAACCTTATTTCTCTCAAACTGATTTAGCTCTTCCTACGTAGCTAGAATCCAATATATGTCATCCAATGCTTGTGGCAAATCTTTAAGCTCAATCTGGGAAATGAAACAAGTGAATATAACTTTATGTTGAGTTTTGGATCTGGTTCTTACTCCTCTAACATCTCCAACAACAAGCTCTGGAGGATGGTCTCTCAACAATCTCACATCTGGTTGGAGTAAGTCTACTGGATTCAGTCGTCTCGCAACTACTTGTCTTGAACAACTTCCTCATCATCATTCAAATGCGGACTTTCCAGTTGTCTCTGAGATTCAGCTATCTCATTTTCATCTGGATTGAGCCTTCTTATATCTGCCTCAACATAGGGACTCTTCTGAACAGTTGGTTGATTCATCTTGTCAGCTAACTCATCAATGTCTTCTCCATTACATTTAGGTTCATCAAAAACAACATGGTCATCTTGTTCAACACTCTAAAAGCTTTACTCTGAGCCGAGTATCCCAAAAAGATACCTTCATCATTTTTAGCATCAAAATCTTTCAAGTTGTCATTGCCAGTGTTGCGAATGAAGCACTTACATCCAAAGATATGAAAATATCCAACATTTGGCTTTCTCCCTGTCCAAATTTCATAAGGGGTTTTCGATACCGCCTATTGATCATGCACATATTAAAGTGTAACAAGCGATTAATGGCTTTAGCCCAAAATCTCTTAGGCAATCCAACTTTAGCTAACATGGTTCTTGTAGCTTCCTTGAGACTTATGTTCCTTCTTTCAGCTACTGCATTTTGCTGCGGAGTTCTTGCAGCCGACAACTCATGAGCAATACCATTTTCTATGTGATACTAAGTTATAATCCCATTGACAAACTCAGTTCCTCTATCAGACCTTATCTTGACAATGGTTTGTCTCTTCTCATTTTGAACTCTTCTATCAGCTGAGGGAGCTTCTGCATGGTTTTCTTTTTTTTACACATAAAGATGGTCCATATATATCTTGAATAATCATCTACCATCACTAAGGTGTGTTTCATTCCACTAATGATGGCTAATTCAGTAGGACCAAACAAATCCATATGCAATAAATGCAGTATCCTTATTGAAGAAGGACTTGGCTTATCCTTGAAAGAATACTTTTTTTGCTTTCCCATCTGGCATGCATCACAAATGCTTTTCTTCTTATATACTGAGTCTGGCAATACTTCCATAAGATGACTCCTTGCAAGCTTGTTGATTATCTTGAAATTTAGGTGACTCAACTTCTTATGCCACATCCAACTTGATTTTGACTGTACTCATTGCTAGCAGACATGTGCTTGGTGTAGCAGTTGACCAATCCACTACATACATGTTTTTCTGCCATGATCCTTGTAGCACAATTTCATTTGATTCAACATCCTTGATCTGGCATACTCCCATATTGAATCCTACATTGTATCCCTTGTCACAGAGTTGGGTGATGCTCAGCAGATTGAAATTGAGCCCTTGAACATAAGCTACATCTGTGATCTCTAGTCCATTCTTCTTTATGGATAATGTGCCTTTGATCTCCCATGGAGCATCATTTCCTCCAAATATGACTTTAGCAACTCTTTTTCCTTGAACTTTGAAAGATTTTTCTTATTGCCTGTCATATGTCTGGAATAACCACTATCCATGTACCAGGTTCCTTGGCACTCAACTGTTCCTTGAACCTGCAATCAAGGAAATTAGTTTTTAGGTACCCATACTTGCATGGGTCCTAAGGGATTCACACTATAAGGTGATCCAACCAACCTATAGCCAAATGGTCTGACTCTAAGAGGTTGCCACCTATCAGTTCCATAATCATAATGAACATTAGCAAACTGCTTAGGGGGTTTAAGCTCATACAACTATCTCTTTTATTTGTATGCTTGTGTGTCAGATTGTGCATTTGCTTTCTTGGGGGTAGTAATGAAAATTTTGTGCATATTGGGCTTTGTGCGTGGGTGCATATGTGTGTTGATTATAATTTCTTTGCCTTGGGAATGACCATTTTATGAGTCTGAGGTCTTTGCAACTTGGGCTTGTATCCCTTTGGACTTGGTTGATGTCTCATTTGATTGTTCCAATCAGCTTGGCTGGGATAATTTCTACCATTCCCATCATATGGTTTTCTCTGCTGAAACCTCTGGGGCTTTTGGTAGCTCTGTTTAGATTTTACGGAGTATTTTCTGTTTGGAGTCTGCTGATGGACTCTTCTGAACTTTGTTTCAGCTATCCTCTATGCATACTTTGCTGGCTTTTTGCCTTTACCTTTGTATCCAAGGCCAGTATGGTTGTAATTGTGTTTGTGAGTGGGTGTAGGTGCAACATATGGTGCTTTAGATTTTTGGGCTGCCTCATTACTTAAGGATCCTTTTTCCATTACCACTGTTGGAGCTTGGGCAAATCCAATCCATGTCTTATCTCCACTTTCCATTTGAATCATTATAAGCTCATCCAAACATTTAGATGCCTTAGTGAATGATGCAATCACATTTTTCAAATATTTTTCCCTGCTTTCAATTTCAATTAAGTCTGCTTGGATCTTAGCTATCTCAACCTTCAGCTCAGTGTTCTCAGTAGCTATGCGACTTAGAGTACTCAGTTCCTTTGTCAGCTGTGAGTTTTGGCTTTTAAGCTGGTTGTTTTCCACATTTAAAAGTGTTTGAGGTTTTTACATGCTCAAAATCTTTCATCATTTTCCCTAATGAATCATAAAGATTAGTGGGTGATGAAGTGTTTGTGTCACTATCATTATCATCAGAATTAGAATGAGAGGAGTTAGAATGTACGTCATCTTCTTGTTCTTTGGCCATGAGGCATATCATAGCCTCTTCTTCTATGTCAGAGGAGTAGTCAACTTCACTGCTGTCTGACTGAGCTGGTTCCTTAAACTTTGTTGTGTCAACAATTTCAGCAGCCAACATGGCTTTCTTCTTTTCTTGTTTTCTTTCTCTGAAGACTTTTCTTTCCTCCTTATTTCTATATTTGTTGACTGGTGGATAGAGACAGTCGACAGCAAAATGTCCTAGTTGTCTGCAATTCTAACATAGGTTTTCAGCTTTCTGGAAGTTTTCTCTTTCAACTCTTTCATTATTAGCTATCTGATACTCGGTCCTTTGATGATCATCTCTCTTTGGTGGTTTGTCCTCCCTTGCTTTGGAAGGTGCTGAGTGTCTCATCGATGATTCACCCTTGTTCCTCTTGTAGTTCTTATTGAAGAACTTATTGAGCCTTTTTACCATTAGGATAATTTCTTCCTGGTCAATGGCTTCTTTGGATTCAACTCTCTTGGACTCTTCAGCCATGAGTGCAGCTGTGTTGGGTACAACTGTCTCTTCTTGATCTTTTCTTCTGAGCTCAAATCCATAAGCTTTAAGGTTTGAGAACAGCTCATGGTTGGAAGTTCTTGTAAGGTTCATTGAATGTCTCAGAGCCATCACCTTCATTTCCCACTCAGCTGGGAGAGACCTTAGTATTTTCATACAAATTTCTTTTTGTGTATATTCGTTTCCTAGTGTGAGCCGAGCTCATTGGTTATCTCTCGTGAATATGGCATCCAGATGATCCAGACTCTCACCTGCAAGCATTTTAAAATTTTCAAATTTTTGTACACCAACAGTCAATTTATTTTCTTTAATTTGATCAGATCCTTCACAAATTAAAGTTAGTTTTTCCCATATTTCTTTAGCCGTTCTGCAAGATTTAACTTTGTTGAACATGGCTTTATCGAGGATTTTATACAAAATATCCTTGGAAACATTATCCAAGTTGTATCTCTTTCTATCCTTATTTGTCCACTCGCATCGTGGATTTTCTACCATAGCAGGTCTAGGTACGGCAACAACAGCAGCAATAGCACGTGCACCTCGTGCAACCGGAGCTGCAACAGCCTCTCCTTCAGGTACAACAACAACTTCAGGAGCAAGAGCTCTGACAGTTGTGTTCACATTCATTACTTGTAGTGGCCCATCCTCAATGATAAACCACATTTCATCATGTAAGACTAAAAGGTGAGCATGTATAAGAATTTTCCAATCATCAAATTCTTCAACAGTAAACATTGAAGTGCGAGTTAGATTTGCTTCCATGATAATAAATTTGCAATTAAGAGAAAACCTTTCAAAACTTCAAGTGTTGTTCTTTTGAAAAAGAATAAGATCTAGTTCAGTAACTAGTGTGCAAAGCTCAATGAACCAACCACTCTGATACCACTTATAGGTCCCAAGGGATGATAAGTACAGTCTAGAAGAGGGGTTGAATAGACTTTACCAACTTTTCATTTTTAGTCCTTTTAATAAATTCAGAGTTGACTCAAGGCAGCTAAGTCCTTGGTGGATAGCTAAGTTGACTTACATATCAGAGTTATCCACTCAACAGACTTGATTGAGGTTTTGATAGTATAACTCAGTTGATTCAGATTAACACTTTTAAAAATACAATTGACTTGGTTTTTTAAAACCTAAGATCACACCCTTAGTTTTGAATATGTTTTTCAACACTTGATAGTGCTAGGTTATTATCAGTTGACTTAGCAAATTAACAAACAACAATTAAAATGAGGAAGAATGTAAGTGTGCTGAATGTAAAAGACACATGCAATTTATAGTGGTTCAAGGATGGAATAATTCCTCTAATCTACTCTTCTCCAACCCCTGGAGGAATCCACTAATGTAATGGTGACTTAGTTATAAAAAGGCTACATTCTGAGACAACTTCGATCACACAGCTAGCTTCTCCTGGGGTTCAACTTCTTCACAAGGCGGCTACCCTGATACTTCAACTCCTTCAAACCTTTAGATTTGTTCACACAGCCCTCCAACAGGTTCAAAGCCTCTGGTTCGATCTGGAACCTTACTACACATCTATCAACCTTGGAGAGTAGACCCCTTGTTCTTGAAACAAGTTTTGACTCTTCAACAAATGAAGTTGGCTTTCCTTCACTGAGTGTGTTCGATCAATTTCCTTCGAGTTTAGGCTTGAGGATAATATTCGAATGCTTGAGAGATATTGCGTTGCTTTGCTTGATTTCTCTTTTGTGTCTTAGATTGCATAAGTGTCTTTTCTCTAAGTATACCTCAGCTTTTTATAGGGGTGGTTCGAAAATGTATCCATTAAATAGATAGATGCATTTTCAAACTCCACATTCAGGTTATTGGCTTGTCTTGTCTTGCAGCATTGAGGTGGATTTTACCTTGAATTTAATGCTCTGTAGCCTTTCCTTAAACTCTGCAGGATTTCAGGTACATCTCATTGGCTCTTTGCTTTTTGCACTCTTTCAACAAAACAGATTTAAGGTAGGGAGTCTGAAACATGCCTATTTCCAGCAAAAGCTTGACTTTACTTGACAACAGATCTCTTTCAGCTTTCTTTGATCCTTTCAGCTGCATAACCCTTTTGACAGTCAACTCCAATGGTTTTAGAATATCTTTCTTTCGTCGACGGTGACTAAGATAGCTTTTTGTCACTTGGTAAGAAACTTGACTTGACTTCACTTAGCCGCCATACATATGTGTCTTCTCTTCAATCTTCAGTCGACTCCGACAATCTTCAACTTGGCTGCTTCCACTCAGCTTACATAGTTCTATCATTTACAAGTTGATTTACAGTTAAATTGGGGTGCCAACTTTGTAATCTAAGTTTTACATGGTATTGACGTGCTTTTTGGTCAACAAAGGAAAATAGGGAGTTTTTTATATCGTGGAGGAGTAATTTGAAATAAAAGACAATCAAACAAGGGCTAATTCGGCCTTTTTATTGAATTAACCAAGCAGATCCTGTCTGGTCGGCTATCAGTTTTTACAACATGATTTTGTCTTTCTTTCGCTCTCTTTGGATTCACTCCTATTTTCTCTCTTTTTTCTTCCTTATCTCGTTGTTTTTCTTGTCCCTTATTACAATCTATTTTGCCCCCTTTTATACCCAATCGTGGGGTAATAATTGTTCAGGTAATGGGACACTTGTTCTTTTCTTAATTACCCCTAGGATATCTTGTAGGGTGTATCTAGCTTACTATTTGCAACTTTTCCTTAAAATAATGGTGGTATTTACGGTGCGCGTAGGAAGTAGCCATGTGTTGGGAGAATCTTGTTGACCTTGAGGGAATATTTGCAACTACCCTGACTGACTTTGCTCCGCTGGAATAACATCATTTTGTGCCACGTCAGCAGCTCGAGAGCTTTTGTCATTTGGCTCTGTCGCTTACGTCACCAGAGTCGTCCTGGTCGACTGGTGTCATTATTGGCTGAATGGGCGCGTGGCTTTATTTTTGTTGAGCTTGGCTCGGATTTCTTTGTTTTTCCTTGGGTCGGCTCGAGTGTCATCAATGGCCCCCAAGTTTAATTCCGAGGAGAGAATTTATCTGAGTCAGATTTAAACTTTAAATGATAATCAGGAATCTTAAATGAAGGAGAAACCTTAAAAGTCTTGATTCGACAATCGTCCGATCGGGCATTAAATGCTGAAAATGGCGCATTAATTGGGTACTATGATGGCCAACATGTGGCATTCAGCGGTTGGACCTTATCGCACAGGAAACGGGGGCACATGACCATTTCTACAGGGATATAACATTTCCTGCAGTTTTATGAATATGAAAAGACGCACCTGTTAGGCTGATGCGCCACTCCCGAGGGAAGTTACCCTATAAATACCCCATCCCTCTTTCAATGACCGAGCATCATCATCAATGACCGAGCAGAGTTTTCAATGACCCTATAAATGACCGAGCATCATCATCAATGACCGAGCACCCTATAAAAACTTAGGTACTTATTCAAATTCCTTCTTCCTTCCATTTTTCCCAAAAAAATTGTTTGGTTCTGATGATAGCCAAACTCGCAACCTTAGCGTCGAGGTTGGGATAGAGGATCCCCCTTCAGACCCTTCTGTTTTTTCTTCCCCAGTGAGAGAGATACCACTTTCCAGCCCGAGCGTTGTTGATCTTTCGAGAGGTTCTGTTGGAAGAGACGCATACCATCTTTTATTCAATGCCCGTCACTATCATTCGCGAGGGTATAGTGTACAAGCCGGGGTTAGTCCAAGAGGAGCCCAGTGAGGAGGCGAGGAACTCAGACCCTTTAGAAAATCAGCCAGAAGAGATAAATATGGATCCCAGACGTCGCGATCCAGAGAAGAATAGAGCGGCCGAGAGTGCGAGGGCCGCGAGACCGGCCGGGCAAGGCCAAAGGGTTGATAAGCGGGCCAGTCACAGAGATCGGGACCCAAGGCGAAGAGAAGGGCCCCTGTTGCGTGTGGAAGGTGGGTGGAGGCCGTCTGATCAGAACGTCCAGCCCAGCATGCTGATGCCAATGGACCTGGAGGCCCTCCATCAGACTTACATGATTCCGTCGAAGGTCAATTTTTGGTTGTCGGGTCATGCGAAGGTGCCCGAGCACCCACCGGAGGGGTGCATGGTCGTCTATGCCCATAGTTTATTATATGGGCTGAGGTTTCCACTACCACACTTGATTACCCAGTGGTTTTGGAAGTGGGATCTCCTTCATCCCCGGTCATCCGTTGACCAGGGCGTATTGGGGCTACTCGTCCTCTTTCACCGATAAACGAGCGCCCCCATTTTGCCGAGATGAACGAGCTGTTCGTTTGGAAGGCGACTCCAGCGACCCTAGGCCGGGGGCAGCCATCAGGTTGGAAGACGCCACAAACAATTATGGATTATTGCCTGATAAGTCGATAATTGCAACAAGAATCTTGAATCTTGAAGCACTTGGAAAAATACTCAAGTTTGAGAGTAAAATATGAATTTCAATTGATTGATTAATGAAAAAGAACAAGTGTTAACCCTTATATGGGGTCCCAAACCCTAAATCAACTAGAAAATAACTTAAAAACTGGAAAAGGAAACAGAGCCTGAACAAAACTCAAAAATGTGGCCATGAGCACGACTGTGCTGTTGAACAAGGCCAGGCCGTGTACCACAATGTCTAGGAATCAAAACTCGCGTAGTCGAGCATGGTTGTGCTTGTGTATACGAAAATCTAGAAGGGGGTGAATAGATTTTCCCGATTTTCCAATTTACGGCCTCCTTTTCAAATATGAAGATGATGACCAAAATAAAAGTGCGGAAATGTAAACAACACACGATAATTTATAGATCTTCAACCCATCTAGGGCCTAATGCTCTACCACCCAGTATGTCCAAATGGATTTCGAAAGGGAAAAAGTATATTAATAAATACCAAACTATTATAACCTTTTACCTTGAAAAGTACCACACTCTTTTTACAATACCACCTATGAAGATTACCACAATCTTCTTACAACAATGAAGAGCACCACACTTTTCAACACCTAGAATCAACCAAGTGTGTTCTTACCACAAGAACACTAACAACGATGTCTTGTTTTAGATGATTTAAACCGATTCAATATTACAACTCAAATGAAGTATACAACTTTGAAGTGCAAGTGTAATCAAGAATAAAGCCTAATACTCCAAATGTGGAAGTGTAAGACTTAAGTTAAATACAACAAGAATATGAACGTGAAGAACAAAAAGTTTGCTTGTTGTTTGTATTACTTGTGTTGTTGTGTTCTGTTGCTTCAAGCCTTCAACTATTTATATGAGAGCTCTTGGATTTGAATACCAGCAATAGGCTCCTCCTTGGAGATTGAAATCTGTAAAAAAATTGCAAATCAAATGGAGAATAAAGCTGTTAGAAATCAATCCCACAATTTCATGAAAAGTTGTCTACTGTGCAACGGCTAGTTTCTGCTGAAAAAACCTTAGGTCAATCGGTTGACCTCTAATGTTTGAAATTAAAAAACACTTGAAAAACAAAGCCTTGGACCGATCTGGGGGGGTTGGACCGGTCGACCTTGGGTCCGACCGGTCTCCCTCCATGTGGACTGATTGGCCTCCTTGTTTTGTGAACAAAAAGAGTTATTGCCAAAATGTAATCTTCAGGCACTGGTCGAGCGGTCGGCCCACCGGTCAGCCTCTTAGTCAACCAGTTGGCCTCCCTTTTTTTTCTTCTTGTTTCAGTTTCTTTCTTTAGGCACGGGTTGCCCTCTAGGGCGATCAGTTGGCCTCAAAACAGAAGTATTTTTTGATTTTTGACAAAAATAAACTCCAAGAAATTAGTAAAAATCATATATATCATTTTGAAGTACTTGGACAACATTTAGGGACATTGTTTTGGTATAAAACTTAAGAATATGAAATCATCAAAATTACGATAAAATTATTTATCTAGCAAACTCCCCCTTTTAGATTATTACAAACCAAAACAATTTTAGGAGGTCAATTTTAAAAATGAAATATTTTTTTCCGGTCAAAAATAACTATCCATTTTAGGCGACATTTTTCATGATTAAGAATCATAAGTATAGGAGCAAAAAATTTACAAAATATTTTAAAAAAGTTCCCCCTATCAACATGCTAAGCAAAAATAGGTGTATAAGCAAATAACTAAAAGCTAAAAACTTAGGTTTTACAATTATAGCATGAAGTTCAAGAGCTTAAACGCTCCCCTATCAAAAGAATTCATTAGTCATAACTAAAAGTCAATTATGCATCCATTGAACTAAATTCCATCCACAACTTATGGTTTTTCATCTGCAGCTTATAGCTTTTTTTGTAAGCTTTTTCTAACTCTTTTGATCTAAACATAACCTTATGAGCGTATTCCATTTTTATCCCTCTTTGGAAACATCAAAAAGACTATTATCACGACAAAAACATCATATATATATATATCAAAGTGCGCACGAATCGAATTATCATGCTTTTGAATAGAAAGCTTAAAATTTCAAATTGTAAGGAAATCTTGAGAAGAAAGTTTGTATAAGCCCATTTAATGGATAAAACATGATATCTATAAAGATATAAGACATTTGAAATCAAGAGATTCATGTTAAAGATGAAATATTCACTGAGATATTTTATCGAACATTTGACTTGCATATAATAAAATCAAAGTTGTATATAACATTTGTAAATATAATCATGCCCAAAAAGTCAACACCATTCCTAATTCTACAATCGCAATCCATCAACACATGTGATTCCCATCACAATCATACAAGAATTTCACTAATTCACCAAGTATAAACAAGCTTCTCAAGGGTTCAACCCAATTGAGATAAAAAAGGGAATTAAGCTTACCAATTGATCGGAGAAGATGAATAATATGGAAGATATAGACATAATTCAAGCCCAATATAGTAGAATTTACAAGAGAAAATCATTTTGAGTGATTGTGTGTGAAATGGGCGTAGGGGTGTGAAGAAAATACGAAAAGGAATGTATAGACGGAATGAAGGACAGAAAGTACTTAAACCCCAAATCAGCTTTGGTCGATCGGTCGACCACCTGTCCGACCGGTCCAAAGGCTGGTCGACCGGTCGACCACATAAGTCGACTGGTACCTGTAATGTGCTCCAATTTCTGTCCGAATTTTAAGTTAAAAATGAGATTTTTCATCCCTAAGTTTTAAAAACGCACAAATGCAATCAAAGACCTTATTCGATATGCATTATGCCTAATTGAGCTCTAATTGAAGTAAAAGACTCGGGGCCTAAAGGTTTTGTGAAAATATCCGCGAGTTGATCTTGAGACGGAACAAAGCACATCTCAATTTTACGTTTAGAAACACGATCCCTTAGAAAATAATATCAAACTTCAATATGTTTTGTTCGGTTATGATGGACCAGATTTTGAGCAATGTTTATAGCGGATGATATTGTCACAAAAAATAGGAACATTTTCTAATGAACATTTGTAGTCCGCTAAGATTTGTTTCATCCAAAGAAGTTGAGTACAACAAAAGGCCGCGGGAATGTATTCAGTTTCGGCCGTAGATAATTATACAAAATTTTGCTTCTTTGAAAACCAAGATACTAAATCGCCTAAAAATTGACATGATCCGGAGGTACTTTTGTGATCATCAATATTTCTCGCATAGTCCGAATCACTATATCCTTTTACAGAAAAAATTTCATTCTTTGGATAAAACAAGCCATATGAAATAGTGCATTTCAAATATCAAAAAATTCTTTTAACGGCACTCATATGAGATTTTTTAGGATTGCTTTGATATCGAGCACATAGGCATACAACATGAAGAATACCTTGTCTACTTGCAGTTAAGTAAAGTAAACTATCAATCATACCTCGATATTCTGATTCATCAACCGACTTGCTTTTTCATCTTTGTCAAGCTTGATATTGGCTGCCATTAGAGTAGCAACGATCCTTCCTTCTTCCATTCTGAACTTCTTTAGAAGTTCATTGGTATACTTGGATTGGGATATATAAATGCCTTCTTGGCATTGTTTTATTTGAAGTCCAAGAAAGAAGTTGAGCTCTCCCATCATGCTCATCTCAAATTCGTGCATGAGCTAGAAAATTTCTTACAAAGAGACTCATTAGTAGCACCAAAGATAATATCAACAACATAAATTTGTACTAGTAAACAACCTTGCCCCTTTTCAAAAACAAAGAGAGTAGTATCAACTTTACCTCTTGAAAAGCCATTTTGCAAAAGAAAGGAGCTAAGTCTATCATACCATGCTTGGGGTGTTTGTTTTAAACCATATAGGGCCTTTTTAAGTTTGTAAACATCATTTGTCCTCGAAAAAACTTCAAACCCCGGAGGTTGTTTTATATAGACTTCTTCTTGAATAAAACCATATAAAAAGGTGGATTTAACATCCATTTGGTAAAGCTTGAAATTTTTAAAACAAAAATAGGCAAGTAAAATTCAAATTGCTTCTAAACGTGCTACGGGTGCAAAAGTTTCATCATAGTCAATAATTGTTTCTTGACAATACACTTGAGCCACTAACCTTGCCTTGTTTCGAACAATGTTGCCTTGGTCATTGAGTTTGTTTTGGAATACCCATTATGTGCCAATAATAGTTTGTGATGGAGGACAAGGTACCAATTCCCAAACACCATTCCTTTGAAATTGGTTCAACTCTTCTTGCATTTCAAGAAACCAATCTTCATCTTCAATGGCTTTCTTTGCATTTTTTGGCTCTTTTTGAGAAGTAAGAGCTTTCTCGGCATATTTTCTTCTAGTCATAACTTTGTCTAGAGGATCCCAAATTACGAGATCTTTTGGATGATCTCATTTGAATTTTAATGTCATGGGAAGATCCGAGTTATCACCTTTATCCTCTTGTGGTACATTGGAAGTTGAAGGTTGATCACTTTGAACGTCATTTGGAACAATTAGTTCAACTTCATCTTCTTCATCACTTTCAACCTTGGGTATTCTTTCAACACCCGAGGCTTCATTGAATTTGACGTGAATAGACTCCTCGACTACCATGCTCGTTTTGTTATAAACCCGATATGCCTTACTTTTAGTCGAAACCCCATAAAAATTCCTTCATCGACTTTAGGATCAAGTTTGTCTAATTGATCCTTGGTATTCAAAATGAAACACTTGCAACCAAATATTTTGAAATAACTAATATTTGGAGTTCTTCCTTTCCAAAGCTCATAAAGTGTTTTATTTATCTTAGGATGAAGATGTACCCGGTTTATGACATAGCAAGCGGTGTTGATGGCTTCGGCCCAAAAATATTTTGGAAGTGAGAATTCATTTAGCATGGACCGACACATTTCTTGAAGAGTTTGATTTTTCCTTTCGGAAACACCATTTTGTTGTGGAGTTCTCGGACCCGAAAAACTATGTGCATATTCCTTGGTTTCACACAATATTCTAATGTCACCATCAAATTCTCCTCCTCGGTCACTCCTTATAGACTTAATTGTATCTTCTTTTTCATTCTCTATAAGTCTACACAACTTTGCAAACTCATTAGCGGCATCACTTTTATTTGCAAGAAAATAGCCCAAGTGTATCTAGAAAAATCATCAACTATAACAAATATGTAATGTTTTTCCACTTAGACCTTCGGTGCCAATATCCTCATACAAATCAAGATGAAGTAATTGTAGAGGCTTGGTTGTGGAAATTTCATTTTTGGGCTTGAAACTACTTTTAACTAATTTGTTTTTTTGACAAGTGTCACATAAGCCAAGGTTTTCCAAATTTAATTGGGTAGTCCTTTGACATGTTGGTTTTTGTAAATCTTTTGCAAATTTTTGTATCCAACATGTCCGAGTCTCCTATGACATAAACTTGTTAAATCATTATTGGCGACAAGACAAGAAACATTTTGACTAACCAAATCACTTGTGCAATTTTTGTAAAGATTGCCTTTTCTACTAGCTTCACAAATAATTTTATCATTTTTGACAATAAGGCATTTTCCTTTATTAAAAACAACATCAAAATTAGAATCACAAAGTTGGCTTACACTTATCAAATTGAACTTTAGCTCTTCTACTAATAAAACATTACTGAGAGAGAAAGAAGAGTTACCAATGTCTCCATTGCCAAGAATTTTTCCTTTGCCATTCCCAAACATGACCATGCCTTCTTATTGGAGCTTGATATTGGTAAATAGTTCTCTCTTTTTGGTCATATGGCGTGTACACCCACTGTCCACGAGCCATTTTGAATCTTCCGGAATTATTATAGCCCCTAGCACCTACAATTAAATCATTTTTAGGTACCCTATAATTTTGGAGTCCATGGTGGTTAGTCTTGAGACCTTTGGGCCTCCAAAAATGACTATAGCTATTTTTAAGTTTGCAATCATTAGCATAATGTCCATTTTTACCACAATAAAAGCAAGTAATGATGTTAAGACTACTAGCACGTATGAAAGTCGGAGCTCGGTCATTTTTCTTAGAAATGTTTTGAAAAGGTTTGTAACCAAGTCCTAGATTGGAATGCTCACTTCTTTGTGCACCAAAAAAATTTGTAACTTTATACTCAAATTAAAATGTTGCACATCATTTTTCAAAATTTAAATTTCTTTTGTGAGCATTTATTTTTTGGAATTGAGACTATGAACTTTTGCAAGAGTAATAGTATGAGCATGATCAAGTGATTCATAAGAAGTAAATAATTTATCCTTTTCTAGTTTAAGCTTTTTATACTCTTTTTTCAAAATCTTATATTTACAAATCATATCTCTTAACTCATTTTGTAAATCATCACAGTCACATTGGAGTTCATCAATTAAAGAAGAAGATGAAGAGTTAGAGTGTACCTCGTTGTTTTCATCATCTATAGCCATCAGACCATGTTCAGCTTCTTCTTCTTTGTTGTTAGGAAATTTATTGAGTAGATTTTGATGATACCATGTAAAACTTAAACTATAAATCTGGCATCCCATTTTCCTTGTAATTTGTATTGTAATAGATAGGGCTGAAAAAAGCTGAGTTAAGTCAACTATGCCAAGGAATACAAGAAGTCAACTACTGACTGGATTGAAGACTCTGATGTGTGTCAGCTGAGTATGGCCAAGAAGGAAGTCAAGGACTCGACTGAAGGAGTGTCAGTTGAGGAACAACTATAAGAAGTGTTAGTCTAGTCAACTCAAGAAGCCAAGTCTCAAAGTTGAAATGACATTTGAGTTATCCAATGAATGGAGATGACTCAAGTCACCTGGGGTAATGACAATAGTCTAGTCAAGACAACTGACTTAGATCTGTTGATTAAAGTCAAGAATATTACTCAAGATAGTAATATGTCAAAGTTGTCAGGTCTAATGTGTTAGTCCCAGAATTGTGCAAAAGGAATAAACCAATGGAAAACACTGCACCTTGTGTCAGGCACCTGGGATGCTGCAAAGACATTTAATACGACAAAATGTCAACATCAAGGACTGCAACAAGACAAGCCAACGAACAAAAGTGACATTTGAAATTAGTCTATCTCTTCAACGGGCAAAATTTTAAATGTACACTATAAAAGGCTGAGGAAATTACTGAGAAAAGGTTACCTGAACCACGAACAAGCAAGCATTATTCAAGCATTTAACCTGCAATATTCTCATTATTATTCAAGCAATCGCTCAAGCCTAAAACTTGAAGGAAATCGATCCAACACAAGCTGTGAAAGAAAGACAACTTCAAATCTGTTGAAGAGAAGACTTTTGAAGAATCAAAAGGGGTCTACTTTCCAATGAGGACTGTAGGAAGGTTAAAGGTCGAACCAGTATCAAGTTTGTTGGAGGGATTCGTGATCAAATCCAAGAACTTGAGAAGTGAGCTGAAGTAGCAAGGCAGCTGCCCTATGAAGAAGCTGAGTCACAAGAGAAGTCAGCTGTGTGATCAAGGATGTCTCCACACTGTTCACCACTTTGTAAACTGATCTGCTACTTAGTGGATTCCTCCAGGAGTTGGAAAAGAGAGGATTAGAAGAATTACCCCATCTTCAAACCTCTATAAAAACATTCATGTCATTTACTTTCATCACATTTATATTCCTGCATATTTACTTTATATCTGTTGTTAGAATCATATTTGTTATCCAACTGATTGATAACCAAGTGCTAATAATTAAGTGTTTAAAAAAAGCTTAAATCTAATCAAAGGGTGCTAAGTCTTCTGCTGATAAAACCAAACCATCCAAGATAAGTTTAGGTTAAACAGATGAGTTATTCTATCAACAGCTCTATCGAGTCTGTTGAGTGGCTAACTTAGCTGAATAACCAACTTAGTTGTTCCTCAAGGACACATCTATTTGAGTCAACTCTGTTGTAATTTTAAAAGGACTAAAATCAAAAATTTGTTAAGGTTTATTCAACCCCCCCTCTAAACCTTACTCACACCCCTTGGGACCTACAAGTGGTATCAGAGTGGTTGGTTTATTGAGCCTTCCGCACTAGTTACCGAACTAGATCTCTATCTTTTCAAAAAGGTTTTAAACACTTGTATTTTCAAAATCTTTCATTTTAAGCAAAGTTATTATCATAGAAGCAAATCTGACACGCATTCCTATGTTCACTGTTGAAGAATTTGATGATTGAAAAATTCGCATGCAGGCTCCTCTATCTGCATTACATGATAAAATGTGGCTTGTGCTAGCGGATAGGCCACTACAAATACTTAAAGTAAACACGGCTGCAATAAGAGCACCTGCAGCTGAAGGAGAAGAAGCTGCTGCTGAAGCAAGACCAGCCATGGTTGAAAAACCAAGGACTGAGTGGACAAATGAAGATAGGAAGAGATACAACTTGGACAATGTGGCCAAGGACATACTCTACAAGACATTGGACAAAGTCATGTTCAATAAAGTCAAATCTTGCAAATCTGCAAAAGAAATCTGGAATAAACTGACTTTAATTTGTGAATGATCAGAACAAATTAAAGAAAATAAACTGGTTGTTGCTGTTCAAAAATTTGAACATTTCAAAATGCTTGCAGTTGAAACCATGGATCAGCTGGATGTCAGATTCACTGAAATCACAAATGAGCTTTCAGCTCTTGGGAAGGAATATACACAAAAGGAAATGTGTATGAAGATCATAAGAAGCCTCCCAGTTGAATGGGAAATGAAGACTATGGCCCTGAGATATTCAATAGACCTCTCAAGAACATCTAACCATGAGCTATTCTCAGACCTCAAAGCATATGAGTTTGAGCTGAGAAGAAAAGAGCAAGAGGAGACATATGTACCCAAGACAGCTGCACTGATGGCCAAGGATGGAAAGAGAGCTGAACCCAAGGAAGTCGTAGACCAGGAGGAAATTGCCCTAATGGTTAAAAGATTCAACAAGTTCTTCAATAAGAACTATAAAAGAAATAAGGGTGAAACCTCCAGAAGACATTCAGCTCCTTCCAAGTCAAGGGAAGATAGGCCACCCAAGAGAGCTGAACATCAAAGGGTTGAATATCATAGAGCTGTTAATCCAAGAACAGAAAAAACTGATCAAAGAGCTGAGAACCTGTGTTGGAACTGCAGACAACCAGGACATTTTGTAGTTGACTGTTCCTATCCACCAGTCAACAAATATAGGAATGAGGAAGATAGAAAAGTCTTCAGAAAAAGAAGACAAGAAAAGAAGAAAGCCATGTTGGCTGCTGAGACTACTGAGACAACCAAGTTTAAAGAAGCAGCAGACTCAGAGAGTAGTGAAGCTGACTACTCAAGTGACTCTGAGGAAAGAGGCTATGATTTGCGTTATGGCTAAAGAACAAGATCAACCTGATCAAGAAGATGAGGTACACTCTAACTCATCTCATTTAGATTCAAGTGATAGTGATTGTGATACACACACATCTCATCACCCACTGATCTTTATGAATCATTAGGTTAAATGATGAAAGATTTTTAACACATAAAATCCTCACACACAATTCTAAATGAGGAAAACAACCAGTTTAAAAGCCAAAACTTACAGCTGACTAAAGAGCTGAGTACTCTGCTATAGAAAAGTTAGCTGCTATAGAAAAGAGGGAAATAGATCTAAAAAATATGATTTCCTCATTTACAAAGGCATGCAAATCATTGGATGATCTTATCATGAGTCAAAAAGAATGTGGAGATAAGACAGGCATAGGATTTAATTCCTTTGTGCACAGTCAAACTCGAAGAGTGATTTTGGAAAAAGGATCTTCAAGTAATGAAGCATCTCAAAAATCCAAAACACCTAATGTTCCCCCGACATTCACTCCAAAGCACAATCACAAACAAATTGGCCTTGGATACAAAGGAAAAGGAAAATAGCCAGTTGAGTATGCTGGGAGGACAGCTGAGAAGAAATCCAGTCGAGTTCCTCAGCAAACTCCAAACAGGAAATACTCTGTGAAAAGCAAATAGAGTTACCACAAACCCCAGAAATTTCATCAGAGAAACACACATGATGGGATTGGTAGAAACTATACAAACTATGCTGATTGGAATAATGTGAAACATCAGCAAAGACATATGGAATACAAGCCTAGATGGCAAAGACCTAAAATTCAGCAAAGGTCATTCCAAAGGAAAAAGAGCTATTATCAGCACACATGTGCACCCAAGCATTACACTCAGAAATATCACAACTATCCTAAGAAAGCAATTGCTAAAACACGCACACAGGCATGCAAACAAAAGAGACAGTTGTATGAACCTAAAACCCCCAAGCAATTTTCTAATGTGCACTATGATTATGGCACTGATAGATGGCAACCTCTTAGAGTCAAGTCCTTTGGCTATAGGTTGGTTGGATCATCTTATAGCACTAACCCCTCAAGACCCAGGCAAGTATGGGTACTTAAAAACTGATTTCCTTGATTGCAGGTTCAAGGAACAGCTGAGTGCCAAGGAACCCGGTACATGGATAGTGGTTGTTCCAGACATATGACAGGAAACAAGAAAAACCTGCCAAGATTCAAAGAGATTAGAGGTGCAAAAGTCATATTTGGAGGAAATGGAGCTCCAGGGGAAATTAAAGGCACAGGATCTATCAAGAAAAATGGATTGGAAATCACTGATGTTGCTTATGTTGAAGGCCTCAACTTCAACTTGTTAAGCATCAGCCAACTCTGTGATAAAGGCTACAATGTTGGATTCAACATGCGAGTGTGCCAGATCAAAGATGCTGAATCAAATGAAATAGTGCTGCAAGGATCAAGACAGAAGAATATGTATGTGGTAGATTGGTCTACTGCTACACCTAGCACATGTCTGCTAGCAAAGAGCGCAGCCGAGTCAAGTTGGCTGTGGCACAAGAAGTTGAGTCATTTGAATTTCAAGACAATCAACAAGCTTGCAGGAGTCATCTTGTAGAAGGATTGCCAGACTCAGTGTACAAGAAAGAAAATGTATGTGATGCATGCCAGATGGAAAAGCAAATCAAAACTTCATTCGAGGATAAGCCAAGTCCTTCTTCAACAAAGATATTACATCTGTTGCATATGGAATTATTTGGTCCAGTTGAGCCAGCCAACATAAGTGGAAAGAAATACACCTTAGTGGTGGTAGATGATTATTCAAGATATACATGGACAATCTTCATGTGTAAAAAGAAGGAAACTTTGCAGAAGTTGCCTCAGCTGATGAAAAGAGTTCAAAATGAAAAGAGCCAAACCATTATAAAGATAAGATCTAACAGAGGAACTGAGTTTGTCAATGGGATAATAACTCAATATTGTGTTGAAAATGGAATTGCTCATGAGTTATCAGCAGCAAGAACTCCACAGCAGAATGGAGTGGCTGAAAGAATGAATAGAACTCTCAAGGAAGCTGCAAGGACTATGTTAGCTGAAGCTGGATTGCCTAAGAGATTTTGGACTAAAGCCATTAACACAGCATGATATACTCAAAATAGATGCATGATCAACAGGCAATTGACAAAGACTCCCTATGAGATTTGGACAGGGAGAAAGCCAAATGTTGGATATTTCAGAATATTTGGATGTAAATGTTTCATCCATAACAATGGCAAAGATAATTTGAAGGCTTTTGATGCTAAAGCTGATGAAGGTATCTTTTTGGGATACTCAGCTGAAAGCAAAGCCTATAGAGTGTTGAACAAGAGGACTATGGTTACAGATGAGTCTATCCACGTGGTTTTTGATGAACCTAATGTAAATGGAGAAGACATTGAAGAGTTAGCTGATATGCTGAATCAACCAACTATGCAGAAAAGCCCTTATGTTGAACCTGAAGTAAGAGCAAGCAACCCAGATGAATATGAGATAACTGAATCTCAAAGACAGCTGGAAAGTCTACAGCTAAATGAAGATGATAGAGATGTTCAAGACAACTTAGTTGCGAGACGGTTGAATCCAGCAGACTTACTCCAACCTGATTTAATATGGCTGAGAGACCATCTACCAGAGTTAGTTATTGGAGATGTTAGAGATGACATAAGAACCAGATCCAGACCACAACATGAAGCTATGTTCACTTGTTTTATATCTCAAATAGAGCCTAAAGATGTGTCTTAAGCATTGGATGATACACATTGGATTCAAGCCATGCAAGAAGAGCTGAATTAGTTTGAAAGAAACAAAGTATGGGAATTGGTGCATAGGCCAATCCATCAAAATGTTATTGGCACAAAATGGGTTTTTAGAAACAAAATGAATGAGGAAGGATCTGTTGTAAGGAACAAAACAAGATTGGTTGCTAAAGGGTATTGCCAAGAAGATGGTATAGATGTTGATGAAACCTTTGCTCCTGTCGCAACATTGGAAGCAATAAGGATGTTTCTTGCTTATGTTGCACATAAGAACTTCACTGTGTATCAAATTGATGTGAAGAGTGCATTTCTGAATGGATTGTTAGAGGAAGAAGTCTATGTTGAACAACCTCCAGGTTTTGAGCAGAAAACTATTGGAGATAAGGTATATAAGCTCAAAAAAGCATTATATGGACTGAAACAAGCACCAAAGCATGGTATGATACATTGTCTCAATTTCTAAATGACAATGGATTCACCAAAGGCAAAGTTGATAGAACACTCTTCAGAATTCAAGATGGAGAGAGTATACTGCATGTTCAAATATATGTGGATGACATCATTTTTGGATCCACAAACAAGGAGTTGTGTGACAAATTCTCAAACCTCCTGCAAAGTAAATTTGAGATGAGCATGATGGGTGAGCTGACTTTCTTCCTATGACTTCAAGTGAAGCAATTGAAGGATGGAACCTTCATAAGTTAAACAAAATATACCAGAGATCTAATGAAGAAATTTGGTATGGAAGAAAAGTCTTCTGTGAAAATTCCAATGAACACATCAGTCAAGATGGACATGGATGCAGATGGCAAAGTTGTAGATCAAACTAGATATAGAGCACTCATTGGATCATTGCTCTATTTAACAACCAGCAGGCCAGACATCACCTTTGCAGTAGGTGTATGTGTAAGATTTCAATCTGCACCAATGGAGAGCCACATGACTGCAGCTAAGAGAATCCTAAGATATTTGAAGGGATGCCAGGAAGTTGGCTTATGGAATCCAAAGGAAGGTGGATTCAAGTTAATTGGTTACTCAGAATCAGACTATGCTGGATGTAGAGTTGACAGGAAAAGTACTTTAGGTACATGTCAAATACTTGGAAATAGATTGGTTTCTTAGTTCAGTAAGAAACAAAATTCAATTGCCACATCCACACCAAGTGAAAAGTACATAGTCATGCGGGCAATTGCTTTGCCTGAGTCTTATGGATGAGACAACAGCTGAGAGATTATGATATTGAAGAAAAAGTGATTCCAATTATGTGTGATGACACTAGTGCTATTGCAATCACTCAAAATCCAGTGTTGCATTCAAGAACAAAGCACATTGATGTCAGATATCATTTCATAAGAGATCATGTTAAAAAAAAAAAAAAGACATCACCTTGGAATACATCTCAACTGATAAACAGTTAGATGATATATTCACAAAGCCTCTATGTGAATCAAGATTTGAAGAGCTCCAGAATGAGTTAGGATTAATTGAGCTGAGTTGAAACTCAGAAGACTTAATCCACAGAGAAACAATCTTATCGGGAAGTCAGCTGTATCAAGTGAGCTGACAGCTGAGTTACTTCACTTCGAATATAAGTTGAATCATTTATGAGCTAAGTGACAAAAACGCAGTCGTTTTAAATGAGCGGGAAGGTTTTTAAGGATGATATCAGCGTAATAATGACAGTCACAGTAAAAGCTGCACAATAAGCCATATGATTGGATATAAATGTTGTTGCATTAAATTCAAGGAATTAAATGCGGTTTTGACGTTTTAATCTTAGCCGTTGATTTTGATCAAAAATTTAAATATCCGAAATGGATCCTTTCACGACTTTTATATACGGAATTTTGCATTTCTCTCTCTACGCGAAATGTTCATCTTCAAAGCAAAGAAGCATTTTTTTCTCTCTGAAACACTAAGTTCTCTTAAAGCAAGTTTCTCGTTTTTCGATCGGTAAAACTCTCTGAAAATGGCACCAAAGTTTGATTATGTGAAGCTTTCGAAGCAAATCCACTCTGGTTCTTCAGTGGACTTCGATGGGATGGTTAAACAGGGTGTTGAGGAAACCCTAGTTCTGAAGGTAGTTGAAATGTTGGAAAAGTCCGGTCTAAAGGCTTTTCAGACGATGGAATACTCTCATACCTATCTTGAAGAGGTAGCGATGTTCTACGTAAACGCTGAAGTGCAGGACGATGAAATCAAATCTTCCGTCCACAGCAAGGTCATAAAACTCAGAGCAAAAGACCTTGTGGAGCACTGTTTGTTGCCCCCGGGGGGTTTGAAGGACATCTCCGAGGCAGATGTCGACTTAGCTGCGGCTTGGAAGGAAGTTGCCAAGCCCGAGTATGCTGCGAAAGTGGTTTACACAGCCGACAAGAAGCTGCTGAAGGACGACTATCACAAGCTGATGGACGTCGTCTCCAAATGTGTTGACATGAAATTTGGAAGCTTTAATCACCGTCAAAACTAAGCCGATCGTCATGGCTGTGATCATGCAGGGAAAGAAGGTCAACTAGGCTAAGTTTGTTTACAGCAGACTCTTCCAGTATGTGTTGAACAGGACCTACAAGAAGGACGGGTCCTTTGGATGTTCTTTGGCCTATGGCCTTGTAATTGGCCATCTCATGGAGGTGAAAGGCATTGCTCTTCGTCATGGCAAGCCCTTTCATGTGAACAAGAAGATGTTCAGGGCAAACCTTTCCGGTGCCTAGAAAAGAGCCCATGCCAAGAGAGCTGATACAAGTGAGGGGGAATCAGCTAACCCTAAAGAATCTGCTGAAACGCCTCCCCCGAAGAAGAAAGTTGCCCATGCAGCCAAGCCTAAAAAAAGCTCTTGTCCCTGCAGCCGAGTCACCTGCCCGAGTAGCCGAGACTCGTGCCCCTACAGCAGAGACTGAGAAGGAACCCTCACTCCCTTCTCAAGTCGCAAAGAACAAGAGGACTGCCAAGTCGAGGAAGGCAGCTCCCTCTAAGAAGAGTACCCAAGCCTTCACCACTGATGAATCTCTTGAATCGTAACTTAAGTCCTCTGTGTAGGTCCCAAGGGGTGTAAGTGTAAGGTTTAGAAGGGGGGTTGAATAAACCTTACCAAATTTTCGATTTAGGCCTTTTAAATCTCTGAGTTCTACACACCGTGTCCTTGATGGACAATCGAATTAGTCACTCAAGAGAGTTAATCTCTCAACAGACTCAAATTTGAGCATTTAATAGAGTAACTCGATTGTTGGCTATAAATTGACTCAACTTGTGGTTTTGTTTTCATTGGAAGACTTAACACCCTTAAGTTTGATTAAGCAAGTTTTTACAACTTGATTTAGTACTTATAAATTATCAAATGGATAGCAAATTTATCAAGAGATATAAGCAATTAAAAGTGCGAAATTTAAATGCTTTGAAATGTAAATGACACAATAAAGTTTTTATAGAGGTTCAAGATGGGGTAATTCTTCTACTCCTCTCTTCTCCAACTCCCGGAGGAATCCACTAAGTAATGATCGCTTTACAAAGTGGTAATAGTCCCGTATACAAGCCTTGATCACAACGCCGACTTGATCCTTTGGGACTCGATCCGAGACGCCTTGATCACTCACCGGCTTCTCGTGCGACTCGGCTTCTTCACAGGCAGCCGCTTTGCTACTACACTCACTTGCTTAAGCACTTTGGATTTGATCACGAAGCCCTCCAAGAACTTAAGACTTGGTTCACCTTGAACCTCTCTACAATCCTTCCCGGAATGTAGACCCCTTGTTTTCATTTTTCCTCTTCAACGATTGAAGTTCTCTTTCCTTCACGGGTAAGTGTTGGATTGATGTACTTGAGATGTAGGCTTGAGGATTGAGAATGTTTCGATTTTAGATAAGCTTGTATATCTTCACGTGTGTGTCATTCATCCTTTTTCTCAAACAAGTTCCTCAGCCTTTTATAGTGAACTTTCAAAAATTTGCCCGTTGAAGAGATAGGCTTATTTTTGAAAGTCACTTTGCGATCGTTGGCTTGCGCTTCTTGGAATTGCCATTTCCTCGTATGAATTGTTTTATCACCTTTTCGAGTTCGACACGGTGTAGTGCTTCCCATTGGTTCATTCCTTTTGCACGCTTCGGGACCGAGCACTCCAAGAAAGGTGGTATGGAGATATTACTTGTTTAAGTAAGTCTCTTGATTTACGTACAACGGTTCTTTTACGATTATCTCGACTTGACGCATTTCCTTGCTTTCCCCAGGTGACTTAGAGTCGCCTTCCAATCATTGGATGACTCTTCTCATCACTTGACTTGAGACTTGGCTTCTCTTGTGAGTTGACTTGACGATGTTCTACTCACCGCATCTCACTGCTTGTTTCTTCAATCGAGTTCCCCGTCATTTTCTTCTTCTTTGTCACTGTCTCTCACAGAGTTTTCCTTCAAGCCTTCAATTGTCTTCTTGCATGTTAGGGCGCAGCTGACTTAACTCGGCTTAGCCACTCTAATTGTTACAATACATTTTACAAAGAAGAATTGGGAGCCAACTTTCTATTCTAAGTTTTACATGGCATTCATCAAAATCTAAACAATAAAATTCCTAACAATTTCCCCCTTTTTGATGATGCCAAAACTTAAATCATACAAAGATGCAGATAACAAGGATACATACGATAGTGTATTGACATAGAATGTATGCGCATAATCAATCTTTTTATTGATCATATCATTCTTGTACTTAACACAATTGTTTACAAGGTGTATCGAGTATGTAATTGTCTTCACAAAAAAAAATTTATAGCTATATTACGTAAGACTTACATTGTATGTATTTACATATAAAATACACGAAGGGTTGGGCAAAGAACACTTCATCTCCTTCGCCGTCTCCTTCTTTCATCTTGATCAACATCTTCTTCTCTTCTTCTCTTCTTCTCGTCATCACCTTCTTTTTCTTCTCATATGCCTTCCTGGCAGCTTCATCTTTCCTTATTCTTTCCTCGTCTCTCCCGCCATAGCCGAGTTTGTCTCTTGTTTTCTTCTTCTATCCTTTTTGCATACTCGATTGGTTTTAGCCACTTGCAAGTTCGCCACATGGTCAAGCCCAGCCCAAAGAGATCCCTCCTTTCTTTCCCGGATCTACGTATTCAATATTCTTGGCGCAGGCCTAGGTCCAAGCTTCTTCCTCCATCACCGCTTCTTCCTCTACCTACGGGCGTATCTTTGACGGGGCCTTCTTTCTTTCCAAATGAGTGCCCGGCGGAGTGACCAAAAGAGCGATCGCGGTTGTCTCATTGCCGCTCGTCAGCCTTCTTCACATAATGTGAGACCCTTTTCCCAAGACAGTCCCAAGCTTGAGCCAGGACATATTTGCAAAATATCCTTCGATTCGAGCGTTTTGAATTCGTCAACGATCTTGGCTCTCCCGACATCCGAAATGGCATACGTGTCTCTCGCAACCGGAATGCCTCCGTGTTCTTTCAAGATGTTCATCACCCTGCATCCATTCTTCCTTCCACCTCCTTCATCCCCGCTTCAATTGTTTTTCTCTTCTCGGCCATAGATACAAAGCAGAGTGTTGGAGTGGCAGAGTCACGGGGAGTTTGTCGCTTATAATGTCACCGTGACAGACCCTGTTGGGGGTTTGTGCAATCATCAAGGTCATATCTTTTGATCCTTCCCCCTCAAAGATTTTCCATTCTTCGCTTCAAAATTTCCTCGGTGATTTTCCCTTCTCACTGTTCCTTGTCACCGCTCCTTTCTTTTCAAATTTTCTTTTTGCTTTAAGGTATTCCTCTTCCCCTTTTTGGCATCATCAAAGGATAGAGGAACCCCAGAACATGTCTTTGGCAAGCATGAAGTCGAGTCTTCGATAGTTGAATTTTGCTTCAAGTCCGCTGCTGCGTTGTATCTTTGCGCAAATTGATCGAGTAGCGTTGGATTCTCACGATATCGCTTCATCTCACCATGAGAAGGCTGAATTTTCTTGTCATGTGTTCTTCCAAACGTGTATATCATTTGCATTACGCTCACGCAGCAGCCTTGATCTCGGCGGTGTGAGCTTCGTGCATATGTTCAATGTGTTCCCGCAGCCTTCGTTTTCGCATCAACATTTTCGACTCTCCACACCAGCTTGTTGAATAAGGTTCAAGTATCTCACCGTTCCACACGCATTGATTGCTCGCTTTGTTGCCACCATTCCCTTACCCCGACCGTGATGCCTCTCAAGTCACCGTAGAGGTTGGCATCTCTGTTGTCCAATCGCATGTCCAAAGAGGCCCGATGCCTCTCCATCTTTTCAACTTCAAAGAAAGAGTGCCTTGAACACTTCTCGTATTTCACCGATTCTTCATTGCGGTGATGTCCATACAAATAAATCAAAATCGGCCGAACAATGGTGCCTGAGTGAAAAACGAGCTGGTCGTGATAGCGTGCTTGCTCATTTTCTCGACTCTTCGTGGAGTTCTCGTATCTCCAAAGTGAGAAAGGGAAAGATTCCACAAAGGATTCATCACCGCCAACCGGGATTTGTTCGATGATAAGCGGTGGGCGTGAAGTTCTTTTGGGAATCGATCCAGCTGCATCTTGAGGAGCAGGAGCAAGCGGTCTCTCGTTCACTGGGTTTGGTTGTGAAGTAGATCCGCTTGAGCCTCACCTCCTTAACATTAACGACTTCGTTGGTCTCAAATGATTTTTCCATATTAGTAGACTTGTCCTCGGCCTTATCGGCCAAGTCGTCATCGGACGATGATGAGATTTCTAGTGGTGGCTCATCATCAAAGTTAAACGTTTGACGAGTAGTCTTGGGATCGACTTGCTCGTGCCTGGAACATCCGCACTGAGTCTTTTGGATTTGTCATGGGGTTGACTCGGCTTCTTCTTCGCCTTCCGATCCCGCAAAAAGTGACATCGGGGTTGTCCTGGGAATCATGAAGTGCGCCGATCTCCTTCTCGGATGGGTCGATGATTGCGGGAGGGATGTTCTCTACTTGACCTCTTTACCCCGGAAGTCTCAACCTCCCGTGGCCTTCATTTCCTCCAAAGCCAGTCTCTCTGCCTGCGAGGCCTTTGTCCTCCCTTTCGACAAAGTCACTGTCTTAGGGTCTTCTACATGGCATCCATTGGAGTCTCAACCCCATGGATTGCACTTTCATCGCCTGCAGTGTTAACTCCCGGGTTGTTCCTTCCTCGTGCCTCGACCGCATCGCGTCGTCATTAGCCTTCGTAGCGATTGGCACCTCACCGTGAGACATCTCAATCGCCTGAGCTTCGTTGATGGCAACTTGTTGTTCTTCTAGTGAATGTAATTTCTCTTCTTCGCCTTCTTGCTTCTTTGTCGAGTCATCTCGCAAAGATCCTCCGTCCCTTGCTGCAGGTGGAGGGAGTTTCCCCACCGGCGCGCACCACCGAGTGACTTGGAGTGGGGTCACTCGTCTCCGGACTTCCACCGTTGCAATTGATGGTTCAAATTGGGGCGGTGGTAGCACACCTTCAATAGGGGTTGGCTCGACCGGGGTCCCCATTGTCCCGCCATCGCCATTTCCTTATTGCCTTCCTCCGAGTGAGTCAGGAAGTGGTAGCAAGAACATCGGTGGCTTATTTGTCAACCACTCCCATTGGATCGATTTCACCGTGTTTTGGAGGACTCTCCTGGTCCCTCCATCGCCTTTGCTCGTGAAGGATTCTTGATTCATGCAATGCTTGCCGATCCGCATTTCTTCCGTGGCGGCGATTCTCTCGTTCCTCATCACTTTCGGAGAAGACATCAAGGAGTGGATGGAAGTGTTACGTGGTGCCGGAGATAGGGCGATACTTGCCTTCTCACGTGCTTCGGCTTCTTCGGCTTGCTTTGATCTCTCCTTGTCCTTGTAGATTTGCAGATGATGTCTAAGCAGCTTGTCCTCATCAAGTCTTTGGGAGCACAAAGTCGGTCATCCAAGGAAATTTAGCGCCCTCTTCTTCTTCTATGAATTCAAAGCCGTTGAACTGCTTCCCTTGACTTGCTCAACTTCCATTTTCTCACTCACACAGACGATTTTGGATGTCCGGGTAAGGTGGAGATAGGATCATTACATCACTATCTCGCTTGGGCTGGTTCTTCTTGAGTTTCACTTGTGTGAGCTACAAACCGTGTCTTGGTTGCCTCTGCCGATCACCTTCAAGCAGACTTGCTGTTTCATCAACTACATCCGAGACTCTACTTCTCCAAGAGTCTCCGTATTTGTGCTAGCCGAGTAGCCGACGCACTGGTTTCTCCTGTTCGACCGCTTGACGAGTCTTCTTCGTCTCCTGGTTTGTACCAGGGGAATTTCTCGTTCGGGCGCGTCCTCTCGAGTCTTGGGCGGCAGGGGCCGCAGTGCTTGTGTTTGTTTCGAGGAGCCGGCCGTCTAGGCTTGTCGGGTTCTCCTCCTTTTGACGATCGGAGAAGGTATTTGGGAGTCCTTCTCGATCGCCGCCGCAGGGCAGTGACATGGTCTGCCGGGGGCGGTGACTCACTGCTGCGGGGGGAGCATGTTTGTTTTTTCTTTGTCAGCAGGGCAAAGAGATTTCTTGGCACCGCAGGGGCAGCTTTCTTCTTGGTTGGAGAGGAGGCACTGTGTGTCTTCGGGGTCACTGATTCCCCTCACCGTGTCGCTCTCTTGGCGTAAGCTCGCTTCGAGCACCGAGAGGTTAGCTCAACATCCTCTTGTTAACATGGAATGCTTTCCCATGTCCGAGAGGACTCCTTTCACCTCCAATAGTCGGCCAATCACTAGGCCATATCCCGTGATCCTCCAAATGACCCATCTTCTTTGAAAGACTTGTTTCCCACGTTCGCAGAAACACGTAGATAAACTCAGCCATTTATCTTCTTTTCCTCGAGTATTGCAGCCATCACAATCGGCTTTGCCTTTGATAGTTGGTCAAAGTCGCCAAATTTGATGTCGATACATTTGGCAACTATGTCCAACAATTTGTGATAATCCTCCTTCAATCTTTGTTTGTTTGTGTATATAATTTTATCGCAAAGGTCGGACTTGGCTATTTCTTCCATGCGTCGCCAAGTTTACATCAGCTTCCTTAATCTCGCTTGCTCCTTCATTGGTAGTGAGCAATATTCAGCCAAATCCTGGCGGTGATAGTCACCGCTTCCCGTGAACATGACTTTATCCCTTCGTCGTGAATTTCAAAGATTCACGTAGAATTGTGCGACCTCTTCCACATAGGTCATAGGATATTCCAGCGTTAGAAACGGTTTTAGTCCTGACGTTTCTAACTTCTCCGCGATTTTCTTCACCAGGGTGTCGTCGGACCCCTGCTTCACCATTCCGTCGAAATCCACGGTCGAACCGGTGTGGATTTGTTTTCCCAACTTGGTAAAGTCATACGTTGGTGCCATTTCTCAAATAATTTCAAGGAAAAGTTCGTAAATTTGATTTGAAGGTTGATAGGGTTTCGAGAGTATTTGCCTTTGCCTTTTGAGAGAAAGAGATTGAACAGTTTTAGAAGTGTGAGAGAGAAACGGACGAAAATGGTTTAAATATGGTTTATGAAAGGACGTGCAGATGGTTTTTGAATTGTGATCGAAATCAACGGCTTGGATTTCGCACGATATTGAGCGATTCATGTCTCGTATTTAATGCGGCAAAGATTTATATCCAATCATAGGCTTGATGTGCAGCTTTATGTCCGTACACATCATCATTATCTTTGACGTGTCTCTTAAAACATTCCCGCTAAGTCAAAACGATCATTGCGTTTTTGTCACTTTGCTCATAAGTTATTCAACTTATCTCTTAGTGATTAAACTCGCTTCTCACATTTCTCTTAGTGATTCAAATATCACCGACTTGGTATAGTTGACTTTCCGACATACAACATGATTTCGAGTGATTTTTGTTTTCACTCTTTTTCACCTTCTTTCCTGTTCCATTTCTTTTCTTTGATTCTTCTCAGTGTCTCGGCTTAGCTCAATTAGCCCCAACTCATGTTTGAGTTCTTCAAATCTTGACTCACATAATGGTTTTGTGAAGATGTCGGCTAGTTGTTTGTCGCTTGAGATATATTCCAAGATAATGTCCTTCTTTTCAACATGATCTCTTATGAAATGATATCCGACATCAATATGTTTTGTTCTTGAGTGCAACACAGATTTTGAGTGATTGCAATGGCACTTGTGTTATCACACATGATTGGAATTTCTTTTTCTTCAACTTCATAGTCTCTCACCTCTTGTCTCATCCATAGGACTTGGGCACAACAAATGCCCGCAGCCTATGTATTCTCGCCTCACCAGTAGAGGTGGCTATTGAGTTTTGCTTCTTGCTAAACCAGAAATTAGTCTGTTTCCTAGCATTTGACATGTGCCTCAAGTACTTTTCCTCTCCCACTCGCATCCAAATAGTCGTAGTCCGAATAGCCAATTAGCTTGAATCCACCTTCCTTTGGATACCATAGGCCTACTTCTTGGCTTCCTTTTAAGTATCTCAATATTCTCTTAGTCAGCTTTATGGCTCTCTTTTGGAGCAGATTGAAATCTTGCACATACACCTACAAAGAAAAGTGATGTCCGGCCCGCTAGCCGTGAGATAGAGCAATGATCCAATAAGTGCTCAGATCTTGTTTGATCTACAGCTTGCCATCCCGCATCCATGTCCATTTTGATGATGTGTTCATTGGTATTTTTACGTAAGACTTCTCCTCCATACCAAATTTCTTCATTAAATCTCTCGTGTATTTTGTTTGACTTATGAAGGTTCCATCCTTCACTGCTTTCACTTGAAGTCCAAGGAAGAATGTCGCCTCTCCCATCATGCTCATTTCAAATTTACTTTGCATGAGGTTTGAGAATTTTTCACACACTCTTTGTTAGTGGATCCAAAAATGATGTCATCCACATATATTTGAACAAGCAAGATACTCTTCTTGTCTTGAATTCTCAAAAGTGTTCTATCTACTTTTCCTTTTGTGAATCCATTTTCAATCGAATTGTGACAGGTATCATACCATGCTCCGGGTGCCTGTTTCAACCGCATGGCTTTCTTGAGTTTGTATACCTTGTCTCCAAGAGTCTTCTGCTCAAATCCTGGAGGTTGTTCAACATACACTTCTTCTTCCAATAAACCATTCAGAATGCACTTTTTACATCCATTTGATATACAATGAACTTCTTGTGAGCCGTATAGGCAAGAAACATCCTTATAGCTTCCAATCTTGCTACAGGAGCAAATGTTTCATCAAAATCTATTCCTTCTTCTTCCCGCAATATCCTTTGGCTACCAATCTTGCTTTGTTTCTTACCACGTAACCTTCCTCGTTCATCTTATTTCGAATACCCATTTGGTTCCAATAACATTTTGATGTATGGGTCTTTGTACTAATTCCCATACTTTATTTCTCTCAAACCGATTCACTCTTCTTGCATAGCTTGAATCCAATGTGTGTCGTCCAATGCTTGTGACACATCTTTGGGCTCTATTTATGAGATGAAGCATGTGAACATTGCTTCTTGTTGGGTTCGATCTTGTCTTGACGCCTTTGCTCTCATATCTCCAATGACAAGTTCTCGTGGATGGTCTCTCCCATCTCACGTCAAAGTTGAAGTAAGTTAGCCGGATTCATCGACTTGCAAATTGTGTTCTTTGTGGGGTCGCCTCTCTCGTGATCACTCACCGCAGATTTTCCACCGCTTTTGAGATTCACTATCTCATCTTCATCCAATTGATAATCCCCGCCACCTTCAAAGATAAGGACTCTTCCGTAAGGTTGGATGATTTAGCTTATCACCGACTCTTCAATGTCTTCCCCATTTACATTTGGCTCATCGAATACTACATGAATGGATTCTTCTCGAACCATAGTTCTTTTGTTGAGTATTCTCAGAGGCTTTGCTTTCACCGAGTATCCTAAGAAGATACCCTCATCGCCTTTAGCATCAAAAGCCTTTAGGTTGTCTTTGCCATTGTTGTGGATGAAGCATTTACACCAAATATCCTGAAATATGCAACATTTGGTTTTCTTCCACCAGATCTCATAGGAGTCTTTGTCACCGCCTATTTATCATACATCCGTTTTGGGTGTAGCAAGTCGTGTTGATTGCTTCACCCAAAATCTTTTTGGTAACCCCGCCTTGACTAACATGGTCCTTGCCGCTTCTTTGAGGGTTCTGCTTCCTTCTTTCGCAACTCCATTCTCATTGTGGGAGTCCTTGCAGGTGATAGTTCATGACCAATACCATTCTCAATACAAGATCGAGTTATTATTCCATTGACAAACTCGGTTCCTCTATCCGATCTTATTTTGATGATGGTTTGACTCTTCTCATTTTGTATCCTCTTCATCACCGTGGTAGCTTTTGTAGAGTTTCTTTCTTCTTGCACATGAATATTGTCCATGTATATCTTGAGTAATCATCTACTACCACCAAGGTGTATTTCTTTCCACTTATGCTTGCTTTGGTTCCACTGGGCCAAATAGATCCATATGAAGCGTATGCAATATTCTTGTTGAGGATGAGCATGTCTTTTCTTTGAACGACGACTTGATTTGTTTTCCCTTCGACATGCGTCACATATACTCTCCTTCTTGTATACGAGTCCTGGAAGTCCTTCCACAAGATGACTTCTTGCTAGCTTGTTAATTGTTTTGAAATTCAGTGACTCGGCTTTTTGTGCCACAACTTGATTCAAATTGTGCTTTTTTGCTAGTAGACAGAAAGTCTTTGGGTGTTGCATTGACCAATCTACTACATACATATTTTTCTCGTCTATTTCCTTGCAAAGACAACTTCATTTGATTCAATATTTTTGATTTGGCATATTCCCATGTTGAATCCAACATTGTAGCCCTTGTCACGAGTTGATCGATGCTTAGTAAATTGAAGTTTAGTCCTTCAACATATGCAACATCCGTGATTTCTAAACCATTCCTTTTGATGGATCCAATGCCTCTTATTTCACCAGAGCTTCATTTCCTCCAAATATGACTTTTGCTCCTTTGACTTCCTTGAATTTTGACAGATTTCTCTTATTTCTGTCATATGTCCGGGAATGTACCACTATCCATGTACCAGGTTCCTTGGCACTCACTGCTCCTTGAACTCCGCAATCAAGGAAATTAAGTTTTAGGTACCCATTCTTGTCCGGGTCCCGAGGGGTTAGAATTATAAGATGATCCAACCAACCTATAGCCAAATGATTTGACTCTAAGAGGTTGCCATCTATCGCTGCCATAATCATAATTAATCCTGCAAATTGCTTGGGGAGTCTAGGTTCATACAACTGTCTCTTTTGTCTCAGTATGCCCGCATATGTGTTTTAGCAATTGCCTTTCTTGGGTAGTTGTGGTGTCTTTGAGTGTAGTGCCTAGGTGCATATGTGTGTTTGATGGAAGCTCTTATGCTTTTGGAATGGCCTTTGTTGAGTTCTAGGCCTTTGCCATTTGGGCTTGTATTCCATAAGTCTAGCCGATAGTTCACATTATTCCAATCGACTTGGCTTGGATATTTTCTACCATTCCCATCATATGTATTTCTTTTATGAGTTTTCTGGATTTTTGGTAGCTCGCTTCTTCTTTACAGAGTATTTTCTCGCTTGGAGTCTGCGATGGACTCGGCCAATTTCTTCTCGCTTGTCCTTTCAAAGACTCTCAACTGGCTGTTTTCCTTTTCCTTTGTAACCAAGGCCAGTTTTCTTAGTATTGTGCTTTGGATTGAAAGTGTGTGCAACATTTAGAGTTTTGGATTTTTCAGATTCTTCATGACTTGAAGATCCTTTTTCCAAAATTACTCTTGAGGTTTGACATGGCACAGAGGAATTAAATCCTAAGCCTGTCTTGTCTCCACATTCTCTTTGACTCATAATAAGATCATCCAATGATTTAGATGCCTTAGTGAATGAGGCAATAACATTTTTGAGGTCATTCTCCTCTTTTCTATAGCAGCAATTTCTGCTTATTAATTTACCATTTTCACCTTTTAAACTTTTATTCTCATCACTATTTGACTTAGAGTACTCGGCTCCTTAGTCAGCTTTGAGTTTTGACTTTTGAGTAGGCTGTTTTCCTCATTCAATAGTGTGTGTGAGGTTTTAATGTGCTCAAAATCTTTCATCATTTTGCCTAATGAATCATAAAGATCAGTGGGTGATGAAGTGTGTGTGTCACAGTCACTATCACTAGTGTCTGAGCTTGTTGAGTTAGATTGTACCTCATCTTCTTGATCTTGTTCTTTGGCCATTAAGCGGATCAAGGCTTCTTCTTCGAGTCACTTGAGTAGTCACTTCACCGCTCTCGAGTCACTGTCTCTCTTGACTTGGGTCTTGTCTCGGCCTCTCTGCAGCCATCATTGCCTTTTTCTTCTCTTGTCTTCTTTCTCTCAAGACCTTTCTTTCTTCTTCGTTTACGTACTTGTTGACTACAGGATATGAGCAATCAATGGCATAGTGACCTGGTTGTCTACAATTCCAACATAAGTATTCACCTTTTGATCACTCTTTCTATTCTTGAGTTGTCACCCTTTGATACTCGACTTGTTGATGATCCGTTCTCTTGGTTGGCCTATCATCCCTTGATTTGGAGGGAGCCGAGTGTCTTCCGGAGGATTCACCCTTTCCTCTCTTGTAGTTCTTGTTAAAGAACTTGTTAAATCTTTTAACCATCGTGGCTATTTCTTCCGGGTCAATTGCCTCTTTGACCTCACTCTCCTTCCATCTTTGACAACTAGAGCAAATTTGTTTTGGTACAAATGCTCTTCCTCGGTCTTTCCTTCTCGGCTCAAACTCGTAGGCTTTGAGGTCCGAGAATAACTCATGATTGGATGTCTTTGATAGGTCCATGGAGTGTCTCAATGCCATGACCTTCATTTCCCATTCACCGAAGACTTTTTAGGATCTTCATACACATTTCCTTCGTGTATATTCCTTTCCAAGTGTAGACACTCATTTGTGATTTCTCAGAAACCGAGCATCCAGTTGATCCAGGTTTTCTCCCGAGATCATTTTAAAGTTCTCAAATTTTTGTACAGCCCACCGATAGTTTGTTTTCTTTGATTTGCTTCCGAGCCTTCGCAAATCAATGTCGGTTTGTCCTGCATTTCCTTAGCCGTTTTGCAAGATTTCACTTTATTGAACATGGCTTTGTCCAAGGTTTTGTAAAGAATGTCCTTGGCTACATTGTCCAGGTTGTATTTTTCTGTCATCATTTGTCCACTCGCTTCTTGGTTTTTCAACCATGACTCGTCCGGGTCTTTCGATCTTCTTCCCCTTCACCGCAACTCTTCGTGACAAATTGTTCACCTTTAATATTTGCAGAGGCCCATCTTCTATCACTATCCACATCTCATCATGTAATGCTTGATAGATGAGCACGCATACGAATTTTCCAATCATCAAATTCTTCAATAGTGAACATAGGAATGCGTGTTAGATTTGCTTCCATGATAATAACTTTTAATGATAGAAAAGAGTTTTGAAAGTTTAAGTACTAAAGCGACTTTTTAAAAATTTGGAGATCTAGTTCAAGAACTGGTGCGGAGGGGGTTCAATGAACCAACCGCTCCGATACCACTTGTAGGTCCCAAGGGGTGTAAGTGTAAGGTTTAGAAGGGGGGGGGTTGAATAAACCTTACCAAATTTTCGATTTAGGCCTTTTAAATCTACAGAGTTCTACACAAACGTGTCCTTGATGGACAATCGAATTAGTCACTCAAGAGAGTTAATCTCTCAACACTCACTCAGCTGAGCAATAGAGTAACTCACCTGTGGCTATAAATTGACTCAACTGTGGTTTTGTTTTCAGGAAGACTTAACACCCTTAAGTTTGATTAAGCAAGTTTTTACACTTGATTTAGTACTTATAAATTATCAAATGGATAGCAAATTTATCAAATAGATATACCACTTAAAAGTGCGAAATTTAAATGCCGAAATGTAAATGACACAAGAAAGTTTTTATAGAGGTTCAAGATGGGGTAATTCTTCTACTCCTCTCTTCTCCAACTCCCGGAGGAATCCACTAAGTAATGATCGTTTACAAAGTGGTAACAGTCCGTATACAAGTCTTGATCACAACAAATGACTTGATCCTTTGGGACTCGATGAGACGCCTTGATCACTCACCAAGGCTTCTCGTGCATTTACTCGCCTTCTTCACAGGGCACCGCTTTGCTACTACTGACTCACTTGCTTAAGCACTTTGGATTTGATCACGAAGCCCTCCAAGAACTTAAGACTTGGTTCAGCCTTGAACCTTTCTACAATCCTTCCGGAATGTAGACCCTTTGTTTTCGTATTTTCCTCTTCAACTGATTGAAGTTCTCTTTCCTTCACAAAGTGTTGGATTGATGTACTTGAGATGTAGGCTTGAGGATTGAGAATGTTTCAGTTTTAGATAAGCTTGTATATCTTCACGTGTGTGTCATTCATCCTTTTTCTCAAACAAGTTC
The DNA here is from genome assembly GCA_016081115.2 of Rehmannia glutinosa. Lineage (NCBI taxonomy): Eukaryota > Viridiplantae > Streptophyta > Magnoliopsida > Lamiales > Orobanchaceae > Rehmannia > Rehmannia glutinosa. Next base: position 25,991,976 of record CM071930.1, read on the forward strand.
CTCACCTTTTTATAGTGAACTTTCAAAAATTTGCCCGTTGAAGAGATAGGCTTATTTTTGAAAGTCACTTTGCAAATCGTTGGCTTGCGTTCTTGGAATTGCCATTTCCTCGTATGAATTGTTTTATCACCTTTTCGAGTTCGACACGGTGTAGTGCTTCCCATTGGTTCATTCCTTTTGCACGCTTCGGGACCGAGCACTCCAAGAAAGGTGGTATGGAGATATTACTTGTTTAAGTAAGTCTCTTGATTTACTCGTGGCAACGGTTCTTTTACGATTATCTCGACTTGACGCATTTCCTTGCTTTCCCAGGTGACTTAGAGTCGACTTCCAATCATTGGATGACTCTTCATCACTTGACTTGAGAGACTTGGCTTCTCTTGAGTTGACTTGATCGATGTTCTACTCACCAATCTCACTGCTTCTTGATCGAGTTCTGTCATGCTTTTCTTGTCAGACTCAATTGTCTCTCAAATAGAGTTTTCCTTCAAGCCTTCAATTGTCTTCTTGCATGTTAGGGCGCAGTGACTTAACTCAAATTTAGCCACTTCTAATTGTTACAATACATTTTACAGCAAGAATTGGGGAGCCAACTTTCTATTCTAAGTTTTACATGGCATTCATCAAAATCTAAACAATAAAATTCCTAACACTCTGGTTCGTCCAAGAAAAAGAAAGCTGGTCAGGAATTCTGACCTTGAGAAGACCGCTGAGTCTACTACTCAGCTAGGGAAGGAAGCCGAGACTGATGGTGATCAAGAAGCATAGTCTCCGGAAGTTATTGATGAATCTGCGAAGTCTGCTGATGATGATCAGCAGATATCAGTCGAAGACCCAGCTGTGAGGAAGACAGCTGAGGAGAAAGAAGCAGCTGAGAAAACTGAACCTGATGTTGAAAAGTTGTCTCTCCGCCCACAACTGATGTTGTTGCTTCCAAAGAAGAGCAAGGTCTCCTGCCTCCCATTTCGGAAACTGGAGGAGAAGGTGAAGATGATGATGACGGTGTAATCATGTATTCTCCAATTTATCCTGATATTCAAAGACACCTAAGAGAATGGAGAGCATGGAAACTGGATCACTCAAGGGTGCAGTTCACTCGCCCTGAGTTCACAGAAGAAGAAGAAGAGTTGCTCCGATTCCTTGGTGTTGCAACTGTCCGACAGGCTCTCGTTGAAGACAACTGCCTGGACATTCTTCGCATTATCAGGGAAGATGAAAAGGAAAAGCTGCCGAGAAAGCCCGAGCATTGGAGAAATCAAAGATGTGTGAATTTACAGGCTCTCTAGAGCATACTCACTCACATCTTGATTTGCTCTTAGAAAGTGATGAAGATTTGGATCCCACTGCTGCAGCCGAGAAGCCAGATATGCAGCGGGCTTTGAGGGAATCTAGAGACATGCCCGAGAAGTGGTTATTCAAAGGTCCAGGAGAGTCATCTCAATCTCTCCTGCAAACTGATCCTCTGGGAGTGGCACAGCACATTGCATCCGTTATTGTTGCAGCCACGTCCCCTGTGCAACCAGAGGATGGATCCAAGGGACTTGGCGATGAAGCTGAGAATTTGGGCACCCAAGCTGAGCCAACCCCAGAAGAAGGTGTTCTCACACCTACCCCAGGGCTGAGCACTCAATGGATAAAGCGCGTCTCTAGAGAAGAGTGACCCCACATTCAGTCACTCAGCTAGTGCGCCAGCTGAGAGGGAAACTCTCTCCACCACAGCAGGGTTGGAGGTTTCTATGGGAGACTCATCTATGAAGCAAGGAGGCGAAATTGAGAAAGAAAGTGAATGTCAGCAGAGTGACATTGACGAAGCTCGGACAGTTGAGTCTGTCCCAGCTGAAGTGTCAGTTGCTTTGATGGCCAATGACGTTGTTATCACAGTAAGGGCACATGATGGAGATGCCCTGGGAGTTAACACTCTAGGCACAGAAAGTGCAATCCAAGGGGTTGAGACTCCTCTGGATGCCATCGTCCAAGACCCCAAGACAGTTGAGTCTGTCGACGGGAATGTAGAAGGCCCTACTGCAGTTGAGACTGCTAAGGGTATTGAAGGCCTTGGGGAGGTTGAGACTTCCCTAGGTAAGGAAAAGGAAGCAGTTATTGAGAACGTACTCCCAAGAAAATATTGATACATCCTTTCTGGGATCCGTAAATGAAGCAGAGTCGACACCAATTACAGAGAATGTTCACAAATCTCAGAACCAAGTCAGTGAAAAAACGGTTCCTATGAGGTTTAACTTCGATGATGAGCCAACTCCACAAGTCTCATCATCATTTGATGACGCTGATGATACAGCAGAGTACCAGGTAATTCATTTAGAAAAATCTATTGAGACTGAGGAAGCTATTATGACAACTAAGGCTCAGTCAGTTGGGCAAAACATCACCAATGCCCCAGCTAGAATAGAGTCATCTACGCAGGCTCCCACAATGTAGAAAGAATGACTCCACCACTCGACCACATGCTCCTATAGCTGTGACAACCGCCAATGAAGCTGTCGCAGCTGAGGCACATGGAGCTCAGTCATCGCAGGCACAAAATCAACAAGGCATCCCATATGTACGCGATGATGTCTTTCAAGACATGTTTCCCTTCACCAAGAACCTGCCTCAATTAAAAGAAGAGACAGCTGCTGAACAAAGGAGATATATTGTACGAGAAGATCCTATCATTCCCACCGACACAATTGTTCCAACAGACTTTAATTTCAACGCAGAATGGCCGGCAGCTGAATCGGGCGAGACAGCTGAGATTCATAAATTATTCAAGAAGATCTGTGAGGAGATTGAGAAGATAGAAAGACATCAGGCCTCTCTGGATTTACGTCTGGACAATCGTGATGCCACTCTCATAGCTGATGTGAGAGGGATCGTGGTGCGAATTAAGGAATGGACTCAATAGCAGACTGCAATGAGAATCGAGCAAGTACACTATTTCAAAGCCTTTTACGGAAGAATGCTCATATGGAGTGCTGATAACTCCATGATTAGGCAAAGGATGTTAGGAGTATATTGAAAGGTTAAACCAGTCTCAAAAGACAGATATGGAGATGCTGCAACAATTCCACAAGAATGAAATTTTAAGACTCGAGAATGCCATGAATGACAAATTTAGCATTCTCATGGCTGAAATGAAGCTAGTCGGCTCAACTCGCTCAGAATTGTGGGCCGCATATGATACAGCAGACTCCAAGCACAACTCTACGATCAGCAGACTGGATTTTATCCTTAGCGGTATGTTCCCTGGGGTTCCTCTCTCTTTTGATGATGCCAAAAAGGGGGAAGAGGAGTTCCTCAAAGGATTAAAAGAAGAGAAGTTGAAGAAAAATACAGCTGAGATGAAAGACGCAGCTGAGAAGAAAGATACAGTTGAGGGGGAAGGAAGTTCAAAGCAATTGCAATTGATGTACGCTTAAACCCCTCAGCAAGGTCATGTTACTGCCTCCAACCTGAGCAAACTCCCTGTGACCCTACCAATTGAGCACTCTGCTGTGTCAATGGAAAACAAAAGAAAGATTATTGAAGCAGGGTTTGAGGAGTTCTCTCAAAAGCAGGATGCTCGCGTTAAGGAAGTAATGAAACAATATGGTGGTCTTCCAGTTGGAAAGGATCAGGATGCGATACCTGATGATGGATCTGAGCCTATATCGGTTGAAGAGTTCAAAAAACTTTAATCAGAAGGCTACTTCCAAGGAATGGCTCTGGCTCAAGCTTGGGATTTGTATTGGGAGAAAGGTTTAGCACTGTGTAAAGAAGCTGAAAAGCAGCTGTCTTCCAGCAGTCACTCAGCTGGAAAGCAGAAGACTCCAGTGCAGTACATTCCAAGAGGCGGAAGAGCTGAGTCAGGAAGAGGAAGAAGTGGTAGTGGAAGAGGTTTCCTACCTCGACCAAAATCCAAGGACGTAGAATACGTAGATCCTTACAAGAAAGGCTTGATCTACTAGGCTGGATATGATCACCTAGCCAACCGGGAGATGGCAAGGAAGAACACTGAAGCAGTAAGAAGACAAGAAGAAGATAATGAAAGGCAAACACAAGAATGGCTCGCTAGGAAGCAAAGGGATGATGCTTCCAAATGGGCCTATGAAAAGAAGAAAAGAAGGGAAGAAGAAGAGTAAAAGAGGAAGTGAGCTGATGACGAGGAAGAGCGCAAGAGAGCTGAAGAAGAAATAGGATACTATGTAAAACTTAAACTAGAAAGTTGGCACCCCATTTTCCTTGTAATTTGTATTGTAATAGATAAGGCTGAAAAAGCTGAGTTAAGTCAGCTACGCCAAAGAATACAAGAAGTCAACTGCGGACTGGATTGAAGATTCTGTTGTGTGTCAGCTGAGTATGGCCAAGAAGGAAGTCAAGGACTCGACTGAAGGAGTGTCAGCTGAGGAACAACTGTAAGAAGTGTCAGTCTAGTCAACTCAAGAAGCCAAGTCTCAAAGTTGAAGGGACAGTTGAGTTATCCAATGAATGGAGCTGACTCAAGTCACCTAGGGTGAAGACAGCAGTCTAGTCGAGACAACTGACATAGATCCGTTGATTAACATCAAGAATATTACTCAAGATAGTAATATGTCAAAGTTGTCAGGTATAAAGTGTTAGTCCCAGAATTGTGCAAAAGGAATAAACCAATGGGAAACACTGCACCTTGTGTCAGGAACCTGGGATGCTGGGAAGACATTTAATACGAGGAAATGTCAACATTAAGGACTGCAACAAGAAAAGCCAACGAACAAAAGTGACATTTGAAATTAGCCTATCTCTTCAACGGGCAAAATTTCAAATGTACACTATAAAAGGCTGAGGAAATTACTGAGAAAAGGTTACCTGAACCACGAACAAGCAAGCATTATTCAAGCATTTAACCTGCAATATTCTCATTAATATTCAAGCAATTCCTCAAGAATGAAACTCGAAGGAAATCGATCCAACACAAGCTGTGAAGGAAAGACAACTTCAAATATGTTGAAGAGGAAACTTTTGAATAATCAAAAGGGGTCTACTTTCCAATGAGGATTGTAGGAAGGTTCAAGGTTGAACCAGTATCAAGTTTGTTTGAGGGCTTCGTGATCAAATCCAAGAACTTGAGAAGTGACCTGAAGTAGCAAGGCAAACTGCCTGCGTGAAGAAGCTTTTAGTCGCAAAAGAAGCCACCGTGTGATCAAGGCTCGTCTCAGATCGCTCACCACTTTGAAAACTCGATCACTTTAGTAGATTCCTCCAGGAGTTGGAGAAGAGGGGATTAGAAGAATTACCCCCATCTTCGAACCTCTATAAAAACATTTGTGTCATTTACTTTCAGCAAATTTATATTCCTGTATATTTACTTTATATTTGTTGTTAGAATCATATTTGCTATCCAACTGATTAATAACCAAGTGCTAAAAATTAAGTGTTTAAAACAAGCTTAAATCTAGTCAAAGGGTGTTAAGTCTTCCGCTGATAAAACCAAACCATCCAAGTTAAGTTTAGGTTTAACAACCAAGTTATTCTATCAACAGCTCTATCGAGTCTGTTGAGTGGCTAACTTAGGTGAATAACCAACTTAGCTGTTCCTCAAGGACACAGCTGTTTGAGTCAACTCTGTTGTAATTTTAAAAGGACTAAAATCGAAAATTTGGTAAGGTTTATTCAACCCCCCCCCCCTTCTAAACTTTACTCACATCCCTTGGGACCTACATTCGTCGAATGTGGTAAGAAGCTTATCCCATGTTTTGGCTTTCGCATTTAGAGCCTTCTTTTTCGGAAAAAGCTTTTTCTTCTTTTGTTCCTCCTCTGCTAATTTTGGGCAATCGACTATATAGTTCTCGTGTTTCCCACATTTGAAACACGAGTTGTCTCTAGACTTCCTTGCCTTAATTTTATATACAAACTTGCAAATTTCCGGATAAGGGCGGACGTATCCTCATCATCCTCATCACTAGCATAATATGAATTATTAGAAGTAAGACCTTTAGGAATGGATTGCATACCCGATTGTGAGGTGGATGGTTTGGAGTTCTTTCTTTCCTTGAGATAGACTTCGTAGATGAGAAGATTTCCAATGAGTTCATCGAACTTGAGAGTCTCAACGTTTTGTGCTTCTGTAATAGCCGTCACCTTTTCAGACCATGAGCCGGGAAGATCATTTAAAACTTTGGTTACCTCATCTTCCTCCGAGATAACTTTCCGAGCGCTAAAAGGGGATTGACTATGTTGTCAAGCCTTTCCACTATTTTTGAAATACCTTCTCCGTCAAGAATAATGAAGTTTTCAAATTCTTTAATAAGCATGGTTTTTTAAGCTTGTTTTACTTTCTTTGTACCTTCATAAATTGTTTCCAATTTTTTCCATACTTCATATGTGGACCTTATTCCTCTAATATAATTATACTCGGTGGCGGTAAGAGATCAATGCAAAATATTTAAGGCCTTACCGTTTAAAGAAAATAACTTCTTGTCGTTATCGTCAAATTCTTTGAGACTCGTGAGGGTCGTGGTTCCATCCTCCAAATTTTTGGTTGGTTGAGTTATCCCTTCAATATCCGCATTCCAAATACTGAAACCACAACCTTGTAGAAAGTACTCCGTTTGGTCTTTCCAAAAAGCATAGTTGTTGGCATCGAATAGTGGTGGCTTGTTGGTGGAGGCGCCGGTGGTGAGGTAGCTTTTGCTCGTATCCATATATCTCCTCTTTACTCGTAAAGATTAAACGAGCTTGCCAAAGATTTTAACTTTGATACAACTTGTTAGTCCAAGTGGCTACGAAAATCTAGAGGGGTGAATAGATTTTCCCGATTTTCCGATTTACACCCTCTTTTTCAAATATGAAGATGATGACCACCCGGTACGTCTGAATGGATTTTGAAAAGGAAAAAGTATATTAATAGATACCAAACTATTACAACCTTGTACCTTGAAGAGTACCACAATCTTCTTACAACAGCACATATGGAGATTACCACAATCTTCTTACAACAATGAAGAGCACCACATCAACCAAGTGTGTTCTTACCACAACAACACTAACAAGGATGTCTTATTTTGGATGATTTAAACTAATTCAAGATTACAACTCAAATGAAGTATACAACTTTTAAGTGCAAGTGTAATCAAGAATAAAGCCTAATACTCAAAATGTGCAAGTGTAAGACTTAGGCAAAATACAACAAGAATATGAAAGTGAAGAACAAGAAGTTTGCTTGTTGTTTGTATTGCTTGTGGTGTTTTGTAGTGTTGCTTCAAGCCTTCAACTATTTATAGGAGAGCTCTTGGATTTGAATCCCAGCAATAGGCTCCTCTTTGGAGATTGAAATCTGTAAAAAAAATCAAATCAAATGGAGAATATAGTTGTTAGAAATCAATCCCGTAATTTCATGAAAAGTTGTCTGATGTGCAACGGATAGTTTCTGCTGATAAAACCTTAGGTCAATCGGTCAACCTTTAATGTTTGAAATTGAAAAACAAGGCATTGGACTGGTCCAGGGGGTTTGGACCGGTCGACCTTGGGTCCGACCGGTCGCCCCCCATGTGGACTGGTTGGCCTCCTTGTTTTGTGAAACAGAAAGAGTTATTGCCAAAATGTAATCTTCAAGCACCGGTCGACCAGGTGATTGACCGGTTGGCCCACCGATTGGCCTCCTAGTCGATCGGTCGTTCTCCCCTTTTTTTCTTCTTGTTTCATGTCTGTTTCACTTTCTTTCTTCAGGCACTTGTTGTCCCCTTGATCGACCGGTTGGCCGCGGATTGGAAGTGTTGTCCGATTTTTGTCAAAGATAAACTTCAAGAAATACTCCAAACAATTAGTAGAAATTATATAAATCGTTTTGAAGTATTTGGACAACATATGGGGACATTGTTTTGGTGTAAAACTCAATAATATGAAATCATCAAAATTACGATAAAAACATTTATCTAACAGTATCTATGAACACGGCCGTATGTTTTGACATGGTCAGCCCGTGTTGGCCTGCGCACGTCCCCGTTTTGATCTCTTCTCATTCCGAACTCGAAATAACAACTTAAGACGCGGCCTTAAAGGTTTATTTAGCCTCCAAAACATCAAAATGACTCAAAACAACTGAAATTACGACTAACTACGATAAAAGAATACAATACACTATTGAGAACTTAATTACAAAGTCTTCAAGGCGCAAAATAACTTGTATTCCGTGGCATCCTTCACTTGCTCAGTCTAAGGCGGACTCTTGAACATTGATGATGCGAATCAACTGGACCACCCGAATATCTTCTTCCATTGGCAACGCACTCTCAGTCTCCTTTTGAATGACTTGAATAAACTCATTGAGTGCTTCTTTAAACTTCCTTGCTTGAGCCTTTATCACCGGACCAACTGGTACTATTACCGGATCTTTCATCCATGGATTCTCATCAAACACCTTCTCCCACAGCCTATCAGAACCGATAATCCCTTTCCTATCAATAGCAGTTTCTTGAACCTACATAACAAAAAGAATTTTAAAAATTGAATTCAATACAATGATAAAACCAGTAAATAATAACAAAAAAAAAATAATTACCCCAACCGTCTCTTTTCAAAATAGAATTTTCAATCTTTTCAACAGATGCAATGTTCTCTAACTTTCTACACAATGCTTCGTTTTGTTGTGACTCGCCCCCTTCCAACCCATCATCCGAGTGTCACACACCTTCTGGGATTGCAGTAGAGCATTTTATACCCCTGACAAAGTCTCCAATTTTGTCAAATTCTGCATCCCCAGCAAGTTCTTTCAGAGCATTTTGGAGCAATGGTATAATCTTCACAACATCAGATGCAAAGCATGTATGTGGACAACAATTTCGCAGTATACACCAGCACAACAAACATTAATTACAAAAATTAAACAGCAATGGCCAATAGAAAACATATGCACTAAATATATATATATATATATATACAACATATGTATACTGAATATACGATATATGATACTAAATATGCATGACTTTTACATATATATAAAAAAATACAGAAAATCAACTATGCAATAAAAAAGGCCTACATGTACAATAAATGCATGATAAATATGCAATAAAAACTAAAACTGACTTGTAAAGGAACCAAAAAATAATAATACAGATGCATCTAAATCTGACTATGCATACATCAACAAAAAATGCACAAAGACAGCACATGCTAAAATACAATAAAAAAAGGATACAAAATAAATATAGATAATGTCACCAACCTATACCCTAAACTCGAATTAAATATGCAAAATATGTAATACGAATTATACATAATATACAAAAATTATATGCATCAACACATAAAAATGGAGAAAAAACAAGGAAGCAACCTGAACACCACTCCCACACGATGAAGCTCCATGAGCGTTCAAATCTCTCTCTTTCCTATCCAATACCAAATGCATATGACCCCCACACCCCTTCCCCATCAAACGGTACATGAACAAACCCCTGGCCAAAACCCTCAAGTCTATCTCTTTCGAACTACTTTCATTTATTTTCTCTCCACTCCAAGACAAGACGCTAGGAAACGTCCTTGGAATACTTCTTGTGCAAACATTATAGTACCTACAAAATAAAATATTTGAAAATTATAATAACATTATAAAAACATTAAAACAATAAGGATTTTACAGGAAAAAATAATCGTTAGAAACAATAACGGCCCATTGAATTGTGATTTGTTCGACGACTGCTACAACTTTAAGGTTGCAAACCCAAGTGCAGGTTTTCTCAAGTAATAAATTTCTCGGGAGTCCGAGGTCGATCCGCAGGGAAGTTGATGGAAGTTTACAGGATATTTCTTATTTAAAGGATGAGTAAATGGGTTTTTTTTACTAGTAAGAATATTTTTTTTAGTTACAAGAAATTTAATTAATAGAAATGTTGAGGATTAGGGATCCACTCTTGATTTCGGATAAAGGAATGATTATATTTTCTTACCTCTTAGATTGCCACTATTGGAATCCATACACAAAGAAGGTTCCAATGGGAAGATATTATACATATAAATCATGCAATGAGGTAATCATGTTATATCATCAATTAGAATTTATCTTATAACATCAACACTTGTTTATGGGATCAAGTATTTATGTATTCTTTTGTCTACAACAAATCAAGGTATCCACATTAGTAGTCGGTTGAAATAAAACCAGACATTTAACTAAATGGAACCAAGTATTTGTTGTGCCAATAGATATACATAAATCAAGAAACACCACCAAACAAAAATGTATAAGCTAAAAACAAATTGATGATACAAACAATGAAATTTAATATGAATCTACAATCATTCCTTATCCTTCATCAAGAGTTTCACCCCATTTCCTCAACAAAATAAACTTAGAATAACATGAAAAAAATAGAGAAAACAAAAGATTGAAGAAAAACTAAAGCAAACATTTTATAAAATACTAGAAATCTTACTATAATTTAAGAAAAACAAGAAAGAAAAATTCTTTTGAATTTTGTAACTCTAACTTTCTCTCATAAAACTTGCTCTTGGCTAATGCTAATGACCTCTATTTATAGCCAACTAAAAATCAATTTACAATTATTTTTTTCTTTATTTTTATTACAAGTAAGAAAATAAGGAAATCAACACCAACTTTGCCACCTTCTTTGACTGGTCATTTTGTCCATGATATCAGCCATCTTTGCTCAATTCTTCCACAAATCAATTATCACATGGGTTGGCTTGAATTTCCAACTGATTTCATTGAATTTGAACAACCATGGGCCAAGATATGGTTGAATAATTGAGATGTGGTTGGCATACGGGATTGACTAGTGCAGCAGCCTCTTGGATTTTTATAAATTCATCCAATACAAATCTGACTTTGGGGTCTTCTTCAATGTTGTAGCTCTATGATTTGTACATACTCAGTAAAAATTTCAGATACAAATACCTTGTATTTTTCGAGTTATGTCCAAAATACCAAACTTGGTCAAGTCTGGAAATTAAATGAGCACCCTTCAACCTTCATTTTATGATGAATTTTTTTATCAAGAAAATATCATTCCAAACTTTGATTTTTGGTTTCAATCTCTCTGAAAACTTGTAAATGAATGGATTGTGAATCCACATCTTCAAGAATCATCCCAAAATCATGTCGGAAATGAAAGCTATGCTCGTTGATCCAAACCTGCACTAAAAATTGCTTCCAAATACAATTCTATGTTGATTTCCTATTTTATTCCTAACATAATAATAATACTATAAATTCATTTTATTAATAATATTAATAAGGTAAAATAATAATATAAGCCTAAAATAATTATACATTTTTAACGTTCATCACACCCCCCAACCAGCTTATTACTAGTCCCTAGTAATTAAAGCATAAAATAATACAAAAGAAATTTGATGAATATGGCACGTTGATCATTTTTTTTAAAAAAAAACTTTATGAAATAGTCTAACAATCAAAAAGTTTATGGTCAGTCATCATAGATGCTATCAAGAATAAATATTATAATGTTTTTATATTATTTTTTAGAGAAGAAATATTGTGTATATATGCACAAAACCACCGTTTCATTTCACAAACCAAAATACATTAACTTCAAACCTGATCATGAAAAAGCCTCAACTCCATATCCTCACAAAGTTAGTGTTTGTTGTGTAAATTGGCGAGGTGTTCACTCTTGGAGTTGGAAAACAAAAAACTCTCAAGGAAATGGCCAATATGATTTAGGATAAGCATTCAAACTAAAATTGAGCATAAGATAGGTAGTTATAAAATTTGAAACACCTAATTTTTTCACACCAAATTATGTCTCGAAATTTCATTGGTTTAGAACTGCAAACAAAATGATAATATTTTTTATATATTTTTTTTTTTTTTTTTTTTTTTTTTTTTTTTTTTTTTTTTTTTTTTCTTTTTTTTTTTTTTTTTTTTTTTTTTTTTTTTTTTTTCTTTTTTTACAACATGACTAGCTATGAACAATACTCATCACAAATTATGTAATGGAGTATTTTTACAACATGACTAACAATGATAACATAACAATGAAGAATACTCATCACAAATTATGTAATAGAGTATTTTTAACAGAAATTGACAATGTGGGTGTTAACCAAATCATTTCTCCACATGTAAGGTAGAATATTTAAGTATTTCAAATCACAACATAACCATTTCAAACGACCAATTAAAGTTCGAATGCTTGTTTTCTCAAACTCACCACTCATTCACAAAAGATGTGTGAATATTAAAAATAAAATACTTTATCATGATCAAACTTTCAGTTATATGTATCACAACCAATCTTTCCACAAAACTTAGAATGTGCACAAAACACTTTCTTTTCTTCTTTTTTTTTTTTTTTTTTTGTATTTTTTTTTCAATTTAATCAAGATAGCATCGTTGAATTCAACAATAAGACTATTTTCATGTTTTGACAATTCACAATTTTTGTTTTAAAAAAATTCACAACATGCCATATTTTGCAAAGGGAATTACTAGAAAGATAATAAAAATAGGGATGCGTCTCAAGAATATCAAACTGACATTCTTTACTCTGCCATCAGTGTTGTTTTTTTATTTTAATTTTCAATTTTCAAAATCACACATTGTAAATTAGGAAAAAATAATATCAATTATCCCTTCCCCCCCAACTTATCTAAAACATTGTCCTCAATGTCAAAAATAAATAGGAAAGTAAGGTTTAAAAGATATTACCTGATGTATGGCTTTTTGAAATGAAAGTAGAAGAACACAAAGAATAGTTATACCCGTGAAAGATAAATCTCACAACGCCGAGAGACAAATCCAATTTGCGTTTTTACTTCTATCCTCCGACCAAACAACATGAGCCACTTTTGGATCGGGTTCGCAACAAATGCTTGGAGTTGATCGATTAGTTCACTTGGTGTTGTTGCACAAATTATGATTAAATCTGGCGATGGTGAAATAAAACCTTTCTCGACGGCAAAATCTATAAAAGACAATAAACCATCAAAGAAACCATTAACATTAAGAATACCTATAAGGTTCCGGTGAATGTTGAGTTGTGCCCAGGAGATCACTTGGAATAACTCCTCCAGTGTACCAAAACCACCAGGTAAGGTGATAAAGGCATCTGCATTATGCATCATATTCACCATTCTGTCTTGCATGTTTGATACTCTTAACTCATCTCCAATGGTTTGCCCTGTGATTTGTCGGACAACTAAAGGTTTCGGGATAACTCCTAAGACTCTGACTCCTCCCAAATAGGCAGAACCAGCAACACGCCCCATTAACCCAAAACTACCTCCTCCGTATACTAAGTTAATGTGCTTTTCTGCTAGAAATTTACCGAGATTATCAGTTGCCTCAAGAAAACAACTGTCTTTCCCAGGATTTGCACCACGTAAATCACAAAGAACATCATGTTAATTCTACGGGAAGAAGAACTCTCCATTTTTTTCTCTTTTTTTTTTTTTTTTGTTTCTGATATAGTCTGAATGGTGTAAATGAGAGGGTGAATGCAACGCTATTTATTGAGGTATGAACAGGGAATGCAACAGTAAATGTAATTATTGGAACTTTTATTTTGTCAAAAAGTTTGAAAATAAAGACAATAAAGTCAAAACAAAAATGCTAACATGTGAAGGAACAGAAAAGTAGTTGTGATTGTGGCTCACATCTTCCTCTGGTTTTACGTCCAGAAACGGCTTAAACGCCCTCTATGGGTCGGGATATGCTTCCCATCCAATTTTCTTATAAATTGGCAAACAGGTCTTTTAATGTCGATTCCCAAGACAAAGATCACGTTCTTCTCGAAATTGGAGCCATAATCGGAGAATTTCACGATGCACAAATCCACAAGGATGCGTATCAAAAGTCCATAGAATGTTATCTAAAGACTCATTACTCACCATCCTTTATGAATTGAATTTTGTCCTCTCGATTTAAACCATACCTAAAGAACGACATCTTGTGTCACAAGTCCATCGAGCACATTTGTGACACACTTGTAGTCTTTTGGCCCTTCGTTTTTTTGAATATGAACTTTTTCCAAGACCAGGCAAGCATTTAGTAGGAGAAAATGAAAATTCTCCTGCTAATCTTACCTTTGCTTCAATTATCCAACGTACATCTTCCTCGGAATGCCTTTATTCATAAACATTCTTAACCTTTCTAGCCTGGCTTTATATATTTTCAAAATTTCATTTGTAGAAAGAAAATCAAATCGCTTTTTGAGAGTGGGGGGAATTCTTTTATCCATTTTTTTTTAAAAATCTAAATCAAAGAGAATAAGAAAACAAAATTATGTACAAATATCAGTGTTTGTGGGAAACTGATGAGTCCGACTTAATCGTCACGGAGTACCGTTATCCACCATTTAACCGGAAAATAAATAATTAAACATTACAAAACACACACATTTATAAGAAACAAATATATTCACTAATTATAACAAGGATTATAAAGAAAAAGAACTTCCTCTGGAAGGAATTGATTTTCTAGAAACAGTTTAAGTCTTTGTTCATTAACTTTGAATACATTACCATTTCTAGGATTCTCAATGTCAACGACTCCATACGGATATATATTTTCACAATAAAAGGACCACTCCACCTTGACCTTAATTTTCCAGAAATAAATGCAATCTTGAATTATAAAGCAAAACCTTTTGACCAATCTCAAATGTTTTTCTTGTAATTTTATTATCATGAAATTCTTTGATTCTTGCTTTATGAATTTTTGAATTCTCGTATGCATCATTTCTTAATTCTTCAAGCTCATTGATTTGCAATTTTCTCAATTTCAAAGCATCGTCAAGATTGAAATTAAACATTTTAATTGCCCAATAAGCTTTATGTTCAAGTTCTACTTTGGTAAATGGCAAGGTTTTCCATAAACTATTCTATAAGGAGACATTCCCAATGATGTTTTAAAAGATTCAGATGCCCAAAGTGCGTCGATAAGTCTAAAAGACCAATCTTTACGATTCGGGTTAACAGTTTTTTCTAATATTTGTTTTATCTCCCTATTTGCAAGTTCAACATGTCCATTTGTCTGTGGGTGATAAGGGGTTGCAACTTTATGTGTGATTCCATATTTTTTCATTAAAGATGCAAAAACTTTGTTGCAAAAATGTGTTCCCCCATCACTAATAATGACTCGAGGAATTCCAAATCGACTCAAAATATTTTCTTTTAGAAATTTTATCACAGTTTTATGATCATTGTTTCGACAAGGAATTGCCTCGATCCATTTTGAAACATAATCTATTGCGACTAAAATGTAAATAAAACCAAATGATACTGGAAATGGCCCCATAAAATCAATACCCCAACAGTCAAATATTTCAATCACCAAAATAGGATTCAAAGGCATCATGTTTCGTTTTGAAATTGATCCTAACTTTTGACAATTTTCACAACTTTTGCAAAAAGCGTAAGTATCTTTGAAAAGGTTTGGCCAATAAAATCCACATTGTAAGATCTTTGCACTGGTTTTCTTTACTGAAAAGTGACCACCACATGCTTCGGAATGACAAAATTGAATAATGCTACCTACCTCATTGTCGGGTACACATCTACGAAAGATTTGATCTGGACAATATTTGAAAAGGTAGGGATCGTCCCAAAGAAAATTTTTTACCTCGATCAAAAACTTCTTTTTATCTTGTGAATTCCAATTTGATGGCATCATTCCTGTCACAAGAAAATTAACAATATCTGCAAACCAAGGTACTACAGTAACATTGAATAGTTGTTCATCAGGAAAAGTATCATTGATAGGTGGAGTTTGAAATGAATCATCACAAATAAGTCTTGATAAATGATCAGCTACCACGTTTTCTACACCTTTCTTATCACGGATGGTAATATTAAACTCTTGGAGTAAGAGAATCCACCTAATCAATCTTGGTTTGGAATCTTTTTTGATAAAAGATATTTCAAAGCCGCATGATCATGAAAACAACAATTGGTGAACCAACAAGATAGGATCGAAATTTTTCCAATGCAAATACTACAAAGAGTAATTCTTTTTCGGTGGTTGAATAATTGATTTGACACCATTCAAAGTTTTACTTGCATAGTATATCACATATGGTTTCTTTTCTTTTCTTTGCCCTAAAATAGCTCCAACGGCATAGTCACTAGCATCACACATTATTTCAAAAGGTAAAGTCCAATCGGGAGGTTGGATTATTGGGGGGGCGGATGTAAGCATGCTTTTAAGTTTGACAAAAGCATTTTCACAATTTTCGGTCCATTCAAAACCAATATCTTTTGTTAGAAGATTACACAAAGGTTTAGATATTATACTAAAATCTTTGATAAATCTTCTATAAAAGCCAACATGCCCTAAAAATGATCTTACCTCCTTCACGATTTTGGTACGGGTAGATTAGCAATTAATTCCACTTTGGATTTATCTACCTCAATACCTCTTCTTGAAATAATGTGTCCAAGAACAATACCAGTTGTTACCATAAAATGACATTTTTCCCAATTAAGCACAAGGTTCTTTTCTTCACACCGATCAAAACTTTTTCTAAGTTCAACAAACAATCTTCAAATGATTCACCAAAAACGAAAAATCATCCATAAAGACTTCAAGAAAACGTTCAACCATGTCACTAAAAATGCTAAGCATGCATCGTTGGAATGTAGCCGGTGCATTACATAATCCAAAAGGCATCCTTCTATATGCAAATGTACCAAAAGGACATGTAAAAGTTGTTTTCTCTTGATCTTCAAGTGCAATTTCAATTTGGTTATACCTGAATATCCATCTAAGAAACAATAGAATTTATGACCTGCAACTCTTTCTAAGATTTGATCCATAAAAGGTAATGGAAAATGATCCTTTCGGGTAATCGAGTTAAGTTTCCCGTAGTCAATGCACACACGCCAACCAAGAATAATGATTCTAGTTGGAATTAACTCATTATTTTCATTTTTGACTACAAGAACACCGGACTTCTTGACGACAACATGAATAGGACTTACCCATTTCTTACCGAGAAATAGGATAAATTATTTCATTATCTAAGAGTTTAATAATTTCATTCCTCACTATTTCTTTCATATTAGGATTTAGTCTTGTTTGCATTTCTCTAGATGGTTTTGCATTTTCCTCTAAATAAATATTATGTGTGCAAATTAGAGGACTAATACCTTTAATATCAAAGAATGGTCCACCCTAAGGCATTTTTATGCATTTTCAAAATCTCGATCAACTTACTTTCCCGAGATGCATCAAGTTTGGAAGAAATTATTACAGCAAAGTTTCACTCTCACCAAGAAAAGAGTATTTCAAATCGGATGGTAAAGGTTTCAAATCAATTTTTGGAGCTTTTATGCTTGAAGAAATAGGTTGCACTTCGATGATGACAACTCTTCAATTTTTGGTTTCCAAAAATGGTTTTCTAGTGTTTGTAAAAATCCATTGGAGACATCAAAACATTTCATATCACAAACTCTCTCATTTTCAAAACATGTTTCATAAATTCAAAAGAATTATTGACAGTGAAATTTTCGTGAACAATTTCTTCAATTAAATCAACTTCATGTAGTTCGGTATCATCAATGGGTTGTTTGCAAACATTGAACACATTTAATTCCAAAGTCATATTTCCAAAAGATAATTTCAAAATACCATTTCTACAGTTTAATCAATGCATTTGAAGTTGCAAGAAATGGACGACCTAAAATGACAGAATTTGTGTTTTTGCATCTATAACCTTGAGTATCCAAAACAATGAAATCAACGGAAAATAAAACTTGTCAATTTGTACCAACACATCTTCTACTATTCCTTTTGGAATTTTAATTGATCGATCGACTAGTTGGAGTACAATTGGAGTTTCTTTAAGTTCACCCAAACCTAGTTGTTCATACACCGAAAAAGGTAGAAGATTTACGCTAGCACCTAGATCAAGTAAAGCACGTTCAATTCTAGTGTCTCCTATAATGCATGAAATTGTTGGACACTGGATCTTTGTACTTAGGTGGAGCAAATTGTTGTATAATTGAACTCACACTTTCGATTAAAAATGCTTTTTCTTCACATGATGTTTTCTTTTAATTGTGCACAAATCTTTCAAAAATTTTGCATAAGGTGGGACTTGTTTGATTGCATCCAACAAAGGAATGTTAATTTTGACTTGTTTAAAAAGCTCAAAAATTTGAATTTGAGTTCAATTTTTGAGTTGGTTGCAATCTTTGAGGAAAAGGGGGGAGGTGAATATGTTTCATCATTTTCAAACTTACCTTTATTCAACTTACCTTCTTCATCATCACAATTTTCATTATTCATTTACTCAAGATGAATTTAGAACTTTCTTAGGATGAATTGTTTTATCAACAATTTTTCCACTTGAAGTGTTGTGGTTGAATTGGCCTCATTCTTGGATTTTCACCAAGTAGAAGCACAACACTGCGTAGAAGGATTAGGTTGAGGTTGAGCAGAAACTTACCCTTTTCTTGAATTCGCAAAGAAGGCCGTGAGTGTTGAAAGTGAGTTCTTGATCTCATTGATAGAGAAGTTTTATTATTGATGTTTGTTTGTTCATTCATAAATGCTTGCAAAGTCTCCTCAATTGATTTTACATGTGGGGATGGATATGAAGGAAAATTTGGTGGCTTTTGTGAATTTATTGGTTGAGCTTGATTATTATCACGCCAACCGAAATTAGGATGATTTCTCCATTGTGGATTGTAAGTTTCAGAATATGGAGATTGAAAAGGTTTTCTAAATCCATTCATGACATTTGCTTCAACAGGAATGTGAGGACAATCATTAGTTGAGTGTTCTTTAAGTCCACAAATTTCACAAACTTTTTTATCTTGCCGATTTAACTTCTTTTACTTTTTTAACTTCCATGTCATCGATTCTTTTAGCCAAAAGTGCAAGTCTAGCACTTAAACTATCTTCTTGAGTAAGATTGAGTTTTCCTTTATTTTCATCAACACTATGCCAAGATTGAGAATTTTCTGCCAAATAGTCAAGATATTCTAGCGCTTCATCGGGTTCTTTATCAAGAAATTGACCGTTACACATTGATTCAATAAATTGCTTAGTTTCGGGATTTAAACCTTCATAAAAGAAGGCGATTATACGCCAATTTTCAAAACCATGATGTGGCGGGAATTCAACAACTCTTTAAACTTTTCCCAACATTCAAAGAAAACATCTTTAGGATTTTGAGAAAAATTAAATTTGTCTTTTCAAAGAATTTGTTTTATGAGTTGGAAAGAATTTTTCAGAAATTCAGTTTGCATTTCTTGCCATGTACCAATTGATCTAGGTTTTAATGAGCTAAGCCAAGTTTTTGCTTTATCTTTTAAAGAAAAAGGAAAATTTTTGCTTTATCTTTTGAGCTTAACAATTTCAGTCGTGCAATTTTGATCATCAAATGTGGCACATACTTCTTCAAATTCCTTTAAATGTAAATATGGGCTTTCAGAATCCATACCATGAAAATTAGGAAGTAAAGGTATCATCCCTGGCTTAAATCGAAAGTTGTTTGCATTTAGTGGAAAAATGAAACAAGAAGGAGTAGAATTTCGAGGAGGTTGCAAATAATAACGCATATTATGCACTTCTTGATTTTCCACTCTTTCCATCTCATTTTGAACAATTACTTCTTCAGCCATAATTGGTGTGTGTGGAGGTGAGTCAAAATTTTTTATCAAATTTTCTGAATTATATCTAATTAAACGGCGAGAATTTGGACTACGACACCATGTAAGCATATAAACACACAATATTTACAGTGATATATATACAAACCTGGAAACCTACCTTGCCTTCCCCAAACGCGCCAAAAAACTTGCTACAACTTTAAGGTTGCAAACCCAAGTGCAGGTTTTCTCAAGTAATAAATTTCTCGGGAGTCCAAGGTCGATCCGCAGGGAAGTTGATGGAAGTTTACAGGATATTTCTTATTTAAAGGATGAGTAAATGGGTTTTTTTTTACTAGTAAGAATATTTTTTTTTTAGTTACAAGAAATTTAATTAATAGAAATGTTGAGGATTAGGAATCCACTCTTGATTTCGGATAAAGGAATGATTATATTTTCTTACCTCTTAGATTGCCACTATTGGAATCCATACACAAAGAAGGTTCCAATGGGAAGATATTATACATATAAATCATGCAATGAGGTAATCATGTTATATCATCAATTAGAATTTATCTTATAACATCAACACTTGTTTATGGGATCAAGTATTTATGTATTCTTTTGTCTACAACAAATCAAGGTATCCACATTAGTAGTCGGTTGAAATAAAACCAGACATTTAACTAAATGGAACCAAGTATTTGTTGTGCCAATAGATATACATAAATCAAGAAACACCACCAAACAAAAATGTATAAGCTAAAAACAAATTGATGATACAAACAATGAAATTTAATATGAATCTACAATCATTCCTTATCCTTCATCAAGAGTTTCACCCCATTTCCTCAACAAAATAAACTTAGAATAACATGAAAAAATAGAAAAAACAAAAGATTGAAGAAAAACTAAAGCAAACATTTTATAAAATACTAGAAATCTTACTATAATTTAAGAAAAACAAGAAAGAAAAATTCTTTTGAATTTTGTAACTCTAACTTTCTCTCATAAAATTTGCTCTTGGCTAATGCTAATGACCTCTATTTATAGCCAACTAAAAATCAATTTACAATTATTTTTTTCTTTATTTTTATTACAAGTAAGAAAATAAGGAAATCAACACCAACTTTGCCACCTTCTTTGACTGGTCATTTTGTCCATGATATCAGCCATCTTTGCTCAATTTTCTTCCACAAATCAATTATCACATGGGTTGGCTTGAATTTTCAACTTATTTCATTGAATTTGAACAACCATGGGCCAAGATATGGTTGAATAATTGAGATGTGGTTGGCATACGGGATTGACTAGTGCAGCAGCCTCTTGGATTTTTTATAAATTCATCCAATACAAATCTGACTTTGGGGTCTTCTTCAATGTTGTAGCTCTATGATTTGTACATACTCAGTAAAAATTTCAGATACAAATACCTTGTATTTTTCGAGTTATGTCCAAATTACCAAACTTGGTCAAGTCTGGAAATTAAATGAGCACCCTTCAACCTTCATTTTATGATGAATTTTTTTATCCAAGAAAATATCATTCCAAACTTTGATTTTTGGTTTCAATCTCTCTGAAAACTTGTAAATGAATGGATTGTGAATCCACATCTTCAAGAATCATCCCAAAATCATGTCGGAAATGAAAGCTATGCTCGTTGATCCAAACATGCACTAAAAATTGCTTCCAAATACAATTCTATGTTGATTTCCTATTTTATTCCTAACATAATAATAATACTATAAATTCATTTTACTAATAATATTAATAAGGTAAAATAATAATATAAGCCTAAAATAATTATACATTTTTAACGTTCATCAACGACCCTCAACGAGCACTATTTTCAACAAGCGTCTTCAAAGTGTAGTCACACCAACTTAAATTCCTAACATTTCTAACATCGATCAAAAAATTCAAAATAACTAGATTCACATATCCACACTACAAATTCCCAATGATAAGCCTATCGACTAACAACAAAAAGTGCCTCCTACACCAATCCCCACCATCCACACAACCCAACATTTTTTTTTACAAACCTGATTAGCTGTTATTTTGTAATCACTTCTGTCAAACAGACTAGGCTATTTATCGTACAAATCACAACTCTCTGACTTTTTCTTCTTCTCAATGATATCATGCCCATTAGGGAAACCCAACACCCTCTTAACATCAGAGGCATCAATATGAATACATTTTACACTGTCTAACAACAATTCACAACTAACTGGATTAAAATTTTCAACTAACCAAAAAAGAAGACCAGAGGAGAACTCTATAATATTCAGAAATAACAAACTACCAAATCCTATTTATGCAACTGCATCCCTCTGTGCATCATTAAATGACTGAAGAGCATCCACTATGATTCTAGGGTTGGACCTGGTTGATAACTTTGGGTAAGAACTCTTCGGTGCAACCCTTCTACCCACACTAGAGCCTTTCACCATCTTGCCTCTGCCATCATCACGCCAAGCCCGCCTTTTACCATATTTTAGCCATCTAATTAACCCATATGTAATGAGAATAAACCTAAAAACTATACAATAAATTTAATTAGAAATACATAAAACTTCACATATCATTTACAAAAACAACGCACTGCAATTACAGTTATGTAATTGAAAGATAAAACTGTAATACAAAACGCATATCATGTATTCTAAATATGTATTAAAACTCATCTAAATAAGCATCGTATGAAAATTTAAAATGTACTGATAAAAATGCATATATGTACGCTAAATATACACAATAATTCAACTAAATATGCAACATACAAGTATTAACTATACTCAAATTGAAAAAATTGGCAAAAGAGATAAAACCACCTAATTCGACTAAAATACACTATAATTGAAGTAAATAAGCACAAAACATTTTGTAGGTTCCAAGGGGTATGAGTAAGGTTTAGAAGGGGGGGTTGAATAAACCTTACCAACTTTTTCAATTTTAGTCGTTTTAAGATATTACAGAGTTAAATACACAGCTAAGTCCTTGAGGGACAGCTAAGTTAGTTAATCGGCAGAGTTAGCCACTCAACAGACTCGATAGAGCTGTTGAAAGAATAATTCAGCTGTTTAGACTAAGCCTTAATTTGGATGTGATGGGTTTTTCAGCGGAAGACTTAACACCCTTGAATTTGATTTAACTTTATTTTAACACTTGGTTTTAGTACTTTGTTAATTATCAGTTGGATAGCAAATTATCAGCAGATATAAAGTATGTGTGCAGGAATGTAAATATGTTGAAATGTAAATGACACAAGTAAATTTTATAGAGGTTCAAGATGGGGTAATTCTTCTACTCCTCTTCTCCAACTCCCGGAGGAATCCACTAAGTAATGATCGAGTACAAAGTGGTTATCGGTCTAGAGACAAGTCTTGATCACGCACCGACTTGCTCCTTGGACTCGATCCGAGATGCCTTGGTCACAACCTGGCTTCTCGTCCGGCTCGGCTTCTTCATGGGGTCTTGCTACTTGACTTGCTTTCTCAAGCTTCTTGGATTTGATCACGAAGCCCTCCAATAACTTGAGATTGGTTCGACCTTGAACCTTCCTACAATCCTCCTTGGAAAGTAGACCTCTTTTGATTCTTCAAAAGTTTCCTCTTCAACAGTTTGAAGTTGTCTTTCCTTCACAACTTAGTGTTGGATCGATTTACTTCGAGATTTAGGCTTGAGGATTTTGCTTGAATAACTTGAGAATATTTTTGCAGGTTACAGTTTGAATGTTGCTTGTTATCTCAGGTGTGCAAGGTTCAGGTAACCTTTTCTCAAAGTGATTCCTCAGCCCTTTATAGTGAACTTTTCAAAAATCTGCCCGTTGAAGAGATAGGCTGATTTTCAAAAGTCACTTGTGTTCGATGGCTTGTCTTTTCTTGGTCTTCAGTCTTGAGATGTAGACCTTTCCTCGTATTAAATGAATATCCAGCTTTTCAGGTTCTGACACGAGATGCATTGATTCCCATTGGTTTATACTTTTTGCACGCTTCTGGGACTTAGCACTTTAAGACATGGCAGCATGGAAGTATTACTTATTTAAGTAATGTTCTTGACTTTTGTGCTACGAATTCTTTTCAGTTAACTCCTCTTTGCAGCTGCCTTTTCCCCAGGTGACTTGAGTCTATTCTAATGATTGAAAGACTCATCTGTCACTTCAACTTGAGACTTGGCTTCTTGAGTTGACTTGATCGACTCTTCATACAACAGATCACACCGATACTCCTTCCGTCGCGTCCTTGATCTTCTTTCTTGGCCATACTCACTGCTTGTTTCTCACGAGTCTTCACTTCAGTCTGCAGTTGACTTCTTGTATTCCCATGTATAGCTGACTTGACTCAGCTCATTCAGCCCTAACTATTACAGTGAGAATTACAAGGAAAATGGGGTGCCAACATTCTAATCTAAGTTTTACATGTCATTCATCAAAATCTAAACAATAAATTTCCCAACAATTTCCCCCTTTTTGATGATGCCGAAACTTAAAAATATTAATCAACATGTAAACAACATGGATACATACAGTAATGCGAACAAAGAATGTATGCGTAGAATCAATCTTTTTATTGATCATAACATTCTTGTCCTTTACACGGCTGTTTACAATGTGTATCAGAGCCATCAGAGCATACTTATATCTAAGCAAATTATAGATTTTTCATTGAATGTACAGAAGACTTACATGCATATGTATTTACAAAAGTAAATTACATGAAGGGGTTAGCAGCAACACTTCATCGCCTTCGCTGCCTCCTTCTTTCTTTTTCAGCTCTGTCTTCGTCAGCTCTCTTCCTCTTCTTTTCCTCTTCAGCTGCTTTCTTCTTTTCGTAATCTCTCTTCGCAGCTTCATCTTTTCTTTTTCTTTCTTGTCTTTCTTGCCATAGTTGATCTTGCCTTTTGTTTTCCTCTTCAATCCTCTTCACATATTCAGCATTTTTCCTAGCCACTTCCAGATTAGCTACAACATCATACCCAGCCCAGTAGATCCTTTCTTTCTTGCGTGGATCCACATATTCAGTATTTTTGGGCAAATGTCTAGGTCGAAAACCTCTTCCTCCACCACTTCTTCCTTTTCCTATGGGTTTATATTGCACGGGAGTCTTCTGTTTACCAGCGGAATGGCTACTGGTAGTCTGCTGCCTATCAGCTTCTTCACATATCTTCAGGCCTTTCTCCCAGTACAGATCCCAGGCTTGGGCTAATGGCATGTCCTTGAAATAGCATTCGGATTCAAGAGTTTGAAATTCTTCAACCGATCTTGGCTCGTTTCCGTCATCTAGGATGGCATCTTGGTCCTTTCCTGCCGGAATGCCACCATAAGCTTTCAAAACTTCTAGTACACGGGCATCCGTCTTCCATTCAACCTCCTTCATCCCTGCTTCTACGATTTTTCTTTTCTCAGACATGTGTACAGCAGAGTGTTGGAGCGGCAGAGTCACCGGAAGTTTGCTGATTATGCTAGCTGTGGCATGACCTTACTGAGGGGTTTCAGCAAGCATTAAGATCATATCCTTTGACCTTTCCCCCTCAACAGCTTTTCCCTTCTCCTTCCTCTTCTCATCATTTGTCTCTTTCGTTTTCTCAACAGCTGTCTCCTTCAACATCTTCAGGTATTCCTCTTCCCCCTTTTTGGCATCATCAAAGGAGAGAAGAACCCCTGGAAACATCCCAACAAGCATGAAGTCCATCGGTGATAGCTGAATTCTCGCTTGAGTCTCTGCATGCGGCATGTCTTTGTTCGAAACTACGAGCGGGTGGCTTTGGACTCGGCCACACGGTTTCATTTCACCATGAGAATGTTGAATTTGGCATTCATATTCTCCCAACGCGCAGGTTCTTTTTTTCGTGAAATTCACAGCAGCTGACTCCATCTCCGTTATGTGAGAGGCATGCATTTTGTCAATATTTTCCTGCATCTTCCGCTTCATGTCAGCATTATCAGCGCTCCAGACCAGCATTTTGTTGTACAATGCTTTAAAATATCTGACTCTGCTGCTGACACCATTCCCTGATTCTGACCACTATCCCTCGCAAGTCTGCCGTGAGGTTGGCATCCCAGTTGTCCAGCCGCATATCCAGTGAGGCCTGGTGTCGTTCTATCTTCTCAATCTCACCAAGGATTGTCTTGAAGACTTCACGTACTTTAGCTGTCACCTCGGTTTCAGCTGGCAGCCAAGCAGCATCAAAATCAAAATCTGCTGGAACAATTGAATCGGAGGGAATAACTGGATCAGCTCTTATGTTGAAGCGTCTCTGCTCACGAGCTGTTTCTTCTTCAAGATCGGGCAGCTCAATCGAGAAAGGAAAAGTTTCTTTGAATGCATCATCACGCACATATGGTATTGATTGATCAGTTGTTCGTGCCTGTGATGATCCTGGTTGAGTCGAGCTCTCTGCGGCTTTGGGGAGCCTACGCAGATGACTCGGTCTCAGCTGGGCCTTGGTGAGTGGGTTGGCGGTGGCCGACCGAGCCTCACTGCCTTAATAGCTTCTTCGGCCTCGATGATTCTGCTAAATGAATTTGCGTGTCCTCAGCTGCACCATCAGCGTCATCGGAGGATGATGAAGCCTGAGGGCTTGGTTCATCATCAAAATTGAATGTTTGACGAGCAGCTTTGAGTCCTGGCTTACTCGTACTTGGAAGAACATCCTCAGTTGAGTCCTTTGCAGCAGGGGTAGACTCAGCTTCGTCTTCAAATCCCAAGAATGTTGTATCAGGATTATCCTGGGAATCATGAAGAGCGGTGATTTCCTCTTCTGAGTCAGCAATGATGACTTGAGGAATGCTCTTTTCTCCTTGATTTTTACCCAGGGAAGTCTCAACCTCCCTTGGGCCTTCATTACCTCCTGCAGTCTCAACTGCAGCAAGGCTTTGTACATTCCCTTCGACAGACGCAGCTGTCTTAGGGTCTTCTGGAGTGGCATCCACAGGAGTCTCAACTCCTTGGAGTGCACTTTCATTGCCCAGAGTGTTAACTCCCGGAGCATATCCATCTTGTGCCTCGACTGCAACAGCAGCGTCCTCAGCCTGCAAAGTTGTTGGCACCTCAGCTGGGACAGACTCAACTGTCCGAGCTTCGTTAGTGACAACTTGTTGTTGTTCTTTTTCTTTTTCTTTCTCCACTTCGCCTCCTTCCTTCATTGTGGAGTCATCTGCAGCATCCTCCGACCTAGCTGCAGTGGAGTGAGTTTCCCCCTTAGCTGGCGCACCAGCTGAGTGACTGATGGTGGGGTCACTCTGCTCCAGACTCCCGGTTGCTTCCATTGAGTGCTCAGCCGTGAGGGCAGGTGGTAAAACACCTTCATTAGGGGTTGGCTCAACTTGGGTGCCCAAGTTCCCAGTGTCATCGCCAAGTCCCTTGGATCCGTCCTCTGAGTGAACTTAGGATGTGGTTGCAGCAATAATTGTGGCAATCTGTTGTACCACTCCCAATGGATCAATTTCCAGGAGAGATTTGGAGGACTGTCACTGGTCCTTCCATCATCTGCTTTGCTCATGCATCAATTTGGATTTACTGCATGGCTTCTTTGCATGTCCAACTTCTCCTTTGCAACAACAGGATCCATGTCCTCATCACTTCCCGAGAGCATATCAATGTGAGGATGAGTATGATCGCTGGTTCGGTGAGAGGGCATATATTCGCCTTTTCACGAGCTTGACTTCTTCTTCTCGCTAACCTTTCCTTTTCTTTCTCCTTGAAGATATGCAGGATGTCCAGGCGATTATCTTCATCAAGTGCACAAGCACGGTGGTCAATCCGAGAAATTTCATCAATTCTTCCTCTTCCTCAATGAATTCGGGCGTTCAAACTGTACCTCGGCGACTCGGCTTCCATTTCCTCCACTCTCGCAGAGGCGGTTACGGATGTGTCGGATATAATGTAGAGTAAGTAATTACATCGTCATCTTCATCCTCTCCTTATTGCTCTTCCTTTTCAGGAATGGAAGGCAACATACTTTGCTGCTCCTCACCTTTTGCAGCATCAGTGGCAGGTGAAGACACTGTCCCTTCAACAGGGGATTATGCTATATCCGACACTTCTTCATCCTCGGATGTTACGTCCACAAACTGGGTCTTGACCGCCTCTGCGACTATCCTCGGAGACTTGGTTGTTTCTTCAATAACTTCTGGAGACTGTACTTCTTCAGCAGTCTCAGAAATTTTCTCCAGTTGAGTGGCAGACTCAGCTGTCTTCTCAAGCTCTGAGAGCTTGGTGAGTCTTCTCCTTCTCTTGGTCCTCACCATAGGAACTTCTGGTTCGGAGACTTCTTCTTCAGATTCCTTGGCGGCGGGGGCTGGAGCATCTTTCTTTGACTGAGGAGCTGCCTTTATGGGCTTGGCAGTCCTCTTCTTTCTGATGGTCGGAGAAGGTATTTGAGCTTTCTTCTCCACCTCGGCTGCGTGGGCAGGCGACTCGGTTGCAGGGGCAGGTGCGTCTTTCTTCTTTGCTGCAGGGGCAGCTTTCTTCTTTGCAGCTGCAAGGGCAGCTCTCTTCATTGGAGGGGAGGAAGCAGCTGTATCAACAGGGTCAGCTGATTCCCCCTCACTGGTATCTGCCCTTTTGGCATAGGCTCTCTTCTGGGCGCCTAACAGGTTGGCCCTAAACATCTTCTTGTTTACATGGAAAGGTTTTCCATGTCTAAGAGGGATTCCCTTTACCTCCTTCAAATGGCCAATGACTAGGCCATAGCCAAGTGATCCTCCAAAGGATCCGTCCTCCTTGATGGATTTGTTGCCAACGTTTTGGCAGAGTCTGTTGTAAACGAATTCTGCCCAATTGATCTTCTTTTCTTCCATGATTGCAGCCATGACGATCAGCTTGGTTTTGGACAGCTGATTGAAGCTTCCAAACTTCATGTCTACACTCTTGGAGACGATATCCATCAGTTTATGATAATCGTCCTTCAGCAGCTTCTTGTCAGGTGTGTAGACCACTTTCACAGCACACTCGGGTTTGGCCACTTCCTTCCATGCAGCAGCCAAGTTAACATCAGCTTCATGTATCTCCGGCATGACTTCCGACGGTAGTAAACAGTGCTCCGCAAGGTCCTTAGCAGTGATTAATATGTCTTTGCGGTGGACAGAGGACTTAATCCCTTCGTCCTGCACCTCGGCGTTAACATAAAACTGGGCTACTAATTCAACGTATGTCATTTGATATTCCATCATGAGAAAAGGTTTGAGTCCTGATTTCTCGATTTTGTCTGCTATTTTCTTCACAAGGGTTTCATCAAAACCCTGCTTTATCATCCCATCAAAGTCCACAGTTGATCCTGTGTGGATTTGCTTTGCGAGCTTGGTGAAATCATGTGCTGGTGCCATTTTTAGTGAGGTTTACCGAACGAAACTTGGTAAACTGACGTGAGAACTTGTAGAGTTTTCGAGAGAAAAGTTTACTTTCTTTTGCTTGGGAAGATGAACAGTTTCGGAGAAAGTGAGAGAGAGAGGATTGAAAACCGTATATAAGAGTTATGAAGGACGGGTTTTTGGATTTTAAAATTTGATCAAGATCAACGGCTCAGATTTAGCACGTCACATTACATTTAATTTCTCGCATTTAATGTGGCAGCATTTATATCCAATCATATGCTTAATGTGCAGCTTTTGACTGTACCTGTCATTATTACGCTGACGTCATCCTTAAAAACATTCCCGCTCATTAAAAACGACTGCGTTTTTGTCACTTAGCTCATTAATGACTCAGCTTACTCCACAAATGACTCAACTCTTCTTCTCTCTTTTTGATACAGTGACTCAGCTGTCAGCTAACTCGATACAGCTGACTTTCCGATACGGCTAATTTACTTGGCTAATTCATGAGACTTGTTCTATTTTCATCTTTTCACGTTCCATCTTTTCTCATTGAGTCTTCTGAGTGTCAACTCAGCTCAATTACCCCTAGCTCATGCTTAAGCTCTTCAAATCTTGATTCACATAAGGGTTTGGTGAATATGTCAGCTAGTTGTTTATCAGTTGAGATGTATTCCAAGGTGATGTCTTTCTTTTCAACATGATCTCTTATAAAATGATATTTGACATCAATGTGCTTAGTTCTTGAATGCAACACAGGATTCTAAGTGATTGCAATAGCACTTGTGTTATCACACATAATTGGAATCTCTTTTCTTCAATTTCATAATCTCTCAGTTGTTGTCTCATCCATAAGACTTGGGAACAACAACTGTCCGCAGTTATGTATTCTGCTTCAGATGTGGATGTGGCTATTGAGTTTTGCTTCTTGCTAAACCAGGAAACCAATTTTTTTCCAAGCATTTGACAGGTTCCTGAAGTACTCTTCATGTCAACTCTACATCCAGCATAGTCAGAGTCTGAATAACCAATAAGCTTGAATCCACCTTCCTTTGGATACCATAAGACAACTTCTTGGCATCCCTTCAAATATCTTAGGATTCTCTTAGTTGCAGTCATATGGCTTTCTTTTGGAGTGGATTGGAATCTTGCACATACACCTCTTTGCCAAGGTGATGTCCGGCTCTGCTCTTTGTTAAATAGAGCAGTGATCCAATAAGTGCTCTATATCTTGTTTGATCCACAGGCTTGCCATCTGCATCCATGTCCATCTTGACTGATGTGTTCATTGGTATTTTCACAGAAGACTTCTCTTCCATACCAAATTTCTTCATTAAATCTCTGGTGTACTTTGTTTGACTTATGAAGGTTCCATGTTGTTTAACTTAAAGTCCTAAGAAGAATGCCCGACTCTCCCATCATGCTCATTTCAAATTTGCCTTGCATGAGATTTGAGAACTTATCACACAGCTCTTTGTTTGTGGATCAAAAAATGATATCATCCACATATATTTGAACAAGCAGTATACTCTCCCTATCTTGAATTCTGAAGAGTGTTCTGTCCACTTTGCCTTTGATGAATCCATTATCTGTCAGAAATTGAGATAATGTATCATACCAAGCTCTTGGTGCTTGTTTCAAAACATATAAAGCTTTCTTGAGCTTGTACACCTTATCTCCAATGGTCTTCTGCTCAAAGCCTGGAGGTTGCTCAACATAGACTTCTTCTTCCAACAATCCATTTAAAAATGCACTTTTCACATCCATTTGATATACAATGAAGTTTTTGTGTGCGGCATAGGCAAGAAACATCCTTCGCTTCTAATCTTTTACAGGAGCAAATGTTTCATCAAAATCTATTCCATCTTCTTGGCAATACCCTTTGGCTACCAATCTTGCTTTGTTTCTTACCACAGATCCTTCCTCATTCATCTTGTTTTTGAAAACCCATTTTGTGCCAATAACATTTTGATGGGTTGGTCTCTGCACTAATTCCCATACTTTATTTCTTTCAAATTGATTCAGCTCTTCTTGCATGGCTTGAATCCAATGTGTGTCATCAAATGCTTGTGACACATCTTTTGGCTCTATTTGGGAAATAAAACAAGTGAACATTGCTTCTTGTTGAGCTCTGGATCTGGTTCTTACACCATCTCTCACATCTCCAATGACTAGCTCTGGTGGATGGTCTCTCCGCCATCTCACATCAGGTTGAAGCAAATCAAGTGGGTTCAAGTTGTCTCGCAGCTGTGTTGTCTTGAGCAGCTCTTTCATCATCATTTAGCTGCAAATTTACCAGTTGTCTTTGAGATTCAACTATCTCATCTTCATCTTGGTTGATTTCTCTTGCTTCAGCCTCTACATAGGGACTCTTCTGCATGGTTGGTTGATTCAGCTTATCAGCTAACTCTTCAATGTCTTCTCCATTCACATTAGGTTCATCAAAAACCACATGAATAGATTCTTCTGTAACCATAGTCCTCTTGTTCAAGATTTATAGGCTTTACTTTCAGCTGAGTATCCCAAAAAGATACCTTCATCAGCTTTAGCATCAAAAGCCTTTAGATTGTCTTTGCCATTGTTGTGGATGAAGCATTTTCATCCAAATATTCTAAAATACCCAACATTTGGCTTTCTCCCTGTCCATATTTCATAGGGAGTTTTTGTCAGCTGTCTATTAATCATGCATCTATTTTGAGTATAATATGCAGTGTTTATGGCTTCAGCCCAAAATCTTTTAGGCAGTCCAGCTTCAGCTAACATGGTCCTTGCAGCTTCCTTGAGAGTTCTGTTTCATCTTTCTACTACTCCATTCTGTTGTGGAGTCCTTGCTGCAGATATTTCATGAGCAATACTATTTTCAACACAATACTGAGTTATTATCCCATTGACAAACTCAGTTCCTCTATCAGATCTTATCTTTATAATGGTTTGACTCTTCTCATTTTGAACTCTTCTCATCAACTGAGGTAACTTCTGCAAGGTTTCTTTCTTTTTGTACATAAAGATTGTCCATGTGTATCTTGAATAATCATCCACCACTACTAAGGTGTATTTCTTTCCACTTATGCTAGGCTGGCTCAATCGGACCAGATAAATCCATATGCAATCTGCAATATTCTTGTTGAAGATGGACTAGACTTCTCTTTGAATGATGATTTGATCTGCTTTCCCATCCGCATGCATCACAAACACTTTTCTTCTTGTACCGAGTCCGGTCCTTCTACAAGATGACTCCTTGTAAGCTTGTTGATTGTCTTGAAGTTCGGATGACTTTCGACTTCTTGTGCCATAGCCAACTTGATTCGGCCGTTGTACTCTTTGCTAACAGACAAGTGCTTGGTGTGGCGATGAGACCAATCTACCACATACATGTTCTTCTCGTGCGGATCCTTGCAACACTATTTCATTTGATTCGATGTCTTTAATTTGGCACTCCCATATTAAATCCAACATTATAGCCCCCCGTCCACGAGTTGGTGATGCTTAACAGTTGAAGTTGAGGCCTTCAACATATGCAACATCCATGATTTTTAATCCATTTTTCTTGATGGATCCGATTGCCTCTTATTTCCCACCGAGCTTCATTTCCTCCAAATATGACTTTTGCGCCTCTAATCTCCTTGAATTTTGACATTTTTCTTGTTTCCTATCATGTGTCCGGAATGACCACTATCTATATACCAGGTTCCTTGGCACTCACATTTCCTTGAACCTCGCAATCAAGGAAATTAGTTTTTAGGTACTCATGCTTGTGCAGGTCTGAGGGGTTAGTCTTTGTAAGATGATCCAACCAACCTATAGCCAAATGACTTGACTCTAAGAGGTTGTCATCAATCTGTGCCATAATCAAAACTCACTTTGGCAAATTGTTTGGGGGCTTTAGGTTCATACAGCAGTCTCTTTTGTCTGTATGCTTATGTGTGTGTTTTAGCAATTGCCTTCTTTGGGTAGTTGTGATATTTCTGGGTGTAATGCCTGGGTGCATATGTGTGCTGATGATAGCTCTTTTGCCTTTGGAATGACCTTTGATGAGTTCTAGGCCTTTGCCATTTGGGCTTATATTTCATAGGTCTTTGCTGATATTTCACATTATTCCAATCAGCTTGGCTTGGGTAGTTTCTACCATTCCCATCATATATGTTTCTTTGATAAAACTTCTAGGGTTTTTGGTAGCTCTGTTTATTCTTTACAGAGTATTTCCTATTTGGAGTTTGCTGAGAAACTCTGCTGGATTTCTTCTCAGCTGTCCTCTCAGCATACTCAACTGGCTATTTTCCTTTTCCTTTATATCCAAGGCCAGTTTATTTGTGATTGTGCTTTGGAGTGAATGTGGGTGCAACATTTGGTGTCTTGGATTTTTGAGATGCTTCATTACTTGAAGATCCTTTTTCCAAAATCACTCTGGGAGATTGACTGTGCACAAAGGAATTGAATCATATGCATGTCTTATCTCCACACTCTTTTTGGCTCATAATAAGGTCATCCAATGATTTGGATGCCTTTGTAAATGATGCAATCACATTTTTGAGATCATTTTCCCTCTTTTCTATTGCAGCTATCTCTGCTATTAGTTTAGCATTCTCAGCCTTCAGCTCTTTGTTCTCATCAACTCTGTGACTTAGAGTACTCAGCTCCTTAGTCAGCTGTGAGTTTGGCTTTTGAGCTGGCTGTTTTCCTCGTTTAATAGTGTGTGTGAGGATTTAATGTGCTCAAAGTCTTTCATCATTTTGCTTAATGAATCATAAAGATCAGTAGGTGAAGAAGTGTGTGTGTCACAATCACTATCACTAGAATCTGAGTGAGATGAGTTAGAGTGTACCTCATCTTCTTGGTATGGTTGATCTTGTTCTTTACCATTAGACAGATCATTGCTTCTTCAGAATCACTTGAGTAGTCAGCTTCACTACTCTCTTAGTCTGCTGCTTCTTTTGACTTAGTTGTCTCAACAGTCTCTGCAGCCAACATAGCCATTTTCTTTTCCTGTCTTCTTTCTCTGAAGACTCTTCTTTTTTCTTCATTCCTGTATTTATTGACTACTGGATATGGACAGTCAATAGCAAAATCTCCTGGTTGTCTACAATTCCAACACAGATTCTCAGCTCTTTGATCAGCTCTTTCCATTCTTGGGTTATCAGCTCTCTAATATTCAACCTTTTGATGCTCAGCTCTCTTGGGTGGCCTATCTTCCCTTGACTTGAAGGGAGCCGAATGTCTCCTGGAGGATTCGCCTTTGTTTCTTTTGTAGTTCTTGTTGAAGAACTTGTTGAATCTTTTAACCATTAGGGCAATTTCCTCCTGGTCAATGGCTTCCTTGATCTCAGCCCTCTTCCCATCCTTGACTATAAGTGCAGCTATTTTGGGTACAGTTGTCTCCTCTTGATCTTTTCTTCTCACTCAAATTCATAAGCTTTGAGGTCCGAGAATAGCTCATGATTAGATGTTTTTTATAGGTCCATCGAGTGCCTTAGAGCCATGGTCTTCATATCCCATTCAGCTGGGAGGCTCCTTAGGATCTTCATACACATCTCCTTTTGTGTGTATTCCTTCCAAGTGCTGAGAGCTCATTAGTGATTTCAGTGAATCTAGCATCCAAACATCCATTGTCTCACTGCGCAAGCATTTTAAAGTTTTCAAACTTTTGAACAACAACAGATAGTTTGTTTTCTTTAATTTGCTCTGATCCTTCACAAATTAAAGTTAATTTATCCCAGATTTCTTTTGTTGTTTTGCATGACTTGACTTTATTGAACATTGCTTTGTCCAGAGTCTTGTAGAGAATATCCTTGGCCACATTGTCCAAGTTGTATCTCTTTCTGTCATCATTGGTCCATTCAGTCCTTGGTTTTTCAACTAAGGTTGGTCTTGCCTCAGCCACAGCTTCTTCTCCTTTAGTTGCAGCTGCTCTCCTTACGGCTGTGTTCACTTTCAATATTTGCAGTGGCCCATCCTCTATCACTAGCCACATTTCGTTATGTAAAGTAGATAGATGAGCCTGTATACGAATTTTCCAGTCATCAAACTCCTCAATAGTGAACATAGGAATGCGTGTTAAATTTGCTTCCATGATAATAACTTTGCTGAATAAAATAGATGATTTTTGAAAGAACAAGTGTAAAAAAAATTCTTTGAAAGATTGGAGATCTGGTTCAGTAACCAGTGCGGAAGGCTCAATGAACCAACTGCTCTGATACCACTTGTAGGTCCCAAGGGGTGTGAGTAAGGTTTAGAAGGGGGGGTTGAATAAACCTTACCAACTTATTCAATTTTAGTCCTTTTAAGATATTACAGAGTTAAATACACAGCTAAGTCCTTGAGGGACAGCTAAGTTAGTTAATCAGCAGAGTTAGCCACTCAACAGACTCGATAGAGCTATTGATAGAATAACTCAGTTGTTTAGACTAAGCCTTAACTTGGCTGTGATGAGTTTTTCAGCGGAAGACCCTTGAATTTGATTTAACTTTATTTTAACACTTGGTTTTAGCACTTTGTTAATTATCAGTTGGATAGCAAATTATCAGCAGATATAAAGTATGTGTGCAGGAATGTAAATATGCTGAAATGTAAATGACACAAGTAAATTTTATAGAGGTTCGAAGATGGGGTAATTCTTCTACTCCTCTCTTCTCCAACTCCTGGAGGAATCCACTAAGTAATGATCAGAGTACAAAGTGGTTATCAGTCTAGAGACAAGTCTTGATCAAATGGGGTGCCAACATTCTAGTCTAAGTTTTACATGGCATTCATCAAAATCTAAACAATAAATTTCCCAACACATTTGGCGCAAAAATTCAAAAACTATTATAAAGAGACGTAGCCATCCCACAAACCCTTGAACACCCACAATAAAATCAAGAAAAATGCTTGAAAGCACGATATGTACACTAAATATGCATTAAAACTTAAATAAATATGCATCAAAACTTAACTAAATATTCAACGGAGAAAAATAATGTGCTCTGAATAAATAGCCTCAAAAATACTAAACCACATACAAAGACACATACATCAAATGCGACCTACAATACACTGAAACAGAACTAAATAAGTATGAAACAATGGGGAAAAACTGCAAAAAGCCATAATCAACAAAACATAATCAATGAAAACCCACACAACTGCAAAAAAACAATCATGAACAAAATAAATCAAACCAACAAAAAATCGATGAACTCCGTCTGGTAACACCAAAAACTCACAATTCTGAAATATATGTTTTAGAACCTCCGGTAGCAACTCGAATAGAAAATATCAAATCCGAACAAACAAGAAATGAAAAATCACAAAACACGGAAGAAAGGAGGAAATAGAACCTTGATTTCTCGCGCACAAGTTTTCGAAGAATATACAAACTCAAACCATAGAAGGAGAGATGAATGGTTTGTCTGACTTAGCAGCAGAGCGCGATGTGGTTGATTGGGAGTGAAAACTAAACAAACGTGTTTTTTAAAAAGATAACTGACACCTAAAATCGCGGGAGAGAGATATGCTAAGATTTTTTTACCAATAATTGTTACTAAAATTACAATATAATCCCTATAATTAATTTCAAAAATATCAAAATTACGTTACTGCCCTTACTAATGCAAGAATGAAGAATCCGGTCTCCATTACTAAAAATAAAAAACAAATATGAACCACTAATATTTTAGATCCAATGGCCATAAGTAATCCCTACAGTCTAACCTAAAGAGTTTGGTCTCATTTGAACCTACATAATAAAAAAAAAATTAAAAAGGCAAATCTTTTATACCCTTATTTGCATTAAAATAAATGTGAAAATATCCAAAATGGTTTCAAAAATAGCGCCATTAAATCCGGCACTTACAATCCCACCCCATAAAAATGGTTTCAAAAATTCAAATCTTACCAGAAAAAAGCACTGGGATAATAGAAAAGTACTGTTATAACCTTATTTTTATTAAAATAAACGTGAAAATATCCAAAAAATCAGAAAAATCACAACCCTTGAAAAAAACAAATGGATGGATAAGATTAGTCCATCTTGTCTCAAATGGGACACCCCCCTCCCTTATATGAGACAGTGGGAATTTATCCAACCCGTTGAAATATTCCAATTGAGAGTCCAGATTTAATGGCTAATATTTAAATTAATAATTATTAATCATTATTATTAGGGGTATAATTGACTATTTAAATAAATAACCATCCATGTATAAGACGTGTCCTAAATTCTAGGATGTGATAAGCACTAAATATTGGCAACAAAATCTTACCAAACTAATAGCAATCAAAACCCAATAGAGCCAAAAAAAAAAAAAAAAACAGAGACAAACTCGTTAAAGAAGATCATGCCATAGACGATACCAACTGAAAAGAAAGAGATCTGCAGGTAAGCGAAAAACAGAAGATCATACAAAATTGGTGCCAGAAAAACATCAAAAAATATAATAGGCATTGCCATGGAAGACAATACCGGAAATTTCGAAATACAGCTTAATATATTTATCCCTATACACAGTTTATGTTTTTTTAATTTTATTGGTAATTCTCATTTAGAAAATAATACTATCCATCCATGCTACTAATGTTAATCTATGAACACAGATGAGTAACAAAGTTATTGTATATTTAAAAGAATGGTACCTTATAAATAGTATAAAATCAATGTTTATTTAGTAGTGATGTATTGTATATATGGTATTACTTAAATGTTTGCATGTAAAACATAGAACACCTTCCATGATACTTTGAACAAACGTTATTAGCATAACACTGCATGTTTAGTTATATTTTAATGTACATATAATTTTATTTTACTGTATATATACATATATAAAATATTTAAATTTATTGAACTATATATTTAGATATACTATAGTGTATGTATGGCATTATTAAATTATTTTCTAAAAACCTATCACACGTCCCATGATAATACCAACAATAGTTTGCTCCATTAAATTGTTTGCATATAAAACCCTAGATCACATTCAATGATACTTTGAACAAATGTTATAAGAAAACAACTGCATATTTAGTTGTATTTTAATGTACATATAATGTCATTCGACTGTATGTGTATATATATAACATATTAAAAATTATTGTACTGTATATTTAGCTATGTTGTACTGTATATTTAGCAATGATGTTGTGTATGTATATATAATTTTGTATACTAAACTTCACTACAAAATTACGTATCTACTTTGGTATTCTAATTAATTGTTTACTGCAATAGACAATGCAGTTTACAATAAAGAAAGACTAGAGATTTCGCCTTGATTAACAAAGTATTGGATTCCGATAGTTGAACAAGAAAAAATACCGCGCATCGGAATGGAATTTGAATCACTAGAGAAAAGCGTGCAATTCTATAGGGAATATGGCTCCTATAGTGGATTTGACATTCGAACAAGTACAACAAGAAGGTTCAGAAACAAGGACATTCATGTCCAATATATAGTATGCAACCGAGAGGGTTTCAAAAATAGTAAGGTTTCAAATCCAATAGGTGACAATGACGAAGATGAATCGCATAGGAGTTCAACATCACGTACAAGGTCGTCAAGGCGAGTAGGTTGCAATGCAAGGTGTATATTTCAATACGCAACGCCAAATTCCTACAAGATAAAATACTTTGAAGAGTGTCATACTCATTCTCTAACTTCAGAACCATACAGACAATTTATGAAGGTGAACAGGAGTCTTAATTTTGGGCACCAGCAGTTCATCTTGAATTGTTCAAAGGCAAATGTTAGTACTGCTAAAACCATCAGGGTGTTTAAGGAGATGGTAGGAGGGTACTCCAGTGTCAGAGCACTTCAAATATATTTCAATAACTTTAGGAGAGATTTGAAGGCTTATATATGTGGTGCAGATGCGCAATTGGTAATAGATAAGTGCCTGAGGAAAAAGGAAATAAGTACGGGAATGGCATTCGATTATGATGTCGATGAGAATGATCAGCTAACCCAACTATTTTGGGCAGACCAGACATCAGTGCGAAATTATGGCATATTTAGAGATGTCGTTTTGTTTGATGCTACGTACAATACGAACAGGTAGTGATAAAACTGATAGTTGGGTTGTGTATAATCCTTCAAAATAAAACTATTTATTCACTTTAATATTACTGTGTGGTGAAGAGTGTTTCACTGTATAAATGTCAAAAGTTCACTGTACTATATATTTATTTCACTGTGTATTAAAGTGTATTTATTTATAAAAAAAATAAGAACGTGTTTAATCCTTCCAAATAATTTAGGATGATATAAAGTATACATACTAAGTCAATAAGAACGAGTTTAATTCTTCCAAATAATATTGTTTATTCACTTTAATATTACTGTGTGGTTAAGAGCGTTTCACTGTATAAATGTCAAAATTTCACTGTACTATATATTTATTTTACTGTGAATTGAAGTGCATTTATTTTATGCAAAAAATGACAGGTAGAAGATGGTGTTCGCCTCTTTTATGGGAATAGACAATCATAAGCATTGTCTAACATTTGCGGTTGGGTTGATAATAAAGGAAGATGAAGCGTCATACATATGGCTATTCAAAAATTTCTTAGAAGCAATGGGTAAAAAACCAGCCTATATCGTTACTGACCAAGACCCCGCAATGAAGAATGCAATACAAGCTATTTTTCGAAGTGCCAGTCATCGGATGTGTATGTGGAAAATCATGGAAAAGGTAAGCACAAATGTCAGGCCTGCATTGCTTAAGGATAATAATTTCATACGAAAGCTAAATTCTGTTGTATGGAATGATTATGATGAGCCAACGGAGTTTGAGTCAAAATGGCATGATGTAATGCTTGAGTATGAGTTAACTTCGCATCCATGGTTTAATACAATGTTCGATCTTAGACAAAAAAGGATACATCATATTTTAGGGACGTGCCAATGGGCGGTCTACTAAGGACAACGTCAAGGTCAGGTAGTACGAATAGTTGGTTTGGCAATTTCACAAACCCTCAGGCAAGTTTGGTGGATTTTTTATGCACTTTGAAAGTGCAATGGACTCACAACGCCACGAATCCCATAATTAGGCAACAAATGTTAAACGTTAAATCCCAAATGCAAAACACCATTACAGATTGAGAAACATGCAACATCGGTGTACACACATGCAGTGTTCTCGGATGTCAGCAAAGAAATTGAAGAGTCGTGTTTCAGTTGCTCAGCGGTTGGTGTGATCGATAATACAGACACATGTTCTTACAAAATAAGAGACCAGACTGGTAGGGTATATGATGCCATTTGTTACAAGAACGAGACAATGTCGAACTGCAGTTGCAAGATGTTCGAACGAAGCGGACTACTTTGTAGCCATATACTGCTATTGCAAAAGGGAGAACAAGAGATTCCATCCAAATATCTGACTAGGCGTTAGTTGACAAATGCATCAATTCATCCATTTTCAAAAAACAGTGATGTGTACCAATTTACTGGAGGCAACACAACATGTGTAACTCTCAACAATCTTTGGTCAGATTTTCATAATTGCATTGGGCTCGCCCAAGGTGATATAGAGAAATTGTCATCTTTGTCACACTTACTATCAGAAGAAAAGAGCAAACTACTACTCGATCAAGAGGATGAAAGGTCTATAGTTGGCAAGCAAACAGTTATTCAAACTTATTGTGGGTCAACATCACAAAAACATATCAAGGTATTGCCACCACAACAAGCAAAAAGCAAATGGAGTGGGAGCCGCGTGAAAAGTCGTATACAAAGTCAAAAGGAGAAGGCTATCAAAGCAAGCACAAATTGAAGAGATGGTGTGGTTTGTGTGGCAAAGTTACAACCCATAACAGTAAAACATGCCCCAAACTTGTTGAACCCTAATTAGATATTAAACATTGTCAATCAATAATGATACTCATCAAATTTTAGTTTGTTTTCAAAAAAAAAATTGCATCAAAAAAATATTTCATTAGTATATTATAAACGTTTTTCTATTTTTCTGCTGTGTTCGTTACAATGCTTTCTACATTTTTTTTCATTAGTATTATAATGTGTACAGTTCATATAAATTATAATACAAATATTTATCCATTAACTGTATATTTAGTTACATAACTATGTATACTTAATGTATTAATATGTATATCTATTCATTTGAATCACACATATTTAACATGCAGTAAACCAAATCACCAATGCACATCGTGTTAAATTATCCGGCGTTCTTATAATTTTGGGATTTGAGTTTTAAAGATATACATCATCTACATCATTCAAATACTATATACGCTGTCAAAACTGCACTAAAAATCATTTAGATATATACAGTAACATCTCACAAAAACACATAAAATATATACTAAGTATACGCACATTCTTGCTTTAGTTTTACAGGATATATACACAGCTTTTCCCCCCAAAACAAAACTGGAAACATCTTTTTTCCCTCAAAAAAGCTGTAAAACTGCACTAATTATACAGCATTCTAATACTATGTACGCAGTAAAACTGCACTAGTTATACAACATTTTAATACTATGTATGCAGTAAAACTGCACTAATTATACAACATTTTAATACTATGTACACAGTAAAACTGCACTAATTATACAGCATTCTAAACTACGTACGCAAGTTAAGAAACACTTAAACACCCAAACAACACATTCACAGCATTCTAATACTATGTACGCATTAAAACTGCATTAATTATACAGCTTTTTTCCCAAAAATCTTAAGACTGAGAGCAAAAAAACAGAGAGCAACCCTCTTTTAAACAAAAACGATATTCGGTTTTAGTCCAACAAGCAAAAGCAAAATTATCTAATAAAATCATAGTAGCATTCATAAAGATAATCCGTCATGAAAAGGTAAGAAAAAAAATCATCCAATGATCAGAACCGACAAAAGATAATAGTAACATATAACACGTTCACCCTAAAAAGCTGATAAATATCATATAACATCCTTCCCCGTCCAAAACTTCCTTGCCTCCATCAGACTCTTTTCTCTTTGCTCATTGTTCTCTTTGCTAATAATCGAATAACAATACTTAATGCGAAGGTTAGATATCAAACTCCCACCACCTTTTTTCAGCCTACAGTCCCAACCTCTCGTGCCACCGCCCATGTATGTCTCCATGTGGCGTATCGCAAAAATCTCACAATCTACTTTGTTCTCGGAGTCTCTCCACGGCATAGACAACCTACTCAATTTAGCACTTTTAACGGACCATGCCATCTGATCACAACCCCTCAAAGAGAGATATAGTGAAAAAACTCGAATCTAGGAACAAATACAAGTAAAAATAGCATTAAAACAATAATACAACATATGCGTACAAAGTATACACCAAAAGCACCTTAAAGATTCAATAAGAAAACTAACATATATACACATAATATGCAGTGTGCAATGCAGTAATAATGCATTATATGTACAGTGGATTTGCACTATATATACAGTAATAATGCATCATGTGTACAGTTGGCATTGCAGTAATAATGCATTATGTATATATTGAAATTGCACTATACATACAGTAATAATGCATTATGTGTACAATCCAACAAATTGTCCACACTACAACTAATTTTGTTGAACCTTATACAGTAATTTTGCATTGTGAGTAAAGTAATTTTGCATTTATGAGTACAACGATATTATGAATGGTACTAACCAAATTCCCTGGGATTTTCTCGTATTTATCGCAACTTGTACCGCCAATAGCCGAATTGTCTAAAATGTGACAATTCCTCCACTTTATATCAAACACGATGACAAATAAATGCTCGCTCTTACATATAGGGAGAAAAACTGCAGGAAATAAATGCCCATGAATAAACCAACCAAAAATTGATGCTAGTACACATAGAATTAAACTAACCATCTCAATTTTTTGTAGTTTTACGGGGGTCTGATCACCCACTTCAGCATGAAGGCTTTTAGAGAAAATCGTCAGCGCAGACTTATCATCAAGCCCATACTTCCACAATAGTATACATCTACAAAACACGCAAAAAAATTATTAAATACCAAAAAACAAGAATGCACCTTCAAATGAAAAAAATAATATTTTACAGTGGAGTAAGTCGTAGCAAAAAATCGGGTGGGTGCGCTTTTGCTTCTCAAACCCTCACTCGCATTTAAAATCATCAACCACACATCGATGACAGCTACAGATACATACTCTCCATGCCTTAATGACTCCATCTCTCTCCTCCATAGCATAATATCACCAACTTTGTAAACCAACTCATCCCTGACAAAAAAAGGCTTGTTAAACATGTGTGACTCAAATGTAAAACTGAAAGGAAAAAAAATGCAAAACATAACTTACTCGTCTGCTCCTATTTTCTCAAACATCCACTTAGCCACCATTAGCTGAATTTCATGAGGATCTGAACTCGGATCAATCTCAGTTAAAATTGTAGGTGAACCCACAACAGGTGCGCCCACAATGGTACTTTTCTTCAACTTCTTTTGGCCATTCTTCGACGCAACCTTACCAACCTCATTTCCAACATTTATGTCGGCCAACGCTTCATTCCCATGTATATTACCCTCATTAGCATGTCCAACCGCATCATTCCTTTTTTGATCATCCTTCATTGCAAATCAAAGTAAAAAAAAACAGGTTAAAATATGGAATTCATAAGCATACAATAAAATTAAACCAAATACATAGCAGAAAAAGGAACATTAATACAAGAGACTCGCACAAGTTTAAAACATTAATACAAGAAACAAGTTAAAGCATTAATAAGAAAATAAAAAAAAAACTCACAGCAGATTGTATCCAACAGTGGCTCTGAAAAAACATTCGCATATTGTCTTGAAGTCTCCATGATGGTATCCCACTCTTCCATAATCTAACTTGTGTTAAACCTATACTAAAGCCTGGACCGTCAAACATCTTCGTAAACTCGTTCCTCTTCAACACATCACTTTCTATTTTCTCAAGTATAGCAATGTTCTCAG
The DNA here is from genome assembly GCA_016081115.2 of Rehmannia glutinosa. Classification (NCBI taxonomy): domain Eukaryota; kingdom Viridiplantae; phylum Streptophyta; class Magnoliopsida; order Lamiales; family Orobanchaceae; genus Rehmannia; species Rehmannia glutinosa. Next base: position 26,035,752 of record CM071930.1, read on the forward strand.
CGTTATTCCAGAATGCTTCATTCTGCTGCGTCGCACTACCGTAAACCACATCATCCGTACGTTGAACATCCCCATGCTTGCCACTAAAAAAATCAAGTTCCTAGCAGCGTCCCTCATCTTCGCAAACACCGAATCAGAAACGACATCAACCGGTGCATTTTGTGATATGGAAATAATATCCACGACATCCATAGCAATACAAGACAATTTGGACGCCAACTGCGAAGTCAACTGCTGCAAAACACCCAAAGTAGAATTTACATGTAATAATACAATTAGTTTACATGTAACACAAATTAGGGATATAATTAGTATGCTGTAAATATTTATTAAGTATGCAGAACTATCACACTAACTACTCAATGTACTAATCCTAATAAAATTAAACTATGAACTAAGAAATTTTAAGTATACAGTGAACCTGCACCAAATATGTAGAGAATTGTGATATAGAAACAGTAACCTAAACTAAATACACAAGAAGTTTATAAATATATGTTTTCATGAAAATTGTATTAAATATACAGCAAGACAACCCTAGGTATACATATTTCTCTTATCATATATGCGGTCAGTTGCTCAAAACTATATTAACATGCAAAAACCTACTCTGTTGTGTTGTACAGTTAAAATTATATAACAGTTAAAATTCTATAACACAAAAACACACAACCTATACCTATCAGTACATGCACAATACATTAAGAATTCAATACTCATCCCTAAAAATGAAAAATCTAAATAACTTCTTACAAATAACATAAATACACTAAAAAAACCAAAGCTAACAAATACCTGAACACCACAATTAGGCATATTGGAACCTTGGATATTGTCTTGTTTCTCAATAGGAGCATCCATCCTGGCAACATTACAACCAGAACTGCCCTCACCATCATACGGGCAGTCGACAAAACCAAATCCATAGCCCCCATTGTTTAACTCAAACGAACTCCACTCCTTTATTTTATCCGTAGTCCAACCCACCAAACTTGGAATTCCTCTTAGCATGTCCCGAGCGCCAACCACGACTCTGTCCATGTAAAGTACCTTCAAAAAAACCAGGAAACTAAAAAAAAAAACAGTTGTAACTTATAAATATAACATATTCAACAAACAAACTTCAAAAAAAAATCAAAGTAACGTGATAAACAACAAAGGACCGTTGAACTCTGTCTTAATCGATGACCCCCAATTTATCCTCCTCTCGATAAGCGTTTTCAACGTGTATTGGCACCAATTAAACTTCCTGATGTTACTAACATTCGCTAAACAATTCAATATCAATGGATTAATGTACCCAGACTAAAGAATTCCCACAATAATTTGATCGACTAAAACTATAAAATATCTCCTAAACCATACCCCTCCATCCTTACAACCCACCATTTTATCACAAACTTCAGAGGCTGTTATTTTGTAGTGTTCCCTCCTAAATAATGATGGCGATTCTTCGTACAATTGACAACTCTCGGACTTTGACTTCTTATCAATTGCTAATGGACCGTTAGGAAACCCAAGTACCCTGTGAACGTCCTTCCAATCGATGTGAAGATACCTCCCATTTGCCAAAACCAATTCACTACTCATAGGATTGAAATTCTCGGTCAGCCAGTAGGTGAGACGCCCAGGAAACTCCGAAATTCTCAACAATAATAAACTCTCAAACCCCATCTCAACAACATCTTTTTGATCGTCCGTGAAAAACGCCATAGCTTCAACCAAAACTCTGGGTGTAGTCCTAGTAATCAACATGGGGAACAAATCCTTCACACTATTCTTGACAACACGACTGCCCCTTCTCCTTTTCTTAGGCTGTGCATTTGCATCCCCCGCCCTACTACTCGTACCACCGATATTAAGTTGCCTTTTTGGTTGTCCTCTGGCCATCTTCGACAAATTAGCAACTACAATTAAGAAGACAAAAAAAATATTATCATTCCAATATTTCAACAAAATGCAATGACAAAATATAGTAAATTTATTCTAACACTACACAAACATGTGATGACAAATACATTAAAATTGTATTATACAACTACCATAAGCTATGTTGAAGACATACACAAAACTGTACTGCACATAACAACAAAATTGTATTAAATAAGCACTAAAACTAAACTAAGTATACAACAAAATTGTGTTAATGTCTCGCCCAAAAAAGAAAACGGTGAAGAAAAGAAATAACTCCTCCAAAGCAGTCAGTCGCGCGGTTGAGCGAAGAGAGAGTATTTGAAAAACGAGAGAAATTTTCTCGGGCAAATAATGAAGAGACGTGAACTCTATCAGAGAATAGGCACAGAATTGTTGTTTGAACTCCCCAAAAATAGTGCGAATTAAAGAAGGTAAATAATAACTTACCTTTTGCACTCAAGCAAAATGACAGAAATATTCTAACTGGAAAATCAAAATATATAAAAAATACACCTTTGGCTTTGTTGATTCATATCTATTAACAATTTGCCTAAAATAATGGGATTAATCTAATCATCCAAAATATCAATCCAACGACTATAATAAATCCCCACTGTCTCATATAAGGGAGGGTGTCCCATTTGAACTAAATCCTATATATATATATATATATATATATATATGGATTGGTTCAAATGAGACCAATCCCTTTAGGTTAGTCCATAAGAACACTTATGGACTCTTGATTTAAAATTTTGGATGGTGTAAATCATTTTAGTTAATTTAGGCTTATAAGGGTATAATTGTACTTTTATATTTAATCAGTTTTGTTAACTGGGCGGTTATTAGCTATTTTTAATGAAACATAATCCTACCTTTTCAGTTACCCGATTTTTAGGGAGGAAAAATCATCAACTTCAAGCGTTTTTTCAAAATTTATACTTCTTTCCGCCATATTTGTGAACAGTCGTTTTATTGTATACTTAGTTCAGTGGACTTATATACTTAGTCATGTTTTATTATATATTTAGTTCAGTGGATTTGTATATTTAGTTCAGTGGAATCGTATTCTTAGTTATATAAGTAGTTTAGTAAGTAGTTTAGTGAATTTGTATACTTAGTTCTGTGGACTTGTATACTTAGTTCAATGGAATTGTATACTTAGTTATATAAGTAATTCAGTGGAATTGTGTAGTTAGTTCAGTGTAATTGTATACTTAGTTAAATGTTTTTGTATACTTAGTAATATTTTAATGTATAGTTAGTTCAATGTAATTGTATACTTAGTTAAATGTTTCTGTATATTTAGTAATATTTTAATGTGCAGGTAGTTTAGTGTAATTGTATAGTTAGTTAATTGTTTATGTATACTTAGTAATGTTTTAACATACAGGTAGTTTAGTGTAATTATATACTTAGTTAATTATTTATGTATACTTAGTAATGTTTTAATGTGTAGTTAGTTTGGTGTAATTGTATACTTTTCATTAATTGTTGCATGATTCTGTTTCCATATTTGAATAATTTGCAGGTTCGAATGGGAAGGGAGAGAAATGAAAGGTGAATCGCTTGATTATGGGGACGTGATCAATACAAGATCACGTCCCTAATTTTTAGGAAGTGGTTACTATATATAATTTGCTGGATTCCTATTTTACCCCCTACGATGTATATTTTTATATGAAAAGTTGTATAAATTTATTTAGATCTTGGCCATTGATTTATGTTTTTAATGGTGTAGATTTGGTCCTATGGTCTTACCTAGGAGGGTGGTCTCACAGGATCCCCTCCCTATATATATTTCCCTTTTTTTTTCTTTAATAAGACCAAACATAACCTTAATTAGTAGATACAAAAACATACCAGCGTATTTACCTTTTAAATTGGCCTGCGCGCTATTTCATGTCCAATTATAATTAAAGCAAGTGCTATAGTTTGTAGTCCACTAATAAATTCTGGTAAACAAAAAGCAATCATTTGTGTAAAACGTAATCAATCCTAACCTTAAGATCTGAGCTGAGAAACCCATGATGTATAATCTCAATCTTAATATAAAAAGAACAAGCAGAGATAGTTGGGTAACCGTAAGGGTGGCTATGGTTTCGGAACCGCCGGTTCTGGTTCCTCAATTTGGAGGAATCGGAACCAAACCATTGTCTCATTGTTCCGTTCTAAAACCGAACCGACGGCTCGTTCGGTTTAAAACCCGGTTCCTCCACGATTCCGGTTCGGTTTCGGTTTTAATCGAACCATTTGTTTATCTTTAGATAATTTGTTTATTTGTTAAAATAGTTTATTAATTTCGATTACAAAAAAGAAAGGAAAAGGAGAAAAAGACTTGTACTTAATATTCAATTAAATTTTGTATTTAATATTATAATAATATTAATCTATTTATATGTACTATTAGAGTATAAAGAAATCAAAGTTCACGCAGTTCGCTTAAAACATTTGATTTAAAATATGTCTCATGTAATTATGAATATAAACCATTATAATAAACATTTAACATTTCTTCTAGCATATTTTAACCAAAAATAAAAATAAAAATCATTGGTTTTACCTTGAAACCTGCGGTTTTAATTGTCGGTTCTACCACGGTTTCTATACGGTTCTAACCGAAGGTTAAAACTGTCGGTTCCACGATTTTTGAGACTAAAGAACCAGAACTGAAACTGGCCTACACGGTTCTGATTCCATTTTGGAACCATTGACCATGGTTCCGGTTCCAATTTAGAACCTAATTCCAGTTCCATTTGGCCACCCCTGAATAACCGGCCACTAGCTTTAATCATCTTATGCTTAAGAACTCAAGAAATTATTAAATCAAAGCAAATATGTCAAAATATGATAATTCTATTTGATGTTACTATAAAGGCCTCTTTATAGTGCTGGATGTACACAATATCTCTAGCTATTTTTTATAATGGACAAGAATTTAGGTATAATCCGGATTGAGTTTCAATGACTCACACTCAGTGGCTACCCAAAAAATATATTGGTTGAACCGATATACGGAAATGGGATGGGCTAGATAAAAAAAAACTAAAAAAAATCATATAATCTTAACTAAATTATTTTATAAAAAAAATCTTACTGTAAATTTAAAAAAAAAAACACGGAGGGGGATGGTGGTGGCGTTGTTGTCTCTACCCATGCTCATACCCGAATAAAAAATACGTGTGTATTCAATCAAATTGTCAATTGCCAATTGTTATCTTAATTTTCACTACAAGAAAATTCCAGTTTACCGACAAAATTTACCGACAAAAATGATTTTGTCCACTAAATTTTACGGTTACGTACAGATTACCGACAAAATAAAAAAAAAAATTCCCCAAACTATAACGATAATTTACCGATAGATCACCGATAGTTTTTAAATTTATCGACAGAAATACTGTAGATATTTACCAACAATTTTAGATTATGTAGGTAAGTATTTATCTACATTGATATTATCTACAACGATTTTACCTGCACTTTATAATTATCTTAATATTTACTTACGCTTTTCCGTAAGAAACCGATTTTTTTGTAGTGTTTTAAGAGGGAAGACATTTTTTTATCATAGACCCTTATATATATATATATATATATATATATATATATATATCCAATCAAATTTGGTTTACAACAAGCTTTAGCTTTATGTACTTATTTAAAAAATAATTGCTATTAATAAATAGGTTGGAAATTTGACCTTAATCCCCATTTTTATTGGGATGTTTAAAAAAAAGTACTTATTTAAAATAAAAACTTGCATATCTGATAATCAAGAGTCAGCTCTCATGATTGAGAGGTACATGTACCTAGCAACCTTTTGAAAGCTTATCACACATATACGCAATATATCATGCTTGCATCTATAAAATAAGGTATTTAATTCAATCATGAAGCATGAGCCCACTTTTTTATACGGCCAACTGAATACATTTTTTAGATTTAACTTTACATTATATATATATTTTAATTTTTAAAAAATTATAAAACCACTTTTCATATGACAGGAAAAATCTATTCACCTAGATGTAAAATAAATTTCAATTCCAAAATTAAAAAATATCGGACCCAACTCATTTGGTCATGTATGGTTGTATTTCCAACCCACTTTTTCCACTTTCCAACTATTCCGGAAAATGGGTTTATGTTTGTTTCAAAAGTTTTTGAGTAGAAATAAAGTCATTTCCAGTTTTCACTTTTTATGGAAAATAATCTTTTGAAAACACAACCAAACAATTTTTCATTCCAATTACGCAAATCTAGAAAATACACTACAATCACGCAAACCTATGTCAAAAATAAATTTGAAAAACTATAACCAAACATATTCTCATTTTCAAACAGAAATTCAGACAACAAACCAAACATATTCTCAATTCTCACACGAAAACCAATAAAGTTTGAAAATTCATTTTCCAACATTAGAAATTGGAAATTGGACTTGGAAATACATCCATACATCCCCTTTATATTATACTTCGAGCTAACTTTACATGAATTGTTGAATATTATGAGATTATAAAGGGAAAGTTAGAAAAGGGAAAAAAAATACTACACCTAAATATTTGATTCCCTACCCATATCAAAGATTTATTAATTGATAATGAAACATAGATTGGGTTCCAAAATTGGGTTTATACACTGGATTCGAGTTAGATTTCGATCAAAAAGTTGGGAAATGTTGAGGAATATTATAGGTGTGCTGCTAATGATTAGCGAGCCGATTATTCGTCCTCTGTGTATTATTTTTTATATCTAATGGGGTATGAAGAATTGTTTACTTATAAATTTTTGGGCATGGAGTATAAAGATATTATAGACTATGGTCGAATAATTGGGAATCAAATACCTAAGTGCTGCCTTTTTCAGCAGCATCGAATGTCTCATTTTTTTAAAGAAAAAAAAAGCCTCATACAATTATTGGTGCAACATAAATTTTCATAATTAATCTAATTTGTCTTCTAGATTCTAACTTCTTTGAGCATGTCCAGTTTAGGCCCAAAAATGTTAGCAGGGCATTATTGTGTAATTATGATGACCACATATGAAACCTCCTTTGGAAAATCGGAGCACGCACTTTACTTGAAGTGAGAGAACAGATAAATATTACAGGCACAAGCAGCTTTGATAATTATTTGTAGATCATAATGGGAAAGGAAGGAAGTGAGAGTTTGAAAGACTAATAATTATGCCATCCAAAACCTATCTTGTATGATTTTCTTTCACCATCAATTTCACATTTTCCAACTATTGTGAAACATGGGTTTATGAAATTTTCCAACTATTGAAAAATGGGTTTATGTGTTTGTTCAGGGAGATTATTAATTAGTATAATGGAGGCACTTTTAGTTTCCACTATTTCATGAAAATAGGATTTTGGTAACACAACCAAATAATTTTTCACTACAATCACACAAATATATGAAAAAATACACTGTCAGATGCCATTAGGAAAAAAAAAATTGATTGATGAACAGAGAAAAAAAAAAGACTTGGATCAGGCTAGTTGGAGATTAAGCTCTGATTACCATAACAGAACAAAGAAGGCTTTTGTAGTTGATAACATTCATATACATAACAAATGTACATTGATTTACAGGGGCGGATGCATGTATAGCTAGCACTGGGCTTGAGCCCAGTGCAAAGCTCTCAAATTTCTACTTCTAGTACCTTAGTTTTTACATTATCCATAATTAGTCCCTCCCAGAATTTAATGCAAAACTCAAGTCCACCCCAAACTTTAAATTCATTTGAAAATCAAGATTGAAGTAAATTTTATGTTATCGTGATATTGATGATATAATTTAATATACTTTTAATCTTTAAACTTTTTTGTGATCCTTAATTTATTATTAGTATACTTACCATCTCATTAAGTTTAAATGTACTTAACTAGTTAACTATTTGGATTCGTAATTTATTAGAATATATCTTCTAAGTATCAAATAAATTAAAAAAAAATCATATGTTTTATTAGTTAATGGTTTAACTAAATACATTTAATAGTTTTACTTATTGCGTCAATCGTGTCGTGCCATTCTTTTCGTGTTTTTAGCGCGTCGTGCTTGACTTTAAAATTTAGGCTCAATAAGGTTATTGTGTTGTGTTCGAGCTTTAGTTTATCATATCCAGTTGTTATTCATCGGGCCGATACGACCAATTTATCTCCCTTAAGTGTCATCATCAAGTATGAAATTGAAAATATATCAGTTTTTTTTAGCTTTTCTATATTTAGTTTTTGGTAAGAAAACAAATAATATGAAAAATAGAATATGTCCTTTTGATTGCTAATATAAATATACCACTATGTTTTTATGAAATAGTTTCTACTCTTTATTGAGAAATAATATAGTCTCGTAATAATAATCATTGTTATGTATATATATATATATATATATATATATAATTTTCTTAGTGAATTTTTTTTTCTTAGCCCACCATACTACCAATTTCTGGATCCGCCACTGTTGATTTACACGTATTTATAAGAGAGCAACTATATCTATGTTACACAAAATTTGAATTTTAAATTATGTGTAGGGATTGCAACGGAGCGGGTCTGGGACGGGTTTGGTCAAACCCAAAACCCGCCCCGCGAAGGAGATGTTGGACCCGAGACCCGTCCGGCCCCGTCTTTTAGACCCACCCCGCCCCGGGTTGGACCCGGGATCCGGCGGGTTCAACCCGCCGAACCCGCCAGAATTAAACAGATATGCTTGAACTTTATTGTGCAACACAGTTGCAGAGGTGCAAGATTTACATATTAAAATTAGTGCTTCTGATGAATGTCCCCTCCAACAAATTTTGTCCAAAATGTAGTTTCATAATTTTAAATTATCAATCATTGAGTCATTATTAATGACTACCAACAAAATTAATAACATTAAATTTCAACTGAAGTGCACAGACAAATTGTGCAATATATAGAAGGCATGAACTGAACTGAAATATTAATGGTCAGACTCTTGAGATCTAATAAAATATTAAATAATTTATTTAAGTTAATATATACGGGGCGGGTTCATAAGGACCCGTTACCCGCCCTAGACCCGGCGAATTTTCTAAAAATGGGTCCGTAACCTGCCCCGGGACCCGCTTAAGCGGGTTTAGTGCGGAACCGGGTTTTGACCCACCCCATTGTCATCCCTAATTATATGAGACAATCTTGGGAAGAGGTTGATGTAGATAATGATGGAGAGATTTTCTCAACATAATCAATTGAAGAATCACTAACAGAAACTACTACCAAATAAATTTTCACTGCAATCCGTAAGTATAGGTAAAAATTAAATTTCAAAAACAATAACTAAACATATTTTAATTTTCATATATCATGACATAAGTTCAGATAACAAATCAAACATATTTCATTTTTCACACAGAAATCAATAACTTCTCAAATTTCATTTTCCAAAACTGAAAATTATTTTGTCAGGAAACTGAAATATAGTCTTGCACAGTGACGGATATACATACCCACTTATGGGGGCACGTGCCCCCATAGCCTTTTTTATTTTTATTTACTCTTTGCTATTTATTATTTATCTTTTTCTTTTTTACTATTTATTATTTTTCTTTTTCTTTTTTACTATTTAAATATTTTTCTATTTAATATTTTTTACTAATTATTATTTTTTTCTTTTTCTACTATTTATTATTTATTATTCATTAGGTTAAAAATAACAAAATGTCTTTGCCATCAGAAAATTTACGGATCCATCCCCTGGGTCTTGCAGACTTTTCTATAAATCTTTTTCTACTTGCACATGCTGACATGCACCAAGCGACATTTGATCCTTAGATTCCTGTGAGGAATATACATTTTTTGGAGAAAGTGAGCAACAAAATAAGCAAAATATAATTCTCCTACTTTAGATTTTAATTTTCTTAATGCCTTTTGTTTTCCTATTCTTTCCCTCGCCAAAATTGAGTGGTGCAAACTAAAGCACAAATTTTACAAGTCAGATCCTCTACTTCAAATAATTTTGACTCTTGTGTTTTAACATCACTAAGAGCATTTCCAAGAGCCTCTTTAAATTTAAAGAGCATATTTTGTAAAATAAAGAGCATCTTTAAATTTAAAGAGTTATATTTTTGTCATCTTCCAAGAGATTCTTTAAATTTGGCTCTTTATTTTTTAATTTTCCAACATTAATTAACCACACATTCTTTTCCTCCATTTCACTTATTTTCCTCCTAATTTCTCAATTGTTTCCCTCCATATCGTTTTACATTGAGAACATCATGTTATTTTAATTCAATGAAAAATACCACAAGATTTCAAAATATATTTCTGACAACTAAAAATCAAAACAAATCTCTAAGCTCTTTCAAATATGTCTTCAAGAAAAATAATAAACATGCTTATTGATGATTCTGACTCTGAAGATGATTCTGACTCATTTTCTAAAATCATGTAGTTCTCATAATGATCTCTGGAATTTTAATCGCATTCTTCCATGTTAAATATATGTTGAGATTTCAGAATTTATTTTGATTTGTACGTAGAAATTGTCATTAAAAGGGTCATCAAAACGTGCAAGAAATCATTAAATGGGATATTAGAAATAATTAAAATTTAATGTAATTAATTATGGAGAGTTGTCTTGGCTCTCCAAATTTGGAGAGTGAAAATTGGTTCTCTAAATTTAAAAGTTAAACTAAAGAGCTTGTTGGATAGTGTTTTTGGTAGATAACTCTTTAAAATAAAGAGTATTTTTTATTTGAAGAGCCTATTGGGGATGCTCTAATACATTCCAAATATTTATATTTAATCTTAAAGAAAATAATTAAACACCAATGTTGATTTCAACCATTGTAATTATTTTTAGTACAATTGGTGGAAAATATGGGAGGAAAAACACGAATTCACATGAAATCGAACCTGACTTAATGACCCTGACAACACAACCATTGAAGTACAAGTTTGATTCCAATTTCAACCATTATAAATGGAAATGGTGGGAGATGGTTAGTGACGAGGCCACATAGCTAGGGGCCAAGTGGGGCACTGGGCCACCCTGAAATTTTGAGAAATATAGCGGTATTTTGGTATTTTCACTTTTTAGCCTTAAAATAAACACATAAAGTAGGAAAAATAGGAAAGTCTTTGTAAGTCCAAGTGGCTACGATAATCTAGAGGGTGGTGAATAGATTATGTCCATTTTCTCAATTTAGCCCTCTTTTTCGAATGAATAAGCAAAGACAAGAATGGAAGTGCGGGAAGTAAACAACACACGTCGATTTATAAAGCTTCACCCCACCTAGGGACTACGTGCTCTACCACCCCCAGTATCTCCGGAATGGATTTAGAAAATAAAAAGAATTTTATTAATAGTCACCAAAACTATTACAACATCACCTTGAAGAGCACCACACTCTTCTTACACCGGCACCAATGAAGATTATCATAATCTTCCAACTTGAAGAGCACCGAACTCTCCAACACATCGAAGAGCACCAAACTCTTCCACAAGAAGATGACCACAATCTTCTTACACCTATGAAGACTACCACACTCTTCAACACCTAAAATCACCCAAGTGTGCTCTTACCACAAGAACAGTCACAAGGATATCTTGTGTTTGAATGATGAACACAAATTCAAGATTACAACTCGATAATGAAGTATACAACTTTGAAGTGCAAGTGTAATCAAGAATCAAGCCTAGACCTCAAGATGTGAAAGTGAAAGACTAAGGCTATTACAAAAAGAATATGAAAGTGAAGAACAAAATATTTGCTTGTATTGTATGCTTGTGTTGTTGTGTTGTATCTTGTTGCTTCAAAACTTTCTCTATTTATAGGAGAGGTCTTGGATTGATTTCCAGACATAGGCTCCTTCTTGAAGATTGATATCTACAAAAGAAATGCAATTAAAATCAAGATTATAGCTGTTAGAAATCAACCTCCTAAAATGAGAAAAAGTTGTCTGTTGGTTCAACGGTAAGTTTGCTGATAAACATATAGGGCGACCGGTCGAATAGAAATAAGATTTTGAAAATATCGCACGAATTTAACACAGGGTGACCAGTCGACATAGGGTTCGCCCGGTCGAACCCTTGTTGAACCGGTTGGACCTCTTCAATTTGCAATACAGGGAGTTCTGTCTTTCGAACAAACCTCAGGCACCGGTCAACCGATTGGTCGATCGGTCGATCCAACCGGTCGACCTCTTGAGGTTTTTCGACCGTCTCATTTTTGTTTCAAAAATTAACTTACAGGCACGGGTTGCCCTCTAGGGCGACCAGTCGAACATGAGACATAAGTGTTGTCCAATTTTTGTCAAATATAAACTTCAAGAAATACTCCAAAAAATTAGTAAAAATATTTTAAATCGATTGGGAGTATTTGGACAATATTTAGGAACATTGTTTTGGTGTAAAATCACAGTTAAACAAAATCATCAAAATCATGATTAAAACATTTATCTAACAAACTCCCCCGTTTTGAGAGGTCGATTTTGAAAACAAAAATAATTTTTCCAGTCAAATATAACTATCCATTTTAAGCGACAACTTTCCATGCATAATAGCCACAAGGATGGGAGTAAAGATTTTCAAAACATTTTATAAAAGCTCCCCCTTTCAACATACACAACAAGATAAGTATAGAAGCAATCAAATAAAAGCTAAAAGCTCAACTTTTACAATAGAAACTTGAATATCATGAGCTTAGAAGCTCCCTAAAGAATTATTAGACAAGATAAAAGTCCATAATACATCCATTGGACTGAGTTACATCCAGAACTTTTGGCTTTTAATAGTCACAACTTATAGGTTTTTCTGCGAGCTTTTTCTAGCTTCTTTGAGCTATAAGTGTATTTCTTGTTTCTCCCCCTTTGGAATCATCAAAAAGAATGTTAACACGATAAAAATATCATATATTCATATCAAAGTACGCAATTGAACCGATTTATCGAGCTTTTGATCATCAAGCTTAAAAATCCAAAAACTAAGGAAAAATTTGATAAAATGATTTGTAAAAGCTCATTCGATTAGCAAACATGATCTCTATAAACTTATAAGACTTTTAAAACCAAGAGAATCATGTAAGAGATGAAATTTTCTTTGAAATATTTTGTCGAACACTTGGCGTGCATCTAATAAAAAAGAAAGTGTATATAGCATTTGTAAATGCAATCATGCCCAATTTCATCACAAAATGCAAGTATACAACAACCATTCATCAAAATTCAACATGCTCATAAGATATCAACATTAAAGCAAGTTCTCAAGGGTTCAACCCAATTGAGATTAAAGATGGAGTAAACTTACCAACATGCAAAAGATTAAGAAGTATTTTTATCATCAAGTACTTTATCAACATCAATTCAAGCAAAAAAAAGACATTTAGCCAAATCAACCATTTGCAATTACTTGCTACTAGGGTTAGCAATTTGCTATTTTTTCTAGAAGCATAATGACCAACATGTATAGAGACTTGGTTCTTATTCATATCATTAATAGCATTAAGCTTATGACCAAGTCCTAGTTTTAAATCATCACAATGTTGAACGTCAAGAATTTTGGTCATTTTATCGGTACTCAAGTTGAACTTTAACAAATTCTTTTTCATGCAATCAATATCCTTAACAAGAGTACTATTTTCTTTTTCAAGGTTTCTAACATTATCAAGTGTGGTAGTGTGAGCAAAAGGAAGTGATTCATAAGAAGCAAGTAAACTACCCTTTTCATTTTTCAAATTTTTGTATTTAAAGAGCAAGCTTTAGAATTCATTTTGAAGTTCATCAAAATCATTTTGCAATTCACCATAGTCATCTTGCAATTGATTACTATAAGAAGTAGAAGAGTTAGAGCGTACCCCATTGTCCTCTTTGATGCCCATTAGACATTGCTCGGCTTCCTCATTATCGGATGTTGCAAGAAGCCCATCCCATGTCGTTGGATTTGATGTTGTATTCCATTTAGAAGTAGGTGCTTTTGAATTGCTCCTTTCATTTGCATATACTTCATAGATAGCTTCTAATTTTTTCCACACTTCATGTGCCGATCGTATCCCTCAAATATGATCATATTCCGTAGAGGTAAGAGAACAATGAAGAATATTTAGTGTTTTACCATTTATGGAGAAATTTTTCTTGTCTTCATCATCGAGCTCCTTTAGGGCCTTGGAAGTTTGAGTTTCGTCTTTCATTGGGATGGATACTCCATTGAGTTCCATTTGTAGGAAGTACTCCATTCTTTCTTTCCAAAACATATAATTGTTGGAGTCGAATAGTGGTGGCTTGTTGGTGGAGGCGCCGATAAGATCGACTTCTTTCGTAGCCATGGATTGTTCCTCTTTACTCGCGATGTGGAACGAGCTTGCCAAAGATTTTGGCTCTGATACCACTTGTAAGTCCAAGTGGCTACGATAATCTAGAGGGGGTGAATAGATTATGTCCATTTTCTCAATTTAGCCCTCTTTTTTGAATGAATAAGCAAAGACAAGAATGGAAGTGCAGGAAGTAAACAACACATGTCGATTTATAGAGCTTCACCCCACCTAGGGACTACGTGCTCTACCACCCCAGTATCTCCGGGATGGATTTCCAAAAGAAAAAGAATTTTATTAATAGTTACCAAAATTATTACAACATCACCTTTGAAGAGCACCACACTCTTCTTACACTGGCACCAATGAAGATTACCACAATCTTTCAACTTGAAGAGCATCGAACTCTCCAACACCTCGAAGAGCACCAAACTCTTCCACAAGAAGAGTTCCAAACTCTTCCACAAGAAGATTACCACAATCTTCTTACACCTATAAAGAGTACCACGCTCTTCAACACCTAAGATCACACAAGTGTGCTCTTACCACAAGAACAGTCACAAGGATATCTTGTGTTTGAATGATGAACACAAATTCAAGATTACAACTCGATAATGAAGTATACAACTTTGAAGTGCAAGTGTAATCAAGAATCAAGCCTAGACCCCAAGATGTGAAAGTGAAAGACTTAGGCTATTACAACAAGAATGTGAAAGTGAAGAACAAAGTATATGCTTGTATTGTATGCCTGTGTTGTTGTGTTGTATCTTGTTGCTTCAAAACTTCCTCTATTTATAGGAGAGGTCTTGGATTGATTTCTATACATAGGCTCCTTCTTGAAGATTGATACAAAAGAAATGCAATCAAAATCAAGATTATAGCTGTTAGAAATCAACCCCCTAAAATTAGGAAAAGTTGTGTGCTGGTTCAACGGTAAGTTGCTGATAAACATATAGGGCGACCGGTCGAATAGAAATAAGATTTTGAAAATATTGCACGAATTTAACACAGGGTGACCGGTCGACATAGGGTTCGACCGGTCGAACCCTTGTTGAACCGATTGGACCTCTTCAATTTGCAATACAGGGAGTTCTGTATTTCGAACAAACCTCAAGCACCGGTCGATCGGTTTTTTGTTTCAAAAATCAACTTACAGGCAGGGTTGCCCTCTAGGGCGACAAGTCGAACACGAGACAGAAGTGTTGTCCAATTTTTGTCAAAAATAAACTTCAAGAAATATTCCGAAAAATTAGTAAAATTATTTTAAATCGATTGGGAGTATTTGGACAATATTTAGAAACATTAATTTGGTGTAAAATCACAGTTAAACAAAAATATCAAAATCATGATAAAAACATTTATCTAACAATCTCTAGCTTTCAAAAAAAAAGTCTTCAATTCACTCATTCTTCTTTTCTTCTTCTCATTTGTGAATCTCGAAAAATCGATCTTGGTCGTTTTTTCCCTATTCTCAAAATTTTATATATTTTCTTTTGTCCCACCATAAACTTGAACTCAATATTTGTCATTATTATGATATATTAATGTAATTGTCTTCTATTATTTATTTTGAATAATAAGATGTAATTGAATTAATACATTAATTTTATCAAAATTGGTACTTATTTATAGTTTTATTTTTACAATTAGTGTATTCTTTTTATTTTTATATTAATGCTACTTGGGCTCCCTTCCACGAAATTTATGGCTTTGTCACTTTTTTTCAATAAATTCGAGAATATATATATAAATGAAAAAGAGTCGTCCCGATCACAGGCTGATCAGGTAGCCAAAAAAGAAGCTTGTAAACAACATCAAAGCGATAATGTAATGGTCACAAGCCGACGGATGGTCTGAATGGTTAGGGCTCGTTAAAACCTTCCAAGGTAAAACCCACCCTTGTGGGAAAAACCCTTGGAAGGAAAAAGAGTACCCCCCATATGAAAGTGCGCCCAAATAGCAGAAAGCAGACGCACTAGCTAGCAAACCTATCAAACCTATAGTTAGACCGCCAACATAATCCTGAGTGAGGATGGGATAATAGCCACCGGGGCGTCGCCCACCATGTATCCTCGTGCGACGTCTTGCTAAGAATATTGGCTACCCGGTTGCCTTCCCTAAAGATGTGCGAGACCACGAAATTCATCTGAGAAAGAAGGTGAAGGGTGTACCACCACCTACCCAAATGGCGCCAAGGCACTCTCGTCGATCTCTTCCGCAAAGAACTCCACTACATGACCGAGTCCGATTCCAAATGATAGTTGATCCCACCCCTTCGAAAAAGCGTATTGTATGGCTCGCATAGCCGCCGCTAACTCCGCCTCAAAAGCAAAACCCAATCCACAATGTTCCACAAAGCAACCCCGAAAGAACCCCCTACGATTCACGAAAAACCCCGGAGGCCGTTAGGCGGCGGCGCCCGTAGCGCTTAAAATCTGTGTTCACTTTAGTCCATCCCTAGCAAAGGTTTTACGCCATGTAACCCGCACAATCTTCGGGGCTTGTCTAGGTCGCCCAGAACCCGTGAGACGACGGAGAATGAGAAGGTCCCTTTGGTCATTATGCATGCAACCTCTGTCCCGAAGAAGAAGACTCAAGAATAAGAACACGAGGCGTAGGATGGCCGCCTCTAGTGTCCGGATCTTGTCGTGAAAGGTCAAGTCATTTCGATCGCGCGGATGAGCCAAATGCGGGATAATATGGCTACCCGCCAAAGAAAAAAACTGCTCACCGAAATGAAAACCCATTAAACGCACCAAAATTCATTAAAACTATAAGCCCAAAAGTAGTGAATATCAAATGAATCAAAAATCCACTTCCATAGGGCTCCTGCAAAAGCACATGAAACAAATAAATGATCAATAGATTCCGCATCGGACAACAAAGAACACAAACCGAGAGGCCTGTGAAGGAACCCCGAGGACGCAAGACGTCCCAAAATCGCCAGACGATTATGAATGGCGCGCCAAGTCACAATTGATCGTCTTTTTCGGAATATTAGGTGACCAAATCCGGAACCCCATTGCACCACGGGGAATGGGGGCGCAGATAAGAGTAAGCCGCCGAAGAAATAATCCCATCATCGGAGTGAATCCATGCTCGCGCGTCGCGAGTCCGGGCGTCGGAATTCTAACAATATCTCGAACCATATCCAAATAAGCCTCTATAAATGATAGGGTGAAATGCCAAGTCCCATCGTAAAAAGTAATCCGAGATCTTGCTGCCGAATAAATATATGTACTCTGCGGAATACCAATCCTATCTGCAATGGTGTAGCCCAACCAATTATCCAAATTAAATGAAATGTTGGAGTTGCATCCGGAATCCAACGGCCCCTCCAACAACCCGTCGAGCCCAGGCCTAATCCTCTCCCGGATGGAAGATGGGATATACGAACTACGAGGAGAACCCTCCGAGGTGAAGAATCGTTTTACGAGGATGTCAGAAACCAAAGAGTTTGAAGTCATAATCTTCCAACCCATCTTCATAAGGAAGGCATTGTTGGCAACCACGATAGAACGGACGCCCAAGCCTCCTTCCGCCCGAGGCATACAATAACGACTCGATTAACCACCACCAACCTTTAGAGTTCACATTCCCGATCCCGGAGATGAAATTACGCATGGCGTTTTCATTTCTCAAGCAAAGTTCTAGGCCACTTGTATACCAAAGATAGTATGCACAAAGGAGTCGGTAATCACCGAATTCACCAAACAAATGCGACCCGGCAATAGATAGATAGAGAAGACCCTTTCCACCTCCTGAACTTAAATATAATTTTGTCGAACACGGGCTGGAGATCCGCCACCTTTGGCGCCCCTTTGAAGATAGGGGCACCTAGATAGGTCGTAGGGAAGGCGCCCAGATGCATCCCTGTAATCATCTGAATACGACCTCGCACATAAGTAGAAACCCGGCTACCAACATAAACCTTAGATTTATTTGGATTGAAAATCTACCCTGAAATGTCCGCTTAAAGATTGAGCACCTGAATAATAGAACGTGCATTGCTCGTGGATTCCCCACACATAATCACAATATCATCCGCATACATCATCGATGGAGGTAAAATAATCTGCTTAGGCGCCCTGAAGGCCTGAAGGTGGTTGCTCCTCACCGCTTCCTCCAATAACCTGCTCAGAACATCCTGTGCAATACAAAAGAGAAGGGGTGATAACAGATCCCCCTGTCTGACCCCACGAAAGCAAGAGAAATAACCCACCAGTGACCCATTCAGAAGGACCGAAATTCTGGATGATCGCAGGATAATCTCAATCCAGTGAATGAACACCTCGTAGAAACCAAAGCGACGCAAAACGTGTATCAGAAAACCCCAATGAATCGTATCAAAAGCTTTGCGGATGTCAATCTTGAGAATCATGTTGGTATCACTCCCCGCAATATGTTAAATCCCTCCGAAACCAAAGACAATCTGATCATGAATCGCTGCACGGGATAAATCAAACCGAGTTGGAGACAAGTACGAAGAGATGATGGCGCCCGGGACGAGTTGCGAATCTTCGTGATAATTTTAAAGAGAAAATTACTCATTACAATCGGCCTAAAGTCCTCCACCGCATTAGCCTCCTTTGTTTTTGGGATTAGTGCCATGAAACTAGCATTCAACCCTGTTGGAAAGGAGGCCGTAACAAAGAAATAATGGACCGCCGCCAACACCTCATCTGACACAATGTCCCAGAAATGCTGATAGAATCTCCTACTGAAACCGCCCGGCCCCGGTGCACTATCCAAACCCATATCAAAAACTGCCTCTTTAACCTCGAACACCGAAGTAATGGCAGTTAAGAGCGCATTATCAATTGTAGTAACGGTAGGTGAAATCAACTGGTCAACCAAAGTATAATCCGAGTTGGTCTGCCCTGTATCTGCAAACAAAGTTGTGTAAAATGAGACAATATGATTAGCGAGGGTCCCCGGATCCTCCGTGAAAATACCGTTGACCATCAAACCGTGAATCCCTGCACGTCCGCTTCTAATCTGGCAGCGATGATGAAAGAATGCGGTGTTCCGATCACCATCTTTTAACCATGCGGAACGGGCTTTCTGCTGAAGAAAATCCGACTGCATGAGCAATGTACGAGAGAGCTCTGTCTGCGCCTCCAATTCCCTGTCCCTCAGCTTTTCCGTGAAACCCTCGGATCAATATCGCCTTGAATCTGCTGGACCTTTTCCATCTGATAATCCACCTGACGATTAACATCCCCAAAAACCTCTTTGTTCCATACCTTAATCGTCTGTCTCAACCTCTTGAGTTTCCAAATGACGCGCTGCAGAGGGTCGGGCGACGCGCAAGGAGAGAGCCCAAGAGGCGCAGAATAATACCCCGAAAGAATCATGATGAATCCACATACGCTGAACCGAAATGGAGAAGGTCCTTGGTGATGGAGGACGAACAGGAGACCAAGATGGGATGGTGATCTCGAGCCAATCGCGCGGAAGGACTAAGCCCTTAACAACTTGCCAAAGATTGAAAAATGGGCGATTGCGAGGGCTCGATCCAGATTTAGCTGAAGAAGAGCTAGAGGCCTTCTGGGAGCACCAAGTAAACAAATTTCCCGAAGTCGGCAAGCAAAGAAATAGCCTTGCATCCTCCAAGAAATCCCTAAAGTCTTTGCAAGAAGCCTGGGATAAAGTACCCGTGCCAGAGCGCTCATGATGACCCAACACAGCATTGAAATCCCTAATAAGAAGCAGATCAGTAAGACCCAAATTCCTCAGCTCCAACCAAAGTGCACGCCGAGCAACATTATCACACAAACCATGAGCAAAACCAACATGGAAAACCAAAGAGCCAAATTGAATTTGCAGAATAATACACTGAGAAGAGGACCAAACCTGATTAAGAACCGAGACGTTGGCATCGCATAGGACCCAGATATCTGGGCGTCCGTTCGCACGGAAGCTATGAGCAGCGAAACTGAGTCCCAAGCTAGTCTAGTAAGAATCCGAAATGGATGAAATGGCCACCTTAGGTTCACAAATGGCTAAAATAGAAGGTTTATGTTTGTGACATAAAGCCTTAAGAACATTGCGAGAAGCAATGTTCTCAATCCCCCGGATATTCCAGAAGATGCAATTCATTGAGACGGCGGGGGAGGTGGTGCCCGTGTCGTGCGCACGGTGAATACAGACGTATGGTGTGTTGTGGAATCTGGCTGTTGAGAATTACCAACCTCGTCAGCATAGTCTGCCCATCTCTTAGAAGCCACAAAATTCATTTCACATGGTTCTGTATGCTCCTGTTCTATAGTAATGTCATGGACCGGTGGCGATGGGCCGGACGCAACGCTTTTGAGAATTCTCGATTTAGCCAAGTCCAAGGAGTTGTCCCGGAAGGCGCGGCTGAGAGCTCGTATTAGCTTACCCAAAGGATACTGTACTGTGATAGGCATAATGGTGGAAATCGGGTCGGTGGTGGAGGAAGTGGCCGTGGGAGATGCCCCCCTAGTTGGGTAATCAGTCTGAAAATCAGTAGCATGTGGATCCTGAGAGTCGACTGAGCCAAGCACTTCAAATGTGTTGTCAAGACGGAAATACGTGGGGCGAGTGACAATGGCGCGTGGAGGGGATCCGACGCGTGTCGTAGAGGTCGTATTTCCCATTGAGTCATCAACGGCCTTCCCCTTGTCCTACTACACAGGACGATAAATTTTCTGAACACGTGAACGTCCCCGTTGTACTGAGTTCTGACGAGTACCCGGCGCCCGCGAACGTCCTTGGGCCGGTGAAGCTCGCCCCTCCGCCGCTGTATTGCCCGTATTGTTAAAGCGACATGAAGATGTTGAATGTCCCATAACGCTACACTTCGAACAAAACTCGGGGAGTTTTTCATAACCAACGGAAACTAAAGAGCACTTGCTAGTGCGTTCAACCATAATATGTTCCTCCAATGGCTTGGAGAGATCAACATCCACCAGAACTCGGACAAAATGACCCAGAGAACCGTCCAGAGAACGCTGATCAATCTGCAAAGGATTCCCAAGAGCACTAGCGATCCCCATAATGTTATTTGGGTCCCATTATTCCAGACTGAGTTCAAAAATGCGCACCCAAACGCTGGCCACTGATGTTTGCACCTTATAAGGGTTGAAGTCGAGGCACCCATGGGGATAACGAGATAGTCTCGTGGATTAAGCGTCCGATTAATGCGTTCTTGAGCCCGAGAACGATCTCTGCAAGACTAAACAATTTGACACAAAAAATTCCTTGCCCAAGGGAATTAGTTTTCAGTCATTCTTAATTCAGATAGGCGTTTATGCAAAAGCATAGTCGCCCATGGTTTGTTACCTTTTCCTAAAATAACTCTCCCAATCAACGAGTAGGAAAATTCAGCGAGACGTTGTTGGTAAACATTGTCGTCAATGGTAACAGAGTAATAATCATCTTTGCGAACCGGATTGGGGATAGAATGATTTTGACCAGAAACCATTGTGGAAAACAAAATAGGATTACCTGTGGCCTGGGGCGTGGAATCCAGATTATTGGTACCTGCAACTATTTTAGCAAAAGAATATTCAAAGTTGGGATTAGCATTAGGTTTATGAGCCGAATGTTGCAGGTTCGGTTCATGATCGGATGGCGTTGAAGCAGGATTTCCAGCATGCTGTTGCGCGTTCTTAGATTCTAAAATAGGATGTGGGCCCGTGGGCAGAGGAACATGTGGAGGGTGGGGTGTGGCCGGGGGTCATCACTCCCCGGGAGAGGGCGACGAGGTGGGAGGTGAGTAGTTGCCGCCCCCATGCAGGGATGGGGGGCCGCCCCTCCCATGGCGGGCGGCCCATGGGGGTAAAGGATGCAAAGGATGCGGCGCGCCCCCCTTTTCCCAAACCACCTGGCTCGCGTGGAGTCTGCGGCGTGGGGGGACCGAGGCTCAGCTGCAAGGAAGGATGGTGCAGGTAGTGCGAGGATTGCATGGTGGCCGGCCGGTGACCGCTTGTTGCTCGCGTCTTGCGGCGCTGCGAGGACCGGGTGCGTTGTACATGCATGGATGTTGCAAAGATGCGGGGTGCGCCTAAGTTGAGGTCCGGTGGGACGACGCCCGAGTGTGATGGAGGGAGGTGGAGGGCGTTCGTGGAGCATGGGCTGGGATGAATTCCGATGGCATCCCATAAGCGGCGAAGGATACACGACCTCGACCACCATTGCCGGCGGAACAAACTCTCTGCTTGGAGGAGGCAACCATGGCCTGAGGAGCCCTAGTTTCAGTGATCGTCTCCGTTTGTGTTAACTCATGTCGAGGAGGGTGCGTTATCTGTGGCGGGTGGTCGAAATTTGTTGTGTGGCCAAACCATGGCGGGTCAGCCATGAGGACGGCCGGAGAAAAGGAGCCGTGACGGCCGGAGAAGACGAAGTAAAGAAATCGCACACACTAAAGGTGTGATCGCACACACAAGACCTATTTTTCTCTGTCCCTTTATGGCTTTGTCACTAGACATACTAAACTACATTTGAAGACATGATGTCTTTATCAATTTTTTTTTCTCAGACATTACTACTCAGAGCCTGAGGGGAACGTGTATTTGAAGAAAAAACAGGTTTGACGATGTTCCAAATCACCCAAGAGAATAAGGAAAAACAGTAGCCGAGTTCTGAGCCCTAAAGAAATATTGGGCTCTGAATATTTGATGGATGAGTATGCAATTGATGCTGAACCTGTAACTTTAGAACCCAATAATTAGGTACCGGATCAAATGAGAAGTTAAATACACTAGCTTTTCTTACGGCCCAAACAATTGTCAAACTTCAAATACACGTTCAAAAATATGTATGCGAAATGAGTATTTTTTAATTATTTGTGTATACACACTATTAAATTCAGGGGACTTGATACGGTCCCACACATGAAGCGTACTCAATTTTGGAGAGAGCCCAAGTCCACCATGTGTGGTTCCATCCTAAAACTAATTGGTGATAGGAGGAATATGTCATGCTGATAAAATAAACTCTCTTCCGTTAATTAATCAATGTGGGACAACTTACAAGTGACATATCTCAACGCATATTATAGATATTAGACGGATTAAAATAACACTAGTTTTGGCTATTCGAAAAGGAAAAAGAATTTGATAATTTTACTGTGATTTCAAGAATGGAAAAGCAAAAATTCGGACGCAAAAACCACAAATCCGCAAATATGAGCCCAGCCCAAAATGCTGACAAGTCAGAAAATTACCATCTGAAACAGGTGTATAATCAATAATGTATACGACACAGGCGGGAATGAGAGCCGTTGATACCCAAACCACCAAAAAGTGGCGCCAAAACCAAAATGGCAAAAATTTCAGCTGCCCGTGTATTTCCACGGGCAGATTCACAGAATCCCCATCCTAATTCCCACACACCAAATCAAGCCTCGGTAGAGTCCACATAAACTGCTGTTCCCTTACAAAATACACAATTAGCCTTCTAAACGTCACTTATTTAGGCGGTCAAGCTTCTTTTCCCTCTTTCTTTTTCCTCAGCCCATTTTTAGTTTTTTCTCATATAAAATCCCTCTTTTAAGCAAAAATAAAAATTTCCTCATAATTTGCCGCCATCACTTCTTCTTTCTCTTATTCAAAGTTTCTACAGTCCTACAAAAACCCCTTCAAATTCCATATTCCCCTTTACTGTATTTACTCACAGTCTCACACAATAACCTTATGGCTTTTCGTTTATTCTTCCAAATGTCTTGATTTGTACACACACAAAAAGAAAAACCCCTTTTTCTTCATTTCTTTAAAAGAAGCTTTGAACCTCAAGAATTTATTCCCTGTTTAAAAAAAATTAATCTTTTTTTTAAATGGGTTTTTCGAAGAAGAGTCAAGTTGAAGTGAGCACAGAATCAGAAGGCAAGAAATGGGTTATAGCTGGAATTGCAATAAGGGCACCGTTAAAACCCATATCTACAAAGGCGGCTACCGAGGACTCTGAAGACGACGGCGCGTGTTCCACAACCCCGACGGCGCGTGAAACTAAGATACCGGAAAAATTGGTCTGCCCGCCGACGCCGAGGAAGCGCCGCCCTACTTCGACATGTCATCTTAATGGAGTTAGAGAGTTCTTTAATCCTCCGGACTTGGAATCAGTATTTATATGCCATGCTGGCCGAGCAAACTGATGACTTCAGATTTTAATTAAGGTTATATGTATTAGTTAAGACAATTAAGGTTAAATTTATTTTTGTTATTTCTCTTGAGAATTTTAGTGGTTTTAAGGTTTAATTTGATAGTGTAGGGCAATGTATAAATACGATAGATGTTAGTATTAATATTCTAGTTTGTCCTACCAGAGTTTTATTTGCTTAAATCATTTAAAGTTTAGTTTTTTGTTTTGAATTATTTTCCAAGATTATGCCTTTTATCTTGAGATGGGTATTCTGTTTTCGCTAAGATTGTTCTTTCTTAGTTAGTTGTTGCCAATTTGCCACAACCATTTGCTTGTTTCTTTTTAAGTATATATTAACAAGCTTCATGAGGTGTCAATTTTCATTTAATTTGCACATATTTAAGAAAGTTTTGTTTCGGTGATCTTTAATTGCATTTTTTTCCCAACTAATTTTACACCAGATCATGGATCTTCTCTTGTTTTTCATTTTATTCCAACTGCAATTATCACATATTTTAAAATTACATTATTGGTTTTCAAGCTTATATTGTGGGATTTTACAAGCGGAATGTTAATAACTAAATAAACATTTGGCATTCATTTATTATGGTGGAATAAAAAATGAAACACGTTAGATTCCATCCGATTTTAAACCCCTTTCGCTTATGTATAATACATGTTCTCTCCTAAGAAACTTGAAAAATAGATTAAGTTAGAATTTATATAATTATTTTTTTAGTTTTTTATCCGGTTGAACACAATTTTGTGTACTCTGACTCTGCCATTACTCGCCACTAACTCATCTAAATCTTCCATTCAACTCTAAAACCCTCAACTCAAACCCTACTGCACAAACTCACCCTAAAACAAAAACAACAAAAAAAAGAGAAAAAAAAAAAAAAAACCTAAAAAACTTTTCTGTTTTTCATCATACACTATCCAGAGAACACGTGCAGGCATAGAAATGCAAACAAACGATGACTAATCCAAGAAAGCAACAGTTGCAAGTTAAAAGTAAAAAAAAAAATATTATTATTTTTAATTTCACATATTTTGATACTGACCAGTGGACAAATTATCTCCTCATATTATTACTTGGTCACCAAGTACCAATTTTTTTCCCCTTGAATTTTTAATGTGATGTCCCTACCAAAACCTGAAAGAAGTCTGCATTGGCAAGCCCAAGTCAAGCTCCTCGTAATATGCTTCAGTGGTGGTAATAAAAAGGACAAGCACTTGCATAATTGAGCCTCTGTTTAAATGAGAATCCTATGTGGGGTTTCTTTTATGACTTCAAGGCACTGTTTTCTACACTCAAATTTTATTGGCCCACATCATGCTTGGTGATGAAGACGTTTGGATATATTGTAAACTACGAAAGTTATAATTTAGTTAGTGCCAGGGATCAGTACAGTGAAGGATAAGAATGAGGTCATAATATTGCCGAATATGTTATTTGTGGTGTTTGGTTTTCTCGAAAAATGGAAAGAATTAAAGTTGAGCGAGAATTAGATTTTCTATCGGTAAGACAAAATTTGCTATGATTTTTGGATGTAAAATTGAGTTATGGAGGACTCATATTTATAGAACTTCGTGTGCCTCTTCAGATAGGGTGCAACCTCTGGTTTGGATCGATCAGGACTGTCAAATCGCGTCTTGTGATCAACAGTCGCGATATGATGGTCTAGATCGCATCCAACAAAAGGTACACAATCCTTAGCGCGCACCCCTGCACACTGCACAAATGCGTCCAGTCAGCGAACAGGCGCATCCAAATCAGCGCCAATGTGTGCCACGTGTCGCCATCTGGACAATTCTGCCAAGTCACTGCCACCTGAGTTGCACTGCCACATCACCGAGCCACTGAACCGAATCGTGGAAGTCACTGCCACCAGAGTTGCACTACCACATCACCGAGCCACTAAACTGAATCGTGGTTCGATTTTTCAAAACTTAGTGCAAAGTGCGCCTTTAAAGTGCTCAAGGCTAGTCAAAATTGACTTGATCCACTAGGGTGTACCATAAGGAGCTCCACATTATTACTTCTTATCAGTAGTGAAGTTCTTATAAACTAGTCAAACATTTAATATATTTTCCATGTGAGATATGACTTTCCATATTCCTACTCTTTTATATTCCTTATATAAAAGGCATTTAAGTCGCTAACTTAATGCATTAATTTTTCATTTACCAAAAATTGGTTTTGAGAATTTCAAAATGCTAAATTCATCTACCCGCGGTGTAGATTACAATTATATTATTTATTTTCCGAAACTAATAATGATCCCACTTAAATAATTGGTCAAAATCGAGTCAAAATCCATTTTGTAAAACCAATTTTCAACAGAATATTATTTGAATTTTTTTTAAAAAAAAAATTGTATTTAATGCTTTTACTTAAATGAGCAACTGTAAGTGGATGCAGTAACGGATGCACATTCACACCTATGGGGGCACGTGCCCCCACAACTTTTTTTGTTTTGTTTTTATTACTATTAATTATTTATTTTATAAATTAATTAGGAATGAAAATGAAGTATGTCCCCTTTAATGTTCTCTCCTTGTAATTGCTAGATTACTAGAACAATTTTTTTGGGATGCACTTATAATTATATTCAGGGATAATGGCAGAAATCCCCTAAGGTTTTGGCTATTTATAAAAAACTCATAGGTTTTTGAAAATTAAAAAAAAATACTTGAGGTTTGATTTTCATTTAAGGTGGTAATTGTAATTTTTTTATAAAAGTTAAGGGTTTTTCTGAAATGTTTTTTTACTTATGAAAGGGAAAAATGTAAAACAAATCAAACCTCAAGAGATTTTTTACAATTTTCAAAAATCTTTGGATTTTTTTGTAATTAGCCCGAACCTCAGTTGTTTTTTTAATTATCCATTATATTTATTTTATTTTGTGCCCCCTTCTAAAACATTTCTGGATCCGTCCCTGAGTGGATGAGACAATGTTAATGCAATTGGGAGCATGATAAAAAAACTCATTTGAAACTATTAATTATCCTCTTGGTACTTAATATCTACTTCAATATACTAACAAAAATGCGTATATAATGAGTTTGTATCCGATCCACTATTCCAAAATGTATTTAATAACGTATTCCAGATATCCTAAATACACATCAAGTGAAAATTAGTGGTGTCATTGCTTGTAGAGATAATATTTTGAACATGGGATTATACATAATTTGGAATACATTATCTTGTGTCATATATACAGAGAGAAACCAGAAAATGAAGATCAGGGGGGCGAATTTTATTTTTAATTTAAACTAATAGATAAAACGATATTTTTTTTTATTTTTTGAGGGAGGCAAAATGATAAATTTTAATAATTTACATACAAAATTTATAATAATTATGAAAACAAATTTGAAGATCGAGGGGGACGGTCGCTGTTGCCAGGTCCCTCCTTGTCTCCGTCCATGCATATATAATTTCTCTTTACGTATTATTTTTTTACATGAGATAAAAACCCTAAACTTGAATATAAAGTAATGTGTTTGTCGTATACCATTTCAAATAGGTATTATAATATATGTTTTATAATCAGGGATAGAGCCAGAAAATAAACATAAGGGATGTAATTTTTTTCCTTAAAAATAGTGGATAAAAAAGGTTTGTTGTATCATGTTTGACGGGTACAGACCATGATGAATATTAGACAAAAAGGCCACCATGGCATACACGTATGACCTGAAGGCTGGGGTCGTGCACCAAGATGTGCTCCCGACCACATGAATGTCCAACCCGACAATTGTGAGCGGGGGATTTAGAGTACCCGACCTAGACGTCCACGTCCGCCCAAGACATGTAGTCGAGCTTCACAAACCATGATTTGGAAGGATACTTAGTAGGAGAAGTAATATCAACATTAATTCCTGTCAGTAGTTAATGCCAAATCAAATCTCACTCAAATCAAATCATCCTGGTGTGAGGATAGGTGATTAGTTAGACAATCATTCCAGTAATGATTAAGCCTACAACTAAGAGGCTTGGTTGTATTAAAATACTCTCATTTATGACAGAAAGCGGGTTGGTTGTATTAAAATAATTTAAAATAACATTTATTGTTCCGAGCTAATAGAATACAATACGATCGTTCAAGTCGTATTTATACAAAATTTATTGTATTTATGTCTTGTGAATCTTATACAACTGTACATGCAACGTAGACAACCCACACGATCATTTTCTTTGTTTGACACGTGAGACATGTGAGTTCTGATATCAAAAAGGTGTTTTTATGTTTTTATTGGGGTAAGATTTCAAATTTTAATATTTATACATGAAAAAGATTATAAATTTAATAATTATATATAAAAATTATATTAATTTTGTGAAATTTACCCCTAGCTCGGCCACCGCTTAGAACTCAGGCATAACTTTCACTATTCAGTATGAAATATAGATGTCATTAAAACTTTTCCTATAACTCTGACTAAATAAGTATTATGTAAAAAAGCTGAACAACATGAGGACTTTCCCTTACAAATAATTATTCATGTCACAAAGTCAACACGTTTTAAGGATAAAGACTTAAAAGAACCTTAAACTATTGCTTGTACTAATAACCCCACTTTGTTTTTTTTTTTTTTTTTTTTTTTTTTTTGAGGGAAAAATGAACTTGCATTCAACAATTAGCGGCCTCCGTAAAAACACAATGTTGGAGAGTAGGTGGAACCTCCCGATATAGTGACAATCAAAATCCATTGAAAAAGCAAAGCGTGCTAAATTATGGGCGTAACATTGGCATTCTAGGAATATAAGAAAACGAAATTGATCTAAGCCGAAGTCTTGCGAATATCGGCTATGATGCTCCCCAAGTATGATAAGTTCACCGAGTCTTTTCGAGTCCATTGATGAGTGTAAAATCCGATGCCACCGCTTTATGATGATGGGTACGGGCTAAGATAAGCGCTTCTCGACAAGCTATTGCCTCCGCGACATCAACCGTGTATTCTTGGCGAAAGTGTTTTGCATGAACATATATAACCGTCCCTTCATGGTCCCTAAACGCCGCTCCAATTCTGTCCCTTTACCCCGCTATGGATGCGTCCAAGGAGATTATAATAGTGGCGGAGAGAAAAGCTTTTCGACGTGAAAGTATGATTAAAATGGACTTGTGTTAAATTGTGCTCGTGAGTTTTTTGCTTCTTTGTATGATTGATAACATTTGGTGGCCATCGAGAAGCAATCCAAATGTGTTAAAGTTTTTCCTTGAAACACCAACATATTCCCCGGAGTACCATATGGCCCAAAGTAATACAAAGAAAATTTCTTCACCCTCTTCGTCATTTGATTTCGCAATTTCCATCATCAAATCGAATCGATGCATGTGACTCCCGTGTAAGCGTGTCTAAACGGAGGACGGACGCCAAAAAGAAAATACTCCAGTGACAATCGCGAAGAGCATGTTCGATGGTTTTTATTGGGGTAAAGAGGGCTAACCTCTATTTTCCTTGCTAGGGATGTGTTAACATTTTCCATAGGAATATTTGGACTTTTGTTGGGATTTTGAGGTTCCAAATCCATTTCCACAATGATGGGCCTTGAAAAAGGTTTGTTCTTGTGAAAATCGGACATTTGGATCGCAACTTTATATCCCGACTTGAAAAGAAACCGTTATCGTATGGTGCCATGCTAATACATCCGTTGCTCGAAATTCCTACGGGATCTTTAAAATTTGTGCCGCATCCGACGGATTAGAAAGTGTCATCAAATGTTCATCCCACTTATGCTCATCAATCTTAATTAAATCCTGCACTCTTAGGTTCTTTGTTGTCGTCATGAAAAAGTTGGAGTTTTTGCAAGCCATCATTCCATGCACTTATTTTATTACCATTACCCAAATCCATCCGGTTCCTTCAACAATTTCTTGGCGGCTAACATGCTGCCATGTGAAGCTCGGGTTATTAATTTTCGCTGTGAGAAAATCACCGTCGGGAAATATCGGGCCTTTAAGATTCTAGCCAAAAGAAGTATCATCTTGAATCAACCGCCACCCTTGTTTGGCAAGCATTGCCTTGTTAAAAGCGTGCAATTCTCTCAAAACCAAGTCCTCCCTCCATCTTCGAGTAGCAAAGTGACTCGATCGCAATGTATTCTATTTTCGTCGTTTTTGTCCCCACCAAAAATTTGCAAAGACAATTGTTTTGCAAATTTTTTGGGGGAGTAAGAAGCAACTCATGATGAAAGTAGGAATTGCATGTGCCACACTTTTAATAAGGACCATCTTTCCCGTTGATAGTGTTTTAGATTTCCATCCTTTAGCTTTTTCCTCACGCGATCAAGGAGGGTCTGGAATATTAATTTGTTTGAAATGTGTGACAAAGGGAAGTTTAACTTTAATTGGGTCATAAGGCCTCCTTTATTACAAAGAAAGTTTTCTTGGGATCATCACTGCAAAACAAAGCCACTCCATATAATTTGCAATAGTAGGAAAAAGCTGAGCTTATCTGTTTTTACCTAATTTGTCAGATTTTCGCCATTTTTATCTGTGTATGGCCAACCATGTCAAAGTAAATGTTTAATTAATACAGTTATACATATATATACACATTTGAAATGGCATGGTTTCATCGGATTCCCTTAACAAATAATTAAGGATAAGTATCAATTTTCACTGTTGTTTCCTCCTAGGAAGCAATTACATCTGCTGCCAAAAAGTTACTGTGGCTAATTAGTAATTGTATGACTTATCCTTTTCTCCCACTGTACAGTAATCCTTTTCTCCCTCTGTACAGTAATGAGGGTAAAAAAAATTGATTGAAGAAATAGTAATATAGACTTATAGAGTAGATAATGTAGTGCTGATAACTAGTATAATTTAGTTTTCAGTTTCCAGCCAAACTACTAATAATGGCTTACCACATAGTTTTCAAGGTGCTTTAGTAATTCTAATTACCAAGAATAATCCTAAGGTAAACACTTGTGTAAGATGGTCGTACAGTGCGACGAGTGATACTTTTAGTGTAAAAAATGATACTTTTAGTGTAAAAAGTGATACCTTGTATGAATACACTAAAATTAAGTGTATTCAAACAAAATATCACTTTTGAAACGAAAATAGAGATCTTGTCTAACCTCTCCCCGGAGTTGGCTTAGTGTGAGCAGGCTTCGTGCCGTCGGGTGGGTGGGGTTCACTAAACTGGTTCTGCTGGTTGTAGTGTTTGTTCTCTAGAATAATGGATCTGGACGATTTGGCTAAGCTTTTGGAAGAACTGAAGGAAACTAATGTTAGCAATGAGGATATGGTTATTCTCGGACAAAGGATCGCGAAACGAGGAACAGGGCATCGAGTTTAATAACAATGTCTCTTGGCTAAGGTATTTTCGGCAGAACCACTCCACAAAGATCTCTTCAAGCAACAATGTTGAAACTCCTCCAAACCTCCAAACCTGTGGAAATCGAAGTGGTGGGTGAGAACCTCTTCATGGTCAATTTCAGATCTATAACTGACAGAAGACGAATCTTAACAGAGGGGCCTTGGAACTTTCACAAGAATCTGGTGCTCTTTCAAGAAGTACAGGGACACCAAAACCCTAGGGAGGTAATCTTTGAACACATTGACACATGATCGTACAACTTCACAACCTTCCAATAACATTCATGAACAGAAGAATTTTGGAGATTACAGGAAGAAAAATTGGGAATGTGCTGGAGATTTACGAAGGTGAGGGTGGCCATTGTTGGGGAAGATTTGCTAAGATTAGAGTACGAATGGATATGGGTAAAAATCTGAAAATTGTGTGAGCGTCCAAGTTGAACAAGAAGTGGAAGAGGTACTTATCTTGCTCATATACGAACGGTTGCCAGACTATTGCTTTGTGTGTTGGCGTATCGGGCACACCAATAAAAAATGTATTGACTCTGAGGCGGACAAAGAAAATCCCCAGTTTGGACCTTGATTGAAAGCTTTGAGTCATACTGGGAGTCGCAAGAGTAGGGAATATGGAAGGACACCTGCAAGATCACCCATTTCGTGCCCGTCAACATCAAATAGAGTTGTGGTTTCAAGCAGAGGAGGAGAGGGGTCCTTAGTGAAAAGAACCCCTGATATTGAGAACAATTTCGAGGAGGTCTTATCCAGTGGGGAGGGGTAAAGACGGCGTGGAGAAAAAGTTATTGGGCTGAGTCTTAGGCACTGTTGACTTGAGAAAGGACAAGCAAATTCTAATTGAGGAGAGCCCGAGAACTCCCAGCTATCCACGTTTATCTGCTGCATCCGAGAAACTTTCACTTGAGCCCCTGCTGAAAGAGAAAAATCAAACATTAGAACTATACCCAATTCAGCAGAAATCGGAAAACAAGGAGAGTGCTAGCTCAGAAACAATTCAATCTATGGGCCGAAGCCCAAAGAAATGGAAAAAAACGGCTAGAACAAAGAAAACTTCACAACCAAAAGCTGGCTAGGATCTCAATGATGGTGGGAAAAAAAGGAAAGACTAGATGGCAATGGAAATGGATATAAGCCCACAGAAAATAATGTTTCTTTCTCCTTAAACTGGTAACGAAACAACCAATCAAATGGCGGAGATTGCGGTGCAACCCCGCCGAGCACCATGAGTTGTATTATGTGGAACGCTTGGGGTCTCAGCAACCCTAGAGTGTTTAGAGAATTACGCCGTCTCGTTAATGAGCAAAAACAAGACTAGTGTCATTTCATTGTTGCCGATGGAAAAATATCCTTGGTTTTGACGGATTGTTCGTTGTTGATTGTAAGGGCAAAATAGGGTGTCTTAAGCTTTTGTGGAAGGATCCTATTTCTATGAATGTTAAATCCTTTTCTGAGGGGCATATTGATGGTGTGGTGTATGAATGTTCGAAGGTGTGGCGATTACAGGCTTTTATGGAAACCCAGACACATCACTTCGGAAAGAATCGTTGAAACTTTTGAGAAGGTTACATAATATGGAGGGTTTAAAAGATATACTATGGCTTGTGGGAGGGGATCTTAATGAAATTTGTTTTAGTTTTGAAAAAATGGGTGGACGGCCTAAATCTAATGCACCGATGAAAGCTTTGTGGGATACCATTGGCGATTGTGAGCTTCAAAGTATGTATGCTAGCGGGGAAATTTTCACTTGGACGGAATAATATTGGCTACTTCAATGGTTTTTGAACGTCTGGATAGATTCGTGAATACGGAAGGCTAGAGACATATTTACCCCGGTGCTACTGCATCAAATTTGGAGTTCTACCACTCGGATCATCGACTAGTGGAAGTCTTGTTGGGGCCTGATCAATCAGTTAAGGGCTTTGGATTGAAAACTAAGACTTTCAAATTTGAGGCTTGTTGGCTTCTTGCAGAAGAGAATGAGAACATTGTTGAGCGACGGTGGTTGGGTACTCCAAGTTCTAGTCCACTCTAAGAAAATTATTCAAATGCGGCAAGTATTTCAACTTGTGGACTGGTACCCGATTTCGCGGTTTGTCCAAGCAGATTACTAATAATAGGAAAAGGCTTAATTCCCCTAAAAACCACCACCAGCGGAAATCCTCATTACCTCAGATTCTCGAGCTTGAAAATTTCATTGAAAAACTCCAAGCCCATGAAGAAAATTATTGGAGGCAAAGAAACAAAAAATTATGGCTATCCTTCGACAATAGAAATACGAAAATTTTCCCCTCGCAAGCTAATAGGCACAGAGCTCAGAATGTGATTAAAGGGCTCTTATCCAACCATGGTGACCTCTACACTGATTGACGTGGTATGGCGGAAATCATTTTGAAATATTTTGGTGACTTGTTCTTATCCGATCATCCTTCAGAAAGGGACTTATGTAAAGTGCTTGAAAAGGTTCAACATAAAGTTGATGATCATACGAATTCCTACCTTAGGATTTCGTCCACTAATGACGAGGTTAAACGAGCTGTTTTTTACTTGGGTCCGAAATAGGCACCTGGCCCTGACGGAATGCCCGGACTCTTCTTTCAAAGATTTTGGAATATTGTGGGAGACGATGTTACTAAAGCTATGATTGGAGTCCTCAATGAGGGATCCCCTTTGGAGGAGTGGAACCGAACAGTTATCACTTTGATACCCAAAAATAAAAATCCGCTTACTTTGAAGGAATTCCGGCCTATTAGCTTATGCAACTTCTGTTATAAGATCATCTCTCGGGCTATTGCTAATAGGATACGAAGGGTCCTACTGAAAATTATCGATGAATTCCAAAGTGCTTTCGTGCCAGGGAGATTAATTTCAGATAATATTATTGTGGGATTTGAGTGTATGCATTGTATTCAGAGTTAGAAAAGGAGTAAAAAGGGATTTGTAGCCCTCAAACTCGACATGAGCAAGGCTTACGATTGGGTCGAATGGGGTTTCCTTGAGGCAATCATGCTGAAAATGGGATTTCATCACTCTTGGGTCCGGAAAATCCTCCAATGTGTACAAACTGTATCCTTCTCTTTTTGTGTTAATCAAGAAGTGTTTGGGAATCTTAAACCACAATGAGGGATTTGTCAAGGGGACCCTCTCCCCCTATCTCTTTGTTATTTGTGCCCAAGGCTTGTAATCCCTTTTAACAAGTTTAAAGACTGAAAAGGCATCAAAGTCGCTTTGGGATGCCCTTGAGTGTCACATTTTTTCTTCGCGGACGATAGTTTGGTTTTCTTTTATACGGGCATCCTGAAGCTGAGGCATTATTGGGAGCTCTCAAATCTTATGAAAAAGCTATGGGCCGACTCATTAATTTTGACAAGTCATCGCTCTTCTCCAGTCCAAAAACAAAGTAGGAGGTGATTGATAGTATTAATACTCTTCTTGCCATCCCAGTGACCTACAACCATGAGATGTATTTGGGGCTTCCGACGGTCTCTCTTTGAAGCAAAAAAAACCCAGTTCAGGTATGTTAGGGACCGAATTTTCAATAAAATCCATAGTTGGGGTGGAAAATTCTTTTATGAAAGATGTAGAAAGTGTTAGTCCAAGTGGCTACGATAATCTAGAGAGGGGGGGTGAATAGATTATCCTAATTTTTCGATTTTCGCCCTCTTTTTCGAATGTGAGAATGATAACAAAAATAAATATGCGGGAATGTAAACAACAATCGAGGATTTATAGAGGTTCAACACATCTAGGGCCTAATCCTCTACCACCCCGGTATGTCCGAAATGGATTTCAAAAAAAGAAAAAGGTTTATTAATAGATACAAAACTATTACAACATTTACCTTGAAGAGCTCCTCACTCTTGTTACAACACTACGTATGAAGATTACCACAATCTTCTTACACCAATGAACAATACCACATTCTTCAACACCTAAAATCACCCAAGTGTGTTATTACCACAAGAACACTAACAAGGATGTCTTGCTTTGGATGATTGAAAATAATTCAAGATTACAACTTAAATGAAGTATACAACTTTAAAGTGCAAGTGTAATCAAGAATCAAGCCTAGTACTCAAGATGTGCAAGTGAAAGACTTAGGCTAAATATAACAAGAATATGAAAGTGAAGAACAAGAAGTTTGCTTGTATTTGTATTGCTTGCGTTGTTGTGTCATGTTGCTTCAATCCTTCATTTATTTATAGGAGAGGTCTTGAATTTGATTTTCAGACATAGGCTCCTCCTTGGA
This sequence comes from Rehmannia glutinosa, assembly GCA_016081115.2. Classification (NCBI taxonomy): domain Eukaryota; kingdom Viridiplantae; phylum Streptophyta; class Magnoliopsida; order Lamiales; family Orobanchaceae; genus Rehmannia; species Rehmannia glutinosa. The sequence goes on from CM071930.1 coordinate 26,071,650, forward strand.
GATTGAAATATGTACAAAATTGCAAATCAAATAGAGAATATAGTCATTAGAAATCAATCCCTTAAAATCATGAGAAGATGTCATTTGTCAAAACGGATAGTTTCTTTGATAAAACCTTAGGTCGACCGGTTGACCTCAAATGAAAAAATTCGAATAACACATGAAAAAAACACTTAGTGGACCGGTCCAGGGGGTCTTCGACCAGTCGACCTAGTGCTCGACCGATCGGCCCCTTGGGTGGACCGGTCCACCTATTCAAAAAATGAAACATAAAGAGTTTGCTACAAAATAGTTCGACTCGGGCACTAGTCGACCAACTGAAAAAAAAATCATGAATCGATTCATTTTCAGTTTCAAGTCTTCAGGCATGGGTTTCCCTCTAGCGCGACTAGTTGGCCTCGAAACAGAAGTATTGTCCAATTTTTGTCAAAAAAAAAGCTTCAAGAAATACTCCGAAAATTTAGTAAGAATAATTTAAATCGATTAGGAGTATTTGGACAATATTTAGGGACATTGTTTTGGTGAAAAACTCAGTAAAATAAAATCATCAAAATTACGATAGAAACATTTATCTATCAAACTCCCCCTTTTTGATGATTACAAACCAAAATAATTTTAGGAGGTCGATTTTGAAAGCGAAACAAGTTTTTTCGGTCAGAAACAACTATCCATTTTAGGCGACACTTTTCATGAATAAGAATCATAAGGATATGAGCAAAGATTTTTCAAAACATTTTATAAAAGCTCCCCCTATCAACATGCAAATCAAGAGTATGCATAGAAGCAAACAACTAAAGGCTAAAAGCTCAGGGCGCGATTGGATATGCTTTCATTTTGAAAATTTTCATTTTACTAGAGAATAGTGGTAAAAGAATTTTTGGAAGAAAAAATATGAATTTTGAGAGTTTGATTGGATGTGAGATGAAAAAGTAATGATGAAAGTTGATTTGATTTAAAAGTAATAAAATAATGATTGGATATGATTGGTAGTTAGAAGTGTGTGAGTGAGTGAATAGTGAAATTTGTGGGAGGGTGTGTAATAATGATTAGTTTTTTGTGAAAAGATGTGTAGATGTGATTGGTAAGAGAAAAAATGAGAAAAAGTAAAAGTGGGAGAATAGTATATTTTTTGAAAATTTTCATAGACAATCGCATTTTTGGTCAAAAAACATTCTCCAGCGGAACGAAAATGGATTTCCTCCCACATCCAATCGCAGCCTCAGCTTTTACAATTTTGGCTTGAATATCAAGAGCTTAAAAGCTCTCCCTATCAAAAAGAAATTATTAGGCATATGTAAAAGTCCATTATGCATCCATTGGACTAAGTTTCATCCTCAGCGTTTGAATTTTTCATCCACATCTTATAGCTTTTTTTCGCGAGCTTTTTCTAGCTTCTTTGATCTAAACATAAGCTTATGAGCTTATTCCATTTTTCCCCCTTTGGAATCATCAAAAAGACTATTAGCACGATAAAAACATCATAAATACATATCAAAGTGCGCATTGAATTGAATTATCATGCTTTTGAATATAAAGCTTAAAATTCCAAATAGTAAGAGAAATTTTGAGAAGAAAGTTTGTAGAAGCTCATTTGATTTATAAAACATGATCTCTATAAACATATAAGATATTTTAAATCAAGAGATTCATGTAAAGGAAAAAAATTTCACTGAGACAATTTTATCGAACACTTGGCGTGCATAGAATAAAATCAAAGTTGTATATAACATCCGTAAATGTAATCATGCCCAAAAAATCAACACCAATTACAATTCTACAATCACAATTCATCATCAATCATAATTCCCAACACAATGATACAACAATTTCATCAATTCACCAAGTAAAAGCACATTCTCAAGTGTTCAACCCAATTGAGATTAAAGATGGAATTAAACTTACCAATCGATCGGAGAAGATGAATAGAATGGAAGATATACGCATAATATAAGTTCAATAATATAGAATTTGCAAGAAAAAAATTATTTTGAGTGAATTGAAATGGGACAAATATGCTGAAAGATTGGACATAACCGATTTAAACCAAAAAATAGCTATGGTCGACCGATTGAAGGGGGTCTGACCGGTCCAAGGTTTGGTCGATCGGCCGACCTCCTTGTCATCTGGAGCCTGAAAGTGCAGTTTTGGTTCTGTCCGAATTTTGAGTTGAAAATGTGATTTTTCACCCCTAAGTTTTAAAAATGCACAAAATGCAATCATAGACCTTATCCGATATGCATTATGCCTAAACAAGCTCGAGTTGACGTAAAAGACTCGTCGGCTAAAGGTTTTGTATAAATATCCACGAGTTGATCTTGAGACGGAACAAAGCACATCTCAATTTTTTGTTTGGAAACACAATCCCTTAGAAAATGGTGTCGAACCTCAATATGTTTTGTTCGGTTACGATGAACCGAATTTTGAGCAATGTTTATAGCGGACGTATTATCACAAAAAATGGGAACATTTTCAAAAGAACATTTGTAATCCGCTAAGGTTTGTTTCATTCAAAGAAATTGAGTACAACAAAAGGCCGCGAAAATATATTCGGCTTCGGCTGTTGATAAGGATACACAATTTTGCTTCTTTAAAACCAAGGTACTAGGCAATTGCCTAAAATTGATATGATCCGGAAGTACTTTTGCGATTATAAATATTTCCCGCATAGTTTGAATCACTAATATCCTTTTAGAGAAAAAAATTCGTTCTTTTGATAAAACAAGCCATATGAAATAGTGCCTTTCAAATATCGAAAAATTCTTTTAATGGCACTTATATGAGATTCTTTGGGATTGCTTTGAAAACGAGCACATAGGCATACGACATGAAGAAAATCGAGTCTAATTGCGGTTAAGTAAAGTAAACTACCAATCATACCTCGATACTTTGATTCATCAACCGACTTGCTTTTTTCATCTTTGTCAAGCTTGATGTTGGTTGCCATTGAAGTAGCAACGGTCCTTCCTTCTTCAATTCCAAATTTCTTGAGAAGCTCTTTTGTATACTTGGATTGGGATATGTAGATGCCTTCTTGGCATTGTTTTATTTGAAGTCCAAGAAAGAAATTGAGCTCTCCCATCATACTCATCTCAATTTCACCTTACATGAGCTTAGAAAACTTATTACAAAGAGATTCATTAGTAGCACCAAATATAATATCATCAACATAAATTTGAACTAACAAACAATCTTGCCCCTTTTCAAAAACAAAGAGAGTAGTATCAACTTTACCTCTTGAAATCCATTTTGTAAAAGAAAAGAGCTAAGTCTATCATACCATGCTTGGGGTGCTTATTTTAAACGATATAAGGGCTTTTTAAGTTTGTAAACATCATTTGGCCTTGAAAATTTTTCAAACCCCGGAGATTGTTTTACATAGACTTCTTCTTAAATAAAACCATTTAAAAAGACGGATTTAACATCCATTTAGTAAAGCTTGATATTTTTAAAACAAGAATAGGCAAGTAAAATACGAATTGCTTCTAAACGTGCTAAGGGTGCAAATGTTTCATCATAGTCAATACCTTCTTCTTGACAATACCCTTGAGCCACTAACCTTGCCTTGTTTCGAACGATGTTGCCTTGGTCATCGAGTATATTTCGGAACACCTATTTTGTACCAATGATCGTTTGTAATGGAGGACAAGGTACCAATTCCAAAACATCATTCATTTTGAATTGATTCAAGAAACCAATATTCATCTTCAATTGCTTCTTTTGCATTTTTTGCTTCTTTTTGACAAATAAGAGCTTTCTCGGCAAATTTCCTTCTAGGCATAACCTTGTCTAGAGGATCCTCAATTATGAGATCTTTTGTATGATCTCCTTTGAATTTTAATGCAATAGGAAGATCCGAATTATAACCTTTGTCTTCTTGTGGAACATTTGAAGTTGAAGGTTGATTATTTGATGTGGAAGGTTGATCACTTTGAGCATCATTTGGAACTATTGGTTCAATATCATCTTCTTCATCACGTTCATCATTGGGTATCCTTTCAACACCCGAGGCATGAATAGATTCTTCAACATCCATGTTAGTCTTATTATAAACCCGATATGCTTTGCTCTTGGTTGAGTACCCCTTAAATATTCCTCCATCGGCCTTAAGATCAAGTTTGTCCAATTGATCCTTGGTATTCAAAATAAAACACTTACAACCAAATATCTTGAAGTAACTAATATTTGGAGTTCTTCCTTTTCAAAGCTCATATGGTGTTTTATTCAACTTAGGACGAAGGTATACACGATTTATAACATATGTGGTACTTACGGCTTCGGCCCAAAAATATTTTGGAAGTGAGAATTCATTAAGCATGGACCGACTCATTTCTTGAAGAGTCCGATTCTTCCTTTTGGCTACTTCCTTTTGTTGTGGTATTCTTGGAGCCGAGAAATTATGAGCATATCCTTTGGTTTCACATAAGACTCTAAATTCACCATCAAATTTCCCACCTCGATCACTTCGTATAGACTTAATAGTATCTTCCTTTTCATTTTCAATAAGTCTACACAACTTAGCAAACTCATTAACGGCATTACTTTTATTTGCAAGAAAAATAGCCCAAGTATATCTAGAAAAATCATCAACTATAACAAAAGTATAATGTTTTCCACTAATACTAGCCATACCAATATCTCCATACAAATCAAGATGAAGTAACTGTAGAGATTTAGTTGTGGAAATTTCATTTTTGGGCTTAAAACTATTTTTAACTAATTTGTTCTTTTGACAAGTGTCACATAAGCCAAGATTTTCAAAATTCAAATTGGGTAGTCCTTTTACATCTTGGTTTTTTTAAATCTTTTACAAATTTTTGTATCCAACATGCCCAAGTCGCCTATGTAATAAACTTGTTAAATTATTATTGGCGACATGACGAGAAACATTTTGACTAACCAAATCACTTGTGCAAATTTTGTAAAGATTGCATTTTCTACTTGCTTCACAAATAATTTTATCATTTTTGAAAATAAGGAATTTGTTTTTATTAAAAATAACATCATGATTAGAATCGCAAAGTTGGCTAACACTTATCAAATTGAACTTAAGCCCTTCAACTAATAAAACATTACTAAGAGAGAAAGAAGAGTTACCAATTTCTCTAATTCCAAGAATTCTTCATTTGTCATTCCCAAACATAACCATGCCTTCTTCTTGGAGCTTGATGTTGGTAAAAAGTTCTCTCCTTTCGGTCATATGGCGTGAAACATTTTTTGGCCCCTAGCACCTACAAATGAATCTTCCGGAATTTTTATAGCCCCTAGCACCTACAAATAAATCATTTTTTGGTACCCTATAATTTTTGGGTCCATGGGGGTTAGTCTTGAGACCTTTGAGTCTCCAAAAATGACTAAAGCTATTTTTAAATTTACAATCATTTGCATAGTGTCCATTTTTACCACAATAAAGGCAAGTAATAATGTTAGGACTACTAACACGTATGAAAGTTGGAGCTTGGTCATTTTTCATAGAAATATTTTGAAAAGGTTTGTAACCAAGTCCCAGTTTTAAATGATCACTCCTTTGTGCACCAAGAATTTTTGTAACTTTATCCATACTTAAATTAAAACATTGCACATCCTTTTTCAAATTTTCAATTTCTTTTGTGAACATTTATTTTTCAGAATCAAGAGTATGGACTTTAGCAAGAGTAATAGCATGAGTATGATCAAGAGATTTATAAGAAGTAAATAATTTATTCTTTTCTAAATTAAGCTCTTTATACTCCTTTTTCAAAAGTTTGTACTTGCAAATCATATCTCTAAATTCATTTTGCAACTCATCATAATAACATTATAATTCATTAATTAAATAAGAGGATAAAGAGCTAGAGCGTACCTCGTTGTTTTCATCGTCTATGGCCATGAGACCATGTTCAGCTTCTTCTTCCTCATCGGATGTAGCAAGGAGAACATCCCATGTTTTTGCTTCCGCATTAAGAGATTTCTTCTTGGGAAAAAACTTTTCTTCTTTTGCTCATCCTTCGCTAATTTCGGGCAATCGGCTATGTAGTGCCCGGGTTTCCCATATTTAAAATACGAGTTGTCTCTAGACTTTCTTGCCTTATTTTTATTTCCAAACTTGACAAATTTCCGGACAAGGACGGTCGTCTCCTCATCATCTTCATCACTAATATGTATTATTAGAAGAATAATACATATCTTCACGGTCGTCTCCTTGAGATATACTTCGTAGATGAGATGATTTCTTATGTGCTCGTCAAACTTGAGAGTTTCGAGATTTTGAGCTTCCGTAATCGCCGTTACCTTTTTGAACCAAGAACCGGGGACAACATTTAAGACCATAGTTACCTTGTCTTCTTCGAAGATGACTTTCCCAAGTGCCACAAGAGGATTGACTATAGTTTTGAAATATTTTCACCCTCAAGCATGATCAAGTTTCCAAAGTCTTTAACAAGCATGGTTTTTCTTGCTTGTTTTACTTTCTTTGTGCCTTCATAGATAGTTTTCAATTTCTCCCAAACTTCATGTGTGGACCTTATGTCTCTAATACGATTATACTCGGTGGCGGTAAGAGAGCAATGCAAAATATTTAAGGTCTTACAGTTTAAAGAAAATGACTTCTTGTCATTATCGTCAAATTTCTTGAAGCTCTTGAGGTTTTTGGTTCCATCCTCCAATTTCTTTGTTGGTTGAGCTATCCCTTTAATAACCGCATTCCAAATATAGAATCCACACCCTTGTAGAAAGCACTCCATTCGGTCTTTTCTAAAAGCATAGTTGTTGGCGTCGAATAGTGGTGGAGGCGCCGGTGGTGAGGTATCTTTCGTTCGTAGCCATGGATATTTCCTCTTTACTCACAATGAAGAACGAGCTTGCCAAAGAGTTTGGCTCTGATACCACTTGTTAGTCCAAGTGGCTACGATAATCTAGAGGGGGTGAATAGATTATCCCGATTTTCTGATTTTCGCCCTCTTTTTTGAATGTGAGAATGATAAAAAAATGTGTGGGAATGTAAACAACACTCGATGATTTATAGAGGTTCAACCCACCTAGGGCCTAATCCTCTACCATCCCGGTATGTCCGGAATGGATTTCAAGAAAAGGAAAAAGTTTATTAATAGATATCAAACTATTACAACCTTTACCTTGAAGAGCACCTCACTCTTCTTACAACACCACCTATGAAGATTACCACAATCTTCTTACACCAATAAAGAGTACCACACTCTTCAACACTTAAAATCACCCAAGTGTGCTCTTACCACAAGAACACTAACAAGGATGTCTTATTTTGGATGATTGAAAACAATTCAAGAATATAACTCAAATGAAGTATACAACTTTGAAGTGTAAGTGTAATCAAGAATCAAGCCTAGTGCTCAAGATGTGCAAGTGAAAGATTTAGGCTAAATACAACAAGAATATGAAAGTGAAGAACAAGAAGTTTGCTTGTGTTTGTATTGCTTGTGTTGCTGTGTCTTGTTGTTCAATCCTTCATCTATTTATAGGATAGGTCTTGAATTTTATTTTCAGCCATAGGCTCCTCCTTGAAGATTTAAATCTGTAAAAAAATTGCAAATCAAATGGAGAATATAGATGTTAGAAATCAATCCCTTAAAATTATGAAAAGCTATCTGTTGTGCAACGGATAGTTTGCTGATAAAACCTTAGGTCGACCGGTTGACCTCAAATGAAAAAATTCGAATAACACATGAAAACAACACTTGGTGGGCCGGTCCAGGGGGTCTTAGACCGATCGACCTAGTGCTTGACCGGTCGGCCCCTTGGTGGACTGGTCCACCTATTCAAAAAATGAAACAGAAAGAGTTTGCTACAAAATAGTTCGACTCAGGCACCGATTGACTGGTCGACCAACTAAAAAAAATTCCTGAATCGATTATGTTTTAGTTTCAAGTCTTCAAGCACAGGTTGCCCTGAAGGGCGACCACTTGGCCTCGAAACAAAAGTGTCGTCCAATTTTTGTCAAAAGAAAACTTCAAGAAATACTCCGAAAAATTAGTAAGAATAATTTAAATCATTAGGAGTATTTGGACAATATTTAGTGACATTGTTTTTGTGAAAAACACAGTAAAATAACATCATCAAAATTACGATAAAAACATTTATCTAACAGAGAGACTATGCTCAAATTTGTCCTTCAAGCCATCCCAACAAATTTGAGCAGAATGTGCGAAATTTTGGTGGGGGACGTCGGAGGAAGGATCAACGGTGCATTGGTGTAGATGGGATGAACTTTGTAAACCAAAAAGCTTGGGGGTTGGGCTTTCGAATATTTTTTTGTTTTTTAACAAATCCCTCCTCGCTAAATAGATTTGGAGGGTTTTGAAGCAGTCTTTGATGGCCTGAGTTCTAAAAGCTCGATATTTTAAACATTGTGATGTATTGAAAGCCTTTTTGGGATGTAATCCTTCGTAATGCTAGATATCCATTCTATGGAGTCGTGAAATTTTCGAACAGGGCCTAGGGTGGAAATTGGCAATGGGGAAACTAGTGATGTTGCTCGAGATAATTGGATATCTTTTCATCGCCTACCTTAGAATTGCTTTGGTGGAGCCTCGGTTCAGGGGTTGAAAGTGAAAGACCTCCTCCGAACTCTTCTTGGGATGTGCCCCTCTTTTTCTCTCTTTTCCTGCCGTTCATTCTTAAAGAGATTTGCGCAATTCCTCTACCACAACAGAATAAGGAGGACACCAGGTTTTGGAAATTTGATCCAAAAGGCATTTATTCTATGCGCGAAGGCTATGAATTGGCCACTGGAGTTTTCGGTACAAATAAGAATCAATCTGGCCAAAGGCTTTATCAATGGTGGAAAGGCATCTGGAGGATGAAAGTTCCACCAAAAATCATTCTTTTTTTGTAGTGAGTTGCGAAAGATTTTATTTACTCAGGAGTATCCTGAAAGCCCATCATCTTCTAGTGCCAGATACGTGTTTGTTGTGTAATTTTTATGAGGATACGACACTTCACTCCCTTTTCTTTTGTCTGTTATGAAACGCCTTTGGAAATATCAACCTTTCGCAATGCTAATGAAGAAAGCAAATTTAGGTCTACCTTGGGTATGTGTTTGCGGATGTCCAAAAATCTGTCAGAAGAGGAATTCGAGTTTTTTGCAATGTTTCCATGGTTCCTTTGGAAGGAGCGGCAAGGATCTATTCATGATACTTCAACGGGCATAAGTTTCTTAAATTTGAAGGGGTTGAAGTGTTCCTTACTAACTTCCAAAAGGCCAATGAACATGCTAACCAATCATATTCAGAACCTGGAACGATCGGCTCTTTTAAGTGGTCTCTGCCACCACTGGGAGAGCTAAGGTTAGATGTTGACGCCTGCGTTAACGAACAAAAAGACCAATTTGGAGTGGGGGGAATTATTCGAAATGCTGAAAACAAACCTATCCTTTCCTTTGGGAAAGTGGTGGAGTTACCCCGATTTGTCCTTGAATGCGAACTTCAGACGATTTGGGAGGGCTTGAAACTTTGTCAGAATGCTAATATTCACCATGCACAGATTAAGTCGGACTCATTCCTCGCGACAAGCAAGCGATTAATGGTGAAGGAGATTATTAGAATTTTTTTTTTTGAGGAACAAGGAGATTATTAGAATTATATTAAAGTTTAGGTGCCCCTTATTCCAAAGTAGGTTAGCGATGGTGCAAGTTCAAACCTCTTTCATGTCCATCACACAACAAACACGGTTGCTCATTCTATAGCTGAGTTTGTTTCTTTCTCTCAACTTCCCTTTGTTTGGAAGCATGAGAATTTCCCATTTTTGCTTAAGGAGCTTGTATCTAAGGACTTTTGTCACTGGTTAATGAAATGCAAGTTTTCCTTTGTGTCAAAAAAAAGACAAAGTATCACTTTTTACACTAAAACTATCACTTTGTACACTAAAAGTGCAATCCATCGCACCGTGCGACCATCTTACAAGAGACCTGCTCTTGTAAAAATCCAATCTCTTATTTTTTTTATTTTGGAATGACGAAAATTATTTCTTTCAATCTCTAGCATCATCTTTTCGTGCTAGGTAGTTATATATATATTGTGATGTTAGTATTGATATGTGATAAAATACACGGATCGATGCTGACAATACTCAAAATCATGTTTTACTTTATCTTTAATTTTACTTCACTCGTGTCACCCAATTATAGGTGGAATTAGTTAGGAATATTTCATAGGTTTCTGGTTAACATTTTTTGTCGAATATGTTGTAGTATTTAACTATGAACACACACACACATAAATGGATGCATGAATTCTGTATGAATGAATTGCTCATGTTGAGCTTACATGATATTTTTCCACTATTATTTAGATGGTATCTAGAGCCAGTGGTAGATCCAGAAATCGATAATGGAGTGGGCTAGAAAGTAAGAAAAAATCAGTATAATAAAAATATGCATAGTAAATTGTTCAATATCTATTGAAGTTGTGCTCGATGAGATTTCAAAGCATAAAACATCAATAGTAGAATCTACATATATACTATTAACAAAATCACGTTCAATGTAGAGATCAAACAATTTGCAAGAAAATCATCCCCCATCTTGTTACGATGTGCCGACTTCACATGTTTCATTACTAAATATGCTAGTTCAATTATGGCGGTAGAAATAGGTAAAGTTAAAATAAGATGAATCAATCTTGTTAACATAATATGAACCTTCGACCTTCCACTCTCAATTAAATGTTGACACAACTCAACAAGTGTAGAATCCTGAAAGTTCAGCACCACGTCATGCTTATAATATATCAACTCATACGCGGAAATGTCCTGATCAGTGAAATCTTTAGGATATAACTCTCGCGCAAGCTTGCAATTATCATCACTGTTGAATGACTCAAATGAATTTTTAGGATCTAGAGCTACACTGAGAGAAATGAGTTTTATGGATTTATCATTGAACCTTGTATTCAACTCCAACAAAATAAAATATGTTGCTTCATTAAAAACATTAAAATGATAATGATGCTCAAGTGTAATATACTGACGAGAAAAACCAATTTATAACAATCATCTAGGTTAGGAACATCAATACAATTTATAGCACAAAAAACTTTGAATTCTTTAAGGAATTTCTCCCAACCACTAGCTTGTAGCTCAAGTGGTATCACTCACCCTTTATAAGGGTATCAACCAGGGTTCGAACCCTGTATCTTTCAGTTTCTTTGAAATTTATCTCCTCCCCTCCAACCAGTACTCCCAACTTATACCACTAGCTTGTAGCTCAAGTGGTATCACTCACCCTTTATAAGGGTATTAACCAGGGTTCGAACCCTGTATCTCTCAGTTTCTTTGAAATTTATTTCCTCCCCTCCAACCAGTACTCCGAACTTATTAAAAAAATGAATTCCTCCCAACCACATTCTCTCAATTATTAAAGGATAGTTTTAGTAGTAGAGACAAATGTGATAGCTGTCAAAATATCTTGAGTTTTTCTTTGAAGGATTTGGCAAAGAGCGTCAGTGATTCTCATAATTTTATGCATTAAATGCAGGAGGAGTACAAACTCAAATATTGCCATGTTTCTATAAATCCCATGAACTTCAGCCTTAGATCTTCCATTTGGAGAATGTTCCATAAGATATTCAAACACTTTGCAAGTTGCAACATACATATATATCAAACTCTTTATAAAGCTATAATGAGAACTCCAACGAGTAGTACATGATTGTTACAAATTACCAATTTGATTAGCGCCACTTCCTGATTCACGCTCCCCAATGGCCAATAAATTCTCAATTTCACGTCTCTGAGCAGCTTGCAACTGATAGACATGCTTAGGTGAAGAAGTGATGATATTAACAATTTTGTCTAGATGAGAAAATAATTCCCAAATAACACTAACATCCTTAACTGCAGAAACCAATGTCAATTGTAGACGAGGCGCAAAATAATGGATATAATATGCACATGAACATTCTCTAAGAAATAATGCCTGAAGTCCATTCTAAGAACCACACATATTAAGCCCCGTCATACCATTGACCTCTCATTTTTTTAACCTGGAGATCATGATGAGAAAGAACTTCACATATCTTTTTTTTTTCAATTTGATGAAGTGGTATCACTAACACTTTTGATTGCGAAGAAACATTCAGTCAAGATTCCATGATTGTTCACAAACCTCAAGATAATAGTCGTTTGCTCTTGTTTGGATATATCTTGAGCTTCATCAAGAAGAATACAAAAGTAATTTTCTCCAACTTCTTCACGAATCATTTTGCATACTCAATTGGCGATAATGTTTAAAATCTCTTTTTGAATCTATGGAGCAATATATTGAGCATTTTTGGAGCATTCTCAAGCACAAATTCATTAATGTTATTTTTCATACTTGCAAATGCCTTCACCAATTCAATAAAGTTGCCACGATTCGAAGAAGATTTAGATTCATCATATCTCTTTAATGCATAACCTTGAAGTGCTAGCCATTGAACACTTATAATTGAAGTCCTCAAGCACAAACAATTTTTCTCTTTTTCAAGTTTTGACTGAGCATGCATAACCTTATCAATATGTCCAGGGCCTTATTAAATCCTCCACTCTTCTTACACACATAATATGAGGCGATCAAGCTGTGGAACCAACATGTGTAAGAAATGCACATTTATTTCCTTGGCTTATCCTCTTCCAATTATAAAATCCTTCATTGACAAATGCCGAAGTATTATGCAAATTCACATTATTCCAGAAAAGAGAGCAATAAAAGCAGTAAGCTTTATCTATGGAAGGCGAATACTCCAACCAAATAAACTTGTCAAACCATCTTTTTTGAAAGCTGCGATTTTGACTGCCAGAATTCATAACTGTATACACTTCAAATTGGTTGATAAGGCCCAACTTTTAAGTAAGCTCGTCTTATCTCATCTCGTACATTAACAGGATATTCACATATCTGCTTTCTTTTTCCGGGATCTCCTTCAAAACAAGTAGATGATTGAAAATTTTGAATTTGAGGGAATTTGCATAGTAGGGATAAGAAGGGATTCATTGGATTGATGTTGCATTGTAGTAGATGTAGGATTTGAGCTACTTTCACTAGCTTCACGATCTCTCTTCTTAAAAGAAAAGATGATAGTAACGGTGTTTTTTCTTTCTTCGCAGAAGGTTGGTGCTCCATTTAATTTCCTATATAATGTACAAAATCAATAAAACATCAATAAAAAATGAATCGTGAATCAAACTCAAAATGATTTATAGTTTTGGACTTTGGTAAAAAGAAAAGTCAATTAACAATAATTCAACAAACTAAGCTACTAAAACAAATTTTCAGTAATTTATTCATAAATTTGTAATTTCAAAATAATTTTATCAATTTATTTATGTTCAATAATATCATTTTAAATTCTATAACCAGTAAGATGTGGAAAATTGATTTGTCCCCTTGCTATGACACCGTAATGTTTTTCCCTTTTCAGCTTATTTCCATGACCATAAAAATAAATAATCCATTTGTTATTCTTGCAAACTATCATGTTTGCACCACCAAATTCTCAACAAGTTAACATCTATCTAAATTAATATAAGAAAAAATAAAAAAAAATGTATTATTCATTCTTGATAATGGAACTTACTTTGGTGAAGCCTTGTCCTTTGAAGAATTTGCAGATAGGATTTAGGATGAGTCAAAAATTAAGATTTTCAGAGAAAATAAGGGATTTGATTTCAAAATTACAAAAAGTCACTTCTCAGCTCTTTTCTAAAACTTATAGAGTCGTATCATTTTCACCCCGTTTTTAATTAATATATAATAATAAAAAACTTTTGGTGCCTTCATAAGGCTGTCAATTTGATTCCTAGATTTCATGTGATCAATATCCCCACTAACACCATTTAGTGGCTCAAGAAAATAAAGTGTAAATTGTTAAAACAAAAACATCGGTCGCCTAGAATGGTGAGAAGTTGAATCAAATTCATCCTTAATTGTGGTTATTAGGTTTGTTCTCCTTTTTTTTTAAGATAAGGGCTATGAGGTGGGCTAATGAATAGAACACTTATAAAATAAGCTAAAAAAATTAGCACTAACAGTGGGGTTGTGACAAAAGTGCACTGGGCTCCAGCCAAGTGGAGCCCTCATGTGCATCTGCCCCTGTCTAGAGCATACGCCACAATGGAGCTCACGCTTCCTCTGCATTTCGACAATGATTGGCTTGTATTTGCCGCTAATGATAAAACTTCCTACTCCAACAATGTGAACATCAAAGAAGGAGACGAACTCTATCTACATAGCTCTGATCACCCTAAAGTGACCCTTGTTACCATTCCCCTTACAGGTAACAACTACTTATCTTGGAAAATAGCTATGTTAATTGCATTAGGGACTAAAACTAAATTGGGTTTTATAAATGGGAAGACTAAAGAACCAGGTCTAGATTCCCCATTTATGACCACTGGAAGAAAGTAGATTGCATATTGATTTCATATATTTTGAACTCACTTTGAAATGATATATTGGATGCCTTTTTGTATACTAGAAATGCAAAGGAGTTATAAGATGATATAGCAAAACGATTTGGGGGTTGTAATGGACCTCTTGTATCAACAAAAAAGGGTATGACAAATGTGACACAAGGTAATTCATATGTTACATTATATTTTACAAAACTGAAAAGGCTCTAGATGAACTTGTTAGATAAATGTTTTTATCAAGATTTTGATGATTATGTTTAAATGAGTTTTTATACCAAAACAATGATAATAAATATTGTCCAAATACTCCTAAATGATTTAAAATATTTTTGCTAATTTTTGGAGTATTTCTTAGAATTTATTTTTTTGATAAAAAATGGACAACACTTTTGATGGTTTTGTTTAAATTGGTTTTTACACCAAAACTATGTTTAATAACTCCCAAGTGATTTAAAGTATTTTTACTAATTTTTTGGAGTATTTCTTGAAGTTTATTTTTGATAAAAATCGGACAACATTTAATATTGGAGGTCGATCGGTACCTGAAGAACTCAAAATTGAAACAGAACTCATTGGGTCAAGAAAATCGAAGAGGGGGACCGGTCAAGGGTGAGGCCGACCGGTCGCACCCCCCCATCGACCGGTCGACCCCCCTGACGACCTGTACCTGGATTGCACTTTCTTTTTCAAACGTTCGAAATCTTAAACAGGGCAACCGGTCGCCCTATGTTATTTTGTGACAACAAAATTATACCATTTGAATTCTTTGACAGCAAGATTTACTTTTCATTTTTGTACAATATTTCTACATCTTGTGTTCCTCTTTTTGTAGACAAAAGTGAACAAGAAGGAGCCTATGTTGGGAGCCTATGTTGGTGAAGACTCTCCTATAAATAGAGGATGAATTGAAGACACAACACAACAACACAAGCAATCAAACAACAAGAAATCTGCAAATTTCCAAGCCTTCTTATTTAACACTCTTGTTGTATTTATAGCCTAAGTATTTCACTTTCACATCTTGAGGTCTAGGCTTTTATTTCTTGATTACACTTGCACTCAGATTGTAGTATTCATTATTGAGTTGTAATCTTGATTTTTGTCATCATTCAACACAAGACATCCTTGTGAGTATTCTTGTGGAAAGAATACACTTGGGTGATCTAGGTGATAGGTGTTTCAAGAGTGTGGTGCTCTTGAGGTATTGAAGAATTTGGTATTCTTCAAGGTTGAAGATTGTGGTAATCTTCACAAGGTGCCGTTGGAGATTGTGGTAATCTTCAAGTAGATTGTGGTAATCTCAAAGGTGGTGTTGTAGAAGAGTGTGGTGCTCTTCAAGGTGATGTTGTAAGGTGTTGTATTAATTTTGGAAATTAATAAAATCTTTTTTCTTTTTGAAATCCATCCCGGAGATACTGGGGTGGTAGAGGATTAGGCCCTAGGTGGGTTGAACCTCTATAAATCGACGTGTGTTGTTTACATTCCGCACCTTTTTATTGTATTGGCTTGTTTTGTTCGAAAAAGAGGGTAAAATCGAAAAGATGGAGATAATCTATTCACCCCCCCTCTAGGTTATCGTAGCCGCTTGGACTTACAAGTGGTATCAAAGCCAAACTCTTTGGCAAGCTCGTTCCACATCGTGAGTAAAGAGGAACGATCATCGGCTACGAATGAAGTCTACCTTACCGGCGCCTCCACCACCAAGCCACCACTATTCGATTCTAAAAATTTTACATTTTGGAAAGAAAGAATGGAATGCTATCTACAAGGTTGCGGGTTCGATATTTGGAACACGGTCGTAAATGAAGAATACATTCCAATGATGGACACACCACACAAAGGTTTGTAATCATCAAAAAGGGGGAGTTTGTTAGATAAATGTTTTTATCAAGATTTTGATGATTATGTTTAAATGAGTTTTTATACCAAAACAATGATAATAAATGTTTTCCAAATACTCCTAAATGATTTAAAAAAATTTGCTAATTTTTGGAGTATTTCTTAGAATTTATTTTTTTGATAAAAAATGGACAACACTTTTGATGGTTTTGTTTAAATTGGTTTTTACACCAAAACTATGTTTAAATATTGTCAAAATACTCCCAAGTGATTTAAAGTATTTTTACTAATTTTTTGGAGTATTTCTTGAAGTTTATTTTTGATAAAAATCGGACAACATTTAATATTGGAGGTCGACCGGTACCTGAAGAACTCAAAATTGAAACAGAACTCACTGGGTCAAGAAAATCGAAGAGGGGGACCGGTCAAGGGTGAGGCCGACCGTCGCACCCCATCGACCGGCCGACCCCCGACGACTGCACTGGATTGCACTTTCTTTTTCAAACGTTCGAAATCTTAAACAGGCAACCGGTCGCCTATGTTATTTTGTGACAAAGAAAAATTATACCATTTGAATTCTTTGACAAAGAAGATTTACTTTTCATTTTTGTACAATATTTCTACATCTTGTGTTCCTCTTTTTGTAGACAAAAGTGAACAAGAAGGAGCCTATGTTGGGAGCCTATGTTGGTGAAGACTCTCCTATAAATAGAGGATGAATTGAAGACACAACACAACAACACAAGCAATCAAACAACAAGAAATCTGCAAATTTCCAAGCCTTCTTATTTAACACTCTTGTTGTATTTATAGCCTAAGTATTTCACTTTCACATCTTGAGGTCTAGGCTTTTATTTCTTGATTACACTTGCACTCAGATTGTAGTATTCATTATTGAGTTGTACTCTTGATTTTTGTCATCATTCAACACAAGACATCCTTGTGAGTATTCTTGTGGAAAAAATACACTTGGGTGATCTAGGTGATAGGTGTTTCAAGAGTGTGGTGCTCTTGAGGTATTGAAGAATTTGGTATTCTTCAAGGTTAAAGATTGTGGTAATCTTCACAAGGTGCCGTTGGAGATTGTGGTAATCTTCAAGACAGATTGTGGTAATCTCAAAGGTGGTATTGTAGAAGAGTGTGGTGCTCTTCAAGGTGATGTTGTAAGGTGTTGTATTAATTTTGGAAATTAATAAAATCTTTTTTCTTTTTGAAATCCATCCCGGAGATACTGGGGTGGTAGAGGATTAGGCCCTAGGTGGGTTGAACCTCTATAAATCGACGTGTGTTGTTTACATTCCGCACCTTTTTATTGTATTGGCTTGTTTTGTTCGAAAAAGAGGGTAAAATCGAAAAGATGGAGATAATCTATTCACCCCCCCTCTAGGTTATCGTAGCCGCTTGGACTTACAAGTGGTATCAAAGCCAAACTCTTTGGCAAGCTCGTTCCACATCGTGAGTAAAGAGGAACGATCATCGGCTACGAACGAAGTCTACCTTACCGGTGCCTCCACCACCAAGCCACCACTATTCGATTCTAAAAATTTTACATTTTGGAAAGAAAGAATGGAATGCTATCTACAAGGTTATGTTAGATAAATGTTTTTATCAAGATTTTGATGATTATGTTTAAATGAGTTTTTATACCAAAACAATGATAATAAATGTTTTCCAAATACTCCTAAATGATTTAAAAAAATTTGCTAATTTTTGGAGTATTTCTTAGAATTTATTGTTTTGATAAAAAATGGACAACACTTTTGATGGTTTTGTTTAAATTGGTTTTTACACCAAAACTATGTTTAAATGTTGTCAAAATACTTCCAAGTGATTTAAAATATTTTTACTAATTTTTTGGAGTATTTCTTGAAGTTTATTTTTGATAAAAATCGGACAACATTTAATATTGGAGGTCGACCGGTCGCCCTATACGTCGACCGGTACCTGAAGAACTCAAAATTGAAATAGAACTCACTGGGTCAAGAAAATCGAAGAGGGGGACCGGTCAAGGATGAGGCCGACCGGTCGCACCCTAGGGCGACTGGTCGCACCCCCCCGTCGACCGGTCGACCCCCCTGACGACTTGTACCTGGATCGCACTTTCTTTTTCAAACGTTCGAAATCTTAAACAGGGCAACCGGTTGCCCTATGTTATTTTGTGATAGAAAAATTATACCGTTTGAATTCTTTGACAGGAAGATTTACTTTTCATTTTTGTACAATATTTCTACATCTTGTGATCCTCTTTTTGTAGACAAAAGTGAACAAGAAGGAGCCTATGTTAGGAGCCTATGTTGGTGAAGAATCTCCTATAAATAGAGGATGAATTGAAGACACAACACAACAACACAAGCAATCAAACAACAAGAAATCTGCAAATTTCCAAGCCTTCATATTCAACAGTCTTGTTGTATTTATAGCCTAAGTATTTCACTTTCACATCTTGAGGTCTAGGCTTTTATTTCTTGATTACACTTGCACTCAAATTGTAATATTCATTATTGAGTTGTAATCTTGATTTTTGTCATCATTCAACACAAGACATCCTTGTGAGTATTCTTGTGGAAAGAATACACTTGGGTGATCTAGGTGATAGGTGTTTCAAGAGTGTGGTGCTCTTGAGGTATTGAACAATTTGGTATTCTTCAAGGTTGAAGATTGTGGTAATCTTCACAAGGTGTCGTTGGAGATTGTGGTAATCTTCAAGACAGATTGTGGTAATCTCAAAGGTGGTGTTGTAGAAGAGTGTGGTGCTCTTCAAGGTGATGTTGTAAGGTGTTGTATTAATTTTGGAAATTAATAAAATCTTTTTTCTTTTTGAAATCCATCCCGGAGATACTGGGGTGGTAGAGGATTAGGCCCTAGGTGGGTTGAACCTCTATAAATCGACGTGTGTTGTTTACATTCCGCACCATTTTATTGTATTGGCTTGTTTTGTTCGAAAAAGAGGGTAAAATCGAAAAGATGGAGATAATCTATTCACCCCCCTCTAGATTATCGTAGCCGCTTGGACTTACAGAACTAAGTTGCTTGGATCCACTGCCCATGTCTCTATGATTCTAACAAGTTGTTAATGAAGAGAGATACAAAGGATAAGTTGATCCAATTCTTGATGGGACTGAGTGAAAGTCATGAACATGTGAGGAGCCAAATTTTGATCATGGATCCATTTCCTAATATCGATGGGGCATATTCCATGCTATTGACTATTGAAAAACAAATAAGTGCACAACTAGAGACTGTTGATCCAATAGATAATTCAACAATGATGAGTAAAATACTTGGATCCATAAAAGATGTTCCCAACAAGAATGAGAAGAATTATCCCAAACCTAACAGAGGCAAGGGATCTAACAAATTGACTAAAGAAGAGAAGGCAAAACTTATATGTGATTATTGTATGGAGTCTGACATGATATCCACAACTGTTTCAAATTACTTGGTTATCCTGACTGGTTTAAAAGGTTGAAAGAACATAGAGGCAAACAGACAATAGCTAACATGGTCGATTATGTTCGATTTCTAGTCCCAAAAGTGAAACAATATTTGTGGGACATAATCACAATTATAATGAGATGAGTAACATTATTCAATGGGAGATAGCCAAGTATCTTACATGAAGGATGATGGTAAGAGGAGAAGCAAGCACTGAATCAAACCTAAGTGTTGTACATTTTACTGATTATGACGGTAAGCATTTCTTGCTTGGCATACATTTTGGCTTGTCCGTACTAACATATTTGGATGATGATTATTGGATACTTGACGCAGAAGTTAGGACATATGTGCTCCAACCCTTCTATCTTATAACAAATTACACCTATTTCACCCATGCCATTATTTTTTTACCAGATGACACTACTAAGAATGTCACATACTCTGGACACAACCTTATCACCACAACTCATGTTTCATGATGCGTTTCGTGTCCCTACTTTTGAATATAACTTACTCTATGTTGCCCAATTGACCCAATAAGCCAACCTAAAATGCATTTTTCCCACTTATTGTGTTTTACATGACCTGCATAGTGAAAAGCTTTTGGGTGTTGACATATTACATGTGAGACTATATGTTTTGCAACAAAGTCATTCTAGTATTATTTCTGTTTTCTATCCCCAATTCAGCCCAACGCCTTTGATACATAAAGGCGGGCGCTGGATGGCAGGGAACGCGTCTGGGCGCGCCTTTGGACTAGGCGCATGTGTCCAAAAGGACAACACGCCTTATATTTTTTCTTTTAAAACCTGCAACAACTTACGAAAGTGTCCTGACACTTATAAGTTGCACAACAAATAACAAAAAAAGGGAATAAAATCTTGTTATTCGAGTGCAAAACGTGAAATAATAGAATGTAAGCTCAAAACTAAAAAAAATGTTGAGACTGAAACAAAAGCCTGCCACCCAAGCCTAGAGCTATAAATTTTGGCCCAGCCCGATGGTTGACCCGACTGGCCCAGTAAAAGACCGGACTGGGCTCTAAATATAGATGCCCGAAACAAACCGGGTTTTTTGGCCTCGCCCGTTAGGCCCAAAAACCGTGCCAACTGAGCTGGCCCTTTTTTAGTGTATTTTCTTGGGCAGGGATGGGCTCCAAAAATAGCGGTCCGGTTAATTTTTGCTTTTGGCCCGTCTTCGGCACCGTCACACTGCTTTTGACACATCTACACACCACCCGCCGCCTGGTTTTTTACTATAAAACTAGGATTTGTTATATTATTTATTCTAATTCTTGTATTCTAAAATATTATTGGTTGTTAATATTATTCTATATGCTTAATGGTAATTCTATATTATTTAACTAGGATTTTTAGTTTCTAACTAGGGTTTTTAATTTGTAACCGGGGTTTTTTATTTTTAATATAATTAACTATTTTTTTATTGTATATAATTTCAACATACTTAATCATTGGCACCATGAAAAGTGGGAGTTGTAGTAGTGTTTCCTCAAAAGATTTGGTATTGATTTATGTAAAAATGGACACTTCCGTCAATACAAACAACTTAACTTGTATTTTGTGTGGAATTAAAAGTTACAGGGGGGAATTTATAGTGCCAAACAACACAATGTAGGAGATTTCCAAAACAGTAAAGTTTTCCCAAGGTTTTCGGAGCATGTACATCAACTAGTTAAAGATTTCATGGAAAAGAAAATGTTTGTGAAAAATCTTGAAAAACTTGGAATGTCAGAATATGAAGATATAGATGCTTATGATGATGAAGAAGACTTGGATGATATTGGACATAAAACTAAAACAACTAAAACAAGTTCTAAGTCCGTGAATATGCAAAAAAAAAGGCCAAGGAAAATAGGTCCAATTGATATATTGTTTGCTCCGAACATCTGAAAAACTAAAAATAGAAAGAGTGAGAGTTTGAAGCAAAGCACTGTTAATGAAACTTACTAAAAGGATATGAGAGAAAAAGCTTATACGGACATTGCTCGATGGATGTATGATGTGGCAATTTCTTTTAATGCCGTTAATTATCCAAGTTTTGCGACAAGGATGGAATCTATTGGGTGATATGGCACCAGCTTGAAACCACCTACTTACCATGAGGCGTGGGTTCTCTTTTAAAGATGGAAGTTGATGGTGTGGAAATGATGATGAAATCTTATGAAGAAGAATGGGCTACATATGGTTGTTCGATCATGGCGAATGGTTGGACCGACAAGAAACAAAGAACATTGATAAATTTTCTTGTAAATTCATTGACCCGCCCAGTTTTTCTTGAATCTGTTGATGCATCTGAGTATTCAAAGACCGGGGCTAAAATGTTTGAGTTGATTGATAGAATTGCGGAACGTGTGGGGAAAGCTAATGTTGTTCAAGTTGTTATTGATAATGCCAATAACAATGTGTTTGTCAATAAGATATTTGTTTCTTCGATATTTCATCTTTATAATTACTCATTGTTCATTAGTTACACATTTCTTAGAATTTACCTATCGCTTTATTTTGCTTTGCAGGAAAATTATTGCAAGCAAGTAGACCACATTTGTATTAAACTCCTTGTGTTGCCCATAACCTAGACTTGATAATAGAAGATATTGGCAACTTGTTAGAGTTCAATACAACACTTAAGAGAGCTATGAATGTGAATGCCTACATCTATTTTCGTCCAAGTGTGGTGAACTTGTTGAGGAAGTTTACAGGCTATAGAGAACTTGTTCGGGCCAGAGTCACAAGATTTGCTACTGCTTACCTCACACTAGTAAGGATGTACAAACAAAAATATAATGTAAGAAAAATATTTCTTTCGGAGGAATAGACGAGTAGCAAAGGGGATAAATAAATTGTTGGTAAGAAGATTGATAAAATTATCTTGGCACCTAGATTTTGGAGCAGCATTGTCCATATCTTAAAGATATATGGTCCTTTAGTTCGTGTTCTTAGATGGGTTGATAATGAAAAGAAGTATGCGATGGGATATATATACGAGGCTATGGGTAGGGCTAAAAAGCTAGTTTGACTGCTTTTAAAGAGAATGGTGAAAAGTAATAAGAGGATTTCGAGATCATACACAATAGGTGGAATTCTCAGCTTTATGACCCTTTGTATGTTGCAAGATATTACTTGAACCCATAATTCTTTAACTCGATCAACAAATTATCTAAAAATGGCGAAGTTGTGATTGGTTTTTACCAAGCTGTGGAGAGATTGATTCCAAATGTGGCTGAGCAAGATAAGATTTCAGATCAGATTTCTTTATACCACAATGAGGAATGGCTATTTGGAATGACTATAGCCATTAGACATGGAAAAATGAAGTCTCCATCTGAATGGTGGAAAGCCTAGGGATCAAAAACTCCCGAGTTGCAAAAGTTTGTTGTTAAAGTCACTACAAAGAAAACTACATTTGAAAGTGTCGTGAGTTATGTTGTTAAATTGGATGTCAGGAAAATATCCATGATGCAAGATCTATGCGTATGTAAAACTCATTTGCTAACGCTTTTATCAAAGCATCATTATGTGATGATCGATGCTACTTTCTATCACAATTACTAAAGATTTAACATATTTTAAATATTGAAGCTTTGATGACGCTAAAAGCATTGTTAAATTTAGTGATGCTATTAAGCGTCTTTAAAGTCATGACACTTGTAAAAATCAGTTTCATATAAATTGTGTTGTATTTTACATTTCTAGCTTTTGTAAAATTGATTACATGTCAAGTATTTATTAATACAGACAGCAAGAAATGTAAAAGTCGGTAATATTAAATCAGTTTCATTACATGTCAATAAAAGCGTAAGTGAATTTTAAAAAAAGTCGGTAATATTATTAAGATAATGACACTTCAAGAAAAATGCCATTATATTGACTAAAATATTAATGTTTTCTAGTAAGTGTCACTATTTTTTATAATTTACAACATTTTTAAAAAAAACATCATTAAATACTTACTTTATACTGATACTTTTTGGTAGCATCATTAAATTAGTGTTGGGATATAACATTTTCTTATAGTGAGTGCTCAGTTTCACTTGTAGCGGCATTTAGCGTGTAAGTAAATATTTAAAAATATCAACACATTTATTTGGCATTTGATTTGCTATTGCTAATTTATTATGCTTCCAATATTATTCTAATTTATGACATATTTTTATTGCAGATTAATAACAAAAAAAAAAATAGAATAGGCTTGCTTAGAAACGCTTGAATGATTTAGTCTTTGTGAACTACAATCAAACATTGAGGATACGATATGATGCTCGTGACCAAATTGACCCTATTTGTTTGAAAGACATTGATGATAGCAATGAATAGTTGACAGGGGAATGGGGGAGACTCTAATGATGGTAAAAATGAGTTGGTGTTTGATGATGATAATTTAAGTTGGGGTATAGTTTCAAAAGCTACCGGAGTTGAAAAGACTAATTATTATACTAGAAAAGACAAAAGCACTACACTCATCACCACTTATAATTTAGGAGCTAAACAAGCAAAGACATCTTCCTCCCGTGCGACTACAAGAGCCAAGTCATCTCTAAGACTTAGAGATGAGGAAGAGGAGAGTAAATTTGAAGATTATAAAGAAAAAGAATATGAAGAAAAAGGGAAATTGGAAAAATAGATGATTAAGAGGATGAGGATGAGGGTATGGAGTTTGACGATTATTAGTTGTTTGAGTCAATTGAGTGGATTGTAATGAGTATGAATATTATGTTATGTTCTGTGTGTTAGGTTTGATGAACTTTAAGAACATTTGATTTGATGGTTGTTTTGCTAATATGAATTGCCATGAATTATGTGTTTTATGAAATATTTGCTTATTTGTAGTCTAAAAACAATTTATATAATTTTTTTAAAAACAAAATATTATTTTTTGCACCTCATGTACAAAAGGCGCGCGCCTCAGGTTCCAAGAGGCTCCGCCTTTCGCTTTTAACAACGAACTATGCTTGGATCTGCCACTACGTACCCCTCAACTTCAAGCTTTTAATAATTAATTAAATTTTGTATATAAAATTATTAAATTTTAATATTTTGTTTTCTCTAAATAATAAAAAGATAAATCTTTAATTTCCAGTTTTAAGAAAAAATAAATCATAGCTCCCTAATTTCATCTTCTGGTTAGGAATTAGATAGTAATTGAGTGGTTAAAACTCTCAAGCCCAAGCTAACTAGAGGTAGGGGATGACAACAAGGCGGTCTAAGACGGGTTTGGCTAAACCCGGACCCACCCAGCCACAAAAACTATGGACCCAAGACCCGTTCGCCTCGCCACAAAACCCGCCCCGCCCCGCCCATTGGACCTGGGACCCATCGAATCCGCCCGAAAAAAATAAATGAATGGCCTATAGTGATTCTTCTTACACTTAGCAAAGAGATTTAATAATGTTAATTAAACAACAACTAAAGAAAAAAAACTCTTAAATTGCATAACAAATAAGGATATCCTGTGACAGGTGGCTATTCCAAGATTATGTAAGTCCAAAGTTTGTTAAGAAGTTGAAGTATTACAGGTAAAAAATGAACAATTTTTATTGTGTTGCTAGTTCATTGGGTTTAATAGAAAGAAACTAGTAGTCTGGATTTTTGACAAAACAAGACTAAAAACTTAATTACACAAAAACATGTATGTAGATAGGGAAAAAGAGTAAAAAACCTATAATGTGAAAATTAAAATAAGAAAAAATAATTATTTTCAGTATGTGTATATATATATATATATGTGTGTGTGAGGGGTAGGTCTGGGGCAGGTTTGGCCAAACCCGTGACCCGCTCCTGACCCGACATGTTTTAGTCAAACGGATCCATGACCCAACCCGTGACCCGTTTAACCGGGTTTATACCCGCCCCTAATGTGGTGGGTTCAATGCGGAAACATGTTTCGATCTGCCCTATTATTATCCCTAGCTAGAAGTATGGGGTTCGATTTCCATCATCATTCCTCTCCGAAAATATGTACTCAAAGAAAAAAAAAACTTTGGTGTTGCTCACGTTTCAAATACTTCTTTTGTGTTTGTGTGTGTGTGAGAGAGAGAGGGGGAGTGGTTTCCATATTAGTGGTGATGGTAAAAAAAGATTCACATGTAATAATTAGGTTAGGGTTGGTATTAATGAATAGGAATCCAATGCATGGAGATAGAAAAAGGAACCATAAAAAAGGCGAGTGAGATATTAGACATGCACACATGGGGATTGGGAGGAATCCAATGGAGGACGAGATTCCATAATAATGTTCTAATTATTCACTCTCATTCAATACGATCCACACTATTTTATTTCATTTTTTTCCAGTTCCCTCCGCTTTTTGAAATCTTTTTGCTTCTGGTTGATTTCATTTTCGGAAGTAATTATAGAACTATTTAATATGACAGAAAAATAACTCAATTTTGAGCAAATATATGTCTAATTATCACTTTTCAACTAATTTACCGAACATAATTACATGTGAATAACAAGCTTCTACTTCTTTTTTTCCCATAAAAAAATGAGGTTTCACTAAAAATCTCTCAGTGATGTCAAGTAAACCTCTCAGAATGACACTTAATGAAATATTTTATTTCTTAATTATTTTTTATGCAAAAGATATTCCAATACGTGCACAGTATTTAAAAAATAATTACAACCCCACATTGCATATGCATATTCTAGAAGTGCACTCTGCAAAACAAATACCCCTCATATTCAAAATAAGTGACTTTTTTAGGAAAAAAATTACATATTAAAGACTGTAAAAATACTCAATACACCCTTAATTAATTAAAAAATATTGCTTTGGAAGGCATTAATGTCAATTGGAAAATGTACATTTAAGGGTAATTTGGGAAAACTTTTCCTTACCAACGTTAAAAATGTTAAAAAGGTCTTTTTTTTTTTAGTACAATGGGGGGAACTTGGGAGGGGACACACGCACCCGTGTGGGATCGAACCCGGGTCATTCACCCTTACAACACATGTCTCAACCACTAGAGCACTAGGTTGATCCCAAGTTTTTTTTTTTTTTAAAATATGCCTCAAAACGACTCTTATTTTCAACATCAGAGAGTAATTAAATAAATAACCCAAAAATTGAAGCTGTAGTCCATTTTGTAATTTTCAAAGTCCAGAACGCGGCTTTAGGCCCAATTTGCCTTGCTGTACAGGCCCCTGTATATTCTCGTCTAGCAATTAAATTTGTGACTGCCCGTGCTGCCCGGACGTTTGAGGGGGAAATAAAGTTTGAATT
Organism: Rehmannia glutinosa; assembly: GCA_016081115.2. Lineage (NCBI taxonomy): Eukaryota > Viridiplantae > Streptophyta > Magnoliopsida > Lamiales > Orobanchaceae > Rehmannia > Rehmannia glutinosa. Next base: position 26,098,566 of record CM071930.1, read on the forward strand.
CTAGAGTTGGCGCCAAGAGGAATATAGCCCGCAGAAAGCGCGATTCTTTGTCTATGATCAATCTCTTTCTTCAATGTGCTATACTGACCGTCGGATTTTACCAAGTGTACTTAGCTGTATACAGCTCATCCAAATCAATCTTTGTATCCCTTTAAAAATCTTGGCTTGCCTTATTATTCTTTTGAGGAAAAAACATTAAACCCTCTAAATTATGGGATTTTTTTTACTTTACCATATAAACTAATTTTCTTTACATTTTACTATACAAACTATACAAGTTTTGCACTTTTCCCTATAGCAGTCATCGCCGGTGGAATATTCTCCGAATATTCTAGCACGTGCCCCCCATGTGAGGGCAAAACCGTCTTTGTCTAAAATTCAAATAGAAATAGTTACACTTTACCATCTGAACTTTGTTAAGAATTTCACTTTGTCATCTGAACTTTGCGCAATTTTTCACTTTGCCATATCAATTTATAAAAATTAAAAAAATTATTTGTATATTTAATTTTTATTCGTAAAAGAAAAAAATCTACCAATGGTATTATTTTAGGGTTTAGGTTTATGATTAAGATGGGTACAAATATCACTGATATCAATTTATTTTTTGTTGTTTAGACATCTTTGAATTGTTATAAGGTTTAAACATTTTTTATATTGATTTCATCACAATTTTCTAATGTGATGTTGCTTGAGATTTGTATTTATAATTCTTAGTTCAATTCATACTTACATATTCAAAATTTGATTATAGTGTTAAAGAATTATTTTTATTTTTCATAAATTCAAATAATTTCACGCTTGGCTAAATTTTCTTATAAGAAACCTTTGGTCGATTACCATACTACATTGCTCTCGTACTCTTACAAGTAGAGGTTAAACTCAATAGGTATTTGGTGAACGAACAAAAACCATAAGTGAACAGAAAATTCTGTACGAATCGCGTCCTGAATATTATACCAAAATAACCAGTTCGACTCAAACTTTTATCATACTTTTTTTCGGTATTTCGTTTGGTATTTCGGTAAATCCAAATTTTGCAAAAAAAAAAGTAAAAAATTATTTTAATTAATATCTATTTAGTATTTTTTTAAATTTTAGTGTGCAAAAAATAAATTATTATACAAAATAAGTAATATATATGAGAATATATTTATTATAAAAGTAATTTGGTATATGCTAAATTTTCTATTTCGATTCGCTCACAATATGATTTAAACTTATTTTTGTCATTTTTATGTATTAAATAAGATAAATAAATCTATATACACATAATTATTTTAATTTTCTTTAATTGATATGGCAAAGTGAAAATTGCGCAAAGTTCAGATGGCAAAGTGAAATTCTTGACAAAGTTCAGATGGTAAAGTGTAATGACTTTCACTTTGAATTTTAGCCCAAGACGGTTTTGCCCTCACATGGAGGGCACGTGCCGGAATATTCGGAAAATATTCCACCGGCGATGACCGTTATTGGGTAAAGTGCAAAACTTGTATAGTTTGTATGGTAAAGTGTGAAAGAAATTAGTTTATATGGTAAAGTGTAAAAAATCGCATAGTTTAGTGGGTTTAGTGTTTTTTCCTCTTTTTTTTTTTTTTTTAATTCTTCTAACATATCTAAAAGAAATAATCATGTATTTGTATCATTATTCTAAAAATCTCGGTCTATTCCTAATTAGTCTTTGCATAAGCACTAGGTTTCCCTTGTCTATCTATGTTATTTTTCCGATTAGGCCTAACCCAACTCCATCCAAGTCCAGCCTAACCCCGCACGGGCTCCGCCTAAGCGCTAGGCCCCAATCTACCACCCACCTAGCACCTAATGCTTTTTAGAACACTGGATTTTATATAATTATATTTATTAATTTAATGTCATTATTAATAATATTAAATAAAAGTAAATAATAATACTCACATTGTAATATACCTTTAGACATGCTCATTAGGTGTAACAATTTCTAACACAATTATATGAACTTAACACGCTATAAGCGGATTAGAGATGACGTTTCGCAGGTTAGGGTCAGAATCGGGCCGCACTCAATTAACATGAATAATAAACAGTCAGTTGGTGGTTAACTTGAAATGACCTGATTAACCCGTTTGACCCGATTGTGTTGTTATTATGTTACTTTTTCCAATGTTTTTGATTGATTGAATATGTTAATAGTATAATTATTGGATTTTAAAAATTACCAATGTATGTAATTGATGAGTGTAAAATATACGTGCATTTTGGGCTTAAAATGATATACATTTGATGCATTTGCAGGCATATTTAATGTGTTTTTACTTGGTTTCCTTAGAAGGGCATGATATTGCGCATTGTTGTAACGTTTTACAGGAAACGGAGCTTAAAACGAAGAAATATCAGTTGGAAGGCCCGGATAGGACTGACAAATGCGAAGAGAAGATCAAAAAGACGAAAAAAATGGACAAGAACAAGTCGCACGGCCGGACTGAGTGGTGTCACACGGCCGTGTAAAAATACCCGTATGAAATGACACAACCGTGTGAAAAAAGGGAAGAAACATGGGACGGAACCAAGCCGCACGGCTGGACCATGTGGGCCCACACGGGCGTGTGGTATTGGTCAGCGCAAAAACCCACACGGCCGTGTGATGTCACACGGCCAGGCCGTGTGGGGCTCTGCCACACGTTTTTCCGGAGTTCTTTTCCCGTTCCAACGCTACAAGTGATCTCTCCCAATATCTATAAAAGGGACCCAAGGCTTGCACGAAAAATCATCACTTCATACACAACACAACACATCAAATTACGAAGGAACACAAGATCCGAGGTCTTCTGAGAGAGCTAGGTCGCGGAGAACACCACAAGGCCTTTCGCATCTACGAGAGCACAAGAGCTTCGAAGGGCTTAGGATGGGAATCCATCTTGACAAGAAAGGGTTTTCTTTCTATGTCTAAATCTCTTGTATGTGCTTAAACAATGTCATAATGTTGATTTCGAATTTGTATGAATTGGTTATCAATGTTTGGCTAATCTTTCGGATCTTAGGAGAATAATCTAAATTGTGGATTCATGTTAAATCTTGATTAAAATTGTTTTCTTAATTGATTCATGCTTTCTATTTTATGAATTTGAGTGCTTATTCATAATCGCTTTTTATCTGGTCAATAATTAGCATGTCATATTGTTAGTGCGAAATTCGGAAGAGGAGTTCCAACAAAAATGGAAATTGAATTCAGACATAAATAGGTGTAACGAGTCGGGAGACCTACAACTGATTGTGGGGAGTCATTCAATTGATAAATCTTTTGGGAGTTAATAATAGTTGTAACGTATCGGGAGATCTACAATTGTTATTAATCTACTATTTATTTATCACCCGGGAGAGGGAATAGACTAACTTAGAAATTGAACCCATAGAATTGCATGAATTGGTTTTTGAAACTTTAATTGGATTTAATATTAAAGAAACATGTTGAGATTATGTGCCTAAGGTTGCTCCTGTAGTTGTTGAAAATACTTGTGGGGTTCGCAAATTTATTTATTTTTATTGTTATTTTCGATTTTACTTAAATTGGATATTTGGTCGCTTCAATAAAATTGTAATGCGATGGTATTATAGTTGAAGTGTTTCATATATCAATCCCTGAAGAATACGACATTGCTTGCCATTATTCTATAAACTACACTGTATACTTGCAGTTGTATGATCCAAAATATTTTTGGCGAACAAGTTTTTGGCGCCGTTACCGGGGATTTAAAGATTCTACTTAGATACAGTAATAAGTAGTTCAATCTTAATTGAAGCTTTTGTAAATAATTTTTTTATTTTCGATTTTTGTATTAAAAAAGATTATTTTTTCGATTTTTTTTGTAATTTTTTTATTACGATTTTCTTTTGTAAATTGTTTTTTATTTTTTTCGATTTTATTGATTTTTTTTATTTTTTCGATTTTTGTAATTTTTTTTTTATTTTATTATTTTTGATTTTTTTTATTGCTTTGTTTCTAACATCGTTTTTGTTCCCCTAAAAAAACATCATTTTTGTTGAATGCGAGACTGAAATCTTTGGAGACACAAGTAGCCCAAATTGCTCCTGCAGTGGGAGGCCAACATCAAAAAGGCAAATTCCAAGCGATACTGAACTTAATCCGAGAAAATAGTGCAACGCCATTAATCTGATGGATGGTACAGAATATGAGGGCTTAAGGATTTCAACCGACACGGTTCAACGACAATGATGTTAGAAATTTGAAGTCTGGCTGAAGACGTAAAACTTAGCGCTTTGTCGGAGGCAACCCAAGAGGTGTCGCGACAAACTCCGGGTAAAAAAAAAGACATGGCATACGCACACGAGCGTGTGGACGCACACGACCCGACCTTGCAATCTGGTCCTTCAAGTTTTCAATTTGACGGACGAGCTCCCGGCTTCACCGGAATGATCTAGGTAAGTACTCTTTACGCATTCTTCTTTACTTTTGATAATTTCCTCATATGTTCGGGACGAAACATGTTTTAAGTTTGGAGGAGTTATCAAGAATGCGTAATTTAGTATTGTTGCATTTTTGTATTGGATTTAGGATTGCATGTATAGCATAAAATAAATTTGAAAAAAAATGATTTTTCTTTTTTTTCGATTTTTTATTTGATTATTTTAGCACGTTTATCGCTTTAGCACGTTTAATTGCTTTTGTGTGTGATTTTTAATCAAGATTTTTGAATATGCCCAAAGCTTCCTTATGATACTATGAATTGTTGAGGAGATGTCTTTTATTTGGTTGACATTAGTTGAGAAAATTGGGCATTTGAGCATGTTGCGCAAAATAAGCCTGTAAGTTTTTGGGCCTTAAATTGCTTTATATTATGCAACTTATTTGTTCTTGAGTATGTCATTCATGATTGATAGAACTCTATAACTTGCTCCGGTATCTTCATTGAAGCTATGTGTGTGTGCAATTTTTGAAAATGATTTAAGGCCATCTGTGTTTAGCCTACTTAGCCTTAAAAGCCTACCTATGAACTCATGATTCCCTAGTTAACCAATTTTGAGCCAAAAACTTTTATTGTTAGCCATATTTTGATCTTAAAAATTGAAAATATGATTTTATCCCTGAAATTTCTTGAGCTTATAGAAAATGAATAAGTTTGGGGAGATGTGGTGGGAAAAAATTATGAAAAAGAGAGAAAGTTGACAAAAGAAAAAGGGATGAGCAGTGTCTGGGTAAATGATGAATGTATGAAGCTCGAAAACGAAAGAAAATCTCTGGGGAAAAAATACATAGAGAAAATTGAGGAAAAAAAAGAAAAATTCTGAAAAATTGAAAAAAATGAGAGCTTGAGGCTAAAGAAATAGAAAAGAGACAAACAGGCCTAAAGAATGAAAAAGAAGAAATAAGGGTGGAGTTGAGTTGAAAAAGAGAATATCTTGAAAAAAAATGAGTATCGTGCTGAAATTGGGTTGGTGAATTGCAAGTCTGTGCGTTTAAATTCTATTTGCTCAAGTCAAGTCACTTAATCCAAATTTCCCTACCCTTACCAAACAGCCTACATTACAACCAAATAAAAAGTCATTTTTGATTCTTAGATTGTGTACATAAAAGTAGTCGAGATGTTAGACATTTGCAAGCCTATGGTAGTTCTACTTTCACTGAATTGAATTTGAGCGAAAACACAATTCATACACTTCTGAGAGTCGAGTGATACACTATCTACTTGTGAGTCGCGATGTCGAGTACCCAAGAGAGTATTGACTATGCCGAGTTTATGAATGATGGCTTCTTAATTATGAATTACATGGTTTTCTTAAGTATGGAGTCAAATGAGATTTAATGTTCATATTGTTTGTGTGTTCTTTTTACCCCTTGATATTATTTTTCTTAATTCGCTCGAAGACGATCAATGCTTTAAGTTTGGGGGGATTTTGATGAGTGTAAAATATACGTGCTTTTTGGGGCTTAAAATGATATATATTTGATGCATTTGCACGCATATTAAATGTGTTTTTACTTGGTTTCCGTAGAAGGACATGATATTGTGTATTCTTGTAACTTTTTACCAGAAACGAAGCTTAAAACGAAGAAATATCAGTTGGAAGGTCCGGATAGGACTGATAAGTGTGAAGAGAAGATCAAAAAGACGAAGAAAATGGACAAGAATAAGTCACACTGCCAGACCGTGTGGTGTCACGGCCATGTGAAAATACCCGTGTGAAATGACACAACCGTGTGAAAAAAGGGAAGAAACAGGGGACGGAACAAAGCCAACGGTCGGACCATGTGGGCCCACATGACGTATGGTATTGGTCAGCGCAAAAACCCACACGGTTGTGTGATGTCACACGGCCAGGCCGTGTGGGACTCTGCCACGCGTTTTTCTGAAGTTCTTTTCCCGTTCCAACTCTACAAGTGATCTCTCCCAGCATTTATAAAAGGGGACCCAATGATTGCACGAAAAATCATCACTTCATACACAATACAACACATCAAATTACGCAGGAACACAAGATCCAAGGTCTTCTGAGAGGGGAGAGCTAGGTCGCGAAGAACACCATAAAGCCTTTCGCATCTACGGGAGCACAAGAGCTTTGAAGGCCTAGGAGGGGAATCCATCCTTACAAGAAGGGGTTTTCTTTCTATGTCCAGAACTCTTGTCTGTACTTAAACGATGTCATAATATTGATATCGATTTGTCTATGAATTTGTTATCAATGTTTGACTAATCTTTTGGATCTCAAAGGCATAATCAAAACTGTGGATTCATGTTAAATCTTGATTAATTGCTTTCTTAATTGACTCATGCTTTCTATTTTATTAATTCGAGTGCTTATTCTTAATTAATTTTTATCTGATCAATAATTAGCATGTCATATTTGTTATTGCAAAATTCGGAAGATGAGTTCAAACAAAGACGAAAATCGAATTCAGACATAAACGGGTGTCACTATAAGAAAACAATCAAATTCCAATGAAATAATTCCAACGGAATAAAAAACTGTTGGAATTTTCAAAATTCCAATGGAAATTCCAATGCTACAGCATACCATTAGAAAATTCCAACAGAAAGTCCAATGATAAGCAAAACCATTTGGTGCTATTGGAATATTTTTTCCGTAGGAATTTTTATTGGAATTTTGTCATTACAACGCCCATTATACCAATGGTGCTTTTCCATTGGGATTTCTGTTGGAATCGATAATTCTAATGGAAATTGGTCAAATACCAACATATTTTTTTCATTGGAATTCCCTTTTTTTCTTGTAGTGTGTAACGAGTCGGGAGACCTACAACTATTTGTGGGGAGTCATTCAATTCATAAATCTTTTGGGAGTTAATAATAGTTATAACGTATCGGGAGATCTACAATTGTTATTAATCTACTGTTTATTTATCGCCCAGGAGGGGGAATAGACTAACTTATGAATTGACAATTAAATTGCATGAATTGGTTTTGAAACTTTAATTGGATTTAATATTGAAGAAACGTGTTGAGATTATGTGCCTAAGGTTGATCCTGTAGTTGTTGAAAATACTTGTGAGGTTGGCAAATTTATTTATTTTTATTGTTATTTTCGATTTTACTTAAATTGGATATTCGGTCGCTTCAATAAAATTGGAATGCGATGTTATTATAGCCTAGGTTTTTCACATATCAATCTCTGAGGAATACGACCTTGCTTGCCATTATTCTATAAACTATACTGTACACTTGCCGTTGTATGATCCAAAATATTTTTGGCGAACAGTAACATAAAGTTTAGATTAAAATAACTTATACAATTCATTTAGTCCATATAAATAGATCAGTTATTTATATTTTTTAAATGGTCAGATTAGAGTTGAGAAAACTAATACAAATGCTCCATCCGTCCTAAATACATAGTCCACTATTGTTTTTTGGGATGTCCCAAATATATAGTCCAGTTTCCATATTTAATAGTATTTTTTCCATTCTTTTACCATTATAACCCTATTTAATACGCATTCTGTAATTTACACTATTTATTAAATAGGGGCAAATCAAGTAATTGTTTTGTATACTTGTAATTTTCAATACTTTTTCTTAATTTGTATGAAAAGTTTAACTGGACTATATAATTGGGACGGATAAAATAACATGAATTTGATATTTCAACACGATCCCCGAACGCATTTGTGTTACCCTTAATGCTCTTATAATTGAAGTCCCTAAATCACATAAAACGAGAGCAAATTCGAGTTCGATCGTGCGAAAACAAAAGCAGGTTTGAGAGCATCAAAATTTAAAATACTTGAAGATGAGTGGTTATGTGTGTGTATAAAAAAATAATTAAAACTCATTATTCGGATGTATATTAAACAAATAAACACGGTGTCTCAACTTATTTTAAAAATTGTTTGGCATGTAACAAACACAAATTAATATGATGATTATTCTCACATGAACCTTGAAAATTATTTAATAAGTCTGAGTGGGCCTTTATTTATTTGTCTAGTTAGTTTTGTCTAATGAAGGGGGAAAACGAAGATTATTGGTGGAGAAGTAGAGAACTTTTGACGCTCAAACTCCTAGTATAAGTTTACAAAGTGACAATTTGTTGAGCGCAACTCTCGACCTTTTTTCTTGTTTTTTTTTTTATTTATTTTTTAAACTTTTTACCTTAATTTTTCTAAGACCTCATATGAAGTGTTAAGTAATGACAAAATATTAGACAGTTAACCTTCCCCAGTGAATGTGGCTAGGGGTGTGCACGGTATGGGACGGTTCGGAGATTTGGAAATCTCCAGAACCGTCCCGAAATTCGGAGATTCTGAAAATAAATCTCCAGAACCGAAAATCGGTTCTAGCTTCGGGTCCTCGGTTCGGAGTGGTTCGGTACGATTCTCGGTACGGGTATTTGAAAAATCTCAAGAACCGTATCATAAATATTTTCGCTACGATACGGTTCGGGGAAAGTCAAAAAGTCAACGGATATTTTCGGTTCGGAGATCTTTCGGTCCGGATATCGGTTCGATTTCGGTAATCTCCAAGTCCCGTGCACAACCCTAAATGTCGCAGTTGTAGTATGTCCATTTGGCAAATGAATTGAAACTGAGCCAGGTGTGGGATTGTTTTCGAATAAGGAAAGATCACCAATAATGTGGTATGTAGCACCTGTGTCTAATATCTATTTTGAATGATTATCTGGTTGTGTAGAATAGACAGAAAATATACCTGAAATTAGGGGTAACCACAGTTCCAAAACCGCCGGTTCCGATTCCTTATTTTGGAGGAACCGAAACTGAAATCGTTGTCTCACAGTTCCGATTTGACACCCGGTTCCTCCATGGTTCCGGTTCCAATTTTAACCGAAACCGTTTGTTTATCTTTAGATAATTTTTTGATTTTTTTAATAATAGTTATCAATTTCAGTTACAAAAAAAAGGGAAAAGGAAGAAAAAGACTTGGACTTAATATTCAATTAAATTTTGTATTTAATATTATAATAATATTAAACTGTCTATATATACTATTAGAGCATAGACGAATCAAAGTTCACGTAGTTCGCTTACAACATTTGGTTTAAAACGTATCTCATGTAGTCACGAATATAAAATATTACAATAAACATTTAACATTTCTTCTAGCATATTTCAACCAAAAAACATAAAAAACGTTGGTTTTAACCTTGAAACCAGTGGTTTTAATTGCCGGTTCCATCACGGTTCCACATACGGTTCTAACTGATGGTTAAAACCGCTGGTTCCACAGCTTTTGAGACCAAGGAACCAGAACCAAAACCGGTCTACACGGTTCTAATTCCGGTTTTGGAACCATTGACCACTGTTCCGATTCTGGTTTGGAACCCAATTTTGGTTCCATTTGGCCACCCCTACCTGAGATGGATGTGGCAGTAGTATGAACAACGTTCTCATTTGACTGAGAAGCCTGAGTTTGATGTTGTTGTTCTTTGGCGCATGCTAAATATTGCTGAAACAATTCAGGAGAAAATAAAAGGATTATCAACTTTCTCAGAATCTTGTGAAGATTGTACCACTGCATTAGCAACATGATCCTCGACAATTCTTGAGCTTTTAGTTTGGACTTTCCAACCTAGTGGATAGTCTATAAGTTAAAACACTTATTAACAGTATGTTGATTAAAACCACAATGAGTACATTTAGGCCTCTTTTTGTTCTTTTGAATCTGAAATCTTAAAATATTGGATTGCTTTGCTAGAATTGGCGTTGACTCCATAGCAGGTAGCATAGTAGATGAATTTTGTAGTCCTCTTTGTGATTCTTCTTGCAACAAAATAGAATAAACCGTTGCAAGGAAGGGTAGGGGAGAAGACAACAACAATTGGCTTCTAATTTGTGCATATCACTCATGTAATCCTACCAAAATTTTGATAACGGACTGATTCTTTGAGTTGCGATCATGACAACAACTATATTACAGAACAAAGTGCATACAAGAACACTTAGTGATAGGGCTAAAACTCACATATTCATCCCATAATCCCTTAAACCGATTATAATAAGTGGTAATGGAGTTAGACCCTTGAGAGATATAACTTAAAGATTTTTCTAAATGAAAGACTCTTGGTCCATCACTTCTCACATATCTAACCTTAAACTCATCTCAAACTTCTCTTCCAGAGTTAAAATAGAGAAGACTCTGCCGTATTTCTATAGAGATTGAATTTATTGTTAGGAAAATTTATGTTTAGATTTTGATGATACCATGTAACTTAGAATAGGAAGTTGGCACCCTATTTTACTTATATTTCAACTTGTAATAGGCAGGACTGCATGAGCTGAGTTGGAGTCATCTAAGTTGAAGAAATACAAGAGTCAACTGAAGATCGAAGTGAAGACCCAGCTGTGTGTCAACTGTGTGAAATCAAGATGAAAGTCACAGAGTCGACTGAAGAAGAGACCCAGCTGTGAGACAACAGAGTAAAGGAGGAAGAAGTGGCAGTCAAGTCAGTTGAGAGCCAAGTCTGCCAGTTGACAGACAGTTGAGTCATTCCTAAAAGGATGGAGCTGACTTAAATCAAAGGGGTAAAGGCAGCTGTCAAGTCAAGTCGACTGATATAAATCCGTTGCACAAAAGTCAAAGACTTTACTTATTATAGTAATACGTCCATGCTGCCATGTCTAAAAGTGCTCATCCCAGAAGCGTGCAAATAGAATAAACCAATGGGAAGCACTGAGCTTGTGTTAGAACCTGAAAAGCTAAACACCTCATCAAAATGAGGAAATGTCACCATCACAAGCTGCAGATCAAGAAAAGACAAGCCAACGACCAAGAAATGTGATTTGAAAATTACCTATCTCTTCAATGGGCAAATTTTCAAATAAGCATTATAAAAGGTTCAGGAAGCAAGTGAGAGAAGGTTACATATATTACAAGCATTCAAGCAAGCAAACCTGCAAAAATACTTTCAAGCTTTCAAAGATATTCCTCAAGCCTAAAATCGAAGGAACTCGATCCAACACATTCAGTGAATGAAATAATACTTCATCAAGTTGAAGAGGAAACAATTTGAAGAACTAAAGCGGTCTACTCTCCAAGGTCGAATGAGTTGTAGTAAGGTTCAAGGTCGAACCAGAAGCTTTGAGCTCGTTGGAAGGCTGTGTAATCAATTCCAAGAGTTCGAAGGTGGCTGAAGTAGCAAGGCATCTGTTTTGTGAAGAAGTTCGAGTCCCGGAGCAGCCACCGTGTGATCAAGGCGACTCGACTCAGATCGATAACTCGCTTGTAACCAGGTCTGTTACTTAGTGGATTCCTCCAGAAGTTGGAGAAGAGTGGATTAGAGGAATTACCCCATCTTCGAACCACTACTTGTGTCATTTTACTTACAACACTTTACTTTCTTGCATATTATTGATATATGCTGCTAAGTTAAAATTGTTAAACTCAACTGATAATAACCTTGCTAAAAACAAGTGTTGAAAACAAGTTTAAAACATCACGAGTGAAAAGTCTTCCGCCGAACAAAACCAAATCAACTGCAAAGTTAAGTGTTAGCTGATCCAACTGAGTTATACTATCAACAGCTCAGTCGAGTCTGTTGAGTGGGTAACTTTGCTGAAGAAAGCCAACCTAGTTGTCCCTCAACGACTTAGCTGATTTGAGTTAACTCTGTTAAAATTATTTAAAAGGACTAAGTTCAAAAATTTGGTAAGGTTTATTCAACCCCCCTTCTAAACCTTACAACTCACCCCTTGGGACCTACAAGTGGCATCAAAACGGTTGGTTCATTGAGCCTTCCACACTGGTTACTGAACTAGATCTCAATCTTTTCAAAAGATACAACACTTGAGTTTTTAAAGCTTTTATTTCAAAAGCAAAGTTATTATCATGGAAGCAAATCTAGCTCACATTCCCATGTTTACTGTGGAAGAGTTTGATGACTGAAAAATTCGTATGCAGGCTCACCTATCATCTTTGCACAATGAGATGTGGCTCGTGATAGAAGATAGACCACTGCAAATCCTAAAGGTCAACACTGCTGTAAGAAGAGCACCTACAGCTGAAGAAGAAGATGCTGCAGCAGAGCCCAGACCTGCTATGGTTGAAAAGCCACATTATGAATGGACCAACGAAGATAGAAAAAGATACAACCTTGACAATATTGCCAAGGACATCCTTTGCAAGACCTTGGATAAGGTTATGTTCAACAAAGTCAAATCATACAAATCAACCAAAGAAATTAGAGATAAACTAACCTTGATTTGTGAAGGATCTGAACAGATTAAAGAAAATAAATTAATTGTTGCAGTCCAAAAATTTGAAAATTTTAAAATGCTCGCAGGTGAGAGTCTGGATCAGTTGGATGCCAGATTCACAAAAATCACAAATGAGCTTTCAGCTCTTGAAAAGGAGTACACTCAAAAGAAGATGTGCATGATGATCCTGTGATCCCTCCCAACTGAGTGGGAAATAAAGGTCATGGCCCTGAGACATTCCATAGACCTCTCTAAATCATCAAATCATGAGTTATTCTCAGATCTCAAAGCATATGAGTTTGAGCTGAGAAGAAAAGAGCAATAGAAAACAACTATACCCAAGACAGCTGCACTGATGGCCAGTGAAGGGAAGAAAGTTGAGCCAAATGAAACAAGTGACCAGGAGGAAATTACCCTTATGGTGAAAAGGTTCAATAAGTTCTTTAATAAGAACTATAAAAGAAACAAGGGTGAAACCTCGAGAAGACACTCAGCACCCTCCAAAGTAAGGGAGGACAGGCCACCCAAAAGAGTTGAACATCAAAGAGCTGACTATCAGAGAGCTGATAAACAGAGAGCTTAGAGAGCTGCATTGCAGAGAGCTGAAAACTTGTGTTGGAACTGTAGACAACCAGGATACTTTGTTGTTGACTGTTTTTATCCACCAGTCAACAAACACATAAATGAAGAGGATAGAAGAGTCTTCAAAAAGAGAAGACAAGAAAAGAAGAAAGCCATGTTGGCTGTTGAGACTGCTGAACCAGCCAAGTGCAAGGAACCAACAGACTCGGATAGTAGTGAAGCAACTACTCCAGTGACACTGAGGAAGAGGCCTTGATCTGCTTCATAGCCAAGGAACAAGATCAAGAAGATGAGTTACACTCTAACTTATCTCATTCAGATTCTAGTGATAGTGATAGTGACACAAACACTTTCTCACCCACAGATCTTTATGATTCAATTGACAAAATGATGAAAGACTTTGAGCACATCAAAACCCCACACACACTTTTAAATGAGGAAAACAGCCAGCTTAAATACCAAAACTCACAGCTGACTAAAGAGCTGAGTACTCTAAGTCGTATAACTGATGAGAATAGAAAGCTAAAGGCTGAAAATGCCAAGATCCAAGCAGAGTTAGCTGCTACTGAAAAGAGAGAGAAAGATCTAAAAAATGTGATTGCTTCATTTACAAAGGCTCCAAATCATTGGATGAACTTATAATGACTCAAAAAGAGTGTGGAGACAAAACATGCATAGGATTCGATTCCTTTGTGCATGGTCAAACTCCTAGAGTGATTTTGGAAAAAGGATCCTCAAGCAATGAGGGAGTCCAAAAATCTAAAACACCATATGTTGCACCAACACCCACACCAAAACATAATCACAATCATACTCGCCTTGGATATAAGGGTAAAGAAAAGAAGCCAATAGAGTATTCTGAAAGGACAGCTGAAATGAAATTCAGAAAAGTCCATTAGCAAACTCCAAACAAAAAATACTCTGTGAAAGCTAAACAGAGCTACCAAAATCCCCAGAGATTTCATCAAAGAAATTCATATGATGGGAATGGTAGAAACTATTCAAACCAAGTTGATTGGAACAACCAAGTGAGATATCAGTAAAGACCTATGGGATACAAGCCAAGATGACAAAGACCTCAACCTCAGCAAAGGTCATTCCCAAGGCACAAAAGCTATTATCAGCATACATATGCACCCATGCACAAAACCCATCAAGCACAAAAATTCCACTATTACCCCAAGAAAGCAAATACTCAAACAAATACACAGGCATACAGACAAAAAGACAGCTATATGATCCTAAAAACCTCAAGCAATTTGCTAATGTGCACTATGATTATGGAACTGATAGATGGCAACCTCTTAGAGTCAGATCATCTGGCTATAATAGGTTGGTTGGAACATCTTATAGTACTAACCCCCCAGGACCTAGGCAAGTATGGGTACTTAAAAATTAATTTCCTTGATTGCAGGTTCAAGGAACAACTGAGTGCCAAGGAACCTGGTATATGGATAGTGGATGTTCCAGACATATGATAGGGAATAAGAAAAATCAGTCCAAGTTCAAGGAAATCAAAGGTGCAAAAGTCATATTTTGAGGAAATGAAGCTCCAAGGAGATCAAAGGCACAAGATCCATAAAGAAAAATAGATTGGAGATCACGATGTTGCATATATTGAAGGTCTCAACTTCAATCTCATCGAGCATCGCCCAACTCGTGACAAAGGCTACAATGTGGGATTCAATATGGGAGTTTGCCAAATCAAAGATGCTGAATCAAATGAAATTGTGCTACAAGGAACAAGGCAGAAGAACATGTATGTAGTGGATTGGTCAATCACTACACCAAGCACATGTCTCATGTCTGCTAGCAAAAAGAGTACAAATCAAGTTGGCTATGTCACAAGAAGTCGAGTCACCCGAACTTCAAGACAATCAACAAGCTTGCAAGGAGTCATCTTGTGGAAGCATTTCCTGACTCAGTATACAAGAAAGAAAGCATTTGATTCATTCTAGATGGGAAAGCAAATCAAATCATCCCTCAATAATAAGCCAAGTCCTTCTTCAAAAAGGATCTTACATCTGTTGCATATGGACTTATTTGGTCCTCTTGAACCAACCAACATCAGTGGAAATAATTACACCTTAGTGGTGGTGGATGATTACTCAATATATACATGGACAATCTTCATGTGTAAAAAGATGGAAACACTGCAGAAATTGCCTCAGCTGATGAGAAGAGTTCAAAATGAGAAAAGTCAAACCATTATAAAGATAAGATCTGACAGGGGAATTGAGTTTGTCAGTGGGATTATAACTTAGTATTGTGTTGAAAATGGCATTGTTCATGAGTTGTCAGCTGTAAGAACTCCACAACATAATGGAGTAGCTGAAAGAAGGAACAGAACTCTCAAGGAAGCTGCAAGGACAATGTTAGCTGAAGTTGGATTGCCTAAGAGATTTTTGGCTGAAACCATAAATACTGCTTGTTACACTCAAAATAGATGCATGATCAATAGGAAACTGACTAAAACTCCCTATGAAATTTGGATAGAGAGAAATCCAAATGTTGGATACTTCAAAATCTTTTGATGTAAGTGTTTCATCCACAACAATGGCAAGGACAACTTAAAAGATTTTGATGCTAAAGTTGATGAAGGTATCTTTTGGGGATACTCAGCTAAAAGTAAAGCTTATAGAGTGCTAAACAAGAGGACTATGTTCACAGAAGAGTCTATCCATGTGGTGTTTGATGAGCCAAATGTAAATGGAGAAGACATAGATAAGTTAGCTGAGAAGCAGAATTAGCCAACTATGCAGAAGAGTTCCTATGTTGATGCAGATGTGAGAGAACTCAATCCAGAAGAAGATGAGATAGTTGAATCTCAAAGACAGCTGGAAGGTCTGTAGCTGAATAATGATGAAGAAGCTGTTCAAGAAAACTTAGCTGCAAGACGGCTGAATCCAGCAGACTTACTCCAACCAGATGTGAGATGGCTGAGAGACCATCCACCTGAGTTAATTATTTGAGATGTTAGAGATGGAATAAGAACCATATCCAGAGCTCAACATGAAGCCATGTGTACTTGTTTCATTTCCCAGATAGAGCCTAAAGATGTGTCTCAAGCATTGGATGACACACATTGGATTCAGGTTATGCAGGAAGAGCTTAATCAAATTAAAATAAACAAAGTATGGGAACTAGTTCAGAGGCCTACCCACCAAAATATTATTGGTACTAAGTGGGTATTCAGGAACAAGATGAATGAGGAAGGATCTGTAGTAAGAAACAAAGCAATGTTGGTAGCTAAAAGGTATTGCCAAGAGGAAGGAATAGATTTTGACGAAACATTTGCTCCTGTTGCTAGATTAGAAGCAATAAGGAAGTTTTTTGCTTATGCTGCACACAAGAACTTCACTGCATATCAAATTGATGTGAAAGGTGCATTTTTAAATGACTTTTAGAAGAAGAAGTCTATGTTAAACAACCTCCAGGTTTTTAGCATAAAACTATTGGAGACAAAGTCTACAAGCTCAAGAAAGCACTGTATGGATTGAAACAAGCACCAAGAGCGTGGTATGACACATTGTCACAATTTCTAATTGAAAATGGATTCACCAAAGAAAAAGTTGATAGAACACTATTCAGAATTCAAGATGGAGAGAGTATACTACTTGCTCAAATTTATGTGGATGATATCATTTTTAGATCCACAAATAAAGAGTTGTGTGATAAATTTTCAAACCTCATGCCAGGAAAATTTGAAATGAGCATGATGGGAGAGCTGACTTTCTTTTTAGGACTTCAAGTCAATCAAATGAAGTATGGAACCTTCATAAGTCAAACCAAATATACCATAGATTTGATGAAGAAATCTGGTATGGAAGAGAAATCATCTGTGAAGATTCCAATGAACACTTCAATTAAGATGGATATGGACGCAGATGGCAAAGATGTTGATCAAACTAGATATAGAGCTCTCATTGGATCATTGCTCTATTTAACAGCAAGTAGGCCAGACTTCACCTTTACTATAGGTGTATGAGCAAGATTTCAATCCGCACCAAAAGAGAGTCACATGACCGTTTGTTTCAGCTGAAAGTGCAATTCAAGGAGTTGAGACTCCGACGGATGCCATTGAATACCCCAAAGCAGGTTCATCTGCTGAAGGGACAAGCGTAGAAGACCCTGCTGCGGTTGAGACTGCACACAGGGATATACAAGGCCCATTAGCGGTTCAGACTGCTGAGGGTGATGAAGGCCTCGATGAGGTTGAGATTTCCGTAGGTAAGAAAGTTGTTGAGGAAGAGCCTACTCCTCATGTGGAGATTGCTGGAGAAGAAGAAGAGATCAGCGCCCTTCATGATTCCCAGGAAAATATTGATACCGGATTCCTGAAATCTAATAATGAAGCTGAGTCCAGTCCCATTGATACATCTAACAAGGACACAGCTAATGAGGATGTACAGGCACACGGAGCCAAGTTGGTGATAAGGCAAAACGGAGCCAGTTTACACATAATTGAGTCATTCTTAAAAGGTTGGAGCTGACTTAAATCAAAGGGGTAAAGGCAGCTGTCAAGTCAATTCGACTGATATAAATCCATCGCACAGAAGTCAAGGACTTTACTTGTTATAGTAATACATTCGTGCTGCCATGTGTAAAAGTGTTCATCCAAGAAGCGTGCAAATAGAATAAACCAATGGGAAGCACTGAGCTTGTGTCAGAACCTGAAAAGTTGAACACCTCATTAAAACAAGGAAATATCACCATCACAAGCTGCAAATCAAGAAAAGACAGGCCAACAACCAAGAAGTATTATTTGAAAGTGAGAGAAGATTATCTATCTCTTCTACGGGCAAATTTTCAAATAAGCATTATAAAAGGTTGATGAAGCAAGTGAGAGAAGATTACCTATATTACAAGCATTCAAGCAAGAAAACCTACAAAAATACTCTCAAGCTTTCAAAGATATTCTTCAAGCCTAAAATCGAAGGAACTCGATCCAACACATTCAGTGAAGGAGAGAATACTTCATATATCAACTTGAAGAGGAAACAGTTTGAAGAACTAAAGGGGTTTACTCTCCAAGGTTGAAGGAGATGTAGTAAGGTTCAAGATCGAACCAGAAGCTTTGAGCTTGTTGGAAGGTTGTGTTATCAATTCCAAGAGTTCGAATGGAGCTGAAGTAGGAAGACAGTTGTTTTGTGAAGAAGTTGAGTTCCAGGAGCAGCCAGCTGTGTGATCAAGGCTGACTCGGACTGATAACTGCGTTGTAACTAGATCTGTTACTTAGTGGATTCCTCCAGGAGTTGGAGAAGAGTGGATTAGAGGAATTACCCCATCCTCGAACTACTATAAAATTTGCTTGTGTTATTTTACTTACAACAATTTACTTTCTTGCATATTATTGATATTTGCTGCTAAGTTAAAATCGTTAAACTCAACTGATAATAACCTTGCTAAAAATAAGTTTAAAACATCAAGGGTGAAAAGTCTTCCGCTGAACAAAACCAAATCAACTGCAAAGTTAAGTGTTAGCTGACCCAGCTGAGTTATACTATCTACAGCTCAGTCGAGTCTATTGAGTGGGTAACTTCACTGAAGTAAGCCAACCTAGTTGTCCCTCAAGGACTTAGCTGATTTGAGTTAACTCTGTTAAAATTATTTAAAAGGACTAACTTCAAAAATTTGGTAAGGTTTATTCAACCCCCTTTCTAAACCTTACAACTCACCCCTTGGGACATACATTTAAGATCCAAGAAAGAACCAAATTATTGGTTCTTGTCCAACAATTGAACAACATGGTATTGGATGGATCTGGCACAGAAATTGAGCCATCAACAAAACCATTTTTGTTTTTAAAATTTAAGGCCATGAGAACAACCTTACTCCAAGAATTGTAATTCTCCCCATTGAAAGATTTATAGACAATAACCACACTCGAATTATTGTTCGGGTGCAAGAAGAAAGGAGAATTGTGATCCTCAACCGAAGAGTTAATGTGGATGGTAGCCATTCAAAAAACAATACAAGATCTCCCAAAACTGATTGAATTTTTGATGAAGATAACTTCTTATCGTTGTTAATTTCAATTAACAGATGAATTCATAGCACTGAATGTAGATGGGGGAAAGAAAAAAAACTAAACTGATACCATGTGAACGGTGGCATCATTCATAGCACTGAATATAGATGAGAGCATGAGAGAAAAGATGAAGTCGAACTTTTATTCAAGCTGTAGAAATGAAAATGTTGAATTGTACAGGAGGGTGATCTACCCATTACATAGATGAAAAATATAATATAACTTTTATCAACTACCTAACTAAAATACACTTGTACTTCAACTAACTTTAATTGACTTTTGAATCTGGTTTGATACTTGTATCTTGACACACAATTTACCTAAAATGAACTTGAATTTAGCGTGGACTAAGTTCGATTTGGATTAATATAGTGGTTAAGTAGGTCCAATTTATATTTCTTATTCATCTAAGATTTTGATTAGGTCATTATTTTAATCCCATAGTTTGAACAAACGAATTCAATAATTATTTTGAAACTTAGATTTTGAGAACACTACAAGAAAAAATCAGTTTACCTACAAAAAAATCTGCAGGTAAGTATTAAGAAAATTGTAAATTATAGGTAATATCATTGTAGGTAAAATCATTATTTTAGGTAAAATATTTACCTACAGAATGTAAAATTATTGGTAAATACCTACATAAAATCTATCGGTAATTGAAAAGCTGTCGGTAATATCTCGGTGTAATTTGGGAAAAATAATATTTTTTGTTCTGTAGGTAACTGTAAAATTTAGTGACAAAATCATTTCTGTCGGTAAACCGGACTTTTCTTGTAGTGGAAGGTCAATTAAAGATAAGAGCAAGAAGGAAAACTAAACAACGATAAAATGAAAAAAAACACTGTAGTAACGTAAATTGTGGTAAATTTCACAAATAATCTCATGTATATTATACTTTTTAAATGTTATTAATAATTAAATGATGACTAATTTTTGAGGCAAATTAAATAATGAATTAATTTACTATTTCCAATAAATGTCCAAACTGTAGTTACATTTACGTAGTCCTGCCGTACTAACTCTGCTAAGGTCCGTGCAACCAAAGCTCCCGCTGAGTTTCCCAGGAAACAATTGGGCCATAATGGGCTTTCCCAAACTTCCCTCGAGATCCTACTTTTGGGCCTTACAAATATTGTTGCCACATTGAAAGTACTCGGGCCAAATCTTGATCCAATTAAATTTGTCTCGACATCAACATATCAAATATTAGTTTCTTAGCTTCACTTGTCCATATCATTAAATTTACAGTGTAATCTTTGAACGCAATCATTACTTCTCAGTTCTCCTCTCGAAGGAGTTGATGTCACCCTCTAGGGTTTTTGTAAGGATTTTTCTGGTGTCGGGCTTTCCGTTGAGATCTCGTTCTTTCTCCATCTTATCTCTCTCCATAAACTCTTGTTTCTCTTCTGTTTCGTAGTTGATCAATCTCTGTTGTGTTTTTTTTACGCTGGTCTCTCACTATTTTTCTTTTTTCTCTTCTATTGTGTTGCTTTGTAGGTTGCATGTGTGCCAAGGGCTTCGCGGAGCTTCGCCTACCACCTTGGTCTGGGTAGGGTTTGCTACCGGAGCCAAGACAAGTTTGTTTCATACACTGTGTCTTGTAACATCCCTGTTCATCGTTCGAATCTCAGACATTGTTCGCCTTATTTTTAGCTTCACCGCAAGTGTACGGTGTAGTTTATAGAATATGGTTAGCAAGGTCGAATCCACATAGACTAATAAATTATTGTACTAAGTATTGAGATTGTAATAGTCTTATTTTTATCTAGACGATCGAAATTGGGTGATTGGTTTTGTAAAAGCAAGACAATAATTTATCATAAAAAGACAAAGTAAGAGTTGATTGAAAGGTCAAGGAGATGAATGGATTCCAGGGTTATGGTTTCAGTTAATATCCCTCTTGTTATCTGATTAATCACAACCAAAGTTATTATTTTTCTTCCCTATAAGACAATCACGAAAGTATTTTATCCTCTCTCTCGAGATGTATATAAAAACGTTGATTGGATTATCTATGCTAGCATCTCTACTCAACATAAGATATCTAACTCCCAAAAGCACAAAAGATTAATAATCCTCACAAATATTTACAGACTTCTCAATGATGCAAATATTCATGTCAAGTACCCAAAGATCTAATATTGAAACTCATCTCTCGAATTATGAATCAATACATCAAAACAATTTAAACCAAAGGCCTTTTGATAAAACAAGAAATAAAACAGAGTACTCGAATAGGGTTTGAAAATAATAACTTCAAGTCCAATTAAACATCAAACAAAAGTATCCATTAACCTACTCCCAGACCCGGGAATCACAAGGTGTTTAGCTAGACATGAGAAATAAATAATTCATAGACAAATTATTCAAGTTCATATCTAACTAATTGAAAGTAAAAGATACTATGTAATGACAAAACTCAGGGATGTCGATGATCTCTCGATCTACTTCAATCCTCAAGCATGTGGTTGCGACCTCGATCAATCTCCTGAATCCTCCGGTAGAAGGTTGCTCTTTTCTCTGCTTTCTAGGGCAAATATCAGTGTGTCCTTATTTGGGGCCGCCTTGTCTCTATTTGTACTCCCGTTGGGTCAAAACCTGAATTTACCGCACAGATGCACGGGCCATGCGCTGACGCACGACCAGCCCGTGCGTCAGGCCGTAGGCATTGTCTTTTACTGAGTTGACGTGTGTCCTGGCACGACCAGGTCGTGCGTCCTGCCGTAGGATCATTCTTCCAGGGTGATGGCGCACGGGCCATGCTATAGACGCACGCCCTGCCCGTGTGCCCCTGCTATGGACGTATTTTTTTCGTGCCTTTCTGTTTCTTGCCCGGTTTGTCTGACTTCTTCTCGATTTGACTCCAAACATCATATATTCGCTCGACTATTGGCGGTCTTTTACCGCAATGCTCCGATTTGTCACCAAAATGCTACAAATATCGTTTAATTCCTATAAAACGAACAATGCGTAATACCTTTTCCATTTTACAAGAATATAGCCCATTTTACTCAAGTAATGCATGCATATCAACTTATTCTATCCACAATTAAGCCCAAAATACATGCAAAACTCATACCAATCAGACACAACCTCTGAAAATATGGAGGATTTAACGGAAAGGGAAAAGGAAGTTGTGGATCTAGATGACTCTTATACTACTGATTTGAGTCATACAACGCAAACGGAATATTGTTTGGTGGGCAAACTATATACAGATAAATCCTGGAAATCGTTCTACTTAATCGAAGTAATGAAAAAGGCGTGGAAAACAAAAAAGCCAATAATAGCTAGAGAATGGGGAGCCGATCTTATATTACTTCGATTTGAAGATGACAAGGATAGGGAAAAGGTGTTGGCAAACCAACCATGGCATTATGACAGAGGCCTATTTGCCATTCGCAAGCTAGAAGATGATAAACAGTCATCCATGACTAAGGTTACCAAAGTTGCGTTTTGGATTCGAGCGTATGATGTCCCGGTGGTATGCATGAACCCTAATTCTGCACAAACCCTAGCACGCCAACTGGGTGAACCGGAGATACTGGATCTTTCCACAGAAAGACTATTTGGCAAATTCATCTGATTCAGATTCTGATCGATATTACCAAACCTTTAAACCAGGTTATGACTATCAGAGTTCAAGGCAATAAATTGGTGCCACCTCTCAAATACGAAGTGCTGCCCACGTATTTATTTTGTTGCGGGATGATTGGACATTTTTTCAGGAACTATGAAAGTTATGACCAGAATGAGTGCCAGGCAACGATAAGCATGAAGTATGGACCTTGGTTGAAAGCCTCTCTTCTTTTGACATTCCTCTTCCCTGAAAGACCATATACGCGAACCCCTACGTCCCTTAATCTTTTTTTACGTGAACAATCAGCGGAATCATCTTCATCATCCCAACATCCTACACCTATAGACTGATGCCAGCACAATTTAGCCCCACCCCACAAAAACCTTCTTCCAGCCAGTAATGGAAACATATCTCCGTCAACACGACCTTATCCACAAATCACTCCAATCCCTATCACTCACCTCACGACCCCATGATGACAAAGAAACCTTACCAGCTCCCGACCAGTCTAGCCTAACTAAACCTATACCGAAAAACAAAGCACCTCATGTCCCCGATATATCACATGATACAACCTCTGCACAATCCCTTGAACCAGCCCCCATCCAATCTCATAAACCCCAACATCCTCTTCCAACCGACAAGCCTAATGCAGTATCCCCTCTAAAAACCAACTCAAACCCAATCCTTGTTGCTCCATGCAACCCATATAATCATAACCCGCTAACCAATCCAGTATTCTAAAAAAACCATCACAACCCTCAAAATCTAGCCCTCCACCCCCTCCCCCCAGCAAAATACAATCCCCCTCACAACCTCTTAACCCCAGCACATCCTGAAAATCCTTACCCCTAGCCACAAACCGTAAAACTATTGGAGTCATTTGAAGAGTCGTACCCCTGCAAAAAAACTAATCAAATCTTCTTCCAATACTAAAAGAAAACTAGATGCGGAGTCCCCCTGTGCGTCTGATATTGAGTCCACAAAGGCGAAAAAAACAAAAGAGTTCAGATTATTCAATACTCCAAGTACTTTTCATTTAACGCGGAGAATGCGGCGAAGTAGTCCCGCCGATCCCAATGAGTTGCTTTAGTTGGAACTATCGAGGGCTTGAGAATTCACTGACAGTTCGAGTGCTTAAACGATTTATCAATGAAAATGATCCCACTTGTTTTCCTTATGGAGACCAAAATGCACAAAGAGGAAGTTGTAGACGTAACAAAAAATTTCGGTTATGAAGGAATTCATGTAGTAAGTTGTGATTCGTTGAACGGAGGCAAGAGAGGTAGGCTGTGCTTACTTTGGAAAGAAAACATTGGTTTTAATGTTCTATTGGATTCATTGCACTACATTGATGGGATGGTAGTCGGTGTGGATAAACAATGGCGTCTGACGGGAATTTATGGGTGGCCGGAGGAGAGCTTAAAGAAGTATAGGTGGGGTCTCATTCGTGAGTTAGCGAACATAATCGACTCAAGTTTGCTTTGTTTGGGGGACTTCATGAGATCTTATACAACTTCGAGAAAATCGGAGGTACACTGAAAGAGGATGTAAGGCTTGCGAAATTCCATACAGCCATCCATGAGGCACAATTGGATGATCTGGGATATGAGGTGTACTCTTTCACTTGGACGAATGGCCAGCAAGGGGAGGCTAATATTCAGGAGCATCTTAATAGATGTTTTAGCAATCAGGGATAGATTACTATGTTTTCGGGATACACAATATACCACCTTCCTAGAGTGACGTCACACCATTGCCCAGTGTTAATCCGATGGTAACACACTTAAAGAAGTGGACGACAACAGAAAATGAAAAAGAGAAAGTTATTCAGATTTGAGGCTATGTGGTTATTAGACGAATCATGCCTACAAGTAATCCACAAAACCTGGGATCAGGGGACAGCAACACCGAACATTAATTCCATTTCTGCTAGAATACAAGAATGCAAAGTCCAACTATCGTTATGGGAGAAATCGCATTTTGGGAATATTGGGAAACATCTGCGGGATTGTGAAGAAGTCCTACATAATAGAGAAAATATGATTGCCCCACATCAAGAATTGATGGAAATGCATCGGCTTGAGGCTAAACTACGCGAACTCCACGTGAAACCGAAAAGAATATGGCGCCAACAATCTCGGGCTAACTGGATTAAGGTCGGGGATCAAAACACGACCTTTTTCCATAGGTTAGCTAATGGTTGTAAGGCTAGAAATTCGGTAGACATAATTCGAGACTCGGATGGGTTGTGGAAAAAAGAGGCCGATGAAATTGGACAGGTTTTCAATGATTATTTTCAGGGGCTGTTTATCTCGGAGGAGAACCTGGGTATGGACAACGTACGAGACACAGTAGAGAACAAAATGTTAGATACCACGTGTGACACCCTATCTAGAACTTTCGTGGCGGAGGAAGTAATGGCTGCTCTGGCACAATTGCATCCTACGAAAGCACCCAGACCGAACGGTATGCCTGCGTTATTTTACCAAAAATTCTGGCCCATTTTAAAATCTGATATTGTGTCTACGCTCCTTTCAATCCTAAATGGAGGGACCATCCCTCCTCTTCTAAATAATACTTTTATTGTTCTTATTCCTAAGAAAAAACTCCCTGAACATGTTAATGATTATAGGCTTATAAGTCTGTGCAATGTTTTGTTTAAATTAATCACTAAGACGATTTCTAATGGGCTTAAGTTGGTTCTACCCTCCCTTATTTATCACACACAATCTGCTTTTGTACTGGCTCGACTCATTACTGATAATGTCCTTCTAGCGTTCAGAATCTTTCACTCTATGAAACATAATCAAGTGGGGGCCTTTTATTTTTAAGTTGGACATGTCTAAAGCCTACGATAGAGTGGAATGGACTTTTGTACACCGGCTTATTCTAAAAATGGGTCTCCCTAGTCAGTTTGTGAACCTAGTCATGAAGTGTGTCAACTTTGTGTCTTTTTCTATTCTCCTGAACGGTCAACCAGGCACCATGTTTCACCCTACTTGGGGGTCCATCAAGGGGATTCTCTTTCTCCTTATTTTTTTCTTTTTTGTGCAGAGGCGTTTTCTACATTGATTCGCAAGGCGGAGATTGGAGGCCAGCTAATGGCATTAAGGTAAACGGAGGGGGTCCAGAAATCTCACATCTTTTTTTCGCTGACGACAGTATTATCTTTGGAAGGGCTAACGAGCGAGAAATTGATCATACGAGAAAAATTATTCAGGATTACGAGAGGGCTTCGGGCTAACGGATTATCCTTGAAAATTCGAGGGTGTCATTTAAAAGGGGTGTGGGGATTGATATTCAAACTGATCTTGCAAGTCGGTTAGGAGTCACACGAGTAGAGAAGCACACCATTTATTTGGGAATTCCGGCTATGGTGGGGCGATCGAAAATAGAAATTTTTGCTAAGGTGGTGGATAGGATTCGAAAGAAGCTAAAGGATTGGAAAGGGAGGTATTTATCCACTGCAGGCAATATGATTCTTGTTCAATTAGTGGCCGAGGCAATTATGTCTTACCTTCTTGTTTCCTGCCAATAAGTGCAATCAGATTAATTCTTTAATCAATAATTTCTGGTGGGAACAGCAAAAGGAGGAAAGATGTATTCATTAGAAATCATGGAGTATCTTTGCAGATCGAAGAATGAGGAGGTTGGGGTTTCGAGATTTGCAGTGTTTTAATGAAGCCATGTTGGCTAAATAGGGTTGGCGGTTGATATATAACGACAGCTCCCTTCTATCCAAAGTTCTCAAACAAAGATCCTACCCCCAATTTTTTTCTAGATGCTACAATAGGCCATAATCCATCTTATACATGGACAAGTATTGTAGAAAGTAAGAAAATTCTTCGAGGAGGTATTCGATGGAACATATGAGATGGAACACAATTGGACATATGGAATGACCCCCTGGTTAGTGGATTTGCCCCTGTATAGACCCCAGTCCAGGCCTCCGGATACCTCAACAGCTTTAAAGGTTTGTGATCTCATTAATTCAGTCACAAACTCCATTGTTCGGTCTGTTGATTTAGTGCACCAGCTTTTGCCTCCAACAGAGGCCCGTGCTATTTTGTCAATTCATCTCTATCGAATAGGAAGGGAGATAAAATGGTATGGACTCACTCAAAGGATGGAAAATATATGGTAAAATCAGGGTATAAGGTGGCGAAGGCTTTAAAGGAAAACGACTACAATTCCCCAGCTTTGTCTGGAAATAGAGTTGGCTTATGGAAGTGGCTATGGACGTTACCCAATAAGGTGAAAGTGTTCTTGTGGAAATATTTGCATGGATATCTCCCAACTAAAGGGGCATTAAGAAGAAGAGGGGTTGAGATAGATGCGGTGTGTAATAGGTGTGGTTTAGCAGAAGAATCAAACGAGCATGCGATTCGGGACTATGGATGGATGGACTTCTATTGGGCTGTCTCTCCACTGCATATGACTCTCCCACCACCACAGCTACAAGGGACCCTTGGAGATTGGGTGGCGAATGTTATGCAGGAAGGGGATATAGATGGTCATGCACTCTTGCCATGGTCCTTTGGGCCGCGTGGAGTGCTAGAAATAAGCTCATCTTTGAGAAACAATCCCTTAATCATCAGCATTATATCTTGTTAGCCAATACACGGCTTCAAGAACATCTACAAGCAATGGAGACATGTGGAAAACCATTAGGGGTTAAAAAATTGTCGAATAAATGGATATCTCCAGATTCAAACAAGATCGAAATTAATATGGATGCTTCCATAAGAGACGGGGAAGGGACATGTATTGGTGTTGCTATAAGGGATCACAAGGGCCAAATCATTTCGACCCTCTCCAGATTGATATCTACTGAGTATGAGGTAGCCGTCGCAGAGGCCATTGCATGTCGAGAATGGTTGATGCTTGCGAGAGACAGGGGCTTGAGGAACGTGGTCATTGAATCCGACAATATTAACCTCATCCATCGACTCCAGACCCGTAATGACGATCTTTCCTATATGAAGAATATTATTTTAGATATTTTTCATCTTTATTCTTGCTTTGATTTTGTTTGTCCTAGTTTTGTTAAGCGAACTGGAAATACTCTAGCCCACCACTTAGCTAGTTTTTCTTTTTAGTTAGTTGGATCTGATCCAAGGATTGGGGATATCCCGGATCACTTGGTGGACCTGGTTGTTTCGAACATGGTTCCTTTAGTTAATATAATGGTTTCATTCTTTCTCAAAAAAAAAAAGTGTAATCTTTCTCCTCCTCTTCTTTTAATTTGGTGAAAAATGCAAAAATGGTCCTTTAACTTTAGCTACCAAACAATTTTGGCACTCTACGTTTTTTATTTTGCAAATTTACTATTGTACCTTTTATTTATCACAAATTTGGTCCTATTATCACCGGAGTTCCAAAATCTGGCAACCAGGGCGCACGTGAAGGACACATGGCCTGTATTAAAGCTATGTTGGACCATATTCTTCATTAATTTGAGCAAATTAGGTCATGTAATCTAATTTTTCTGTTAAAAGGGAAAAATACAAACAAAAAACATATGATAAAAAAAGGAGAAAATGAAAAAATGGTCCTTTTAACTTTAGCTACTAAGGAATTTTGGTTCTTGTCGTTTCTCATTTTGCAAATTTACTATTGTATCTTTTAATTTATCACAATGTTGGTCATATTATTACCAAAGCTCCAAAATCCGGCAACCAAGGTGCAGGTGAAGGGCACATGGGCCATATTAAAGCTGAATTGGACCCTTTTCTACATCAATTGGAGCAAATTAGGCCCTGTAATTTAATTTTGATGTTAAAAGAAAAAGAAAACATATTGTAAAAAATGTAAATTATAGAATTGGTCCTGTAACTTTATTTTGCTAGTAAAAAAATTGTTCAAAAAAGAGAAGGCCAAAAAAAAGAAAAGAAAAGAAAAAAATTATGAATATATAATTTAAAATTATATAAATCTACATAAAATAATAACTATAGAATAAATATATATCAGTATTAAAATATTTTACTAATAATTTTATTAATAAAAAAAGTACCTATAAAAAATACAAAAGTTATAGAAACATGTTAAAAGTTATTTTAAAATGAAAATATATATTATAATATAATGATAAAATAAAAAAATAGTTTACATTTATAAATTATTATTGAACTGTATACAACTATGATCTGATGCAAACAATAAATGAAACAAAATAATTTACAACATCTGTATAATTTGTTAATAAATTTAAGATAGCACATTTGAAGCCCTCGATTTTCAATCGTGTACAAGCGTGTAACAAATATCGTGTATCGACTATGTATTAGGAGAGACTACTTTATCGCGTCATTTTGACGGATCATTGATAATTATATTTTTCGTATTTTATTGCCATTTTAATTATTTGATCAACTACTTGTTTAATTATTGATCATTTATTATTTTCAATTTTATGGTTAATGATCACTTGATTGATCATTATTGCTACTTGTGTATTTACTAGACACCTTAGAATTCTAAGAGACATATTTCATTAAGTGACTTATATCTTATAGAAATAAGAATTTGATTTAGAATAAGTGATTATGAGACTTATAAGTGATTGTGCGATTCACTATTAATTTTTGGGAATTGATATTATACACCTATTATCATTTTTGGGACAAAACAAAATATATGGATACCACCATTGGACCCTGTTAGGAATTTTATTGTTTAGATTTTGATGAATGCCATATAAAACTTAGAATAGAAAGTTGGCTCCCCAATTCTTGTTGTAAAATGTATTGTAACAATTAGAGTGCCAAGCCGAGTTAAGTCGGCCTACGTCCTAACATGCAAGAAGACAACTAAAGACTTGAAGGAAAACTCACGAGAGACAAATTTGAGTACGGCAAAGAAGAAAGACAGAACTCGATCAAGAAGCGGTGAGATGCAAATGAGTGGAACATCACCAAGTCAACTCAAGAGAAGCCAAGTGTCAGTCAAGTGACAAGAGTCATCCAATGATTGGAAGTCGACTCTAAGTCACCTGGGGAAAGCAAGGAAATGCAATCAAGTCGAGATAATCAGAAAAGAACCGTTGCGTAAATCAAGAGATTTACTTAAACAAGTAATATCTCCATACCACCTTTCTTGGAGTGCTCACCCTCAAGCGTGCAAAAGAAATGAACCAATGGGAAGCACTACACCGTGTCGAACTCAAAAGATGATAAAACAATTCATACGAGGAAATGGCAATTCCAAGAACGCAAGCCAACGATCGCAAAGTGACTTTCAAAAATGAGCCTATCTCTTCAACGGGCAAATTTTTGAAAGTTCACTATAAAAGGCCGAGGAGTTTGTTTGAGAAAGATATAGATGAATGACACACACGTGAGATATACAAGCTTATCAAAATCGAAACATTCTCAATCCTCAAGCCTACATCTCAAGTACATCAATCCAACACTTACCCGTGAAGGAGAGAGAACTTCAATCATTGAAGAGGAAAATATCGAAAAACAAGGGGTCTACATTCCAGAAGGATTGTAGAAAGGTTCAAAAGTTCAAATCGAACCAAGTCTTAAGCTTTTGGAGGGCTTCGTGATCAAATCCAAAGTGCTTGAGCAAGTGAGTCAGTAGTAGCAAAGCAAAACGCCCCTGTGAAGAAGAAGGCGAGTCGTCACGAGAAGCCACCGAGAGTGATCAAGGCGTCTCCGCATCGAGTCCCAAAGGATCAAGTCGGTTTGTTGTGATCAAGACTTGTATCCGGACATTACCACTTTGTAAACTAATCATTATTACCTAGTGGATTCCTCCAGGAGTTGGAGAAGAGAGGAGTAGAAGAATTACCCCATCTTCGAACCTCTATAAAAATTTTATTGTGTCATTTACATTTCAAAGATTTAAATCCTCGCACTTTTAACTCGCTTATATCTCACGATAAATTTGCTATCCATTTGATAATTTATAAGTACTAAATCAAGTCAGAAAAACTTGCTTAATCAAACTTAAGGGTGTTAAGTCTTCCAAAAAACAAAACCACGTTGAGTCAAATTATAGCCAACAAATGAGTTACTCTATTAATGTACTCAAATTTGAGTCATTGAGAGATTAACTCTCTTGAGTGACTAATTCGATCGTCCATCAAGGACACAACTGTGAGAACTCAGAGATTTAAAAGAACTAAATCGAAAATTTGGTAAGGTTTATTCAACCCCCTTCTAAACCTTACACTTACACCCCTTGGGACCTACAAGTGGTATCGAGCGGTTGGTTCATTGAACCCTCCGCACCGGTTCTTGAACTAGATCTCCAAACTTTTCAAAGTCCGCTTTAGTACTCAAGATTTCAAAACTCTTTTCTATCATTAAAAGTTATTATCATGGAAGCAAATCTAACACGCATTTCTATGTTCACTATTGAAGAATTTGATGATTGGAAAATTCGTATGCGAGCTCATCTATCAAAGATTACATGATGAGATGTGGATAGTGATAGAAGATGGGCCTCTGCAAATATTAAAGGTGAACACAGATGTAAGAAGAGTTGCGGTGAAGGAGAAGAAGATGCTACTCCCACCGATCATGGTTGAAAAACCAAGAACCGAGTGGACAAATGATGACAAAAAAAGATACAACCTGGACAATGTAGCCAAGGACATTCTTTACAAAACCTTAGACAAAGCCATGTTCAATAAAGTCAAATCTTGCAAAACGGCTAAGGAAATCAGGACAAGTTGACATTGATTTGTGAAGGCTCGAGCAAATCAAAGAAAACAAACTATCGAAATGGTCAGTACAAAAATTTGAGAACTTCAAAATGATCTCGGAGAAAACCTGGATCAACTGGATGCTCGGTTCACGAAATCACAAATGAGCTATCTCGCACTTGGAAAGGAATATACACGAGAAGAAAATGTGTATGAAAATCCTAAAAAGTCTTCCAAATGAATGGGAAATGAAGGTCATGGCACTTTGACATTCCATGGACCTATCAAAGACATCCAACCATGAGTTATTCTCGGACCTCAAAGCCTATGAGTTTGAGCCGAGAGAAAGAAAGGACCAGGAAGAGACAAATTTGTACCCAAAACAAATTTGCTCTAATTGTTAAAGATGGGAAGAGAGCCGAGGTCAAAGAAGCCGTTGACCCGGAAGAAATAGCCCTGATGGTTAAAAGATTCAACAAGTTCTTTAATAAGAATTACAAGAGAGGAAATGGTGAATCTTCCGAAGACACTCGGCTCCCTCAAAATCAAGGGAAGACAGCCAACCAAGAGAACAGATCATCAAAAAGTTGAATATCAAAGGGTGACAACTCAAGAATGGAAAGAGTCGATCAAAAGGCTGAATATCTATGTTGGAACTCAGTAGACAACAGGTCACTATGCCATTGATCGCTCATATCCTGTAGTCGGCAAATACAGAGATGAAGAAGAAAGAAAGGTCTTGAGAGAAAGAAGACAAGAAAAGAAAAAGGCAATGATGATGGATCGAGACTGCGAGACAGCCAAGTCAAGAGAGACAAATGACTCGAGAGAGTGAAGTGACTACTCAAGTGACTCGAAGAAGAAGCCTTGATCCGCTTGATGGCCAAAGAACAAGATCAAGAAGATGAGGTACAATCTAACTCAACAAACTCGACACTAGTGATAGTGACTCGTGACACACACACTTCATCACCCACGATCTTTATGATTCATTAGGCAAAATGATGAAAGATTTTGAGCACATCAAATCCTCACACACACTATTGAATGAGGAAAACAAATTACTCAAAAGTCAAAACTCAAAGTCGACTAAGGAGCCGAGTACTCTAAGTCAAATAGCCGATGAGAATAAAAGTTTAAAGGTGAAAATGCTAAATTAATAGCGAGAAATTGCTATAGAAAAGAGGGAGAATGACCTCAAGAATGTTATTGCCTCATTCACTAAGGCATCTAAATCATTGGATGATCTTATTATGAGTCAAAAAGAATGTGGAGACAAGACAAAGCTTAGATTCAATTCCTCTATGCTATGTCAAACCTCAAGAGTAATTTTGGAAAAAGGATCTTCAAGTCATGAAGAATCTGAAAGATCCAAAACTCTAAATGTTGCACACACATTCACTCCAAAGCACAATACTAAGCAAACTGGCCTTGGTTACAAAGGAAAAGGAAAACATGACCGATTGAGAGTCTTTGAAAGGATACCGAGAAAGAGACTCACCGAGTCCTCAAATGACTCCAAACAAAAATACTCAGAAAGAAGAAGCGAGCTACCAAAAATCCTAAAACTCATAAAAGAAATACATATGATGGGAATGGTAGAAAATATCCAAGCCAAGTGATTGGAATAATGAGAACTATCAAAGATAGACTTATGGAATATAAGCCCAAATGGCAAAGGCCTAGAACTCAACAAAGGCCATTCCAAAAGTATAAGAGCTTTCATCAAAGACACATATGCACCTAGGCACTACACTCAAAGACACCACAATTACCCAAGAAAGGCAATTGCTAAAACACATATGCAGCATACGACAAAAGAGACAAATGTATGAACCTGGACTCCCAAGCAATTTGCCAGGATTAATTATGATTATGGCACGATAGATGGCAACCTCTTAGAGTCAAATCATTTGGCTATAGGTTGGTTGGATCATCTTATAATTCTAACCCCTCGGGACCCGCACAAGCATGGGTACCTAAAACTTAATTTCCTTGATTGCGGTTCAAGGAACAAATTGAGTGCCAAGGAACCTGGTACATGGATAGTGGTCATTCCCGGACATATGACAGAAATAAGAGAAATCACAAAATTCAAGGAAGTCAAAGGAGCCAAAGTCATATTTGGAGGAAATGAAGCTCCCGTGAAATAAGAGGCATTGGATCCATCAAGAGGAATGGATTAGAAATCACAGATGTTGCATATGTTGAAGGACTCAACTTCAATCTACTAAGCATCACAACTTTGTGACAAGGGGCTACAATGTTGGATTCAACATGGGCATATGCCAAATCAAAGATATTGAATCAAATGAAGTTGTCTTTGCAAGGATGTAGACGAGAAGAATATGTATGTAGTGGATTGGTCAACCGCAACACCCAAAGACTACCTATCTACTAGCAAAGAGCACAAATTAATCAAGTCAAGTTGGGTGGGCACAAAAAGCCGAGTCACCCGAATTTCAAAACAATCAACAAGTCGGGCAAGAAGTCATCTTGTGGAAGGACTTCCGGACTCGATATACAAGAAGGAGAGTATATGTGATGCATTCAAAGAAAAGAAAAGACATGCCCATCCTCAACAAGAATATTGCATCTACTTCATATGGATCTATTTGGCCCAAAGGAACCTGCCAAAGATAAGTGGAAAGAAATACACACCTTGGTGGTAGTAGATGACTACTCAAGATATACATGGACAATATTCATGTGTAAGAAGAAAGAAACTCTACAAAAACTACCACAATCGATGAAAAGGATTCAAAATGAGAAGAGTCAAACCATTATCAAAATAAGATCGAGATAGAGGAACCGAGTTTGTCAATGGAATAATAACTCAAGATTTGTATTGAGAATGGCATTGGCCATGAACTATCATCAGCAAGGACTCCACAAACAGAATGGAGTTGCGAAAAGAAGGAATAGAACTCTCAAAGAAGCGAGAAGGACCATGTTAGTCAAGCAGAGTTACCAAAAAGATTTTGGGTTGAAGCAATCAACACAACTTTGTTACACCCAAAACAGATGTATGATAAATAGACAAATTGACAAAGACTCCTATGAAATGGATCGAAGAAAACCAAATGTTGCATATTTCGAGAATATTTGGATGCAAATGCTTCATCCACAACAATGGCAAAGACAATCTAAAGGCTTTCGATGCTAAAGTGATGAAGGTATCTTCTTAGGATACTCAAATTAAAGCAAAGCCTACGAAATACTCAACAAAAGAACTATGGTTACAGAGAATCCATTCATGTAGTATTTGATGAGCCAAACATAAATGGAGAAGACATTGAAGAGTCACCGATAAGTCAAACATCCAACCATACGAAGAGTCCCTATCTTTGAAGTCAAGCCGGGATTATCAATTCGAGAAGAAGATGAGATAGTCAATCTCAAAAGCGGTGGAAAATCTGCAATGAGTGACCACGAGAGAGTCGACCATAGCAACACAAAATGCAAGTCGATCAATCCACTAACTTACTTCAACTTTGATGTAAGATGGCCGAGAGACCATCCACCGAACTTGTCATTGGAGATATAAGAGAAGGTGTCAAGACAAGATCTAGAACTCAACAAGAAACCATGTTCACATGCTTCATCTCACAAATTGAGCCCAAAGATGTGTCACAAGCATTGGATGACACACATTGGATTCAGGCTATGCAAGAAGAGCTGAATCAGTTTGAGAGAAATAAAGTATGGGAATTAGTGCAAAGACCCATACATCAAAATGTCATTGGAACCAAATGGGTGTTCAGAAATAAAATGAACGAGGAAGGATCTGTGGTAAGAAACAAAGCAAGATTGGTAGCCAAAGGATATTGCCAAGAAGAAGGAATAGATTTTGATGAAACATTTGCTCCTGTAGCAAGATTGGAAGCTATAAGGATGTTTCTTGCCTATGCAGCTCACAAGAACTTCATTGTATATCAAATGGATGTAAAAAGTGCATTTCTAAATGGCTTATTGGAAGAAGAAGTGTATGTTGAACAACCTCCAGGATTTGAGCAGAAGACTCTTGGAGACAAGGTATACAAACTCAAGAAAGCCCTGTATGGATTGAAGCAAGCACCCAGAGCATGGTATGATACCCTGTCACAATTCCCCGATCAAAATGGATTCACAAAAGGAAAAGTAGATAGAACACTTTTCGAAATTCAAGACAAGAAGAGTATATCTTGCTTGTTCAAATATATGTGGATGACATCATTTTTGGATCCACTAACAAAGAGTCATGTGAAAAATTCTCAAACCTCATGCAAAGTAAATTTGAAATGAGCATGATGGGAGAGCCGACATTCTTCCTTGGACTTCAAGTGAAACAAACAAGGATGGAACCTTCATAAGTCAAACAAAATACACCGAGATTTAATGAAGAAATTTGGTATGGAGGAGAAGTCTTCCGTAAAAGTACCAATGAACACATCACCAAAATGGACATGGATGCGGATGGCAAGCACTAGATCAAACAAGATACTGAGAACACTTATTGGATCATTGCTCTATCTCACAAATAGCGCCGACATCACTTTTGTCAGTAGGTGTATGTGCAAGATTTCAATCTGCTCCAAAAGAGAGCCATATGACAACAAATGCTAAGAGAATATTGAGATACTTAAAAGAAGCCAAGAAGTAGGCCTATGGTATCCAAAGGAAGGTGGATTCAAGCTAATTGGCTATTCGGACTACGACTATCTTTGGATGCAGAGTGGACAGAAAGAGCACTTCAGCACATGTCAAATGCTAGGAAACAGACTAATTTCCTGGTTTAGCAAGAAGCAAAACTCAATAGCCACCTCTACAAATGAGGCGAAATACATTCTTTGCGGGCAAACATGTTGTGCCAAATCCTATGGATGAGACAAAGAAATGAGAGACTATGAAGTTGAAGAAAAAGAAATTCCAATCATGTGTGATAACACAAGTGCCATTGTAATCACTCAAAATCTGTGTTGCACTCAAGAACAAAACATATTGATGTCGATATCATTTCATAAGAGATCATGTTGAAAAGAAGGACATTATTTTGGAATATATCTCAACCGACAAACAACTAGCCGACATCTTCACAAAACCATTATGTGAGTCAAGATTTGAAGAACTCAAACATGAGTTGGGGCTAATTGAGCTAAGGCTGAGACACGAGAAGAATCAAAGAAAAGAAATGGAACAGAAAGGAGGTGAAAAAGAGTCAAAACAAAAATCACTCAAAGAATCACCAGATCGGAAAGTCACTATACCAAGTCACCGATAGCCGAGTCACTAAGAGAAATGTGAGAAGCGAGTTAAATCGGCTAAGAGATAAGTTTGAATAACTTATGAGCAAAGTGACAAAAACGCAATCGTTTTGACTTAAGCGGGAATGTTTTAAGAAACACGTCAAAGATAATGATGATGTGTACGGACATAAAGCCGCACACCAAGCCCATGATTGGATATAAATGCTTTGCCGCATTAAATACGAGACATGAATCGCTCAATATCGTCACGAAATCCAAGCCGTTGATTTCGATCACAATTCAAAACCGTCTGCGCACGCCTTTCATAAACCATATTTAAACCATTTTCGCCTCTGCTTTCTCTCTCACACTTCTAAAAACGCTTCATCTCATTTTCTCAAAAGCAAAGGCAAAATACTCTCGAAACCCTATCGATCTCCAAATCACTTTCTCGAGTTTTTCCTTGAAATAATTCTGAGAAATGGCACCAACTTATGACTTTACCAAGTTGGGAAAGCAAATCCACACCGGTTCTACGGTGGATTTCGAAACGAATGGTGAAGCAGGGTCCGACGACACCCTGGTGAAGAAAATCGCCGAGAAGTCGGAAACGACCGGACTAAAACCGTTTCTAACGCTGAATATCCTATGACCTATGTGGAGGAGGTCGCACAATTCTACGTGAATGCTTTGAAATTCACGATGAAGGAATCAAGTCATCCTGTCACGGGAAGCGGTGACTATCACCGCCAAGATTTGGTGAATATTGCTCACTACCGCCAGAAGGAGCAACCGAGATTAAGGAAGCGATGTCAACTTGGCCGACGCATGGAAAGAGATAGCCAAGTCCGACTTTTGCTTGATAAAATTATATACACAAAAAACAAGAGATCAAGCTAAAGGAGGATTATCACAAATTGTTGGACATAGTTGCCAAGTGTATCGACATCAAATTTGGCGACTTTGACCAATCAAAAGGCAAAGCCGATTGTGATGGCTGCAATCATCGAAGAAAAGAAGATCAACTCGGCCGAGTTTATCTACAAACAGACTCGCCGAACGTGGGAACAAGTCCTTCAAAGAAGATGGGTCATTTGGAGGATCCTTGGATATGGCCTAGTGATTGGCCGGCTATTGGAGGTAAAAGGAGTCCCTCTTAGACATGGGAAAGCATTCCATGTTAACAAGAGAATGTTCGAGCTAACCTCTCGGTGTGCTCGTGCGAGCTTACGCCAAGAGAGCCGACACGGGGGGAATCACCACCCCGAAGATACAACCGCTTCCTCTCCAAATCGAGAAGAAAGTCGCCCTGCGCACCGCCAAGAAGATCATTGCCCTGCGCAAAGAAAGAAAACCAAACATGCTCCTGCCCTGCAGAGTCACCCGCCCTGCCAGCCGTGTCACCCCCTGCCTGCAGCCGGGCGGTCGAGAAGGACTCACAAATACCTTCTCCGATCGTCAAAAGGAGGAGAACGACAAGCCAAGACGGCGGCTCCTCGAAACAAACACCGCACCGCCCCACCGCCCAAGACTCGGAGGACACCGCCTCGAACTGAAATTCCCGGTACAAACCAGAGACGAAGAAGACTCGTCAAGCGGTCCGAACAGAGAAACCAAATGAGTCGGTTACTCGGCTAGCACAAATACCCGAGACTACCGGAGAAGTAGAGTCTCCGATGTAATTGATGAAACACCCAAAGTCTCTGAAGGTGATCAGCAGAGGCAACCCGAAGACACAAACCGTAGCTCACACAAATGAAAGCACAAGAAGAACCAGCCCAAGCAGATAGTGATGTTATGATCCTATCTCCACCTTACCCGACATCCAAAATCGCCTGCGTGAGTGGAGAAAATGGAAGTTGAGCAAGTCAAGGGAACAGTTCCAACGGCCCGAGTTCATAGAAGAAGAAGAGGAACTGCTAAATTTCCTCGGATTAACTCATCGTGCTCCCGCCTCTCGGATGAAGACAATCGCATCGACATTCTCCGCAGATCTACAAGGACAAGGAGAGAAAAACGAGTGAAGAAGCCAAGCACGTGAGAAGGCAAGCATCCGCCCTATCTCCGACACCACGTAACATACACATCCTCTCCTTGATGTCTTCTCCGATGTGGACGAGGAAACTGCAGAATGAATCTGCGCCCTACGGAAGAAATTGCAAATGCAAAGCAAGCATTGCATGAATCAAGAATCCTTCACGAGCAAAGACTAATGGAGGGACCAGGAGAGTCCTCCGAACACACCGAAATCGATCCAATGGGAGTGGTTCAAAGAAATAGCCACCGTTGTTGCTTCGCTACCACTTCCCCACTCACTCGGAAGAAGAAAGCGATAAGGAGTTGGCGATGAAACCGGGATAGTGGGGACCCCAATCGAGCCAACCCCTATTGAAGGTGTGCTACCACCGCCCCAACGGCCGAGTAATCAATCGAACAATGAGGGGCTTGAGACGAGTGACCCCATTCCAAGTCACTCACCGGTGCGCCACCGAGGGGGAACTCCCTCCACCGCAGCAAGGTCGGAGGATGCTGCAGATGACTCCACAAAGAATGCAGGAGGCGAAGTAGAGAAAACTCACACACAAGAAGAACAACAAGTTGCCATCAACGAAGCTCGAGCTTGAGACTGCCTCACTCGAGGTGACAACCGCTCTGCAGCTAATGACACCGCCGATGCAATGAGGCACGAGAAGGAATGTACCGGGAGTTAACACTGGGCGAAGAAAGTGCAATCCATGGGGTTGAGACTCCAATGGATGCCATTGTAGAAGACCCTAAGACATACCGTTGACACCGCGGAAGGGAGGACCAAGGCCTCGCAGCAAAGAGAGAGACTGCTTGGAGGAAATGAAGGCCCACGGGAGGTTGAGACTTCCCGGGGTAACACAAACAAGTAGAGAACATCCCTCCCGGTATCATCGACCCATCCGAGAAGGAGATCGGTGCACTTCATGATTCCCGGACAACCCCGATGTCACTTTTCGGGATCGGGAAGGCGAAGAAGAAGTTCGAGTCATCCCCATGACAAATCCAAAAGACTCACAAGGGATGTTCCAAGCACGAGCAAGTCGATCCCAAGACTACTCGTCAAACCTTTAATTTTGATGATGAGCCACCTTTGGAAATCTCATCATCGTCCGATGACGCTCGCTAAGGCCGAGGACCGCCATCTGAAATGGAGAAATCACCGAGACCAACGGTCAAGAAGACAAAGAGGCTCACCAAATGTCTACTCCACAACAAAACCCACCAACAACAGACTCTCATCGCACAGCTCCTCAAGTCTGCAGCAGGATCGATTCCCAAAAAGAACTTCACGCGCACCGCTCATCATCGAACGATCCCGGTTGGCGGTGATGATTCTTTTGTAGAATCTTTTCCCTTCTCACCGGAGATACCGAACTCCATGAAGAATCGTAGAAAACGAACAAGCACGCTATTATAAACCAGCTCTTGTTCTTCCATCGTGACACCATTGTTCCAAATGCCAATTATGACTTCGATGTTGTATGGCCATCACCGCAATGAAGAATCACCAAGCTCGAGAGGTCTTCAAGGCACTCTTTGCCGAGATTGAAAGGATGGAGAGGCATCGAGCCTCTTTGGACATGCGATTGGACAACAGAGATGCCACCCTTACAAATGATTTAAGAGGCATTACAATTCGGATAAGGGAATGGTGGCAACAAAGAAGAAAACCATGCGGGTGGAACAGGTGAGATACTTCGGACAATTGTTCAATAAGTTCTTTGGTGTGGAGAGTCGAAAATACGATGCAAAGACAAAGCCGAGAGAGCACATTGAGCATATGCATGAAGCTCACACCGCCGAGATCAAGCTGCTGCGTGAACAACATACACATGATCTACAAATATTTGGAAGAACACATGACAAGAAAATTCAGCCTTCTCATGGCCGAGATGAAGCGATTTCAAAGAGAATCCAACGCTACTAGATCTGAATTCCGTCGCATACAACGCAGCAGACTTGAAGCGAACTCAACCATCGAAGACTTCGACTTCATGCTTGCCAAAGATGTTCCACAGGGG
Organism: Rehmannia glutinosa; assembly: GCA_016081115.2. NCBI lineage: Eukaryota > Viridiplantae > Streptophyta > Magnoliopsida > Lamiales > Orobanchaceae > Rehmannia > Rehmannia glutinosa. The sequence continues at coordinate 26,139,356 of CM071930.1, forward strand.
TTCCTCTATCCTTTGATGATGCCAAAAAGGGAAGAGGAATACCTTAAAGCAAATGCAAATCAAGCCGAAAAGAAAGGAGCAAATGAGTCGGGAAAATCACCGAGGAAGTCCTAAAACAGAAGAAAAAGGAAAACTTGTTGAGGGGAAGGATCGTGAGATGTAACATTGATGATTGCACAAACTCCCCAACAAGGTCCTCACACAAATGACATTATAAGCGGAAACTCCCTATGACTCGCCACTCCAACACTCTGTGTATCTATGGCCGAGAAGAGAAAATCAATTGAAGCGGGGATGAAGGAAGTGGAAGGAAGAATGGATGCCAGGGTGATGAACATCTTGAAAGAACATGGAGGCATTCCAGTTGTTGCAGAGACACCTATGCCATCTCGGATGTCGGGACAGAGCCACGATCGCCGATGAATTTAAAACGCTCGAGTCCGAGGGATACTTTGCAAATATGTCTATGGCTCAAGCTTGGGATCCATCTTGGGAAAAGGGTCTCACATTATGTGAAGAAGGCGACAGCAAACAGAACCTAACCGGCATCGCTCTGCTCTGGTCACTCCGCCTGGGCACTCACCGGAAAAGAAGACTCGACAAAGATACGCCCAGGTAGAGGAAGAAGCGGCGGTGGAGGAAGAAGCTTGGACTCCAGGCCTCGCGCCAAGAACATTGAATACGTAGATCCAGGGGAAGAAAGGAGGGATCTTTGATCACCGGGTTTGACCAAGTGGCAAATTTGCGAGTGGCTAAAACTAACGCCGAGTATGCAAAAAGAATAGAAGAAGAAAAAACAAGAGACAAACTCAAATTATGGCGGGAGAGACAGGAAAGAATAAGAATAGATGAAGTCAAAGAAAAGCATATGAGAAGAAAAAGAAGGCAAATGATGACGAGAAGAAGAAAGAAGAGAAAGAAGATCTTGATCAAGATGAAAGAAGGAGACAAAGGGAGATGAAGTGTTCTTTGTCAACCCTTCGTGTATTTTATATGTAAATACATACAATGTAAGTCTTCTCGTAATAAAGCTATAAATTTTCTATTTTTTTGTGAAGACAATTATATACTCGATACACCTTGTAAACAAATAGTGTTAAGTACAAGAATGATATGATCAATAAAAAGATTGATTCTCACGCATACATTCTATGTCAATACACTATCTCGTATGTATCTTTGTTATTTGCATCTTTGTATGATTTAAGTTTTGGCATCATCAAAAAGGGGGAAATTGTTAGGAATTTTATTGTTTAGATTTTGATGAATGCCATATAAAACTTAGAATAGAAAGTTGGCTCCCCAATTCTTGTTGTAAAATGTATTGTAACAATTAGAGCCGCCAAGGCGAGTTAAGTCGCCTACGCCCTAACATGCAAGAAGACAACTAAAGACTTGAAGGAAAACTCTGTGAGAGACAAATGAGTACGGCAAAGAAGAGCAAACAGAACTTGATCAAGAAGCGGTGAGATGCACTGAGTGGAACATCATCAAGTCAACTCAAGAGAAGCCAAGTCTCAAGTCAAGTGTGAAAGAGTCATCCAATGATTGGAAGTCGACTCTAAGTCACCTGGGGAAAGCAAGGAAATGCAATCAAGTCGAGATAATCGTAAAAGAACCGTTACCGTAAATCAAGAGATTTACTTAAACAAGTAATATCTCCATACCACCTTTCTTGGAGTGCTCGATCCCTGAAGCGTGCAAAAGAAATGAACCAATGGGAAGCACTACACCGTGTCGAACTCGAAAAGGTGATAAAACAATTCATACGAGGAAATGGCAATTCCAAGAACTCGCAAGCCAACGATCGCAAAGTGACTTTCAAAAATGAGCCTATCTCTTCAACGGGCAAATTTTTGAAAGTTCACTATAAAAGGCCGAGGAGTTTGTTTGAGAAAGATATAGATGAATGACACACACGTGAGATATACAAGCTTATCAAAATCGAAACATTCTCAATCCTCAAGCCTACATCTCAAGTACATCAATCCAACACTTACCTGTGAAGGAGAGAGAACTTCAATCGGTTGAAGAGGAAAATACGAAAACAAGGGGTCTACATTCCGGAAGGATTGTAGAAAGGTTCAAGGCGTGAACCAAGTCTTAAGCTTTTGGAGGGCTTCGTGATCAAATCCAAAGTGCTTGAGCAAGTGAGTCAGTAGCAAGCGCAAACGCCTGTGAAGAAGCCGAGTCGCACGAGAAGCCACCGAGTGATCAAGGCGTCTCCGGATCGAGTCCCAAAGGATCAAGTCGGCCGTTGTGATCAAGACTTGTATCCGGACTGTTACCACTTTGTAAACTGATCATTACCTAGTGGATTCCTCCGGGAGTTGGAGAAGAGAGGAGTAGAAGAATTACCCCATCTTCGAACCTCTATAAAAATTTTATTGTGTCATTTACATTTCAAAGATTTAAATCCCTGCACTTTTAACTCGCTTATATCTGTCACGATAAATTTGTTATCCATTTGATAATTTATAAGTACTAAATCAAGTCAAAAAACTTAATCAAACTTAAGGGTGTTAAGTCTTCCAAAAAACAAAACCACGCTTGAGTAAAATTATAGCCAACAATTGAGTTACTCTATTAATTAATTTCTCAAATTTGAGTCATTGAGAGATTAACTCTCTTGAGTGACTAATTCGATTGTCCATCAAGTACACAAATGTGTAGAACTCAGAGATTTAAAAGGACTAAATCGAAAATTTGGTAAGGTTTATTCAACCCCCCTTCTAAACCTTACACTTACACCCCTTGGGACCTACTGAGACCCCAAATAAGCCTTAAAGGCAAAAATTTAAAATTGGACTATAATGAAATTTTAAAAAGTTAAAGGACCTAAACTAACACTTTTTCAAAATTGTTTTTTTCCCAATAACCCACTGATATAAGTGATATTTTAAAATTAGATTCATATCAAAAGCCCTTCTGATTTGTAAGATCCAAATATTTTAAATTCGGGGCCCGAAATGATAATTTTGATAAAATTAGGGCCAAATGGGAATTAACCAAAAAATCGATCCCAAAATTTTAAAAACCTGAATCTCTGGATAATTTGGAGAATTTAGGGACTGTCCTTATAATTTTTCGAGGTCAAGACAAAAACTTATTCGATTTCAAACCTGATAAAGACTATTTTTTCCAAAACGGGGCTAATTGTAAATTTTCTTTTGCCAAGGACCTCAAATTTATTATTTTCTATATTATAGCCCTGGTATTTACTGACTTATATAATTATTTATGAAATTTAGTTTAGAATTATCCATGCCTAAACGGACCCCTTAACAGAATAACACGCGTTTCGTGGGACGACTTTCTCGCCTTATGACTTTGAACTTACAACGGGACAAATCTCCCACATAATATACCCAATCCATCGAATATTAGTTGTCCTCCTGATAATTAACTTCATTCAATAATTACTCCACCAATACCGATAAATGCCGCGTGCAAACTTTTCGTGTAGTTGTACTTGGACCGTTTTTTTTTTCCTGAAATGTTATTGTACTCGACTGCTTTGTTGACATGTTATATCTGCGTATATCTATTTGCTTGAGTCAACTTGGTGTGTCGAGCTTACAATCGGAGTGGACCAGTCGGGGATGGAACCGGGCAGCTCGGCTGCTATTCCACTCTCCGGCCCCATCGTCCTAATCCCACTCTTGACAGATGGAGTGTCCAATGGGAGAAGTGGGTCGTAGAACTGAGGTATAATCGCGATTATGACAATCTGGGCCTTGCAAGCCATTTACTGTTGGATTGTCGTGCCTATGGAGTGACGGGGAGGCCTTGTGCCAATTGACTGGGGAGTCATAAGGTAGAATGAAGGAATCATTGTCTGATCCACACGATTCTAGAGTTATTCGGACCGTACTGCTCGTTTGGGTTGGTGCTATATTTTAGTACGCAACCAGTACTTGACTTGCTTGAAAATCACTCATAGTGTCTGCATGTTCATGAACTTATTTCGTCAAAAATGTATAAGTATACTATTTTTGAATACCATGTCGCTTGTGAACTGTGTGTGATGCACGCATCATAACTCACGCATTTTTCGCATAATTGTTTTCTTGCATCTATATATATCGCTACACTTTCACACGATCACCCATCCACTGAGAATTTTTGTCTCACCCCCTTCTTTTTAAACAGCCAGATGATGAAGGTTCATATGTTGATAATGTGGACGGGAAGACCAGACCACGGAGTGATCCATTCCCATGCTATCCGACTGTCATGGATTTCTGTTTACTTGCTTTTGTTGTACTATTTACTTAAGTTTGTAAATTTAAGGGTGAGGACCCTTGGACTTGTTAAATTTGTAATTGGATGTAATTTGGTTTTTGCTTGACACTTGGACTGTAATTTATTCCGCTGCAACATTACTCTGTTCTGTTTTGGGATTATTCTTGTTGATTGACTAGACTTATTTGGCTTAGTTCTTGTTACGTTATTGATCACGTCATGGTCCCGTTTGGGGCGTGACAACACAAATTTCATACATATTTTATTTTTTAATCGTTACATACAAAAAATTATAAAATATTAGAGAATTTCTATATAACAATAATAATGAAAAAATACCTTTCAAAAAAAATAATGAAAAAATAAAAATTAATTAACATAACATTTTTTAGGTATCAGAGTTTTCAGAAATGCATATATTTCATTAAAGTAAATAATATAAATTAAAAATATGATACTTCAAATAAAAATTGCACACTGAAAAATTAAATTGTAAAGTATTTAAATTTAAATGATATTTGAATACAAATTTGAAATTTAAATAACATAAAAAAAATAAGTTAAAGAATTTTCAAAATATTATTTACTTAATAAATAAAAATTTAAAATTATAAAAATAATAATAGAGAATAAATGAAAAACCTCATCTTAGGGTGGGGAGAAGAAAGGGCATGAGGGAGGGAAGGGAGAGGCTGGTAGGGATGGCAATGGGGCGGGACGGGTATCTCAATACTCAGACCCGCTTCGTCCCCTCCATAGGGCGGGACGGGACGGGTCGCCCCGTATTGAGTTTTTTTATTTTTATCTTATATTTTATATTATTAATAATTTTTTAATATTATATTTTGTATTATAAATACATATTGTTTATAAAATTTGTCATTATATATGTTAAATATAATATTAAATACATAAAAATATATTATTTTATATAATACACATATAAAATATATATTAAATATATTAAAAAAATAATACGGGGCGGGGCGGTATCCACGGGGTGGAGGTGATACTCAGACCCGCCCCACCCCGCTACGGGTCACAGGGTGGGGCGACCCAAATGGGGCGGGGCGGGTACCCATCGGGGCGGGTCATTTTGCCATCCCTAGGGGCTGGAGGCTTTGGGGGAAAGATGTTTAGGTGGAAGCCTATTTTATCATTATATTAAAATGTATGTTTTATTTTTAAAACATTTTTAACATGTTTTAGATACTTTCTCATTTTTTTATGATTTATCTATATATATATATATATTTAAAAATTACAAAATTTATTAGTAAAATACTCTAATATTGATATATATTCTATAAGTTAATATATATAGGTTTATATCATTTATTTAAATTTATTTTTTTAATAATATTAAAAAAATTCTTTTCTTTTTTTTACTGGTTTTTTTTCATTTTTTTTACTAGCCAAATAAAGTTATATAACCAATTCTATGAGTTACAATTTTTTACCATTTTTTAATCGTTTTTTTTTGTTTTGTTTTTTTAACAGCAAAATTAAGTTGAAGGGCAAAATTTGCTCGAATTGACGAAGAAAATGGTCCAGGTGGATTACAAAGAGTCCAACTCGGCTTTAGTACAGGCCATGTGCCTTTCATTGAGCCTTGGTGGACTGATTTTGGAGCTCCAGAGATAATAGGACCAAAATTGCGACATATTAAAAGATATATGACTAAATTTGCAATATGAAAAATGGGTAGGACCAAAATTGCTTAATAGTTAGAGTTACAGGACCATTTTTGCATTTTCCCCTTTAATTTCTTTCATCCTGTTTTTTTTTTTTTTTTTTTTGGTAATTTTTCTCTTTAGTAGTATTTTGTATTCTGAACAAAACAAACCAATCTTCTCCTTTTCCATGGATTGTGATTAATGAATACTTCTTTTTGAAATTATTTTTGTGCCCAAAACAAGTTTTGCAATTTATGGTACACAGAGCAGCTAATGAAGATGGACAAAGTTTGCGAAAGGAAAAACATCGAAGGATGCATGCTAGAATGACTTATAGTATAGTGAACCAACTAAAAGTAAAATAATTTGTTATGCAGATCAAGACTCGGCAGTATTCTTCTAATATTTCATAGATATAGTGCTACTGTTTAGTGAAGCCAAGTAAATTAGGGTTTTAATTAAAGCAAAATTTCCCAAACACTATATTATAGATAAAGGAATATATCATAGATGAAAGATAACGAGCATGACTTTAAAAGTGCAACCCAACCAAGGGGGACAAAAAGCAGCACAAGCGTACAAGAAAACATCCATTTTCTAGGAATTCGTGATTAACATAAATCTAAGGATAAATAACAGGTTCCCCTCAAAAAAAAAAAAGGATAAATAACAGGTTCAGCCTAATTACAAAACAAAAAACAATTATCTTTTAAAATTAAAAATACATTTGTTTATCTTTTACAAATTACACCCTCAAGAGAGGTATTTGTTAGGTAAATACAAACCTCGAGAAGAGTTTTGTAAATTGTAACACTTTAAGAAAATATTTGTAAATTTGAAAGATAATTGAATTTTTTTATAATTAAGCTAAATCTTCGGGATAGTTTTTGTAGTTATCCCTTAAGGACTCGTTTGGCATGTTGGATAACTCTTGATAAGCCCATTTATCCTTGTCAATCCCTTGTTTGGGATTTGTGATATTGGCCCGTGATAAAAGTTTTATCCCATTCCCAATTGATTATCTATCCCACCTCCCTAGGTGGTATTAAATAATCACAAGTTGTCCATCTATGTGAAAAGACGAAGTTGTCCTTCAGTTGGTAAATGATTGGTCTACTACCCCTGCATCCAAAATTAATTACTAAATACATCATATAAGAAATGTCTTCTTTTTTCCTGCAAACCCTAGGTGACGACATGAAGCACACACCCTCAATTAAAACATGAAATAGGTAACACATTATTGATCTTGTTTTATTGAATAGATGATACAAAGATAACTGAGAAAAACTGAAGAAGGATACACCCTTAATTAAAAATATGGATGTGAAAATTATCAATTGGTACATGCATGAAAAATGTCAAGCAAAAAAGGTGGAAACTTAAAAGATTCAGCCAGAATTTGTAGCACCGAAATCCACTATACTAAACTTTGTAATGATTTGTCGCTCAACTTCACATAAGTCTGTAAAATGATAGCTTCAACGATTCAACAAAATAAAACTGAAACACCAAGATTACTAAAATGAAGTACAGTAAATCAATAAATCATAGTACATACACAAATCTCATCTTCTCAGCCGTGGAATATAAATTTTCAAAAATCCTCAAAAATTGGGATTTCAATTTCGTTTTTAGCATTTATTTTGAATGTGTGTGGTTAGCAATTGTTTTTTCTTGTTATCTTTCCCACAAGACTGAAACTAATTTTTTTTTTTTTTTTGTAATTAGGAGGCGGCATCTATTGGTTCAAATTCAAATTAACGAAAATTCCTAACGAAAATATTTTACGTTGCTTTCGGATTTGTTTCAGGATTTGATGAAACAGAGTCTGATCGCCTACCCAATAATCTTTGTTTTGTGTCCATGTTTTGGTAAAGTGCACCCCACTTGGACATAAACATTAAAATATATCGAAGGGTAGATAGGACATTTTACATCTTTATCACAATTTATCAAGGTTGCCAAACAAAATTTTAGATAATTTATTCAAACTTCTTATATCTTAATCATGCATCCCAAACACAAAATTAAATGGTATTATATAATCCATGAACAGTGTAATCCCATCCTATCCCAAATTTTTATCAAATCCCATCAACAATACCAAACGAGTCCTAAGATAAATCTAATACCGAAATGATATCAGAAGAACAAAAGCAACAGCTGCAGCATAAAAATGAAAAACTGATGAAGAGAACAGGATTCACAACTCACAACTGCTTAAATTAACCTGTGCAAAGCAAAATTGGCCACTCTGAAAAAGTCTTGGCTAATGTGTGCAAGAACATGGACTTACATGCCAACTAAAGAATCAAATTTCCCACAACCTCCTCATTTCTACACCTTACAGAGGAAATCTAAGGAAGGGTCAAAGTCTAAATATCTGATCAACTGATACAACATGAGATGACTAAACGTTTGAAACACAATGATATTAGCAACGATGGAATATAGTGTGAATACAAAGAACCCAGCAAGGTAGATGAATCATACATATGTAGATGTATGTAGCACTATTCCATGCCCAAAGCGATTCGGCCCAAACCCAGAAATCACCAAATGTAACGCTGTCAAAACCATCTATCGCACCTTTTAACAAAAGAAATGCAGCCGGAGGAAACCCCACAAATACCAATAGCACATTACAAACTCCACGGAGAAATGCCCTCATGGTACTTACTTTAACGTCGAGCCTCAAGGGTACAACAGTCAAACACATTGGGACCAGTAAGAGCGCTCCAATTTCGGCTGTTGCAAAATTTATTACAGACATGAGACAGAGTCCTATGAAAGCAGCAGCAACAGTTACTGACTTAAGGAGAGCCCATTCGTTTATTTGTGGTTGATTTGTACTCGAAAACGAAAAAGAACCAGATACTGCGTATGCGAAGAAGAGGCTAAGTAAAGAAAGCACGATCCAAATTAAAAGGTTGATTGATGGTGAGGAATTTGGAATTTGGGAGAGAAAATAAGGAAGTAGTGTTACGATTGCACCCCATAAGTGGACAGCAAGAACAGATTTTGCAGCATAAAGCCATTTCCATGATGTGAATATTGGGACAGGTTCACCAAGAGGAGCAGGTTTAAATGGGATTTCGTCTTTGGCCGTTTTCAGTTTACTAGCATCAGAAAAAAGAGCAGCAGCAACTAGTGGAAGGGGAGAAATGAGCAATGCAAACGCAATCATGTAGACTCCAACTGAAGCAAACCTACTTGGAGACGTCAAAAGATATAGAAAAAAGGACTGATGAAACTTCTCAAGAAGATTATTCACAGACCGTATGACTCCTTCGACCAACCTGTAAAGTATAGGAAACTCTCTCAACTGGAGAACGTAAACAAATAAAAGCATACATATTCTCCAAGAAATAAACATAGCAAATATTGCAAAAGATATGGAAAAAGCAATCTGGAGCAGCATATAGAATAGATAATATTAATGAACATTTATCAGGAAAACCAGATCAAAACCAAATCATGACATTGGACCACATGCATTGCTTGGTTTAACAAATTTAGGGAACAAAGGAAGGAGTGTAATTAACACTGACCTGCCAACACGCAGTAGGAACAAAACCCTTTGACTTGAGGAAAACAACGTTGGTGACAATTCCATAGTGATTGCGTCAACTTGATAATCACGGAAGGCGCCATGTGGACCAGTGGGAACACCTAATGCCTGATATAATAAACCATTAAGTAATAAACAATGACAAACAAATGTTTGGCAAAAAGTGAATGGATATTAACTGCTATCCATATATTCAAGCCTAAAAGGAGATAAAGAGTTAAACGTGGAAATAAACCCTTAGTACCTTTATTTCACAATAATAGGAAGGGAAATGTAGAGAAGGGGAGTAATACTCATCGGATAATGATGTCTCCACACTCCAAATAAAAGCTACTTATGAAATTGAAGCAGTTACCTGGTTATATAAGGAACTGGCAAGAGTGGCACAGCCTTCAACATAATCTGAAACAGGGATGCCAAACTTCCATTGTGGATTTAAGCTTTTAACCACCGTTCCGAGCAACTCAAGTAGTTTACCCAGACTGTTTAGCCACAAAGAATCAAGCAATGACCAAATCTTCTCCACCCTCACTTGTAAACCCTGTCCATGTACAGCCAAATAATTCACAATATTGATGAGGTCTAGATTTGGCATCTGCCCGTTAGACGCTTCAGCATATATGTTGAGAACATCATTCCCAAACTCAGGGCTGCTATCAGCAACTTTAATCACGAGAGCAGCTGCCATTGTGCCAGCACGTCGAAAGCCATTAGATATTACATCTCCCTTAACTTGAATCATTTCATGCACAGGCGAAGTACTTGCATCACACATTTCCTGATACAACATCAAGTCACCAAAAGAAAGTGTGTTATAATCTCTCAGCCATGCAGCAACTGCAGCATATTCCCCATGTTTCGAATCAGCAGCAAGCCATATGATATCTTTAGCAAGCCAAGTAACTCGAGAAAGCAGAGAGAAGACTGAGTAAGCGATCCCAAGAGATAAAGCCTCGCCCATAGTGATCCTGACAGAATTATATGGTGTTACCATTACAATAGCTTCCTTCCCATCACCACGTGGAGCTCTTATTATTCCAACTGTATTGATCCCATATGATGAACAACTGTAGTTCTCTTTAATTATTCCAGCGTCAGGACCCAAGAAAAAGTGGAGCGGATGAAATTTATTAGATATTGGTTGGAACTTGTGATAACTAACTTCACCACCCAACTCCATCATATGTTCTGCTATCACCTCTGGAATTTCACTGCATGCAATTTTTTTAAAGCAGAAGTCAAGAACTTGAGCAACAATTGTAACAGTTGTAATAAATGTAGCGTGAAAGAAAAAGGGCAAACAGAGAAAACTTTTGCATGCAGAGACAACATGACCAGATAAATTGCTGAAGAGTGATAATTACTAATCTAGTCTGTCTTTCAATTATAATCAAATGGCATCTAAAGTTGTTGAGCATTTAAGTTCAACTGCATATTCTCCGGCAACCGTGTGTTTTTTCAAAAACAACTACGTCTCATGTTTCAGAAGTTGAGCTGGTCTCCCCTTGAAACAAATATCCTATCGATGAGGGAAAATGAAAGAGAATTGGAGTTTGGTGACATGAGCCAAAATTTCCCGAACATTGGATGAAAACGGAATGACCTCTTTTTCATGTATGTCAATTTGTAGTTCTATCAGCTAAGGAAGAAGTCCAATTTTCATTGAAGCCCCAGTAGTGTGAAGGTCTACTTTTTTTTTTTTTTAAAACGTAGATGAAGTAACTTCAAATACAAACTAAAGCCAAGATTCAACTAGATGCCACTTTGGCCTTGAGACATTTCTTGTCTTACTCTTTTTTGCCACCACCTCTGCCACCAAAATAAACACCATAACTTAACCAAAATCACAACCATCAGCCCATTTCTCAGTATGGTAGTAAGATGAAGGGGTAATCCTTTGCGGCCAAACGGAAGAGGATATGGTGATGGTTATGCCATAGAGAAGGAATAGTTGTGGCATTGATGACAAGGTGTGCATGTTTGTTGCCACAAGAGGAAAAAGAGGCATCCAAAGATGGTCACGGAAGTAGGACCACAAATGGGAAGGGATTGAAACTGAGCAAATAGTGTGGAAAATGGAATGTGCAGAGCAGGTAGATTAGCCTGCACAGGCATTCATGTTACACCACTATTTGATGTTGAAAATCATGTGCCTGCATTCAGCACTCAGTTTACAGGCAAGATATGAGTAGCGTCTATACAAAACACAGATAACAGAAAATACCCACATGCCAGTGTTGATTGGCTTTGAATCCAGATTCAGTATCCTGTTCAAAAATTTGTGCCCATCTGAAGCATCATCGTTAGTGAGCATAGGTCTCGCAGAACCTGCACAGACAGTTCATAAACATGGAGGGATAATAAAATCATCCATAAAACGAATCCAAATAAGGAGAAACAAAAAGGAATTAACTAAAATAGTACTCCCATTGCCAAGAAAATCAACACAAAGCTTCATTCCATCCAATGAAGGGTGTATTCTCACATGGCAGAAAAATTAAATCCCAAATTCTCGAATAAATTAAATAATAATAAATAATACGAGTAGATGTATTATTTATATCTATTTAAAAGTGCTTGAATCGTATAGATCACAAACAAATTCAACATAAAATAAGTCACGTTCCGGTTCTCAGTATAGCTTAAATTCACCGGAAGCAAAGTGACAACTTCGTGGGGCAAATCAAGACATTATAAACGAACTCTAGACCAAAAAATGACGTAGATGGAAAAAAGGGAAAGGGGCCAGCAAAACCCACCAGGCATGAGGGCATTTTCGGAAACATAGGTGTTCTTGGCGAGAACAGGCAAAAGAAGAAGAGCTACAATTCCTGCTGTGCAGCACACCACGCTGCAATCCATACCAATATTAGTTTGCATTTTCATTCAAGTTAGAAAACAACCTTCCAATAATTTGTGAAATCAAAAAAGGATTAGATACCTTACTAAGAGACTGTGGGAAATGAGAAATAGGCCAATGCGAATAATTGGTCGAGGCTTCGGTTTAATCACTGGTTCAGTTTCCGCCATCGTTGCTCGGTGATCAGCGTTGAGCTCCTTTGGCCTATGGCCCTATACTACAATAGTCGATTTGAGCTTCTCCGTTGTTGGCTTTCAATACGACGACGTATGAAGATTGGTCTCTCTGTCTTTTCTCTTTTTCTGGAACAAGAACAGCAAATCAAACTTATGAAAACATCAAGTCTTCCTGCAGAGATACAATTGCAAAAGTCCTTCAGATATATGCACAATCTATGGTGATTAAAACAAAACACCTATTGATCAATTATTTGTTCCACAGATGAGGGTATGACTACTTGAAAGTTGTAAACTCAAATATACAAACACACTTCTGTGATGGCTATATTTGGGCGGCGTTTAAGATGGACAGGAAGCTCAGAGGGGGCCAAGTATGTGATGCTCTGAGGCATCTCCTTCTTCTTCTTTTCCAATCTGATCGATGCTCCTCTTTCAATCTTACTCTTTTCAGTTGTCACCTGTTTGTGAGTGGGCTGGGAATTGGGCCGCTCGTTGCCAAATGTAGGCCATAGAGTATCTCTGTATTAGGCAAAATTGTATTTTCAATCTTTAAGTTGGCCTAAATACACTTTTAATCCTCTATTATCAGAGGTCGCGTTTGGCAATCACTAACTTTGAAAAAATTACACATTTGGTAATATTTCCAATTTTACGGATATTATATTCTGAAATTGCTGACACGACAAAATTAGCACTTATTTGGATTAAAAGTGAGGTGTTTGGATGCAAATTATGAATTTGATGGCTTAATTGGTATATATAGATGTATATTTAATTTTTAAGCTTACTGATGTGTGTAAAATATACGTACATTTAAGGGCTTAAATGATATATAATTGATGCATTTGCACGCATATTTAGTGTGTTTTACTTGATTTCCTTAGAAGGGCATGAAACTGCGTATTCTTGTAACTTTTTACAGGAAACAGAGCTTAAACGAAAAGATATCAGTTGGAAGGCCCAGACAAGATTGAAGAATGCGAAGAGAAGGTCGAATACACGAAGAATACGGAGCAGAACACATCACACAGTCAGCCCATGTGAAGCTCAAACGACCGTGTGAGTTGATCCCGTGTGGTTTTTACACGTTCGTGCGACTTGAATTTCAGAGACATGTTACTCGACCTGACTGTGTGGAAGGCACACGACTGTGTGGTTCGTTCGGAGCAAAAACAAAGAGCAAAATTATTCACATGACCGGACCGTGTGATCTGCACACAGCCGTGCGGTTTGCTTTTTGGCTGATTTTGACTCCTTTTCCCGTCAAAACTCTACAAGTGATCTCTCAAAGCACATATATAAAGGGACCAATGCCTTGCACGAATTTATAACTTCATACTTCATACAACACATCAAAATACATTATTATTACACAAATCAACAGTCATTTGAGAGATGAGGGCTAATCTACAAAGAGCACCACAAGGCCTTTTGCATCTACGAAAGCACAAGGGTTCGAAGGCTTGGAAGGAAGATCCGTCCTGACAAGAAGGGTTTTTCTTTCTTAGTTTAGATCTCTTGTTTGTACTGAATCGATGTCAAACTATTTGATTTCAACTTTGTCTATGAATTTGTTATCAAATATGTTGGGCTAATCTTTCTGATCCTATAACATAATCAAAACTGTGAATTCATGTTAAATCTATATTGATTAATTTCTTAATTGATTATGTGTTCTATTTTATGAATTCGAATGCTTAATTCTTATAGATTATTTGGCCAATGATTTGCATGTCATATTTGTTAGTCCATAATCCGAGAAGTGAGTTCTAACAAACGAAAATCGGGTTCAGACATAAATAGGAGTAATGTATTGGGAGACTACAATTGTTTGTGGGGAATACTTCAATCCAAAGATCTTTTGGGAGTTAATAATAGTTGTAACATATCGTGAGATCTACAATTGTTATTAATATATTATTTATGCGCCACCCCGGAGGGGGAATAGACTATTTTAGGAATTGAACCATAGAAACACATGAATTGGTTTGATGATCATTAATTGGATTTAACATTGAAGAAGCATGTTGAGATTATGTGCCTGGGGTTGCTTTCGTATTTGTTGAAAAGACTTGTGGAGTTTGGGTTTTTATAAATTTACATATTTTATTTTTACTTGTTTAGATTAGATAATAATTCTTGATTTTCGGTCGCTTCAATAAAATTAGAATACGATGTTATTATAGCCTATGTGTTTCGTATTCAATCCTTGAGGAATACGACCTTGCTTACCATTATTCTATAAACTACGTTGTACACTTGTAATATAATGAAAAGATTTTCGCCACCAAGTTTTTGGCGCCGTTGCTGGGGAGTGAAAGATTCAACGTAGATAGTAATAAGTAGTTCAATTTTAACTGAATCAAAAAATTTGTAAATATTTTTTTATTATTTTTTTGGTTTTTGTAAATATCCTTTTATTTTTTGATTTTATTTTTCTTTTGTAAACATTTTTTATTGCTTTGGTTCTAATATTATTTTTGTTGATTGCGAGACTGAAATCTTTGAAAACACAATTAGCCCAAATCGCTACAACACTGGGAGGCCAACATCAAAAGGGCAAATTCCCAAACGATACTGAACTTAATCCGAGAGAAAAGTGCAACGTCATTCGTCTGATGGATGGTACAGAATATGAAGGCTCAAAGATTTCAAATGACACAGTTCAGCGATAGTGATGCTAGAAATCACGTCTGGCAGAAGACGTAAAATTTAGCGCTTTGTGGGAGGCAACCCAAGAGGCGTCGCGACAAACTCTGGGTTTTAAAAAAATCAAAAATCAAAACACACGACGGTGTGGAATTTTACACGGCCGTGCGATATGCTTCACAGAGACCAACCACACGGGTTGGCCGTGTGAACTACACACGTTCGTGTGGCTGGACCAAGCAGCGGAAAGACAATAAGCAGGGCACACGGCCTGTGTGAACGATCTAGGTAAGTACTTTTTATGCATTCCTCTTTCTTTTGATAATTTCTCATATGTTCGAGACGAATCAGATTTTAAGTTTGGGAAGGGTAGTCAAGAATGCGTAAATACGTACTGTTGCATTATTGCATTGCATGTAGAGCATAAAATTTGAATAAAAATTTCAAATTTTTAGATTTTTTTTATTTTTTAATTTAGCACATTTATCGCTTTAGCAAGTTTAATTGCTTTTGTGTGATTTAGGATCAAAAATTCGAAAAAGTACAAAAAACGTCCGTATGATTTACAATGAGCATTTGATTTATGAGATGAAATATTTGTGTAAATAATGTGATGAATTGTTGAGGAGATGTCTTTTACTTATTTGGCATTGATTAATAAAATTGGGTATTTGAGCATGATGCGAAAAAATAAGCATGTGAGCTTTTGTGCCTTTAACTGCTTTCATATTATGCAGTCTTTATTTTTCTTGAGTGTGTCAGTCATGAATATTAGAATTCTAGAACTTGCTTTGGTATCTTTATTGAAACTATGTGTTTGTGCAATTTTTGACAATGATTTAAGGTCATCTTTGTTTTAGCCTAAAAAAGCCTACCTATGAACTCATGATTCCCTAGTTATTCATTTTGAGCCTTAATTTTTTATTGTTAGCCACATTTTAATTTTAAAATTGAAGGATGATTTTATCCCTAAAACTACTTGAGCTTATAGAAAATGAATAGTTTGGGGGAGATGCGGTGAAATTGTGAAAAAGATAAAATATTGACAAAAGAAAGATGGATGAGCATAGATTAGGTAAATGAAAGAATAATGAAGCTCGAAAGAGAAATAAAATTTATAAAAAAAAAAGAGAGAAAATCGAGCAAACAAAATAAGAAAAGAAAAGAAAAATTTCTGGAAATTTTGAGAAAAATTGAAAGCATAAGGCAAAAGAAAATAAGGCAAATGGCCTAAAAAAGATGAAAAAAAAGGGTGGAGTTGAGTTGAAAAAGAAAATATATTGAAAGAATGACTTTCAAATGAAATTAGATTGGTGAGTTGCAACTCTGTGTGCTTTAAAATTCTATTTGCTCAAGTTAGGTCACTTAATCCAAATTTTTTATACCCTTACCAAAGAGCCTACATTACAATCAAATGAAAAGTCCTTTTTGATTCTTAAATTGTGCACACTAAAGTGGTAGATATGTTAGACGATTTGCAAGTCTATGGTAGTTCTACATTCATTGAATTGAGTTGAGCGTATGCACGTCCTAATTTGTTTTAGAGATGAGTGATACACTACTTCTTGTGAGTCACGATGTCAAGTACCCGAAAGAGTATTTATTATGTCGAACTTGTGATTGATGATTTCTTGATAATGAATTGCATGATTTACTTGAATATGGAGTCGAATGAGATTAAATGTTTATAGTGTTCTTGTGTGTTCTTTGTACTCCTTAAGATTATTTTTCTTAGTTTGCTCGAGGACGAGCAATGGTTTAAGTTTTGGGGATTTTGATATGTATAAAATATATTTGCATTTAAGGGCTTAAAATGATATATAAGTGATGCATTTGCACACATATTTAGTGTATTTTACTTGGTTTCCTTAGAAGGGCATGATATTGCGTATCTTGTAACTTTTTTTACAGGAAACGTAGCTTAAAGGAAAAGATATCAGTTGGAAGGCCCGGACAAGATTGAAGAACGTGAAGAGAAGATCGAATACACGAAGAAAACGGAGCAGAACACATCACACGGTCAGCCCGTGTGAAAGCTCACACGACCGTGTGAGTTGATCCCGTGTGGTTTTTACACGTTCGTGCGACTTGAATTTCAGAGACATGTTACACGGCCCGACCATGTGGAAGGCCCACAACCATGTGGTTCGTTTGGAGCAAAAATAGAGAGCAAAACCATTCAAATGACCGGACCGTGTGATCTGCACACGGCCGTGAGGTTTGCTCTTCGGCTGATTTTGACTCTTTTTCCCGTCAGAACTCTATAAGTGGTCTCTCAAAGTACCTATATAAAGGGACCAAGGCCTTGCACGAATTTATAACTTCATACTTCATACAACACGTCGAAACATACTAGGATTACACAATTCATAAGTCTTCTAAGAGAGGAGGGCTAATCTACGAAGAGCACTACAAGGCCTTTCGCATCTATGAAAGCACAAGGGTTCGAAAGCTTGGAAGGAGGATCCATTCGGACAAGATGGGTTTTTCTTTCTTAGTTTAGATCTCTTGTTTGTACTTAAACGATATCAAACTATTTGATTTCAACTTTGTCTATGAATTTGTTATCAAATATGTTGGGCTAATCTTTCTGATCCTAGGCATAATTAAAAATGTGGATTCATGTTAAATCTATATTGATTGATTTCTTAGTTGATTTATGTGATCTATTTTATGAATTCGAATGCTTAATTCTTGTAGATTATTTGACCAATAATTTGCATGTCATATTTGTTAGTTCATAATCCGGGAGGTTTTCTAACAAACAAAAACCGGGTTCAGACATAAATATGAGTAATGTATCTGGAGACTACAACTGTTTGTGGAGAGTACTTCAATTGAAAGATCTTTTTGGAGTTAATAATAGTTGTAACGTATCGGGAGATCTAAAATTGTTATTAATCTACTATTTATGTGCCACACGGGAGGAGGAATAAACTAATTTAGGGATTGAACCCAAAGAAACACATGAATTGGTTTTGATGAACATTAATTGGATTTAATATTGAAGAAGCATGTTGATTTCGTATTTGTTGAAAAGGCTTGTGAAGTTCGAGTTTTTATAAATTTACATATTTTATTTTTACTTGTTTAGATAAGATAATAATTTCTTGATTTTCGGTCGCTTCAATAAAATTGAAATACGATGTTATTATAGCCTAAATGTTTCGTATTCAATCTTTGAGGAATACGACCTTACTTGTCATTATTCTATAAACTACATTGTACACTTGCAGTATAGTGAAAAGATTTTCGTGACCACTTACCACATTTAATAAATTAGAGGGTAAATTGACAATATATATTTTGTTTAGAAAAAAAATAAAAATTCCATTGAAATGAAAAAAATACATTTAATTATACCATCTACATATATATATATATGAAATATACATATAATATATATAATGCACACATATTTATTTATAAGTATTTTTATCTTTTCTTTGGGTGGGGGAAGGAATCGATGCGGCGAGTTCGTTAATTGTTAAATTTTTTTCCTGTAATTTATTCATTTAAGTAAACAATATTTAATTCTTTGTTTGGATTATATTTTATTTTATTCAAATTTTAAATTTTAATTTAAATAAATATTATAATTTTATTAAAATACTAATAATATATATGATGTAAACTATTTTATTTTATCACCATTATTTAAATATCTTTTCTCTTTTTAAGTATGAAATTCTTAACATAAAGTTTTTTTTTGTAATTTTTATATATAATTTTTTAATAATCAAGTATTTGTTTTTAAAACTCATAAACTATATTATTTTATTATATTTAAAAAACAAAACATTTCCCAAAGTTTATGCTACATATGTTACTAAGTAAGCACCATGTCAACAAATTCTATCTACAAAAGCATTAATTTTGTCACTTCAGCATTTCTATAATAGGATATCCCCAAAATTGAAAAATAGGACCAAATATACACCTTTTAAAAGTTAATGATTGTCAAACGCCACCCTTAAAACATAGAGGAGTAAAAATATATTTAGACTAACTTAAAGGACCAAAAATGCAAATTTGCCCTCTGTATTATATACAAAGCTATTAGAATTTTTCTATTATAAATATAAAATTGTCAATTTTGAATTCATTAATTGCTCTATTTTTGGGAATTCTTTGCAGTTATTTAATGTACCATTAAAATACATTTCTTAAAACTCGGAGTTTTTACAATGACAACTTTGTATTAATTGAAATTCGAATATTTGGTAGTTTATTTATTTACTTATTTGTTGGCGGACTGTAGTGTCCCAATTTTCTAAAATGTAGTTTTGGGTTTAAGGAGCGCTATATTAGTGTGTACTTAACTTTAAATAACTTTGATATGGACAGAGCATTTCAAATAATCAACATTAATAATCACGCTCACATGCGGGTTAGCTCAATTCACAAAATACAGCGGAAACATTATATAAATAGATAAGTCACAGCTCATCTTAATAGTAAATAAAAGAATGTTTATTTTACAGACTTCAGCTTATCAGTTCAAAGTTTAAGAAATAGGGAAATAGGGACTTTGGGACTTCAAAAGTATTTCATCATGCCCAAGTCTTCGTGTCGTACCTCGCCTCAATCTGAAAGATGTAATATGAGGTGAGTGCTATGAAAATACACTCAGTGGGGTACACTTAAACAACTGTGTAATTAATTACAACTAGCAGAAATGCATCATACGTGGCATTTGTACGTGTTAGTCCAAGTGGCTACGATAATCTAGAGGGGGGTGAATAGATTATGCCAATTTTTCGCAAATCGCCCTCTTTTTTGAATCAACAAGTAAATGACAAGAATGTAAATGCGGAAATTAAACAACACTCATTGATTTATAGAGGTTCAACCCACCTAGGGCCTAATCCTCTACCACCCCAGTATCTCCGGGATGGATTTCAAAAGGAAAAAAAGATTTTATTAATTACCACAATTAATAGAACACCTTGAGGATCACCACAATCCTCTTACAACACCTTCAAGGAGATTACCACAATCTTCCTTCACCACCTTTGAAGAGTACCACACTCTTCAAACACCTATCACCTAGATCACCCAAGTGTATTCTTACCACAAGAATACTCACAAGGATGTCTTGTATTGAATGATGGACAAAATTCAAGATTACAACTCTATAAAACCAATACAAAGATTGAGTGCAATTGTAATCAAGAATCAAAAAGCCTAGACCTCAAAGATGTGCAAGTGAAAGTACTTAGGCTATTCCAACAAGAATGTAAAAATGAAAGCTTGAACAATTTGCAAATTTCTTGTTGTGTATTTTGCTTGTATGTGTTGTGTCTTGTGTCTTCAATTCATCCTCTATTTATAGGGAAGTCTTCATCAACATAGGCTCCTTCCTCTTCACTTTTGTCTACAAAAAGAGGATCACAAGATGTAGAAATATTGTACAAAAATGAAAAGTAAATCTTGCTGATAAGGATTGCAACGGTTGGAATTTTTGCTGTCAAAAATAACATAGGGCGACCGGTTGCCCTGTAATAAGATTTCGAACGTTTTGAAAAAATAGTGCGATCCAGGTACGGGTCGAAGGGGGGGTCGATCGGTCGGCCCCCTGCTCCAATTTTCAAGTCCAGTATGTTCTGTTTCGTGTTTTCTTTTCTTCAGGTACCGATCGACGTTTTGGGCGACCGGTCGACCTCCAAATTGAAGTTGTCCGATTTTTTTCAAAAATAAACTTCAAGAAATACTCCAAAAAATTAGTAAAAACATTTTAAATCACTTGGGAGTATTTGGACAACATTTATAAATATAGTTTTGGTGTAAAAACCAATTTAAACAAAACCATCAAAAGTGTTGTCCATTTTTATCGAAAAATAAATTCTAAGAAATACTCCAAAAATTAACAAAAACATTTAAATCATTTAGGAGTATTTGGACAACATTTATAAATATAGTTTTGGTGTAAAAACCAATTTAAACAAAAACATCAAAAGTGTTGTCCATTTTTATCGAAAAATAAATTCTAAGAAATACTCCAAAAATTAGCAAAAAAATTTTAAATCATTTAGGAGTATTTGGACAACATTTATAAATATTGTTTTGGTATAAAAACTCATTTAAACATAATCATCAAAATCTTGATAAAAACATTTATCTAACAAACTCCCCCTTTTTGATGATTACAAACCAAAACAATTTTAAGAAGTTGATTTTAAAACAAAACATATTTTCCGGTCTAAAACATCAATCCATTATAAGCAAGATTCATCATAAGTACAAACACACAAGGATAGGAGCAAAGATTTTTCAAAAACATTTTTGCACAAGCTCCCCCTATCAACATGCATAACAAAGATAAGTATAAGCAAACAACTACAAGCTAAAAGCTTGAATTTCTTGAGCTTAAAAGCTCCTCCTGTCACAAAAGCATCATTAGTAAAGCATAGAAGTCCATAATACATCACATGGACTAAGTATTATCCATAGCTTTTGGCTTTTAAGAGCTCTAGCTTATAGCTTTTCTTGCAAGCTTATTTTTGCTTCTTTGAGCGTATAAGCGTTTTTCCTGTTTCTCCCCCTTTGGAATCATCAAAAATAATGGTAGCACGATAAAAACATCATATAATTATATCAAAGTGCGCAATTTAATCGATTTATCGAGCATTTTGAGCATTTAAGCTTAAATTCCGAATAAAAGGGAAAAAAATGCTCAGTTGATTTGTAAAAGCTCATTTGATTGATAAAACATGATCTCTATAAACTTATAGGACTTTTCAAATCAAGAGAATCATGTAGGTGATGAATTTTTCATTGAAATATTTTGTCGAACACTTGGCGTACGTCGAATAAAACAAGAGAAATATAACGCCTTTGTGATTCGTTTAAGCCAAAAAAATTCATCACCAATTGCAATACAACAATATTCATTCATCAACAATCATCATATACAATCATATGAATACAAGAATTGCATCAAAATAGCAAGGTATAAGCACATTCTCAAGGGTTCAACCCAATTGAGATAAAAGAAGAGAAATTCTTACCATTTAATCGGTAAAGATGAGTAATGATGATGATAATCGAGCCTCATGAAGTCCAAAATATAAAATGTATGCAATAAAACAAATTTGAAGTAAAATTTGTGTGCAAAATGCGTAGGGGACGAGAAATTGACAAAATGAGCCAAAATGACTGTGACTGAGAACAGAAACGTATTTATCCAAAATTTTGCTGTGGTCAACCTGTTGGGGGTGGTCGACCGGTCGGCCTTCCCCTAAACAGCCCAGTGGTTTTTTCTATTTTCCAAAATCCGAATTTTCAACCACAAATCCGATTTTTCGCCCCTAAGTTTTAGAAATGTGCAAAATGCAAACGTAGACCTCATTCAATATGCATTATGTCTAACCGAGCTCGTATCGACGCAAAAGTCTCGGAAGATAGCGGTTTTGTAAAAATATCCACTAATTGATCTTGAGATGGTACAAAAGATATCTCATTTTTCAAACACAATTTTGATGTCGAATCTCAATATGTTTAAATGATGAACCGGGGTTTTGAGCAATATTTATAGTGGATATATTATCACAAAAGATAGGAACACTTTCAAAAGAACATTTATAATCGCTAAAGTTTGTTTCATCCAAAGAAGTTGTGTACAACAAAATGCAAATATATTTTTGGAAAGTGAAACATTTTGTTTCTTTGAAAACCAAGAAACTAGGCAATCACCTAGAAATTGACATGATCCTCAAGTACTTTTATGATCATCAATATTTCCCGCATAATCCGAATCACTATAACCTTTAAGAGAAAAATTTTCATTCTTGGATAGAATAAACCATATTTAATAGTGCCTTTCAAATATCGACAAATCCATTTAACGACACTCATATGATATTCTTTGGGATTGCTTTGAAAACGAGCACATTTACGGCATGAAGAATATCCGACTCTACTTGCGGTTAAATAAAGTAAACTACCAATCATACCTCGATCTTGGATTCATCAACCGGATGCCTTTTTCATCTTTGTCAATCTTGACGATTGTTGCCATTAGGGTAGAGAGCTTCTTCCTTCTTCAATGCCAAATTTATTCAAAAGCTCCTTTGTATATTTCAGAAATATAAATTCCTTCTTGGCATTGCTTAATTTGAAGTCCAAGGAAGAAGTTGAGCTCCCCATCATACTCATTTCAAATTCACCTTCATTAACTTTTTTTGCACAATGATTCATTAGTAGCACCAAAAATAATATCATCAACATAAATTTGCACTAATAAGCAATCTTGCCCTTTTTCAAAAACAAAGAGAGTAGTATCAACTTTACCTCTTGTAAAACCATTTTGCAAAAGAAAAGAGCTAAGTCTATCATACCATGCACGGGGTGCTTGTTTCAAACCATACAAGGCCTTTTTAAGTCGATAAACATCATTAGATAGAAAATTTTCAAACCCCTGAGGTTGTTTTACATAGACTTCTTCTTGAATAATACCATTTAAAAATGCGAATTTTACATCCATTTGGTAAAGCTTGAAATTATTAAAACAAGAATAGGCAAGTAAAATACGAATAGCTTAAACGTACAAATGTTTCATCATAATCAATACCTTCTTCTTGACAATAACCTTGAGCTACTAACCTTGCTTTGTTTTGAACAATATTGCCTTGTCATCGAGCTTGTTCCAAAATACCCATTTTGTACCAATAATAGTTTGAGATGGAGGACAAAGTACTAATTCCCATACATCATTCCTTTCAAATTGATTCAACTCCTCTTGCATTTCTAAAAACCAATCCTCATCTTCAATGGCTTCCTTAGCATTTTTAGGCTCTTTTTGAGATATAAGAACTTTCTCGACAAATTTTCCTCGAGTCATTTTTTATCAAGGGGATCACCAATAATAAGATCTTTTGGGTGATCTCCTTAAATTTCAATGCTACGGAAGATTTGAAGTATCACCTTTATCTTCTTGAGGAATATTTGAGCTTGAAGGTTGATCATTTTGAGTATCATCTTGAACAATGGGTTCAACAATATCCTCTTCATCACTTTCATCATTGGGTATCCTTTCAACACCCGGCTTCATTGAATTTAACATGGATGGATTCTTCAACAACCCCACTAGTCTTATTGTAAACCCGATATGCTTTGCTCTTGGTTGAATACCCCATAAATATTCCTTCATCGGCCTTAGGATCAAGTTTGTCTAATTGATCCTTAGTATTCAAAATAAAACATTTACATCCAAATATTTTGAAATAACTAATATTTAGAGTTCTTCCTTTCCAAAGCTCATATGGAGTTTTATGTTAGATAAATGATTTTATCATGATTTTGATAATTATGTTCGATTTTGTTCAAATATGTTTTCAAACCAAAACTATGTCCCTAAATGTTGTCTAAATATTTCCGATCAACTTAAAATGTTTTTACTATTTTTCGAACTTGAAGTTTATTTTCAATAAAACATTGGACAACACATTTGTTTCTACTAAAAACCTGCATTAGAAACAGAAAAATGGGACGTAAGAAAAACAGAGAAACCAGACCGTTACCAAAGTTGGATTTTTGTTCTTCCTATTTCCGCAAGAACAACCGTCCACAAGAATTTTCCCCCTTTGTAAAAATTCCAATTTCAATCTTATCTTTGCGCGACCGGTCGAACCCCATGTTTATCAAAAACTATCCGTCAGTTGCATTTTCGGACAACTTTTCCCTATTTTGTGGGATTGATTTCTAAAATATTGATCATTTTAAATGGTTTCTTTTGCATCAAATCACTCCCCAAGGAGGAGCCAATGTCCGGAAATGAAAGCCAAGTCCTCTCCTATAAATAGAGGCTTCATTCAAGCAACAAGATACAACAACACACAATATACAAGCAAAGAGCAATTGAGCAAACACTTTCATATATCTTGTTGTATTAGCCTAAGCACTTTCACTTGCACTTATTTGAGGTCTATTTCAATTCTTGATTACACTTGTACTCATATTGTATCAATCATTATTGAGTTGTAATCTTGATTTTGGTCATCATTCAACACAAGACATCCTTGTGAGTATTCTTGTGGTAAGAATACACTTGGGTGATCTAGGTGATAGGTGTTTGAAGATTGTGGTAATCTTCAAAGGTGTTGTAAGAGGGTTGTGGTAATCCTCAAGGTGTTGTAAGAGGTTTTGGTAACCCTCAAGTGGTGAAAGAGGGTTGTGGTAATCCTCAAGGTGTTGTATTAATTTTTGGTAAATTAATAAAACCTTTTTTTCTTTTCAAAATCCATCCCGGAATTGGTAGAGGATTAGGCCCTATTTGAACCTCTTTAAATCAATGAGTGTTGTTTATTTTCCGCATTTACATTTTTGCTATCCACTCGTTGTTTCGAAAAAAAATTTGCGAAAATCGCATAATCTATTCACCCCCTCTCAGATTATTGGACTTTGGACTAACAAGTGGTATCGTAACCAAACTCTTTTGCTAGCTCGTTCCGAGTAAAAAGGAAAGATCCATGGCTACAAATGATGCTCATCTCACCACCGGTCCACCGATAAGCCACCACTTTTCGACGCTAACAACTACGCATTTTGGAAAGATCAGATGGAGTGCTTTCTACAAGTGCGGGTTCGAATTTGGAATGTGGTCATTGAAGGAGTTGATCAACCAACAAAGAAATCGAAGGATGGCACCTTGACTCCTAACCCTTTCAAGGAGTTTGATGAAAACGACAAAAAGGCTTTTTCTCTAAACGGTAAGGCCTTAAATATCTTGCATTGTTCTCTTACCGCCACCGAGTATAATCGCATAAGAGGCATAAGGTCGGCACATGAGGTTTGGGAAAAATTGAGACAATATATGAAGGGACTAAGAAAGTCAAGCAAGCAAGAAAGACCATGCTTGTTAAAGACTTCAAAACTTTAACATGTTGGCGAAAGCATCTCCAAGATGGTGGAAAGGCTTGACAATATTGTCAATCCTCTTGTGGCCTTTTCTCCAAAGACAAGGTGACCAAGGTATTGAATGCACTTCCCGGGTCATGGTCCGAAAAAGTAACGGCAATCACGGAGGCACAAAATCTTGAGACACTCAAGTTTGATGAACTTATTGAAATCTACTCATATATGAAGTCTATCTCAAGGAGAGGAAAAATTCCAAACCATCCACAAATCAATCGGGTATGCAAATTATTTCTAAAGGTCTTGCTTCTTCTTCTAATAATGCATACTATGATAATGATGATGATGAGGAGGAGACGGCCGCACTTGTTCAAAATTTGCAAAATTTGTGAATAAAAATAAAGCAAGAAAACCAAGAGATAATTCTTGCTTTAAATCGGAAAACCGGGCACTTCATTGCCGATTTCATGAAGAGGAGCAAAAGAAAAGGAAGCCTTTCACAAAAAAGAAGGCTCTAAATGCGGAAGTCAAAACATGGGATGAACTACTCAAAACAACCGATGAGGAAGGAGAAACCGAACACGGTCTCATGGCTATAGACGATGAAAACAATGAGGTACACTCAAACTCTTCTACTTCCTCCATAGTTGATGACTTGCAATGTGATTTTGATGAATTGCAAATTGAGTTTCAAAATTTAATCGTTAAATACAAAAACTTGAAAAAGGAGCATAAGGAGATTAAAGTTGAAAAAGAAAATTATTTACCTCTTATGAATCTCTGAGACAAAGCTCATGCTCTTACTCTTACTAGAATTCATTCTCTTGAAACCGAAAAGGAATTGCTCACAAAAGATATTGAATGTTTGAAAATGATATACATCGTTTCAACATAAGTAAATAAAGTTACAAAAATTTTAGATGCACAAAGAGGTGAGCATTCCAAATCGGGACTTGGTTATAAGCCATTTCAAAGTGTTTTTAAGAAAAATAACCAAGGTCCGACTTTTGTACGAAAGCTAATAATTATAATACTCCTACTTGTTTTTATTGTGGCAAAGTTGGACATTATGCTAATAATTGCAAATTGAGAAATAGCTCAAGACATGTTTGGAGACCCAAAGGTCTCAAGACTAACCCCATGGACCCCAAAATTATAGGTACCTAAAAGAAATTCTTTTGTAGGTAATAGGGGCTATAACCACAATGGAAGATTCAAAATGGCTCGTGGACGTAGGATGTTCACGCCATATGACCGGGAGGAGAGAACTTTTACCAACATCAAGCTCCAAGAAGAGGGTATGGTCATGTTCGGCAATGGCAAAGGAAAAATTCTTGGAAATGGAGAAATTGGTAACTCTTCTTTCTCTCTTAGTAATGTTCTATTAGTTGAAGGGCTTAAGTTTAATTTGATAAGTGTTAGCCAACTTTGTGATTCAAAATATGATGTTTCCTTTAATAAAGAAAAATGCCTTATTCTTAAAAATGGTGAAATTATTTGTGAAGCAAATAGAAAAGGCAATCTTTACAAAATTTGTACAAGTGATTTGGTTAGTCAAAATGTTTCTTGTTTGGTCGCCAATAATGATTTAACTAGTTTATGGCATAGGCGACTTGGACATGTTGGATACAAAATTTGAAAAATATTTACAAAAACCAACATGTAAAAGGACTACCCAAATTGAATTTTGAAAATCTTGGCTTATGTGACACTTGTCAAAAGAACAAATTAGTTAAAAGTAGTTTTAAGCCCAAAAATGAAATTTCCACAACCAAACCCCTACAAATGCTTCACCTTGATTTGTATGGGGATATTGGTACTGACTAGTTTAAGTGGAAAACATTACACTTTTGTTATAGTCGATGATTTTTCGAGGTATACTTGGGCTCTTTTTCTTACCAATAAAAACGATCTTTGTTAATGAGTTTGTTAAGTTGTGTAGACTTATTGAGAATGAAAAAGAAGATACTATCAAGTCTATTCAAATCGATCGAGGTGGAGAATTTGACGGTGAATTTAAGTATTTTGTGAAACCAAAGGATATGCTCATAATTTCTTTCCAAGGACACCTCAACAAAATGGAGTAGCCGAACGGAAAAATCGGACATTACAAGAAATGAGATGGTCCATGCTCAATGAATTTTCACTTCCAAAATATTTTTGGGCCGAGCCGAAGCCGTATACACTTGCTATGTCATTAATCGAGTTTATATTCGTCCTAAAATGAATAAAACTCCATATGAGCTTTGGAAAGGTAGAACTCCAAATATTAGTTATTTCAAGATATTTGGTTGTAAATGCTTTATTTTGAATACCAAGGATCAATTGGACAAACTTGATCCTAAGGCCGATGAAGGAATATTTATGGGATATTCAAAAAAAGCAAAGCATATCGGGTTTACAATAAGACTAGTGAAGTTGTTGAAGAATCCATCCATGTTAAATTCAATGAAGCTTGTTGGAAAGAATTCCTAATGATGAAAGTGATGATGAGGATACTATTGAACAAATTGTTCAAATTGATGATCAACCGTCTACATCAAATGATCAACATCCCTCAAGAAGATAGAGGTGATATCTTCTTCCCGTTGCATTGAAATTTAAGGAAATCACCCAAAAGATCTTATTATTGGTGATCCCATTGACAAAGTAATGACTCGGAGAAAATTTGCCGAAAAGCTCTTATTTCTCAAAAAGAGCTTAAAAATGCTAAAGAAGCTATTGAGGATGAGGATTGGTTTCTAGAGATGCAAGAGGAGTTGAATCAATTTGAAAGAAATGATGTATGGGAATTAGTACCTTGTCCTCCTTCTCAAACCATTATTGGCACAAAATGGTTTTTCCTAACAAACTTGATGATCAAGGCAACATTGTTCAAATAAGGCAAGGTTAGTAGCTCAAGGGTATTGTCAAGAAGAAGGTATTGACTATGATGAAACTTTTGCACCCGTAGGACGTTTAGAAGCTATTCGTATTTTGCTTGCCTATTCTTGCTTTAAAAATTTCAAACTTTATCGAATGGATGTTAAATCCGCCTTCTTAAATGGTATTATTCAAGAAGAAGTCTATGTAAAACAACCTCCGGGGTTTGAAAATTTTTCTAGGCCTAATGATGTTTATAAACTTAAAAAGGCCTTGTATGGTTTAAAACAAGCACCCCGTGCATGGTATGATAGACTTAGTTCTTTTCTTTTACAAAATGGTTTTATAAGAGGTAAAGTTGATACAACTCTATTTGTTTTTGAAAAAGGGCAAGATTGTTTACTTGTGCAAATATATGTTAATGATATTATCTTTGGTGCTACTAATGATTCTTTGTGCAAGAAATTTTCTAAGTTAATGCAAGGAGAATTCGAGATGAGTATGATGGGGGAGCTTAACTTCTTTCTTGGACTTCAAATTAAGCAATGTCAAGAAGGTATTTATATTTCGCAATCAAAGTATACAAAAGAACTTTTGAAAAAGTTCGGCATTGAAGAAGGAAGAACACTCCTATGGCAACAAATGTCAAAATTGACAAAGATGAGAAAGGCAAGTCCATGAATCAAAGTATCGAGGTATGATTGGTAGTTTACTTTATTTAACCGCTAGTAGACCGGACATTCTTCATGCCGTATGCCTATGTGCTCGTTTTTCAAAGCAATCCCAAAGAATCTCACATGAGTGCCGTTAAAAGGATTTTTCGTTATTTGAAAGGCACCATTCGATATGGTTTATTTTATCGAAAGAATGAAAATTTTTCTCTTAAAGGTTATAGTGATTCTGACTATGCGGAAATATTGATGATCGGAAAAGTACCTCCCGATCATGTCAATTTTTAACGATTGCCTAGTTTCTTGGTTTTCAAGAATCAAACTGTTTTCTCTTTCAACGGCCGGCTTGGATATATTTCCGCCGCATTTTGTTGTACTCAACTTCTTTGGATGAAACAAACCTTAGCGGATTACAAATGCTCTTTTGAAAATGTACCTATCTTTTGTGATAATATATCCGCTATAAATATTGCTCAAAACCCGGTTCATCATAACCGTACTAAACATATTGAGATTCGACATCATTTTCTAAGGGATTGTGTTTCAAAACGTAAAATTGAGATATCATTTGTACCATCTCAAGATCAATTAGCGGATATTTTCACAAAACCGCTATCTTCCTAGACTTTTTCTTCAATACAGATCGGTTAGGCATAATGCATATTGAATGAAGCTTACGTTTGCATTTTGCACGTTTTTAAAACTTAGGGCGAAAAATCGGATTTTTGGTTGAAAATTCGGATTTTGGAAAAACCGACAAAACAAAGGTCAAGGAGAACCGTTGAACCTCGACCGTCGCCCTCAACCTCGACCAAATATTTTGGCTTTTAAACGTTTGTCTTGTTCTTCATTTTAACAAATTTTTGGCCATTTTTCGTCCCCTTTGCCAAATTCAACATTTCATTCAAAAATGATTTTCATGCATCTCTTACACAACATGGACATTATATAGCATAATCATCATCATTATGGCTCACTCTTTCCGATCAAATGGTAAGAATTTCGCTTCTTTTACTCAATTGGGTGGAACCCTTGAGTTTTCGAGTTTCTTGAAAATTTTTTATGTAATTTTCGTATGATCATGATGAGCTTGGTTGTTGTGTTGTTATGTATGATGATTGGCTTGAATTGATGTTGAAATTTTTGGCTTGAACCATTTATAAAGGTTATATACAACCTCTTTTATTTTTAACGCACGCAAGGTGTTCGATGATATGTCACAATGAATATTTCAACTTATAAATGATTCTCTTGCTTTCAAAAGTTTTCTATACTTATTGAGATCATGTTTTGACAAACAAAACAAGCGTATGAACTCTTCATATTACATCTCTCCCATTTTCCTTGGATTATTACGCTTAAATTGCTCAACGCTTAATAAACCGTCCTTTGACTTTGATATTCTTGTATGGCGTTTTCACCATTCTAACATTCTTTTGATGATTCCAAAGGGGGAGAAACAGGAAGTTGGCTCGTTAGCTCAAGAAAAGCTAATAAAAGCTCACAATAAGTATTGTGACTCTAATACCTAGTCCATAGCTTGAATTTTGGACTTATGAAATTGATTATAAGCTTTGAAACAGGGGAGCTTCTTAGCTCATGATGCAATCTATATAAGCTTGCTATAGCTTGTGCTTCTTACTTATAATAATCGTTAGTTGATATGCTCATAAATAGGGGAGCTTTGTATGAAATACTTCTAACGGATAATTTACTTGTAAAACCGAATATTTTATCCGGTTTTAAAATCGTCCTCAAGAAAATTGTTTTGGTTTGTAATCATCAAAAAGGGGAGTTTGTTAGATAAGTGTTTTTATCATGATTTTGATGATTATGTTCGATTTTGTTCAAATATGTTTTCAAACCAAAACTATGTCCCTAAATGTTGTCTAAATATTTCCGATCAACTTAAAATGTTTTTACTATTTTTCTGAGTATTTCTTGAAGTTTATTTTCAATAAAACATTGGACAACACATTTGTTTCAGTTCGACTATAGGGCAACCCGTACTGAGTTGAGTCGAGAAACAAAAAATGGGATGTAAGAAAAATAGGGCAAATCCGCCGATCGGCCGACGGCGACCACTCACTGCAAGTTGGATTTTTGTTCCATTCTCTGTTTATAAAAAATCGCTCAAGAACGGTCTGACTAAGGGCGACCGTCGGCACCCCTCCCCTCGACCGGTCCCCCTGTGTAAAAAATTCGCAGAATTCAATTTCAATCTTTTCTCTGCTTGACCGGTCGAACCCCATGTTTATCAAAGAAACTATCCATTGCATTTTCGACAACTTTTCCCTATTTTGTGGGATTGATTTCTAACAGCTATATTGATCATTTTAAATGGTTTCTTTTGATCACTCCCCAAGGAGGAGCCAATGTCCAAATGAAAGCCAAGTCCTCTCCTATAAATAGAGGCTTCATTCAAGCAACAAGATACAACAACACACAATATACAAGCAAAGAGCAATTGAGCAAACACTTTCATATATCTTGTTGTATTAGCCTAAGCACTTTCACTTGCACTTATTTGAGGTCTAGGCTTTCAATTCTTGATTACACTTGTACTCATATTGTATCAATCATTATTGAGTTGTAATCTTGATTTTGGTCATCATTCAACACAAGACATCCTTGTGAGTATTCTTGTGGTAAGAATACACTTGGGTGATCTAGGTGATAGGTGTTTGAAGATTGTGGTAATCTTCAAAGGTGTTGTAAGAGGGTTGTGGTAATCCTCAAGGTGTTGTAAGAGGGTTGTGGTAATCCTCAAGGTGGTGAAAGAGGGTTGTGGTAATCCTCAAGGTGTTGTATTAATTTTTGAAATTAATAAAACCTTTTTTTCTTTTCAAAATCCATCCCTGAGATTTTTTAGAGGATTAGGCCCTAGGTGGGTTGAACCTCTTTAAATCAACGAGTGTTGTTTATTTTCCGCATTTACATTTTTGCTATCTACTCGTTGTTTCGAAAAAGAGGTAATTTGCGAAAAACCGGCATAATCTATTCACCCCCTCTAGATTATTGTAGCCACTTGGACTAACATTTTATTCATTTTAGATCTTATAAATAAATTAATGACATAGCAAGTGATAGTACTTACGGCTTTGGCCCAAAAATATTTTGGAAGTGAAAATTCATTGAGCATGGACCGACTCATTTCTTGAAGTGTCCGATTCTTCCTTTCGGCTACTCCATTTTGTTGAGGTGTCCTTGGAGCCGAAAAATTATGACTATATCCCTTGGTTTCACAAAAGACTCTAAATTCGCCGTCAAATTCTCCACCTCGATCACTTGAATAGACTTAATAGTATCTTCCTTTTTATTTTCAATAAGTTTACTTGACAAACTCATTAACGACATCACTTTTATTTGTAAGAAATAGAGCCCAAGTATATCTAGAAAAATCATCAACTATAACAAAAGTGTAATGTTTTCCACTTAGACTTGCCGTACCAATATCCCCATACAAATCAAGATGAACCATTTGTAGGGGTTTGGTAGTGGAAATTTCATTTTGGGCTTAAAACTACTTTAACTAATTTGTTCTTTTGACAAGTGTCACATAAGCCAAGATTTTCAAAATTCAATTTGGGTAGTCCTTTTACATGTTGGTTTTTGTAAATAGTTTGCAAATTTTTGTATCCAACTTGCCCAAGTCGCCTATGCCATAAACTAGTTAAATCATTATTGGCGACAAGACAAGAAACATTTTGACTAACCAAATCACTTGTACAAATTTTGTAAAGATTGCCTTTTTCTAATTGCTTCACAAATAATTTTATCATTTTTGGAAATAAGGCATTTTTCTTTATTAAAAACAACATTATAATTTGAATCACAAAGTTGGTTAACACTTATCAAATTGAACTTAAGCCCTTCTACTAAAAGAACATTACTAAGAGAGAAAGAAGAGTTACCAATTTCTCCATTTCCAAGAATTTTTCCTTTGCCATTGCCGGACATGACCATACCCTCTTCTTGGAGCTTGATGTTGGTTAAAAGTTCTCTCTTTCCGGTCATATGGCGTGAACATCCGCTGTCCACGAGCCATTTTGAATCTTCCATTGTTGTTATAGCCCCTATAACCTACAAATGAATTATTTTTAGGTACCCTATAATTTTGGGGTCCATGGGGTTAGCCTTGAGACTTTTAGGTCTCCAATAATAGCTATAATTATTCTTCAATTTACAATTGCTAGCATAGTGTCCATTCTTACCACAATAAAAACGAGTAATAATACGAGGACTACTAATGGTTGGACCTTGGTCTTTTTCTTAAAAGCATTTTGAAAAGGTTTGTAACCAAGTCCTAACTTAGAATGCTCACCTCTTTGTGCATCTAAAATTTTTGTGACTTTATCCGTAAATCGATGCACATCATTTTTCAAATTTTCAATATTATTTGTGAGCGTTTGTTTTTCGGTTTCAAGAGTACTACCATAGTAAGAGTAATAGCATGAGCTTTATCAAGAGAATCATAGGAAGTAAATAATTTATTTTTTTCTAGTTTAAGCTTTTTATGCTCCTTTTTCAAATTCTTGTATTTAACAATCAAATTTTGAAACTCATATTGCAATTCATCAAAATCACATTGTAATTCATCAACTAGGAAAGAAAATGAAGCATAGAGCGTACCTCGGTATTTTCATCGTCTATGGCCATAAGACCATGTTCGATTCTCCTTCCTCAATTCGGTTGTTTCAAGTAATTCATCCCAAGTTTTGACGTCCGCATTTAACGCCTTCTTTTTCGGAAAATGCTTTTTCTTCTTTTGTTCCTCTTCCGCTAATTTTGGGCAATCGACTATGTAGTGCCCGGATTTTCCGCATTTGAAACAAGAATTGTCTCTTGGCTTTCTTGCTTTATTTTTGTTTACAAATTTTGCAAATTTTCTAACAAGAGCCGCCATTTCTTCATCATCCTCATCACTAGCATAATAAACATTATTAGAAGAAGATGCTAAGCCTTTAATAATATTTTGCATACCCGGTTTAGAGGTGGATGGTTGAGAATTTTTCCTCTCCTTGAGATATACTTCATAAATAAGGAGGTTCCCAATGAGCTCATCAAACTTGAGTGTCTCAAGATTTTGAGCTTCCGTGATTGCCGTCACCTTTTCGGACCATGAGCCGGGAAGGGCATTTAAGACTTTGGTCACCTTATCTTCTTCGGAGATGACCTTTTCAAGAGCCACAATAGGATTGACAATGTTGTCAAGCCTTTCCACCATTTTTGATATGCTTTCACCATCATGCATATTGAAATTTTCAAAGTCTTTCACAAGCATTGTTTTTCTTGCTTGCTTCACTTTCTTTGTGCCCTCATAGATGGTTTCTAATTTTTCCCAAACTTCATGTGCCGACCGTATGCCTCTTATGCGATTATACTCGGTGGCGGTAAGAGAGCAATGTAAAATGTTTATGGCCTTACCGTTTAGAGAGAAAGCCTTCTTGTCATTTTCATCGTACTCCTTGAACGGCTTGGGAGTCGTGGTACCATCCTCTAGTTTTGTTGTTGGTTGAGAAATTTCTTCTATGACCACATTCCAAATATCAAATCCGCACCCTTGTAGAAAGCACTCCATGCGGTCTTTCCAAAATGCGTAGTTGTTGGCGTCGAATAGTGGTGGCTTGTTGGTGGAGGCGCCGGTGGTGAGATAAGCTTCATTCGTAGCCATGGATCTTTTCTCTTTACTTGGAACGAGCTAGCCAAAGAGTTTGACTCTGATACCACTTGTTAGTCCAAGTGGCTACGATAATCTAGAGGGGGTGAATAGATTATGCCGATTTTTCGCAAATCGCCCTCTTTTTTGAATCAACAAGTAAATGACAAGAATGTAAATACAGAAATTAAACAACACTCGTTGATTTATAGAGGTTCAACCCACCTAGGGCCTAATCCTCTACCACCCCAGTATCTCCGGGATGGATTTCAAAAAGAAAAAAAGATTTTATTAATTACCACAATTAATACAACACCTTGAGGATCACCACAATCATCTTACAACACCTTCAAGGAGATTACCACAATCTTTCTTCACCATCTTTGAAGAGTACCACAGTCTTCAAACACCTATCACCTAGATCACCCAAGTGTATTCTTACCACAAGAATACTCACAAGGATGTCTTGTGTTGAATGATGGACAAAATTCAAGATTACAACTCTATAAAACCAATACAAAGATTGAGTGCAAGTGTGTAGGTCCCAAGGGGTGTGAGTGTAAGGTTTAGAAGGGGGTTGAATAAACCTTACCAAATTTTCGATTTAGTCCTTTTAAAAGTTCAGAGTTGATACTACACGTTGTGTCCATGAACGACCAATTTAGTTAATCCACTCAACACTGACTTCCCGAGCTGTTGATAGAATAACTCAAATTTGTTAAGACCGAATTAGCTCAACGTGGTTTGTTTTCAGTGGAAGACTTAACACCCTTAAGTTTGGTTTAGTAGAGATTTAAAGCTTGATTTAGTACTTAGAAATTATCAAATGGATAGCAAATATGTCAAAGTTAAACAAATATGATGCAGAATTAAAGTCTTCAAAATGTAAATGACACGATAAATTTTTATAGAGGTTCAAGATGGGGTAATTCTTCTCCTCTCTTCTCCAACTCTTGGAGGAATCCACTAGGTATTGATCAAGATACAAAGTGGTAGATGGCAAGTCTTGATCACACAAATGACTTGATCCTTCGGGACTCGGCGAGAATGCCTTGGTCACTCATGTTGTTTCAAGATGTTGCCATAACTTGCTCAAGCTCTTTGGATTTGATCACATCCAAAAGCTCAAGACTTTCGACCTTGAACCTTCCTACAATCCTTCGTGGAATGTAGACCCCTTTTCTTCTAAAGTTTCCTCTTCAATTGATTGAAGCTATCTTTTCCTTCACAGTGAGTGTTGGATTGATTTTCTTCGTAATGTAGGCTTGAGGATTAATCTTGAATGATTTGAGAATGTTTTTGGTTACAGATTCAAATGTTTTCTTGAATGTTCGTGGTTACGTCCTCTTCTCTCGCAGTCATTCCTCGGCCTTTTATAGTGATCTTTCAAAAATCGCCCGTGAAGAGATAGGCTTATTTTTGAAAGTCACTTGTGGACGTTGGCTTGTCTTGTTGCAATCCTTGAATTTGCCACTTCCTCATATAAAATGTTCTTGACTTTTTCGAGTTCGACACGGTCTGCTTCCCATTGGTTTATTCCTTTTGCACGCTTCTGGGACTTCACTTTAGCATGGAGATATTACTTGTTTAAGTAATTCTCTTGATTTCTATTCAACAGATCTCTTTCGATTATCTCGACTTGATCATTTCCTTGCTTTCCCCAGGTGACTTAGAGTCACTTCCAATCATTGGATGACTCTTCCCACTTCAACTTGAGACTTGGCTTATCTTGAGTTGACTTGACCGATACTCCACTCGATTGCATCTCACCGCTCCTTGATCGAGTTCCGTCTTCTCTTTCTTTGCCATACTCACTTTTTGCATCAGTCTTCCTTCTAGTCTCCGGTTGTCTTCTTGCATGTTTGGGCATAGGATTTAACTCGGCTTGACCAGCCCTATTTATTACAATGCGGTTTACAACAAAAAATGGGGTGCCAACTTCCTATTCTAAGTTTTACATGGCATTCATCAAAATCTAAACAATAAATTTCCCAACAATTTCCCCCTTTTTGATGATGCCAAAACTTAAAACATTCGAGAATGTAAATAGCAAAGATACATATAGATAGTGCATTCACGAGAATGTATGCGTAGAATCAATTCTTTTATTGATCATAACATTCTTGTTCTCATTATACAATCATTTTACAAAGTGTATCAAAGCAAACATTTATGTCTACGCAAAATAATAGAAAATTTACTGATTTATTATAGAAGACTTACATATTATGTATTTACATAGTAAAATACATGAAGGGGTGGACAACAACACTTCATCTCCTTTGCCTCACATCTTCTTTCATCTTCTTGATTCTGTCATCTTCTGGTCTTCTTCTCTTTTTCTCATCTTCACCATTTCTTCTTCTTTTCATATGCCTTCCTGGCAATTCATCTCTTCTTAATCTCTCTTGTCTCTCCTCCCAAAGCTGAGTTTGTCTTTTATTTTCTTCTTCGATTCTTTTCGCATACTCAAGCTGCTTTTAGCCACTTGCCCAGATTGGCTACTTGGTCAAGACTCAATTTCGGATCTATGTACTCAATGTTTTTGGGCGAGGCCTTCCAAAACCACTTCCTCCACCATCGCTTCTTCATCTTCCTCCGGGGCGTGTATTGTCTTCTTTGGTGAGTAACTTGGGAGTGACAATGTTCGCCAAATCTATTTGTCGCCTTCTTCACATAACGTGAGACCCTTTTCCCAAAGATAAAGTCCCGCTTGAGCCATAGACATGTTTGCGAAGTATCCTTCAAATGCGAGCATTTTAAATTCA
Organism: Rehmannia glutinosa; assembly: GCA_016081115.2. Taxonomy (NCBI): domain Eukaryota; kingdom Viridiplantae; phylum Streptophyta; class Magnoliopsida; order Lamiales; family Orobanchaceae; genus Rehmannia; species Rehmannia glutinosa. Next base: position 26,177,353 of record CM071930.1, read on the forward strand.
TCAACTGATCTTGGCTCGGTCCCGACATCCGAGATGGCATAAGTGTCTCTGCTCTCACCGGAATGCCTCCATGTTGTTTCAAGATGTCCATAACTCGGGCATCCATCCTTCTTTCCACTTCATCCATCGTTGCTTCAATTGTCTTTCTCTTTTCATAGTAGATATAGCAAGTGTTGGAGTGGCAGAATAATGGGAGTTTGTCACGATAATATCACCGTGACAAGACCTTGTTGGGGTTTGTGCAATCATTAAGGTTACATCTCTCGATTCTTCCCCCTCAACAGACTTCCTTTCTTTTTCCTTGTAACTTCCTCACTTGTCTTTCCCTTCATAGTTTGCTCCTCCTCCTTTTCACCTTCGGATCTCTTTAGCGCTTTAAGGTATTCCTCTTCCCCTTTTTGGCATCATCAAAGGAGAGAGGAACCCCGGTATCGGATGGAAGTCGAGCTGGCGATAGCCGAGTTCGCGCTCGAGTCTGCGGAGTATGCGGCACGAAATTTAGAGCGAGTAGCGTTGGACTCTCTGCTGAAATTAGCTTCATTTCAGCCATGAGAAGGCTGAATTTTCTATCCATGTTTTCTTCCATACGCCGGAGATCACTCTTATTTTGCTCACGCAGCAGACTTTATCTCGAAGAGAAGTGAGCTTCATGCATGTGCTCAATGTGTTCTCTCAATTTCGTTTTTGCATCGGATTTTCGATCTCCGGACACTTTGTTGAACAATGTTCAAATATCTAGCTTGTTCCACACGCATTGTTTCTTTCTTTGCCACCATTCCCCGATTCTCGAGGCCTCTCAAGCGGTGAAGAAGTTGGCATCTCTGTTATCGATCTCATGTCCATAGAGGCTGGTGCCTCTCCATCCGCTCAATCAATTTCAAGGCTTTGAACACCTCCCGAACTTCGTTGTTTTTTCCGCTGGACTCTTTTTCAGCAAAAAGTCATAGTCACACGGAACGATGGTGTCGGATGGAAGGACTGCAGTGTGGAAGCGCGAGATCGTTCTCGACTCGTCGGGGAGGTCGGTACTCTAGAGAGAAAGGAAATGATTCTACAAAGGAATCATCACGCCAAGGGATTTGTTCAATGATGAAGGTGCGCGTGAAGTTCCTTTTGAGTCGAACTCTTTGCTTTGGGGAGCCTGCGGACTCTTTTTCACTGGGGTCTTTTGTGAAGTGGACCCGACTTTGCTGAGCCTCACTGTCTCAACAACCTCGGTCTCACCGGTTTCTCCAATTGAGTGGGTGGTCCTCGGCCTTATCGAGCGTCATCGGACGATGATGAGATTTCCATTGGTGGCTCACTGATAAGGGTCTTTTTATGCATGTTTTATGTGTATATTTAAGTATGATTTGAGTTATTTTATCGTTAGTTTCATAAATTTTTATTGTACATGGTTCACATTACTCCGGTGCTTTTATTGGTGTAGATTGATGATTTGGAGCTGTTTTTGGTGAATTTTGGGCCATGGTTTCATGTCAAAACATACCCGGGGTTTGGATGCAAAAACACTCAAAATCCCAAGCTAAACGCTGGCGTCATTTCGGGCCTTTTCAGTCAAACACGGGCATAGTGTGTTTTTAAGCACGGCCGTGCTTTTTAAAAGTTAAAAACGAGCAATTTTTGACCGATGTACCAAACACGGCCAGGCCGTGTTTTCAAGCACGGTTTGGGAAATTCCAAAACACGGCCTACCCGTGCTTTTAAAGCACGGGCATGCTTTTCATCCAGACGGTGGTTTTTCGTTGACTAAAATTATGGAGACTTTCCTTTCTCGCTTTTGACAACCTTTGAGCAACTTTTACACCTCATTTTGATGCACCAAGCTCTATTATTCCCTCAATTGTCATGTGGACACAATGATTCAACCAACTCAACCATGAATGCGCACACAATGATTCAACCAACAACCATGGAAGTGGAGCATTTGTTAGCATTATTGATGTGTTCTTTCACAAAGATGGTGCCTATAAAAGCCAAGAGTTTGAGTTGGAAATATTCATAATTCATGTAGTATTCATTGATAGAGAGATTCGTTGTATATTCATTGTATATTCTAAGTTTCAAAGCAAAATACATTGAGAGGATAAAAGAGAGGTAGAGTTGGAAGTTGAAAAGCAATAGAGGAGAAGGCTTGAAGCTCAACATCATTGCAATCAACCAAGGAGGAAGTCTTGTATTGGTCTTGAAAAAGAGCTAAGTACACCATGTTCATTTTATTCATATCTTCTTGTGTAGTATACTCTTTTGTCAAAGCCATGTGTAGCTAAATTTCTAGTGTTTGAATGTAATGAACTCTAGAATGAATTTGTGATTAAGGTTTGTATGTTTTTAATAAAATCTTCATGTTTTGTGTGATTCACTTATATTATGCTTTATTCATTCAAATTGGTATATGCGCAATATTGATTTGAAGTTTATTTTTCATCCGGGAAATCGAGATTCATGGTGAAATAGAACCTATATAAGTGAAAAGAGTTGCATGCAATCTTAGATATAGGGCGACATAAATCTTCCGGATTAGGGTCAAACCTAATATGGGAATTCACAAATCGTTATAATCTTTGTCTTGGGGTTTTAACTAGAAAGAGATTTCGGTTAATCAACTTGAGATTAGAAGTTATTCGCTCGATAGAGGTTTAACTTAAATCGGGAATTTCTACGGTCCACATAACATGAGATTTTATTAAACGAGGTTGGTTTTTGCTTAAGGGCTTATGGTTGTATTTTTATCTTGTTGAATCACAAAAACATTCTAGAGGATTTACATTCAAACACATTTCTAGCTCTTGATTTCTTAATTCTACAATCTACTTTTATTTGATCTTTTGTAAGTTGCAATTATTTTTAAATTCTTTATTTTTCATTTTTTAAACAAACAAAACTTTGAAAATTGCTAGATTAAATAACAAAAAGACGGTAATTATTAGTACTTACAATCCTCGTGGGAATGACACTCGGTACTCAATAATCTATACTACAAAACGATAGGTGCACTTGCCTATGGTTTACTAGAGTAGCTTTTGAGCCATCAAGTTTTTGGCGCCGTTGCCGGGGATTGTAATATTAAGAACGCTTTATTTTTGTTAATTTAATCATTTTTTTTATTTTTTTTTATTTTACCATTATCTTTCTTATTATCTATCTTTGTAAGTCTTGGTTTATACTTATCCTCTTTGTTTACCGCAGTGTATGCCTACTCGTCGCCGAATTTGGAAGCGCGACACCGCCGGTAGCAACACAGAGGAAAGTACTAACACAAACCACGAAGAGGATACTAACGAAAGTAAAGATTTCGTCATGGCGGATGAACAAAGAACTATGTATGATTATGCCAAACCATCCATGGACGGCACGTCATCTAGCATCGTAAGGCCCGCTGTTGCAGCCAATAATTTTGAAATCAAACCGAATGTCATTCAAATGGTGCAACAATTTGTTCAATTTGACGACCTACCGCAGGCGAAGATCCGAACAATCATATCGCAAATTTCCTTGAAATTTGTGATACCTTCAAAATAAATGGAGTCTCTGACGATGCCATCCGTTTGCGCCTATTCCCATTTACTCTTCGGGGACGGGCTAAACAATGGCTAAATACTTTGCCAAAGGGAACAATCACAACATGGAGCATCATGGCCGAAAAGTTCCTTTTGAAATCTTTTCCACCGCCAAAAATCGCACGATTGAGGAATGAAATCTCTTCATTCACTCAAGAAGACGACGAGACCTTGTACGACACTTGGGAGAGATTCAAAGAATTGTTGCGAAAATGCCCACATCATGGCCTCCCTATTTGGATGCAAGTCCAAACGTTTTACAACGGGCTACTCTCATCGACGAGGCATATGATTGATGCGGCGGCGGGGGGAACATTGAATAATAAAACACCCGAAGCCGCCCAAGATCTCATAGAAGGGATGGCCATGAATGGATATCAATGGCAATCCGTCACGAGGTAAACCTAATAGAACAGTGGGTGTTTATAATGCGATCACGATGCAAATTTACACTAGCACAAGTCGAAGCTTTGACCCAAAAGATCGACGATCTAGCGGCTCTAAACCACCACCACCGCATGTTTTATCTTGTGAAACTTGCGGAGGATTGCATAATCATCGGACTCGCCCACACACAATACCTCACACTAAACAGGCTAATTACGTTGGGAATCAAGGCAGAAATTACCCAAGTAATCCTTACAACAACACATACAATCCTGGGTGGCGACAACATCCTAATTTCGGTTGGGGAAACCAAGGCCAACCACGACCTAATCCCAATCCTGATCTACACACGTCTCCCGGATTTCAGCCAAATCAAGGTAAGCCTAACTTGGAAGATCTTATAACAAAGTTTGTGCAATCAACAGATACCCGATTCCAGGCGGTGGAAACATCCTTGAGAAATCAAGAGGCATCTATCCATAATCTGGAAAACCAAATAGGGCCATTGCAAAAATGATTTCCGAAAGGCCACAAGGAAGTTTGCCAGGTAACACCGAGCCAAACCCAAGGGAGCACGTAAAGGCAATCACCATCAGTTTTCCACATGATCATGATTATGCCAACGCCACCATGCAGAAATATGTGGAGGACGACAAACACGAAGAAAAGCCCATGAAAAAGGTGGTCGCCGAATACAAGCCCAAGATCCCTTACCGAGTCTAACCGAAGAAGATAGAAGGGAGGACAAATTTGGTAAGTACCTTGAGTCATTCAAGCAACTACATACTAATATTCCATTTGTTCAACCTCTTTCAAAGCATGCTAAGGATCTAAATGACATCATTTCTAATGAAAATAAGCTTAACGAACTATCAAATGTGCAATTGAATGATAAATGTTCTTCCAATAATCTACCACAAAAATGTAATGATCCAGGAAGTTTTATTATCCCTTGTACAATTGATGGTTTACCTATTGATAGAGCACTAGCTGACTTAGGAGCTAGTATCAATGTGATGTCTTATGAAACATTCAAGCATATGGGATTAAGTGAACTGAAACCTACTAGGATGGACATACACTTAGCCGATAAATCGATTAAACATCCTAGAGGTATTATTAATGATGTGTTAGTCAAGATCGATAAATTCACATTCCCGATTGATTTTGTTATTCTTGACATGCATGATGATATTGAGGTTCCTCTAATTCTTGGGCGTTCTTTCTTGGCTACGGCAAAATCAATCATTGATGTGCATGAGGGAAAATTAACTTTGAGGGTGGGGGATGAACAAGTAATTTTTAAAATTCATGTTGATATTGAAAAGAATACTACTTGTTCTTTTGCCGATTCAATTTCGTTGCACGATGAGAAATCTAAAAATCTCTTGGAGAAAAGTGTTGTTCAAAGTCCATGTTGGAAGCTTATGCCCGAAAAGGGGACCTAAAGTTCAAAGAGCACATTTTGAAGCATAAAGTTGGAGGTAATACTACTAAATACCTAAGGGATTTTCATAAGTCCAAAGCTCCACCTGACTAATCTCCACATTTGGGTAAACGGTCCAGCTATACGACTTTAAAGAAGCGCTAATCGGGAGGCAACCCGGCATTTTGTGTGCATTTTCTTTTACTTAATTTTTTTTTATTGCTTGGGAATTGAAAAAAATTAAAAAAAAAACACGGCCTGGCCGTGCTTAAAAAGCACGGCCGTGTTAAATCACTCATTCGCGAACACACCCTGGCCGTGTTTAAAAAATCCAAGGTTTTGTAGGAAAAATTAATCGAACACGCCCCAGGCCGTGCTTTTCAAGCACGGCCGTGTTTTTAAAAAAATTTAAAAAAAAAAAAAAATTTATCGAAAAAATTAAAACCGAACACGCCTAGGCCGTGCTTAAAAAGCACGGCCGTGTTTTTATTAAAAACAAATTTCAAAAAAAAAAAAACTCAAAAAAAAAAATTATATATATATATATATATATATATTTGATGATTTCACGGTATTCGAGTTGTGTATCCTTGATTAGGTATGAAGATGCCGATGAAGGTCTCGTACTAAACAACCCAATGGTTGCTCAATACCGATTTCACTCTTCTAGTAAGGTCGTATTTTTCTTTTCCACCTCTTTTATTTTCTTCTAGTATGGTTGATTTTTGAGTGTTTTGTTTGTGTTCGTTCATCTCTTTCTTTCACATTGAGGACAATGTGAACCTTTAAAGTTGGAGGTGGGTGCAATTACATTCTTAGTCTGTGTGTGCTTGCTTTTATTTTTAGGTTGTCGACAAGAGGTAATTTTTTTTTAACAAATTGAGTGTTTGCTAGTCAATAACTTAGCCCAATCACACCAAAATTAACTTTTTGATTTATGTTTTCAATGTGAAGCAATTGATTGTCTAGAATAGATTGATGTAGATGTGTGCTAAATTTTGACGAGATTTCCAACTCCATAATACTTGATTTGTTAAGGCATTTACGACAAAGCTTAGTGTTATGAACGTTTGAGAATTCATGATTTAGTGGTGGTTAACTAGTTGTTATACCAAGCTTGTGAAAAAAAAAACAAATGAAAAAAAAAGAAAAAAAAAAAGGGAATCCAATCGAGGTTATACTCCTCTATTTGTTGTTGCTTAGTAACTAGGAGCATTCATGAGCCCCATGTTTGTCTTTTACGTAAAACGGCGACACAAATATGAGTATGGGAAACCACCCTAGGAGTGTTTGAACGAAAATTCAAAATATAAACCTAGTGGAAGAATGCCTCGAAAGGACCTACCAAAAAAAAAATCGAAAGGGAGAATGTATATTCCTTGAATTCTCATTCCAATAAAAGTTCAAGAAGCTTGGTTATATGACTAGTAGGCTAACTACAATGATCTATTGAATTCTTGTATTTTCATGACATTATTGAATTGAAGTTATTCATAACTATCAATATTTGTGGAGTGATGATTTCAAGTTTGAATAATGCCTGCGATGTCACGATCTTTCTTGACATCGATCGCTTTGCAAAATTGTGTTTTTTACTTGAATGGTTAATTCGGGTTGAGAAGGCTAAGAACTTGACTTTGCTTGTGTTCAATGTGTTGAAGAAAAAAAAAAAAATCCTTGTGTGTTTTAATTTATTGAATCATTTTTTTTTTTTTTTGATTTAATGTTTTGCTTGAGGACAAGCAAAGTTCAAAGTTGGAGGTGGTTTGATAAGGTTTTTATGCATGTTTTATGTGTATATTTAAGTATGATTTGAGTTATTTTATCGTTAGTTTCATAAATTTTTGATTGTACATGGTTCACATTACTCGAGGTGCTTTTATTGGTGTAGATTGTTGATTTGGAGCTGTTTTTGGTGAATTTTGGGCCATGGTTTCATGTCAAAACATACCCGGGGGTTTCTGGATGCAAAAACACTCAAAATCCCAAACTAAACGTGTCATTTCGGGGCCTTTTCAGTCAAACACGGGCATGGTGTGTTTTTAAGCACGACCGTGCTTTTTAAAAGTTAAAAACGAGCAATTTTTCGACCCCGACGTACCAAACACGACCGTGTTCGGGAAATTCCAAAAACACGGCCTACCCGTGCTTTTAAAGCAAGTGCGTGCTTTTCGTCGGACTTTTTTTCTTTGGCGGAAATTATGGAGACTTTCCTTTCTCGCTTTTTGACAACCTTTGAGCAACTTTTACACCTCATTTTGATGCACCAAGCTCTATTATTCCCTCAATTGTCATGTGGACACAATGATTCAACCAACTCAACCATGAATGTGCACACAATGATTCAACCAACAACCATGGAAGTGGAGCATTTGTTAGCATTATTGATGTGTTCTTTCACAAAGATGGTGCCTATAAAAGCCAAGAGTTTGAGTTGGAAATATTCATAATTCATGTAGTATTCATTGATAGAGAGATTCATTGTATATTCATTGTATATTCTAAGTTTCAAAGCAAAATACATTGAGAGGATAAAAGAGAGGTAGAGTTGGAAGTTGAAAAGCAATAGAGGAGAAGGCTTGAAGCTCAACATCATTGCAATCAACCAAGGAGGAAGTCTTGTATTGGTCTTGAAAAAGAGCTAAGTACACCATGTTCATTTTATTCATATCTTCTTGTGTAGTATACTCTTTTGTCAAAGCCATGTGTAGCTAAATTTCTAGTGTTTGAATGTAATGAACTCTAGAATGAATTTGTGATTAAGGTTTGTATGTTTTTAATAAAATCTTCATGTTTTGTGTGATTCACTTATATTATGCTTTATTCATTCAAATTGGTATATGCGCAATATTGATTTGAAGTTTATTTTTCATCCGGGAAATCGAGAGATTCATGGTGAAATAGAACCTATATAAGTGAAAAGAGTTGCATGCAATCCTAGATATAGGACGACATAAATCTTCCGGATTAGGGTCAAACCTAATATGGGAATTCACAAATCGTTATAATCTTTGTCTTGGGGTTTTAACTAGAAAGAGATTTCATTAATCAACTTGAGATTAGAAGTTATTCGCTCGATAGAGGTTTAACTTAAATCGGGAATTTCTACGGTCCACATAACATGAGATTTTATTAAACGAGGTTGGTTTTTGCTTAAGGGCTTATGGTTGTATTTTTATCTTGTTGAATCACAAAAACATTCTAGAGGGATTTACATTCAAACACATTTCTAGCTCTTGATTTCTTAATTCTACAATCTACTTTTATTTGATCTTTTGTAAGTTGCAATTATTTTTCAATTCTTTATTTTTCATTTTTTAAACAAACAAAACTTTGAAAATTGCTAGATTAAATAACAAAAAGACGGTAATTATTAGTACTTATAATCCTCGTGGGAATGACACTCGGTACTCAATAATCTATACTACAAAACGATAGGTGCACTTGCCTATGGTTTACTAGAGTAGCTTTTGAGCCATCACTCACTATCAAAATTGAAAGTTTGACGAGTAGTCTTGAGATCGACTTGCTCGTGCTTGGAACATCCTCACCGTGAGTCTTTTGGATCTCACGGGGGATGACTCGGCTTCTTCGCCGCTTTCCGATCCCGAGAAAAGTTACATCGATTATCCTGGGAATCATGAAGCGCGCTTATCTCCTTTTTCGGATGGATCAATGATAGCGGGAGGGATGTTCTCTACTTGACTTCTTTACCCCGGAAGTCTCAACCTCCCGTTGGCCTTCATTACCTCCTGCAGCCTCAAGCTGCGAGGCCTGGACCTCCCTTTCGACAAAGTCACTGTCTTAGGGTCTTCGTGGTGGCATCCATTGGAGTCTCAACCCCATGGATTGCACTTTCATCGCCAGTGTTAACTCCCGGGCTGTTCCTTCTTGTGCCTCGACCGCATCGCCAGCGTCATTCATTAGCCTTCGAGCGGTTGGCACCTCACCAGAGAGACAGTCTCAATCAACTGCCTCGAGCTTCGTTGATGACAACTTTATGTGTGCACATGTTTGTTCCTTCTCCACTTCGCCTCCTAGATTCGTTGTGGAGTCATCTGCAGATCCTCCGTCCTTTGCTGCGGTGGAGGGAGTTTCCCCCTCGGTGGCGCACCACCGTGAGTGACTTGGAATGGGGTCACTCGTCTCGAAACTCCCGGCTGTTTCTCTTGAGTGTTCACCGTTGGGGCGGTGGTAAGACACCTTCATTAGGGGTTGGCTCGATTTGGGGTCCCCACTAACCCGTTTCATCGCCAGCCTCCTTTAATTCCTTCTTCCGAGTGAGTGGGGAAGTGGTGGCAGAACAACGGTGGCGATTTGCTTTGCCTACTTCCATTGGATCGATTTCACTGTGTGTTTTGGAGGACTCTCCTGGTCCCTCCATCATGCTTTTCTCATGAAGAATTCTCGTATTCATGCATTGCTTGCTGCATTTGCAACTCTTCTCGTGGCGGCGAGGGTCCGAGATCCTCATCACTATCCGATAAGACATCAAGGAGATGATGTGTGTGTTACGGGTGCCGGTGATAGGGCGGATCTCGGCCTTCTCACGTGCCTCGCCTTCCTCTCGCCTGTCTCTCCTTCTCCTTATCCTTGAAGATCTCGCAAGATATCTTTGCGATTTTCTTCATCCATCTTTGAGATCACTAAGGTCGACCCAAGGAAGTTCAGCATTCTTCTTCCTCTTCTATAAATTCAGCCGTTGGAACTGTTCCCTGATCGACTCAATTTCCACTTCCTCCACTCTCGCAGACGATTTTGGATGTCCGGTAAGGTGGGATAGGATCATCACATCACTATCATCTCTATCACGGCTTCTTCTTGTGTCTCGGTTGTGCGAACTACAAATTTGTGTCTTGATTTGCCTCTGCTGATCGCCTTCAATGAGACTTAGTTGCTTCCATCTATAATATCCGGAGACTCTACTTCTCCAAATCCTCCCAGATATCTGCTCCAAATGAGTGGTGGACTCACTTTGGTTTCTCAAGCTCGAGTGCTTGATGATTCTTCTTCGTCTCTTAGTTTGTACCGAGGGATTTACGGTTCAAAGAGAGTTTCTTCCGAGTCTTGGGCGGTGGGGGCGTCTTTGTGTGTTTTCTTTTGAGGAGTCCGTCTTGGCTTATCGTTCTCCTCTTTTTGACGATCGGAGAAGGTAGTTGAGAGTCCTTCTCGACCACGCTTCTTTGAGGGCGGGAGACACGGCTGCGAGGCGGGGAGCGGGTTTGTTTTTCTTTCTTTGCGGAGCGTGATCTTCTTAGCAGCTGCAGGGGCAAAGAATTCTCTTAGCGGCTGCAGGGGCAGCTTTTTCTTTGGTGGAGAGGAAACAATTGTATCTTGAGGGTCACCGATTCCCCTCACTCGTGTCGCTCTCTTGGCGTAGGCTCTCTTCTCTTTTAGAGAGGTTTGATCTCAACATCCTCTTGTTTACATGGAACGCCTTTCCATGTCTAAGAGGGACTCCTTTCACCTCCATCACCCCAATCACTGGCCATATCCTGGGATCCTCCAAATGCACCATCTTCCTTGAAGGATTTGTTCCCTACATTCTCGCGAGTCTGCTTTGTAGACAAACTCAAATTCGGCCGGTTTATTTTCCTTTCTTCAATGATCGCACCATTACGATCAACTTTGCTTTGTGAGTTGGTCAAAGCCGCCAAATTTGATGTCTATGCATTTGGCAACTATGTCCAACAACTTGTGGTAATCCTCCTTCAAAGACCTCTTGTTTGTTTGTAGACTATTTTATCAAAGATAGTCGGTTTGGCTACTTCCCTCCGGGCAAAGAACCAGTGTCTACATCGGCCGTTGATTTCTCGATGCTCCTTCCGCTTCGGTAGTGAGCGGTGTTCACCAAATCCTTGGTAGAGATGGTGAACTTCTTTCCATGAACAGAGGATCTTATCCCTTCATCGTGAATCTCAGCGTTCACGTAGAACTATGCGACCTCTTCCACATAGGTCATCGAGAACTCCATCGTCAGAAATGGTTTCAGCCCGGACTTTTTGAGCTTTTCAGCGATTTTCTTTATGAGGGCGTCATCGGACCCCTGTTTGACCATGCCCTCAAAATCCACGGTCGACCCTGTGTGGATTTGCTTTCCTAGCTTGACAAAATCATAGGTTGATGTCATTTTTCAGGATTTCACCGAAAAGAACCTTAGAAATTTGATTTGAATACGAGAGGGTTTTGAGAGAGTTTTGCCTTTGCTTCCGAGATAGAAATGAAACGTTTTGGTGATATGTGAGAGAAAACAGACGAAAATGGATTAAGTATGGTTTCTGAAAGGACGTGTGGGTGGTTTTTGAAATGTGATCGAAATCAACGGCTTAGATTTTGCACGCCGATTAGCATTTAATGTCTCGAATTTAATGCGGCAAAGATTTATATCCAATCATAAGCTTGGTATGCGACTTTTTGTCTGTACACATCATCATTATCTTTGACGTCATTCTTAAAAACATTCCCGCTTAGTAAAAACGATTTGCGTTTTTGTCACTTTGCTCATAAATGACTCAAACATCCCTTAGTGATTTAACTCTTCCGTCACGATTCTCTCGGTGACTCACCACACTAATTCGGTATAGTTGTCTCTCCGACATGGTGATTCATTTAGCCGATTTTGAGAATTCATCCTTTTTCTCCTTTTGTGTTTCATTTCTTTTCTTTGAGTCTTCCGAGTGTCACCACCAATTAACCCTAACTCATGCTTGAGTTCTTCAAATCTTGACTCACATAATGGTTTTGTGAATATGTCACCAAACCTGTTTATCGGTTGAGATATATTCCAATATGATGTCCTTCTTTTCAACATGATCTCTTATGAAGTGATATCTCGACATCGATATGCTTTGTTCTTGAGTGCAACACAGATTCTCGAGTGATTGCAATTGCACTTGTGTTATCACACATGATTGGAATTTCCTTTTCTTCAACTTCATAGTCTCTCGCCTGCTACCTCATCCATAGAATTTGGGCACAACAATTGTTTGCCCGCATGACTATGTATTATATGTATTCTGTAGAGGTGGCTATTGAATTTTGATTCTTGCTAAACCAGAAATCACTGTTTCCAAGCATTTGACATGTGCCTGAGGTGCTTTTCCTGTCAACTCGCATCCAAAGATAGTCGAGTCTGAATAGCCAATTAGCTTGAATCCACCTTCCTTTGGATACCATAAGCCAACTTCTTGGCTTCCTTTCAAGTATCTCAAGATTCTTTTAGATCTTTGTCATATGACTCTCTTTTGGAGCAGATTGAAATCTTGCACATACACCTACCTACAAGAAAGGTGATGTCCGGCCCGCTTCTTTGTGAGATAGAGCAATGATCCAATAAGTGCTTTGTATCTTGTTTGATCTACATGCTTGCCATCCGCATCCATGTCCATTTTGATGATGTATTCATTGGTATTTTCACGAAGACTTCTCCTCCATACCAAATTTCTTCATTAAATCTCTCGGTGTATTTTGTTTGACTTATGAAAGTTCCATCCTTCAAATTGTTTTACTTGGAGTCCAAGGAAGAATGTCGCTCTCTCATCATGCTCATTTCAAATTTGCTTTGCATGAGGTTTGAAAATTTTTCACATAGCTCTTTGTTTGTGGATCCAAAAATGATGTCATCCACATATATTTGAACAAGCAAGATACTCTTCTTGTCTTAAATTCTCAAAAATTGTTCTATCTACTTTTCCTTTTGTGAATCCATTCTTAGTTAGGAATTGTGACAAAGTATCATACCATGCTCTGGGTGCCTGTTTCAATCCATACAGAGCTTTCTTTCTGAGTTTGTATACCTTATCTCCAAGAGTCTTCCGCTCAAATCCTGGAGGTTGTTCAACATACACTTCTTCTTCCAATAAACCATTTAGGAATGCACTTTTTACATCCATCGATATACAATAAAATTCTTGTGAGTTGCATAGGCAAGAAACATCCTTATAGCTTCCAATCTTGCTACGAGAGCAAATGTTTCATCAAAATCTATTCCTTCTTCTTGGCAATATCCTTTGGCTACTAGTCTTGCTTTGTTTCTTACCACGTAACCCTCCTCGTTCAAACTAATTCCCATACTTTATTTCTTTCAAACCGATTCACTCTTCTTGCATAGCTTGAATCCAATGTGTGTCATCCAATGCTTGTAACACATCTTTAGGCTCTATTTGTGAGATAAAGCATGTGAACATAGCTTCTTGTTGAGTTCTCGGATCTTGTTTTGACACCTTCTCTTATATCTCCAATGACAAGTTCTCGTGGATGGTCTTTCACCATCTTACATCAAAGTTGAAGTAAGTTAGCCGATTCATCGTCTAGCAAATTGTGTTGCTTTGATGAGCTCTCTCACAATCACTTAGCCGCAAATTTTCCAAAGATTTTATGAGACTCACTATCTCATCTTCATCCGAGTTTATAATTCCGGCTTTAGCTTGAAGATAGGGACTCTTCTCACGTATGGTTGGATGATTCAACTTATCACCGACTCTTCAATGTCTTCTCCATTTACATTTGGCTCATCGAATACCACATGAATGGATTCCTCTCGCAACCATAGTCCTTTTGTTGAGTACTCAGAGACTTTGCTTTCAAATGAGTATCCCAAGAAGATACCTTCATCGCCTTTAGCATCGAAACCCTTTAGATTTTCTTTGCCATTGTTATGGATGAAGCATTTACATCCAAATATTCTAAAATATGCAACATTTGGTTTTCTCCCTATCCAAATCTCATAGGAGTCTTTGTCACCGCCTCTGTTTATCATACATCTGTTTTGAGTGTAGCAAGTTGTGTTGATTGCTTGACCCAAAAAACTTTTTGGTAACCCCGCTTGACTAACATGGTCCTTGCTACTTCTTTGAGAGTTCTATTCCTTCTTTCTCGCAACTCCATTCTCACGTGGAGTCCTTGCTGCAGATAATTCATGACCAATGCCATTTTCAATACAATATTGAGTTATTATACCATTGACAAACTCGGTTCCTCTGTCATCGATCTTATTTTGATAATGGTTTGGCTCTTCTCATTTTGAATCCTCTTCATCACCGTGGTAGTTTCGAGAGTTTCTTTCTTCTTACACATGAATATTGTCCATATATATCTTGAGTAGTCATCTACTACCACCAAGGTATATTTCTTCCCACTTATGCTAGCAGTTTCAATCGGACCAAATAGATCCATATGTAGCGTGTAATATCCTTGTTGAAGTCAAGGTGTCTTTTCTTTGAATGATGATTTGATTTGTTTTCCTTCGACATCGTCACATATACTTTCCTTCTTGTATACAGAGTCCCGGAAGTCCTTCCACAAGATTACTTCGCAAGCTTGTTAATCGTTTTGAAATTCAGGTGACTCGACTTTTTTGTGCCACACCAACTTGATTCGATTGTGCTCTTTGCTAATAGACAGTCTTTGGGTGTAGCGGTTGACCAATCTACTACATACATGTTCTTTTGTCTCGCATCCTTGCAACACAACTTCATTCGATTGACAAGATCCTTGATTTGGCATATACCCATGTTAAATCCAACATTATAGCCCTTGTCACGAGTTGATCGATGCTTAGCAAGTTGAAGTTGAGTCCTTCAACATATGCAACATCCGTGATTTCTAATCCGTTCCTCTTGATGGATCCAATGCCTCTTATTTCACCGAGCTTCATTTCCTCCAAATATGACTTTTGCTCCTTTAACTTCCTTGAATTTTGACAGATTTTTCTTGTTTCTGTCATATGTCCGGAATGACCACTATCCATGTACCAGGTTCCTTGGCACTCACTGCTCCTTGAACCCGCAATCAAGGAAATTAAGTTTTAGGTACCCATACTTGTCCTGGTCCTGGGGGTTAGAATTGTAAGATGATCCAACCAACTTATAGCCAAATGATTTGACTCTAAGGGGTTGCCATCTATCGCTGCCATAATCATAATTAATCTTGGCAAATTGCTTGGGGATTCTAGGTTCATACAACTGTCTCTTTTGTCTCGATGTATGCATATATGTGTTTTAGCAATCGCCTTCTTTGGGTAATTGTGGTGTCTTTGAGTGTAGTGCCTAGGTGCATATGTGTCTTTGGTGAAAGCTCTTATACTCTTGGAATGGCCTTTGCTTTGAGTTCTAGACCTTTGCCATTTGGGCTTATATTCCATAAGTCTATGTTGATAGTTCACATCGTTCCAATCGGCTTGGCTTGGATATTTTCTACCATTCCCATCATATGTGCTTTTTTATAGATTTTCCGGTTTTTTGGTAGCTCTGTTTCTTCTTTACTGAGTATTTCTGTTTGGAGTTTGCGAGGAACTTGGTCAATTTCTTCTCACTTGTCCTCTCAATGCACCCAACTCGGTTGTTTTCCTTTTCCTTTATAACCAAGGCCAATTTGCTTGTAATTGTGCTTTGGAGTGAATGTGTGTGCACCATTTGGAGTTTTGGATTTTTAGACTCTTCATTGCTTGAAGATCCTTTTTCCAAAATTACTTTTGAAGTTTGACATAGCACAGAGGAATTAAATCCTAAGCTGTCTTGTCTCCACATTCTCTTTGACTCATAATAAGATCATCCAATGATTTAGATGCCTTAGTGAATGAGGCAATCACATTTTTGAGGTCATTCTCCCTCTTTTCTATGGCAGCTATTTCGCTTATTAGCTTGGCATTTTCAAATTTTTAAACTTTTATTCTCATCGGCTATTTGACCTAGAGTACTACTCGGCTCCTTAGTCACCGTGAGTTTTGCTCTTGAGTAGTTTGTTTTCCTCATTTAGTAGTGTGTGTGAGGATTTAATGTGTTCAAAATCTTTCATCATTTTGCCTAATGAATCATAAAGATCGAGTGGGTGATGAAGTGTGTGTGTCACGATCACTATCACTAGAATCTGAGTTCGATGAGTTAGAGTGTACCTCATCTTCTTGGTCGGGTTGATCTTGTTCCTTGGCCATCAAACAGATCGGGGGCTTCTTCTTCGTAGTCACTTGAGTAGTCGGCTTCACCGCTCTCAATCACCGTCTCTCTTGACTTGGTTCTGTCTCGTGATCTCTGCAGCCCAACATTGCCTTTTTCTTTTCTTGTCTTCTTTCTCTCTCAAGACCTTTCTTTCTTCTTCATTCCCGTATTTGTTGACTACGGGGATATGGGCAATCAATGGCGTAGTGACCTGGTTGCCTACGGTTCAAAGATAGATATTCAACCTTTTGATCGCTCTTTCCATTCTTGGATTGTCAACCCTTAGATATTCACTTTTTGATGATCTCGTCCTCTTGGTTGGCCTATCTTCCCTTGCTTGGAGGGAGCCGAGTGTCTTCCGGAAGATTCGCCCTTGCCTCTCTTGTAGTTCTTATTGAAGAACTTGTTGAACCTTTTAACCATCGTCGAGCTATTTCTTTTCCGGATCAATGACTTCTTTGACCTCAACTCTCTTTCCATCCTTAACAATTAGAGCAAATGTTTTGGGTACAAATTGTCTATTCCTCGATCTTTTCTTCTCACTCAAATTCGTAGGCTTTGAGATCCGAGAATAGTTCATGGTTGGAGGTCTTCGATAGGTCCATGGAATGTCTCGGTGCCATGACCTTCATTTCCCATTCACCGGGAGACTTTTTAGGATCTTCATACACATTTCCTTCTCGTGTATATTCCTTTCCAAGCGCAGATAGCTCGTTGGTGATTTTACGTGAACCGAGCATCCGTTGATCCAGGTTTTCTCCTGCGATCATTTTGAAATTCTCAAATTTTTGTACACAGCATCGATAATTTATTTTCCTTGATTTGCTCGAGCCTTCACAAATCAATGTTAGCTTGTCCCAGATTTCTTTAGCCGTTTTGCATGATTTGACTTTATTGAACATGGCTTTGTCCAAGGTTTTGTAAAGGATGTCCTTGGCTACATTGTCCAGGTTGTATCTTTTTCTCATCATCATTTGTCCATTCGATTCTTGGTTTTTCAACCATAGATGGTGTAGGGCAACATCCTCTTCATCTTCAAATGCCGCAGCTCTTCTTACAAACGTGTTCACTTTTAAGATTTGCAGTGGCCCATCCTCTATAACTATCCACATCTCATCATGTAATGCTTTGATAGATGAGCACCGCATACGAATTTTCCAATCATCAAATTCTTCAATTGTGAACATAGGGATACGTGTCGATTTGCTTCCATGATAATAATTTTTAATGATAAAAAGGAGTTTTGAAAATTTAAGTACTAAAGCGGACTTTGAAAAGTTTGGAGATCTAGTTCAAGAACTAACCGGTGCGGAAGGCTCAATGAACCAACCGCTCCGATACCACTTGTAGGTCCCAAGGGGTGTGAGTGTAAGGTTTAGAAGGGGGTTGAATAAACCTTACCAAATTTTCGATTTAGTCCTTTTAAAAGTTCGAGTTGATACTACACAAATTGTGTCTGGGTGGACAGACCAATTTAGTTAATCAAGAGAGTTAGTCACTCAACGCACTGACATCGAGCCGTTGATAGAATAACTCAAATTTGTTAAGACCGAATTAGCTCAACCGTGGTTTGTTTTCAAATTGGAAGACTTAACACCCTTAAGTTTGGTTTAGTAGAGATTTAAAGCTTGATTTAGTACTTAGAAATTATCAAATGGATAGCAAATATGTCGTGAGAATTAAACAAATATGATGCAGAATTAAAGTCTTTGAAATGTAAATGACACGATAAATTTTTATAGAGGTTCGAAGATGGGGTAATTCTTCTACTCCTCTCTTCTCCAACTCCCGGAGGAATCCACTAGGTATTGATCGGATACAAAGTGGTAATACATCCGATACAAGTCTTGATCACACAAATGACTTGATCCTTCGGGACTCGATCCGAGATGCCTTGGTCACTCGGTGGCTTCTCGTGACGACTCGAAACTTCTTCACAGGCGGTTGCGCTTTGCTACTACACCCACTTGCTCAAGCTCTTTGGATTTGATCACGAAGCCCTCCAAAAGCTCAAGACTGGTTCGACCTTGAACCTTCCTACAATCCTTCGTGGAATGTAGACCCCCTTTTCTTCTAAAGTTTCCTCTTCAACTGATTGAAGCTATCTTTCCTTCACAGGTGAGTGTTGGATTGATTTTCTTCGTAATGTAGGCTTGAGGATTAATCTTGAATGATTTGAGAATGTTTTTGGTTACAGTTCAAATGTTTTCTTGAATGTTCGTGGTTCTGGTCCTCTTCTCTCAGAGTCATTCCTCAGCCTTTTATAGTGATCTTTCAAAAATCTGCCCGTTGAAGAGATAGGCTTATTTTTGAAAGTCACTTGTGGACGTTGGCTTGTCTTGTTGCGATCCTTGAATTTGCCACTTCCTCGTATAAAATGTTCTTGACTTTTCGAGTTCGACACGGTGTAGTGCTTCCCATTGTTTATTCCTTTTGCACGCTTCGGGATCGAGCACTTCGAGAAAGGTAGCATGGAGATATTACTTGTTTAAGTAATTCTCTTGATTTACTCGTGCAACGGATCTCTTTCATTATCTCGACTTGACCGCATTTCCTTGCTTTCCCCAGGTGACTTAGAGTCAACTTCCAATCATTGGATGACTCTTCCACTTCAACTTGAGACTTGGCTTATCTTGAGTTGACTTGACGATACTCCACTCACCGCATCTCACCGCTCCTTCAATCGAGTTCCCGTCTTCTCTTCTTTGCCATACTCACTGTCTTGCAATGAGTCTTCCTTCTAGTCTCCATTGTCTTCTTGCATGTTTGGGCATAGTGACTTAACTCACTTGACCCAATTTCTATTTATTACAATGCAGTTTACAACAAAAAATGGGGTGCCAACTTCCTATTCTAAGTTTTACATGACATTCTTCAAAATCTAAACAATAAATTTCCCAACAAAGTGTAATCAAGAATCAAAAAGCCTAGACCTCAAAGATGTGCAAGTAAAAGTACTTAGGCTATTACAACAAGAATGTAAAAATGAAAGCTTGAACAATTTGCAGATTTCTTGTTGTGTATTTTGCTTGTATGTGTTGTGTCTTGTGTCTTCAATTCATCCTCTATTTATAGGGAAGTCTTCACCAACATAGGCTCATTCCTCTTCACTTTTGTCTACAAAAAGAGGATCACAAGATGTAGAAATATTGTACAAAAATAAAAAGTAAATCTTGCTGATAAGGATTGCAACGGTTGGAATTTTTGCTGTCAAAAATAACATAGGGCGACCGGTTGCCCTGTAATAAGATTTCGAACATTTTGAAAAAATAGTGCGATCTAGGTACGGGTCGAAGGGGGGGTCGACCGGTCGACAGGGGGGTGCGATCGGTCGGCCCCCTGCTTGACCGGTCCCCCTGCTCCAATTTTCAAGTCCAGTATGTTCTGTTTCGTGTTTTCTTTTCTTCAGGTACCGGTCGACGTTTTGGGCGACCGGTCGACCTCCAAATTGAAATATTGTCCGATTCTTTTCAAAAATAAACTTCAAGAAATACTCCAAAAAATTAGTAAAAACATTTTAAATCACTTGGGAGTATTTGGACAACATTTATAAATATAGTTTTGGTGTAAAAACAAATTTAAACAAAACCATCAAAAGTGTTGTCCATTTTTATCGAAAAATAAATTCTAAGAAATACTCCAAAAATTAGCAAAAATATTTTAAATCATTTAGGAGTATTTGGACAACATTTATAAATATAGTTTTGGTGTAAAAACCAATTTAAACAAAAACATCAAAAGTGTTGTCCATTTTTATCGAAAAAAAAATTCTAAGAAATACTCCAAAAATTGTATTATTTTTATTTCAATGCCCAACACTCTGTAAGTATTACTTTTATCTAAAATAGTATCACATTGAATCAAAGAAGTATTGCATTCTTTTAATCAATTTCTTCTTTTTACAACAATTGTATCTTCAAAACCTTTTCAATAAGGTGGGAGAGCAGGATAATGCAAAAAATTTGAGAGATTGTTGGAACCACTGGATGTTGTCTGGAAATTATAAAGATCTGAGTACCGTGGATTTGGTAAGATTGATTTTGAGGCTTGCTTTTCCGTACTTACTTTCTAACATGAAACAATAAGTCTCTATTGTTGGAAATGTAGATTTTTGTACCAACATGTTATATACAACATTATTTTTGCATTGTCATCAACTTTGTGGATTAAAAAGTGCAATATCTTGACAACATGGTGCATCATGAAGATGTTGATGCTGACTATTTGGATCTTGCAAAATTAGTAGTAAATTATTATATTTTCTTTTATTACTATTTTCTGAAAATGTAAGTTGTTCTTAAAAGTCATTTAACATTTTTTTTAGCAAAGAGAAATGTCCATTTTCTTGAAGGAGAAGCAACACCCTAAAGCTGAAGATGTTGAGCGATATATCTTTGAAAATATTTATTTTCTATGGCAGACTAATTTCAAAAACATTGATTGTGGTGTTTTCTTAATGCATCACATGGAAAACTTCAGTGGGTGCGTGCACTCTGAGCCAAATTTGTGCTTGGTAGGAATCTCTTTTTTATTTTGAAGTTGAATGTCATAAAAGTCTTCCCGTATAGTAATTTTTTTCATTTGTCATTGAAGCTAGAAGAACGACATAAATTGAGGGCTTCATATTGTGCAAGGAATGTTCCACATCTTTTAAATGAAATGAGAGTTCAAATGGCGAAAGATGTTCTTCAGTTTAGAATTGGCAAGCAGAAAAAGAAGAAGAAATGAGCAAGACTTTGACGGCTGTACATGGATGTTTTCTTAGAGGCTGAGAAATCAATTTGCAGTGTTTATTGTAAAGATACTTTTAGATGTTTTCTGTAATGATGTTTGATAGTTTCATGTGAATGACTGTCTAAAAGAAAGACAATTTGTATAGTTTATGTAGGTTGTGTGGATGGGTACAACTGTATATAGGGAAAACATGCTTACTTTGTTGTTAGTGTGAACGTTCCGGTGAAAAGTATCACTTTTTATACTTAAAGTATCAGTTATTGTGCTTTAAAGTGTGACTTTTACTAACAAAGTATCACATGAATATTGAGGCTGGTGAAATGGGTACAAGTGTTTCTCTAGAAAATATAGTGTTTTTTTTGTATGGATGAGTACGAGTTTGTTTGGGAAATGATACTTCTCGTATAGTTTTTGTTATATGAACAACTACAGGTGAAATATATCACTTGTTTACTTAAAAGTATCACTTTTTACCAACAAAGTGTCACACTAATCTTGTGGCAGTTTTTGGTAATATTACTTGATCTTTTATGTAATGGGGACAAGTGTCTCTCAAGAAAAGATAGTGTAGTTTGTGTGGATGAGTACGAGTTTATATGGAAATGATACTTCTTGTATAATTTTTGTTATATGAACAACTGCAGGTGAAAAGTATTACTTTTTAGTTTAAAAGTATCAATTTATGTGCATAAAGTATCACTTTTTACGAACAAAGTATCACACGAATCTTGTGGTAGTTTTTGGTAATATTACTTGACCTTTTCTGTAATGGGGAAAACTGCATGTTAGAAGTATCACTTTTTTACTTAATAGGATCTCTTTTTGTTCTTAAAGTATTACTTTTTACTAACAAAGTACCATATAAATATGGCCAAAATTTCATTCACTAATTTCAGAGTTATTAATTTAAAAAACTACAAAACAATAGTATTAATTTAATACAAAATTATTCAGACAATTACTAAAACAATTGAGGAGGAGTTTTTGAACCAAACTCCTTTGATGGATGTGTGTGTGACGTTTCACTACTTCTTTTCTTCTTTTTATTTTTGGAAATGTCCTCCGATCATTTGCTTCCTCCATTTTGTAAATGATTGTGTAGGATCTAAAATACTTGTAGAAGAACTGGAAACATCATTGCGCTCTGTTGAATTTTGTATATCTGTCAACGCATCAATAGCCATAAAATCCATGTTGTAGCCATCTTCTAAAATCCTTTTTGCATCCTCATTGTATTGGCATTTCAGAACAAGATTATAATATTTGTATGTCATTTCATGTCACCAAGGAATATAATCATTAGGCTTATCTGAAAGTTCAATTCTCGAACTGAACTTTTCCCACAATTCAGTTTTGGCAAACTTTGTCCATCTTTTGGCAATGTTACACTCTGGAATTTTGGATATAGAATGCATATGTAATATTCTTAAGCTGTGAGAACAAATCAAACCATACTCTTCGAACTTTTTACAAGTACAGTTAATGAGGGTATTTAAACTATCATACACCACACGATGACAACAATTATCATCATTGGATAAAATGTCATAAACCATTATGTTTTCTTCAACTTCTACAAAGTGGTGCAAATGGGTAGATATACTTTTAATGAACTCAAAATCTTTAAAAATCTTTAGTGTATATACCTTTGCAAATGCTTCAAACATTCTCGTTAATGGTAACACATATTTTGCAATTGATCTTGAGCATTGGAATTCATTTTCTTTTTCAGTGTTTCTCTAGCGCTTTATTGCCCATTGGAAAATGTCATAAAATTCAGTTAAAATCGTCGTTTTCTTGGCATTGAATCATATTACGTTGTTCGTACTCTCACTCATTTGTGAAGATAATATTCGTGCGAAAAAAATAAATCTTTGCTTAGTGTAATCGCGGCAAGACACCATTTCGCTTCAAATCATACATACGTTGAAACTAAGAGTCATCTTGTAGCTCATACTGCAATATCATAGATTTCCAATAACTTTCAAAGTCGGTTTCATCAATGCAACCGGTCAAACATTTATTAAATATTTTCTTGAAAGAATTATTGTGTTTCAGCCATCCAAACCAACTTATGGCGTTCGGGTGAAGGTTCCATAAGCATAATTTATGCCTTGTTAGAAGGAAAACCTACATAAAAGAAAGGGAAAAAACTATTAGAATTAAAAACAAAATATATGTTTTTTGAGGAAAATTATCTATTTTATAAAGAAAAGTAGCATTTTTCTTACTAAAATTATCTGATTTCTACTTTCTGTACATCATACCTTTTCAATTGCATTGCTGATTGTCTGGTCTTGATCAGTGAACAAAGTTATAGGATATTTCTCACCCATTGATTTCATAAAAACTTGAAAAATCCATTCAAATGAGTCAGCCTTTTCATCAGATAAGAAAGCGCAATCAAACATGACATTTTTCTAATGATTATTGACCCTAACAAAAGAAGCACAAATCAAGTTTTACTTATTCGTGCGATATGTTGTGTCAAATACCATAACATCACCATATATTTTGTAGTCTTCATTCATCATGGAATTCCTCCAAAATACATTGCTTAATATGCCCATGTTATCTAACTTCACTCTAAAAAAGAAGTCTTGTTCTTCTGCATTTTGCTGATATAAGATGTCAATTAATGTTTGTGCATCGCCTCCTTCTATTGCTTTCATTTTCAAACGGTTAACAAAATTCAAATGATCTTTTAAAGTATGACCAATGCATTGTTCTCATCCCGCAAGATATCATATCTTCAATAACTTTGTCTTTTCATTTGTAATGACTCTTTCTGAATGATGTAGATGACTTCATTCCTTTCTAGTTAATGGATGATTGTGTTCTATAGCATGTTGAAGAACCTCATAAAGTCCCTCCTCATTTAATTTTACTCGAAATGAAGTTTTGCATCATGTGCGTATAACATTAGTCTTATTCTTTATTGTGCTAGTAGAGTCCTTAAATCCAGAAGCAGAACATAAAATATTTTTCGATGACAGCCCCCACTTAATGTGAAAGGCAAAGAAAACATATGTAACTGATACTCTTCCCAAGAAAAGTAATACTTTTATGGATAAAAGTGATACTTCTTATGTGAAAAGTGATACTTTTTATGCAAAAAGTAATACTAGTGGAAGAAAACTTATGATACCTTTATGGGTAAAAGTGATACTTTTTATGTGAAATGTGATATTTTTTATGTAAAATACGATACTTTTTATGTGGTAAGCAATACCTGTAGATTTTTTAGTAGATAATTTTCGAACATTGAACCCAACAACACGAACATGATCACAATACAACTTATGCATTTCTTTGATTGTTCCTCATGTTAAATGCAGAAAAGAACCACTTACATCAAATCCTCCATTATTGTTTTCTGCATCAATTTTCATAAAATTATTTTTGTACTACATATATAAAGTAACAAACAATAAGTAACCTTATACCTTCATCTTTGATTAAAAAAAAAATCTTATACCTTCATCTTCAGTGGGATATATATCACTTGTGTCCTTGAAATTAGCAATTCCATCAGTGTCATCACTAGAATCAATAACAATCGCGCTATCTAAATTTAATACATTAAATGATACTTTTCACAGAAAAAGCAACACTTTTTACTGAAAAAGTAATACTTTTAAAACTAAAGTGTCACATATGCTACACATTACCTTCTTTTGATTTATCAGCCTGTGGTACACTACTGGGAGCCAAAATAAGAATTTCATCTACAAAAATTAAACATATACACATAAGACATTGTAATACTTTGTGTTGGAAAATGATACGTTTCACAGAAAACGTAATACTTTTTACTGAAAAAGTAATACTTTTAAAACTATATTATGAAATATGTTGCACATTACCTTCGTTCTATTTATCAGCATGTGGTACACTACTGGGATCTAAAATAAGAATTTCATCTACAAAAGACAAACATATACACATAAAATGCAGTAAGATTGTAATACATATGTATTCTATATCCAAAATCACGAAAATAGCACTATTGTATAAAGTAGATTGTAGTAGCTTCATTGTCATGAGCTTCACGATTTTTCATTTTTCAGCGTCGAAGATGGTGTTTTCTTGTTCTGCTAGCATAAATGAGCTGGAGTGTGCGAGAAATTGGCGCCGGAGATGAGTTTTTCAGCTGCGCTTGTTGTCCAGGGTTCTACTACGGGAGAGGAGCTTATGTTTTAGGCTTTTTTCTGGGCTCTTTGTTGCAGGGGGGGCTTGGCAAAGAGTTTGGAGCGATTGGAGCGGCAAATGCGGTTCGGAGTTTCGAGTTTGGTCCGAGCTCCATCTCATAAGAGACCTTCTGATAGTAAAATAGTAATTATATATGACTTATACTTATAAATTTGTGAGTGAATAAATAGTAGAATCTGCGGGAAAATAATTGTAGACACTTAATTTAATACCAAATATTGTCAATTGTCAAAATCTTTAATCTTCGCATTCAAGTTAAGATGTTACAAATAATGAATTGATTTACAAATATTTTGGTAAATAAATCAAGTCAGATCGAATCAAATCACAATCTTTTAACATCGACAATATATGCAAGACAAATAATGATCAACCAATCAAATCGTGTCGTTTCATCCGATAATTATAGTAAGAATCCCCATCCTGTACCTAAAAATAGATCTATATCGTCTTCATAATTAATAGACACCAACAAAAAACATATATAGTGGAGAAGAAGTCCAAGCAAGAAAGGTGGCGGCGAAATTCTCAACTCAAGAAGTTCATTTTTTTTTTTGAATAAATTCGAATTCAAGGAGATCCAAAGAGATAAAGGCGGCATTAAATGCATTCATCGTGGTTTCCATCCAAATATAACATTCAACTTGATACCAATGTGCTAAACTTTCGAATTAACATTATCAAATACCAAATAAATATTGGATGAGATCGAATGTCAATTCCATCCAAATTCACAAGTTGAAGTTTTCGAAGAAATAAAGTTTAATTCGAGATCAAGCTATTTCACCCTCGAATTAACGTTATTGAATATCAAATTCAACATCGGAGGAGATCAAGTCAGCGAATCTACCTTCGAAATTTCAAATATTCTTCTTTGAAGTGAAGAATTAGAGGATCCATAGAGATTATAACTTTGCATTTATTTCATTTTGATTCAACAAAAGTTTATTTGTATTACATTTTCTAGTTTGCAATATTTGCAGACAAGAAATCAAACAAGAAAAAGTAATACAAAATGATTTTTTTTTATGAATCAAAAAAAATAAAGTAGATTGCAATTTATATGAATTGACTCTTCATTCTCCCCTAAGGTGGATTTAGACTTCAATAATGTTAATTCGATGGTTTGTCACATTGGTATTGAATTAAACATTATAATTTGAATAGACTCGAGATGAACGCCTTGAATGATGCCTTGAACACCATGAACCTCATTGAATTGAGAGAATTTCGTAGCCTTTCTTGTTTGGGTTTCTTCTCCATAGCTTGTGTGTTTATGTATACGAATTATGAAAATGACACATATTTATAAGTGTAGAATGAGAATTTTGGCCATAATTACCTGATAAAACGATGCGATATTGCCATAATCACAAGATTGTGATTTGACTTGATTTGTTTATAAAAAAATTGGTAAATCAAATAATTTTATTTTATTGCTAACATTGAAGATTTTGACCACGTCACAATACTTGACAGTCAAATTTAGGTGTCTACAAATATATGTAATAATGATCAACAATTTGATGTTTTTTTTAAAAAACCAATAAGTACAAAATGATTGGCGTGAGAGAAAAATAATAATAATTAAATTGTGTATTTTACGAAAATTTTCATAAGTCGGCATTTTTAGGAAAAAAAATATATCTAGCGAATTATCTAATACACCAAACTTGTAAACAAAAGTGGTAATTTGTGAATTCCCCAGGGGTATATTATCTAATACTCAAAACTTATAAGGGTAGCGCTATTTGCCCCTCAAGATTTAATTAATACACCCCTACTCCCAATATTTACAAAAATGCCATAAGTTAAAAAGACTATGATACCCTTAATAAAATAAAACAGTGTAAATACACCCCTTTAAACGCTGGAAACATATTTTTTTCCCAAAAAAAAACTGTTTCTCTTTTTTCCCAATTCCCAAAAAAAAACTGATTTTTTCCAGCTTTTTTTTTTTCGAAAAAGTTGATTTTTTCCAAAAAACACTGGAAACATCTTTTTTTTCCCCAAAAAAGCTAATTTTTTCCAGCTTTTCTTTTCCCAAAAAAAGATGTTTTTTTTTCCCAAAAATTGCTGGAAACAACTTGTTTCCCCGAAAAAAGCTGTTTTTTTCCAGCTTTGATTTTCGAAAAAAAGCTTATTTTTTCCAGCTTTTTTTTCCGAGAAAAAGCTGTGTTTTTCCAAAAAACACTGGAAACAGCTTTTTTCCCCAAAAAAGCTGATTTTTTCCAGTTTTTTTTTTCGAAAAAAGCTGATTTTTTCCAACGTTTTTTTCCAAAAAAAAACTGTTTTTTTCCAAAAACGCTGGAAACAACTTTTTTTCCCAAAAAAATTGTTTCTCTTTTTTCCCGAAAAAAACTGATTTTTTAAGTTAGGGTTTTTTAGTTTGAAGGGTAAAATTGGAAATATAAGTGTGGTATATTTAGTAATTAAATGAATTTGTAAAATAGGGATGGAGTGTATATATAAATGTGGTGTATAAATCAAATATTGGGGTGCAAATGGCTCCCACACAACTTATAATGGTGTAAAATCAAATTTCAACTTCTGAAGTCACACCAAAGCATAAAGATAAAATCTAACGGTCAACATTAACTCTGATAGGGTTTTGGCTAAATTGAATATCGCCGACATCGTTCGAGGACTCGACCAATCGAACGGCAAAGCCGCCGTATCCGAAACCCTCCTCCTACTCACTGCAAACGCCATCTTCAACTGCCGCTCAACCCAAACGCTGTTACCCATGGACGAGCATCAAAATGCTAGCGAAATTGAGCCCATGCCCGACAGGAGGAACGACGACGTTCCAAGAACCCCTGATAACGTGAACTTCGAGAGCCCTCATCCTCACACCGGCGATGGAGCTAGTCCTGGGTAATTTGAGATAATTTTCGTATTATTTCAGTTTCATTTTGTGAGATGTATTATTTATGGTGTTTCCCAATGTTTTGTGCGAGGTAGTAAAATATTTATTGGAGGTCTTGCTCGAGAAACAACATCTGGTAATAGCATTTCACAATTGTTTTTTTGTTACATTGGTGTATATTATGATTGTACCTTGGAGGCTTGGGAATTGGTTAACAGTCAGTAAGATGAAAGAAACATTTTCGTTTTTTAATGAATTTTTTCAGAAAAAGATAGTACATATGTTATTTGATTTCTTATCGTATTCAAATTCAATTAAAGAAACTCTGATTTCATTCCCCCCACCCCCTCTATTATAAAATTTTAGTTCCAAAGGAAATCCTAAGATTATTTTGTTGGTTTCTGTAAATGTGATTATCATAATGCAGCACAATTTATCAAGCATTTTGGTAAATATGGAGAAATTACGGACTCGGTGATAATGAAGGACAGGATAACAGGGCAGCCTCGTGGGTTCGGGTTTGTGACGTACGCTGATGCTGCAGTGGTTGATAGGGTCATTGAGGACACTCACATTATTCATGGAAAACAAGTAGGTAGATTAATTTTATTTAAAATATATGGAATGGTTTTTTGAGCTCTTTTTATTTTCTTATGTGTGATACTTCTTTGTAACTTATAAGGTAGAAATAAAGAGAACTATTCCAAGAGGAGCGAATTCCAAAGATTTTAAGACTAAGAAGATTTTTGTTGGTGGCATTCCAACAACTGTAGGTGAAGGTAATTTTAAGTATCCCTTTGAAAAATCCCCGTTACATGCCAAGCTCCATTTCTTGGAATTGAAAGGTATGAGAGAGTATTTTAGTTTTTTTGATTTATTTGAATTTGTTGTGTGCCAGATGAGCTCAGGGACTTCTTTTCTAACTATGGGGAGGTGAAGGAGCAACAGATTATGAAGGATCATTCCAGTGGTCGATCTCGTGGCTTTGGATTTGTCACATTTGAGTCCGAACAGTCTGTTGATGATCTCTTGGCCAACGGTAACCGGCTTGACTTTGCTGGAGCTCAGGTATGTAGATGCCCATACTCTTTTAGCAAACTGTATTTTTTAATACGAGTCAGTTAAGATAGCATATTTATTTATCAAAATTCATGAATAAATCTTGGGACGTAGTACGTTAATTTTGCGACAAATGCGAAAAACAGTTCCTTTAGGTCTCTTTACTGCTTTTTTGAGCTTTAGGTGTAAATGCTTGGGAAGAACAGTTTTTATATCATACTATGTAATCCTGCAGTAAACTGGATGAGTAGGCCCTGGCTATCTAAATGAATTCTTTACAACCAAAAATTCTACAATATCAGATTGATAATTATCTATCACATAAAGACTACCTCATGATGAGAAGACTCATCTTCCCTGCTAATCATGAAAAGGTCGCATAGCTGTTTTATAGAATGTGTAACAAAAAGATCCATTTATCTTTCAAAATTACAAATACCTCCTTAAAGTATTAAGAACACCCCCTTAAGATTTGTTTTTATTTAACAAATACCTCCCAAAAATGTGCAATTTGTAAAATAGAAACAAATAATAAAGGGATATTTGTAATTTTGAAAAATAGCTGGGGTTTCTTGTAATTGGACTAAACTTCAAGGGTATTTTTTGTAATTAACCCCTAAAATTTTGGATTGTTAAATCTCACCTGTCTGTGGCATTTGTAGTGTTGAGTAACTCTTTCTCATCATGTAGGTGGAGATCAAGAAGGCAGAGCCGAAGAAACCAAACCTTCCACCTCCACCATCCAGGCGTCAAAGTAATTCTAGAACTCCTTTTGGTGGAGCACGTGGAGACGCTTATGGTCGATACGGTGGTGACTTTAGTGGCGGTGATTTTGGTGCCTCTTCCTATAGATCAGGTGGAGGAGCCTATGGAGGTAGAGCTAGTGCTTATGGTGGATATGGCGAAAGTGAATTTGGCGGTTATGGTGGATATGGTGCCGCCGGTGGTTATGGACGTTTTCGGACGGACCCTTCATTGGGATACTCGAGTCGTTTTGGGAGTGGCTTCGGTCGAGGCTATGATTTAGGTAGTGAATATGGTGGGCCCACCGATAGCTTCGCGGGGTATGGTGGTGCTGGGTATGGCGGTGGTTATGATGCTGGTTTTGGCGGTGGCGGTGGTTATGGAGGTGGCGGTGGCGGTGGTTATGGAGGCGGCAGCGGTGGTGCGATGTACGGAAACAGAGGCGGGTATGGTGGTGCCGGGAGCGGACGGTACCATCCTTATGGAAGGTAGGGGAAATGATAAGAGGAGAATGTCATTTGATTCTTGGTTATTACAACATATTTTGAAGAATGTTAGATGTTTATTATTTGTTGGACTAGGATGCAGTATTCACATCTTATAAATTGTTATTGAAGATCTGGTAGACTGGTAGTATGCTACAGCCCTAATTTTACTGGGGAAGAAGCAAAACCTCATTCTTGTACCTTTTTTTTTACTAAAATTTTGTTTTTAGATTTACTGGATGTGTTTCAGTTGGACTTACTCTTTCTTTCTTTTTTCTTTTTAATCCTGAAAGTAAAATGTGGATATATCTGGGAAAGAAGAATTATTTTTAATTTTTTTGAAGAGGGAGAAGTTTGAGGTCACTGCATTAGATTAAATGAAGGTAGGTAGCCATCGTAGCATTGACATATGTTGTGAATAATTTATATCTATATCTATCTATCTATATATATATATTATACTTATACATATAGGGATTAGATCAAATAAAACCACATAATTAGAGTGAGACAGTGTGAACTAATCCTATCCACAAATCTGTAATTTTAGATGGTTGAGATTTACCTAATTTAATAAATATTTTTGATTTATTTTAAATTTGAAAAGGGTAGATTGGTCATTTTAGTTTTCACCCCCAATTATGTGGTCCCCTAATTCCCGTTCATCCCATTTCATCCCTACCCATCGTTCGCCGACTGTATGTGTTCCAAAACTCATTGTTTCCGTGAAACGAAACGTAAACCTCAATCACAACTCTGTATGTGTTCAAGGGGATTTGAATCCCGTGGTAAATCGCATCCAATTCGCTCTTAATGTTGAACCAAAACCCCTCTCTCCACTTGTAGATAGAGGGATAATCAAATCTGCCGGATTCTCGTTCAATTCCATGGAATTTCTCAATTTCGTTGACTTTCGAATGGGGGGAAACTGAGATAATGGGAAATTGACGACGTGTGCTGGTGCGGAGGATCTCAGCCCCGGCGAGCCAGACGTCGGCGATGCGATCGTACTGGGAACCGTTGGAGGCGGTGGAGAGTTGGAGACGGCCTGTGTCCACGAGCATTTACGGGGATTCCATATCCTTCTTAAACAACAACAACCGGAATCATTAATCCTAGATGTGGTGTAGCTATTAATAAAGAGGCTATTGACTTCTGTTTCTGGTTGATGGAGTGGTGTAGCTGTTATTGTAGATGGAGGATTTGTGAAGAAGACGATGCTGATATGGATGGATTACTGTATACTTATATGTTTTTCGATGTATACTTAGATGTGTTTTGCTGTATAAGTAGTTAATTTTTTATGTATGTATTTATGTTGTATATTTATATTTTTTGTTGTATACTTATATGTGTTTTGTTGTATACTTATATTTTTGTTTGACAATTGTAATATGCAGTACAAATATGTTAAATATACATCATAATAGTGTTAAATATACATTAAATATATGTTAAATATACCGTACAATAATGAACGTGATTTTCTCTCTCTCTCTCTCTCTCTCTCTCTCTCTCTCTAATTGATTTTACTTAATCCACGGTCCATATGTTAATGAGTGTGATTCTCTTTCTCTCTATAACTAATTCCTTGATTCACGTTCCCACATGTTTTTGTTTGACCATTTTAATATGCAGTAAAATTATGTTAAACATACAGTAAAATAGTGTTAAGTATACAACAAATATATGATAAGTGTATATCATACTGCATGACAGAGCACATGCATGATTTTCTCTCTCCAGTGCGATTTTCTCGCGATTTTCTCTCCCCCACGTGATTTTCTCTCTCTTAATAACTGATTCCATATTTGGATGGTCCCCCACATGTTTGTTTTGACAATTATACTCTTATTTTGCCTTAATTAAATGTTTAATGTAATTTTAACCCCTATTTATCTTAGCCATTGATATAGATTAAGGAGGGTTGAGATGAGTCCACATTGTCTCACTATAATATGTGGTCTCATTGGATCCTCCCCCTCTCTCTCTATATATATATAAAATATTATATATATATATATATGTATACTATCTTAAAAGTGTGAATGTTTCTTGCAATTTTTGATTGGACAAAAATATCCTTTAGACATAGTAAAATTTTAGGACAACTTAGCAATTTGATATTTATTTAACTTTTATTTGATCAATTATAAGACAATGTGACTTTTTATATTCTATATTTTAAAAGTATTTATTCTTTCAGTATTAATGAATTTTCAAATAATATTAGCTTCATATTAAACTAGATTTTGAGAGCTTTCTAACCATATGTCATAAGCATATGTAAGGACTTCTCATGATAAAATTTTAACATTAAAAAGTTCAACACTATGTAAAAATTAAGAATTTATGTTTTTCTATAGTTTTGCTATTTATTTAATCTTTTTTGTTTAATTTTATGAGAGATGTTCATTATAGCCAAAAAAAATTTCAAAATCTGAAAATATATTTTTTAATCATAACACTAAGAATACTTTAAATTTCTTATAAAATCATTTTCAAATTTAAACTAGGTTCCAAAATCTTCAACTATATGTTCTAAACATATACACACAATGGCGGATGTAGGGGGGCCACTCCGGGCCCCGGCCCCCCTATTTTTTTTAAAAAAAAATTTACACTACAAATTTTTTAGAAAAAAAAAATTTAATTATAATTTATATGATATTTGTGTATCGGCCCACCCCTTAGTGTATCGGCCACCCCATTATTATTCCCTGGCTCATACTTGTATACACAAGTCGTTATAGAAGAAAATTTTAACTATTTAACTTTTAGTATGATGTAAAATTGTATATTTCTTATATTATTTTAAATTTTCTCAATAGTTAAATATGTCTAATATAGTTTATAAGAAAAAAAAAATCAAATTACAATATACACGATAAGAAAAAATAAAATAAAAAATATTTTAGGTGGTTTTGATGCTAAATAAGAAGTAAAGAAAATACATAATTCCTTTATGGTCGAAAAATTCTCCCTCAATTAGTAATATGCAATTTGAAAATTAATTTATTGATGGTTGTTAAAGAAATAATAATGAAAACAAAAGAGTTTCATATTTTATTTTTATTGCAATTTCATGTATATTTTATTTTAATTAGTCATATCAGTAAAATAAAAAGTACAAAATAAAAGGAATAAGATTAACATGAAAAAAAAGCGAACAAGAATCTAAACAAGTTTGTAAAATTACCTTTTAAATTTTAACTATATGTATTAATATGACTTTTACTTAATTTTCTATATATAACATTAAAAGTTTTAGTTTCTAATTTATTATTTTTTTAATATATTATGATTTCAATCTTTCGATTTTTTGACATCCTATAGATGTTAAGAACAACTGCAGAAAAATGTTAAAAGTTGTATATATAATTTTATAAAAAAACAAAGAAGACAAATTTAAAAAAAAAATTCATATGTATTAAATTGACATTTGTGATAAAACTTGAATGTCGTTTGAAAATTACACCCATAAAAATTATAAGTTTAAAATATCAATATGATACATATTTATAATAAAAACATATACCAAAATAATTAAATTTTAATAAAATGGTGTGAAAGAGTGAAACATGAGCTAAAATTGGATTAGTCTAAAAGATCACATCTCTTATGCAAAAGAAAAAAATAAATAAACTTATTTAATATGTAACAGTTTTACTGCTGAGAAAGTAATTATATATTACAAATCATATGTTAGTTCAAATAATAACGTAACATTCATAAAAGGCTAAGTAAATTAAATAATTACAACAAATAAGAGTGAAAACTAAGAATAAAAAATATTGAACAATAAATGGTTATACTTGACATTAATGAATTGAGATTGATCTAAATAATTTTGGGGTTAATCTCACATATATAGATAGTTTAGGATTAAACCAAATGAAACATATTATAAAGATTTGAAAGAATAAAAGTAAAGAATTAAAAGAAAATATGTGGGTCATAGCTGAGAATTCTAAAGAAAAATTAAATGGCTTTCATATAATATGTATAATTTGATTTTCGATAAAATCTCAGTTCATTTTAAAAACACACCTTTATGACTTATAAATATTCAAGCACAGAGACAATTATTATAAAATTGAGTATAGATTAATTTCAGTATATAAAGAATAAAATTGCAATTTTCATAACTATACGGCTCACAAAATTTACAACAATGTAAATATTAATATAACCAAAATATCCAAATTCAATTGCAAGTACAAACTGTAATAGTATAACGTATCTTTCTAAAACTTTATGAAATTGAAAAAAACTATATTAGTTTTGAGTTTATTATGTATAACTTTTAAAAACATAAATGAATACAAAAAGAATTTCAAACATAAAAGTTAATTAGTATTATATTTAATTATTGAAGATTGGCACGTGAAAATTGTTAACTTATTTTTTCTTTCACAAGGCTGACTTTGGTTTTATTATTTATTAAATAAAGATATTTTGTGTGCAATTGAATAGAGTTTCAAAACTCAGATTTCGACTTTTCACTTTTTCATAGTTTTATTTAATACCCGACTCTTGATGAAAATAATGGATTATTATTTTTATATATTAGGTTTATGTTTATTATTTTTAAGACACTGGAAATGAGGACTATAAACTTTAAGTTTAAGTGTTAATGATAAAATATTGACTTTGTTACTAGAATTAAAATAATATATGAATTATTTTACATATATATTATATTGTAATTTTTTTTTACATTTATTTGATCGTAGAACCGAGATAGAATAAAAAAAGTAAGCACATGAAGTATAAGAATTTGACTAACTTTTCCTTTATTTTATTTTATTTTAATTGAATAACAATAACAAATAAAATGATGATATTATGATGGATTTTGGTATAATGTTTAATTAATTATTTTTTTATTAATGCGATAACTTGAATGTGATTTACTAATCATTAGCTTATGATTTAGAAGCTAAATTATTTGTCTGATTATGTAAAATGCATCAAATGCTAAAAGAATTCGAAAGTCATGTAAGAGAAAAGACTTTTCAAGCCATAAGAATAAAATAAAGACTGATGAATGTGATTGTAAGCTAATATAAAACTTTTTTTGTTGTTATACCAATTGTAAATTTTTGTGCAATTGAGTTCTTTAAAATAGTTATTTAACAATTCATATCGATCTATAATAAAGTAAAGCAAAATATATATTAAATATTGTGTAATATTTAAATTTAATTAATATTGATTTCACTTTTTAATATTTTAATATTAATCAATAAAATTATTAAATAATAAAATTATTTTAGTAAAGTCATGTGGATCACGTGCGACACACGTGTTTCTTACTAGTACTTTTAATTATAGGATTCCATTATTTAAATATTTCCATTTTTCTTTTGGGAGGTATAAAGTAATTGCCATTTATAATTGTTAGGGTGTACATGTATATTATGTTTGTATTTCAACAATTTTTACCATAGTTATAAAAATTGGCCTAGACGGCCGTTTAGGAGCCGACTAGGCGCTAGGCACCCCTATGTCGATCTAATTTTGCTAAAATCGCCTAAAAAATTATTTGGTCCAAAAATTGGGCTAAGCGGCCTAGGCGGCCAAAAATCGGACGTAGGCGCTTGCCTAAGCGACCAACAAGGGGGACTAGGCGGCAAAAATCGGCCAAAAATAGTAAAAATTTATAAAAAAAGGAACAAAAAAAAAGAGAAAAACAATACTATTTTTAGGCGCTCGCGTAGGCGTTAAATGTTGGGCCACCGCCCGACTAGCGTTTAGTGATTTCTGCAACCTTGGTTTTTACTAATAGACCTGAGTTATGTACATGCCCGACCCCGTTCACCTATTCATTTTGTAAATACAGTAAACTAATTAAGTGACACAATCCCATGTGGTTAAATTTTATTTTCTGTTTGTTATCACTATTATCCCAACTTGACAATATCCATTCTACTCATATACGTCTGGGTCATGAACACAAGTGTCTTAAATTTTTACAGTATCCATTCTACACTAGGTTGGTATATATTTGGTGCATGGACAAACGATGAGTGTCCTATTTTGTAAAAGGGCAGCGCTATTCACACCCCTAAATTGATGAATACATACACCTTCATATAATTGTAAAAATGTCATTCACTTAAAGAAGAAGTTCTAAATACACCCACATTCTTTTTCTTCTTAAACAAAGTTGAAACTTTTTTCTATAAACCATAGATTTTTCCAACACTCAAATTTTTGTAGATATGGACAACAAAGAATTCATATCCCTAATAATGAAAGTATATTCTTCATTTACAACTTAAAGTATGTTATTTATCAAATTTGCAAGTTGAAAAATACCGTCGGATAATAGCAGTGCGACACTTAGTACGATCACACATTATGACAAAAAATCCATCATGTCATCGTGTCATGTGGTACGTTAACAAAAAAAATCCATTGTGCCATATAGCACGATAGCCAAAAATTCATCATCCATTGTGCCACATTGCACGATGGCAAAAAATTCATCGGGGCACGATGGCAAAAAAAATCATCATCCATGTGGTATGATGGGCAAAAATTCATCATCCATCGTGTCACATGACACGATAGACAAAAATTTATCATCCATCGTGCCACATGACACGATGGACAAAAATTCATATGGCATAATGGCAAAAAATCCATCGTGCCATCGTGCATGTGATATGATGGCCAAAAATTCATCATCCATCGTGCCACATGGCGTGATGGCAAAAAAATCATCTTTCCATGTGGCATGATGGCAAAAAACCATCGTGCCACCTAGGGCTTTTTGTGCCATCATGCCTTTTGTCGTCGTCTTCCCCAATATAATCAGTTAACATACAAACAAAATTACCCAAACAATTATCCAATATTTACCCAATAATTAACCATTAAATTCTACTTAATTAAGACTGAAGTCGATGGTGGTGGTGGCACATTATCGTTCTCATCCTCCATCACAAGTCTTTTTCTCCGGTAAGTGACCAAGTCTCGAGCCATCGTCAATAGCATAGTAGATTTTCGGACAGTTACTTGTGGGTATATTTAGTAATTGGAGGGGGGGATAGCGCAAGGGTAAAATTGGAAATTATGGGGAGTGTATTTAGTAATTATGTTACATTTTAAAAAGTGGGTGGGACGTATTTACTAAATGAGTGTATTCATCAATTTTGGGGATGTGAATAGCGATACCCTTTGTAAAAAGATGAGTAAATCAATTGAATATAAGTACATATTATACCAAAGTGTTTATGTACCAGGTGTAACATCCAGAAACTACCCATACGGATTTACAATTGCTTTTTCCCACATATATGTATTGTGTGAAAAGGGTATCAATTCGTATTTTCAGATAATAAAAAGTAAAGTTATTTATTCCTAAAACTAAAACTAAACATGCTTAGTCTTTAAACAACAACAAAAACTTATGAAATGATGACCCAGTATTCATGATGTATTTTGCCCAAAAAGAAAAAAAAGCATTTATATGTAAGATAGAAATCTTGGGACTTGTTTTCACCCGGTGAATGTATTACTGCAAACTTAGAGAAAAAAATAAACTAAATTAGGGACAAGTTTGGTTTCAGTATGGGTTCGAATTTTAACCATATCTCAAACTCTAACTCTAAGAGCATCCACGATGGTTCAAGTTCAAGGTTTTGAACTTGAACTTGATTGTTGTTGTTGTCGAAGATTCAATAGTTGCAAGTTCAACTTTTGAATTCAATATATTGTACTTGGTTTAACATCAATTCATGTTCAATATATTTGACAGTGAGACCCATTTTGAACCAAAAATTGAACTTACCATTGTGATAGTAGGAGCGAGTTTAGTTCAAGATGACGTGGCACTGCGGGACCCAAAAAATAAATAATAAACTTGCAACTACCATCGTGAGTGCCCTAAACCCGTTTAATTACAATTTTTAGACATTCCTTACCAGAAACCCTACCAACTCGATTTGCACACCTTATCAGAAAGCAGCTTATCTTTTCGGATCTTCTTGTATTTACAGATCATTAAATAACCTCTCCAAATTGTGTCGTCAAGATAAAACACTTACAAACCCAAAATGCATGCAACTACATTACAAATTCCATCAAAATGCACAACATATGCTATTTCATCCAACTCAATCATCGTTCTAGACTTGAGAAGAAAAATGATACGATAACCCCACTACAGCAAACGAAAAGGATCATATGTGTGATTGGAAAAAGTGTGAATAGTGTATTTGAGAGGACTATAACAGAAATCAGACTCACATAGTAAATGTTTTGAGAGGAACAGAATGAGCTAATATGCAATATTTATCACAATGCTCATACCAAGGTAGCCAAAGAGAGACCAATTCCCTAAGCAAAAACAAGCCATACCTGCAAAATCAATAGCCTCAATTGCAATCATCATTTTTCTCCCCATATAAACAAGGTTTGCCACAGTTTCCCAACCACATCCCATAAAAACAGCCACAAATATTCTGCTATCTTTGCAAAAATACCAAATTACTTAACAATGCCGACAACTGTAAACTATATCACTGAAAAAACCGGAATGTTGGACATTGATACTAAGAGCGGTGCTGCTTTGAAGCCAACAACGAAAGATAAGGGCGACGAGATTGAACCCAAGTTAGCCAACAATGAACAGGACGAAGAGAAGATGCAAGCTCAGACCGAAGACAAATCTGCCCATACAGAAGAAGAAATTGAGCAAGAGGATGACAATAAACAGGCCAAGAAAGAGAAGGAAGTGCCAGTTGAAGTTGAACCAAAGTCTGGCATATCTTTTCCAGTAAGATTAAGTGATGGAAAGCTTCTGAAAGCTGTTGGTCTGAGAAAGACGAGCATGCTTGGCATCAGCATCAAAATATACGGCTTCGGTAGTTTTCTTCACCGAAAAACCTATTTTCTTTTATTTGCATACATGAAACCAAAAATTGTTTAACCATAACATTAACACATTCTCTTGCATAATATTCAAGACGTCAGCACATAAACACAAACAAGAATGAACTATAAGAAGCAGAGACACAATGGTTAGTAGGACATAGAGTAAAGCAGTATGTCCTCCACTTGATTATTTTTTCAGTGCGTGAACTAAATATGACAATCGACTCGTAATTCTTCAATTGCAGGGATATATGCAAACAATGAGAAACTGAAAGATCTCTTAAGGACAAAAATTGGGAAAACACCATCTAAACCAACAAAGGAAATGTATCAACTAGTGATTGACAACGATGTGGGAATGAAGGTTCGCTTGGTCATTGGTTACTCTGGCCTAACCATGACCATGGTAAGGAAAAGCTTTGATGAAGGCCTTGGAGCAGCTATCAAGAAGATCACGGGAGCGAAGAATGAAGAGCTCACGAAAAAGTATGATTACCTTTCAACTTAAAAGTTTTGGGTAGATTACAAAAATTTACCCCTGAGGTTTAGCATAATCACAAAAAAAAAAAAACAATCCAGTTAAAATTACTACCCCAAGGTATTACAAACTCCCCCTTGAAGTTTGTATTTACTTAACAAACACCCCCTATTGAGGGTGCATTGTAAAACGGAAACAAATATCAAGGAGATATTTGTATTTCAGAAAGATAACTGAGTTTTTTTTGTGTAATTGGACTAAACCTCAACGGTACTTTTGTACTTAACCATACATTTTTTTGTCTAGTTCATAAATTGCACACCCTCACTCCACACCCAAATCCTTCACTCAAAAGGTTGACCAGCTTTATCTGTCAATTCAAGGATTATCGGAGAAGCATCAGATGACATAAAGCTGACACCTGGTTCTGTAATTGAGATATCTAGGCTTCCGGGATTTACACTTAAAACAAAAGGTAAAAACTTGAAATTTTCATTTAATAATATGTTTAAAAACTACATGTTGTAGTAAGCTCGTTGATTTTTCTACAATGCAGTTAAGGATGAGATTGTGAGCACAGTTGAAAGCGAACTACTTTGCGGGCATACATATACATGTATATGGGAGAAGAGCCTTTTGACAAAGAAGCCAAGGAAAAATTTGGGGCATCCCTAGTGTCTCTTTTCTGAGAAGGACTTGCTATTGTCTAGGTTTGTATGGAATAAAACGAAAAGCCTACTTTGTAGCACCTAATAATTGTTCAATAAGAATGTGATGATAAAAAAAAGTTCATGAATATTTATACCCCACATGTCAAAAGTCTCAATCATTGCCTAAAACTCATAATTTTAGATACATGATGCACATACTTCTCTTCATTGAATTAAATATAGCACCAGCATTCCTCATACGTGTAAATAGAAAGATGAGGAAGCTCATTGAAAAACTGAATTATGGATAAATATGGCAACAAGTATAAATCAGCCACATGTATACCAATGAAATTATTGATATGCTAAGCAAGAAGTGTTTGTATGCACAATAAGAAAAAAGTAAAAACCATTGCACATCATGCAAAATGCTTTGAGAAAACAGTAACATCAAGTGGATCCTATATGGACCGATCAGAATAGAATTTAACAAAAAACAAGCAATATAATGACATATTTCAACCATGCATGCAAGAAGATTCACTAGTATGAGATAAACCTGATATCAGACACAGATAGGTAATTACACACAGCAAATGTGAACGAGAAGGCCTTGTTATCAGTATTTTGCACGCGGGGGATCAAGGTGAGCTTGCCAGCACTAAGAGAAATATGAGACGCAACTCAAATATGCAAACAGCACCAGAACCAAGTTGAAATATGGATAAGAATTTCTTTATTAATATTTAGTAAAGGGCATCATTTTGCAACATCACCTATGTGGCCATGCCTTCAGATCCTCTTCTGTGGATTTCAGAATAAGATCCACAGTTGACTGATTGTCAACTGCAGGCAAAGGTGAAAGAGAGCTGTCCAATGACCACAATTTATTCTTTGCAAACCCATGTTGTTCCAGTGTACCAAAAACGGAAAACTAAATGTGCAAGCAAGAAATAAGAATGCATTCAACCACTGCCATGGATGTAAATATTTTTTGGAATTTAGTAATTAACCTGTGGAAAGCAAATCGGTATGCCGCCCCTGATGGCTTTGGGTGGCTTCCAAACAGCCTGATGAACAACATGAGATGCACACTTTGTCACAATAGTGCCCGTCAAACCTATTAGATTGACCATTTGTACACTCGTAAAAATATTATTTTCAATTAATATCAAGAATTTAGACATTTCTTCATCTTTATTTATTTTTATTAGTTTAGATGAAGTCCTTAGATCATTCATAGGTACAAGGCATGGTCACACATCAGACGCCTCTATAACTTAATTTTAGATTGTTCCAAGTCGAGAATCATTGAAA
This sequence comes from Rehmannia glutinosa, assembly GCA_016081115.2. Lineage (NCBI taxonomy): Eukaryota > Viridiplantae > Streptophyta > Magnoliopsida > Lamiales > Orobanchaceae > Rehmannia > Rehmannia glutinosa. Next base: position 26,219,094 of record CM071930.1, read on the forward strand.
TGAGATATTGATGATTCATGAACTTGCACATTCAGTACATGGTCACAAGGAGTACGTCCGTTTTATGTATATTGTAAGGGACTAAGTATACTGAACAACCCCATCTAAATTCATAATTAAATATGTAATATTATAGGATATGGAACTTTTATGTTACTCAACATTCAAATCATGGTAATTTTCTGCAGTATTGATTATGCTTTGGTTTATTCTCTGATTACAGAATTGAACAAAATTTGTACCTCTGCACATTTAAATAACAGCAGTTCCAGCCGGCTAGATGCATTTCCACGAAATAGAAGCTTATTTGTTAAACATCAGGAATTGAACTATATTACATACTTTAGAAAAGTGGCTGTTTTGACTCCACGAAATATGGCAAACATAATAAAGACTATAATTCCAAATTTACCAATCCTCTACATCTTCTGTAAATTTCCATCTAATATATTGTCAACAAAATCATGAATGCGTATCTGTTACCAAATAAGACTTGAATTTACAAGTTCACTCAATAGCCACAGTACAAGAAAACACTATAATACATAATCATCCCATTCATTAACGGGTTGAATACCTTCTTTCCATTAATTTAGTCATGCTTTTCTTCTGCATAAAATAGTTAGATCATACATAAACAAATAAGTTTACCTTAGTGCTCATGAATAGCATCTCTTGTCTTTTTTCATTCTTTCAAGAAACCACCTGCCCACCATACAAAAGCACCTGCAAACCAAATAAAAAGGCTGCATCATATTTCTTTTCAATCCCAATCAACGAATATGTATTCCGATTAAAAAGGTAGCGAGCTATTATTAGCTAAAACTAAATAGAAACTGTAAATTCTTCCATCTAATGTATGCTAAGAATAGTTGAGTTTACGGCTTGCACTCTAAAAAAGGATAGATTAAAACCATATCTCCGGTGTTATTTCTTTATTATTCATTTTTCTGAAGTAGCGAGTAATGCATTTCAAAATCCCTACTGTAAGCAAAAAAGAGAGCAAATACTAACTTGCCACGACATCGACATGAAACACACAAGCTTTATCAACAAATCATCAGTGCAATATATCTGGCAAAAACTTACGTGAGACGGTCTCACAGATTTAGATCCGTGAGACGGAACCCTTACACAAAGTTTTAAAGGTTTTTTTTTTAGATTTTATTTTTCTTAGGGTTATATTTGTTTTTTTAGGGTTTATTTTGTTTCATGGGTTTATTTTTAATTGATTTGGGTTTTTAGGATTTTTAGTTTTTTTTAGGGTTTATTTTTTTTTTTTTTGGTTTATTTTTATTTTTCGAGTTTATTCTTTATAGTTCATGTTTTTAGGGTTTATTTTTGTTTCTTCATGGTTCATTATTATTTTTAAATTTATTTTCATGGTTCATTTTCTCAAGACGGAGTCCTTAGAAGGTCCGTCTCACAGATTTAGATCCATGAGACCGTCCCACAAGAGACTTGCTCATATATCTTTACAACCAAAGAAAGAAGAAAAAAAATTAAGTAAAGAAAAAACAACGAACCTCGGCAGTTGAACCAGTAGGCTCTGACAATATAATCCGAGGCGATCTATCACCATCATGAATTACATTTGACGGCATCATAATTATCCTCTCTCCCACGAAAACTCACAATTAGCCGCAATTTTCCTCTTCCCCCTCCCCCTCTTGCTACGCAGAAGAAGTAAAACAAAATCAAAATGAGAAATGAGAAAAAAGAAATAGAGATCTATTAAAAATTGGGAGTTTCGTTCCTGATGAAACGCCTAATTAAATTATATAAAAATAATCGAACCCATAACACAACTGAATGGTTAATCTAGACGATTAAGAAGTAAACGATTTCCTCAAAAAAAAAAAAAAGAAATAAACGATAAGACATCAATCATACAAATGGCTTCACAAAACGATGATCAAATGATTAATTTAATAGGGTAATCGGCTTTTAGTTTGAAGAATCGCCACCAATCGTAGCTTACTTAAAAATATAACATAATAAAATTTCATGCAATAATCAATTCAGATTATGGGAATACGAAGTAGAGAACAAAAAAGTAACCAAAAAAAGTTCTAATTAAAGAAATTATTTATTCGTAAGTTTCCGGAAGTGGGCCTATTTTGCTCTGGATTTGGGACTCTCATTGTCAGCCACACTGACCTTGTTGTTTGTCGTTAGCACAAACTTGGCATTTGGGGTCGGCCTATTCGTATAATTGCCCCCATCAAACCCCGAACAAACAATTTTTTTAGTTGCTATCTTTGGACTTTCAGTTTTAGTTGTAATGTTCTAATATATTCTCGCAAAATTTTATGTAAGATGGTGAAAGTCTATGAGATCGTGTGATGGTGATACTTTTAGTGTAAAAAATGATACTTGTCTAAATACACTTAAATTAGTGTATTTACTTTGAGTATCACTTTTTACACTAAAAATATCACTATCACACGGCCTCACAGTGCCACATCGTCTCACAAGAGACCTACTGATATATTTTTATTCTTTCTGAAGGGAAATGTTCTAATATATTTAGTTGAAGGTTTCAATTTTAGTTTGATACTATTTGTAGAAACTTGGTAGAATCATGAAATTGACCTTGAAAAATATATGGGAATTGTATATTCTCATATCATCTTGCAGTGTGTGGGAACTATATATTAAACCACATAAAAATGTTAATGCAACTAAAGGACTAATCCTATCAACTACTCTAAGAGTAACACATGAATTCAAAGAAGCGGGAAAAACAAAACAAAGGAAAGAAAGCACAACCAAAGTGTTACAGAATAAAACTCGCTTTAACTATCATTTCGTGTAAGTCAACATCCCCCATCAAGTTAGACATTGATCATGATCAGTTATGCCCAACTTAGAAAGAAGAAACTGAAGTTGAGGGCATGAGAGAGACTTCGTATAGACATGAACAAGTTGGAGCTTCGAGGTAACATGCCTGACCAAAAAACTGGCCATGAATTGGTTATGCACGAGGTGACAATTTCTGTCAAGGTGCTTTGTGCGCTCATAGAACACCAAAATTTCCAAAAATGTGCAAAGATGTATTGTTGTTAAACACCAGAGAGGAAACATAGTAGATATAGTGATATGCAGGTCGAGGAGAGGTGAAAAATCTACTGCATTTCACAGACAGTAAAGCTGAGGGCGCAATACTCACCCTCCGCAGGTGAATGGGATACCGTGTGTTGCTTTTTTGTCTTCCAAGAAGCTAGACAATCCCCAAGGAACACACAATACCCTATGAAAGACTTCCTAGTGTCGGGGCAAGAATGTCAACAAATAACTATAGGCTTTGAAAGGTAAATGATGAAGTAGAGGGATAATATAGTCCCAACGAAGGGGTCCTTTTAAGATACTTGACTAGTGAAGAGCAACCTCCCATACACATCACAAGAGGATATAACGAATTGACTCAACTGTTGGACCGAATATGTAATGTTTGGCCTAGTGAAATTAAGGTAAAACAAGCGCCCATCAAGCCTTATATACCACTCTGGATCAGTGAGAGAAACACCTGAGTCAGCTGAAAGTTTGAGGCATGGAGGTGGAGGCACCGAAGTTGATTTACATCCTGAAAGACCAGTGTCATTCATTGTATCCAACACGTATTTTTGATGATTAAGATAAGTACCATTGCTAGCCTGTGCAATCTGAACACTCAAGAAATACTTGACAAATCCAAGATCTTTAATGGTAAAAAGTTCATCCAAATATTGTTCGCAAGCATTTATATCTGTCATGGAGCTGCCAGTGAGAAGAGCATCTTCAACATATACAACCAACACCAAGAAGGAATCCCCTTTTAAAAAAACATTATGTCTAACTAACAAAGGGACCAACCTTTAACAGTCGTCATAGCAATCACTATTCTAACTGTCACCAACTTTGCTACTGGAGAAAATCTATCAAAGAAATATACACATTGTACCTCATGAAATCCCTTTGCCACCAAACGGCCCTTGTATCGTGCTACCGAACCATCTGGATGTAGTTTAAACTTAAAAACCCATTTGCAACCTATATTTATCCTTGGATAAAGGAACAGGATCCCAAGCATTATTATCCTCCAAAGCCTTGATTTCATCTTTCATAGCTTGTATCCATTCATGATGTGTACATGGCTCTAAGTAGGTGAGAGCTCCTTAGCAATGCTAAAATTGGCCAAAAATGAGAGATAAGAATACTCAAAGAAGGGAGAGATGAAATATGGAGAAGTTAGGAGTGTAACCTGAACTTGTAGAAGCATGTATTGGAGACTGGTTGAGTTGGTTTATCATCACATAATCAGAGTGCCAGAAGAAGGGTGTTTGGATCTCATACTTCTTCTGAGTGGTACATTAGATGATAGAGGGGTAGGATGAAGAGCGACATGAGGTAGGAAATTTGATGTAGAATCGTATGAAATTGGACATAAATAATGAAACAACATGAGTTTGAGTGGAGACATGTTTATATGTAAATATGTGTTCTGTGAATGAAACACCTCTAAAATAATAATTTGTTGTGTATAAATGTCAAATAGCGTATAACCCTTCTTTCCAGGAACATATCCCAACATGACACATATGTGAGCCCTAGGGAAGAATTTATGCTTGTGAGGATAGGTGTTTGTAGCAAATGCTAAACATCCAAAAGTATTCAATCTATTTATAGGTCCCAAGGGGTGTTCAGTTAAGTCTAGAAAGGGAGGGGGTTCGAATAGACTTAACCAATTTTTTGATTTTAAACTTAAATCGGAGTTTTGTACAAGTAAATAACTTAGTCCTTTGAAAGACAACTAGGTTCAACCTCAACAGGAGAGTTAACTACTCAACATACTCGACTGAGCTACTGATAGAATAACTTAGCTGAGTGAAGTGAGCTCTTTTGAAAATTTAGTTTACTTGGTTTTTCAGCGGAAGTCTTACTCTCTTTTAGAATGGTTTTACAATACTTGTTTTAGGTAAATTATCAGTTGAGTGAGCAAATATATATCAACAGTTATAAAGATATGAGAAAATTAAGTGCTGAAAATAAAAGGCACTAAGCAATTTTATAGTGGTTCGAGGATAGGGTAATTCCTCTACTCCACTCTTCTCCAACTCCTGGAGGTAATCCACTAATGCAATAGTTGTTACAAAAACAGATGCAACAGTCCAAGTAGGCTTTGATCACGCAACCAGCTCTACTCCTGGGACTCAGCTTCTTCGTAAGATAGTTGCCTCACTACTTCAGCTCCTTCAAACCCATCGGACTTGATCATGAAGCCCACCGTCGGATTCAAAGTAGGTTCTAACTTGAACCTTGTTGCACGTCCTTCACCTCGTGAAAGTGCAGACCCCTTTGTACTTGAAAATAATTTTCCTCTTCAACATGTTGAAGCTTTCTTCCTTCACTGAGTGTGTTGGATAGAATCACTTCGAAAGTAGGCTTGGGGATTTGAATGAATAGATTGAGAGTATTTTGCAGTTGCTTGCTTTGCTCGTATTGCATGTATATTTTGTTCGTGCTTCTCACATATTTTTCCTCAGCCTTTTATAGTGACAGTTGGAAAAAGTGCCCGTTGATGAGATAGACATTTTTCAAACTTCACTTCTTGATTAGTGGACTTGTCTTGTTGTATAGTTATTGATATTGACCCTTCCTTAAATTAATGCTCTGCAGGTCTTCTGCGAACATCCCATTGGTTCCCAGCTACTTACACTCTTTCAGTTACACAACTTTAAGGTTACAGATCTGTCCCTTAACAATTTTGGGTAAGTCTTTGATTTTTTTTTTTTGCAACGGACTTCTTCAGCTTTCTTCGAGTCCTTAAGTTGCTTTACTCCTTTATTGAGTATTCTCCAATGTCTTCACTACATAAAATAGGAACAATATTTATAATAAATTAAATTATATAATATTTTTAATATTTTTTTAATAAATTTTAAAACAAATTTATATGGTACCCGTGTAACGCACGTGCACCTTACTAGTTACAATCAAAATGTACAAATCGTAATTTGGCTTGATAATAAACTTATTAGATTAGGCCTCCAAGGAACGTGGACTAACTCCAAATAGTTGCATTCCTACAATATGTTAAAATTTAAACAAAAAACACAATTAAGGTTTAAGAGAAAATATAATGCAAATATCAATGAAAAGACAATTAATTAACTCACCAAAAACCAAAGTAGAATTTACTAAAAAACATTTCTTCAAACGAGTTAAACGGGTTCAGTGGGTCATTTCGGGTCAACCCAAAACTGACTCATTTATTATTTGGATTAATTATGTCGAACACGGTTATGACCCGAATAATAAATGGGTTAACCATAACCAATTTATATCGTGTTAAGTTCGAGTCATGTTTTCGTGTCATGTCAGGGATTGTCACCCTACTCTTTATTAGTTTTCCAAACTGAGTTTGAATAAGTTGAATGAAGGTTCTCAGAAGTTAAGGTTGTAGACAAGTTAAATTTGCACCAATCAAATGGCAACACATGTGAAATTCAATATTAAATATCAATTATATATTTTCTATTTATATTTGGAAAATTAATTAAATTTAATTCCTAATTTAAATAGTTAATTTATTGATATTTTAATATATATTTTATTGGCCAATTAAAGATTGTCAAATGTCAAATTCTTCTAGATCAAGATTTATCTTGATTTATTATTATTTCTTTTGATAATTATCACAATTTGTGATTAAAGAGATAATATTAAATCTTGAAGGACCAATCAAATTAGAGTCTTCTTCATATGAGAAGACCCCTCTCCTACAAGTATAAATAGGGGTCATTCTCAAGGAATTAAATCACAATTCAAAGAGAAGAAATCCAAGCAAGAAGGCGATGGAGGAAATTCTCTCAAGTCAAGAAGAACAAACTCAAGGAGATCCACGGTGTTGAAGGCGAAATTCAAGGCGTTCATCACGGAGTCCACTCAAATCACGACGATTGATTTGGGAATAAGCTTCCAAGCTCTCGAGTTAACGTTATAGAAGTCAAATCCATCTTGGAGGAAGACCAAAGAGTAAAATCCACCAAGAAGTTCTCATATTCAAGTTAAATATCATCATAAATATTACGTTTGATTCGAGATCAAGTCACAAGCCTCGAATTAACATTATTGAAGTTCAAGTTCAAGTTTGGAGAAGATCAAACTGAAGAGTTCAACTCCAAATTCTCAAATTCTACATATTATATTCTTGAAGAAAAGAATCAGAGAATTTATTTTAGAGATTGTAACCCTTTTGATATTTTTGATTTATATAAATTTAATTTGTACGCTATTTCTTGTTTGTTTATTCGCAGACAACAAAAATTCGTGTTACAAATTTTTGGCATGCCCGGTGGGACAATCTCTACCTCTCACCTCTTCTCTTCAAACCAAGTTCATATATCAATGAAGATGGCCAACCATTCCAAGTCCACAAATGTTAACCATTCAATTCCAAACTACGAATCCACTGCTCCAATATACAATCACAAGGGGGCAAGGAAAGATGGCGAGTCATCGAACTATGAAGTTACTCCTCCAACAGACAAAGGGGCATGGAAACAAGGTGGCAAATGTAGAGCTTCAAATAAAGAATCGTTGGGCCACTCGACATGCACACACATTCTACAAGCTCAAGATTTGAAACTGTAGCAGCCATGGTGGTCCAAGCTACTTCACTCGAAGAGCAACTTGCAAATTTGACGAAGGCCATTGAAGGACTTACAAAACATGTTCAAGAACGAGACTCCCAAATCATGAAGTTGATAGACAAAGTTATCCAAGTTGATTCAAGTCGTGTGATGAGCAAAGAAGTCGAAGCTCAAGATGATATTGAAACATCCACAAGGCAACAACCAAACGAAAAAGAGGAGTCTCCCGCAAAGGAATTGCAAATCTCGAGTGATGGATGATTCTAGTTGACCAACTCAAGGAGTTCATCATGGGGACTATTAAAGACAAGTTTGATGGAAGTTCCAAGTCATCCCTAACTTACACCAAGCCATACACATGGAGAATTGACAATTTGAAGATGTCTGATGGTTACCCACCTCCGAAGTTCCAACAATTTGATGGCAATAGAAATCCAAAGCAACATGTGGCTCACTTCATTGAAACGTGCAATGATGCTGGGACTTATGGAGATCACTTATTGAAGCAATTTGTCCGATCCTTGAAGAGAAGTGTATTTGATTGGTACACCGACTTGGGGAAAATTCAATTGACAGTTGGGAGCAATTAGAATAGGAGTTTCTCAACCGTTTCTATAGCACATGGGGGACCATCAACATGACTGAACTCACAAATTCACGCTAGTGGAAGGAAGAATCTATCATTGACTACATAAATCGTTGGAGGGACTTAAGCCTCAACTGCAAAGATCAACTGACAGAGGCCTCAACAATTGAAATGTGCATCCAAGGAATGCATTGGAGCCTATGCTATATACTTCAAGGAATTAAGCCAATTTTTTTTGAAGAGTTAGCAACTCGAGCACATGCCATTGAGATATGTTTGAACTTTGACCAACAAGAATGCCCAAGTGATGTCAGTGATGATGATGATGATGATTATGTGTAGCCATCTTTAACTTCTCAATGCTCCTAGATGCGAGCATAAACTATCTAAAATTGTCAAAATAAAATATGCCCAAATGCTCCTTGATAAGAGCCTAAACTATCAATAACGCTCCTCGACATGAGTATAAAAAGTCTATATCCCAAGTTCAAATGTCTACTCCTTGATACGAGTATAAACTATCAATATTTCTCGAATTCAAATGTCTACTCCTTGATACGAGTATAAACTATCAACATATCTCAAATTCAAATGATTACTCCTTGATACGAGTATAAACTATCAATATGTCTCATATTCAAATGATTACTCCTTGATACGAGTATAAACTATCAATATGTCTCATATTCAAATGATTACTCCTTGATACAAGTATACTATCAATATATCTCACATTCAAATCAAGACTCCTTGATACGAGTTTAAACTATCAACATATCTCAAGTTCAAATGTCTACTCCTTGATATGAGTATAAACTATCAATATATCTCAAATTTAAATAAAGTCTCCTTGATATGAGTATAAACTATAATCATATCTCAAATTTAAATGAATGTTCTATGACGCGCGAGCCTAAACTGCATGTTACTCCTGGCCCACATGAGTATAAACTGTTTATGGCACTCCAAAAAAAAATGTTTTATGAACTACATTTTGACTTGATCTCTTTGTTAGGGTGCATAGGCATCTTAGAATTTTCTAAGTTCGGTCATACTATTGTGATGAATTATGTTCATTGCAGAAAATAAAAGGGAGTTCGAAAACGAACCCCTTCAACAATGTTCCCTGTCTGTTGTGGTGTGCAACATCATCTATATTGGCTTTTTATGGCTCCGGAGATTTGGGACTCTTTTTAATCCCTTCCAGTGATGCTTGGCTGGGGGCATCTTCTCTCTCGCTCACTAGCCTGACCTTTAATAATGTAACAGTGTGGCCATGAAATAGACCCTTGTGCTGGTTGTTGATGAATTGCTTATGAACTCCATTCCTTTGATGGTATCTCCTTACTTGGCGAGTCTATCCTCGACGATGAGTTGCTTGCTAATTCCACACCATTGATGATGTCTCCTTGCTTGGCGAGTCTAATGTTGGCAACGAGTTTCACACCCTTGACAATGCCTCCCTGCTGGGCGAGCCTGTTGTTGGTGGCCAGTCGCTTGATGGTGTTTCCCCGCTTGGCAAGTTTGTCATTGGCAATGAGTTGCTTGTGATATATCCATGGCGTATCTCCATTTAGATTGATCTTGAATAACGTTTGCTTAATGAATCCATATCCTCGATGGTTGCAAAATCCACGTCCTAGATGGCTTTCCCGGCCTGGCGAGTCTGTAGGTAGCGAAGAGTTATTGGCAAATCCACATCCTTGATGGCGTTTCTCCACTTGGCGAGTCCTTCGATGGAAATGAGTTATTTGCAAAATTCATATCCTTGATGGTGTTTCTCCACTTGGTGAGTCCTTCGGTAGCGATGAGTTATTTGCAAATTTCACATCCTTGATGGCGTCTCTCCACCTGGCGAGATACATGTGAGATCTACATGGCGCCTCTCCGCTTGGCTTGGTATTGAATTATGCTTACTTGTGAATTCCGCATCCTTGAAGGCATCTCCACGCTTCGACGAATTACTTTCGAGACCTACATGGATGATCCCTACTTCGACGAGTTGCTTTCAGGACCTACATGGATTCTCCCTACTTAGACGAGTTGCTTCCACATAGCGTCTCTCCGCTTGGCTTAATTTTGATTGATGCTTGCTGGCGAAGTCCACGTCCTTTATGGCTTTTTCCCGCGTGGCGAGTCTATTGATGGCGGTAAGTCATTTGCATTATGCACACCTTGACATCTCCCAACATGGCTTTGCCTTTGATGATGCTGACACCCCTAGAAGTCGTGCTTGATGGAATTTTAAGAGACCATTCCGTTAAGTGAAGTCTATTCATCAATTTTAACTGTTGCTTTGCGTATAAACCAACAAGTAGATCATAAATCGCCAAAATGGTACCTTGTTCTATGTCGTGACTCTCGTCATCAAGAATTACCAAGTGTTGCACTCCGGGGGAAGAAGATATATCTTTAAAATAAACCATGTTGCTGGGAAAAAAGAGAGGTTAATGGGGAATATTATTCAAGAACCATGAACATGGCCAAGAAAGCAAACCTTGGTCAAATATTGATGGCAATTAAGCTCCGGTAAGCTTTAACACCGCAACCAACAACCAAATAAGATTGATGAAAATCGCTTTTAAATAATTAAAGAATACACTAGAAAACCAATAGATTGATCAATCAACGTGCGTAATTTCTTTCGATCATTTCATCAAACATATGGATTGCGGAATCATGAAAGATTAATTGCGGCGGACACAGATGCACAAAACTCATCGGAGTTAATTCGAAACAGCAACCAAGCAGATGAAAGAATAAGTACAAACTCAACTACCGAAAAGAAGAAAAAGATAAGCTATGCCCAACCGACGAACGGTGTTGCGAGTATTTATTCTCGTCTCGCTTGATGTGGAAAAAAAGGTCAGTCGGATTTCCTATTTATAGGTAGTGAAGAAGACTGATTGTTGGAGTCTTTTGCAGTCCAAACATCTCGTATGAAATCCATGTTTAATCTGAAAAGGAATTTCAGTTCGAGAATAAATTGACAGCAACAAAAATTCAATATTCGTATGTCACCGAGATCAGATTAATGCCATGTTGTTTATAGAGTCTAGGAAATCATCTGTTTTGAGTCCACATATACCATACACTATAATTAATGTTGGCCCCAAAAGCTTTAGTTTTCAGGCCATATTGATTTGTGTAAAGAGAAAAGTTGGGCTGAGGTCTTATTTTAAAGGATTAGAATTTGGGCTGCAAATTTCGAAATTCAGTATTTATTGATCCACTATGCTGAAATTTTAAAATCTATGAAGTCCTAAAGAAGATGGTGAATTGATTATCGTGGCTTATTCACTCCAAGACACAATTGTCCATGAACAAGTCTCGAGGGGGCATTTGTAGACAAATTAAATTTGCACCAATCAAATGGTGACACATGTGAAATTCAATATTAAATATCAATTATATATTTTTTATTTATATTTAGGAAATTAATTAAATTTAACTCCTAATTTAAATAGTTAATTTATTGAAATTTTAATATATATTTTATTGGCCAATTAAAGATTGCCAAATGTCAAATTCTAATAAATCAAGATTTATCTTGATTTATTATTATTTCTTTTGATAATTATCACAATTTGTGATTAAAGAGATAATATTAAATCTTGAAGGACCAATCAAATTAGAGTCTTCACCATATGAGAAGACCCTCTCCTACAAGTATAAATAGGGGTCATTCTCAAGGAATTAAATCACAATTCAAAGAGAAGAAATCCAAGCAAGAAGGCGGTGGAGGAAATTCTCTCAAGTCAAGAAGAACAAACTCAAGGAGATCCACGGTGTTGAAAGAGAAATTCAAGGCGTTCATCACGGAGTTCACTCAAATCACGGTGTTTGATTCGGGAATAAGCTTTCAATCCCTCGAGTTAACGTTATAGAAGTCAAATCCATATTGGAGGAAGATCGAAGAGTAAAATCCACCAAGAAGTTCTCATATTCAAGTTAAATATAATCATATATATTACGTTTGATTCGAGATCAAGCTGTGAAACCCTCGAATTAACGTTATTGAAGTTCAAGTTCAAGTTTGGAGAAGATCAAACTGAAGAGTTCAACTCCAAATTCTCAAATTCTACATATTATATTCTTGAAGAAAAGAATCACATGATTTATTTTAGAGATTGTAACCCTTTTGATATTTTTAATTTATATAAATTCAATTTGTACACTATTTCTTGTTTGTTTATTCGCAGACAATAAAAATTTGTGTTACAGAGGTGTTTAGCTTTTTCTGGCTCATAAGAAATACTCAAAGAGTTCTATTGTAATCATCAACCAATGTCAACGTAAAAAGAATGTTAGTAACACTGAATTGTTTGTATGGTCTCCATATATCTATGTGTACCAAATCAAAAATAGCACCAGACTTAATTGTGCTAGTATGGTTTATAGATATGACAACATCCCAAAGATTTATTTAATTCATGACAAAGAATATACACAATGGTTTGATGAAATGAAAATGTTATAATACATGTGATGAGGAATGTCCAAGCCTTTTATGACAAACATCAAATGTTGAATTACAAGGAAAAGAAAGGTTTGAAATGTGTGGAGATGAAGTAGCAACAACAGACTTTGCTGGTTGAAGATGTAGAGTTTCCCAACCAGTTTTCCAACAACAAACATCTTGCTACTCCTAGGTCATGCAATTCACTATGGGAAGAGATAAATCACTTTTTAGATGTGAAGATTGATTGATCTGAGCCACTGAAAGAAGCTTATACTTGAAGGATGGCACAAAAAGGACATTTGTGAGTGTGAGTTCAAGGAAACTTGGCCAACATGTGGTAAAGATTTATGTGATCAATCAGGCATAAACACAAATAATTCATTATCAGCTGGAATAAGACTAGAAAATAACGTGTGATCGTTTTCCATCTTCTCAAAAGTAGACAAAGCGAAGTGTAGATCACTATTACCTCTATACTCAACTAGATGTTCAAAAGACTATGTAACATCATTATTACCACTGCTTGAAGCCCATTTTCTTGATGGAAACTTAACAACTTCGTGTTGAATCAATCCATCAATATCTAGATATTTTGGCTGGGATTGTTGGTCCCCTATAAGTTGCATTGAGTCATCAATAGCATCTAAGTTCACCATGTTAGCTGCAGTCCTACTTCTCTGATCCTTCAGTTGTTTAAACCACTCAGGATATCCATGAAGTTTAAAGCATTCATTAATTTCATGGCACATATCTTTACAATACACACAAATTGATTTTGTCTTTTTCTCTTTGGTTCTTCTAATCATTGCTCCTCCAGCACCTCTATTCCAAGGTAGATTGTTTCTTTTTCCAAAACCTCCGATCTTGCGTTGGTGAATCTGTTAAAACTTCATGAGAGCATTGTTGTGTTATTGTGCAGTTCAAAAAAAGTTGTATGAACAGACATTTGTTTCTCAAAGTGCAATACCATAGTGTCACAGCCACTTTGATTTTAAATCAAAAGAAAAAAAAAAGATGGAGGAAGTGGGGATAGTGGAAGGAAAAGTTGAGAAAAAGAAAAAAATATATAAGTGAAAGATTTAGTGGGGATAATGGGAGGATAATGAGAAAATAAAATAATAAAAAGGAAGAAATAAAAGATGATGAGGAGGATTAGTTTGAAAGGAGGATTCGGATGAGTGAAGAAGGAATCAAAAAGAAGAGAAATGAAAGAATGAGAAATAAAGAAGAGAAAAGAGAAGAAGAAGGAGAGAAAAAAAGAATAAAGGAAATACAAAAAATAAATTCGATTCGCGGTACAAAACATCCGAAAAAGTTTGCAGATTTAGTAATTATTTATTTTAGTTTCATATTGAATTTGATTAAGTTTTACTAGGTAGAAGCCGGAGTGATTTTTGTCATAGTTGATTCGACAACCAGCAAGTAATCTCTCTAGTTTTTCATATAGAATTAGGATTTACATTATGGTGAATAGTTAATATGTTTAATTTCGAGACTTGTCAGTTGTCACCCTATTATGTTTAATTTGATATGGTAGTACTTAGAAATCTTTATTGAAGAATAATTTGTAATAGTCCTATATTTTCCTGTTTAGTACATCCCAATCTCATTACAACACTAAAGTTAACTAATGATCATTAATTGTATTTTTTTAAACTAATTATATCATATATTTATATAGATGTGTATATTCAAAAAATTAAAAATATGCATAAAGTTTTATGTTTAAATTTACGTATGAGTACAGTAACTTCTTAGTTATTAGTAGGCTAATGGTTAGTTATATACTAATTTTAATTAGTGATTATTATATATAAGTAGTTTCTTGCTTAAATTCACATTTTCATCGAATAAATTGTTATGTACGAGATACTAATGAATAGTTATATATTTCAGTTAGTGATTAATGATTATATATATAGTTGTATGATTTATAAGCATAATGTAAGTGCTAGGAAAATTAAGAAAAACTATTACTATAACTTCTCGTTAGATAATAGTAATCCTGGTTGTATTTATACATTCATGCTTTTTTTCAATTATGATTGAACTAATGAAATTAATTAATTATGTCCATGCTTGTTTAATTTATTTTTGTGTATTCAATTAAATTTGCATCACTTAGGTTCATGCATCATGTTAATGTATCTTCATAGCATTTCACGAGCATGAAATATTTTTTAAATATAGTCAAGTTTTAAGGTCTATAATTAATAATGTTTTTTTTTCAAGAAATGGGTGCACATTGTTCTATGATGCTGGAGTGAGTGAGAAATGGGCACATGGATCGGTGTTCCGACAATGTGCCGCTTGCGGCTAATGTTAATGTTAGAGAAAATGGGCCTTCGGGCAAAAATGTTAATCTGGTTCTAAATAACAAGGCCCACTGCGACCCTGATTAGAACAATGTGTCACCAAGTGAGCTCGCGTCTTAAGAAAAGTTTTAAGAACTTATAATGAAATATTTTAGTTAATAAAAAGAGGACATTTTAATTAATGAAGATGAAATATTTTTTTTAAAAACTAAAAAGTTTTGAAGTAAATGTTATAATATTGCATTAGGCATGCATTCATGCATGAGATTACTTGTTGAGCTTCTTTAAGCTCATCCCACGAATGTTTAATATTTTCAGATGAGAACCTTAATGAGGAAGGAGATGGCGCAGTACAGTGACTCGCGAACCCAAGTCTTTCATGATTTTCATGTTTTCAAGTTTCTAAAAAAATGAAAACAAAAAAGAGTTTGAATTTTTATTTCTATTGGGATGTTGACTGTCATTTTCATTTCATTATGAATGTTTCTGGATTTATAGCTGTTTCAATTATTAGTCTTTATTTCTGCTACAAACTTTGAAACGAAGTAAAATTTTTATTATTCCGTATTTTAAGAAAATTTTAAAGTATTTCTATTATAATTATTTATTTTTGCATTAAATTTCAAGTAAGCTAGAAGGTGCTGCTACACATAGAGTATGTCTTATTAACAATGGGAAGTGGATCCATCAATATGATTTGGCTTTTCACATGCTCATATCCATCGTTCATCAAAAACTGGATTAATCTTTGATTCAACTCCAATTCATGCAATGCCTTGATAGTGCCACAAGTGCAACAAGAAATGGTGATTAACACATCATATTTGTCCTATATTTTTAAGCTTTGTGTAATACACTGCCACATAATCATTTTCTTGTCTTAAGTTGCAATCTCTTTTTCCAATTGAAATAATAGTGGTCCATTATTTTCATCAAATCGTTGCAAATATCATCTGTTCGCCAAAAATATTTTGGTTCATACAACTGCAAGTGTACAGTGTAGTTTATAGAATAATGGCAAGCAATGTCGTATTCCTCAGAGATTGAATCTCGAAACACTTGTAAGTCCAAGCGGCTACGATAATCTAGAGGGGGGGTGAATAGATTATCTCCATTTTCTCGATTTAGCCCTCTTTGTTTTGAATCAAACAAGCCAAGACAAGAATGAAGGTGCGGGAAGTAAATAACACGCATCGATTTATAGAGGTTCAACCCACCTAGGGCCTAATCCTCTACCACCCAGTATCTCCGGGATGGATTTCAAAAAGAATAAAGATTTTATTAATTACCAGAATTAATACAACACCACCTTACAACACCTCTTTCGAGATTACTACAATCTTCAACGGCACCTTGTGAAGATTACCACAATCTTCTGACTTGAAGAATATCAAATTCTTCAACACCTCGAAGAGCACCACACTCTTCAATAAGAAGATCACCACAATCTTCTTGCACCTATCACTTAGATCATCCAAGTGTGTTCTTACCACAAGAACACTCACAAGGATATCTTGTGTTGAATGATAACCCAAAAATTCAAGATTACAACTCGATAACGAATGATACAAATTTGAGTGCAAGTGTAATCAAGAAATAGGCCTAGACCTCAAGATGTGAAAGTGATAAGTTAGGCAAATTACAACAAGAATAATAACAATGAAGAACAAATATGTCTGCTTGAATGTATCTTGTTGTGTTGTAATATTCTCTCTTGTTGTGTTGCTTCAATTCTACATCTATTTATAGGAGATGTCTTGAACTTGATAGGCTCCTCCTAGGAGATTGAAATCTGTAAAAAATTGCAAGACAAATGAAGAATATAGTTGTTAGAAATCAATCCCACAAATTAGGGAAAAGTTGTCTGCTGCACAACAGTTAGAATTTTGTTGTCAAACATAAGGGCGACCGGTCGCGCACTAATACAGAGAAAGAAAGAACACAACAAAACTACACAGCTCGACCGGTCCAGGGGGGTCCGACCGGTCAACCATGGGTTCGACCGGTCGCCCCCCATAGGGACCGGTCACCCTGCTCAAGTTTTGAGAAACAGAACATTCTGTATTCTCTTCAGGCACCGATCGCCCTTTGCGCGACCGGTCGACCTCCAGGGTTTTTCAAAATGTCTCGTTTCTGTTTTAAAATTGATCTTTCAGACACGGGTTGCCCGATTGAACACGAGACAAAAATGTTGTCCAATATTTTATCGAAAATAAACTTCAAGAAATACTCCGAAAAATTAGTAAAAACATTTTAAACCGATCGGGAGTATTTTTGACAACATTAGAAATATTGTTTTGATGAAAAAACACATTAACACAAAATCATTAAAAGTGTTGTCCAATTTTGTCGAAAATAAACTTGAAGAAATACTCCGGAAAATTAGTAGAAATAATTTAAATCATTTAGGAGTATTTGGACAACATTTAAAAACATTGTTTTGGTATAAAAACAAAATCATCAAAATCATGATAAAACCATTTACCAAACAATCTCCCCCTTTTTGATGATTACAAACCAAAACAATTTAACGAGGTCGATTTTGAAAATAAAACAATTTTACCAGTTAAAAAATAAACTATCTGTTGTGAGCGACAACATTCGACGCAATATAATCACAAGGATGGGAGTATAGATTTTCAAAAATATTTTTGCAAAAGCTCCCCCTATCAAAATGCACAACAAGAGTAATATAGAAGCAATCAACCAAAAGCTATAAGCTTAGCTTTTACAAATAGAGCTTAAGTATAAAGAACTTATAAGCTCTCCCTGTTAATAAAACATCATTATACATGTAAACAAGTCCATAATACATCAAATGGACTAAGTATGATCCACAACTTTTGGCGTTTAATAGCCACAACTTATAGCTTCTTTCTCGAGCTTATTTTAGCTTCTTTGAGCTAATAAGCTTATAACCTGTTTCTCCCCCTTTGAAATCATCAAAAAGAATGTTAGCACAATAAAAACATCATATATCCATATCAAAATACGCAATTTAACCGATTTATCGAGCTATTTGAACATTTAAGCTTATAAACCAAATAGGAGGGAAAAGTCGATCGTATGACGTATAGAAGCTCATGAAAGCTCATTTGATTTGCAAAACATGATCTCTATAAATATAGAAGACATTTGAAAACGAGATAATCATGTAGGTGATGAATTTTTCATTGAAACGTTTTATCGAACACTTGGCGGACGTCAAAAATAGAAGAAGATAATATAGCCCTTGTAAATGTAATCAAGCCAAGTTTTTCATCACCAAAAGCAATTTTACAAATATCATTCATCAACAATTATTATTCACAACACAATTTTGCAAGAATTCCAATAAAAATCCATACATAAGCATTTTCTCAAGGGTTCCACCCAATTGAGATAAGGGAGTAGAATTCTTACCATTTAATCGGTAAAGATGAGCAACTATGATGATAATCGAGCAAGATAATCCCCAAGATATATAATTTATGCAACAAAACACATTTGAAGTGAATTGTGTGTGAAAATTGCAAAGGGGACGAAAATTAAGTTGAAAGAGCCAAAATGGCTAAGTCTGAGAACAGAGACGAATTTAACCATAAAACTGCAATGGGCGACCGGTCGAGGTGATGGCCGACCGGTTGGCCTCACCCCATTCAGCCCACTGGTTCTTTCTATTTTCCAAAATTCGAAGTTTGAACCAAAAATCCAATTTTTCGCCCCTAAATTTTAAAAATTTGTAAAATGCAAACGTAGACCTCATTCAATATACATTATGTCATAATCAAGCTCGAAATGAGGTAAAAGACTCGACGGTAAATGGTTGAAAATAAATGTCCGCGAGTTATCCTTGAGACGGAATTAAACACATCTCAATTTTTCGTTTTTAGAAACGCAATCCCTTAGAAAAAGATATCGAATCTCAATATGTTTAGTTCGATTATGACGAACCATATTTTGAGAAATTGTAATCACAGGACTTGTTATCCCGAAAAAAATATGAACGTTTTAAATCCTTGGATAAACAAGCTATAAGAAGAAGTGCCTTTCAAATATCTGAAAATTTCTTTTAACGACACTTTAATGAGATTCGTTGGGATAGTTTTGAAGTCGAGCATATAGACATAAGGCATATAAAATGTCGAGTCTAAATGAGTAATAGACGTAGATAGACATACCTCGAATTTGTTTGTTAACCAATGTTCCTTTCTCAACTTTTGTTCATCTTGATATTGTTGTCGTAGGAATAGAGATTGTTCTTCATTCTTCAATGCCTAACTTCTTCAAAGGTACTTTTGTATACTTTGATTGTCAAATATAATCACCTTCTTGGCATTATTTAACTTGAATTCTAAGGAAGAAATTGAGCTCCCCCATCATGATCATCTTAAATACACCTTGCATCAACTTATAAAATATCTTGCACAAAGATTCATTAGTAGCAAAAAAATGATATCATCAATATAAATTTGCACAAGTAAGCATTCTTGCCCATTTTCAAGAACAAAGAGAGTAGTATCAACTTTACCTCTTGTGAAACCATTTTGCAAAAGAAAATAGATAAGTCTATCATACCATACACGGGGTGCTTGTTTTAAACTATACAATGCCTTTTATAAAAATCATTTGGCCAAGAGAAATTTTCAAACCCCGGTTGTTTTACATAGACTATTTCTTGAATAAAACCATTTAGAAAAGTGGATTTAACATCCATTTGGTAAAGCTTGAAATTTTCTTAAAACAAGAATGTGCAAGTAAAATACGAATAGCTTCAAAACATGCTACGGGTACAAATGTTTCATCAAAATCAATACCTTCTTCTTGATAATACCTTTGAGCTACTAACCTCCCCTTGGTTATCAAACTTGTTCCAAAATACCAAAAAATTCTGCAAAATCTTAAGAAGATATCTTTGCACAAGAGCATAGTAATATCAAATAATAGAGGTATAATAACAAGTAACACATACTATGCTTTCAAACAAATCATCAAGAGTTTCATAAAACATGTAAGTTCAAATAAGCTTATAGGAAGCTATATAAGGTCTCTTTTGAAATTTGAAAAATTCAAGAGCATATAGTTGAAACCTCATTAAAAAAAAAGCATTTGAACAAGAGTCTAGACAAGAATGAATATGAACAATCAAATGTATAACATTGAGAGAAGGATGAAAATCAAATGTTTTATCAAAAACAAAATATAATCCAGTACAAGTCTCGGATAAAACAAGCTTTATCGAATAGTGCCATTTTTTTAAAAAAAAATTGAAAAATCCTCTTAATGGCCCTTATGTGAAATACTATGAAATATCTTGAAAATCAATCACATAGGCATATGGCAAAAAAATGTATAGAGTCTATAAGATGAATACCAATGATGAGCGTACCTTGATAGTTCAAACATCTCTTGATGAAGATGAAGACATATATATCCTACACAATTCTCAAACAATTCTTGCACAAAGTATAATGGTAAAAGTGTAGGATAAAGAAATAAAAGATGTCACCAATATACTTATGCTATAAAAAACCATAAGAGATAATAAAACACCTTAGTCTAAGTAAATGCACAAGAGTTTTAAAAATATCATGCAAGGTCTCCTTTTCAAAAGATTTTAAAAACACAATATTTATTGAAGACCTTGATTTAAAAAAATATTTGAAAACTCATTTGACAATTAAAGCACAAATAAAACACATGCAAAATAAAATGCATATTTAAATAGGGGATACGGTTTACCAATTACGCCATTTCCATGGGTTGTGTCTTTCTCATTGTTGATGATATCTTCCCCTTTGAGAATCATCTTGTTGATGATAGCTTTTCCAATTGCTCCATTTCCAAGGATTGTGTCCTTTCCATTGTTGATAGTGTCTTTCTCTTGGAAATTCATTGTGGTGATGTCTTCTCCTTTGATCAAATGAGACGGTCATTTGATGTCTTCTAGGCGGTATGAATTTTCCTTGATTATTATTCCGCCGGGTACCTAATACGACATTGTTTTGTGGTACCCTCAAGTGTTTGGGTCCTTTAGGATTAGCTTTGAGACTTTTGGGTCTCCAAAAATAATTAGAGCTATTTCTAGCCCGACAAGTATTAGCCGTATAACCCTTTTTACCACAATAAAAACAAGAAATAATTCTAGGAGCATAATGACCAATATGCATAGAGACTTGATTCTTTTTCATATGATTTACAACATTAGGCTTATGATCAAGTTCTAGTTTCGAATTATCACAACTATGAATATCAACAATTTTGGTTATTTTTTCGGTACTCAACTTGAATTTTGATAAATCCTTTTTCATGCAATTAATATCCTTAACAAGAGTACTATTTTGTTTTTCAAGGTTACTAACCTTATCAAGTATGGTGGTGTGAGCACATGAAAGTGATTCACAGGAAGTAAATAAACTATCCTTATCATTTTTCAAAACATTGAATTCCTTTTTCAATTTTTTGTATTTAACAAGTAAGCTTTGGAATTCATTTTGAAGCTCATCACAATCATTTTGCAAATCACTATACTCATTTTGTAATTCATTATCATAAGAAGTGGAAGGTTTAGAACTTACCTCGTTTTCTTCTTCGAAGCCCATAAGACATCGTTCATTTTCTTCGTCGTTGGAAGTTGTAGGAAGCTCATCCCATGTTGTTGGGTTTGATGTTGTATCCATTTGAGAATTAGATGCTTTTGAGTTGCTCCTTTTATTTGCATATACTTATTCTAATTTTCTCCATGCTTCATGTGCCGATTTAATTCCTATAACATGATCATGTTCCGAAATAGTAAGTGAACAATAAATAATATTAAGAGCTTTACCATTTAAGGAGATGATTTTCTTCTCTTCATCATTGAGCTCCTTGTAGGCTTTGAAGGTGTGAGGTGTGTTTTTTATCAGAATGGATTCTCCATTGATGACCGTGTTCCAAATATCGAACCCGCAACTTTGTAGATAACATTCCATTCTTTCTTTCCAAAATGTATAATTTTTGGAATCAAATAGTGGTAGCTTGGTGGTGGAGGTGCCGGTAAGGTAGACTTCTTTCGTAGCCGATGATCGTTCCTCTTTACTCGCGATGTGGAACGAGCTTGCCAAAGAGTTTGGCTCTGATACCACTTGTAAGTCCAAGCGGCTACGATAATCTAGAGGGGGTGAATAGATTATCTCCATTTTCTCGATTTAGCCCTCTTTTTTTGAATCAAACAAGCCGAGACAAGAATGAAGGTGCGGTAAGTAAATAACACGCATCGATTTATAGAGGTTCAACCCACCTAGGACCTAATCCTCTACCACCCCAGTATCTCCGGGATGGATTTCAAAAAGAATAAAGATTTTATTAATTACCACAATTAATACAACAACACCTCTTTTGAGATTACCACAATCTCACTTGATGATTACCACAATCTTCAACGGCACCTTGTGAAAATTACCACAATCTTCCGACTTGAAGAATACCAAATTCTTCAACACCTCGAAGAGCACCACCTTCTTCAATAAGAATATCACCACAATCTTCTTGCACCTATCACTTAGATCATCCAAGTGTGTTCTTACCACAAGAACACTCACAAGGATATCTTGTGTTGAATGATAACCCAAAAATTCAAGATTACAATTCGATAATGAATGATACAAATTTAAGTGCAAGTGTAATAAAGAAATAAGCCTAGACTCAAGATGTGAAAGTGATAAGCTAGGCAAATTACAACAAGAATAATAACAATGAAGAACAAATATGTTTGCTTGAATGTATCTTATTGTGTTGTAATATTCTCTCTTGTTGTGTTGCTTCAATTCTACATCTATTTATAGGAGATGTCTTGAACTTGATAGGCTCCTCCTAGGAGATTGAAATCTGTAAAAAATTGCAAGACAAATGAAGAATATAGCTGTTAGAAATCAATCCCACAAATTAGGGAAAACTGTCTGCTGCACAACGGTTAGAATTTTGTTGTCAAACATAAGGGCGATCGGTCGCGCACTAATACAGAGAAAGATAGAACACAACAAAAATACACAGCTCGACCGGTCCAGGGGGTCCGACCGGTCGCCCCCCATAGGGACCGGTCACCCTGCTCAAGTTTTGAGAAACAGAATATTCTGTATTCTCTTCATGCACCGGTCGCCCTTTGCGCGGCCGATCAACCTCCAGGGTTTTTCAAAATATCTCGTTTCTGTTTCAAAATTGATCTTTCAGACACGGTTTGCCCGGTTGACTACGAAACAAAAATGTTGTCCAATATTTTATCGAAAATAAACTTCAAGAAATACTCTGAAAAATTAGTAAAAACATTTTAAACCGATCGTGAGTATTTTGGACAACATTGATGAAAAAACACATGAACACAAAATCATTAAAAGTGTTGTCCAATTTTGTCGAAAATAAACTTGAAGAAATACTCCGGAAAATTAGTAGAAATAATTTAAATCATTTAGGAGTATTTGGATAACATTTAAAAACATTGTTTTGGTATAAAAACAAAATCATCAAAATCATGATAAAACCATTTATCAAACAACACTTAGGCTATAATAAAATCGTATTCCAATTTTATTGAAGCGACCGAAAAATCAAGTAATTAAACTAACTAAAATCGACAAACAAAGAAAGAAAATAAAATAAATTTGTGAACCCCATAAGTATTTTCAACATCATTAGGAGCAACCTTAGGCACATAATCTCAACATGCTTCTTCAATATTAAATGCGAATAAAGTTTTAAAAACCAATTCATGCAATTCTATGGGTTCAAATTCCTAAATTCATTTACTCCCCTGGTCAGGTGGTGCGTAAACAGTTGATTAATAACAATTGTAGTCAGGTCAGATCGTTACAATTCTTATTAACTCCAAAAAGATTTGTGAATTGAATGACTCCCCACAAACACGCCTGTCACACATGTTTCATGTCTGAATTCGATTTCCGTCTTTGTTAGAACTCATCGTCCGAAATTTTGCAATAACAAATATGACATGCAATTTATTGATCACATAAAAAGCAATTATAAATAAGCACTCGAATTCATAAAATAGAACGCATGAAGCAATTAAGAAAAAAAGTAATCATATTTAATACAAACCCACAGTTTCGATTATGCCCCTAAGATTCGAAAAATATGCCAAACATTGATTACAAACTCATAGACAAATTCGAATCAATATTTAGACATCATATAAGCACATATAAGAGTTCTTAGACATAAAAAGAAAACCCCATCTTGTCAGGATGAATTCTCCCTCTAAGCCCTCAAAGCTCTTGTGCTCCCTAGATGCGAAAGCCTTGTGGTGTTCTTCGCGACTTAGCCTTTTGCTCTCAGAAGCTCTTCGATTCCTTCGTTCCTGTGTTATTTGATGTGTTTTTTATGTATCAAGTTATATATTTTCGTGCAAGACTTGGTCCCTTTTTATAAATATTTGGAGAGATCACTTGTAGAGTTGGAACGGAAGCAAACTCAAAAACGCTACTAAACAGACTCCCACACAAATCAGTGTTTAGACCACACGGGCGTGTGGCTTTGGGCTCGACCCTTTGTCGCGACGGATAGGGCTGTCATTCGACGGGCGGGTTGTGCGAGCGATCGCTTTTTCTTATCCACACGGTCGTGTGACTTCACACGGTCCCGTGTGTGGACTCGCTCCCGTCCTCTCCTTTTCTTCCCTTCTTCACATAACCGTGTGATTTTCACACCACCATTCCACACGACCGTGTGAGGCTACACGGTCCGGCCGTGTGATTTGCTTTTGTTCCCTTTTTTCCGTTGTTTTGATCTTCTCTTTGCATTCGGCAATCTTATCCGGGCATCCCAACTGACATTTCTTCATTTTAAGCTCCGTTTCCTGCAAGAATTACAAGATTACGCAGTATCATGCCCTTTAAAGGAAACCAAGTAAAAACATAGTAAATGTGCGTGCAAATACATCAATTATATATCATTTTAAGCTCCAAAATGCATGTATATTTTACACACATCATCATCCTATAGATCTTTAGTCGAATCCATATATAAAAAACTTCAACAATATCCTTGGAAATCGAATTTAATAGCCACGAGGTAATCATATAATCAGCATTCTTCCATTGATCATATTATGAAGAATTCATTTTAGGCTTGCTTATACTTCCATCAACAAATCATAGTTTGTTCTTTGTGCCAAAAGAAGTTTTAACAGATCAACTTTAAGGAAGGAAAATGTTTTTTTTTTTTGAGGGAAGGAAAAATGTTACTATTGAGGGGATTGGTTACTAGAACCATTCTAGGATGATCGGATCCTTGCATGTGCAAAGGATTGTTGTCGTGAATTACAAGTTGATTTACATCAGTGCTACCATTAGTGCTGGCCATATATTCCATTGTTGTTGCGCCATTGACAATCTCAATCGAAGAATGAACCTGCTCTAGATAACATGTAGAAACTCTGTAAAATCATGAAATTGAGAGTGAACAATACGTATTTGGGAATTGTATATTCTCATATCATCTTGTAGTGTAATGGGAACAATATATTTAAACGACATACAAAACGCTAATACAACTAATTTACCAATACTATCATCCAATCTAAGAATAACACGTGGATTAAAAGAAACAGGAAAAACAAAACAAGGCAGAGTGCTACAGACTAAAACACCCATTAACTATCATTTTGTGTAAGTTCAACACTATTCATATGGATTTTGAGCAGTAACATTATTATATTCAATGGTGGGGCCATTAAAATTGTTGGTGTAGGCTAATAACGAAAGTGAGGTGGAGCCGGATAAAAAAACTAAACAAATCATATAAATTCTAGCTAAAATATAGTTTTAGAATAATTTCTTAGTATTTTATTCGGGGGGCTCGCACCTTGTCTCCACCACTGATTATATTATTATCGAAGGCCATTGTTGGACCTCAATTAACCTTACCGCTACACCAAAATGAATTCATACACAACCTTAATTTCATATACTATGTAGCATAGTGCTCACGTGTACGAACTGTCGGCTACGCATGCGCCTCTTTTAAAGCCCATTGCAATTTGTTCCAGTGCTCGTCGAACCCGTGACTAGCTCTGATACCAATTGTTGGACCTCAAATGCTTACCATTATACCAAAAAGAATACCTTAAGAGAAGGACCCAACTTTAATTACATATACTATCCATAGCGCTCACGTATTCGAATCGGGACTGAACCTCACGTCTCTTTTTTGAAATCCATTGCAGTTTGGATGTTGGGCTTAAGCCTAACATTTGTAATTTAAAAAAAAAATCAAATATATATATTTATACAAATTAATAGATAAAGTCTTATATTACAAACTTGTCTTGAGAAAAATGAAGATGATGCTTGAATAAACGTAAATCATTTGATTTAATTGTATGCACAAATTATTTTTCTTTTAATCACTTGTCCCTTTTACTTTGCTAGTAAAATGTTAACATATTAATTCTCAAAAAAAAAAAAAAATGGTAACATATTAGATTCATGTTCATCCAATTGGCAGTGTAAATCAAGTTCGCCAAGATTTCTTTGAATTTCATCAGCACTACATGATAACTGGTGAGCAGGTCATCAAATTCTTCGAAGCATGTAAAAATGGGAGATGCTTAAACCAATTGCATTCTCTCACCATCAAAACTGGTTTCAAGCTTGACACTTTCTTTGCGGCGAAGTTGATCGATCTTTATTCTCGATTCACCCCTGTTGAAACAACTCGGAAGCTGTTCGACGAAACTCCTCACAGAACTGTATATATTTGGAACAGCATCCTCAAATGCTATTGCAGAGACAAACAGTATAAAGAAACGTTATCTCTTTTTTCTCATTTGTTTTTGTCTGAAAAGCCTGATCTTTACACGATATCCATTGTCCTTAAGGCTTGTGCTGCTCTTAAAGCACTCAATCATGGGAAGATAGTTCATGGGTTTGTCAGAAAGAGTGCTCAGATTAATAGAGACTTGTTTGTTGGGTCGGCTTTGATAGAACTTTATTCAAAATGTGGGGAGATTGATGATGCATTGTGCGTGTTCGAGGAAATTCCCGAGCCGGACACAGTTTTGTGGACTACAATGATTTCGGGGTACGAGCAGAATGGTGAACCTATACAGGCGCTTGAGTTTTTTGCTCGAATGGTGATTGCAAAGGGAGTTTTGATCGACTCTATAACTCTCATCAGTGTCGTATCTGCATGCGCGCAGATGTTCGACTTAAAGGCAGGGAGGAGTATTCATGGTTATATGACCAGGATGGGATTTGAAAGTGGCTTATCATTGTTGAATGCTTTATTAAATTTGTATGGAAAGACGGGTTCAATTCATGCTGCAGCTAACATGTTTGAGAAAATGCCAGAAAGAGATGTGATTTCATGGGGTTCTATGATGGCCTGCTATGCTCATAATGGGTGTGCTAGGGAAGCACTTGATCTTTTCGATGAGATGGTAGCTAGAGGAATTGATCCCAATGCTGTTATTCTCATTAGTGCTTTGCAAGCATGTGAAGCTACTTGTAATTTACAAGGGGGTAAACAAATACATAAACTTGCTATAAAGAAAGGATTAGATTTAGATATCTTGATCTCCACTGCTCTAATTGACGTGTACATGAACTGCTTTTCCCCTGATGAAGCAATTGAGGTGTTCGATGAAATGCCTGAGAGAGATGCTGTTTGTTTTTCAGCCATTTTACATGGATGTGTTGAGAATGGACGGGCAGGCAAATCCATCGGAATTTTCCGCGAAATATTGGCTAATGGTTTTCAACCTGATGCTTTTGACGTGGTTAAAATCTTGACGGCTTGTTCAGAATTAGGTGTTTTCCAGCAAACTAGTTGCGTCCATGGATTCACGATTAAAGGCGGCCTAGCCGATAATTCTTTTCTCGGTGCTTCATTGATAGAATCTTATGCAAAATGTGGTAGTTTGGATGGCGCAATTGCAGTTTTTAGACAAATAATAGATAGAGATGTCGTTATTTGGAGCTCAATGTTAGCAGCATACGGGTTTCATGGGAAAGGCCAAGAGGCTCTGCAATTGTTTAATCAGATGATTAAACATTCGGCAGTTAGGCCAAATGAAGTATCGTTTCTCTCAATTCTATCTGCATGCAGTCATGCTGGTCTAGTTAAACAAGGAATTAAGATATTCAATATGATGGTGAAAGATTATGGACTAACACCAAATTCTAAACATTATGGAATTTTAGTTGATCTTCTTGGTCGAATTGGAGAGCTCGAAAAGGCCATGGGATTTATTGGCCAAATTCAAGAACCTGTTGAGGCCAATATATGGGGAGCTTTGCTTAATTCTTGCAGGATATATCAGAATATGGAAATTGGAGAAATTGCAGCCCAGAAAGTGTTTGATTTAAATCCCTGCCATGCTGGTCATTACATTTTGTTATCAAATATGTATGCTGATGAGAAAAGGTGGGATAATGCAGCTGAAGTTAGAAAATTTGTTAGAGAGAAGCAATTGAAGAAGTTTTCAGGTGAAAGTGTTATTGAAATAAGGGATGAGGTTTGTAGTTTCATAGCTAATGATAGATCTCACCAAGATTCCAAGCAGATTCTTGAATTGCTGTGCATATTAGAAGGAAGATGAGAGAGGAGTATAATGTTTTTAATATGGACATTATGCTGCATGAATTCAGTTGAGAAGCAAATTTTTGTTTTATTGTTATACGTAGGTAGTCAGACTTTCTATTATTTTGAGGGATAATTACAAAAACACCCCTGAGGTTTGGGCTAATTAATTACAAAAAAAAAAACCATCAGGTTTGATTTTGTTCTAAATTTAAGGAGGTAGTTGTAATATTTTTTTATAAATGTGAGGTGAGCTTTTGAAATATATTTTTCTTGTAAAGAAGGAAAATGTAAGACGGATCAAACCTTAAGGTGTTTTTTGGGTCTTTTTTTGTAATTATCCCATATTTTTATAGTCAGGCTTGTCAGATAGAAGTGACAAATGGGCCGGATCGCAACTGTCCGCGGCCGAAAACCAAATTTGGCCCGAGCTAGGTCGGAATTCATTTGAGTTGCCATTTTGGGCCAAACCCAGCCCGTACTTTAGAATATAGTTGAATTTGCATCCGCCGACTGCCCCGGACAGTCGGGCCAAATTGGCTGGGTTGAATAGACTCGTTTCCATTGGGAGCAATGAAATTACAGTTCAGCCGCACCTTACCATCGAGCAGGGGTGATTTTGCGGGCCCTACTAACAATCAGGTTCCATCAGCTGGTGCCAAGGAAAATCAGATTTTACAAATAGGACGGAGTAATTATCGTGTATAAATATGTTGTGGGACCTCTTTCCATTAAATTTGCAGTTTTGAAGGGTGGTATTTAGTTGATCCAGGCGATGTTCAAAGCACTGATCATAAATAACTGAAAAAAAGAAAAGAAAAGAGCAACTCCCAATGGGAGCTGCCTTAAAGATACGAGCATCAATGACGATGAGGCGCCGTATATGTGCAAGAGAAAAGCTAGCTGATATATTCCTCATTTTGCGAATGGATAACGACTCAATTTCCTTTGTTCCGTTCCACTTGTTACAATTTTCAAAGCAAATCAGACTCTGAGTCACTTAATTTCAGTGTGTGTGGTTTGTGTGCGTGAGAGAGAGCCAACATAACTACATAAGCCATGTTAATCCGGATGTTTGTAGGAGAAATCACTTGTAGTCTACTGCTACGTCATTTGTAAAACTCGAGCTTGTGTCGATTAGATTTCCATCTTAGCTCCATTTAATACCATTGGATCAATATGGGGGAGGTAAGGAAAACCACCCCTCTATCCAATCCATTATAAATTGAAATCTATAACCTTACTTTTATATCTTATTCAAATTAAACTATGACTCTCATCCTTTTAACACATACTATTTTGTGGAAACACAAAAACTCCTATCACACCGTCTAACGGGTCTGGCCTGTTAGACGGATCTGACCCGCGGACCCGGTGGCATTTTCGTAATATTAGCATTGGTGTTTAGTAATTTTCAGTGACCACCGATATTAGCAGTCCTTCTGAAAAGTATTAGTCATCCTTATAAAAAGTATTAGTAGTTCTTCTGAAATGTATTACTAGTTCCCTGAAGAGTTTTTTAGTATTTTCCCTGAATATACTCCCAAAATGTATTAACAATCCCTCAAAATGTACTAGTAGTTCTTCGAAAAAGTATTAGTAGTTCCTTGAATATAATTAAATTTTTCTCCCGAAATGTATTAACAGTCCTTCTAAAAAGTATTAGTCATCCTTCTAAAATATATTAGCAATTCTTCTGAAATGTATTAGTAGTTTTCCTGAATATAATTAAATTTTTCTCCTGAAATGTATTAACAGAGTCATTCTGAAAAGTATTAGTCGTTCTTCTAAAAAGTATTAACAGTTCTTCTGAAATGTATTAGTAGTTCCCTGAAGAGTCTTTTAGTACTTCTCATGAATATACTCCCGAAATGTATTAGCAGTCCCTCAAAAAAGTATTAGTAGTTCCTCGAAAAAGTATTAGTAGTTCTCTGTATAGTATTTTAGTATTTCTCCTGAATATAATTAAATTTTTCTCCCGAAATGTATTAACAGTCCTTCTGAAAAGTATTAGTCGTGCTTCTAAAAAGTATTAACAGTAATGTATTAGTAGTTCCTTGGAGGGCATGGCTAAATCAGTTTATACGACAAAGAAAGATGTGAAAAAAACTGACCAAGAACCAAACATTCGGAGAAAAAAATTACAAAAATATCTTTCGTTAATTCTAGGATTGATGATTTTCGTTCCCAAGTATATGAGATTGATATCGAAAATATTGAAAGAAGATCTGCACTTTTTCTTGTTAGTTTGTAGATACAGTGGGTAATAAATTTCTATTAAAAGATGAGTTGTGTGCTATTAAGAACTTCAATTCACGAGTTTTGACTTCTGATAACATTAGAGAAATGCAGAGATTTTCGCAGGTGATTGAAGAGTAGGCAGAGAGGATTGAAAGAGAGAGATAGAGAGAAAATTTTGTTTAATTTTTGTCGTTTTTTTTGTTGGTTGGTGGAGTATGAATCAGGCTGGGTTTGCGGGTTGGGTAAGTTGGATCCGTCTAACGGATTAGATTCGTTAGACGGTCTAACAGGAGACCTTCCCTTGTGGAAATGGGTCAAATTGGCCATTTCCAACTTGAAAAGATTAAAAATAGCCAGTTTTTTCAAACACATCTTTTTTAGCCATTTTGGGGTGTGAAATGACATTCACACCCTTTAAGCATATTACACTAGGTCTTATACCACTCTTTCTCCTTTTCACTTTTACTTTCACTTTGTCTCTCTCAACAGTATTCAAATTTCAAAGATAAAATTTTCCGGCGAATTTCTGGCAACCCATTTTCCCGATCGGAATCTCAAAATAATGTAAGTATTTTGTTCTCTATCTCATTCTTTATTCATTTCACTATCGTATTTAGTTTGAGGTTGGGTGTAGAATAGATCTGAAAACCATAGACATGAAAAAAAAAACCAGTTCGAAATAAGCTCGAACAACAGCCTGCAAATGTAACTCGAATCGAGTTACATCTCGAGTTACATGTTCTGATTTGTTTTTTTTTTGGGTCTGTTTTTGTTGGTTTTCAGATGGAGGATGATAAAGTGATAATTGTCCATAGTGGTTTTTGGGATGGTAGTTTCTATAGAAATGGTGAAGAAGTACTCATTTTTACGTCGTTGTGGACAATATCATATAGTGGGTTTGTGGATATTGTTCATAACGTTGTAAATGGTGATCGATGTTTGTGTGAATACAAATTACACTGTTTAATGCCAACTGGGGGTGGTTCTGAGGTTAAGTCTTTGATTATGTGTGAACGGGATCTTCGACCAGTAGCTGAGATTTTCAAAGATCTCCGAATATTTGTGACTTTGCAACCAAAAGATCATGGGATGGTGGGGACTTCGTACACCGGAAATAGCAATCCACATGGTTTTATGAACCTCATGGCTGCTCAATCGTATTCATATGGTATCGGTAGTCAATTTATGCCCTTAAATCCATATAATTCTCAGTACGGCATGAATTATATACATGGTCCACCACAGTATATGCCAACCTATATGCAACATGTTGTGCCCCATAATTGTCCAGTAATTCTAGGACCTTGGAGCCTCAACCAACGTCTGTGCAACATGTAGTACCCGATAATTGTCCAAGTAAATCTCCTATCTTGGAGCATCAACCGAGAATCAATAATAGTGATCATGTGGATGGTGATGATGATGGTGATGATGATGATGATGATGATGGTGGTGGTGGTGGTGGTGGTGGTGGTGGTGGTGGTGGATTTAATGATGATTTTGGGCGGTATGATGATTTTGGTGGTGGTGGCCATTATGTTGACCAGAATTTTGTTGGTGATCAACATAACCAACAAGATGCACAACTTGTTCCCGATGACCGTGAAGGGAATGACGGTGACACATCTGATGATGAAGATGACGATCCAGAGTACGACGTTGACAGTGAACTAGTCCGTCATTTGATTTATGATCACTTTGGATGAGAAAAAGATGACTATTTTATTCCCCGATGACCGTGAACGGAATGATGTGAACAATGATATCATAGGAGACAATAACGAGCATGTTCTTTGGAGTAGACGATTTCCAATCCATAAGGTACCTCATGTTGATGCCAACGAAGTAGATAATGAGAATGCTGATACGGAGCTCCCAATGGTTAGGTCTAAATATGCTTGGATGGCTCCCGAACGCCTTATCAAGATCCGACCCTAATTCCATTCCACAAGAACCACCTAACATTGAGCTTGACTTATTCAAAGGTGTAGTGCTTGAAAGCAAGGAAGAAATGGTAACAAAGTTGGGCTTCTACCATATGCACCATCGTGTGGAGTATAGAACAACCCGGTCTTCGACTTCACATTATGAGGTCAAGCAAAACATAAAGGATGCACCTTCTTACTTCGTGCAAACGCTATCCAAGGAGGAAGTTAGAAGGTGACTAAATTCGAGCAACCTCATACATGTGAAGCAAACTTAAGTAGACATGCTCCTCGACAATTGCCTTCGAAGATTATTGGAGCCCTGTTTGCGCCAAAACTACTAAAGGAGTGAAATCTCTTAAACCTAGAGATATTATTGCTGATTTGTCTGCTGAACATGGGATAGACATTTTGTACAACAAAGCACTAAATCACAAAGATCGTTACAATGCCTACATACACGGTGACCACTTGCGCGTCTTGGGGGATCTTGCCCGCATTCTTGTACATGTTAAAAAAAGAGAACCCCGGTACAATTGCGCTACACGAGACTGATGACGATGATAGATTCAAGTATGTTTATATTGCTTTACATGCGTCAATTAAAGGATTCAGTGAGTGTTGTAGACCTGTTATTATTGTTGATGGCACACACCTAAAGGGCAAGTTTAAAGGTGTGTTGTTTGTTGCGGTTACAAAAGACGGTAATGAACAAGTGTTTCCACTAGCATTTGGTGTGACTGATAAGGAGAATGACGAGTCATGGGAATGGTTTATGAAGCAATTACGCAATACATATGGATGCCCTGAAAATATGCTCATTGTATCTGATCGTCATAAAAGTATTAAGAATGCAGTTGGCAATGTATTTCCTGACGTTGTGCATGGTATATGCACATATCACTTAAGGTAAAATATCAGAAATTATCTAGGTCAAGTGGTGACCTTATACCAAAAGGTTGCGTACACTTATTCTCCTGAAAGATTCAAGAAGATAATGACCCTGATTCAAAATGCAAACGAAAAGGCCTACGAGGAGTTGGTTAGGGCTGGAACGAAAAGGTGGGCACGTGCATGTTGTCCAGTTAGACCTATGGGTTCATTGTAAGTCCAAGCGGCTACGACAATCTAGAGGGGGGGTGAATAGATTATGTCCATCTTTTCGATTTTGCCCTCCTTTTATAACCGAATGCTCAAACACAATAATAAAGGTGCGGAATGTAAACAACACACGTCGATTTAAAGAGGTTCAACCCACCTAGGGCCTAATCCTCTACCACCCCAAAGATATCCGGATGGATTTCAAAGAAAAAGAATTTTATTAATTACCAAAATTAATACAAATTCAACTTACAACACCTTGAAGAGCACCACACTCTTCTTTAATAACACCTTTGGAGATTACCACAATCTCCCTTTGAAGATCACCACAATCTTCCTTCAACGGCACCTTGTGAAGATTACCACAATCTTCAACCTTGAAGAATACCAAATTCTTCAACACCTCAACAAGAAGATTACCACAATCTTCTTACACCTAACACCTAGATCACCCAAGTGTGTTCTTACCACAAGAACACTCACAAGGATATCTTGTGTTGAATGATTACCCAAATTCAAGATTACAACTCGATAATTGATAATACAATAGAGTGCAAGTGTAATCAAGAAAAGCCTAGACCTCAAGGATGTGAAAGTGAATAGCTAGACACATTTACAACAAGAATAATAACAATGAAAGACCAAGTATTTGCTTGAAGTGTATCTTGTTGTGTTGTATCTCAATTGTTGTGTTGGTTGCTCCAAAACTTCCTCTATTTATAGGAGATGATTGATCAAGCATAGGCTCCTCTTGGGGATTGAAAATCTACTGAGAAAAATACAATTAAAATCAAGAATATAGCTGTTAGAAATCAATCCCACAATTTAAGGAAATGTGTCTGCTGTCAAACGGTCATATTTTTGTTGTCAATACACAGGGTGACCGGTCGCACAGAAATAAGAGAATTAAGAACACTTTGAAATTTTCAACAGGGCGACCGGTCGACATTGGCTTCGACGGCCGACCCTGCTTCAACCGGTCCCCCTCAAGCAAAAACAAGACAGAAGTTCTCAGAATAAAAATGAACTCCCAAGTACCGTCGACCGGGGCGGCGACGGCCGACGGCACCGACCGACCCTTGATGACCCACCGACGACCACCAATATTACATCCGTCTCATTTTCTGTTTCTAAAAACATCTTCAGTACGGGTTGCCCTATAGGGCGGCCAGGTCGACCAAGAGACAAAATGTTGTCCAATTTTTGTCGAAAATAAAACTCAAGAAATACTCCGAAAATTTAGTAAAAACATTTTAAACCAATCGGGAGTATTTAGACAACAATTAGAAATCTTGTTTTAGGAGTAAAAACCCATTGACATAAAATCATTAAAAGTGTTGTCCATTATTATCAAAAATAAACTTGAGGAAATACTCCGGAAAATATTAAAACCATTTTAAATCATTTAGGAGTATTTTGACAACCTTTAAAAACATTGTTTTGGTGACAAAATAAAATCATCAAAATTAAGATAAAAACATGTATCAAACAATCTCCCCCTTTTTGATGATTACAAACCAAAACAATTTTTACACAAACTAAGAGAGCAATTTTAGAAATGATTTTCCGGTAAAAACATTTGACCATTTGGAAGCAACCAAAATTTCCAAACAATTAAAGCAACCAAGTAGGGAGTAAATATATTCAATAATAAGCACAAGCTCCCCCTATCAACAAGCATATCAAGAATAATGTAAAAGCAATATTTCCATAAGCTAAAAGCTTTAGCTTTTACAAATTGTTCAAGAGCTTATAAGCTCCCCCTGTCACAAAACATCATTAAACAATTATATAAGTCCATCAAGCAAAAATTGGACTAACAACGAATCACAACTTATGGCTTTTATGAGCCATAGCTTATAGCTTTTATGACAAGCTTTTATTAGCTTGTTTGAGCTAATGAGCCAATATCCTATTTCTCCCCCTTTGGAATCATCAAAAAGAATGTTAGGATGATAAAAGCATCATACAAATATGTCAAAGTGCGCAAACGAGACGGTTTATCAACCATCGAACATTTTATACATTAAGTCCAAGGAAAATGGGAGAGTTGTAACATAAGAGATCCATAAGCTCATTAGTTAGCTAAAAACATGATTTCAAAAAGATTTTAAGACATTTTGAAGCAAGAGAATCATGTAGAAGTTGAAAGTTTCATTGCGACATTTCATCGAACACCTTGTGTGCGCGAAAAATAAAAGAGGTTGTATATAGTCCTTGTAAAAGTTTCAAGCCAAAAATTTTCATACCTTCATCAATCAACCTCATTCCAAAGCTCAATAAGATCATATGTAACATATGAAACATTTGTTCATCAAATAGGAGGCTCAACAAAGAGATTCTCAAGGGTTCAACCCAATTGAGATAATATAAAGCATCATTAGAGTATTTTTACCATCAAATACTCCATCAAAATCATGATCATCCACAAGTCATTATCAACTTGCAATTTTAACCCTTTTAAGAAAACAAGCAAATATCATTAGTACGAAGGAGTTTTACAAAGGTTCATAAAAATACAAAGCATCATTAATGAAAATGCTAGAAAGTAAAGGGGGTGGGGACATCATTCCTCATCCGAGGAGAAGCAAGATCCGGGAATAAAGTCCTTGATGAATTTCTTCAACTTCCCGATAGACTTTTGCATTTTGGAGGTCTTTTGCTCCAAAGCCTCATACCTCGTCTCATCAAAAGCCCTCATCTCATCAAATTCGACTTGAGTATACCTCCTAAGCGGTTGAGCACCGGTATTACCCTCCGGATTGCTCGGTTCGCCTTCTTCCACCAATCTTGCGGCCTCGGCGTCATCAAAGTAGTCATTAGGATCGGGGACTCTTGACCTCTTCCTCTAGCCATTTTAGTTGGTCGGATGTCCATATTCTTGCGCATCGTGACCATTTGGGAGATGTTATCAATGTCGAAGTCATTTTGAAATACTTCCGATTTACACTCCGACGAAGGTAGTCCCGATTGAATAAGAAGTTTACAAATCCAATTTCCCATAACCAACTTCTTATTACCTTGAGTGATGGACTCGATTAGACATTGAATAAGTATGGCACCAAAGTTAAGTGGTTCCCTCCTAGCAATCTTATAAGTCAAAAAGTAATCCATGTTGCTAGGCATCTTTCCTGACTTACCACAAATGCAATATGAGACAATGACCGAAAAAATACGATGCTCAAGTGTCATTGCCAACAAAGAATACTTTGGCCATACTCCCAAATACGTCTTCACTTCTTTCATTGACACCCCCAACATTTCATCATTCCAAGTCCCACAAGAGATATAATCCCAACCACCTTCTCTAACACGTAAAAGCCGGCAAATATCATTGGGAGTCCATCTAAAATGACGACCCCTTATAAGTGAATTTACGGCTATAGGCTTACTATCAACATCATATTCCACCCACATATTGGCATAAAAGAGTTGGATAATATCATCATCATACAAAACATAAGCATGCTCCCATAAATACATCCAACCTTGCTCCTCAAAAAATCCTCTAATAGTAGGATACTCATTTGTAAATGAACTAAAACAACACATTTTAGTTCGAGCAATAGATTTTCCTCCCATTCCCGAATCCTCATAATACCATTCCGCATACTTATTGATGAAATTAAGAACATTGTGGGAATTAGGAGCTTGAGTAACAAAGGATTTTTACCTTCCGCCCAATGGCAATTTTGGAGCGAAATTGTTCCGCGTTAGCTCGGTAATTTGGGCCCGAGAGAGAATGGGATTTTGAACATCATCACCTTCTTGAGCCACGTTTCTTTGAGCGGCTCGAATATCCCTTTGTTCGGCTTTCTCTTGTCGATTTCTTGAAGAACCCTCTCCGCCCCTTCTACGCTTGGAGATGGGATTTCGACCGGTGGAATTCTTTAGGGGAGCCATATAAGTAAGATTCTTGTAAAAATAAGAAGATTAGCAACAAGAATCGTGAAAAATGATGAAAAATTGAGGAATATAAGAAAAGGGGGAAAGATGTCGCTGTTAAGGGTTTTGAGGAAGTTTTCTCTTCTGTTTTGAAACGAAGAACAGAATGTATTTAGCTAGAGAAATTGCCCTGGGCGACCGGTCGAGGTAGGGTGCGACCGATCGATGTGCAGGGCGACCGGTCGCCCCTGCTTTGACCGTCCCAGGTAATTTCTCTTTTCCAGAATTTTCCAAAATTCGATTTTTCACCCCAAAAGTTTTAAAACTTTGCAAAAAGATAGTTTTGGATCAAGTCCAACAAATACGGGTTTCGGGAAAACATATATTCGAGAAAATCGAGACTTAACAAGTAGTGCCCTTTTAAGAGAATATTTGCAAAATCATTTAGGGACACTTAAGGGGTTAAAATGAAAGATATGTGCATAAGTATAATATCGAGTTCTAAGGAAAATACGAGTGAACGTACCTCGATAGTTTAAGAAACTTTGATGACGAAATAGCCAATGAATATGAGATATAAGTATCCTACACAGTTCTAAAACAAAAGTTGCACAAAGAATACAAGTGTAGGCAAGTAATAGGAGATATCAAAAAGAGCTTATGCTATAAGATTTCATACGAGATAATAAGCCACATAAGTCTAATTAAATGCACAAGAGTTTTAGAAAATCATGCAAGGTCTTCTTCTTTTAAAAATTTATGAAACTCTCAAATGTACTAAAGACCAAAAATAAATACTTGAAAACTCATTTTGCAATTAAGACATAAATAAAGACATGCATAGAATTAAAAATGCATATATAAAAGGGGAGATACGGTTTACCAATTATGTCGTTTCCATGGGTTGTGTCTTTCCCATTGTTGATGATATCTTCCCATTGAGAAGTCACTTTGTTGATGATGACTTCTTTGATTACTCCATTTCCAAGGTTTGTTACCTTCCCATTGTTGATGGTCTTTTCTTCTTTGAGAATCATCTTGTTGATGATGTCTTTGTCATTTCCAAGGATTATGTTCTTCCCAATTTTGATTATATCCTCTTCTTGAAAAATGGCTTTGTCGAAAATAGTTTCTCCTTCTTTGATCAAATGAAACGGTCATTTGATGTCTTCTTGGCGGTATGAATTTTCTTCGATCATTATTTCGCCGGGTACCTAATAGCACATTATTTTGTGGTACCCTTATGTGTTTGGGTCCTTTAGGATTAGTCTTGAGACTTTTAGGTCTCCAACAATAATTAGAGCTATTTCTAGCCCGACAAGTATTTACCGTATGACCCTTTTTACCGCAATAAAAGCATGTAATAATTCTAGGAGCATAATGACCAACATGCATAGTGACTTGATCCCTTTTTATATGATTAACAACATTAGGCTTATGATCAAGTCCTTTATCATAATTATGAACATCAACAATATTGGACAATTTATTAGTACTCAAGTTAGATTTTAATAAATCCTTTTTCATGCAATCAATATTCTCAACAAGAGT
Source organism: Rehmannia glutinosa (assembly GCA_016081115.2). Classification (NCBI taxonomy): domain Eukaryota; kingdom Viridiplantae; phylum Streptophyta; class Magnoliopsida; order Lamiales; family Orobanchaceae; genus Rehmannia; species Rehmannia glutinosa. The sequence continues at coordinate 26,258,345 of CM071930.1, forward strand.
ATTTTTTTCTTTTTCAAGGTTTCTCACCTTATCAAGTGTGGTGGTGTGAGCACATGATAGTGATTCATAGGAAGTAAATAAACTATCCTTATCATTTTTCAAAATATTGAATTCCTTTTTCAAATTTTTGTATTTAACAAGTAAGCTTTGGAATTCATTTTGAAGTTCATCATAATCATTTTGCAAATCACTATAATTATTCTGAATATCATAGGAAGTAGAGGGTTTAAGACATACCTCGTTTTATTCATTGATGCCAATACAACAATATTCAACTTCTTCATAATTGGAAGTTGTAAGAGGCTTGTTCCTTAGATTTGAACTTGTATCCCTTTGAGAAGTAGATGCTTTTGTTTGACTCCTTTCATTTGCAAATACTCCATAGATGGCTTCTAATTTTTGCCATACTTCATGTGCCGATTTTATTCCTACAATATGTTCATATTCCAAATTAGTAAATGAACAATACAAAATATTGAGAGCTTTACCGTTTAAGGAGATGACTTTCTTCTCTTCATCATTGAGCTTTTTGAAGCCTTTTGAGGTGTGTGGTGTATCTTTCATCGGAATAGATTCTCCATTAATGACGGTATTCCAAATGTCGAACCCGCAACCTTGTAGATAGCATTCCATTCTTTCTTTCCAAAAGATAAAATTTTTGGAATCAAATAGTGGTGGCTTGGTGGTGGAGGTGCCGGAAAGATGAGCTTCGTTCGTAGCCGACGATCGTTTCTCTTCACTCGCGATGTGAAACGAGCTTGCCAAAGAGTTTGGCTCTGATACCACTTGTAAGTCCAAGCGGCTACGATAATCTAGAGGGGGTGAATAGATTATGTCCATGTTTTCGATTTTGCCCTCCTTTTATAACCGAATGCTCAAACACAATAATAAAGGTGCGGAATGTAAACAACACACGTCGATTTAAAGAGGTTCAACCCACCTAGGGCCTAATCCTCTACCACCCCAAGATATCCAGGATGGATTTCAAAGAAAAAGAATTTTATTAATTACCAAAATTAATACAAATTCAACTTACAACACCTTGAAGAGCACCACACTCTTCTTTAATAACACCTTTGGAGATTACCACAATCTCCCTTTGAAGATCACCACAATCTTCCTTCAACGGCACCTTGTGAAGATTACCACAATCTTCAACCTTGAAGAATACCAAATTCTTCAACACCTCAACAAGAAGATTACCACAATCTTCTTACACCTAACACCTAGATCACCCAAGTGTGTTCTTACCACAAGAACACTCACAAGGATATCTTGTGTTGAATGATTACCCAAATTCAAGATTACAACTCGATAATTGATAATACAATAGAGTGCAAGTGTAATCAAGAAAAGCCTAGACCTCAAGGATGTGAAAGTGAATAGCTAGGCACATTTACAACAAGAATAATAACAATGAAAGACCAAGTATTTGCTTGAAGTGTATTTTGTTGTGTTGTATCTCAATTGTTGTGTTGGTTGCTCCAAAACTTCCTCTATTTATAGGAGATGATTGATCAAGCATAGGCTCCTCTTGGGGATTGAAAATCTACTGAAAAAATACAATTAAAATCAAGAATATAGTTAGAAATCAATCCCACAATTTAAGGAAATGTGTCTCATTGTCAAACGGTCATATTTTTTTGTCAATACACAGATGCGACCGTCGCACATAAATAAAAGAATTAAGAACACTTTGAAATTTTCAACAGGGCGACCGGTCGACATGGCTTCGACGGTCGACCCTGTTTCAACCGGTCCCCTCAAGCAAAAAACAAGACAGAAGTTCTCGCAACAAAAATGAACTCCCAAGTACTGCCGACCGGGGGACGGTCGACGGCACCGGCCGACCTCGACCCACGGGCGGCCTGGTCGACCACCAATATTACATCCGTCTCATTTTCTGTTTCTAAAAACATCTTCAGGTGCCGTTTTAGTAAATACCCGTACCTAAATACAGAAAATTTAGTAAAAACATTTTCTGTTTCCAATTTTTGTCGAAAATAAAACTCAAGAAATACTCCGAAAATTTAGTAAAAACATTTTAAACCAATCGGGAGTATTTAGACAACAATTAGAAATCTTGTTTTAGGAGTAAAAACCCATTGACATAAAATCATTAAAAGTGTTGTCCATTATTATCAAAAATAAACTTGAGGAAATACTCCGGAAAATATTAAAACCATTTTAAATCATTTAGGAGTATTTGGACAACCTTTAAAAACATTGTTTTGGTGACAAAATAAAATCATCAAAATTAAGATAAAAACATGTATCAAACATTCATGACATCGAATGCAGCAGAGGTTCTTAATGCTAGACTTGTCTGGTTGAGGAAATTGCCAATTTGTTTGTTGCTCGATTCTATTCGAAACCTCATTCAGGAGTGGTTCCACGAGCGTCAAATTGCAGCCCAAAACATGAACAATGAAGTCACCACAGATACAACTAAGAGATTGACAGAAGCAGGTGCACTGGCTGATAAGATGCACGTGTCACCTGTTAGTAGCCTAATTTATTCTGTGAAGGATGGGGTGTTGTTCATTTGGTTTTATACCATTGATTTGAGTTTCCTAGACTAGAGTTTTGTGTTGTTTTTGAGTATTTTGAGTCATTTTTGTTATATCTCATAGTTTAGGCATTATTTTCCATTGTTTCGAGTCATTTGAGGGGTCAAGCCATGTTGAGAGCCAATTATATCGAGTTTATAGTCATATTAATGAATCGTGTATCAAAAGAAGTACGAACGAACAAACAACGAGAGATTGATTTGAAGAAAAGTCCAAACGCGTCTGAATTTCTAGCACTGGTAGGGTTTCGTATTTTTGTCATAACTCTCTCTACAAAATTGATATTGAGCTGCTTCAAGTGGCTATAGAAAGCTAAGAGATAGGGCTACAACTTTGATGAAGGACGAAAAACCAAATTCGGACGTTTGGGTGGCGCTACAGCGCCAAAAAGACGCTGCTGCAGCGCACAGCGAAAATCCGACAGCGGCCGGGCGCTGCAGCGCCCAAGACCAGCTGCAGCGCCGAACAGAAAAAAAAATCGAGTTGGGCGCTGCAGCGCCCGCGCCCAGCTGCAGCGCCCGGGCGACAATCTTGCAACGTTGTGCTGGGCGCCGCAGCGCCCATGCGCGGGCGCCGCAGCGCCCGGGGGCGGAAAATCCTATGTTCACCTACCCCCTTCTTGGACTTTTGTGTACTATAAATACCATCCTTGGGGCTTGAAATTGGGGCATCTTGGAACCCTTGGGAAGGCAATAAAAACAGCTACAAGACAAGGAAGAAGAATTTGAGCATTTTGAGAAGAATTTGGAGAAGAAGATTGGAGGCTTCTATCAACTAGAAATAGAGAAGATCCCTCAACTCTTGTTCTTATTTTGTTGCTTTCTTCATATCTTGTAAGATGTATTGTTGTATTTTCATGGATTCATTTTCTTTAATCATGAGCTAAACACTATAATTCTAGAGGATTGATGTAATCTATGTTTGAACTTATGTTTTGAGATTGTGGTTTGTCAATCTAGATCTATCAATTTATTTGTGCTATTTGGATCTATTGCTTCTAAATTACTTGATCAATAATTTAGATTGTTTGGTGTATTTGATTTGACACTTGAGAGAGGTAATTGAATACATGACCTTGGAATAGCATAACCTAGGATTTCATAGAATTGAGAGATTTATGAATCCTTTGAAGTCATTTATCAAGATTCATAGCTTTTATTGAGATTTTAATTGGTGATTTTTATAGAGATATTGATTTCCCAATTGAATCTAAAATCATTTAGCACTTGAGAGAGGGAATGATTATTGTAGAAATCTTGACTTATAAATTGATAATTGATGATTGATAAACCATATTGACAACATAAAGGATAACTAGATTCATCATACCTCTAGAATTCATTTAATCAATTGGATAAACTCATTGATATTTTCATAGTCTTAATTTATTTTTAGTATTTTTAGTATAATCAACTCCATCAAATATTGAATTTCTAAATAAAGTTAGACTACTATATTATAGTACTTAGCAATAATTCGATAATTATTCCCTGTGGATTCGACAACCTTACTACTCTATATTAAAACTTGACACCGTAGACTTGCGGTTAGAAAAACCACTAACAAGTTTTTGCGCCGTTCTTAGGGAATAATTCATCTTATTTGCGCTAATATTATTACTTAGTAGTTTTACTTTAATTTAGATTGGTTCTTGTTACAATAGGGTCATTGTCATTTTTGTGTTTTCTTGTTGATGCGAAAAATGAAAGTGCTAATTTAATCTTATTTGATCCAAATTGAACGAACACTCCGAAAGATTAGAGTCGCACGAAGAATCGAATTCACAAAAATGGCAGGAAATGAGGAAGAGGAAAATTGCATACCTATTATTGTACCACCGAAAGGGCCATTCGGGATTATTTTCGACCAACCACGAATCAAAATTATTCGGGCATTGTTCGCCAACCTATCAATGCGAATAATTTTGAATTGAAGCCAGCCCTAATAAACATGGTGCAACAGAATCAGTTTGGGGGAAGTGCCGTAGATGACCCGAACGCTCATTTGGCTATTTTTCTTGAGATATGTGACACTATCAAAATGAATGGGGTTCCCGATGAAGCTATTCGGTTGAGGTTATTTCCATTTTCACTTCGTGATAAAGCTAGACAATGGCTTCAAACTTTCCCACTGAAGTATCACTAGTTGGAATGATCTCACTGAAAAATTCATGGCAAAATTCTTTCCACCTAGTAAGACACTTCAACTTAAAAGTGAGATTGCTCAATTTCATCAACTCGACTTTGAGCCACTCTACGAAGCTTGGGAGCGATTCAAAGAATTATTGAGGAGGTGTCCACAACACGGGTACGCAGATTGGCAAAAAGTTCAGTATTTCTACAATGGTATGAATGGGCATTCAAGAACTATTATAGATGCTGCAGCGGGAGGAACATTGATGGCTAAAACTCCAAGTGAAGCCATGCTTTTACTCGAAGAAATGGCTGCCAATAGTTATCAATGGCCGTCTGAAAGATCTACGCCAAGAAAAGTTGCCGGTGTTCTTGAACTTGATACTATGTCCGCATTGGCCTCTCAAATTTCCGCCTTGTCAAAGCAAATTGCTACACTAAGTTCAGGTGGAAAACAACAATCGGAGGCAGTCATGGAGATAAGTCAAGAAATTGTGAATCCCGATACGGAACAAGCGAATTATGTGAATAATCGGAGTTTCAACAATAGAGGGAATCAATTGCCGATGCATTATCATCCGGGACTTCGCAATCATGAAAACTTCTCGTATAGCAATACGAGAAATGTGTTGCAACCGCCTCCGGGATTTCAAAACCAAGCAAGTACGAGTACACACGTGGGAGAACAAAATCCGTCTTTGGAAGAATTACTTAGTTCATTCCTTGTAGAAACACGAGCAAGGATGAACATGACTGATTCTAACATGGACAAGCTCAGCTCGAGAGTTACAACAATAGAAGGTCACATCAACTCCTTGGTGACACAAGTAGGGCAGTTAGCAACAACAGTGAATTCATTGCAGCAGAGAGGGAAATTTCCGAGTGATACAGAGGTTAATCCAAGGGAGCATTGCAATGCAATTTATGTAAGATCGGAGGTAGAAATTCAGCTTGCACCCGAACAATCGCCCATTTATGTGAAACCAGTGGAATCCAAGAAAATGAAGTTGGAGGAATTTGAGACTGTCTACTTGACAGAGGAATGTAGTGCAATAGTCCAGAGTAAACTACCTCAGAAAATGAAGGATCCAGGGAGTTTCACTATTCCTTGTACTATTGGAGGAGTTTTCTTTGAGAAACCACTTTGTGCTCTTGGGTCCAGTGTGAATCTTATATCTCTTTCTCGATGTGATGAAGTTTGGGCTCGGGAGGTGAAGCCGTCCAATATCACTTTGCGCTTCTTTGATCGATCCATCGCCTATCCGTGGGGAATCATTGAAGATGTATTGGTAAAAATTAATAAATTTGTTTTTCCCGGATTTTGTAGTATTGGATGCGAATGAGGACAAGAAAATACCTATCATCTTTGGGCGACCATTTTTAGCTACATCACGAGCTTTGATCGATGTAGAAATGGGGGAGCTAACTCTGCGGGTAAATCAGGAGAAAGTTGTATTCACTATTCATCCAACCAATATGCTAAAATTTGAATTAAATGATGGTAAGCGGATGGTTGGGAATATAGTCAAGACATTGGAGGTTGGGGAGTTTCTAAGGGCAATGTGGATAACATGCCTATTGGAGCTCCAACTTGAGGAGAATCGACAAAGTCCGGTCAAGATCAAACTTAGCGCTTCTTGGGAGGCAACCCAAGCCCCTTTTATTGCTTTCTTAGTTTTAATTTAGTTTAGTAGTTGTTTTTGTTTTTCCGAGTTTTTGCATTATTAGTAGTAAGTTGCATCACATTTCACCCCTCTTATTTATGCAAATCCCACATATCTCACTTCGTCGTCACAAAGGAGAACTTTAACACCACACACACCATCTTCATCTCATTCACTCATTATTTGGTAAGTTTGTAACTTCCAAATCCCACCCCATGGTTTTCCCCATCTTGTGATTTTTGGTGTGATTGGATTGTAGTAGTGCTAGGATGATTGTTGTTGATGTATGGAATGTGGATTGGTTGATCATGTTAGACTTAGGTTTGGTGTTGAATTTTGGGATTGAATTGAGTTATCCATTGCATTTACTATCTTTGCCCAAATTCATGCATATGAGGTGTTTGATGAAATGCCCCAATGACAGTTTCACATTATTTAGTGCTATTTTGCATCTCCATGTTTATTTTTATGACAGGGCACCATATTTTCTACTTGGGTGCATTATGTATGTGTTGTGATTTTCGATTTCTCACCCATAACCGAGTTCCTTGGTTCCACGAGTTTTGTTTTCCTGTCTATCTTGCTAGGTTGCAAAGATGCGAAGCCAAAAAGGGGCGGGCCAAGGCGAAAGGGAAGAATAAGACCACACCTCGAGCATACAATACCCATGGGCTTGTGCGCTAGGATGCATTGTGATCTTATACGAGACACATCATACACGTAGTAGTATCACATGACTTAAGGAGTCTTCGCTCCTCGGCTACCAGGAAAGTCCTTTTTCCCACCTCTCCATTGGGGACAACGCCGTTTTAAGTTTGGGGGGTGCAGTCTGCTTTTATTCATCGAGTCGGGTCTTGAGTTCAAAAAAAAAAAAAAAAAAAAAGTCTAGAGTTGAGTCGGGGTGTTTGTAAAACTGTGAAACTGCATGACTAAGTGAATTTGTTGAATATGAGTTGAACGGTCAAAAGAGCATGTGTTTGAACTGTGATTTAATCTTCTTTCCATTAATTCCATCTATGTGCTTAACTCTGCTGATTTATTTGGAGATGATTTATGCAATTGAGTGGTTCCTTTATGATCCCACCGGATGCTAGAACTTGTCTGATCACTAGTCGAGGCGAAATCCTAGGCGAAATAACCATGAGGAAGTGATTTAGGCCATCTTTGAACAAGCTAGAGCCTAAAATGCCTACCTTTGTATTATATTTTCCCTAGTATCCCCTTTTGAGCCTTATAAACCCGTTTCTTTGGCAACCAATCGAATACCCGTGAGCCTAAAAGTGAAAATTCTAATTACCCATCACTCATACGTACACACATAATATAGAAAAATATTGAAGGTTGAGGAGGGGATGATGAGAAGGGTATGTGGTTAATTGAATGAAGTTGCCCGAGAAAAGAAAAGATGAAACCCCATGTACGCAAAAGAATAAGTTTGGGGGTTCAAAAAAATGTGAAAAAAAAAAACAAATCAATGGGATTGAAAGTTCATAAACATTGGGGATGTCAAAAAAAAAAAAAAGTGAAGGGTAGTGCCTATTGATAATTTGAAGTGTTAATTGTGTGTTTGGGTGATTTGAGCCACTTATTCCTATATTTTCCTACCTTACCCTAAGCCCACATTACAAGCTTTAAAAGTCCTATTGATCCTTGTGTTACATTAGCCTACATTAGTGGAGATTAGTGTGAAAGACAAGCCTATAGAGTCTGGTAAGCATCTCATCTCTATATTCAAAAAGTGGATCATCTTGAAAACACTTGATTGCGTGAATCTATCTGGATAATGAAAACGGGGTTGGCATGAACATTCCACCATCATGATCACATTGTGAAAATACGCGCTTGATTGATAGTGAAACGAAATTTGACGAATGAGTTTGGTTGTGAAGTTTTGCGCTTTGTTCCCAAGACTGCAAAATGCTGCAGCGCCCGAATGAAAAAAAATCGAGTTAAGCGCCGCAAGCCACGCCCAACGCCCTTCTGCAGCCGCCTGGCGACAATCTTGCAACGTTGTCTTTGGCGCCGCAGCTTCATGCGCTGGCCGCAGGCCGCCCGGGCGGAAAATCCTATGTTCACCTACCCCCTTCTTGGACTTTTGTGTACTATAAATACCATCCTTGGGGCTTGAAATTGGGGCACTTGGAACCCTTGGGAAGGCAATAAAAACAACTACAAGACAAGAAAGAAGAATTTGAGCATTTTGAGAAGAATTTGGAACTTGACACCGTAGACTTGCGGTTAGAAAAACCACTAACAGGTGCGTTCTTTTGTTGTTGATTTGGCAAAGAGAACATGTACTTGCCGAGTATTTCAGCTTGATCTATTGCCATGTCCACATGCGATTAAGGCAATCAGGTATATTTAAAGTCTTTTATTAAATTACTAATTATTTCACCTCGTAGATATACTTATATATATTTTCTGCTATTTATTCCAGTAAGACAAATCAATCAGTCTACAGTTACGTGCACAACTACTATAAAACAGAAACACTGCGAAAACTTTACTCTCCAATCGTCATGCCCATTGAACATCCTAAAGACTGGAATGTGCCGGAAATGATATGACTTCTGGTTGTCAAGGCACCTCTAAATCCTCGATAAGCTGTCCGACCAAGGACTCGACGGATTCCATCTAGTGGTCCATCTAGCATCTCACAACGGTCCATAATATGCTCTACATGTCGTCAAGAGGGTCACAATCATTCTACATGTAATGCAGTGCTCCACATTTGCCATGATGCAACGAGTGCTAGTGGAAGCAACACGATTGATCAGCCGGCTAGAAGAATTCCAAGAAAATGCGGCGTTTGTAAGAAAGAAAGACACACAAGGAGGGTTTTTCCTGATAGAGTTTCTGAACTCAATCAATAAATTGAACATGTATTTTATTCGTACATCTGATGCATGACTCGATATCGTGTTATATCACGTGATAAAGTACTTTGTTTCAGCTTTTCATTGATGTTTCTTGTCATACAGTACGTTGTTTTAGCTTTTCATTGATGTTTCTTGTCATACAGTACGTTGTTTCAGTTTTTCATTGATGTTTCTTGTCATACATTATTTTGTTTCAGCTTTTTATTGATGTTTCTTGTCATACAGTATTTTCAGCTTTTCAGTGATTTTCTTGTCCTTGTGAGATTTTAATGCACGCAATATGAATCAAGATAATGTTTCCATAAATACCCCGTCAATGAGGAATACATCTTCATGTTCCAGCTATATCAAAATGAGTAATACATCTTCACATTTCCTTAATGTGCTTTACAATGAAAAGAAAACTCCGTGGACAATGCCGATGGATATCCTACTTATTGATTTTCTGGTGAATAAAGGCTATTGGGAGGTCGGTGGGTTTAACAACACTTTCGTGTTGGGTGTTATGGCTCTTTTGAAGTCGTGGTTTGACAAAACTTTCACATATTCTGAAGTGAATCAACGCGTTAAACATCTTCAAGCTCGCTACAACTTTTTCGCTAATATGCTTGCCACTCCAGGCGTTGTTTGGGACCGCAAACAATATTTCGTTCATTCTACTCATCAGAATCAGCTTGACTGGGCCAGGGTAATTTGAAGTTCATTTTCTACTCATCATTCTACTCATCTTCAAGCACTACATTTTACTTCTAATTTTAAAAATTTTGTTATTTTTCTGTACATGTAGGTTGACGCAACTCTCGCAACCACTTACGAGTTCGACGGGGAACCACTGTTCGACAAACTCGCTCTGCTATTCAAGATGAGGACTTGGAAGAAAGAAGTTGTCGAAATTTTGCCATGGACACTTGTCCCTCGATATATGCCTAAGCGTCCCCGTTTTGAGGAAGGAACTTCATCAAAGTCCAAACCTAAGTAGAATTAAGTTCTAGCACTGTAGTCTATTTAAGTGGTTTGGTGTATCTTAACTCCTTGTTGCTGCTTGTAGTCCGTTTAAATTTGAAAGAACTCTTTGTTGTTTCGATTGATTAAAATCTAAACATTTCTAAAAAAATTTATCTAACTCGACATCGAGTCTTAGTGACTCGATGTCGATTTTTTTTCCTCGAATTGAGTCACTATAACTCAAAATCGAGTCAGTGTAACTCGAAATCGAGTCATGGTGACTCGATTTCGAGTTAGATAAGAAAAAAAAATCGGCATGTACACTCTGTTTCAGGCACAAACCAACCTGTAACACACCCCAATCTGTACAATCAAAACAATCAACACATCCAACACCACCTACACATCTAACACAATCCAAGACAACCAACACATCCATCACAATCAACACCACCAACACATACCAAAATAAGATGTAATATATCGAGCAATCAACAAATATATACACAGTCAATATGTACATCGCGAAAGTCAAAATAGAATAAAAAGTGCAAAGTATCCCTAGGTACAATCTCTGTACTATGCGCAAAAATCGCCAGCGCCATCTTCCAAATGATACTCGCGGATGGTATCCGTGTCCGAGCCGCCGGGATGGACTCACCCAACAAACGCTCGACGTACATGCAGTAAACGCGCCGCAATCGTGGCTATCCATCTGTATGAACTGATCATCAGTTGGCATCGTCCTAATGGTCAACATATCGCATCTAATCGGAATCCCGCGATGCTCAAAATATTGACCAGCAAAATGAGCACTCGGGAAGAACACGTCGAAGCGGGAGCACCGGCAAAGGACGGTGATAAAAGATGGACGGGTCGGAAGGATCGTCCCATCCGATGCGACAATGGGTCGCATGTACCAATCTCCCAATCGAGCAACCGAACACGACATACAACCCAATGCCCAAAGGCATAAACATACAAAGACGATCTACAAGTAATAATTGAAACATTGTTATTGGATTATATGACTAATACGAAATATAAGTAACATGCAATAAAGCTATAACGTGACTAATACTTATATCCGGGGACCTCGTACCAAGGTCGACCCCATGGTGGAGACGCCCCATGAACATACACTAGCAAATTGTCCTGGTACATTCCAATCTACGTGCGGCAAATACCCCCATGTACCCGTGACACTCCTTGTCATCAGCATGGATGTTATCCCATGCACTCTTTAGGTTTATCTGTTTATAATTTTCATTCATTTTAAATCAAAAGTATCAAGGAAAAGTCGGTCCCTTAGGTCGCTGTGCACCGGGCTGTGATGAGGGACGAGGAGCCCCCGTCGGAGATCCGGAAGGAGGTGGAGGTGGAGGTGGAGGTGGAGGAGAACGTCGAGGCGGGGATAGAGGCTGGGTATGGGTCCTCCGCCTCTGAGAAGGACGACTCGAACGTGCAGGCTTGGGACTGGGTCATCCGCCTCTTCGGACGTCGAGACGCAGCGATCTGGCAAAGAAGAAGACGCCCTAGCTCCAGAACAAGCCTCCTACCAACAGCGTCAGGGCCAAGTGGGGCAACCTTATGGATCTGATCCATATGGACATACATCAATCCGTGTGACATGTCCATATCGATGCCCTGCATGTAAGGGAGTCGTAACTCCACCCTGGGTCATCTTGGTACTGTCGTCTCAGAAAATCATAGGAAAACTTTAAACTTAATTACGACGAAAATATTATCAATAGCAATATTACTCGTATTATTTCGTAAAGAAAATTAAAATTACCTTGGGGCTGTCACAAAATAACGCCATCACAACTGAAGGTCCTCTTGGGGCATCTAACTCGTATGCCCCTAGGATAGCCATCCAACCCAGATGCCTGGGCAAGGTCCCAACCAAGAGAAAGAATAGCCTCAAATGCCCATAGCTGTATCAAACAAAAAACAAAACAAATAAGCAATGAACCTTATTAGAATATGAAATGCTCATGTTAAAAGTGATACGTGTTTATATTTTATATATATATATATATATATATATATATATGTATAGGGTAGAAGTAGGCATATATGTGGAACTGGACCACTCTCTCAGGATCAGCAGGGGCTCGGATCCCAGAATCAAGATAATGGAAGAGGCGCCCATACACGTAGGAGCCCCATGGGAATGCCCTAAACCTGGGGGCATCCTCAACCAAGGTCCACAACCATAACGGGACGGCACCCCATGGATCGAAAGCTAACAGATACTTTGTGATGAATAAGATATATACCATCTTCAGATTATCCTCTGGTCGCTCTCTGAAACGACCCGTGATGAAATGTGGCACTGCCTTCATCAGTATCAAAAACTCCCCGTCGAAAAATTGTCGGTATACTCCTCCTGTCGGAGGGATATGCTGTGAGGAGCATACCCTTGGTGGTCAATTACCGAGAGGCCAAAGCATAGCCCCATAAACATCGCAAACTCTCGTCGCCCAAATTTGAGGTTTTGCTCACCAACGCAGAACCACAAGTCCCCGGTCTCAGATCCCTCCACCAAAATCTGTCGACCGAGCAATAGGAGCATACCCTTGGTGGTCAAGTATGCGTCATCGTCGAAGTCCAGAAATGCCCCAAACGGCCCATTCCTAAACTCGTCTAAATTGCCCGACTCAGTCAACTCCTTCTTGATATCCGCTATCAAGTGGTGCTTGGAGTATACATTCAATTCCCCTCCAATTCTGTGCAGAACCCCATTTCCATCGCCAAATCTGTCAAAAAAAATACAAAACACTCAGTTTAGGCTTGTTGTCATGTAACTCGAAATCAAGTTACATGAAAAAGGTAACTCGAATTCGAGTCACATGTAACTCGAATTCGAGTTACCTTTTTCATGTAACTCGAAATATTCGAGTTACCCATGTAACTGACTGTGATTTCGAGTTACATGTGTAACTCGAACATTTCGAGTTACCCATGTAACTCGAATATCACAGTCCGTCGTCTTCTTCTTCTTCCCCTCTCTCACACTTTCCGCCATTAACAACATATGAAGCTCACCAAAACCAAACCCACCATCTAAAACCTAGAATTTCTACAACAAATTCTAACCTAAAACAAGTATTGACAATTTAAAACAACAAAAATACATGAAATAGGAAATAGGGTTCGATTTAAAACAACAAAAAACTAGAATTTCTACAACAAATCATAACCTAAGTATTGACAATTTAAAACAAGTAAGGAAATAGGGTTCGATTTACATATCTGAGAAGAAGTCGAAGCACCCTCCATATCCTCGCTAGTCGTCGTCGTCATCATCTCCTTTCGCCATCGCCGATTTCGGTAGTTCTGGGGTAGAATTTGGAGATTTCGAGTGAGAATTTTGGGGGAGCCTATTTTTTTTCGAGTGAGACAATAGTAGGATTTTGGAGAACTATTTAGGCTTAAACTACTAAAGGGCAGTTATGTCTTTTCGCACCCCAAAATGACTAAAAAAGATGTATTTGAAAAACATGGCTAAAAAAGATTTTCAATTGGCCAAAAAAGCTAAAAAAAAAAAAACCATTGTACCATTTTTTCTCTCTCTACATAGTATATCACAATATACTCTTAAAACCAAATACATGGGTGAATGTGTTTATGGAGTGTATAGCATAGTTATGTGTATATGTGGGCAGGGGCGGAGCTAGACGTGTAACTTTGGGGGTTAAATCAATAAAAAATAAATATTTATTACTAAAAATTAATAATTTAAAATAAAATATACATAGAAATAATTAAATTTTCAAAAAATTAGGGGGACTTAAGGGAAGATACGCCCATGTATGTGGGCATCGCCATTTACTCAATAAAATTAATAGAGGGTATAAACGAATCGAATATAGTCGAACATTGTATTGTTCAACTATGTATGAATCTTTATTAAGTTTCAACAATTGTGTTTGAGTTTCATTTGATTATTAATTAAGTCAAGTTTGAATGAGTTTCACTGAGTCGAATATAAATTAAACTCAAAGTTAAACCGAACTTTATATTTATCGAAGCAAAAAAATAAGTGTTAGAGCTCAGTTTGTTGTATTAACAAACTGAATTCAAATGACCTTTTAACGAATTATTTGAATACTTGGAGTATAAATAGTTTGACTCGTTTTTCAGGATATCCCTAAGCTACCCCAAAACTGACAGGTGGTTTATTGTATATAAGGAAAGAGAAAGTCTTACTCCAACGCAATTCCCCATTTGGGGTGGTGGTTACCAAAAGCTGAAGAAGGAATACTGCATTGCTTCTAACTCAAACAATACAAGAAAAAAAGCCCTTATCCTTCATAAACCCAAAAAAGCAAAAACTTTGCATCCTCCTGAAGCAATCACACTCTACTTATTACAACACTATATATATATATATATATATATATATATATATATACTCACAATATTGTTATCCACATATCAAGAAGCTTTCAGAAAGGAACAGACAGAGAGGCCAATAGTTGGGGTTAACTTCCCATGGCAGAAACCCTTCTATTCGGCGAAAGAGAAGCTCAAATTTTAGCTGCCAGACAAATTGGCAAGCTTAACAGCAAGCAAAAACAAAGGTTAGCTGAAAATGGAGTCATTTTTCCATTGGTTTTGATGCTTCATAACCAAGATTATGAATCCATTGAAGCTGCTCTTTTTGCTCTGCTCAATCTTGCCTTCGGAAGTGAAAGGTTGGTATCAATATCGGGTTATTAATATTTGCTTCTGTTTTATAAAATGCACGCTTAACGGGGAGGGAGATATTGATTATAAAAATACAAAGTTCAAAGGTGTTTATAATTTTAAAAGAAAATTGCTATCAAAATTTGCATAATCTCACAGACAAAGTGTTTATTAGAATTAGAAACAGTTACATTCAAATTTGTATGCGATTTTATGATTTTGTTTTAAAAAAATTGCAGGAACAAAGTTGGTATAACAAAAGCAGGGGCAATACCAGCTATATTAAAGATCCTCCAATGGCAGAATGAGTCGTTAATGGAACTCGCATTGGCAGCTCTTCTGATTCTGTCTTCTTGCTCGGCGAATAAGCTTGAAATCGCATCTTCTGGGGCGATTCAACTTTTACTGGAACTCTTAGAGTCGCGATTTCCCATTTGCGAAAGCGTTAGCCATCAGGCTAAGTTTGATATCATATCCACACTCCACAATCTCTCAACTGTTCCTCAAAGTATCCCATCAATTTTGATTTCTGGCGGATTAATCACTCTGATTCAATTGATTTACGATTCGGAAAAATCATCCGAGTTTGTGGAGAAGGCAATGGCTTTGTTGGAATCAATCGTTTCTTCATCAGATGTTGCTTTAAATCAGGTATTAAACCAAAAATATGTTTTTTGGTTCCCTTAAAGTAACTCAATTCCTTTTTTAAGGTTAATTACAAAAGCTACACTGAAGTTGTTATTTATGAAAAACCCAATTATCTTTCAAATTTGCAAATCCCCCTTTAACAAATTGCACCTCTGTATTTAATTTGTTAGGTAAATACAAACTTAAAGGGGTGTTTGTAACATATTTTGTAATTTTGAAAAATAACTGGAGTATTTTATAATTACCTTAAACTTCAGAGGTTATTTTGTAATTATTCTATTTCTTTAAATAGAATCTCGTATTCTTCTAATGTTCATTTAAATTTAAATTAAATTCCAAAGTATTTAAATAGTATTAAAATTTAACTAACATAAAAAACTGTTTAAAGGAAATTTAAAAGTTTCTTTACTTAATAAAGCAAATTATAAAAATAAAAATAAAACCATTATGTAAAAAAAATAAAAATATAAATTTGAGGGACAGGTGTTCGGGCGGAAGATGAAGTTTCTTTTCAATTTTTTTTTAAGTTATAACTGTATAAAAATTTAATTTTTAATTTGTTTTATTTAGTTAAAACTTTGAGTTTAAACTTAAATATATATTTTAGGTGTACATACTATTTTTATTATATGGTTTGTCACATATATATATATATATGTGTGTGTTGGGGGGTGTATTTTTAACATTACGATACTTAAAAATTATAAATGTAAACTATTTTTAATCTTATTATTCTTATTATTATTATTTATTTTTAAAATAACTTTAAACGTGTCTTTATAACTTTTTATTTTTATATGATTTATATATATATATATATTTCATTCATAAAAATTTAGAAAATGTTAGTAAAATATTTTAATATTCATATATGCATTTTTATTCTATAAGTTATTAATATATTTAGATTTATAACATTTACATAAATTTATATTTTTAATATATGAATAAATTTCTTTTTTCTTTTTACCCTTTTTTTACTTGTTCTTTCTCTTTTTATTAGCCAAATAAAGTTACAGGACCAATTTCGCTCTGACTTTGACCAAATATTTTGACTGAAATGGAACGGGTCCACCTCAGCATTTATATGGGCCACATGCTGCCGGATTTTTGAACTCCGGTGACGGACAAGACCAAAATCGCGAAAAATTTTAAATTATAGGACTAAATTTGCAAATTACAGAACGAACAGGACTAAAATTGTGTAGCACCTAAAGTTGCAGGACCATTTTTGCATTTTTCCCGGTGTTTGTAACATATTTTGTAATTTTGAAAAATAACTGGAGTATTTTATAATTACCTTAAACTTCAGAGGTTATTTTGTAATTATTCTATTTCTTTAAATAGAATCTCGTATTCTTCTAATGCTCATCCGTGTTTAACTTATAAATTAACGTCATCATTGTATACGTCACATTCATCTCGCTTAAAAGTTTAAACTGCTAGAGGAAAAAGACGTTTAATATTTAATATGTGCAACATTAGGCTTGTGAAGCGAGTATAGTGATCCCGATGCTGGTGGAGGCGGTGGAGGAGGGCTCGGCGGCGTGCCAAGAGCACGCCGTCGGAATACTATTGCTGATATGCAAAAGCTGCAGAGAGAGATACAGAGGGATGATTTTGAAAGAAGGGGCAATGGCTGGGCTTTTGCAGTTGAGCGTTGATGGTACGTGGATTGCAAGAGAGAAGGCCAAAGCTTTGATTTTGCTGCTCAGAGATCGCAACAATGGCGGGTCATCGTCCAGGGTTAAGCATTCCAAGAATGTGGCATTGGAAGAAGTTATGAGACAGATTGATAGAGGGGAAAGGGGTGGAACTTGTATTCAGATGGTGGAGGAGATGATTGCCAAACTTAGGACATGACGTGTATGTTTTTTTTAGTTATACATGGTGTTCTTCGTTTGGGTTAAACCAGGTTATCAATGTTTCGTGTTCTCTTTTCTTCTGTTTTTTTTTTTTTTCTTTTTGGTTGGAGGGTATGGATTTGAATTTTTTTTGGCTTGTAGTTAGTGCCTAGTGGACTGTATTTGTTGATATTATGTGATTGCAGCACTAGAATGTATTATGATGATATTATCATTTTATGATTTCAATGATGTTACTATATCGTAGTTTCTAGTATTTGTGTCGAACAATCATTGTTCAGATCCAGACCAAACATGAGATCTTTCCCTTTGTACGCAAGTATAAGGTATTTTAGGTTAGGCAATGATGAGCATCTAATTGCCACAACAGTTGAACAAACGGCAAACTGGGTTGGAGTGTGGACCCACATTTCATTTGCAAACGTTCACAATGCAGAAATGGGTGAATAACTGAAATATAAGTGAATACCGGTAATTTCTTGAGAGAGAGTAGGAAGAAAAATACACACTTCAAAAATTATAACCAAACAATTTTTCAATACAATTACGCAAATCTGTCACATCAAAAACTATAACAAAAAATATTTTCATCTTCAAACATATACCATATATGTTATTCAGACAACAAACCAAACATATCTCAATTCTCCCGCGGAAATCAATAAAGTCTAAAAATTCATTTTCCAACCCAGGGGAATCCCAAAATGCAATTATCTGAACAGATTCCAAAAGTACTGTTACGCATATGGTTGGGGCAAAAAATTCCAATGCAGTTGCCCCCTTTACTGTCCTCTAGCACAATAAAAACCTCTTTGGCATGAACAATGTTCGACAAAAAAGTTTTTTTCTCAGCTACAGTGGAATTTATTCATTGTTCTTAATACTAGCAAGCAGCAATATGAACAAAAAATAAACAAATGCATAACCTGGCATATAAAATGACAACGCCAATCAGCAAAATCATGAACAAAGCTATGTGTTTGGAGAGAGAGTCAAATCATTTATCCACTGCAACATATAAGATATCACTTTCATTTCCAGATTGAAGCAAATGTAATCAACATATTGTAATACAAATACCACCTATATAAATGGCCACCGTCATCCTCGGGAGGCAACCGGTAGTGTGAATATTGATACAAACCAGTCAAAAGTGAGTATTGAATCTCAAAATGACAAGTTTTTTGAGCTTATCCATGTTTTTTCCTTTATACCACGTGTTCTTCTGAGAGTTTATCACATACTTTGGCATCTCTACAAAAATCGAGGGCATACAACTCCAATCTTAAAACATTATGATAACACTTTTTCACCTTGCTCTTCGGTACAAACCATAAGCCACAGCAACTGTAGCCACTGCACCCACGACAGCAACAGTTGTGAGGACATTACGCTGCTCCCATTTCCCCATCCAGCATGTGAGTCCTCCCAGTTCTTTCCTAACTGGTTTCTTCTCGACATTTTCAACTCTGCAGCATGAGATTCCATTAGCTCCTTGGCAACAGCTTCCCACGCTTTCTGTCTTTTCTTCAGTACCAGTCACTTGAGGTTGTTTCTCATTGATATTCGCATTTGTTTCATTAGCATGCTGTGGTTCCCCTACTTCTTCAGCTTCTTTAATGTTTGCACCCATTTGTCCTCTGTAAATGACCAATGATAAATTTCAGTTCTCATAAATGCGGTAATAAGGTACATTTCTCAAATTTGCAAACAAAAAATGATAGCACACAATCAGAATTCAACATAAATTTGCCGCTCACAGTTCATTATGAACAGCTACAATTTTCCAAGAGGAAAGTGTTTTAGCCGAATAAACAAGAAAAGAAATTTACAGCTCTTTGTCCACTATAAACAGCTAAAGTTTCCAAGAAGAAAGTTGTGCTAACACTTAAACAAGAACAGAAATTTACAGCTTTATAAGCATGCGAATTTAAATTACTATGCCAAGAGGAAGTGGAGATTTATTTTGAAAAGACATAATCCGAACTCAGATCGGAGCACAATTTTTCTCTATAAGTATGAAAGACTGGAGAAGTAAATATCTCATTTTATTGGTCACGAAAAGTAAAATAGTGCTTCACATTAGCTTGCAGCCTTTAACATTAATATAAATCTTCATCAGCAAACCATGAAGAAGAAGAATACACATACCTCCAAATCCGTCAATGACTTCTCCTCCCAATTTGTTTATCAAGCAACTCAACAACATCACTAGGTGTGACATACCCGTACCTGCATAAAGAAACATGAACTATTCACTTGCCATTATGATAAAGATATTTTATGATGTATCTATGTGAACTTGTACCCAGTATAAGTCTTGTACCAATAGTTCGATAATAAAAACACAGCAGTGAAGCACAATCCTTACCAATTACCAGCAATTTTCCCATCAGGATCTGCACTAAAAATTATCACATTGCCTGCATATTTGTGTCCTCCTACATGCGAGCAAGCAGTCACAAATACATGGTTCTTCAAATCCTTGGATCCAATCTCTCCCTTAAACTTTTCAATCAGAACTGGGCCACAAACACCACATCTCCGATCTCGGTTGTTATGAGCGCAAACGAACACATATGAACCAGTCAACTCCTCCTGCACTCCAGAGAGCCATGGCTTGCCATTAACAAGCACATCCTCAACAAAGCTATCAATGTCTGAGTCTTTCAAACCCCTTCAGTAAGCAAAAGAAGAAAGTTTTCAAGCCATTAAAAGTTAGACAAACTTGACGTTAATTTACAAATACAATCATAATCACAAGCCCTTTTAATATACACCACAAACACTATAAATAAGTAATGAGTTCCAGTTTTGAAAAGCAGCCGCTGCCCCCAATAAGATAAAGCAAAAACAAATAGCGATTATGTGAGTCAAACTGTGAAGAAACTCAGCAAAATATAGGAAATTAGAGACCCCAAGCTGAGTTCAGCTGCGAAGGGTAAATAAAAGCTAATAAAACACAGGTCTCTGGGCCATCAAAACATCAGCATAACTAAGTCCTTTACAAAATAACCATCGATGATCATAGACCAAATTTCAACTCATACCTGTATATAATCATTTCGGGAAAAACCAAAACATCCATCCGAAAACTTCACATCATCGCCTCCCTCGCATACAGTCAAACGAGTCTACAAATTCCAAGATCATCCAATCACAAAGACAATCTCATCCAAACTTAAATGCTTTTTGATTATTTTGGTAATTATTTTTTATATACACCTAACATGATCCCAAAAAAATGACACATCTAACCTGGTGGCCATAGAGTCAGGCTATATCTATCAATAGAAAATGCAAGAACAAGAGATACTAAAATATCATGCTTCACTAAATAAGAAATGAAGTCTACAAACAACAAAATGGCCAGCTCACCAGGTCAAACCTATCAAAAATTAAATATAACCCAAAGAACGTCATGCAAAAGGTCTGATCTAGCTGTATAAGAACACCATACCTAGAGATAGAAATCGAAATGCACAATATTGATTTAAAGTGATTCTAGTGAATAATTTTCTCAACTTCTAGTGAAAAGCAAACATATAAAGGCAAAGATCCCAGAACAGATTTTTGTGAAGTACACAATTGATATCGTTGTTCAGCAGATATACAATACGAAAGACAAAAGCGAAAGAAAAAGACTTATCTAGCATGGCGAATACATAATATCTAGAGAAAGAATCCGAAAACGCACAATACTAAGCTCAATGGAGTTCCACTGAACAAGTTTATTAACTGTAAACGAAATGTAATATATACAATAACAAAATAAAAACACATCAAAGTCATGTTTTTGCTAATACTAGTACGAAACTAAACACCGATCTCGTTGCGAACTTCGAAAGAGGAAAAAGCACAAAATGATCTAGCAACACACGCAAACATGTCAATAGATAGAACATGCAGACGCCAAATTACTAAATTGCATCTTCTTTTGCACTGACGGCTTTCCTTAACTCTTGGTGACAGGTTAAAAGATAACAATTGAAAAAAAAAAGTCAAAGCACGCTGAGATAAGCCTTTTTCTATCAGTACGGACCTTGAGGCTGATATCGTTTTTACGAGCTTTTAGAGCGGAGGCGAGCAGCTTAGGGAGCGGATCGGAATCCGAATCCTCGACGCGGGAAGGCCACGACTCGTGAGACTTGTAGCAGAGGAACACGTGGCGCTCGTACGGGTCAACCGTTCCGGCGAGGTTGCTTTGGTACATCTCGCCTCGCTCGAAGCCGTACTTGGCGTCATCTTCCACGAGGGTGGAGAAGCTCTCGGATTCTCCGGCCATGGCGTAGCAGGAAGACGGCTGAGGTGCTAAATGAGAAAAAAAGCGGGATCTAGGTGAGATTTTTGGAAGATTTCTGGAGAGAATTTTTGGGGAGTGGAGCAATAGATATATTTGTTTGATCGAGGATAGAGATCGGGTCGGGTGCCTAATTCGCATCTCCACAGAGGGTTGTTCAAGTCAAATATCATGACTGTAGTAGCACTAGTAGGTGCACGTAAAATGGACATCACGACGTCGTTCAGTTAGTGATAGTTGCAAGAGATGCAATAATTTAGGGGTGTCAATTTCGGACCAAACACGTAAACCCGATACAAACCTAACACGAAATTAATGGATTTGGATCCAATCTTCGTGGGTCAGGATCGAAATTGGGTCGAACCTGAATAACTCGTCAATTAAAACAGGTCGGTCCGGGTCAACATGTTAATGACCCATTTAACTCGTCTAACCCGCTTTGTAAATTTTAAAAAATTAGTAAGTAATTAATCATAAGAAAAACAAAAAACAAGACATGTTCTTAAAACTTAAATTTCAAAACCTCCTTAATTATGTATGTTGTTGTTATTTTGTATATTGCCCACAAAATATGATAAGTGTGTTATATTATTTATGTAATTATGTCACTTCCTTTTGAATGTTGTGGTCCTTGTGGATTATGATATTTTTTATTGATTGAATAGTGTGTTATAGTGATTGATTTTCAAAAGATTAAATTTATTTAGTTGAAATTGTTAAATATAAATAAAATAATTTTATCATACGGGCTACACGGGTCGGATCTGAGTTACCTATGAAATAAATAAGTCGGGTTCGGGTTCAAAGTTCCGACACGACTAATTAAATAGGTCGGATTTGGGTTGGCTGATTCTAACCCACGAACACGGACCCGCGAACCCGCACCCAACCCAAATTGACACCCCTACAATAATACACACAGCCCGCAGGAATGGCCATGGACCATGGTTCTGGAACCGGTTGTTCTGGTTCAAAATTTCGGTTTTACCGGATTAGTTATATATATATAAGTGGAAGGATCATATGAGATCATGACTTTAGGTGAAACACAATGAACTAATCTCAATCATCCCCCACTATTAATCAGTGGTGTGATTAAACACATAAAAATTACATTAAGGAATTAATTTAATCAACATAAGGGTAATATAGTAAAATTATAAAACAGAAATGGTTACACAAATGGAATGATACCTAACATGCAGATTATGTTCTCCTCACACATGATCAATCATCCGAGAAAATCATCATTAAACAAATCTGAGAAAATCTCATTCACCTCCATTGCCAGACATGCAAACAACGAAAAAACAGAAAAATCGGTGTGAGAATATAACATCAAATCTATGGGAAGAAGCATCAACAATTATAGAAGATTCTGCAATAGCCAACGTGAATGATTGAACTTCGATGGAGAACTCGAACCAAGTTTGTAAAACTTAAATCTTAAAACTGTAAAAATTGCAACGAAAAAGATGATGTTCGCATGCTTATAAATATTGGATATATAACATCCAAACATTGCAAATATGATATCGTTGTACTGTATACATATCAATATGGTAATGCATATATGATCTTTTTCACATATTCAACGTAAGAGATTCAGTCACACAAAAAAAAAAAAATGTGGACGACACATTCACAAAAATCACCGAACAATTAATTATAATTGATTCACAAATAAAAAATAAAATAGATTGATAAGCAATATTACGATTAATTCACGCATACAAGACTGGGATTTTTAAAACACATAAATCATTTTTCCGTTATATATATACATATATATAAAAGTTACTGCATATATACTTCAATTTAAATGCATATATAAAAATATCATTAATATACCTTATTCGAAAAAAAAAACTTGGTTCACTGTTAAAGAATTCTTGCATATTTAATATTGTTGTGTTGAAAAAAATATTGTTTTGATGTACACGATCTAGCAACTGTAAGGTTAAAACAAAACATTGATATTTGCAAAGATACTTAATCGGTTTAGATGCATATATAGAAAGTAATTTGTTACCGCATATATACCCTTGTATCATTGTCTACATCCGTTTGGCACATGCTCAATGAAAATATAACTTTTAGAGAAAGGCTTGTCATATCTCCAGGACCTACAAAATATTGGATTCCCGAAATTGCAAGAAAAATACCGCGATTGGAATGCAATTCAAGACATTGGATGATGGTAATCAATTCTACAAGAATTATAGCTCCAGCAGTGATTTGGCATACATAAAAATACATCTAGGCGCTCTAGAAATGGTGCAATATGTGTGCATTATATTGTAAGCAACCGAGAAGGATACAAAAATATTAATAGCTATGTTCTAGATAGTGCAAATGTGGACAATGGAACCAGTAAAAAACGAGAAACCTAGAAAAGAGACTCAGGTCATGTCGGGTGCCATGTGAGATGTATATTTCAAAACACAAATAACAATACATACATGATCAAATATTTCGAAGAGCGTCACACCTATTCTTTGACATCCGAACTATATAGACAATTTCAGAGTGAACATAAATCTGAATTTTGGACACCAGAAGTTTATCATAGACTGTACTAAGGCAAACATTGGCACGACGAAAACTCACAGACTATATGGCCAAATGGTTGGAGGACAATCACAAGTTGGTTTGTTACAAATAGATTTCGAGAATTTCAAGAGGGACTTGAAAGCTTACATCTGTGGCGATGATGCACAAATGACCATGGACAACTTCCTGAAGAAAAAGAATGTGTGCCTTGGTATGGCATTCAATTACACTGTCGATGAAAATGACCAATTAACAAGGTTATTCTGGACAGATACAATATCAATTCAAAACTACACTGTCTTTGGTGATGTCATCTCTTTCGATGTTACATACAATACAAATACCTGAGAACAATAACCCTGGATATTGCATATATATGTTGGAACAATTACATAAATATTACACGTGTGTTGCATAACTACATTAAAAGTAATGCTTAGACATTTATAAACATAGTAATTATGTATAATAGGTACAATGCATATTTATAAACATATCTATGCATACATATACATCCAACAATGCATACAACGAAAACATTGCAACGAATACCTAAGTATTCCTTATTTTTCAAGTATAAAATGGTGTTTGCACCATTCACATGGATTGATAACCATCAACGATGTATAATGTTTGCAACAAGATTAATATTGAAAGAAGATGATGACTCG
This sequence comes from Rehmannia glutinosa, assembly GCA_016081115.2. Lineage (NCBI taxonomy): Eukaryota > Viridiplantae > Streptophyta > Magnoliopsida > Lamiales > Orobanchaceae > Rehmannia > Rehmannia glutinosa. The sequence goes on from CM071930.1 coordinate 26,283,267, forward strand.
TATGTTTGGGTGTTCAAAAGATTTTTGAATGCAATGGGTCGAGAACTATACTACATTGTTACCGACTAAGATCATGCGATGAAGAATGCATTTCATGTTGTTTTTAAAAGAGATAATTACAGTTAACACCCTAAACTATTCAGGTTTTTACACTTTGCCACCTCAACTTTGAAACGATATACTTTGCCACCTCAACTTTACGAAATTTTGCACTTTGCCTAAATTTCCAGATTTACCCCTAGTTTCATGAAAGTTGATTTTCAGTTTACCCTCTAAACTTTGAAGTTGTTGCACTTTACCACCTAGTCTATAAATTTCATTGCGATTTTCAATTTCACTCCTCATGGTCTTGCGATCCTTGAAAATGGTATCAGAGCCTAGGTTTATCAAGAACTTTTAGTTAAATTTATTATATTTTATGTAATTAACAATTGGTGAGGAGAAAATACTCCGAGATTATGGATCCGGACCGATGTCCGAGATGTACCCCTTACAGGACATATCATCAAATATTGACGATGTATGCACAAGAATACCTTGACCAGGTTTCATATTGGGAATACCAACATGAAGAAAATGAACATGCAGAGCCGACGGGAAACCTTAAGGCAATGCAAAATGCGCGAGCGAAATATTATAGCGCTTGATGCTTAACTGCACTTATATGTTCACTTGATGAACCTTCAAGAAATGGTTCATGAAAATTCCCATCGAAACAATGATTCCCGATGGAGTACCGTGAGTGGAACGAGATACTTCTAGACAAATCTAAGTTCTCCGAAGATCTTAGAGAAGTCCGTAAGACGATGCGTACTTATGGCAACCGCCATATTCATCTACTCAAAGACAAGTTCATCGATCCGAACAAGATGGAAACGATGGTGAAATATCGTAAGAAACTCTTGAACTCCTTCAGATATTCAAACGAGTCAAGAACTTGGAGGACAGCCGAGTTCATCCTGGAGGAAGAAACATATTGATTTTGGGACAAGACTTATTTATACCAAAAAGTGAAACCAACCGGTTATACGAAAAATGACAGATGAGGAAAAACTCATTGCTCTAATCAAAGGAAAATCCATCAAAAATTAAAAAGATGGATATTGAAAAGATGAATCTTAAAGATCTACATGACCGCGTAATCCTTCGCGGGATTAGGTATTTTAGATTTAAAGATGAACACAGTGAGAGAATCACTTTGGTTACCTATGACCCACAAGGTAGACCAATTCCACCACCACCGCCACCGCTTAATCCTAATGTCGAAGAAAGTACAGTTCGCATCATGGAGCTCGGGACGAGAGGATGCCACATGTTTGGGATTTCACGACCGGGAGTGATCCACTTTCAGAACAGGAGGTCGAAACCCTCTTGCAGAACTAGACAACATACCGAAAGGCCGAATGTTTATCGACGCCTTATGGAAGATCGCACCTCGACCCAATACACCCATATGGGTTGATGTTAAACCGACATCCCGATTTTAAAAATAGAGAAGTTCTTATTGATGAATGGGCTTCACTATGAGAATTTCAAAGCAGAACCCTCGATCTTACGAAGGATTCATTCATTTTACTACTTGAAATGAGTCTTGAAGGATCGGTGAAGATTGCTCGGATATGACTCGATGCTAGTACGAAAAGTTCGGTCACATCGGGGGAATCACTTAAAGGAATTGTCGATGGTATGGCAAAACTATTCAAAATCCGGTTCATCATCTAAGACCGATTATTTTGAGGATTAGAGGATGAAAAAAGAAAGAGATATAAACAATCCCTCTATAGCTTTGAGTTATCGGATATTTGTCATATTGACGAATATATCAAGTTGTTCACCCAATACCTTGGTGGAAATCCAAGATTGAGGAAAAAGAAGTCGCACAAACTATTCTTTGCCAAGATTCCGAGTCCTTGGAGAGAAATGCTTATCGTGAATACAAGGGTGGAGTCAAGTAGAAACGTGGGCCGTAAAAATGTCTTTCCTAAAGGCCAAGTTATCTGAATGGTGCTATCAAGCAGCTCTATACAGGAATTACAAGAGATTAAGAGGAATTAACAAAGCAGTTCCTCTATGTTGCGTGGATAATGACATCCCAACAATTGTGGGAGGTCAACCAAGGCGACACAAAAAGAAAAAGGAGCGAAGCCATCCATACCGCCGAGAAAGCAACAACAAAAGAAGCAGGTCTTCATGGAGACCTAGAAGGTTCTCGTCAAAACAAAAAGCCCGGTTATAAATCGTGACAAAGACCAAAGACTCAAGCGTATAGAGAGCCTCATCATCGTGTTCTAATCAAGCAAGTACCAAAGAGAAATCCGGGAAGAAGAACTTTTAGGCGTGCTCATACGAGAGCTAATGAAAGTTTCAAAGATCAGAAACATGCGAGCCGTAGGGCATATCTCAACGGATTGCCCAGACAATCAAAAACGAGGAATTAGACAGTTCGAGGCCACACCAGAAATCGAGGAAGTTGTCTATTATCAAGATCTTATACAGGTGTATCAATTTGAGGATATACCCTCGTATGAAAGCATCTATGAAGAAGAGATCTATTCTCGACGATGGAAGTGACTCAAATCGGGATCGAGTGAAGAAGAAATTCTTCAAAAAATAGTCGGAGGATATGTCGATTCCTCTCCCACACGACGGTTTCTTTCATAAAACTCTTATGAGAATCATGAAGGAAGATCCAAAGCTTAAAGTCTATGATGGATTTACAATTGGAGCTATGGAAAAAGCATTGATAAAATTGGGTTTCAGAATGAAAAACACCAAATTATCCATAGGGTAACAACCGGAGAATTTGCTATTCCAATGGAGTTTACAGGTAACCCGATCGAGATGCAGTTGGTCCCTATCAAAGAAATCCAGGAGATCAAAAGCAGAGTTAAAAGAGAAGTTGCAAATACACTCTCATGGATTCATATCGAGCCATAAGAGTCATTATTAAAGCAACATTCAAGGAAGGAATAGATTCGCCACTCAATCTTGCTATTTTTGACAAACGAATCTCACATCTCAAGGATTCATGCCTTGAGCATCCACAGAAATTTGTATGCAGGAAAATTAGCCTTCAATGTCTATCCAGAATTGCATACAATTTGGGAGATCGAGATTTTAATAGAGCCCTAACCCTTCATCAAGATTTCAAAAGAATCGATTTGATGAAAGAAGGAAATAGGCCTTACTCGATCACATACAAGATTTCCTATGCTCTCTCGAATACCCATCATTCAAGTATTCTTGAGAAAGGAATTTATTGAAGTCCCAAGAATCTTTGAGGACTTTGCCAGGGTGGTTCTACTGAAATCATTGAATCTCCAATTATAAAGGAGATTGATATGATAATTCAAGATCAACCAGTCTTCAACAAAAGTCGAAGTCTCGTAGTTGAGCCTGTAAGATGTCTTTCCAAAGGACAAAATGGTGAGTAGCAAAATTTTGGGAAGAAAGGAGACCAAGTACGCTTCATCGCATCCCCGATGTTTTTAAAACAAGAAGAGAGCCGAAATGTCCGTAGGATGGCGAGAGGTTGAAGTAATATTCGACATCACTCAAAAGGATAATATTTTTCCTTGTGATGTTCTCAGATTATTCCAACAACCTATAGTTGGAAGGTATCAAGGAAGCCTCAAGATAGGAGAAATTGAGTTGACTATCTCAGAATAGCAGGAAAATCCCGAGCAATTAATACCGGGAATTGAATTTCTTGAGGATCATAAACCTTGGGAAAGATTACAAGAAGGAATGGAATTCACAAAGGGCCGATAAAAGATACGAATCGATGACCACTAGTCCATTCTCCATATACATTTCTATCGGAATGTTATATGTTGAATATAAGGCCGTATTTTCGCCGCCTATATTGATTCAGTGCCGGAATATGTACTTTGCAGTTTGGATGTTTTTCCTAAAGAAATTGGAGAAGATTTACCAACTATTGCAGAAAAGATTTCTCTAAAAGAATTCTTATTCTTAATAGAGGAATTAAACAAGCAGAAATCATGATCGGAGGCGCAGGCGGTACCCCATGGTACAAGGTGAGAACGCCACCAATCTATTTCCATGATACAGGTGAAGATGTTTTGCTAGGAAACAACTTCCAACAAACATTCAAGCGATTTACACAGGAGAACGAGAAAAGAAGACTTATTTTCACAACATTATGTGATCATAAGATTATTGTCCAAAGATTACGGAAGCATTTTACAGAAAAATGCCCATTACTTTTCGCAGCAAGCGTGGTGATGAAGCCAAACTTCGCAATCCAAAAATGGCGGATCGAAGGAAATTTGGTGAAGCTTTGTTATCCTATAGACAATTTGGTTCCATTCGTAAGGATCAAAAGATATGGGATAATAACTTGTATTCATTCGAGTACAAGGAGAAGAAAGAGTCACCCGTGGCCATTGCACTTATGGATGAGTCTAATGGAGAGTCCACAGAGTGACGTGACCCTAGAGGAACAAATATCACTCGAGGATGTCAAGAAGAAGATCCAAAGGAATTATAATGAAGATCCTTTGGCATGGTGGGACAAGAACGAGCTTAAAGCCTCCTTAAAGGTTAAACCTGGAAAGGAGTACGAGTTCGTGAGATTTAAACCAATCTTTATGAATCAGGAAGATCGTGAGGATATGCGGAAGATACTTAAGGAACATCTTGACCTTAAGTTAATTTCACCAGAGTTTCTCCATACAAAACCCAGGATTTCTAGTCAGAAATCATGGAGAAATCAAAAGAGGAAAGCCAAGACTTGTTATTAATTACAAAGGGATTAATAACATTTTGGAGTTTGACGGATACTATATCCCAAACCGAGAACATCTAGTCAACTGCATCAAAGGTGCCAAGATATTCTCAAAGTTTGATTGCAAGTCTGGATTCTACCAGATTAAGATGGAGGAAGAAAGTAAGAAGTTTACTTTCTCTACACCACAGGGACACTATATTTGGAACGTGATGCCTATGGGATTGGCTAACGCACCCCGGATATATCAAAGAAAGATGGATAATCTTTTCAAAGATTATTTCGCTTTCATGTTCGTGTATATCGACGACATTCTAATCGCATCAAAGAACATGAAGGAGCATCTCAAACATTTGGAAATATTTTCGATGTTTGTCACAAAGAAGGATTAGTGCTTTCGGAAAAGAAGACGGTAATCGCAACAAGACAGATTGAATTCCTCGGAATTGAAATCGATGAATCGGAATTATTCTATAGAATCATATTGTGGAAAAGATACGGGATTTCCGATACACTAAAAGACAAGAAACAAATTTTAGTTTTCTCGGGAGTTGTTAATTTTGGCTTTGAATGTTTATTAACAATCTAAAGATACTACGAAGAAGTGTTTAGCCCATTACTTAAAAAAAGATGCAAAGATTCAAATGGGAAGATGAACATCAAGAAGGAATTAAGCAACTTAAAGAAGTTTGTAAAAAGCTTCCAAAGCTTGCAATTCTCCAAGACGAGGACGAACTGGTTCTTTATACGGATGCCGATGATTGGTGGGCGGCAGCTTCTTACGAAAGTCACACCAAACGAGGAAGTGCCATGCAGATATCGGCAGCGGTTTATTCACCCCTAGTGAAGCAACTCGGTGGCATATTAACGAGAAAGAATTCTTTGCAATCGTAAAGGCTTTTAAAAAATGGCCTCTATTTTTACTTGGCTAAAAGTTTACTTTAAAAATTGATAATTCAAGTGTCAAGGCTTTTCTGAAAAACAAAATTGAATCAAAACCGAGAAAAGGCTCGATTACTTAGATGGAAAGTCAATGTCAATATTATGATTATGATATTGTCATTATAAAATCTCATGAAAATATTCTTGCGATTTCTTGACACGAGATGGAAGGACGCGTTCGACGAGGTCCTTAAACGAGTAAGACATCTCGGGGAAAACCCGTCTGAACGAGATTTTGGGACGTTATGTCTCAATGCGTGAAGTTGTTGGACGACTTCAACAGTGACCAAACTGCTTTCTAGTCAAATACGAGCATGCCAGTTCGCTCAAGGACAATTGTTCTTAGCGCTACAAGGGCCTCTCTTCTTCCAGCCGCATCTCCTACGGTGCAAAAAGGGGCCGAGAGAGTACGGGGCTCTAACCCGAGGTTATGGATTCAAGTACCATAATCACAAGTGTTGCGGATGATGCATCCCCCGAGGGTGTACAAATCGAATTTAATGTTGAAGCTCCTGTGTCACAACCCGAGTCTTCAAGTCAACCCAAAGACCTCCTGGGGTAAAAGAGGGAGAGTTGAATCTTAGGCCACGACAGCAAATCTAAGGTTCAAATTGACGAGATTAAGATTTCTCCTATGTAGGTATATCGGCAATGGGAGAAACTAGTTACAAGACAAGGTATTAACCCGAGAAAACAATGGTTGATATCTCGTAAGTATCCCGAATTTGGATGAAACCAGAAGTCATCCAAATGAAGTACATGAATGGTATACTTTTGGAGCTTTAGCTTCGATCTATACTTGTGTCACCAGGATTCCCGTAAATTTCAAAATTACCGAAATGGATTGGAGAAGCGATTTGAGACCTGGGCCAATAATCCACACTTGGCTAGAGGAGATATTTTGGAACATGTATTTTATCAAATCGTGCGGCTCCCGAACCAAATAAGAGAGGCTTTAATGAAGCTTTTCATTTCATCAAGCTAAGAAGACCGGATGGAAATGCTTTAAAATACATTAAGGCAAAATTTCACCTAAAGAAGGACCGGTGTTAGTAGGAGCATTTTCTCAAGATGAAGCTTCTACCGCATTTGAGCATGGGGTCTTTGGGTTTGTCTAATCAAATGGACAAAGTCAAATATCCATTCAAGTTCTTCCGCACTTCGGCGAATGGATCTTTCCTTTTGAATTCGATGACCGGATCAACCACAGGGGTTTGCGGAAGAACTCTTCGAGACCGTAAGAATTCTCTGGAAAACAAGATTCCTAAGCAAGCAAAGAAACTTACCGAAATTCTCGTAACATGGCGCATGTTGGCCGTTGGGTCGACCGGATCCACAAGCATGCCCCGAACAAAAGGAACCCAAGTTTGGGAAAGGATTCCGACCCAAACCCGATCGACAAGATCATGCAGCTAGAAAGGATAAGGGCCCAGCTCACAAGACGCGTTATCCTCGGGGACCACGTAAACCAAATTTTTAAAAGATTCCCCGACAAGCATCACATGGGCTGAGTCACGTGGGAGAAAAAGAAAACTAGTTGGCGAGGCAATAATGTGGGATATGACGTAAGCAATGACGTCATATATATCAACAAGATTTGAAGTCCGCCTTTGAAGTCCGGACTTACCTCTATAAAATGTAGGATTTGAAGGAAGCTGAGGACATCGAACATATTCCTTAGTTTTCTTACAATAAAATCTGAGTGAAAAATTTGTAATATTTTGAGTGTTTTAGTTTTAAGTTTTATGTATTTACGAGTGCAAGCCTCAGCTATGAGAGGCTAAACCAGTATTCTCCTCCCAAAAGAAGATTACTAATGTAATAAATATTTCTATAAGTTTTCAATAAAAAGAGGCTTTCTGCTTCAACATGTGTTCATAATGTACTATTAATTCATCCCGTTTAAGAATTACTTATACGCCTGGAGTAGGAAACGAACCAAGGCTGTGCTGAACAGTTTTTGAAGGAGTCGGATAACTTGCAGATCATCTTCCCTGAGGGTGAGGTTGAACAGTGAGGAGCTGTTTGTCAAAAGATCTGGGGCCAGTAATTTTCCGACTGGTGGTGTTGCGAGCCATCTCACCCGGTGCTGTTTTGGTCAAAGAAGGTATGAATTTTAAGGGATTTATTAATTTTACTGAAGCATGTTGGGCCTGATATAGTCGTAATGGACTATGTTCATTTTCAGTCTATAGACCTAATTTGTATACGGATTTATACTTGAAATGAGAATTTTGATGTCCTGTTGAGTTTATAGGCTGGAAACCTGACATGATCCATTTAAAACCTCTGAATAGAGACTGGATCTAGGTAGGTGTAACAATGCCACGAACAAAACAAGTGACAGTAAATAAGAATTCTCGTTTCTCGAAAAATCCGAAAAACAAATTGATTATGGAGAAAAATTTTCATGGTTAATGATTAATGCAATAAATTTATTATTATGTAGTAGATTGCTACAAAATAGAGTTTAAAGGGATAACTTGAACTATTGTTTTAAAATGATAAAACCTAGGGGCAAAATTGTCCATAAGGGGCGAAGTGTAATAATTTTCATAGTTCAGGGTGAAAAGTGTCGCGAATGAAACTTTATGGCGTAAAGTATAAAAAGGGGTAAAGTTGGGGTGGTTAAATGTAATTATCTCTTTTTAAAAAGGCAAAACATAGGTTATGTATGTGGCACAAAATGAAAAAAGCGAGCTCGAAAGTAGGTCATGTACTCTCCAAGAATGAAAATTTCATGCGAAGGCTTAATTCAATTGTGTGGGACCAATATCATAAGTCGTATGATTTTAAAAAAAATGGCATGAAATCATGTGTGATTTTCAGCTAACAGGCCATGGTTTAAAACAATGTATGATATTAGATAAAGTTGGATCCCCGCATATTTCAAGGATGTGCCCATGGGGCGGGTTGCTACTTAACTACTTCAAGGTCTAAGAGCGTAAATAGTTGGTTTAGAAGTTTCACTAACCCTCAAATCAATTTGGTTGATTTTTTTATGTACTTTGAACAACTTTTGGTCGGACTTTCATTGTTGCATTGGGCTTGCATGGGGCAAAATAGACAAAATAGAAGACTTATCCCGTCTAATATCGGATCATAATACTAAGATGTGCGAGCAAGCAAAAGCAAGCAAAAAAGCAGTTATGAAAAACTATTGTGGCTCCGTGTCACAAATAGACATCACAATATTGATACCACAACAAGCAAAAAAAACAAAGGGAGTGGAAGCCGAATAAAAAGCCGTCTACAAAGCCAAAACGAAAAAGTTATCAAAGTAAGCATCAAGCTAAAAAGACGATATGGGACATGCAGTGAGGTTACGACACATAACAGTCGGACATGCCCCAAGCGAATTGCGGTATTGTCATAGTAATTATTTTGTCTAGTACGGCGATTGGTACATTTTTTGACATTATCAATCAGAATAACTATCCAGTTATATATGCGATGAGTTTATATCTAGATATTCTAACTACACATTACAATTACAACAAAAGAATGTTCAATTACAACAATACAAGCATCAAATTAAAACTAATTATGCAGTGAATACACAATAAGTATCTATCAAAAAGAGTACGTACACCAATATTTTACACCAGAAAACAACTAAATACGCAATATATTAACAAAAAATATGCACAAATCATCTCCAAAAGCTACAACAAACAAAAAAGGTTTTTACTAGTTAACTTTTACGTTCTGCATTACATATGCAATAGAAATATTTCCCAACAAATCTAACTATGTCATACCATTATACCAAAAAAATGCCAAGTAAAATATAAATTGTTAAACCTCATTAAGATTGGTACTTATGCATCACAATAATGATATCCATGCAAAGGTACACACTAAGTATATATTAAAAATGACATCTACCAATATGGTGCATAACTTAAATATGAAAATTGAACAAAAATAACTACATTTGCAATATAATCACATCAAGTATGCATTCATTATAGTACAACCATTGAAGCAAAGTGCTTAGACACATGAGTATTACATTCTCATTTATTTTAATTCCAAAAATAGGTATACATTAATAGAACTCCTATGTTGCATATTTCTAATATGTATACTATTTGGTAACTACAAATCTATTCTAAGATAAATTAAAAAGTTCCAAGTAGTCAAAAACATACAAACATACAAATTTAAAAAGACATCCAAAAAATAGATTATCCAAAACAACAAACCACCAAAAACACCCATAAATCTATGCATTTTTCTTTCCAGTCTAGAATCTCTTCGCCTCTGACAAGTTCATCTCCCTTTGCTCATTTAATTCTTCTTGAACAATAGGTGCATAATACATTGTCTTCAATTTCATAATCAACGTCATGTTCCCCTTCTCAAGACTAGCATTTCAGTTCCTCATTCCTCCACCCATGTATGTCTCCATGTGTCCGCATTGCAAAAATGTCGCAATCGATCTTGTTCTCCAAGTACCTCCATGACATTGCACGCCTAACAAGCTTGGATTTTCCACGTCCTAAGATGATTGATAACATGCTAGGACTAGCAGGTATTGGGAAATAATTGAATCTGCATACAAATACAAAAACATAAAATGAGCCACCCCAAATTATAAAATATAATTATTAATGCAAAATATGCAGTAACTGTTAAGTTAAAATATTTTTATCATGATTTTGATGATTTTGTTCAAATGTGTTTTTATACCAAAACAATGTCCCTAAATGTTGTCTAAATACTTCCGATCGATTTAAAATATTTTTACTATTTTTCGGAGTATTTCTTGGAGTTTATTTTCGATATAAAATTGGACAACATTTTTGTTTCAGGCTCGACCGGTCACCCTATAGGGAAACCTGTATCTGAGTTGAGTTTTAAAAAAAAAAAACAGGACGTATGAAAAATAGGGGAGGGCGACCGGTCGACCGGTAGGGGCGACCGGTACCTGGGAAGCCCTCCTCAAGAGCAGACTTCTCTGTTTCGATTTTTGACAACCCCCAACCGGTCAAGCATAAGGGCGACCGGTTGAACCCCCCTTCGATCGCCCCCCTGTGTAAAAATTGCAGCAAACTCATCTCAAACTTATCTCTGCGCGACCGGTCGAACCCCTCTTTTATCAGCAAACTATCCGTTGCATTTTTAGACAGCTTTTCCCTAATTTGTGGGGTTGATTTCTAACAGCTATAATCTTGATTTTAAATGGTTTCTTTTGCAGAAAATCACTCCCCAAGGAGGAGCCTATGTCTGGAAATTAAGCCAAGACCTCTCCTATAAATAGAGGCTTCATTCAAGCAACAAGACATAACACAACATACAAGCAAAGAGCATACAAGCAAACACTTTCATATCTTGTTGTATTCTAGCCTAAGTACTTTCACTTGCACACTCTTGAGGTCTAGGCTTTTGATTCTTGATTACACTTGCACTCAATCTTTGTATTGGTATTATAGAGTTGTAATCTTGAATTTTGTCAATCATCCAAAACAAGATATCCTTGTTGTTGTTCTTGTGGTAAGAGCACACTTGGGTGATCTTAGGTGTTGAAGAGTGTGGTACTCTTCATAGGTGTTGAAGGAAGATTGTGGTAATCTCCTTGAAGGTGTTGTAAGAGGATTGTGGTAATCCTCAAAGTGGTGTTGTATTAATTTTGGTAATTAATAAAATTCTTTTTTCTTTTTGAAACCCATCCCGGATATATTGGGGTGGTAGAGCACGTAGTCCTTAGGTGGGGTGAAGTTCTTTAAATCGACGTGTGTTGTTTATTTTCCGCACTTTAGTTTTCATTCTTGCTTGATTATTCGAAAAAAGGGCAAAATCTGAAAAAACGGGATAATCTATTCACCCCCTCTAGATTATCATAGCCACTTGGACTAACAAGTGGTATCAGAGCCAAACTCTTTGGTTAGCTCATTCTGAGTAAAGAAGAAAGATCCATGGCTACGAATGACGCTTATCTCACCATCGGCGCCTCCACCAACAAGCCACCACTATTCGACGCCAACTACTACGCATTTTGGAAAGACCGTATGGAGTGCTTTCTACAAGGGTGTGGGTTCGACATTTGGAATGTGGCCATTGAAGGAGTTGCTCAACCAACCAAGAAATTGGAGGACGGCACCTCGACTCCTAAACCATTCAAGGAGTTCAATGAAAATGACTAGAATGCCTTCTTTCTAAACAGTAAGGCCTTAAATATTTTGCATTGTTCTCTTACCGCCACCGAGTATAATCACATAAGAGGCATAAGGTCGGCACATGAAGTTTGGGAAAAATTGGAGACTATTTATGAAGGGACTAAGAAGGTCAAGCAAGCAAGAAAGACCATGCTTGTTAAAGATTTTGAAAACTTTAACATGCATGATGGTGAAAGCATCTCTAAGATGGTGGAAAGGCTTGACAACATTGTCAATCCTCTTGTGGCCCTCGGTAAAGTCATCTCCGAAGAAGATAAGGTGACTAAGGTATTGAATGCTCTTCCCGGCTCATGGTCCGAAAAGGTGACAGCTATCACGGAGGCACAAAATCTTGAGACACTCAAGTTCGATGAGCTCATCGGGAATCTCGTCATCTATGAAGTCTATCTCAAGGAAAGGAAAAATTCCAAACCATCCATAAATCAATCGCGTATGCAAATTATTCCTAAAGGTCTTGCTTCTTCTTCTAATAATGCATACTATGATAATGATGATGATGAGGAGGAGACGGCCGCACTTGTTCAAAAAATTGTGAATAAAAATAAAGCAAGAAAATCGAGAGATAATGCTTGCTTTAAATGCGGAAAACCCGGGCACTTAATTGCCGATTGCCCAAAACTCGATGAGGAGGAACAAAAGAAAAAGAAGCCTTTTTCGAAAAAGAAGGCTCAAAATGCGGAGGTCAAAACTTGGGATGAACTACTTGAAACAACCGACGAGGAAGGAGAAACCGAACATGGTCTTATGGCCGTAGACGATGAAAATAATGAGGTATGCTCTAACTCTTCTACCTCCTTCTTAGTTGATGAATTGCAATGTGATTTTGATGAATTGCAAATTGAGTTTCAAAATTTGATTGTTAAATACAAGTCTTTGAAAAAGGAGCATAAAGAGCTTAAAATTGAAAAGGAAAAATTATTTACCTCTTATGAATCTCTTGACGAAGCTCATGCTCTTACTCTTACTAGAGTTCACTCTCTTGAAACTGAAAAAGAATCGCTCACCAAAGATTTTGAATATTTGAAAAAGGATGTGCATCGTTTTAACATAAGCACGGATAAAGTTACAAAAATTTTAGATGCAAAAGATTTTCGAATAAACCATTTCAAAATGTTTCTAAGAAAAATAACCAAGGTCCGACTTTCACAAAAGAGCTCTTATACTCCTACTTGTTTTTATTGTGGCAAAGTTGGACATTATGCTAACAATTGCAAATTGAGAAATAGCTCTTAATGTTTGGAGACATCTCAAGACTAACCCCTATGGACCCCAAAATTATTCCAAAAGAAATTCTTTTGTAGGTAATAGGGGCTTAACAACCATGGAAGATTCAAAATAAACCATTCCAAAATTATTGGTCATGTTTAAGCAAATAAGAAAAATGAGAAAAACTCTTTAGTAATGTTCAAAAAAGTTTAATTTGATAAGTGTTAGCAACTTTCCAAATATTTCTTTCAATAAACAAAAATGCCTTATTCTTAAAAATTCCAAAATTATTTGTGAAGCAAATAGAAAAGACAATCTTTACAAAATTTGTACAAGTGATTTGGTTAGTCAAAATGTTTCTTGTCTTGTCGCCAATATTGATTTAACTAGTTTATGGCATAGGCGACTTGGACATGTTGGATACAAGAATTTGAAAAATATTTACAAAAACCAACATGTAAAAGGACTACCCAAATTGAATTTTGAAAATCTTGGCTTATGTGACACTTGTCAAAAGAACAAATTAGTTAAAAGTAGTTTCAAGCCCAAAAATAAAATTTCCACAACCAAACCCCTACAATTGCTTCACCTTGATTTGTATGGGGATATTGGTACGGCTAGTCTAAGTGGAAAACATTACACTTTCGTTATTGTCGATGATTTTTCTAAATATACTTGGGCTCTTTTTCTTACCAATAAAAGTGATGCCGTTAATGAGTTTGTTAAGTTGTGTAGACTTATTGAAAATGAAAAGGAAGATAATATTAAGTCTATCCGAAGTGATCGAGGTGGAGAATTTGATGGCAAATTTAGAGTCTTTTGTGAAACCAAGGGATATGCACATAATTTTTCGGCTCCAAGGACACCTCAACAAAATGGAGTAGCCGAAAGGAAAATCGGACACTACAAGAGATGAGTCGGTCCATGCTCAATGAATTCTCTCTTCCAAAATATTTTTGGGCCGAAACCATAAGTATCGCTTGCTATGTCATTAATCGGGTTTATATTCGTTCTAAAATGATTAAAACTCCATATGAGCTTTGGAAAGGAAGAACTCCAAATATTAGTTACTTCAAAATATTTGGATGTAAGTGTTTTATTTTGAATACTAAGGATCAATTGGACAAACTTGATCCTAAAGCCGATGAAGGAATATTTATGGGGTATTCTACAAAAAGCAAAGCATATCGGGTTTACAATAAGACTAGTGGGGTTGTTGAAGAATCCATCCATGTCAAATTCAATGAAGCTTCGGGTGTTGAAAGGATACCCAATGATGAAAGTGATGAAGAGGATATTATTGAACCCGTTGTTCAAAATGATGCTCAAAATGATCAACCTTCTACTTCAATTGATCAACCATCGACTTCTAATGTTCCTCAAGAAGATAGAGGTGACATTTCAGATCTTCCCGTGGCATTGAAATTTAAGGGAGATCATCCAAAAGATCTTATTATTGGTGATCCCCTTGATAGAGTGATGACCCGAAGAGGATTTGCCGAGAAAGCTCTTATATATCAAAAAGAGCCTAAAAATGCCAAGAAGGCTATTGAGGATGAGGATTGGTTTTTGGAGATGCAAGAAGAGTTGAATCAATTTGAAAGAAATGATGTATGAGAATTGGTACCTTGTCGTCCATCTCAAACTATTATTGGTACTAAATGGGTATTCCGGAACAAACTTGATGATCACGGCAACATTGTTCGAAACAAGGCAAGGTTAGTAGCTCAAGGGTATTGTCAAGAAGAAGGTATTGACTATGATGAAACTTTTGCACCCGTAGCACGTTTAGAAGCTATTCGTATTTTACTTGCCTATTCTTGTTTCAAAAATTTCAAGCTTTACCAAATGGATGTTAAATCCGCTTTCTTAAATGGTTTCATTCAAGAAGAAGTCTATGTAAAACAACCTCCAGGATTTGAAAATGTTTCTAGGCCTAATGATGTTTATGAACTTAAAAAGGCCTTGTATGGTTTAAAACAAGCACCCCGTGCATGGTATGATAGACTTAGCTCTTTTCTTTTACAAAATGGTTTTACAAGAGGTAAAGTTGATACTACTCTCTTTAGTTTTGAAAAAGGGTAAGATTGTTTACTCGTGCAAATTTATGTTGATGATATCATCTTTGGTGCTACTAATGAATCTTTGTGCAAGAAATTTTCTAAGTTGATGCAAGGTGAATTTGAAATGAGCACAATGGGGGAGCTTAATTTCTTCCTTGGACTTCAAATTAAGAAGTGCCAAGAAGGTATCTACATTTCGCAATCTAAATATACAAAAGAACTTTTGAAAAAGTTCGGCATTAAAGAAGGAAGAACCGTCTCTACCCCTATGGCGACAAATGTCAAAATTGACAAAGATGAGAAAGGCAAGTCCGTAGATAAATCAAAGTATCGAGGTAGGATTGGTAGTTTACTCTGTTTAACCGCAAGTAGACCCGACATTCTTCATGACGTATGCCTATGTGCTCGTTTTCAAAGCAATTCCAAAGAATCTCATATGAAAGCCGTTAAAAGAATTTTTCAATATTTGAAAAGGCACTATTCAATATGGTTTATTTTATCCAAAAAATGAAAAAATTTCTCTTAAAGGTTATAGTGATTCGGATTATGCGGGAAATATTGATGATCGGAAAAGTACTTCCAAATCATGTCAATTTTTAGGCAATTGCCTAGTATCTTGGTTTTCAAAGAAACAAAATTGTGTTTCACTTTCAACGGCCGAAGCCGAATATATTTCTGCAGCGTTTTGTTGTACTCAACTTCTTTGGATGAAACAAACCTTAGCGGATTACAAATGTTCTTTTGAAAATGTTCCTATCTTTTGTGATAACTTATCTGCTATTAATATTGCTCAAAACCCGGTTCATCATAACCGTACTAAACATATTGAGATTAGACAACATTTTCTAAGGGATTGTGTTTCTAAACGAAAAATTGAGATATCTTTCGTACCATCTCAAGATCAATTGGCGGATATTTTTACAAAACCGCTATCTTCCGAGACTTTTGCATCAATACGAGCTCGGTTAGGCATAATGCATATTGAATGAGGTTTACATTTGTATTTTGCATGTTTTTAAAACTTAGGGGCGAAAAATCGGATTTTTGGTTAAAATTTTGGATTTTTGGAAAACGAATGAGAGACAAAAATGGCCGGGGTGAGGGCACCTCGGTCGTCCTTTCCGTCGACCGGTCGCCCACACCGTCGACTGGTCGCCCACTTCCATTTTATGGATTAAACGTCTATGTCTTCAGACTTAGCCACTTTGGCTTATTTTCTCTATCTTTCGTTCCCTTCGCCAATTGCATACATATTTCACTTCAAATTTGTTTTCTTGCATGTATTTCATTTCTTGGACTTAATATAGCTCGATTATCATCATCTTTGCTCATCTTTACCAATTGAATGGTAAGAATTTTACTCTCTTTTGCTCAATTGGGTTGAACTCTTGAGTTTTTGGCTTCTGTGTAATTTTCTTGTTATAAATGTCATATGATTGTGACGAGCTTATTCGTTAAGATGTATTGCATTGTGTTTGTAATGATTTGGTGATGAAATTTTTTGGCCTTATTCATTTACAAGGGCTTTATACAACCTCTTTTATTTTACACGCCCACAAGGTGTTCGATGAATTGTCATAAAGAATTTTCCATCTTAATCACGACTCTTATGCTTCTAAACGTCTTATATGTTTCTTGAGATCATGACTTGACAATCAAAACGGGCTTATGGATATCAAATCATTACATTCTCCCACTTCTCTTTGGATTCTACGACTACTCTTCCAAACGGTTGATAAACTTGACTCGTTAGCGCACTTTGATATACATGTTTGATGTTTTTATCATCCTAACAATTTTTTTTGATGATTCCAAAGGGGGAGAAACAGGAAATTGGCTTATTAGCTCAAAGAAGCTTATAAAAGCTCAAGAAAGAAGCTATAAGTTATGGCCATTTAAAGCCATAAGTTGTGAAGTACTCTTAGTCCAATGGTTGTATTATGGACTTGTTGGCATGAATTATGAGTACTTGTGACAGGGGGAGCCTCTAAGCTCTTGACATTTTTGGTTATCTCGTATTAGCTTGTGCTTCTAGCTTATTGTTATCATTCTTATTAATATGCTTATTGATAGGGGGAGTTTTTGTAAAATGTTTTTAAACGGATAGTTTTAAAACGGAGATGAGTTTTGAAATAGAAAAGGGGGATGTTATGTTAAAATGTTTTTATCATGATCTTGATGATTTTGTTCAAATGTGTTTTTATACCAAAAGCCCTAAATGTTGTCTCAATTTTTCGAGTATTTCTTGGAGTTTATTTTCGATATAAAATTGGACAACATTTTTATTTCAGACTTGACAACCCCAACCGGGCAACCTGCACAAGATGAGTTTTGAAATAGAAAACGGATGTATGACCGGTCGAAAGCCCTCCTCAAGAGCCCCCTTCTAAAAATTTCAATTTTGACAACCCCCAACCTAACAAGCATAAGGGCGACCCTTCGAACCCCCTTCGACCGGTCCCCCCGTAAAAATTGCAGCAAACTCATCTCAAACTTATCTCTGCGCGACCGGTCAAACCCCTCTTTTATCAGCAAACTATCCGTTGCATTTTCAGATAGCTTTTCCCTAATTTGTGGGATTGATTTCTAACAGCTATAATCTTGATTTTAAATGGTTTCTTTTACAGAAAATCACTCCCCAAGGAGGAGCCTATGTCTGGAAATTAAGCCAAGACCTCTCCTATAAATAGAGGCTTCATTCAAGCAACAAGACATAACACAACATACAAGCAAAGAGCATACAAGCAAACACTTTCATATCTTGTTGTATTCTAGCCTAAGTACTTTTACTTGCACACTCTTGAGGTCTAGGCTTTTGATTCTTGATTACACTTGCACTCAATCTTTGTATTGGTATTATAGAGTTGTAATCTTGAATTTTGTCAATCATCCAAAACAAGATATCCTTGTTGTTGTTCTTGTGGTAAGAGCACACTTGGATGATCTTAGGTGTTGAAGAGTGTGGTACTCTTCATAGGTGTTGAAGGAAGATTGTGGTAATCTCCTTGAAGGTGTTGTAAGAGGATTGTGGTAATCCTCAAGGTGGTGTTGTATTAATTTTGGTAATTAATAAAATTCTTTTTTCTTTTTGAAACCCATCCCGGATATACTGGGGTGGTAGAGCACGTAGTCCCTAGATGGGGTGAAGCTCTTTAAATCGATGTGTGTTGTTTATTTTCCGCACTTTAGTTTTCATTCTTGCTTGATTATTCAAAAAAGATGGCAAAATCTGAAAAACTGGGATAATCTATTCACCCCCTCTAGATTATCGTAGCCACTTGGACTAACAGTAACATTAATCTAACTATGCAATATAAATACAATAAACATACATAGTTTAGCTCGCATACCTGACTCTAAGTATCCAATGACCTAAAGCTAAATATGCAATAACTAAACAGTAAATAGGCGATAAAATAAATATAAATATGCAGTACACATATACACTAACAACAACTTACCAACATGTCTGAATATGCTCGTATTTGCCACAATCATTGCCTCCGACCAACGAGTTGTCCATAATATGATAGAGTCTTCTCTTAATATCAAAACAAATCACATAAATATGCTCGCTCTTACATATAGGAAAGAAGAACTAAAAAACAAAACAAGTAAACTATTCACCTAAGTTGAATCAAAACAAGCATCAAACACACTCACTGAGCCACACACGAAAAAATACCATGTCAACCACTAGCAATCTGATTGAACTAAGATCGCCAAATCCAGCATCTATTTTTTTCGAAAACAATCCAAGAGTTGAATCATCATCTAAATCCTGACCCGGTGATACAATTGAACTAAAAAAACAAAAAGTGAGTTGCAAGAAAACAAACACTTAAATAACTCAAAGCGCCACAATAAATCAAAAAAAACATCGAAATAGATTGTTCCATATAATACATCGTCGAAAAAAATCTCAAAGGAGATCTCGCAGCCCTTAATTGCTCTTTCGCATTCAAAATGCTAGACCATGTGTCAAGAACGGCAATGTTGATATAACTACCATGCCTCATGACTCATTCCTCCCCCATCAACATTATATTCCCAAACTTAAATATCAACTCATTCCTACAATAAAACATAGATAAAAAACAACCAACTAAAACATTCATTACACAACAAAAATTCAAAGAGGCAGTACATAGTTTTTTGCCTTAGGATTCTCAAAAATATATTTTGAAATCATGTTGTGGTTTTTGTTGAGCTTCTCCGTAACGTCAAGTTTTCTGGCGCAAAATGACGATGTCAAAAGATCTGTTTTCCGCGGCTTCCTCACATTCTTTCTTGCACAAACTTTGGATCGCCCCTTCGAGCTTTGAGCTTTAACATTGCCAACGTCACGACCAACCTTGATATCAGCCCCAACATCAACATTAATCTGATCACCAACCTCACCAACCACAGCATTACTTATTTTCTCCTATAATCAAACAAAAACCCAAAAATATTATCATTTCATTAAGTATAAAATAAAAAAACATTTACAACACACAAAAACAAAAACATAAAAAAATATTTACATCACGAACATCACCACCAATCTCATCTCCAGTGACACCATCAACAATAGTTTGATCGTTCACCCCGAGAACAACAACATTAGTTGTTTCCTCCTACAAGAAAACGAAAATCTCAATATTAGCTTTTACTGTAGTATTAACCAAAAAACATTTACAACATAAAACAAAACTTACAACCTGAACACTATCTCCCTCCGTATTATGTTCTCCCTCAACCTCCAAATTTCCCCGATCATATTGACGTGATGTCTTCAATACAAACTCCCAGTTTGGATCATTGAAATCTTGTGTCACACCAAGACTAAAACTCGGTGCATCATCAAATTACTCTTTGAACTCCTCCATCTGCAGTGATGCATTCTCCACCTTCTTCAACGCAACAATGGTTTCGACATTGTTCCAAAATGCCTCGTTTTGTTGCGTTTCACTGCCTACACCATGATCTTCACTACGTTTCCCGCCATTAAAAAATAAAATTCCTAGCAACATTCTCAATTTTACCAAATTCTGGATTATTGGAAAATCGTTTCAAAGAATTGTTTACCAGTGAAATGATGTCAACAACATCAATGGCTATACGTGCGAACTTGGCCAACACCTTCCCCACATATCCATATATAAAATGATAACATAATTAATAAAATATAGCATGATCAGTTCCAAAACAACTATCTATGCAGTGTATGTATAATACCTATACATCAAACGTATACTAAATATGTTGAGGCTCTAACTAACCATGCATCAAATAACTCATCACATTGATATATAATATCAACATAACTAATCAAAACATGAATACAACTACATTTGGAAACAAAACAAGTAAATGTTCTAAGTATTACTATACATTCCATATAAAAACAAGAATATCATGTGAAAGAAAGTTACATATGCATTAAATGTTAACTAAATATGCATAGTCTTCGAATTAGTTATACATAATATAAAGTCATCATATGTATTGGTATATTATTAGCTATATAAATTTGCAACAGCACAATATAACAATTGCACTGGTATATTATTAACTATATATGAAATTTAAAAAGAGGAACATGCCCATACTAAAGTGTTGGAAAAATTTATGTAATGATACCATTTAAAACATAGATTAGGAGTTGGCACCCCATTTCAATTGTAATTTAACTATAGTAGATGGGGTTGTATGAGCTGAGTTGAAGTCAGCTGAGTTGAAGTCAGCCAAGTTGAAGATTACAAGACTCGACTGTAGACTTAAGTGAAAATCCATCTGTGTGTCAGCTGAGTGAAGTGAAGTAAAGACTCAGTCAAGTGACGAAAAAAGTTGTCTCGGTCGACCGACAACTAAGTCATTCCAAAATGATTGGAATCGAATGTCAAAGGGGTATGCAGCAGATAAGACTTGAAGAAAGCTGAAAGAGATCCATTGTCAAGACAGGTCAAGATTTTGCTGGAAATAGGCATGTGTCAAGCTGCCAGCAATAAAGTTGTTTTGATGAAAGAGTGCAAAAAGGCAAGGGACCAATGAGAAGAACCTGAAATTCTGCAGAGTTTAAGGAAAGCTTGCAGAGCATTAATTTCATGGTACGATCTCCATCAATACTGCAAGACAAGACAAGCCAATGACCTACAAGTGTGATTTGAAAATTATGTCTATCTCTTCAACGGACATATTTTCAAATGTGCACTATTAATAGCTAAGGAAGCAAGTGAGAAAAATTTGCCGAGTTTTAACACAAGCATGCAATCAAGCAATAACCTACAAATATCTCTCAAGCTTTACAAAGAAATCCTCAAGCTTAAACTCGAAGGAAATCAATCTAACACACTCAATGAAGGAAAGACTACTTCATCAGTTGAAGAGAAAAAATTATTTTCAAGAACAAAAGGTTCTACTCTCCAAGGTTGAAGGAGAAGTAGTGAGATTCTGGATCGAACCGGTGCCTTGAACCTATTGGAGGGCTAAGTGATCAAGTCCAGAGGTTTAAAGGGAACAAAAGTAATAGGACATGTATCTCGTGAAGAAGCCGAGTGCCAGGAGCAGCAGGCTCTATGATAAAAGCTGTCTCGGACTGATAACTACTTCGTAACCAAGTCAAGTTACCTAGTGTATTCCTCCAGGAGTTGGAGAAGAGTGGACTAGAGAAATTACACCATCCTCGAACAACTAT
Organism: Rehmannia glutinosa; assembly: GCA_016081115.2. Taxonomy (NCBI): domain Eukaryota; kingdom Viridiplantae; phylum Streptophyta; class Magnoliopsida; order Lamiales; family Orobanchaceae; genus Rehmannia; species Rehmannia glutinosa. The sequence continues at coordinate 26,305,089 of CM071930.1, forward strand.
AAAAACTGCTTGTGTCTATTTATTTTTTAACATATTTTAATTCATGCATTTATTTTGTATCCGCTGATAAGTTAACTTGCTTAAAGTTTGTTGAAAATAACCATTGCTAAAATAAGTATTGAAAAACGTGCTTAAAACTATAAGGGTGAAAAGTCTTCTGCTAACTGAATTTCTAAGTGTTAGCTAAAAACAACTAAGTTATACTATCGACAGCTCAGTCGAATCTGTTGAGTGGGTATTTGTTGTGTAAGCCAAACTATATGTCCCTCAAAGACTTAGCTGATTTGAGTTAACTCTGAAAATATTTAAAAGGACTAAAATCGAAAAGTTGGTAAAGGTTGAATAAACCCCCTTCTAAACTTTACACATCACCCCTTGGGACCTACATAAAGCTACCCATGGAATTCGAATTTATAAAACCTCAATTGCTCAGAAATGTACCTGTATATCATCAACATGCGAAGAGGACCCATGCATATCCAAACTCTTCTCAATGTCGTCCACCACACAATCAGGCACAACCTCTGACAGGCCTTCATCATCCAACAAGTTATCAACATACTCAACCAAAAACCACCCAGATTCATCTCACTCTTACTCCTTTCTTTTGGTAACTCCGTGTTGGGAAATTTATTGTTTAGATTTTGATGAATGCCATGTAAAACTTAGAATAGGAAGTTGGCACCCCAATTTTTGTTGTAAACTGCATTGTAATAAATAGGGCTGGTCAAGTCAAGTTAAGTCGGCTATGCCCAAACATGCAAAGACAAACGGAGACTAGAAGGAAGACTCATTGCAAGACAAATGAGTATGGCAAAGAAGAGAAGACGGAACTCTCTCAAGGAACAACCGAGATGCAAAGTGGAGTATCGATCAAGTCAACTCAAGAAAAGCCAAGTCTCAAGTTGAAGTGACAAGAGTCATCCAATGATTGGAAGTTGACTCTAAGTCACCTGGGAAAGCAAGGAAATGCGGTCAAGTCGAGATAATCGAAAAGATCCGTTGCACGAGAAATCAAGAGAATTACTTAAACAAGTAATATCTCCATGCTACCTTTCTCGAAGTGCTCGGTCCCGAAGCGTGCAAAAGGAATAAACCAATGGGAAGCACTACACCGTGTCGAACTCGAAAAGGTGAAGAACAATTCATACGAGGAAATGGCAATTCCAAGGATCGCAACAAGACAAGCCAACGACCACAAGTGACTTTCAAAAAAATAAACATATCTCTTCAACGGGCGATTTTTGAAAGATCACTATAAAAGGCCGAGGAATGACTCGAGAGTGAGTGACGAAACCACAAACATTCAAGCAATTATTAGAATCAAATCAAAATATTCTCAAGTTATTAAACGCGCAATCCTCAAGCCTACACTACGAAGAACATCAATCCAACACTCACCGTGAAGGAAAGATAACTTCAATCGCTTGAAGAGGAAATCATCAAGAATCAAGGGGTCTACATTCCACGAAGGATCAGTAGGAAGGTTCAAGGTCGAACCAAGTCTTGAGCTTTTGGAGGGCTTCGTGATCAAATCCAAAGAGCTTGAGCAAGTGGGCTGTAGTAGCAAAGCGCAAACGCCTGTGAAGAAGCCGAGTCGTCACGAGAAGCTTGACTAAGTGATCAAGGCGTCTCCAGATCGAGTCCCAAAGGATCAAGTCACCGTGTGATCAAGACTTGTATCCGGACTGTTACCACTTTGTATACTTGATCAATACCTAGTGGATTCCTCCAGGAGTTGGAGAAGAGAGGAGTAGAAGAATTACCCCATCTTCGAACTTCTATAAAAATCTTATTGTGTCATTTACATTTCAAAGACTTTAATTCTTGCATCATACTTGTTTAATTCTCACGACATATTTGCTATCCATTAGATAATCTCTAAGTACTAAATCAAGCTCTAAATCTCTACTTAACCAAACTTAAGGGTGTTAAGTCTTCCAATGAAAACAAACCACATTGAGTTAATTTAGACTTAACAATTTGAGTTATTCCATCAACACTCGATTGAGTCCGTTGAGAGACTAACTCTACTCGATTAACTAAATTGGTTGTCCACCAAGGACACACAGTAGTATCAACTCGAATTTTTAAAAAGGACTAAATCAAAAATTTGGTAAGGTTTATTCAACCCCCCCTTCTAAACCTTACACTTACACCCCTTGGGACCTACAAGTGGTATCAGAGCGGTTGGTTCATTGAGCCTTCCACACTAGTTTACTAACTAGATCTCCAAACTTTTCAAAGTCCGCTTTAGTACTTAAACTTTCAAAACTCTTTTTATCATTAAAATTTATTATCATGGAAGCAAATTTGACACGCATCCCTATGTTCACAATTGAAGAATTTGATGATTGGAAAATTCGTATGCAAGCTCATCTATCAAAGATTACATGATGAGATGTGGATAGTGATAGAGGATGGGCCACTGCAAATCTTAAAGGTGAACACAATATAAGAAGAGTGCGGTGAAGGTGAGGAGGATGTTGCTCCCAGACCACCATGGTTGAAAAACCAAGAACCGAATGGACAAATGATGACAGAAAAGATACAACCTGGACAATGTAGCCAAGGACATCCTTTACAAAACCTTGGACAAAGCCATGTTCAATAAAGTCAAATCATGCAAAACGGCTAAAGAAATGCGGGACAAGTGACATTGATTTGTGAAGGCTCGAGCAAATCAAAGAAAACAAATTATCAAATGGTCATGTCACGAAAATTTGAGAACTTAAAATGATCTCGGGAGAAAACCTGGATCAACCGGATGCTCGGTTCACACGAAATCACAAATGAGATGTCGCACTTGGAAAGGAATATACACAGAAGAAATGTGTATGAAGATCCTAAAAAGTCTTCCAAATGAATGGGAAATGAAGGTCATGGCACGAGACATTCCATGGACCTATCAAAGACATCCAACCATGAGTTATTCTCGGACCTCAAAGCCTACGAGTTTGAGCCGAGAAGAAAAGACCAGGAAGAGACAAATTTGCACCCAAAACAATTTGCTCTAATAATGTCAAAGATGGGAAGAGAGCCGAGGTCAAAGAAGTCATTGACCCGGAAGAAATAGCCCGATGGTTAAAAGATTCAACAAGTTCTTTAATAAGAACTACAAGAGAGAAAGGGTGAATCTTCCAAAAGACACTCGACTCCCTCCAAATCAAGGGAAGATAGGCCAACCAAGAGAACAGATCATCAAAAAGTTGAGTATCAAAGGGTGACAATCCAAGAATGGAAAGAGTCGATCAAAAGGTTGAATATCTATCTTTGAATCAGAGACAACCAGGTCACTATGCCATTGATCGTCCATATCCTCGTAGTCAACAAATACGAGGGATGAAGAAGAAAGGAAGGTCTTCGGAGAAAGAAGACAAGAAAAGAAAAAGGCAATGATGGTCGCAGAGATCTGCTAAACAACCAAGTCAAGAGAGACAATGATTGAGAGAGCGAAGAAGCCGACTACTCAAGTGACTCAAGAAGAAGCCCCGATCCGCTTGATGGCCAAAGAACAAGATCAACTCCAAAGAAGATGAGGTACAATCTAACTCATCAAACTCGGACACTAGTGATAGTGATCGTGACACACACACTTCATCACCCACTCGATCTTTATGATTCATTAGGCAAAATGATGAAAGATTTTGAACACATTAAATCCTCACACACACTATTGAATGAGGAAAACAAATTACTCAAAAGTCAAAACTCAAAGCCGACTAAGGAGCCGAGTACTCTAAGTCAAATAGCCGATGAGAATGAAAGTTTAAAGGCTGAAAATGCTAAATTAATAAAGAAATTGCTGCTATAGAAAAGAGAGAGAATGACCTCAAGAATGTTATTGCCTCATTCACTAAGGCATCTAAATCATTGGATGATCTTATTATGAGTCAAAGAGAATGTGGAGACAAGACAAAGCTTAGCATTTAATTCCTCTGTGCTATGTCAAACCTCAAAAGTAATTTTGGAAAAAGGATCTTCAAGCCATGAAGAGTCCGAAAAATCCAAAACTCTAAATGTTGCACACACATTCACTCCAAAGCACAATAACAAGCAAACTGGCCTTGGTTATAAAGGAAAAGGAAAATGACCATTGAGTGTCTTTGAAAGGACAACAGAAGAGATTCACCGAGTCCTCAAAAACTCCAAACAAAAATACTCTGTAAAGAAGAAGCGAGCTACCAAAAACCCCGAAAATCCATAAAAGAAATACATATGATGGGAATGGTAGAAAATATCCAAGCCAAGTGATTGGAATAATGTGAACTATCGGATAAACTTATGGAATATAAGCCCAAATGGCAAAGGCCTAGAACTCAAAGAAAGGCCATTCCAAAAGTATAAGAGCTTTCATCAAAGACACATATGCACCTAGGCACTACACTCAAAGACACCACAATTACCCAAGGAAGGCAATTGCTAAAACACATATGCGATTATACGACAAAAGAGACAATTGTATGAACCTAGAACCCCCAAGCAATTTGCCAGGATTAATTATGATTATGGCACTCGATAGATGGCAACCCCTTAGAGTCAAATCATTTGGCTATAGGTTGGTTGAATCATCTTATAATTCTAACCCCTCAGACCTGCATACAAGTATGGGTACCTAAAACTTAATTTCCTTGATTGCAAGTTCAAGGAACAAATAAGTGCCAAGGAACCTGGTACATGGATAGTGGTCGTTCCGGACATATGACAGAAATAAGAAAACCCTGTCAAAGTTCAAGGAAGTTAAAGGAGCAAAAGTCATATTTGGAGGAAATGAAGCTCCTGGTGAAATAAGAGGCATTGGATCCATCAAGAGGAATGGATTAGAAATCACGAGATATTGCATATGTTGAAGGACTCAACTTCAACTTACGAGCATCGGTCAACTCGTGACAAGGGCTACAATGTTGGATTCAACATGGGTATATGCCAAATCAAAGATATTGAATCAAATGAAGTTGTCTTTGCAAGGATGTAGACAGAAAAATATGTATGTAGTGGATTGGTCAACCGCAACACCCAAAGACTGTCTCTACTAGCAAAGAGCACAAATTTGAATCAAGTTGGTCATGGTCACAAAAAGCCGAGTCACCTAAATTTCAAAACGATTAACAAGTCGGCAAGAAGTAATCTTGTGGAAGGACTTCCAGGACTCAGATACAAGAAGGAGAGTATATGTGACGCATGTCGAAGGAAAACAAATCAAGTCGTCATTCAAAGAAAAGACATGCCCATCCTCAACAAGAATATTGCATCTGCTTCATATGGATCTATTTGGCCCAAAGGAACCAAACAAAGATAAGTGGAAAGAAATACACCTTGGTGGTAGTAGATGACTACTCAAGATATACATGGACAATATTCATGTGTAAGAAGAAAGAAACTCTACAAAAACTACCACAAATGATGAAGAGGATTCAAAACGAGAAGAGTCAAACCATTATCAAAATAAGATCGGATAGAGGAACCGAGTTTGTCAATGGAATAATAACTTAGTATTGTATTGAAAATGGTATTGGTCATGAACTATCGAAGAAGAACTCCATAGCAAAATGGAGTTGCGAGAAAAAGAAGAACGAAACCCTCAAAGAAGCGTAAGGACCATGTTAGTGAAGCGGGGTTACCAAAAAGATTTTGGGATGAAGCAATCAACACACTTGCTACACCCAAAATAGATGTATGATAAATAGACAAATTGACAAAGACTCCTATGAGATCCGGGTGAAGAAAACCAAATGTTGCATATTTGAGAATATTTGAATGTAAATGCTTCATCCACAACAATGGCAAAGACAATCTAAAGGCTTTTGATGCTAAAGCGATGAAGGTATCTTATTAGGATACTCACCGGTGAAAGCAAAGCCTACTGAATACTCAACAAAAGGACTATGGTTGCGAGAAGAATCCATTCATGTGGTATTCGATGAGCCAAATGTAAATGAAGAAGACATTGAAGAGTCGATTGATAAGTCAATCATCCAACCATACGAAGAGTCCCTATCTTTGGTCAAGCCGGAATTATCAATTGAAAGAAGATGAGATAGTGAATCTCAAAAACAGTGAAAATTTGCGGCTAAGTGATTACGAGAGAGTCACCCACAAAGAACACAACAATTACAAGTCGATCAATCCAGCTAACTTACTCCAACCTTGATGTAAGATGGCCGAGATACCATCCACGAGAACTTGTCATTGGAGATATAAGAGAAGGTGTCAAAACAAGATCCGAACTCAACAAGAAGCTATGTTCACATGCTTCATCTCGCAAATAGAGCCCAAAGACGTGTCACAAGCATTGACGACACACATTGGATTCAAGCTATGCAAGAAGAGTCAATCGGTTTGAAAGAAATAAAGTATGGGAATTAGTGCAAAGACCCATACATCAAAATGTTATTGGCACCAAAAGGGTGTTCGAAATAAGATGAACGAGGAAGGTTACGTGGTAAGAAACAAAGCAAGATTAGTAGCCAAAGGATATTGCCAAGAAGAAGGGATAGATTTTGATGAAACATTTGCCCCTGTAGCAAGATTGGAAGCTATAAGGATGTTTCTTGCCTATGCACTCACAAAGATTTCATTGTATATCGATGGATGTAAAAAGTGCATTCCTAAATGGTTTATTGGAAGAAGAAGTGTATGTTGAACAACCTCCGGGATTTGAGCAAAGACTCTTGGAGACAAGGTATACAAACTCAAGAAAGCTCTATATGGATTGAAACAGGGCACCCGAGCATGGTATGACACTTTGTCACAATTCCTAACCAAAAATGGATTCACAAAAGGAAAAGTAGATAGAACACTTTTCGAAATTCAAAACAAAAAGAGTATATTGCTTGTTCAAATATATGTGGATGACATCATTTTTGGTTCCACAAACAAAGAGTCATGTGAAAAGTTTTCAAACCTCATGCAAAGTAAATTTGAAATGAGCATGATGGGAGAGTCGACATTCTTCCTTGGACTCCAAGTGAAACAATGAAGGATGGAACCTTCATAAGTCAAACAAAATACACCGTAGATTTAATGAAGAAGTTTGGTATGGAGGAGAAGTCTTCTCAGAAAAATACCAATGAACACATCACAAAATGGACATGGATGCGGATGGCAAGCCTCAGATCAAACAAGATACTGAGCACTTATTGGATCATTGCTCTATCTCACAAAGAAGCGGGCGGACATCACCTTTGTTGTAGGTGTATGTGCAAGATTTCAATCTGCTCCAAAAGAGAGCCATATGACAAGCCTAAGAGAATATTGAGATACTTGAAAGGAAGCCAAGAAGTAGGCCTATGGTATCCAAAGGAAGGTGGATTCAAGCTAATTGGCTATTCGATTCGACTATCTTTGGATGCAGAGTGGACGGGAAAAGAGCACTTCGGCACATGTCAAATGCTAGAAACAAAATTTCTGGTTTAGCAAGAAGCAAAATTCGATAGCCACCTCAAATGGTGACGCGAGAATACATAGATGCGGGCAACCCGCAGCCCAAGTCCTATGGATGAGACAAAGAATGAGAGACTATGAAGTTGAGGAAAAAGAAATTCCAATCATGTGTGATAACACAAGTGCAATTGCAATCACTCAAAATCCTGTGTTGCACTCAAGAACAAAGCATATTGATGTCGAGATATCACTTCATAAGAGATCATGTTGAAAAGAAGGACATCATCCTGGAATATATCTCAACCGATAAACAACTAGCCGACATCTTCACAAAACCATTATGTGAGTCAAGATTTGAAGAACTCAAACATGAGTTAGGGTTAATTGAGTGAGTTAACTTTGAGAAAACTCAAAGAAAAGAAATGGAACACAAAAATTGAAAAAGAGTCAACACACAAATCACCAAGAAATCACCAGATGTCGGAAAAGACAACTACACCGAGTCGGTGATAAATTTGAGTCACTAAGAGAACTGTGAGAAGTAGAGTTAAATAAGCTAAGGGATAAGTGAATAACTTATGAGCAAAGTGACAAAAACGCAATCGTTTCGACTAAGCGGGAATGTTTTAAGGAATACGTCGGCAGAATAATGATGATGTGTACGGACATAAAGCCGCACACCAAGCTTATGATTGGATATAAATGTTTGCCGCATTAAATACGAGACATTAAATGCTAAATAAAGGCGTGCAAAATCTAAGTCGTTGATTTCGATCACATTTCAAAACCACCCGCACGTCCTTTCATAAACCATATTTAAACCATTTTCGTCCGTTTCTCTCTCTCACACACTTCCAAAACTGTTCATTTCCTTCTCTCAAAAGCAAAGGCAAAAATACTCTCGAAGCCCTATCTATCTCCAAATCGATCTTCAAGTTTTTCCTTGATATAATCCTGGAAAATGGCACCAACTTATGACTTTACCAAGTTAGGAAAGCAAATCCACACCGCTCTACGGTGGATTTCGACGGAATGGTGAAACAGGGTCCGACGACACCCTAGTGAAGAAAATTGCTGAAAAGTTGGAAACGTCCGGGCTAAAACCGTTTCTGACGTTAGAATATCCGATGACATATGTGGAGGAGGTCGCACAATTCTACGTGAATGCCGAGATTCACGATGAAGGAATAAAGTCATCTGCTTCACGGAAAGCGGTGACTATCTCTCGCGAAGATTTGGCCAAACATTGCTCACTACCGCCAGAAGGAGCATCGAGAGATTAACGGTGATGTAAACCTGGCCGATGCTTGGAAAGAAATAGCCAAGCCCGACTGTGTCTTGATAAAATGGTGTATACAAACAAACAAGAGATCTGGCCAAGGAGGATTATCACAAGTCGTTGGACATAGTTGCCAAATGTATCGACATCAAATTTGGCGGCTTTGACCAATCACAAAGGCAAAGCGATTGTAATGGCCGCAATCATCGCAGAAAAGAAGATAAACTGGGCCGAGTTTGTCTACAAAGCAGACTCTGCCCGAGCGTGGGGAACAAATCCTTCAAGGAAGATGGCACATTTGGAGGATCCCTAGGATATGGCCTAGTGATTGGCCGGCTAATGGAGGTGAAAGGAGTCCCTCTTAGACATGGGAAGGCATTCCATGTTAACAAGAGGATGTTCGAGCAAACCTCTCTCGGCGCACAAGAGAGCCTACGCCAAGAGAGCGACACAGGTGAGGGGGGAATCACCGATCCTCAAGATACAACTGTTTCCTCTCCGCCCAGAAGAAAGCGCCCAAAGAAACTACTAAGAAGACTGCTTCCCCGCAAAAAGAAAACCAAATGCTGCCCCGCCCTCGCAGCCCGAGTCACTGCCCCTACAGCCGTGTCTCCCCCCCCTGCAGCAAGCGGTCGAGAAGGACTCACAAATACCTTCTCCGATCGTCAAAAAGAGGAGAACCGAGAAGCCACGACGGCCCGCTCCTCGAAAAAGATACCAAAGACGGTCCCCGCCACCCCAGACTCGAGGACACCGTCTCGAACCGTAAATCCTCTCGTACAAACTAGGAGACGAAGAAGAATCATCAAGCGGTCCGAGCTTGAGAAACCGGGCCGAGTAAGCCACTCACCGAGCAAATACGAGATCGCTGAGAAGTAGAGTCTCCGGATGTAGTTGATGAAATGAACAGCCAAGTCTGCGAAAGGCGATCAGAGAGGCAACCCGAAGACACAAATCGTAGTTCACACAAAAAACACAAGAAGAACTGCTAGAGCGGATAGTGATGTAATGATCATATCTCCACCTTACCCGACATCCAAAATCGTCTGCGTGAGTGGAGGAAATGGAAGTTGAGTAAATCAAGGGAACAGTTCCAACGGCCGAGTTTATAGAAGAAGAAGAAGGAACTCGCTAAACTTCCTCGGACTATCCACTCGTGCTCCCAAAGACTTGATGAAGACAATCGCACGGACATCCTGCGCATTTTCAAGGAAAAGGAGAAAGAAAAGCAAGCGAGAGGAAGCCGAGGCACGTGAGAAGACAAGCATCCGCCTATCTCCACCCACGAACACACACATCCTCTCCTCGATGTCTTCTCGGCGGTGATGAGGATTCGGAGAATGTTCACGCCCGCGAAGAAGAGTTGCAAATGCAGCAAGCATTGCATGAATCGAATCCTTCACGAGCAAAGATTGATGGAGGGACCAGAGACTCCTCCGAACACACCGAAATCGATCCAATGGGAGTGGTTCAAAGAAATCGCCACCGTTGTTTCTTGCCACCACTTCCCCACTCACTCGGAAGAAGGCAATAAGGGATATGGCGATGAAACGGGATAATGGGGACCCCAGTCAAGCCAACCCCTATTGAAGGTGTTTACCACCGCCCCAACTACTGAACATACAATCGAAAAGTAAATGGGAGTTTGGAGACGAGTGACCCCATTCCAAGTCACTCACCGGTGCGCCACCGTGAGGGGAAACTCCTCCACCGCAGCTGCGGGAAGGTCGGAGGATGCTTTGCAGATGACTCCACAATGAATCAAGGAGGCGAAGTAGAGAAAATACAAAAACAAGAAGAACAACAAGTTGCCATCAACGAAGCTCGATAGCTTGAGACTGTCTCACCGAGGTGCCAACCGCTACTACGAAGGCTAATGACGCCGCCGATGCGATCGAGGCACGAGGAAGGAACAACCCGGGAGTTAACACTGGGGCGATGAAAGTGCAATCCATGGGGTTGAGACTCAATGGATGCCACCACGAAAGACCCTAAGACAACCGACACCGTCGAAAGGAGGACCAAGACCTCGCCGCAGAGAGACCGCCGGAGGTATCAAGGCCCACGGGAGGTTGAGACTTCCCGGGGTAAAGAGGTCAAGTAGAGAACATCTCTCCTGCTATCATCGACCCATCCGAGAAGGAGATAAGCGCCCTTCATGATTCCCGGGATAATCTGATGTAACCTTTCCGGGATCGGAAGCGAAGAAGAAGAAGCGAGTCATCCCCCGTGCAAATCCAAAAGACTCACCGGATGTTCCAAGCACGAGCAAGTCGATCCCAAGACTACTCGTCAAACCTTTAACTTTGATGATGAGCCACCAATGGAAATCTCATCATCGTCCGATGACGCTCGATAAGGCCGAGGACCATCTACTCAAATGGAAAAATCACCGAGACCAACGGGCTGAGAGACAAATGAGGCTCAAACAAGCGGGTCCACTTCAAAACAAACCCCACCAACAAGAGACCATCGCGCAGCTCCTCAAGCTACAAAGGGTCGATTCCTAAAAGAACTTCACGCTCACCGCTCATCATCGAACAAATCCCGGTGGGCGGTGATGAATCTTTTATAGAATCTTTTTCTTTTTCCCTGGAGGTACCGACCTCCATGAAGAGTCGAGAATGAACGCGCACGCTATCACGCATCCAGCTCCGTTTTCTCATCAGTACCATTGTTCCATTGCTTATGACTTTGATGTCAGTATGGCCATCACCGCAATGAAGAATCAATCGGTGAAGTTCGAGAGGTGTTCAAGGCACTATTTGCCGAGGTTGAACGGATGGAGAGGCATCGAGCCTCTTTGGACATGCGATCGACAACAGAGATGCCAACCTTACACCGATTTAAGAGGCATAACAAATCCGTATCGTGAATGGTGGCAACAAAGAAGAACAATGCGTGTGGAACAAGTCGATTCTTCAGGACATTGTTCAACAAGCTCGTATGGAGAGTCGAAAATGCTTTGATGCAAAAACGAAGTGAGAAAACATATTGAGCACATGCATGAAGCTCATCACCGAGATAAAGTCTGCTGCGTGAGCAAAATACGAATGATCTACGGCGTTTGGAAGAACACATGACTAGAAAATTCACGCCTTCTCATGGCCGAGATGAAGCGATTTCAAAGCAGAGTCCAACGCTACTCGATCCGAATTCGTCTCGCTTACAATGCAATGCAGACTTGAAGCGAACTAACTCGACTATCGCCAGGCTCGACTTCCCGCTTGCCAAAGATGTTCCCCGGGGTTCCTCTATCCTTTGATGATGCCAAAAAGGGGAAGAGGAATACCTTAAGCGCTAAAGAAATCAAGCATCCGGTCGAAAAGAAAGGAGCAAATGTGAAGGCAAAGACAAATTGAGGAGGAAGCACCTAAACAAAAGAAAGGAAAATCTGAGGGGGAAGGATCGGCGGATGTGACATTGATGATTGCACAAACCCCCAACAAGGTCCTCTCACACGGTGACATTATAAGCAAAGAAACTCCCTCAGTGACTCTGCCACTCCAACACTGCTATATCCATGGTGATAAGAGAAAAACAATTGAAGCGGGGATGAAGGAAGTGGAAGGAAGAATGGATGCCCGAATTATGAACATCTTGAAAAAGAACACGGAGGCATTCCGGTGAAGAGAGAGACACTTATGCCATCTCGGATGTCGGGACAGAGCCACGATCGTTGATGAATTTAAAACGCTCGAATCGAGGGATACTTTGCAAATATGTCTATGGCTCAAGCTTGGGACTTGTCTTGGGAAAAGGGTCTCACGTTATGTGAAGAAGGCGACACAGCAGTGACTACCTACCGCGATCACTCTGCTGGTCACTCCGCCGGTCACTCACCGGAAAGAAGAAGACCCCAAGACAAGATATACGCCCGCAGGGTAGAGGAAGAAACAAACAGGAGGAAGAAGCTTCAAACCTAGACCTCCGCCTCTGCCCAAAAACATTGAATACGTGGATCCGGGAAAGAAAGGAGGGATCTCTGGGTGGCTTGACCAAGTAGCAAATTTGCAAGTGGCTAAAACTAACGCCGAGTATGTAAAAAGACTAGAAGAAGAAACAAGAGACAAACTCAGCTATGGGAGGAGAGACAGAAAGAATAAGAAGAGATGAAGTCTGCCGGGAAGGCATATGAAAAGAAAAAAAAATTGAAGGGTGACGAGAGAAAAAGAGAAGAAGAGAAGAAGATCTTTGAACAAGATGAAAGAAGGAGAGACAAAAAGGAGATGAAGTGTTCTTTGTCCAACCCTTCGTGTATTTCACTATGTAAATACATACAATGTAAGTCTTCCTTAATAAAGCTATAAATTCTTTATTTTTCTCGTAGACAAATATGTACTGATACACCTTGTAAACATTGTGTAAAAGAACAAGAATGATATGATCAATAAAAGAATTGATTATGCGCATACATTCTATGTCAATACACTATCTCGTATGTATCTTTGTTGTTTGCATTTTTGAATGGTTTAAGTTTTGGCATCATCAAAAAGGGGGAAATTGTTAGGAATTTTATTGTTTAGATTTTGATGAATGCCATGTAAAACTTAGAATAGAAAGTTGGCACCCCAATTCTTGTTGTAAAATGCATTGTAACAATTAGAGTAGAGCCAAGCCAAGTGAGTTAAGTCGCCTACGCCCTAACATGCAAGAAGACAAATCAAGACTAGAAGGAAGACTCTGCTGTGAGACAAAGTGAGTATGGCAACGAAGAGTAGACGGGAACTCTCTATCAAGAAGCAAGCGGTGAGATGCGGCTAAGTGGAGTATCGATCAAGTCAACTCGAGAAAAGCCAAGTCTCAAGTTGAAGTGACAAAGAGTCATCCATGATTGGAAGTCGACTCTAAGTCACCTGGGAAAGCAAGGAAATGCGGTCAAGTCGAGATAATCAGAAAAGATCCGTTGCACAAAATCAAGAGATTTACTTAAATAAGTAATATCTCCATACCACCTTTCTCGAGTGCTCGGTCCCGAAGCGTGCAAAAGGAATGAACCAATGGGAAGCACTACACCGTGTCGAACTCTCGAAAAGGTGAAAGAACAATTCATACGAGGAAATGGCAATTCCAAGGATCGCAACAGACAAGCCAACGATCGCAAGTGACTTTCAAAAATAAGCCTATCTCTTCAACGGGCAAATTTTTGAAAGATCACTATAAAAGGCTGAGGAATGACTCTGAGAGAAAGTTACCTGAACCACGAACATTCAAGAAATCAATCTAAGTGTAACCAGAAATACTCTCAAATCATTCAAGATTAATCCTCAAGCCTACATTACGAAGCACATCAATCCAACACTCACCTGTGAAGGAAAGATAACTTCAATCAGTTGAAGAGGAAACTTTTGAAGAAAAGGGGTCTACATTCCACGAAGGATTGTAGGAAGGTTCAAGGTCGAACCAAATCTTAAGCTTTTGGAGGGCTTCGTGATCAAATCCAAAGAGCTTGAGCAAGTGAGTCAGTAGTAGCAAGGCAAACCGCCTGTGAAGAAGGCTGAGTCGTAAGAGAAGCCACCGAGTGATCAAGGCGTCTCAGGATCGAGTCCCAAAGGATCAAGTCACCGTGTGTGATCAAGACTTGTATCTGGACCTGCTACCACTTTGTAAACCGATCATTACCTAGTGGATTCCTCCAGAGTTGGAGAAGAGAGGAGTAGAAGAATTACCCCATCTTCGAACCTTTATAAAAATTTCATTGTGTCATTTACATTTCAACACTTTAATTTCTCGCATTCTTAATCGCTTATATCTCACGATAAATTTGCTATCCATTTGATAATACAAGTACTAAACCAAGCACTAAATTCTTGCTTAATCAAACTTAAGGGTGTTAAGTCTTCCAATAAAACAAAACCACAATCGAGTTAATTTAGAGCCAACAAATGAGTTATTCCATCAACAAATCGGTTGAGTCTCGTGAGAGAGATTAACTCTCTGAGTGACTAAATTGATCGTCCATCAAGGACACAAATGTGTAGTATCAACTCTGAATATTTAAAAGGACTAAATCGAAAATTTGGTAAGGTTTATTCAACCCCCCCTTCTAAACCTTACACTTACACCCCTTGGGACCTACATATGCAAATAGAGCTTCACTTCAATGTCGTACGCGCCGGAACCCACGAAGCTGTGAAAATTCAAAAATAAATAAAATTTGGCGAGCGATTGATGGGGGAGATGAACCGATTTGGGAGGAGTTACCAATTGTGGGTGAAAACTACTAATAAGAAAATGACCAACCTGCCCTTATTTGATTTAAAATAAAAAAAAGGCCACTATATCAGTCGAATCTCAACCATCTAAGATTTTAAATCTGTGGACAGGATTAATCCACACTGTCTCACCTATGGAATGTGGTCTCATTTTATCTAATTCATATATATATATATAGATATATATATATAATGTGTGTGTGTGTGTGTGTTCAAATGAGACCACCCTTTTAGGGTGAGACTGGATGGACTAATCCTATCCATTAATTTATTTTTTAAGGGTTGTAACTTTTCTTATTTTTTTATCTTTTCTCATTTCTTTTAATGTAATAAGGGTAGAATAATACTTTTATTATCCAGCGGTTCTTTTGGTATCCTTTGACTTTTTGAAAATATTTTTATGAGGTGATATTGTAACTATCAAATCTAATGTCGTTATTTTAGGAAGAAACTTTTTTTTTCAAATCTTTTCTTTTTTCGGAATTCGGTATAGTCAGTGTTCTTTTGCTGCTTAGATAGCTACTAGATAATGCATATTTAGTTAATTTGTGTTGCATTGTTTATGATAATATGATATAGTTGAGTATAACGTACTTCATATTTAGTTTTCATACACTATACAGATAGTTTCTAGATAATGCATAATTAGTTGATTGCTGCAAAGTTTGCACACATTGCATAGTAGGGTATATATACTGCATATTTAGTTTTTTACACTGCATAGATACCTTCTAGATAATATATAGTTAATTGATGTTTGTTGCATAGTTTCAACTATGCAACATCTTATAGTTATTTATGAAGTGTTCCTAAAGTATTTATGCATCATCTCCAACGCGGAAATTGATAGATTAGAGTATATAAAGTCTAGGTTAAATATACCAGTTTTAAGTTCTTCATGACTGTCAACTTCTTCTATGTTGACCATGAGAGTTTCTTGTGAAAGTATTAATATTTATTCGCTTTGAACAAAAATCATCTTCTTCTTCTTCATAATTGTTTTCTTTGTAAAATCTGCAGAACTCGTTAATGGCGTGTAGAAAGAGAAATTTCTTATGTTTGTGTTAATGGTGGAACTATGATAGAGAAAACACGATTTGATTGTTGGATTGATGACTTTTTTATTGAGATGTGTATGAGAGATGTGGCTGATTGTGCGTGATTCTTATCTCCTTCCATTTTTTGTAACCATTCTGTTTATGTCATTTTACCCTATTACCCATATGTTGATTAAATAACTGTTTTAGTGTGGTTTTTATCCATTAATCACATACATTGATTAATAGTTGGGGATGTTTGAGATTAATCCATCATTTCTCACCTGGAGTTGTGGTCTCACATGATCCTCCCCATATATATATATATATATATATATATATATATATATTTATTTTGATTTTTTTATAAGTAATTTTCTAAGGTCAATTAAAAAAGGAGAAATGAATATACATAATAATAATATTTATTATAATAATACTATCAGATTGTTTATATATCCTCTTAGGCTACATTTGGTTTAAGATTGAGATCGGGTCTGATTTATTCTCAAGTTAATATTTGGCTTTATCCAAAGGATACAATAAGACCTAATAATATTTTTTTTAAGGATTGTAGTCCTGGGTATGTGTGAGATTTGTGATTGAAGTTGGATAATAGCCAAATGGTGGTATATTACTTTTGGACCCTCTATTTAGAATTAATTTCTAAATTTACCACCACAACAATAAATGACTTTCCTTTGTCTTAGAACTCCCAACTTCCATTCTCGGGGAATGACCATTTGTATGTATGCCTTTTCAAATTTGTAGTAGCAGTATTCTCATATTTGCAGCTATCGATTCAACAACTTTTTTGCATTAGTTCTAAGTAGTTTAGCGCTTGAAAGTAGTCCAAAATATGAAAATATATCCTCTTTTACAACCACAAGTTCTATAACAAAGATTCAACCTAAGAACTCAATTTACAAGAGAGAAATCATTTACAAATGCCAAAATTCATAAAACAAAATGAAGATAAAATATAAATTAAGTTTTTGAAAGTGAGAGTTTGCGTATGAAAACAACAAAAAATGGCACGCAGAACCTAAAAAGATAAGGCACCACAAAAAAAAAGACTTGCAAATCAATGGGTATGTCTATGTTTGCTGAATCTGAAAAGTGAGTTTTACATATACTATGTTTGATTATGTTCTTTTGGGGTAGTTAGGTAATTTCAAGAAGCGAGGAAATGGGATGAAATCTAGATCCTTGGATTCACTTTGCAGGCGTGATAGTTAACCGAGCCTTACAATTTTTAAGGGCCTTGGGTGGTGGAACCAAACAAAATAAAGGGAGGGAAATAATATTAAAAGGTGTGATATCCCACATATAAACTTAAACCAAAGGTAGCCTTAGAGTACATATGAATCAAAGTTCACGTAGTTTGCTTACAATATTTGATTTAAGATGTGTCTCATGCGGTTGCTATTTCACAATACATCATGATAAATATTTTAAAAAAATTCTACCATAGTCGTTTTAACTGTCAGTTTTGGTTCTGGTCCCATTTGGCCACCCCTACCTATACAATGTCTAAACGTTTGAAAAAGCACTACACATTATTGAAATCAAGATTTCAATTAGATTGGATTTGATGGATTAATCAAATTCTGACCCTTGTTGATATCATAAGTTATCTAATGAAGTATATCACTTGTGAGTTGTTCTACATTGATTAATTAGAGGGAGCAAAAGTAATTTATAAGCTTAGCGAGCTACTCATCCTATCACCAATCAGTTTAAGGATGAAATCTCACTTGGATGGTTAGTGCTCGTATTTGGTACGGTTCAAGCATAGGTCGTACCCTAGTTCCTTGAATTTTACATGGTATTAGAGAAGACCCATGCTCGGCCTAGGTCAACCGTTTATATGATGGAGCATAGCAGAATGTGATGATTAACATATTGACGAATGCTTTTATATGATGGAGGATGGAGGACCGTGATGATAAACGAATTAACGAATGACTTACAAGTGATGGGGCTTGATGAAATATATCACTTGGGAGGTGTCTCACATTAATTAATTATATGAAAGAAGCCTAACTCATAAGCCTAGTGAGATATTCTTCATGTGACCAATTGGTTTAGCATGAAATCTCACTTGGGTGACTAGCATTCTCCTACGCCCCAAATGTGGGTTGCGTCAAGTATTGAACTTAACATTTGATGCTGTTTTTTGGTGCAGATCTCACCAAGTTAAGGTTTCTGATAAAGTTCAAGTATTCTTATTCCCAAGCGAGAATTTTCTTCTCCCAAAGCTGGAAGTCTTCTCTTGGGAACTTGCCTGCCAACAAACATTAGGGGGTCCTTGGGGGTTGCCCAAAGAGTCTCCTCCGACGCTCAAGTCAGCATGGTGAACGAGAGAGAAATATAAGATAATAAATGAATATTGAATATGAGATTATGAGTTATTAAATTACAAATAAAGAGGAAGGACCTTTATATACCTGGTTGGGGGCCAATGGGCGCGTGGGGAAAAAATGACTCTTGGGCGATTCGGACCTCGTGGGTCGGGTTATTCCATCTATAGCTGTTTGGTTATTGGGCAATTAATAAGATTAATCTAATATATAAATTAAATTATATATTAATAATAAAAGGATATTTTTGCCCCCAACATAAACCCCAGCTCCTAGGTCTTTGCGAAATATGAGCAATGCGAGAGCTAAAGTGATATCATGTTTTGCTTTTCTTGTTCTTTATCTTGTCTTGTCTTGAGATTTCTTGGCCATTCTTACATAATGACACATTTGGGAATAGAGCTTTGACCATATCTTCCAAAGGTAATATTTCTCTCTCCTCTTTAACTTCGATTTTTCTTGCTTGGTAGAACACTTAGTGAAATTTTCTTGAGAATTGAGGAGAGTGTCCATGGAGAGTTGTAGAAAGGAGTTGAGTGCATAAAGTAGTAAGGAGAGGGATGAGAGCTTGGGAGCCGAGGGAGGGTGCCCTGGAGCGTCTCCCTAGCGTGGGCAAAGGCGCCCTCCAAGTGCCCTTCCGGGATGTGACCAAGGGCGCGCTTGCGCATCTTCCAGTGCAGGGAAGGATGCGCTCCCAGGGGGTGGCCCAGCCTAGTTCGTCCTTCCTTACGTATTTAACCATCTTCTCTGGAGTTTTCTTATATTTCAGGCTAGATTTCAAATTTAGGCCTTTCTTCTATTTCGCTCGGGGGCCAGGGCATCACCGATTGTTTGGTCTCTAGTTCTGTTATTCTGTTTCCACCTTTGCCCGTGGGTTTCGATATTCCCCTTCTAGCTCTGGAGTTATGTTATGTTGGTGAGGAGAAAGTAGAGCTTCAATCAGACTCATGTGTGAGTGATGAAGTTCCCGAGGAGGAGTCCAAAGGGGACAGTACGGAAGAGGCCCATCGGCCCAAGTATCAGCCTCCGCCTGGGTGTTGAGCAGTTGTCTTGAGAGAGTTAATCAGTAAATTTTCTTCCCAGTGTCTTCGTAGATTGAGGGAGCAGTTAGGGCTCCCTTTATAGTTTTGCATTTAGGCTCTAGGGTCAAATAACATACTTACTCATCCACCCGAGGGCTTTATTACTGTATATTTGTACAACTTCACTGTTGGCTTCACTCTTCCTCCGAATAATTTTCTTGTGGAGATCTTTAGATCGATACGAGCATGTGTTGGATAGATGGTTCCATAGGCTTATGCGTGCATACAGGTATATGAGTATGCTATGCGTAAGTTGGATATGCTCGCCACTGTAGATGGATTCCACTCCATGTTCTATGCCAAGAAGTTTTGTGGGAGATACTTTCATTCATTTCTTTCCTTGCTCCCAATGCCAGTTCCTAGCGAGGCTTCCTTCTCCTGGTGAGTTGTGGAAAGAGCATTTTTTCTATGTGAGGGATAATGGTTGGGAGCTTCCCATGAGTGGGTCTCAGATGCCAAGTCGGCACGTGGTACTGCTGCTTCACGTAAGGAGATATCGGAGGTCTATAGATCAAAAGGGTTGTTTGAGAGTCTCTTGAGTGTTAGAGATTTTCTGGGTATTCATCATTATTTGCTTCCTTACATTGCTCATCACTTATGTTTGTTTACTTAATCAAGTTTTTAAATCTTCGATATTGTATCTTGTTTGCTCTTCAGGAAAGAAGATTACAGTATTGCTGAGTTGATGGCCTACAAGAAGAAGTAGAAGGCCAAGGGAAAGTATGTTGGTGGCAGGAGCTCGAGCGCCCATCCTCGGGGAGATGGCGAGCGCAGGTCGGGCCCTTCCCTACCGGATGGTGATTGACGTTCGGTTCTCATCACGGGACCGCATTAATGATGTTCCCCTTCCCGTCCTCCTACCACCAACTCTTCTAGGGGAAGACACTAAGGACGAGCCTGGTGAGGCTGCTTCTAGGACCATTAAACCCCAAGTTCTCTTTTCTGGCGGTGTGAACTCTTGCAAGGGGATTCGATCCCATTGGGACTTTATAGATTCATGCATAGGGTATACCAAACTAGGGGAGCATTCTCGGCTGATGATTACTCCCACTTTGGATCCTTTTCCTTCAAGGACATGGAGACACATCTTTATGGAGACATTTGCAAGGGTGAGCTTTGTGGTTACTTTATGCTCCATTATTCATTCTTGTTTCCTTTCATTCGGTAGGATTTATGCAAATTTTGATATAGATTTTGAACCTTGCGGCGGCATCGAGCCATCGAGGCGAGGTGGTGGAAGCGGAGAGCTGCCAACTTTGGGGTGAGGTGAAGAGCCTCAAGGCGCGCTAGTTGACATGAATGCAGATATCTGATTTGTCTAAGAAGTATGATTTGACGAAGGCTCAGCTTGAGCATGAAACAAAGATGGGCAAGGCGTTTCTTTAGTCTTCTGTTTGCGCACAATTGTTAGCCAGGAGAGGTCCGACTTGATGAAGACTTATAAGGCTTCCACAAATTATTGTTCAGAGTTATTTAAGGAGTCATTCACTTATTTTGATAGGGCAGTCCGCCATTGCCGGAAGCTGCTATGACATAGGGGGAAGGCCTATAGTGAGGAGGTGATAGGTCTTTGGATTGCAGAGTCTATGACCACGAAAAGGAAGAATAGATTGAGGCCTTGCAGGATCTTCCCAAGGGATCGGATGGTACGGGCAACAATGATGGAGAGGAGACCAGCAGTGCCAATGTTGCAGAGGAGGACGAAGCCCCCATACTTGAGTAGTGATAGTTTTTTTCGACCTAGACTGCCCTTGCTTTCAGCCCACCTTTTTAGGGCTTGCTTTCTGCACTAGGATATTGTTCTTGCTTATTATTCTGAGATGTTTCTTTGCCCCCGAGGGGCTGGATGATGTTTCGTTGCTTTGATGCTATACTCATATTTGTGTTTTTTCTTATGCATATTTGCTTCTTTAGCTTTACTTATAATATTTGCATATGATTTCTTGTTGGTGGGGACTTGTTCACAATTTGTGTGGAGATAGATCATTCCCTGTAGGAGGAAGCCTTAGTTCTTTCGGAATGGACGAAGATGTTTGTATAGATATTAGGGGCATCCTTACGCGGCCCGGAGGGGCACCCTTTAGAGCTAAAGGGGGTCTGGAGCCTATAGGGGGCGCTCTTTAGGAGCGCTTCCCATAGCTCTTGCTCCTTTCATTAGCTCGACTGTTTATTAATTTATTTCGCGCATGTGTTAATATTTTTGCCTTCTTTTTGTTGCACATTCATATGGTGTATGTTGGTGAGGAAGGGAAATTATGACGACTCATCCATGATGGAACCCCTGCCCTTCGGGCATGCCAGCTGAGGTTTATTTACGAGGACCCCTCCTGAGAGAGCCCCTCTCCTCCAGGAGTACCAGATGAGGTTTATTTACAACGACCCTCCGTGAGGGACCCATCCCCTCTGGGACTGCCGAAAGAGATTTATATACGAGGACCCCCCATGGGAGAGTCCCTCCCCTCTAGGAGTGCTGGAGAAGGTTATTTAGTAGGATCCTTTTTGGAGGAGCCCCTCCCCTCCAGGAGAGCCAGATGGGGTTTGTTAAGGAGAGCGCCCGAATGGTCACTGACTGTGGCCGTATTCGGCAATTAATTGCATGCAAGTAATCATGGCAGAAAAGTGAAAGTAATTCATTAATTATTCATAAAGTAACAAAGTTTTACGCCCCGCAGGCGGAAACAAGATAAAAATGAAACAATAATGTTTAAAGCCTCTAGGGCGAAAATAAACTAAAAAATAGATAAAGATACGAGAACCGCTAGAAAGTGGGGGATAATTGGAATATGAGGGAGCTAGCAAGGTCAGTGGCTTCTAAAGCGGTGTGGCGCTCTCATTGTATGGTCGAGGGAGCTTGCTCATCTTTAGAGTGGAGATATAACATTCCTGAGAAGTATTAATATCTGCAATAGTTTCGTCTACTCCGAACTCTGTGGGGAACTTCAGCTTGAGATGAATTATAGAGGAGATGGCCCAGAACTGATTCAGGATGGGCTTTGCCCAAATGATGTTGTACAGAGAGAGTATCCACAATGAGGAAATTGACCATCTTTATGACACGGTGTAGGGAGTCCATTCCCAACATGAGTGGTAGGTTGATCTCGCTAGTGGACTTGATTACTTCTCCGGTAAAAAGCCAATCGAAGTCTTTGAAATTAGGATGACCTATGCCAGGTCAATCTTCACCGTGTTAAATGCTTCCGGGAATATGAAATCCACAACACTGCTAGTATCCACTAAGACCCTTTTGACCACAAAGTTGGCCAACATGACAGAGATAACTGCGCTCGTTGCGGGACTTAACCCAACACCTTACGGCATGAGCTAACGACAACCATCCACCATCTGTGTCCGCGTTCCTGAAGGCACCCCTCTCTTTCAAGAGGATTTGTGGCATGTCAAGCCCTGACAAGGTTCTTCGCTTTGCATCGAATTAAACCACATGCTCCACCGCTTGTGCGGGCTCCTGTCAATTCCTTTGAGTTTCACTCTTGCGAACGTACTCCATAGGCGAGATACTTATGGCGTCCAGATGGATCTGGGTTTCCGGGATGTGGTCTTGAGTACCAAATGTAATGGGCATGCTCTTGGCTTGTTGTGATCCTTCTCTTGGAATGGATTTATTTATGGCGTCCCATTCGCTTCTTGTTGCATTCTTAGAGGGCGCTCCGAGCATCCTTCACTTCTAGCCCTCCGGAGATCATATTAATGACTCCGACTACATGAATATCACATTTTATCTCTGCGGGGATCCGAGCGATGCTGATCCTACACGGTTCTTCTTCACGTAGACTCAAGTCACGACGAAATCTACTATGATTCACATAATCCTTTAGGTAGTCCTTCTGAATGAGTCACTCGATTTCTCTTTTCAGTATGCAACAATCTTATGTAGTGCGCCCCTAATCCTGAAGGTAGAGATAGTATAGATTGGAGCGTGCTCTTGCGGGGTTATTGTTTAGTGGTTGAGGGGGATCGATGATCCCCTTCTTCTGGGCTATCAACACTTCAGCTACCGGCATATTCAAAGGGGTGAAGCCCATCCCATTTTCCTTCCTTAGATTCTTCCAGGATTGGCTCCTGTCATCTTTATTAGCTTTGCGTTTAGTGCTGACCTCAAGTTTGGTGGACTCCTCCACTTGGATGTGCTTCTCTGTCCGACTTAACTTCTCCTCCAGGTTGGAGGGAGGTTACCCAGCCAAAGATTCTTTCAGACGTTCCTGGCGAAGATTATGCTGCAATATTCCGGCCAAAGTCTCATGCTAGACGTTGGCAACTTCATTTTCTCCAAGTCCTTCATTTCTTTTATATTCTTCCCCAAATTTGGGGTATTTAGCATTTGGCGAAGCCTGGGGGAGGTCTCCCAGCCTGATTCCTCAGAGCAGCTCGAGCATCTTCTTCGAGCAGGACTTGGAGGGCTTTTCGCATCAAGAGAACTTCTTCAGTGGGCGGAGCCCCTCAGGAAGAAGGGGCGGAGCCCCTCTCGCTTGCGGCGGGGGTAACATTCTTCAAGGAGGATGAGGGCTGACCCCCCGTCTTCCAGGTGGCCGTTCCTCTTTCTGGTCTTTGGCTTAGTGGCTTGCAGCTTGGGATCCGGCTTCATACGATTGAGATAGAGTCAGCATCTTCGTGTGCTTTGGTTGTTTCTAACAGACGGCGCCAAAATGATGTTGCTTTTAGGGTAGATTACTCCAAGTTAAAATTTCTAATAAAATTCAAATCTTCTCCTCCCCAAACGGGAAGTTTTTCTCTCCCAAAGCTGGAAGTCTTTTCCTGGAAACTTACTTGCAACACCAACAAATATTACGGGTCCCTGGGGGTTGCTCAGGGAGGCCCCTCCAATGTTTAAGTCAGCACGATGGACGAGGGAGAAATATAAGACAGTAAATAAATAATGAATATGAGATTATGAGCTATTAACTTACAAATGAAACGGTCTATGGACCACATAGGAAAAAATGGCTCGTGAGTCGGGTTATTCCATCTGTAGCTCATTAATTATTGGGTAATTAATAAAATTATTTTAATATATAAATTGAATTATATATAAATAATAAAAAGACATTTTTACTCCAACAATATTATATATTAAATACAATTTCGACAAAGTTGGAAAAGGAATGTAGAATAATCACACTCCCCAAACTGACAAACCATAAGAAATTGTTAAGAGGAGGAAAGTGAGAATACACCTAAGTTTTAATATTTCTCATGTAGCTGACCAAAAAAATTGTCACGGATAATTTGATTCTCATCATTCCTTCTATCCTTTAAGTTATGGTATGTGTTGCCTTAAAAAAAATTATGGTATGTGTCCTACTAATGAACCTATTCAAAGGAATCAAAGCAATCCACGAATTCCTGATAGCGACATCACGGATTTTTAGTTACCGACGTGTAACATTATTATTTGAATGATGGAACATATAATAATAATCTTATGATTATGACTCTTCAAATTTGGAATGATTCACTAAATGATCACGAATACTTGTCAGCATGACTTCTAAATGAGAAATATTTAAATTAATATGACTCCGATTTCACTTTGTTAGAGTCTTCAATTCATGGGCAGCCTTACACATTGATTTATTAATAGACAAAGATTTGGGATAGACAGTGTCACGAGTCATTTTTGTTATACGGATCCAATCCAACTCGGTTTTTTGTAATTTTATGTACTAGTGGTATTTTTGTAATATTTTGGGGCGGTGCCATAGGATCTTCGGACCGGTGGCCTTTTTGTAATATTAGGGACCTTTAAAAGTATTAGTTTTTCCCCTGAAAAGTATTAGTAGTACATCTGAAAATATTAGTAATCCCCTTTAACAATATTAGGCAACCCTCAAAAGTATTAGGGTGCGATTGGATATACTTTCATTTTGAAAATTTTCTTTTCGCTAGAGAATAGTGAAAAAAATATTCTGATGAAAGTTTTTGGAAAATTTTGAGAGTGTGAATGGATATGTAATGATGAAAGTTGATTTAATTTAAAAATAGTAAAATAATGATTAGATGTGATTGATAGTTAGAAATGTGTGAGTGAGTGAATAGTAAAATTTGTGGGAGAATGTGTAATAATGATTAGTATTTTGTGAAAAAATGTGTAGATGTGATTGATGTAAGAAAGAATGAGAAAAAGTGAAAGTGAGATAATAGTATATTTTCTGAAAATTTTCATAAACAATCGCATTTTTGGTCAAAAAAAATTCTCTAGCGGAACGAAAATAAAATTCCGTTCATATCCAATCGCAGCCTTAGTTTTTCCCTTAAAAAAAGTATTAGCAGTTCCTTGGAAAAATATTATTAATCCGCTGGAGAAATATTAGTAACTCCTTGGGCAGTTTTTTTTAGTATTCCTCATAAAAAACATTGGTTTTTTCCCACAAAAGTATTAGTATTCTCCCTAAAACATATTAATAATCTTATTGAAAAGTGTTAGGTTTTTTCGATTAAATGTATTTTAGTATTTATCCTGAAAAAGTATTAATAGTCCTCCCAAAGTATTAGTATCCCTCCTAACAAGTATTAGCAGCGATTAACGGATATTGTTGTTGTGGTGTTATGGTTGTACGGGTCAATAGGCGAATTGACCGCGGGTCAGATATTTGGATCCGTCTGACGAATTGGAACGATTTGACAGGAGACTAACCTTTATTAATAAGTTCTCTCTTCTACACAAAAGGAAAATTTGGTCCCCGTGTTATAATTATAGCTTCGGGGGTGTGTGCTCCTCCAGCAAAATAATCAATACATAACTTCGGGGTTGAATGCTCCTCCGAGGCATAGCTCAACTGGTAAATGACTTGGATGACGTGATGTCTGTTTGCTGGCACCCACAGTGTGGTTGTTTGAATCTCTCTGGTAACGATTTACAGGGTAGAGGAGAACTTCTTGACTTCTTGTGTGGTGACTCAGTCTTGGCAGCCCAATGACCCTGACTAGTTGAGACATAACCCGCGCTTCACATCCTCCACGAAGCTCTAGGGCAAGGGCAATAGGGCCCTTAGGGATGGGGTTCATCCTTTTTAATATATTGGAGCAATTTATATTTTACCGTCTCGGAAATGAAAATAAAAATTAACCATACTCATATATCACATTGTTCTAGAAACACCATAGATAAAGATATTTTTGGTTGTACTTCTAGATTTATAATTTACACAGAACTCAATTAACTCAAATATATTATCATTTTCATACAATAATTGACAAAAATAATTTTAAATCTGAAAATGAGTGAACCAAGTGTTTTTACACCAATTACTAATGCAACGCCTATATTTAATAACAACCATAAACCTAAATAAAACCTAAACACCTCAATGCAGTTTATTTGGTTGACGTGATTTACACGATATTGCGTCAAGCCAAAAAAATTACCCAGTGCGTCCGAACGGTGGCAACTGCGGGCTTCTCTGACATCAAAATGAAAATAAAAAAACCAAAATTTACTATTTTCTGTGATAGAGATGAATCTATGAACATATACGTTCACTGCTGCGGTATTAGCTTCTGGCCCAGTCCATTAGGAAATGTTATGTTTCGGCTACTCCAAGTATTAATGAGCCCAATAAAGTTACAAGGCCATCAGTCAAACTGGCCCGTTTTCAAAAGTTCGCCTTTTTCCTCTGCAGTTCTGCTTACTGATTTTTGAGCGATGAACATTTAACAATAGTTGATTTTGAAACTTGTGGAGTATACTTTTGAAAGATGACGGAGGAGCAGCGGCGGAGCAGGAACGGAAAAAGGGGCCGCCGTGGTAGAGGGAAAATATCTCCGGTGAACTCGTCGTGAAAAATAATGAGTCTCCTTCTGTTAGTGCATCTTCTATTTCTACTGCTCCAATTAAAAGCAGCTCAAAATCGTCGTCATCTTTCATTAATCTTATTAATTTTCGCAATACCATGGAATTTAGGTTTATTATGTTGGTTTATTTTTAGTTTTTATTTTTACATTTATTGATTGGGCAGATGAAAGCTAGATTATCGGGAGGTTATTTCCGCATGATTAATGTGAAGCTCTACACTTGCAGGTATGATTTTCCGTCCATTTTTTCAATTCTTTTTAATTAGATACTTTCTTTTTAAGTGAGGATATGCAATTTGTTGTATCTTTATCAAGTGGATACATTTCTTTTTTCTAACTTCAAATGTGACTGTAATTTTAATATATATATATATATATATATATATATATATATACGCGTGTGTGTGTGTGTGTGTGTGTGTTTTTAGCTATCCTTAATTTTCTTATGCTAGAATAATTGAAGATTTTTTTTTTTTTTTCACCATTTTTGATACACAGTGGAGATGAGGCCCTGAAATACTTTAAAGAGGATCCATCATTGTTTAATGTGGTAAGTTTTCTTTGATCATTTGATGTTCTTGAGCTGGCTACAAGGGGGAAATCCTCTTTTGCGATATTATTAAGCTAGAACTTTGTTATTTGTGTTGTTAATCAATTAGCGCCAATGCGCCATAGAGAGCATGAGAACGGTCTTCAAGTTGAGTTCTATGCTTTCATATGGGGTAACTAATAAAGTTTCAATCTCTTCCATGGCTTGTGCATTCAATATTTGCAGACTTAGTAAATTTCTTTACAGCATATTTATGTTAATTCCTTCCAATTATGACTGAAGAACCAAATAAGATCCTATGTCATAATTTGCATGTTAGAAGTAGTAAAAAAGAAGTTCAATTTACACTAATTCAGATAAGAGATGATGTTTGATTGCACGCCTTGGGTTCCATAACTTTATGTTATTCTGATCAGTGCACACATATCGTCCAATCTGTTCGAAAACACAAATCTGTCTTCAGAAGAATTGTTCTCGAACTTTTAGTTGGCATTACACGTTAATACAATGGTCATTTGAGTTTATGCCACTTGAAAAGAAATACAAGTTGACCACCGTATACAAGATGCGCAGTAGACCTCATATAGTTCTGGAACTTTTTGCATAGACGGATTTGGATAATTTGGTATGACATTCCAAATGTGGACAGCAGTTTTTGCCTTTACTCTAGGCTCAGATGAAGCGGGTCAACTTCATATACCTTTTTATGTTCCTCTACTTTTAACTTCTTTATCTTTGTGTTGTTTGGTACGATAAGTGTACCGCTACCCATCCTACTCCACGGGAGGGGATCACGTGTAGTTGACGCCGGTAAACTTTAATCTTAGAAAAGGAGTCCGTTGCTAATTTTAACAAAAATATCCAGCATTAAGTTTCCATAAGTCTGTTGGTAAATCTCCATAAATTTGTCAATTAATTTCTTTTCCAACAACGTTTTTTTGACAAACGTAACGACAATTAACAATTTACCCACATAATATATTTTGTCGTTAATTTGACAACTTTAACGATGGATTTTTATCCGTCGTTGATGTAAGGCCCTTATTGCGACGAATTTAGTTTCCTTGCTATTTTTGAATTTTTTTTTTTTAAAAATAATATTCGGATTTTTTAGAAATATAAAGATGTATTACGCGATGCACAATATAAATTTAAATCAAGCCAAAAGTCAAGTAATACACAATATCAATCAATAATCATAACATGATATTGCAGTTTCAAAATCATGCTCATAATACAATGTAACTCAATAAGGTACAAATTCTAAATAAAATAAAATATAAAACACAATAATGTCTAAGAGTTGCTCTGACCGGCAATATCATCAGGACGAGTAGGCGGCTCCACAGAAGGAGGCACATGCCCAATGTGGCGCATCTCTTCCAACATCAACGAGAGATGATCCCGGAGACGTGCCTGCACACATGCCTCCACACGGGCCTCCACATGGGCGTCAAAGTCATGATATTTCTGCTCGAAGTGCTGACGTACCTCCTCCGTCACTTGTCTCCTAATGGTGTCCTCATCTACATATGATGGGACAGATGAGTGAGTCGGAGGCATGAAAGAAGCCGCCTTGGACCCGAGGCCATATATCCGTTCTTTTTTGGCTCCACCAACTACCTCCACGTACAATTGGGACATGTCCACAGCCGGTTGCTCGCTCGACTCCTCAGCTGCTATACGCACCTGTACTTCGTCCTGCATGAAAATATTCATGTTATAATTTTAAAAAATTACCATAATTAATTTTATTGTTAAGGATATCACTTACAGCGATACGCCTAGACCTCTCATCCACAAACTGGCCATTCTTCTTTGTATGAGTGTGTGCAAAAATCTCATATGCTGTTGGTGGGCGCCCATACTCTTTTTCCTGCACCCACGAAACACAAATAAGTGAGTTATATACGTTATTTGGTAAAAACTATAATAAATACATTTAAGTTTAATGAAATTAAATCTAAAGTATTACCAAATCGTGAGAGTGCTCAATGACTGAGCGAGACCCTCCGGTATGGCGAGAGCAACCATTACCAGGTCCCGGTACCTCGGTCATCCTATTTTGGCGCTGTTGTTCAGACTTAGCCCTCACATTAGGGGTATCCCAATGCTCCAACCAGCGTGGCCAATGCTTTTCCGACACACATTCTGGCCTCACTGAATGCCTTTTCTTCTTGATGCCATGAATCAAATCGCTATAGCGCTTACGAGCCTGGCGCATGAAAGCATCATGTACTAGTCGGTCAATGGTCCTGTCCCACCTACAATGCTTCTGTAAACATGCATAAATAGATAATTAATGAGAATGTAATCTTGAATCACTCAAACAAAAACTTGGCATAGTATCCCCTATAAGTTGAACAAGCCACCAGAAACAACATCAATATTTTCTAAGTTCAACAACATCAACAAACCAACATCAACATCTAAATACATGCAGGAGAAATTTGGTTAACATATAATGAATTGTACTATCACTAAAATATGAAATTTTATTAATGTACCTTAAACTCTTCGAAATACTTTTCCTTGTGAGCAATTGCCAAATTCTTCCAGGCGTATCCATCAGGTTGGATATCTTGTTGGATGATCCTCGTTATATGACGCGAGCACTTATTTCCTGGTACCAAGCTACACATACACAATTAAATTAATAAATGTCAAAAATATATAAACAAAATAATAAATGTTTAATGAAAACATATATTAAAATAAATTTTACCAGCGGTTCTCAACATGAATAGTCATCAAAGGACCATCTCCTCGTCCTCGTCCTCCGACTCGCCCACCTCTACCTCTAACTCTAGCCATCTAAAATTAGAAGGAACGGGATTTTGTTAATGTTCTATTCATGTTTAGTTTTAATTTCCTAGTTTATTTTAGAACCATTGTTTGAAAAAAAAATTCCAAATATCGCTTAAGAACTATTATGAATACTCTATTACAATACCCTAATTCATTTTAAACACACTAGTACAATATTCGCCCACCATTCAAATCACTTGATATCTTCAAATTCTTCATCATATTACCCATCCGTAAGTCACATATGTTACTCAAGATATAAGATGCATTTTATTCCCATGAGATATTAAAACTAGATTGAAGTAGACAACCTGCAAGTCTTGTTGATATCCTCCAAGATATGCCTCAGAAAAAGATATAGAAAATGAGGAAAGCCTACAAAAAAAATCATTCGTGTCTCTTTAGTCAAGTATCGAGTATCTCAATATAAGTTTCCATCTTATATAATAGACAATATGTCAGCTAACTGATCCAAAACTCCAAATAAAAAGCTCCAAACAGATGTTCTATGTTAAAAGAATTCTTCGTCAAATTTCGAATGCATCTAAATTATTTCTGTAATAACAATTTGTAAAGCATCACACATTCCCTTTTGCGAAATTTCAGCCTGCTTTTCTCCTTGGTATGCACACTTCTTAACTTACAGTTGTCTTTATGGAAGCAATTCATGATGAAGAACAGTGTGCATACCAATAATTCATGAATTGCTTCCACAGAGCTAACTGTTAGTTAAGAAGTGTGCATACCAAGGAGAAAAGCAGGGTGAAATTTCACAAAAGGGAATGTGTTATGCTTAGAACAGTAGACGCACTCAAAAACAAGCCATCACAACAAATGAACAAATCAGTAGGAAATGGAGTTGATCAACTCAGATTCATGTGTGACTCAAGAATAATTTGAAGAAATACTGCTTATATATCATTATAGTAGGAATCTTATTGTCTAGGTTGACACTTAGTTAAGTAATTCAAAGAATAAGGAAGTGCAATTTAAACATGGCCTCATAATGGACCATATGTGAAACAGATTGAGCATACAAGCATAAAAGTTAAGAACCAACTAATATTAGTCAACATCACAATTTGTCTGCTCAATGCAGAAAACAAAATGAAAAAAAAGGACGGGCACAACGAAGTGGCTTAAAGTGTGAAACTAAGAATATTAGCTAATCTTGCTGTAAGCTGATTTTGGCCTCCCAATCTAACTAATTTTTTCTGTTTCAAACTTCTGCAGCATATTGATTCTACTGGAGTATTTTGAAGTCTTACTTACTTTCACCCTGCACCAAATATGTTCCTTTTAAATACCAACGCCATTAATTAACCAATCAAATCTTAAAATTGTTGAAAATCACTCACCAGCCATTAGTTAATTAATAAAAAAATAAATAAAATGTCCCATGGATCACAAAATCTTTGTAATAAATTAAACATCTACGATGAATAAAAGAACATGTAATACCTCTGTGCTGAAAGTGTGCGTAATTCTTGGTCACGAGCTGCTATAAATTCGCAAGATCAACCTATAAGATCCAATAAAATCTATTATTATTATATATCTCAAATCTGCAATGGTTGCCAATAAGAGCATAGTCCATGTCCAAACCTCATCCTCACCAAGTTTTCTAGATACCAAGGGAGTTCACATCCGGTTGGCAAAAAGTTAAAATTTAGGAATCATCTATTAATTAGGGCTTACCAAGAAATAGGGGAATCGAGCACGCGGCTGACTGATAGGCGAGCAATGGCGGCCGACGACGGGCCTAAATGACGAGCAACGGCTGCAGGTTGGGGGGGAGCGACGGTGTGCGACAGAGGGAGAGATATAGAGAAATGAGAGAGGCGGCGGAAACAGAGTGGGGGGTTGAAATGGTGGAAGGGGGAATTTATAACAGGATTTAGCTACGGAAGTAAAACCCTTGTTAAAATAAACAAAACGACATCGTTTCCTACCAAAAAAATTACCGACAGAAAAGTCTGTCGTAAAATCGCGAGGGACGAAAAAACCGTCGCCAAGTTAGTCCATCCCTTAAGTTTAATAACGGTATGCAATCCGTAGCTAACTATCCGTCAGAATTCCGTCTCTATTTTGTCTCTAAATTGTGCACCAAAATATGGTGGGCAGTTACTACTACTTAACAACGGCTAGATTTCTGTCACAAAACCCGTCTCTCAGCCATCAATAATTGGTTGCTATATTCACTTTGATTTTAAAATCCGTGACTGTTTCGTGATTTTCTTGTAATGAGCTCTTCTTTAATCTTTACTGATTTTGGTTGTGGTACTGGTAAGAATATTTTTAAGCAGTACCTGGATAAAGAATCTTATGTCTTTTGTACTGCTTTTAAAATTCTATGTTTCCTATTATAATCAGGGGATGCTTTGCTTGCTAAAAGTGTGAAGAATAGAGTTTTCTCCTTTGATCTTGTCTCAAATGATCTTTCACTAATTGCATGCGATATGTCCAATGTATGTTGCCTAACTTTTTCCTCTACTTCTATCGGCTTTTGAGGTTGGTAACTAGAAGGAAAAGTGTCTTCACGAAGCAAACCGTGTTGTTAAGCCTCAGAATGAATGTGATATTGTCTTAACGCTTTTAACGCTCCAAAATGTTGATTTTTAAGTTCATAATGCAAGTTTTATTGGACCTGTGCAGTGGGTTGCTTTTAATAGCTGAAGTGAAAAACAGGTTCGACCCGAATACTGGAGGAGCAGACCCAAATGAATTTCTTAAAGCCATAAAGTGAACTCGGATTTACCTCAATGTCCAAGGTTTTATAATTTACTCCCTCTTTTATTTTAGAACAACGTGTATAATTCTTGCTAATAGTTATTTCTTCTGTGCAGGATTTCTCCAATAAAATGTTTATACAACACTACATACAGAAAAGGTTTGATGTTAAACTGCTGTGTTTTTTTAATTGCTTTCTTTTGTTGATCTTAAACCATGCCTTCTATTTTCTTCTGCGCAGGAGAAAACTGAGAGCTAAGGACATTAAGTTGCCTGAATTGAAACCTTGTTTGAACAAACGTCGTCGAGTTCTAATTAAACTTCCGATGGTTAAGAAATTTTGTTGCCACGAGAGAAAATATTATGAGTCGTAGGTGGAATGCATTATGTATTCATTTAATACATTGTCGTCTTGTGGTAGAAGTTTGTGCGTCTAGAGCAAGTGGCCCGTGTTCGATCTCATATAAAATTGTGTCTTCGTCTTCTTTAATTTGTTGTCTGTCTTTTTATTTCTTCAATTTGATGGATTGAGATTTCTTGTTACTCAATCTTATTCCACTTTTTATTCCATTGTATTTGATGAATGACATGTGTATAAGATGATGTCATAATTGTGCATGTCATTCATCAATACAAAGGCAATGGTCGAAACTATCATGGTGGATGTGGTTTCAGTTTTTATCCACATATTTTGTCAAATGATGAATATGGTGGTTACTGGACCATCAATTTTTGATGAAGAAATTGACAACACTATCATGGAGGTTGGTCACCTATCTTTGATACTGAATGTGACGATACAATTTCGATGGTTGCCTACAAAAAACCGCCGAAATTTGACGAGGCCGCTTGTGGTTATGACGGACCACCAATTTTGGCCAATGAAAATGAGAGTCACCATACGCATGAGTCATGCAACATGATCTTAACTCGGGAAAATTTTTGTTCAATACTAACAAGGAAATATTACCATCTAAAGACATTGGTTTTGGACTATCAATTTTGTTCAAGCCTATGGGGAGATTGATTGAAGAGAAGCTATGGACAAGAAATGGATTGTTTTGTTTTTGATCTAGCTCAAATATATTTTGATATTCGCCTTGTTTTTCCATCTCGTCCTCCTCGCGCTCCTCCATGGTTTGGCAATTCTTTGATCTCCCTTCCGATTCGAGGACGAATCGTTTCGACCCCGGAGAGAATGATGGAGATATTGATAAAGATATGATATTGTTTTATTATCTTTTAGGATTTTAGAATATATTTTAGAATATCTATATTATATTTTAGGAAGTGATTTATATGTTTAGGATTCTATTTAGTTTATTCTTTAAGTTTCTTAGAAGTTAGGAGTTTTATTGTGATAGAATTTTAATCCTATAAATACTTGCTACTTTATTATTTTTAGGGAGGTTGAATATTATTAAATTTTGAGATTTATCCCTTTTTTATTGCAATTTATGTTTTTTTGTGAAGATCCGTGTTGCTTTTGTTCGTTGCGCTCCTTGTACTTCTAATTGGAAACTCTAATTATGAAAATTTATTTCGCTTTCCTTTATATTTTCTTTGGTACAAGGCTTTCGATGACAAAAGAGGGGGAAGAAAAAGAAAAACGGGTTGGAGAACATAACATTTGTATTTACTTGCTGGCGAAAATATTAGGAAAAGAAAAAACGAAAAATACACTTTTGTAATTAGGAAAAAGAAATCCTGAAACTTTATATTGAAAACTAATGTAGTGTATTTGCTTCTCGAGCATATTTATAACGTCCCCACTCATTGTTTTTTTTAAGACAATCAAATAGAATTGTGATTTTCATTTAACTTTTTCCTCATCAAAATCTTTGAACCAAATGAAGCGATATATCATTAACTCAATAAAAGAATTAACTTAATAAAAGAATTAAATTATTAGGCAAAATTATTTTTTTAGTTCTCTAAGTGGGGCCTTTTGGAAATTTGATCATTTGTTTTCTCAATTTTGAATTCAATCCTTTAAATGGATCACAAAAACTCTGTCGGATCCGTCTCTAACTTAGTCCGACTGTTAGATGATCGACCCACGGATCCTGTGGCATTTTCGTAATATTAGCAGTGGTGTTTTAGTAGTTTTCAAGGAGTATCGGTATTAGCAGTCCTTCTTAAATGTATTAGTCGTCCTTCTAAAAAGTATTAGCAGTTCTTCTGAAATGTATTAGTAGTTCCTTGAAGAGTTTTTTTAGTATTTATCCTAAATATACTCCTGAAATGTATTAGCAATCCCTTAAAAAAGTATTAGTAGTTCCTCGAAAAAGTATTAGTAGTTCCTTGAAATAAATTAAAATTTTCTCCCGAAATGTATTAGCAGTCATTCTGAAAAGTATTAGTCGTCCTTCTAAAATGTATTAGCAGTTCTTCTGAAATGTATTAGTAGTTCCCCTGAATATAATTAAAATTTTCTCTTGAAATATATTAACAGTCCTTCTGAAAAGTATTAGTCGTCATTCTAAAAAGTATTAGCAGTTATTCTGAAATGTATTAGTAGTTCCCCGAAGAGTATTTTAGTATTTCTCCTGAATATAACTCACGAAATGTATTAGCAGTCCCTCAAAAAAGTATTAGTAGTTCCCCAAAAAAGTATTAGTAGTTCCATGGAGAGTATTTTAGTAGTTTCCCTAAATATAATTAAATTTTTCTCCTGAAATGTATTAGCAGTCCTTCTGAAAAGTATTAGCCGTCCTTCTAAAAAGTATTAGCAGTTCTTCTGAAATGTATTAATAGTTCACTGAAGAGTATATTAGTATTTCTTTTGAATATACTCCCGAAATGTATTAGCAGTCCCTCAAAAAAGTATTAGTAGTTCCTCGAAAATGTATTAGTAGTTCCCTGGATCTACCTTGAGTAACGCTTCTCAAATCGATTTTTTTTCTGTTCCATGCAAAAATTTATATGTTTGTTTTGATGCAGGTGATCAAATGGTTTTCTTCATCCTGAATGTGATAGAGGCAATCGGAGTTTTGCTGACATTCAAACCATTTTTAGTCGAACGGCGTAATAATTGAGTTACCAGTAGTGGACAATATTATTCAATAATTATTTTGTTGGAGTATTATTCACTTACTATTGAAAACAAGGATTTTTCGCAGAGCTCGAATGGTTTTTATGCAGTCCAATATTCTCGCGAAATAATTTGAGGGGGCATGGAGAAGGTGAAGGGAAAAAGGGGAGATGGTAGAGAGATGAAAGGGGAAAGTTGCAGCAGGTTGAATATTTGATTTGAGGGCTAAGGCTGAAAATGGGAAAAATCTTGCGGGTTAGAACGGGTCAACTATTGGGTCAAATTTGGGTTAGTTGGTGGGGCTCCGTCTAACGAACTAGATCTGTTAGACCGTCTGACAAGAGACCTACTCTAAATGGATTAAATTCAGACTTTTAGGGGTTATTTACTTATTTTACTGTCTGTGGTATTTGCCACAGACTTTTGTATTTATAGGGTGGGTTGGGGGGTATTTTAAAAAATAAGTGTAGGCGCCCTTAGAAAGAGTGCCTACTAGGCAGGCGCCTTTATAAGAGGCGCCTGCTGACTCAACTCTGTTTTTTTTTCTTCCGTCTGACACGTAGGCGCCAGTTTGACTGGCGCCTACAACCTGGACTTTTTTTTTTCGAAATTTAATTTTTAAATATAAAAAACACGATTTTTGGATATTACTAAATCGAAATATTACTCAATCGAAACACGATTACATAATAAAATAAACATAATTAAAAAAAATAACAAGAAAATTATATATTAAAACACTGAAATAAGATACTGCATGCCATTACAACACAAGTACGCGAAATCAGTACGCAAACAACAGGAACACTGCACGATCAAACTGACGCCTACAACCTGAATTTTTTATTTTTTTTATTTTTGAAATTTAATTTTTAAATATAAAAATACAATTTTTGGATATTACTGAATCGAAATATTACTCAATTAAAACACGATTACATAATAAAGTTTACACCATATAATTAAAAAACTGTCAGGTAATTGCATATTAAAATACTGAAATAAGATACAACATGCTATTATAACATAAGTACGCGAAGCCGATACGCAAACAACAAGAACATTCGTCAGTTTGACTGGCGCCTACAACCGAAAAATGTTCCGGTTGTTTGCGTACCGGTTATTCGCGTACTTATGTTGTAACATCATGTCGTATTTTATTTTAATATTTTAATATGTAATTTCCTTATTGTTTTAATTATGTGTTGTAGACTTTATTATGTAATCATGTTTCGATTCAGTTAGGGGTGAGCAAAACCGAACCGGAACCAAAAAATCGAACCGGACCGATGGTTTGGTTCATTTTTTTTTTGTTAAATGGTTTGGTTCAGTTTTGAATCCACTAAACCAAATTAATTTTTGGTTCGGTTTGGTGTGGTCCATAAAATGTCGGTTTGCACCGAACCGAACCGAATATATTTATTTCTATTTTTATATATTTTTTTATATTATTATTTCAATTTTTTAATTTATTATATTGTTAAATTGTAAAATAAATATAAAATATATTTTTTTAGCAAAAAAAAAACATAAAGGCCCAAAATAAAGCCCAAACCGAAAAACCGAACCGAACCAAACCGAAATAGTTTGGTTTGGTTCGGTTCGATTTTTCTAGCATTGTGGTTCGGTTTCGGTTTGAAAAAAATATAAATTCGGTTGTCGGTTTTTTGCGGTTCGTTTTGATTTTGCACCGAACCGGTCGTTTGCTCACCCCTAGATTCAGTAATATCCGAAAATTGTATTTTTATATTTTAAATTAAATCTCAAAAATAAAAAAAAATCAGGTTGTAGGCGCCAATTTGACCGGCGCCTACATGTGTCAGACGAAAAAAAAAAAAGTCCAAGTCAGCAGGCGCCTCTCATAAAGGCGCCTGCATAGTAGGCGCCCTTTCTAGGGGCGCCTACACTTATAGTTTTAAACATTCTCCAACCCACCCCAAAAACATAAAAGCCTGTGGCAAATGCCACAGACGGTAAAATAACCCGACTAGTGGATTTTTTTTAATTCAAATTTTACCTTCTAGTGGATTTCTTTTAAATCAACAGATTTGCACCCATCTTAGCAACATTGTCTGCTTAAATAAGCAAATTAATTATCTCCAATAAGCAACACAATCCACATAAAAAGGCAACATACTTACTTAGCAACATTGTCTGCCTAAATAAGCAACATATTTGTCCTTGATAAGCAACATAATTGACATAAATAAGCAACATAATTACATATATATAAAAAGATAAATCAAAGGGAATAGTTTGTGGTTGCAACATTGTCTGCCTAAATAAGCAACATATTTGCCCTCAATAAGCAACATATTTCGCACTGTGGAATGCGCCAATATTAATTGCAAGTTTGACTATGAAAGGAAAGAGAGAATTTCAGAGATATAATTTCAAACATATCCAGAAAAAAACAACATATTTGTCTTTAATAAGCTAAATATTTGTCTTCAATGAGCAACATATTTCTCACAGGGGATAAGGTCAGAGGTATGGTTTCAAACAAATCCCAAAAAATGAATGTGAACGCGCACTACCAAAAATAACTCCCATTTTTACTAATATTCAAACAAAATTACCTAGTTATCCTTAACAACCATTAATTAAATATAAACTAAAATAAAAATCAGTTAAATTTGCATCGTTAAAAAGAAGAGGTCAACACTCCAGATTTGGTCTCACGTACTTATTTAAATTATATGGACTCACCAGATCCAAATTCTATATATATATATATGTATATGTGTGTGTGTGTGTGTGTGTGTGTGTGTGTGTGTGTGGAATATTTTAGTGTTTTTAATCCCAACACAATTGTTGGATAATAGAATTTGCCGTGAATCTCATGACTATTATCTTTAAGTTTGAATAAATTATCGCGTGAGTCTTGATATATATCATAATATCTAAATATGTGGAGTATACTTTTTGATTAGGATTTAGTGATGTACTTTAAAATATTTAACTATGAATATTGATGTAATTTTTGAAGCAAATATAACATATTTAAATATAACTATCATATGCATATATAAATGTTTGATAATTCGTTTTTTTAACTGCTAGCGCTAGAGTATCTTTACCCAAATCCTATGATAGTAATACTACTCGTACTCATCCCAAATTCAATCATAAATTATATATACCCATCACTCGCAAGTGATGTAACCCTCCCAAACCCGAAAAAAAAAGTTACCCTTACCATTCCATTAGGAATCGAACAGGTGTGCGCACCCGCATCTACTCATCCATAGTCGCCCCCCCCAATTATAAACCCTGGGTCCGCCCCTGTTAATAGGTGATGGTTGTTGATTGATAGTAAATATAATGATACATGAAATTGCTTCAGTAGAAACAAATATCTCATGCCACGATAATATAAATAATACAAAAATTTGTGTGAGACCGTCTCACAGATCTAGATCCGTGAAACAGAGCCATAAATACCCGAACCCGCTAATAACCACCCAAATACCAACTGATAGTGATGCTTGGCGAGATAGCAGTTTTAGTTCCACCCAACTCTTATCCAAAATCGATTTGTCTCGATCTTTTCATTTTTCTTCTTTCTCTTCGTGAATTAAAATCGTAGTCCACCACTCCGCTCCAATTAATTACTCTTCATTTTCAACAAGAAATTAAAATTAATACAAAGAGAAACATAAGAAATTAAGACTTTAAGAGCTATTTCAACACCTGGGCCTTCTACTCTCCCACTACCTCATTTTCCGTTCATTTTCCAATTTTGTTACCTTCACATATTTTGGGGTGGTGGTGTAACACCCGAGAAAAAAAAGTGTGTTTTTAATTAGTTATATAGCCCATTAGTGAATCACTATTATTATTGGATTTATTATCCAATTACATGGCCCATGAGGAATCCGAAGGTGCTTGGGAAACTAGCTAGGGTAATTATATTAGGAGCCTTTCGTTATTAGAG
Source organism: Rehmannia glutinosa (assembly GCA_016081115.2). NCBI lineage: Eukaryota > Viridiplantae > Streptophyta > Magnoliopsida > Lamiales > Orobanchaceae > Rehmannia > Rehmannia glutinosa. The sequence goes on from CM071930.1 coordinate 26,345,313, forward strand.
TTTTATTATACCACATTAGAGAGGACAAAAAAAAAACATCCAGTTCTATTTCTCTGCTCCATCAAAGCCTCCATTGTCTACCATACAACCACGACGAAGTTTTCTTTAACGTCATGATCCCTCAATTGCCTTCCTATTTCATCCTCAACTCCTAAGGTAATTTACTTATAAATTTCGAAACCCAAGCTATACTGTTCAAATTTTCTGATGTTTTAATGTCATTCTTCATAGAGTTTTTATCGTACAATTAAAATTTCATACTAATCCGATGAGTACTTTTGTAGTTATTGAATTTTCAAACTAAGATGCCATAATTTATGTTATTCCCTATTTTCGTTTTAAAAAATCCAAAAACCTATTTATACGTATCCGAAGTTTGTGAAAATTTAATATGTTATATTATCATATGTTTATAATATTCAATTAAGATTTCATATAATTTTGAGTTGTATTTTATTTTATATGGAATTTGCATTCACGCTTTTCAAATTTTGAATGTACTTTGTTTTTTATTTATAAATTCAAGAAACCATGTATAAATACCTTCCAAATAACTGAATTTCTGATATGTTATGTATTATAATGTATAATATTGTGTGGAAAAATATCAGATAATTCTAACTTATAATTATTTAAATATTAACTAGTTTCCAAAACATTACAGTTTTAGCTATGACAAAAAGTCTAGTTTATGAAATTCAAAATGTAAAGTTAAAGAATTCTAAATATTATGTTATACTATGGTATGTGTATTATATGTAGTTAAAATTCCAGATTCAAAAGTACTATATTTATTTAAATATAATTTTTCTTCCATAGCTGTGCAGGATTTAGTGTTACATCAATTTCAGTTTCAGAAATTCAAAACCCATAGCTAAACATTTTAAATCTTCGTGAAATTTTTATATGATATCTATTTTTGAATCTATTATATACTGTAAAAATATTAAATAATTCTAGTATACGGTGTATGAAAAATACTATTCAATCCCAACTGCGCAGAGATTTGCAGTACAAGAAATCATACATATTATGACAAATTTTTGTACCATGCATATTTGTTTGTCATAATTTGTTAGTAACAGCGACGAATATTATTTTTGTCAATGAAAAATACTCTTTTATGATACCATTTATTTTCACCACTATTGATCTTATATGTCATCATTATTAGTTGTTTTTCATGACAGTTAACTGAAATCCATCACAGTAATTTATAGACAGTAGAATTTTGCCCCCAAATTTAGGAGGAAAAGCTTTCAGTGACAAATTGATTATAAGTGGTGATAACATTTGGTGTCACAACATATTTTATTTCATGACAACATAATATTTGTTATTTTTTTTAAAAAAAATAGTGACACCATTATTTCATCACCAAAATTCACATTTAGTGACGATCAATATGAATATGTCGCCATTTTATTTTAGGGCCACATATTTTGTCAAAACTTTGTCATAATTTGTTAATTAACAGTGACAAATTTTATTTTTGTCAATGAAAATTATACCTTTTGATACTTTTTATTTCCGTCACTATTGATCTTATATGTCATCACTAATGTTCATATTTTATTGCGGTTATTTGAATTCCGTCATTGTAATTTGTAAAGGTAAAATTTCTCACAAAAATATAGGAGAAAAACATTTCAATGACAAATTAATTATAATTGATGATGACATTTTGTATCCCAAAATATTTGTTTTCTTGACAAAATCAGATTTTGTCATTGATCATTTTAACAAATAGTGATATCTTTATTTCGTCAACAAAAATCATATTGTAGGTCCCAAAGGGTATGGTGTAAGGTTTAGAAGGGTGGGGTGTTGAATAAACCTTACCAACTTTTCACTTTTTATTCTTTTTAAAAATTTCAACAGAGTTGACTCGAATCAGCTAAGTCCTTGGGGGACAACTAGGTCGGCTTACTTCAGCAAAGTTACCCACTCAACAGACTGAACTGAGCTGTTGATAGTATAACTTAGCTGCGTCAGCTAACACTTAACTTTTTAGATGATTTGGTTTTATATAGCAGAAGACTTATCACCCTTGTTAATTTTAAGCACTTTTTTAACACTTGTTTTTAGCAATGTTATTATCAGTTGGGTTTGCAGTTTAACTAATAATCAATTATAAAAGTATGCAAGAAAGTAAAGTGCTGAAAGTAAATGACACAAGTAAATTTTATAGTGGTTCGAGGATGGGGTAATTCCTCTAATCCACTCTTCTCCAACTCCTGGAGGAATCCACTAAGTAATATATCAGGTTACAAAGTAGTTCTTCAGTCTAGAGACAACCTTGATCATACAGCTGGCTTCTCCTGCGACTCAGCTTCTTCACAAGACAGCTGCCTTGCTACTTCAGCTCCCTTCAAACCCTTGGAATTGATCACACAGCCTTCCAACGAGCTCAAAACTTCTGGTTCGATCTTGAACCTTACTACAACTCCTTCAAACTTGGAGTGTAGACCTCTTTTATTCTTAAAATTTTTTCTTTTTCAACTGGTTGAAGTATTCTTTCCTTCACAACACGTGTTGGATCGAGTTCCTTCGAGTTTTAGGCTTGAGTATTTTCTTGAAACAATATTTGCAGATATTACTTGCTTGAAAATTGCTTGCTAGATCGGTTTTTTTTTCTCAAATGCTTCCTCAACCTTTTATAGTGCTCATTTGAAAATTTGCTCGTTGAAGAGATATGCTATTTTCAAATGACACTTTCTTGTTCATTGGCTTGTCTTTTCTTGACCTGAAACATTGTGATGTTGACCCTTCCTCGTATTAAATGGCTCTGCAGCTTTTCAGGGCCTGGCACAAGATTCAGTGCTTCCCATTGGTTTATCCCTTTTGCATATTTCTGGGCCAAACACTTTAAGACAGGGCAGCTTGGACTTATTACTATATCGAGTAATATCCTTGACTTCCGTCCAACGGATTAATCTCAGTCGACCTGACTTGACTGTTGTCTTTACCCTTTGACTTGAGACTGCTCCATCTTTTAAGGAAAAACTCAACTGTCTGTTCAACTGGTAGACTTGGCTCATTACTGACTTGACTGACACTTTTTCAACATTTACTCAGCTATTTCTCAGCTGGATCTCCTTCAGTCGAGTCTGTGCCTTCCATCTTGACCATACTCAGTGACACACAGCCTAGTCTTCACTCTAGTCTTCCGTTGACTTCTTACATTCTTTGACATAGCTGACTTCACTCAGCTCATGCAGTCCTATCTATTACAAAGTAGGAATACAAGGAAAATGGGGTGCCAACTTCCTATTCTAAGTTTTACATGGTATCATAAAAATCTTAACAATAAATTTCCTAATAATTTCCCCCTTTTTGATGATACCAAAACTTAAATAAAAATTACAGCAAACACAAGCAGTGCAGTACAAAGAATGCATGCTTTGAATATGTCAATATTATTGATCATAGCATTCTTGTCCTTCACAAAACTGTTTACAAAATGTACTATATACACTGTATCAGAGTTTATACATACATTAAATTACAACATGTATCAGAGCAAAGTTACAAATGAGTGTCAAAGCATTATGAGATTACAAAAGCACCTACAACTATGTATTTATAGTAGAGTAAAGTACATGAAGGGGTTACAGCTGTCTTCAACACCTTGGCTGCTTCCTTCTTCTCTCTTCATCTTCAGCTCTCCTCCTGTCTTTCTTTGCTCTTCTCCTTTTCCTGTCTTCTTCTTCTTTCTTCTTCTTCTCATAAGCATGCCTAGCAGCAGGGTCATCCCTACGCTGCCTCTCTTCCCATTCGCGTGTTACTCTTTCATTCTCTGCTTTTTGCCTCCTCACAGCTTCCTCATTCTTGCACTTTACCTTAAGGTTGGCAAGAGGATCCTACCCAACCCAGTAATTTAATCCCTTTTTCTGTGGATTAGTATACTTTATGTTACTCAAGTGACACTGAGGAAGAGGCCTTGATCTGCCTCATGGCCAAAGAATAAGATCAAGATGAGGTACACTCTAACTCATCTCATTCTGATTCAAGTGATAGCGATAGTGACACAAACACTTCCTCACCCACAAATCTTTATGACTCAATTGGCAAAATGATGAAAGATTTTGAGCACATCAAAACCTCACACACACTTTTAAATGAGGAAAACAGCCAGCTAAAATGCCAAAACTCACAGCTGACTAAGGAGATGAGTACTCTGAATCACTTAGCTGATGAGAATACAAAGCCGAAGGCTGAAAATGCCAAGATCCAAACAGAATTAGCTGCTACTGAAAAGAGAGAGAAAGATCTCAAAAATGTGATTGCTTTATTTACAAAGGCCTCCAAATCATTGGATGAACTTATAATGACACAAAAATAGTGTGGAGATAAAACATGCATATGATTTGATTCCTTTGTGCATGCTCAAGCTCCTAGAGGTGATTTTGGAGAAAGGATCCTCAAGTAATGAAGGAGTCCAAAAATCCAAAACACCATATGTTGCACCAACACCCACACCAAAACATAATCACAACCATACTAGCCTTGGATATAAGTGTAGGTCCCAAGGGGTGTGAGGTAAGGTTTAGAAGGGGGGTTGAATAAACCTTACCAACTTTTCAATTTAGTCCTTTTTAAAATGTTCAGAGTTAATACTTCACAGCTGAGTCCTTGATGGACACTAAGTTAGTTAATCAAATAGAGTTAGTCACTCAACACTCGATCCGAGCTATTGATAGAGTAACTCAAATTGTTTTGACTAATGACTTAACTCGACCGTGATATGTTTTCAGCGAAAGACTTAACACCCTTGAATTTGGTTAAGTTTGTTTTAATATTTGGTTTTAGCACTTGGTTGATTATCAATTGGATAGCAAATTTATCAGCAGATATAAAAGTAATATGCATAAATTAAAGTAATCTTGAAATGTAAATGACACAATAAGTTTTTATAGAGGTTCGAAGATGGGGTAATTCTTCTACTCATCTCTTCTCCAACTCCTGGAGGAATCCACTAAGTATTGATCAATATACGAGTGGTTAATGATCCGATACAAGTCTTGATCACACAAATGACTTGATCCTTTGGGACTCGATCCGGAGATGCCTTGGTCACACAATCAAGCTTCTCGTGCGACTCGAAACTTCTTCTTCACAGGCAAAATTTGCCTTTGCTACTACAGACCCACTTGCTCAAGCTTCTTGGATTTGATCACGAAGCCCTCCAAAAAATTGAGATTGGTTCGACCTTGAACCTTCCTCTGATCCTCCGTGAAATGTAGACCCCTTGATTCTTCAAATGTTTCCTCTTCAACCGATAGAAGTTGTCTTTCCTTCATAGGTGAGTGTTGGATTGATTTCCTTCGTAATGTAGGCTTGAGGATTGAATTTGAATGACTTGAGAATATTTTTGGTTACTGATTCGAATGTTAGCTTGAATGTTCGTGGTTCGAGTAACCTTCTCTCGGTGATTCCTCGGCCTTTTATAGTGCTCTTTTAAAAATTTGCCCGTTGAAGAGATAGGCTTATTTTTAAAAGACACTTGTGGTCGTTGGCTTGTCTTGTTGCGATCCTTGGAATTGCCACTTCCTCGTATGAATGATTCTTGACTTTTCGAGTTCGACACAGTGCGAAAGTGCTTCCCATTGGTTTATTCCTTTTGCACGCTTCTCGGGATCGAGCACTTCAAGAAAGGCGATATGGAGGTATTACTTGTTTAAGTAATTCTCTTGACTTACGTGCAATGGATCTCTTTCGATTATCTCGTCTTGACTGCATTTTCTTAACTTCCCGTTGACTTGAGTCGACTTCCAATCATTGGATGACTCTTCCGTCATTTCAACTTGAGACTTGGTCATTGTCTTGAGTTGACTTGACTGATATTTCACTCAATCAGTATCTCACCGCACCTTCATCGAGTTCTGTCTTCTCTTCCTTGCCACACTCGGCTACCTTGCAGGCGAGTCTTCCTTCTAGTCTCTAGTTATCTTCTTGCATGTTCGGCATAGGCGACTTGACTAAGCTCGACCAGCCCCATCTATTACAATGCAATATACAACGAAAAAAATGGGGTGCCAACTTTCTATTCTATGTTTTACATGGCATTCATCAAAATCTAAAAATTAGTTTCCCAACAATTTCCCCCTTTTTGATGATGCCAAAACTTAAAACATTTATACAATAAAGTAACAACAAAGATACGTCACAGACGATGCGAGAATCCGCACGAATGTATGCGTAGAATCAATCTTTTATTGATCATAACATTCTTGTTCTTTACACAATTTACATAGTGTATCGAGCATAAACATAATTTAAAGTAACTATGCTGTTCTATATCTACACAAGTATAGAAATTGAATGATTTTATTCGATGTACTGAAGACTTACATAAAAATGTATTTACATAGTAAAATACATGAAGGGGTGGGCAGCAACACTTCATCTCCTTCGCTGCCTCCTTCTTTCATCTTCTTCAACTCTGTCATCTTGACCTTTTTCTCTTTTTCTCATCTTCACCGCCTTATTATTCTCATACGCCTTTCTCGGCGCTTCATCTCTTCTCTGTCTTTCTTGTCTTTCCTCCCATAGCTGAGTTTGTCTTTTATTTTCCTCTTCAATTCTCTTCACATACTCAGCATTGTTCTTAGCCACTTGCAGGTTGGCTACTTCATCAAATCCAGCCCAATAGATCCCTCCTTTCTTGCCTGGATCTATGTACTCAATGTTTTTGGGCGAGATCTGGGTCTCAAACCTCTTCCTCCACCATCGCTTTTCCTTCCTCTGCCTGGGCGTGTATTGTATCTTGGGGCCTTCTTTTTCCCAACCGAGTGACTAGCGAGTGACCAAGTGAGAGCGACCCATAGCTCTTCCGCTGTCGCCTTCTTCACATAGTTTGAGACCTTTTTCCCAGTACAAATCCCAAGCTTGAGCCATGGACATATTTGCGAAGTAACCTTCAGATGTGAGCGTCTTGAATTCATCAATAGATCTTGGCTCGGTTCCGGCATCTGAAATGGCATAGGTGTCTCTGTCTGTTGGAATGCCTCCATGTTGTTTCAGAATGTTCATAACTCTGGCATCCATCTTTCCTTCCACTTCCTTCATCCCTGCTTCAATCTTTTTCTTTTTTTTCGGCCATAGGTACTGCAGTGTTGGAGTGGCGAGTCATCGGGAGTTTCTTGATGATATCACCGTGACAAGACCTTGTTGGGGGTTTTAGCAATCATCAAGGTCACATCTTTCGAACCTTCCCCCTCAAAAAGATTTTCCTTTCTTCTCTCTTCTCACTTCCTCAATTGTCTTTTTCCCTTCACAAATTGCGTCCTCCTCCTTTTTAGCTTCGGATCCCTTCAAACCTTTTGGTATTCCTCTTCCCCCTTTTTGGCATCATCAAAGGAGAACCCCGAAACAAGCTAGCAAGCATGAAGTCTAAGCGGTGATAGCCGAGTTCTCGCTTCAATCTGCTGCGGAGTATCTTTGCCGCACGGAATTCGAGCGGGTGGCGTTGGATTCAATTTGCTACCAACTTCATCTCGGCCATGAGAAGGCTGAACTTTCGATCCATATTCTCCTCTACGCGCAGGAGCTCTTTCTTATTATATTCACGCAGCACTGTATCTCTCGTGGTGTGAGATTCATGCATTCGTCGATGTGCTCTTGCATTCTTATCTTTGCATCAGCATTCTCAGCCCGCCAGACTAGCAACTTGTTGAACAATGTCCTGAAATATCGAGCTTGTTCCATGCGCATTGTCTGCTGCTGTTGCCACCATTCCTGGATCCTGACAATTATGCCTCGCAGATTAGCGATGGGTTTGCATCTCTCACATTATCCAGCCTCATGTCCAGGTGAGGCCTGGTGCCTCTCCATCATTTCAATCTCTGCAAATATGGCTTTGAAACTTCCCGAACCTCACCATTTATTCATTGCCTCCAATGGCGGCGCAAAAGATCAAAGTCATAGTCTCTTTGGAACAATGGTGTTTGTGGGAATAACAGGATCAGGTTTATGGAAGCGCTCTCGATCTCTAGCTAATTCTTCAGGGAGGTCAGGTACCTCAAGAGAGAAGGGAAATGATTCTACAAAAGGATTATCATGGGCAATTGGAATCTGCTCAATGACAACTTGTGCTCGTGAGGTCTCCGGTGGAGTCGATCCTGCTGCGAGCTTGGGAGCCTGCGCGATTGACTCTGTTTTTGTTGTGGTCTTGTGAAAGTTGACCCGACTTTGCTGAGCCTCGTTGTCTTAATGACTTCTTCGGTCTTTGGTTTTTCCACATGAGTTGATCGTCCTCGGCCATATCAGAAGCATCATCGGACGATGATGAGATTTCCATGGGTGGCTCATCATCAAAGTTAAATGTTTGGCGAGTAGTCTTAAGGTCAAACTTGCTCGTGGTTGGAAGAACATCCTCGGCTGAGTCTTTTGGATCGGCAATAGGGGTTGACTCGGCCATCTTCACCTTCGGATCCCGAAAGGTTACATCGAGGATTATCCTGGGAATCGTGAAGAGCACTTATCTCCTTTTCGGATGGGTCGATGATAGCGGGAGGGATGTTCTCGTGCTTCGGTTTCTTTACCCCGGGAAGTCTCAATCTCCCGTTGGCCTTCATTATCTCCTGTAGTCTCAACTGCAGCGAGGCCTTGGACATTCCCTTCGACAGTGTCAGTTGTCTTGGGGTTTTCTGAGGTGGCATCCACTGAGTCTCAACTCCATGGATTGTACTTTCATTGCCCAGTGTTAACTCCCGGGCGCTTCCTTCCCCGTGCCTCAACCGCATCAACAACGCGTCATTGGCTGCGAAGCGATTGGCACTTTCACCGAGAGCGAATCATAAGCCTCGAGCCTCGTCAATGGCAACTTGCGTGTATTCGATTGTTGTTCCTTCTCCACTTCGGCTCCAAGATTCGTTGTGGAGTCACCGCAAAGACCCTCCGACCTTGCTGCAGTGGAGGAGTTTCCCCTCACAGTGGCTCACCCGGTGAGTGACTTGAATGGGGTCACTCATCTCCGGACTCCCACTGTTCCCATTGAGTATTCAACCATTGGGGCGGTGGGTAAGACACCTTCATTAGGGGTTGGCTCGACCGGGGTCCCCACAATCCCGCTTTCATCGCCAGCTCCTTAACACCTTCATCCGAATGAGTGGGAAGTGGTGGCGGCGACAACAATGGCAATATCTTTGCACCACTCCCATAGGATCAATCTCCACCGGTGTGATTTGGAGGACTCCCTGTCCTCCATCATCCTTCGCTCATGTAGGATTCTCGGATTCTTGCATTGCTTGCTGCGCTTGCAACTCTTCTCGGGGCAAAGGTAGGGTCCGAGATCCTCATCACTGTCCGATAGACGTCAATGTGAGGATGTGTATGATCGGTGGTGCCGGTGAGAGAGGCGATCTTTGGCCTTCTCATGTGCTTCAGCGTCTCTCACCGCTCTAGCCCGTTCGTTTTCTTTTCCGAATCTGCGGTATATTGATATAATTATCCTCGTCAAGGGCTTGCAAGATCGTGTCAACCTCAAGAAACCTGAAGAGTTCTTCTTCTTCGAAATGAACTCGGATAAACTCTCGGCTTCCATTTTCTCCACTCTCATGAGACGATTTTGGATGTCTGGATACAATGGAGAGTACATGATTATGTCGTCTTCATCATTCTCTTGCTGGATTTTGTTTCCAGGGATTAAGGGTAGCAGTCTTCGCTGATCGACATCCTCAGTAGCCTCTGTTACAGGCGGAGACACAACCCTGTCAATAGGTGATTCGGTTGTCTCAGCCATTCCTTGTTCCTCAGCTGTTCTGTCTACAGTTGGGTCTTCGAGTTGCCTCTACTGATCGGTCTCAGCAAACTTGACCGTTTCATCAATAACTTCCGGAGACTCTACTTCTCCAGCAGTCTCGGGTATCTTTTCCAGCTGAGTGGCAGACTCAGCTGTCTTCTCAAGCTCAGAGAGCTTGGAAATTCTTTTTCTTCTTTTTGTTTTCACCAGAGGGACATCTGGTTCTTCCTCCGGTTCGTTGAAGGTAAATGCCTTCGCAGTTGTCTTAGAGGCAGCTGCCTTCCTTGTTGTGGCAGTCCTCTTCTTCTTGATCACTGGAGAAGGGATTAACGGTTCCTTCTCCATGCGGCGCGGGGGGGAGACACGAGACACTGCGGGGGCGGGTGACTCGACTGCGAGGGCAAAAGATTTTTTTTTTCTTTGCACGCAGGGGCGCGATCTTCTTTCTTGGCAATGCGGGAGCGGCCTTCTTCTTTGGAGGAGAGGAGACAATGTATCTTCGAGGTCATCTCGATTCCCCCTCACTCGTATCAGCCCTCTTAGCGTAAGCTCTCTTCTGTGCACCGGAGAGGTTTGATCGAAACATCCTCTTGTTTACATGGAACGCCTTTCTATGTCAAAGAGGGACTCTTTTACTTCCATCATTCGGCCAATCACCAGGCCGTATCCCGGAACCTCCAAACGTACCATCCTCCTTGAAGGATTTATTCCCAATATTCTCGCAGAGTCTGCTGTATACAAACTCGGCCATTCACCTTCTTTTCTTCAATGATCGCAGCCATCACGATCAACTTAGCTTTGGACACCGGTCAAAGCTTCCAAATTTGATGTCTATGCATTTGGCAACGATGTCCGACAATTTGTGGTAGTCCTCTTTCAACAACTTCTTATTAGTCAGATAGACCACTTTCGCGGACATCGGACTTGGCTACTTCCTTCCAAGTAGTAGCCAGGTCAACATCGCCTTCATAAATCTCCGGCACTTCTTCCGCCGGAACAAGCGATGTTCGCGATCCTCGCGATAATGGTGAATCGTTTTCCATGAACAGAGGACTTGATGCCCTCATCGTGAACTTCGGCGTTCACGTGAACGTCGCGACCTCTTCCACGTAGGTCATTGGAAACTCCATCGTCAAAAATGGTTTTAATCCAGATTTTTCCAGGCTTACGTGCTATCTTCTTCACAAGGGTGTCGTCGGACCTGTTTAAGATGTCGTCGAAATCCACAAGAGACCCAATGTGGATTTGCTTTCCCAGCTTGACGAAATCATGAGTAGATGCCATTTCTAGATGTTTTACCGAACGAAACTTAGAAAATGAACTTGAGGATTTGTAGGGTTTTGAGAGAAAATTTCTTTCTTTTGCCTTTGAGAGAGATGATCGGTTTTGATAAAGTGAGAGAGAATCGGACGAAATGGTTTAAGTATGGGTCATGAAAGGGCGTGCGGGTGGTTTTTGAAATTTTGATCAAAATCAACGGCTTAGATTTTGCACGCCGATTAACCTTTAATCTCTCGTATTTAATGCGGTAGCATTTATATCCAATCATAAGCTTTGTGTGCAGCTTTTGACTGTACACGCCATAATTATGCTGACGTCATTCTTAAAAACATTCCCGCTTCGTAAAAACGATTGCGTTTTGTCACTTTGCTCATAAATGACTCAAACATTCCGTAGTTGATTTAACTCTTCTCTCTTTGCACATAAATACTCACCGTCACCTAACTCGATCGACTAATTCTCCGATCTGGTGATTCACTTAGGCCGATTTAAGAGTTCAACTCTTTTTCAAATTTTTCCTGTTTCATTTCTTTTCTTTGAGTGTTAAGTGTCAACTCACCTCAATTAACCCCAATTCATGTTTGAGTTCTTCAAATCTTGATTCACATAATGGTTTTGTGAATATGTCACTAATTGCTTATCGGTTGAGATATATTCCAAGGTGATGTCCTTCTTTTCAACATGATCTCTTATGAAGTGATATCGACATCAATGTGCTTTGTTCTTGAATGCAACACAGATTTTTGAGTGATTGCAATTACACTTGTGTTATCACACATAATTGGAATTTCCTTTTCCTCAACCTCATAGTCTCTCACCTTTGTCTCATCCATAAGACTTGGGCACAATAGTCGCCCGACTATGTATTCTCCTTTTGTGGAGGTAGCTATTGAATTTTGCTTCTTGCTAAACTAGGAAATTAGCCTATTTCCAAGCATTTGACGTGTGTCTGAGGTACTCTTCATGTCAACTCTACAACCAGCATAGTCAGAGTCTGAATAGCCAATTAGCTTGAATCCACATTCCTTTGGATACCATAAGCCAACTTCTTGGCTTCCTTGCAAATATCTCAATCTCTTGGGTCATATCATGTGGCTTTCTTTTGGGGCGATTGAAATCTTGCACATACACCTACAACAAAGGTGATGTCCGGCCTCGCTTGCTTTGTGAGATAGAGCAATGATCCATAAGTGCTCAGTATCTTGTTTGATCTACTGAGCTTGCCATCCGCATCCATATCCATTTTGATGATGTATTTATTGGTATTTTCACGAAAGACTTCTCTTCCATACCAAATTTCTTCATTAAATCTCTGGTGTATTTTGTCTGACTTATGAAGGTTCCATCCTTCAACTGTTTTACTTGGAGTCCAAGGAAGAATGTCAGCTCTCCCATCATGCTCATTTCGAATTTGCTTTGCATGAGATTTGAGAATTTATCACACAACTCTTTGTTTGTGGATCCAAAGATGATGTCATCCACATATTTTTGAACAAGCGATACTCTTCCCATCCCGACTTACAAGAGTGTTCTATCCACTTTGCCTTTTGTGAATCCGTTCTCGATCGGAATTGTGATAATGTATCATACCATGCTCACGGGTGCTGTTTCAATCCATATAAAGCCTTTTTGAGTTTGTATACCTTATCTCCAAGAGTTTTACGCTCGAATCCTGGAGGTTGTTCAACATATACTTCTTCTTCTAATAACCCATTAAGGAATGCACTCTTTACATCCATTTGATATACAATAAAGTTCTTGTGAGTTGCATAGGCAAGAAACATTCTTATTGCTTCCAATCTTGCCACAGGAGCAAAAGTTTCATCAAAATCTATTCCTTCTTCTTGGCAATACCCTTTGGCTACCAATCTTGCTTTGTTCCTCACCACGTAACCTTCCTCATTCATCTTGTTTCGAACACCCATTTAGTGCCAATAACATTTTGATGGGTAGGTCTTTGAACCAATTCCCACACTTTATTCCTCTCAAACTGATTTAGCTCTTCTTGCATGGCTTGAATCCAATGTGTGTCATCCAATGCTTGTGACACATCTTTTGGCTCTATTTGTGAGATGAAGCAAGTAAACATTGATTCTTGTTGAGTTCAGGATCTAGTTTTCACACCTTCTCTTACATCTCCAATGATTAGTTACTGGGGATGGTCTCTCGGCCATCTTACATCGGGTTGGAGTAAGTTAGGCTGAATCGATCGTCTTGCAATCGTGTCATTTTGATCAGCTCTCTCATCATCATTTAGTTAGCAGATTTTCCAAATTGTCTTGAGACTCAACTATCTCATCTTCATCCGGATTTATAATTTCACTCCAACTTCAACATAGGGACTCTTCAGCATGGTTGGTTGATTCACTTTATCACCGACTCTTCAATGTCTTCTCCATTTACGTTGGGTTCATCAAACACCACATGGATGGATTCTTCTCGTAACCATTGTCCTCTTGTTGAGCACTCTGTAGGGTTTGCTTTCACCGAGTATCCTAAGAAGATACCTTCATCGACTTTAGCATCAAAAGCCTTTAAATTATCTTTGCCATTATTATGGATGAAGCATTTGCATCCAAATATTCTCAAATATGCAACATTTGGCTTTCTCCTGTCCAAATCTCATAGGAGATTTGTCACCGTATGTTTATCATGAATCTATTTTGAGTATAGCATCTTTGTGTTTATTGCTTTAGCCCAAAATCTTTTAGCACCCTGCTTGACTAACATGGTCCTTGCTTTGCTTCTTTGAGAGTTATATTCCTTCTTTCTCGCAACTCCATTCTCACAGGAGTCCTTGCTGCAGATAATTCATGACTAATACCATTTTCAATACAGTACTGAGTTATTATACCATTGACAAACTCAGTTCCTCTGTCAGATCTTATTTTGATAATGGTTTGACTCTTCTCATTTTGTATTCTCTTCATCAGCTGTGGTAGTTTCTGCAGAGTTTCTTTCTTCTTACACATGAATATTGTCCATGTATATCTTGAGTAGTCATCTACTACCACCAAGGTGTATTTCTTCCCACTTATCTTTGGTGGTTCAATCGACCAAATAGATCCATATGTAGCAGGTGCAATATTCTTGTTGAAGATGGACATGTCTTTTCTTTGAATGATGATTTGATCTGTTTTCCCTTCTGACATGCATCACATATACTTTCCTTCTTGTATACTGAGTCTGGAAGTCCTTCCACAAGATTACTTCTTGCAAGTTTGTTAATAGTTTTGAAATTCAGGTGACTCAACTTCTTGTGCGACAACCAACTTGATTCAATTTGTGCTCTTTGCTAGCGAGACAAGTGCTTGGTGTTGCGATTGACCAATCTACCATATACATGTTCTTTTGTCTGCATCCTTGCAACACTATTTCATTAGTTGCAGCATCCTTGATTTGGCATACACCCATATTGAATCCAACATTGTAGCCTTTGTCACAAAGTTGACTTATGCTTAGCAAGTTGAAGTTGAGGCCTTCAACATATGCAACATCTGTAATTTCTAATCCATTTTTCTTGATGAATCCAATGCCTCTTATTTCTCTTGGAGCTTTATTTCCTCCAAATATGACTTTTGCACCTCTAACATCCTTGAATTTTGATAAATTTTTCTTGTTTCCTGTCATGTGTCTGGAACAGCCACTGTCCATGTACCAGGTTCCTTGGCACTCAATTGCTCCTTGAACCTGCAATCAAGGAAATTAGGTTTTAGGTACCCATACTTGCCTGGGTCCTGAGGGGTTAGTATTGTAAGATGATCCAACCAACCTATAGCCAAATGATTTGACTCTAAGGGGTTGCCATCTATCAGTGCCATAATCATAATTAATTTTGGCAAATTGCTTGGGGTTCTGTGTTCATACAACCTGTCTCTTTTTGTCAGTATGCTGTGTATGTGTTTTTAGCAATTGCCTTCTTTGGGTAGTTGTGATATCTCTGAGTGTAGTGCCTAGGTGCATATGTGTGCTAATGAAAGCTCTTATGCCTTTGGAATGGCCTTTGCTGAGTTCTAGGCCTTTGCCACTTAGGCTTATATTCCATAGGTCTTTGCTGATAGTTCACATTATTCCAATCAGCTTAGCTTGGGTATTTTCTACCATTCCCATCATATGTGTTTCTTTTATAGAATTTCTGGGACTTTTGGTAGCTCTGTTTCTTCTTTATAGAGTATCTCCCGTTTGGAGTTTCTTTGAGAACTCATTTGGATTTCTTCTCACTGTCCTCTCGAAATACTCAACTCGGCCGTTTTTCCTTTTCCTTTATAACCAAGGCCAGTTTGCTTGTGATTGTGCTTTGGAATAAATGTGTGTGCATCATTTGGAGTTTTGGATATTAGAGATATTTCATTGCTTGAAGATCCCTTTTCCAAAATCACTTTTGGAACTTGACATAGCATAGAGGAATTAAATCCTAAGCCTGTCTTGTCTCCACATTCTCTTTGACTCATAATAAGATCATCCAATGATTTGGATGCCTTAGTGAATGAGGCTATCACATTTTTGAGGTCATTCTCCCTCTTTTCTATAGCGATTATCTCTGCTATTAACTTAGCATTTTCAAATTTAGACTTTTTTTCTCATCGGCTATTTGACTTAGAGTACTCGGCTCCTTAGTCACCGTGAGTTTTGGCTCTTAAGTAAGTGTTTTCCTCATTTAGTAGTGTGTGTGAGGATTTAATGTGTTCAAAATCTTTCATCATTTTGCCTAATGAATCATAAAGATCGGTGGGTGATGAAGTGTGTGTGTCACAATCACTATTACTAGTATCCGAGTGTGATGAGTTAGAGTGTACCTCATCTTCTTAGTCGGGTTGGTTTTGTTCTTTAGCCATTAGACGGATCAAGGCTTCTTCTTCGTAGTCACTTGAGTAGTCACTTCATTACTCTCCGAGTCTGCTTGTGTCTTTTGACTTGATCAGACGATCTCTGCGCACCCAACATTGCCTTTCTCTTTTCCTTTCTTCTTTCCCCAAGACTTTTCTTTCCTCTTCATTCCTGTATTTGTTGACTACAGGATATGGGCATTCAATGGCTTAGTGACCGGGTTGCTGCGGTTCAGCCTGATTTTCAACTTTTTGATCGATTCTTTCCATCCTTGGATTGTCGGCTCTTTGATATTCAACTTTTTGATGCTCTGCTCTCTTGGGTGGTCTATCTTCCCTTGACTTGGAGGGAGCTGAGTGTCTTCTGGAGAATTCACCTTTGCTTCTTTTGTAATTCTTATTGAAGAATTTGTTAAACCTTTTAACCATCAGTGCAATTTCCTCTTGGTCAATGACTTCTTTGACCTCAACTCTCTTGCCATCCTTAACAATTAGAGCAACTGTTTTTTTGGGCACAATGTTTCCTCTTGGTCTTTTCTTCTCACCTCAAATTCGTAGGCTTTGAGATCTGAGAATAGCTCATGGTTGGATGTCTTCGATAGGTCCATGGAACGTCTCATGGCCATGACTTTCATATCCCACTCAGTTGGGAGACTTCTTAGAATCTTCATACACATTTCCTTCGTGTATATTCCTTTCCAAGTGCGATATTCATTGGTAATTTACGTGAACCGAGCATCCAAATGATCCAAGGTTTCTCCTGCAAAGCATCTTAAAGTTTTCAAATTTTTGTACAACAACAAATAGTTTATTTTCTTTGATTTTCTCTCGAGCCTTCGCAAATCAAGGTTAGCTTGTCCCAGATTTCTTTTGCCGTTTTGCATGATTTGACTTTGTTGAACATGGCTTTGTCCAAAGTTTTGTAAAGAATGTCCTTGGCCACATTGTCCAAGTTATATCTTTTCCTGTCATCATTTGTCCATTCACTCTTGGTTTTTCAACCATCGCCGTCCGGGAGTCGCATCCTCTTCTTCTTCACCGCAATGACTCTTCTTGCAAATGTGTTCACTTTTAAGATTTGGAGTGGCCCATCTTCTATCACTATCCACATCTCATCGTGTAATCTTTGATAGATGAGCACTGCATACGAATTTTCCAATCATCAAATTCTTCAATTGTGAACATAGAGATGCGTGTCAAATTTGCTTCCATGATAATAACTTTGCTGAATAAAAAAATTTTGAAAGATTAAGTGCTAAAACAAGCTTTGAAAAATTTGGAGATCTAGTTCAAGAACTAACTGTGGGAAGGCTCAATGAACCAACCGCTCGATACCACTTGTAGTTCCCAAGGGGTGTGAGTGTAAGGTTTAGAAGGGGGTTGAATAAACCTTACCAACTTTCGATTTAGTCCTTTTAAAATGTTCGAGTTAATACTTCACAACCGAGTCCTTGATGGACAAATAAGTTAGTTAATCAAATGAGTTAGTCACTCAATAGACTCGATCGAGCTATTGATAGAGTAACTCAAATTGTTTTGACTAATGACTTAACTCGACTGTGATATGTTTTCAGCGGAAGACTTAACACCCTTGAATTTGGTTAAGTTTGTTTTAATATTTGGTTTTAGCACTTGGTTGATTATCAATTGGATAGCAAATTTATCAAAGATATAAAAGTAATATGCAAAAATTAAAGTAATCTTGAAATGTAAATGACACAATAAGTTTTTATAGAGGTTCAAGATGGGGTAATTCTTCTACTCCTCTCTTCTCCAACTCCCGGAGGAATCCACTAAGTATTGATCAATATACGAGTGGTTAATAGTCCGATACAAGTCTTGATCACACAAATGACTTGATCCTTTGGGACTCGATCTGAGATGCCTTGGTCACACAAATGGCTTCTCGTGCGACTCGGCTTCTTCTTCACAGGCAAGCACCGCCTTGCTACTACAACCCACTTGCTCAAGCTTCTTGGATTTGATCACGAAGCCCTCCAAAAACTTGAGACTGGTTCGACCTTGAACCTTCCTACAGTCCTCCGTGGAATGTAGACCTCTTGATTCTTCAAATGTTTCCTCTTCAACTGATAGAAGTTGTCTTTCCTTCACAGGTGAGTGTTGGATTGATTTTTTTCATAATGTAGGCTTGAGGATTGAATTTGAATGACTTGAGAATATTTTTGGTTACAGTTCGAATGTTAGCTTGAATGTTCGTGGTTCGTAACCTTCTCTCGCAGTGATTCCTCGGCCTTTTATAGTGATCTTTCAAAAATTTGCCCGTTGAAGAGATAGGCTTATTTTTAAAAGACACTTGTGGTCGTTAACTTGTCTTGTTGCGATCCTTGGAATTGCCACTTCCCCTCGTATGAATGATTCTTCACTTTTGAGTTCGACACAGTGCGATGCTTTCCATTGGTTTATTCCTTTTGCACGCTTCGGGGATCGAGCACTTCAAGAAAGGCAAGATGGAGGTATTACTTGTTTAAGTAATTCTCTTGACTTACTGTGTAATGAGATCTCTTTCGATTATCTCGTCTTGACCGCATTTTCTTAACTTCCCGATTGACTTGAGTCGACTTCCAATCATTGGATGACTCTTTTGTCATTTCAACTTGAGACTTGGCTGTCTTGAGTTGACTTGACTGATACTTCACTCAGCTATATCTCAGCTGCACCTTCAGTCGAGTTCCTGTCTTCTCTTCCTTTTGCCACACTCACCCTTTGCAATGAGTCTTCCTTCTAGTCTCTAGTTGTCTTCTTGCATGTTCGATAGCACTGACTGACTTGACTCAGCTCGACCAGCCCTATCTATTACAATGCAATTTACAACAGAAAAATGGGGTGCCAACTTTCTATTCTAAGTTTTACATGGCATTCATCAAAATCTAAAAATTAATTTCCCAACATTAAGGGTAAAGGAAAGAAGCCATTAGAGTATGCTGAAAGGACAACTAAAAAGAAATTTAGAAATGTCCATCAGCAAACTCCAAACATAAAATACTCTGTGAAAGCTAAGCAGAGCTACCAAAAGCCCCAAAAATTTCAGTAAAGAAACACATATGATGGGAATGGTAGAAACTATCCAAACCAAGCTGATTGGAACAACCAAATGAGATATCAGTAAAGACCTATGGGATACAAGCCAAAATGGCGAAGACCGCAACCTCAGCAAATGTCATTCCCAAGCCAAAAGAGCTATTATTAGCACACTTATGCACCCAGGCACAAAACCCATCAAGCACAAAAATTCTACTATTACCCCAAGAAAGCAAATGCACAAACATATACACAGGCATACGAACAAAAGAGACAACTGTATGATCCTAAAACCCCCAAGCAATTTTCTAATGTGCACTATGATTATGAAACTGATAGATGGCAACCTCTTAGAGTCAGACCATCTGGCTATAGGTTGGTTGAAACATCTTATAGCACTAACCCTCCGATGCCCCAGGCAAGTATGGGTACCTAAAACTAATTTCCTTGATTGCGGGTTTAAGGAATACAAAGTGCCAAGGAACCTGGTACATGGATAGTGGCTGTTCCAGACATATGACAGGGAACAAGAAAAATCTATCAAAATTCAAGGAAATCAAAGGTGCAAAAGTTATATTTGGAGGAAATGAAGTTACAGGGGAGATCAAAGGCACTAGGCCTATAAAGAAGAATGGACTGGAGATCACATATATTGCATATGTTGAAGGTCTCAATTTCAATCTACTAAGCATCAGCCAACTCTGTGACAAAGGCTACAATATGGGATTCAATATGGGAGTTTGTCAAATCAAAGATGCTGAATCAAATGAAATTGTGCTACAAGGAACAAGGTAGAAAAATATGTATGTAGTGGATTGGTCAACTGCTGCACCAAACACATGTCTACTAGTAAAGAGTACAACCGAATCAAGTTGGCAGTGAAACAAGAAGCTGAGTCATCTGAACTTCAAGACAATCAACAAGCTTCCAAGAAATCATCTTGTGGAGGGATTGACCGACTCAGTATACAAGAAAGAAAGCATTTGTGATGCATGCCAGATGGGAAAGCAAATCAAGTCATCCTTCAAGGACAAGCCAAGTCCTTCTTCAACAAGGATACTGCATCTGTTGCATATGGACTTATTTGGTCCTGTTGAGCCAACTAGCATCAGTGGAATGAAATACACCTTAGTAGTGGTGGATGCTTATTCAAGATATACATGGACAATTTTCATGTGTAAAAAGAAGGAAACACTTCAGAAATTGCCTCGGTTGATGAGAAGAGTTCAAAATGAGAAGAGTCAAATCATTCTAAAGATAAGATCTCGACAGGAACCGAGTTTGTCAATGGGATTATAACTCAAGATTGTGTTGAAATTGGTATTGCTCATGAGTGTTCAATCGCTAGAACTCCACAAAGAGAATGGAGTAGCCTTGAAAGAAGGAACATAACTCTCAAGGAAGCTGCTAGGACAATGTTAGCTGAAGCTGGATTGCCTAAGAGATCTTGGGCTGAAGCCATAAATACTACATGCTATACGCAAAATATATGCATGATCAACATGCAATTAACTAAGACTCCCTATGATATTTGGACAGGGAGAAAGCCAAAGATACTTCAAGATATTTGGATGTAAGTGCTTCACCCACAACAATGACAAGGACAACTTGAAAGCTTTTGATGCTAAGGATGATGAAGGTATCTTTTTGGGATACTCAGCTGGAAGTAAAGCTTATAGAGTGCTAACAAGAGGACTACATCCACGAAAAGTCTATCCATGTTGTATTTGATGAGTCAAGTATAAATGAAGAAGTCATAGATGAGTTAGGCAATGAGAAAAAAATCACCAACTATGAGAAGAAAAATCGACAACAACGAAGAGTCCCTATGTTGATGCGGATGTGAGAGCACTCAACCCCGAGGAAGATGAGACAATTGAATCTCAAAGACAAATGGAAGGTCTCAGAATCGAATGATGATGAAGAAGTCGTTCAAGACAACTCACCGCAAGATGGCTAAATCCAAAGCAGACTTACTCCAACCAAATGTGAGATGGCTGAGAGACCATCCACCTTAGTTAATCATTGGAGATGTTAGAGATAGCATAAGAACCATATCTAGAGCTCAACATGAAGCCATGTTTACTTGTTTCATTTCCCAGTTGATTGAGCCTAAAGATGTGTCTCAAGCATTGAATGACACATTGGATTCAAAGCTATGCAAGAAGAATCAATCGCTTTGAAAGAAACAAAGTATTGGAATTAGTTCAAAGGCCTACTCACCAAAATGTCATTGGTACTAAGTGGGTATTCAGGAACAAGATGAATGAGGAAGGAACTATAGTTAGAAATAAAGCAAGATTGGTAGCCAAAAGGTATTGCCAAGAGGAAGATATAGATTTTGATGAAACATTTGTTCCTATAGCTAGATTGGAAGCAATAAGGATATTTCTTGCTTATGCTGCACACAAGAACTTCACTGCATATCAAATGGATGTGAAAAGTGCATTTATAAATGGACTTTTAGAAGAAGAAGTCTATGTTGAACAACCTCCAGGTTTTGAGCAGAAAACTATTGGAGACAAAGTCTACAAGCTCAAGAAAGCACTGTATGGATTGAAATAAGCACCAAGAGCATGGTATGACACATTGTCACAATTTCTAATTGACAATGGTTTCAACAAAGGAAAGGTTGATAGAACACTGTTCAAAATTCAACATGGAGAGAGTATACTGCTTGTTCAAATCTATGTGGATGATATCATCTTTGGATCCACAAACAAAGAGTTGTGTGACAAGTTCTCAAACCTCATGCAAAGGAAATTTGAAATGAGCATGATGGGAGAGCTGACTTTCTTTTTAGGACTTCAAGTCAAACAAATGAAGGATGGAACCTTCATAAGTGAAACCAAATATACCAGAGATTTAATGAAGAAATTTGGTGTGGAAGAGAAGTCATCAATGAAGATTCCAATGAACGCTTCAATCAAGATGGATATGGATGCAGATGGAAAAGTTGTTGATCAAACTAGATATAGAACCCTCATTGGATCATTGCTCTATTTAACAAGTAGACCAGACATCACCTTTGCAGTAGGTGTATGTGCTACATTTCAATCTGCACCAAAAGAGAGTCACATGACTACAGTTAAAAGAATCATAAGGTATTTGAAGGGATGCCAAGAAGTTGGCTTATGGTATCCAAAAGATGGAGGATTCAAATTGGTAGGCTACTCAGACTCAGACTATGCTAGATGTAGAGTGGACAAGAAAAGTACTTGTGTACTTGTCAAATGCTTGGAAATAGATTGATTTCTTGGTTCAGCTAGAAACAAAATTCAATAGCTATATCCACAGCTGAAGCAGAGTACATAGTTGTGGGCAGCTGTTGTTGCCAAGTTCTATGGATGAGACAACAGTTGAGAGACTATGACATTGAAGAAAAAGAACTTCCAATTATGTGTGATAATAATAGTGCTATTGCAATTACTCAGAATCCAGTATTGCATTCAAGAACCAAACACATTGATGTTAGATATAATTTTATAAGAGATCATGGTGAAAAGAAAGACATCACTTTGGAATACATCTCAACTGATAAGCAGTTAGCTGATATATTCACTAAGCCTGTATGCAAATCAAGACTTGAAGAGCTTAAGAATGAGCTAGGATTAATTGAGCTGAGTTAGGAGACTCAGAAGACTCAATTAGAGACTAAGAAGAGAGAAATGAAACTTAGCAAGTTTCATTTTTCAACCAAGTGAAACAGTCAAGATGAGAAATCAGCTGTATCAAGTTAGCTGACAGCTGAGTGATCTTATGTGAAGAGAGACAAAACGCAATCGTTTTATATGAGTGGGAATGTTTTTGGGCATTACGTCATGTTGTCAGAACAAAAGCTGCACACGTTTAGCCTATGATTGGATATAAATGCTGCTGCATTTGATGCGGGGAAATTAATGCGGGTTTAAAGGTTAAATCTTGGCTGTTGATTTTGTTCAAACTTTTCAAATTCTAAAAATCGTCCTCTGACATCCCATAAAAACCAAAACTCATTTTCTCTCTCTTCACAACACTCTCATCTTTAGCAAGCAAATCTAAGTTTTCTCTCTACAAAGTTCCAAAAACCCTAGCTATTCAAGCAAGATTTTGCGTTTATTTCACTGTTTGTTTTTCAAGAAAATGGATGCCTCATACGATTTTGTCAAAATGTCCGAGAAATCCACTCTGGGTCAAATGCGGATTTCGAAGGTATGCTGAAACAGGGAGCTGCAAGGCCCTGGTTCAAAAGATTGCTGAGAAGATAGAAAAGTCCGGTCTGAAGGGCTTTGTTACGATGGAGTTCTCTCATACTTACTCTAAAGAAGTAGATATGTTCTACGTGAATGCAGAGGTTCATGATGGCGAGATTAGATCATTTGTCCACAGCAAGGACATCAAAATCACTGTTGCGGACATAGCTGAGTTCTGCAAACTGCCTTCAGAAGGGCTGAAGGAAATAACTGAGAAAGACATCAACTTAGCTGCTGCTTGGAAAGAGATTGCCAAGCCTGAGTCAGCTACGAAGGCTATCTACACAGCCAAGAAGTCCTTGATCAAAGAAGATTACCATAAGTTGATGGACATCGTGTACAAGTGCATTGATATGAAGTTTGACAGCTTTAATCAGCTGTCTCGAACTAAGCTGATCGTGATGGATGCGATCATGGAGGAGAAAAATGTCGACTGGGCTGAGTTTGTTTTCAGCCGCATATGCCAGAACGTACTTAACAAGACCATTACTGATGGTGGTCTGTTTGGAGGCTCATTAGGATATGGCCTGGTGATTGGCCATCTTGTGGAGGTGAAGAGGATTGCCTTGAGGCATGGAAAGTCTTTCCATATCAATAAGAAGATGTTCAAGGCTAATATTTTTGGTGCTCAGAGGCAAGCGCATGCACGTAGAGATGACACACAAATGAGGGTGAATTAGCCGATCCGCTTTGGAAGACACAATCGCACCGCTCCCCTCCTTCTCCAAAATTGATTCAGAAGAAGAGAGCTGTTGCAACTAAGAAAACTCCTGCCCCTGCAGCCAGTCCCAAGAAAACACCTACCCCAGTATCCAAGTCCACTCAAGCTCCTGCCCCTGCAACTGAGCCAGAAATTGCATCTGCCCATGCAGCCGAGACTGAGAAGAAACCCTTAGTACCTTCTCTAGTCGTGAATAAGTGATGCTTTATTGTTCCTAGAAAGGCAGCTGCGTCCAAGAAGCAGACAACCAAAGAAAAGACTTTCACTTTCGATGATTCTGAAAATGTGGAGCCAGAAATTCCTCTGGTTTCAACCAAAATAAGAAGGTTGGTCAAGAAGTCCGAGCTGGAGAAGCTAGCTGAGTCCGGCACCCAGCTTGCATAGGAGAAGAACTGCAAACTTTGGAAGAGCAGTCGAAGGAAGCTGCTGGAGATGAAGTGGTCACCACGGAGGTGGAAAAGACTGCTGATATAGATCAACAAACTATTGAAGACTCAGCTGTTCGAGAGACAGCTAAGGAATATGGAGCTGAGACAACTAAGAACACTAAAGAAACAACTGTTCAGTCCCCTCAGACAGATGCTAGAGAACCTGAGGAGGAACATGCTCCACTCGCTACAATTCAGGAAGAGGAGGATGATGATGTGGTGATGATGTGTCCAGTTTATCCTGATATCCAGGAGAGATTGAGGGTATGGAGAAGATGGAAGATGAGTTGCTCAAGGTATCAATTTCAGAGCCCAGAATTTATTAAAGAAGAAGAGGAACTCATGAGTTTCTTGGGTGACATAGCCATTAGCTCTGCCCTTGATCCCAACTTCTGCATGACCATCCTTTATCAAAGGAAGGATGAAGAGAAAAAAAGGGGCTTGGAGAAGGCTAAGGCCATTGAAGAATCAGAGAACCCCACACTTGTCCTCTCTCAGAAGCACCAAGATTTTCTATGGACTCAACTGACAGCAGCGACAGTGACATTGAAGAGATAAACCCTGTTGTTGCAGCTGAGAAAGCAAAATTCAAACAAGTTGTTAAAGAGTCGAAAGAGTTGCACGAGCAGCAGATGCAAGATGGTCCAGGAGAGTCCTCTCAAATCTCTTCTGTATATGATGTAATGGATGTGGTGCGAACCATTGCTGCCACCATATCCCTAGTGCACTATGAAGATGGCACCAGGAAAATTGGTGATGAAGCTAAGGATGGTGAAGAAACGGGCACCTTAGCTAAGCCAACTCCTGCAGAAGGTGTTGAGACACCTGCCCAGACAACTGATCACTCAACTGGAATCATAACCAAGTCTCCGGTGTTGAGTAACCCCAATCAACTATGAAGTTTGGAGGTGAAGGAGAGAATCAAAATGTTAAGCATAGTGAAGTTAACGAAGCTCAGACGGTTCAGACTGTCTCAGCTGAGACTTCATCTGCACTGCAAGCCGATGATGCTGTTGAAGCAGCTAAGGCACAAGATGGAAGTGAGGCAATGGGAGTTGAGACTCATGGCCCTCAACATGCAATCCTAGGAGTTGAGACTTTGACGGATGCCAGTGAAGACCCCAAAGCAGCTCAGTCTACTGAAGGGATAAATGTCCAAGACCCTGCTGCGGTTGATACTACATACATGGATGACCAAGGCCCATCAACGGTTGAGACTGCTGAGGGTACAGAAGGCCTAGAGGAGGTTGAGACTTCCCTCGGTAAGAAACCTGTTGAAAATGAGCCTACTTCTCATGTGGAGGCCGCTGAAGAAGAAGAATAGATCATCACCCTTCATGATTCACAGGAAATATTGATATTAAATTCCTAGAGTCGACGCACGGCCGAGTCCACACCTATTGATACATCCAACAAAGACACAAACACGTGATGAGGATGCTCGGGCCTCTCGAGCCAAGCTAGTGACAAAGTCGCTCCAATGCGATTTGTATTGGTTGATAGGCCATCTCTAATGGCACCATCACACTCCGATGAAGCCGATGAGTCACCGAGGAATAGACAACTCAAAAGGAAGCCACAAATCGATACCGAGGAAGCCATTAAGACAACTAAGGATCGCTTAGCTCGGAAAGTAACATAGCCATAGCCAAGATGCCGATGAAGTTGAAACTGCCGAGGCACGTAGAGCTAAGAACATATTGAAGGAAAAGCGAAAGGCCCCACTAGCTCAAGATGTGGGCATCCCTATTTTCCCTGATGAACTTTTCGCGGAATATTTTCCGTTTGACGCCCAAATTCCTTTCGAAGATGAATCAGCTGCAGAACAAGCTAGATACAACGTCCAAGTACCCCCAGAAGAACTTTGAGATCCAGGTGAAACTGCAATTGTGCCCATTGGTTTCGAATTTGATGCATTATGGCTAGAGGATCAGTCCGTTGAGACAGCAGGCTTCAAAAAAACCTTTAAATCCATATGTGCTGAGTTAGAAAAGATGGAACACAACTTTGCATCATTGGACCAGAGGCTTGATAACATAGATGCCATCATCATTGGAGATATCTGAAGGACAATACTGTGTATTTGAGAATGGGTTGGACAAGTGAAGGCTTTGAGGCGTGAGCAGGTCACCTACTTCAAGTCCTTATTCGCTAAGATGGTGATTTGGAGCTCAGACAACCTCAAGTTCCAGCAGAGGCAAAAGGACCATATATTCAGGATGGATGTGTCACACAGGTCTGATATGGAGTTGCTCAAGATGCAGCACAGGAATGAAATTGAAGAATGGAGGCCAACATCGAACAACAGATTAAGGTCCTCCAGACAGGAATGAAGTTGATGACAACTGAGTCCAAAGTTCTGAGGTCTGAATTCAGAGCAGCTTACTCCAAGACCCATGACAAACATGACTCTATGAACAACAAGTTAGATTTCCTCCTGAGTGGTATGTTCCCAGGCTTAGCCCTACCCCTTGGTGATGATGCCAAAAAGGGGGAAGGAAGCTATGAAGGAGTTGAAAGAAGGACAAGGGAGTGATAAGGAGGGAAATAAAGGGGATGCAAGCAAGGGGAAATGAAGTTCTGTGAAGAAACCCCCGTTAAAAATTATGTTTGCTAAGACCCCACAACAAGGAGAAGTAACAACCTTAATCCTCAGCAGACTGCCAAAAGAGCTGACAGTTGAAAAGAAAATTGAAATGGTTGTTAAACAATCAAGAAAGGCCATGGAAGCTGAATTTGAAAAGGAGCTGAGAAGCACTCCTAGCATATAAAGGATATCAATGCAAGATTCGATGGCTCCCCAACTGGATTACTGAAGGATTCCCCAACAATAAAAGCCCCTAGAGAAATCACAACACCTAATGCTGGATCTGAACCAAGATCACTAGAGGAGTTTCAAACTCTAGAAGTTGAAGGTTATTTCAAGAATATGACTCTACCGCAAGCATGGGACTTGTACTGGGAAAAAGGTCTTGAATTGTGCAGAACAGATGAGAAGAAGCAAAGTTCCAATAGTCACTCAGCTGGAAAGGCACCAAGATGCAAAGACATTCCCAGAGGAGGAGTTGAGTCGTTTAGAGGGAGGGAAAGGTTTTGTAAGTCCAAGCGGCTACGATAATCTAGAGGGGGGGTGAACAGATTATCTCCATCTTTTCGATTTTACCCTCTTTTTCGAACCGAATGCTCAAAGACAATAATGAAGGTGAAGAATGTAAACAACACACGTCGATTTAAAGAGGTTCAACCCACCTAGGGCCTAATCCTCTACCACCCCAGTATACCCGGGATGGATTTCAAAAAGAAAAAAGATTTTATTAATTACCAAAATTAATACAACACCAACTTACAACAACACCTTGAAGAGCACCACACTCTTCTTCAACACCACCTTTGAGATTACCACAATCTCTCTTGAAGATTACCACAATCTCCAATGGCACCTTGTGAAGATTACCACAATCTTCAACCTTGAAGAATACCAAATTCTTCAACACCTCAACAAGAAGATTACCACAATCTTCTCACACCTAACACCTAGATCACCCAAGTGTGTTCTTACCATAAGAACACTCACAAGGATATCTTGTGTTGAATGATAACCCAAAAATTCAAGATTACAACTCGATAATGAATTATACAATTGAGTGCAAGTGTAATCAAGAATAACCTAGACCTCAAGGATGTGAAAGTGATAAGCTAGGCAAATTACAACAAGAATAATAACAATGAAAGACCAAGTGTTTGCTTGAGTATATCTTGTTGTGTTGTGTTGTTCTCTCTTGTTGTTGTGCTTAAAATTTTCCTCTATTTATAGGAGATGATTGATACTTGATAGGCTCCTCTTGGAATCTGATATCTACAAAAATATTGCAATTAAAATCAAGATTATAGCTGTTAGAAAACAATCCCACAAATTAAGGAAAAGTTGTCTGCTGCACAACGGTTAGAATTTTGCTGTCAAACTTAGGGCGACCGGTCGCGCACTAATAAGATTTGAAAAGAACGCAGAATTTCAACAGGGTGACTGGTCCTAAGGGGGGTCGACCGGTCGCCCTAGGGTTCGACCTGTCGCCCACCATGGTGACCGGTCACCCTGACCATTTTTAGGAGTTCTGTTTTGTGAAATGCGTTCCCAAGTACCGGTCGCCTCTTTGGTCGACCGGTCGACCTCCTAAATGAAATGTTGTCCGATTTTTGTCGTAAATAAACCTCAAGAAATACTCCGAAAAATTCGTAAAAACATTTTAAACCAATCGAGAGTATTTAGGATAACATTAGAAATATAGTTTTGATAACACATTGATACAAAATCATTAAATGTGTTGTCCAATTTGTCAAAAATAAAACTTGAAGAATTTCTCCGAAAAATATTAAAACCATTTTAAATCATTTAGGAGTATTTGGACAACCTTTAAAACCATTGTTTTGGTATAAATACAAAATCATCAAAATTATGATAAAACCATTTATCAAACAATCTCCCCCTTTTTGATGATTACAAACCAAAACAATTTTAACGAGGTCGATTTTGAAAACAAAACAATTTTACCGGTTAAAAGGAACTATCCGTTGTGAACGACAACATTCCACGCAATATAATCACAAGGATAGGAGTAGAGATATTAAACATATATAGCAAAAGCTCCCCCTATCATTATGCACAACAAGAGTAATGTAAAAGCAATCATCCACAAGCTAAAAGCTTAGCTTTTACATATTGGTCTTAAGTACAAGAGCTTATAAGCTCCCCCTGTTAACAAAACATCATTAGACAAGTATATAAGTCCATCATACAACAATTGGACTAAGTATAATGCACAACTTATGGCTTTAGGAAGCCATAGCTTATAGCTTCTTTTGTTTAGCTTAACTTAGCTTTTATGAGCTAATGAGCTTATAACATGTTTCTCCCCCTTTGGAATCATCAAAAAGAATGTTAGCACGATAAAAACATTATATAATCACATCAAAGTGCGTAACTAAACCGATGTATCGAGCTATTTGAACATTGGAGTTTATAGACCAAATAGGAGGAAAGAGTCGATCATACGACTTGTAGAAGCTTTATGAAAACTCATTTGATTTTTCAAAACATGATCTCTATAAATATACAAGGTTTTTGAAATCAAGAGAATCATGTAGGTGATGAATTTTTCATTGAGACATTTTATCGAACACTTGGTGGGCGTCAAAAATTGAAGAAGATATATATAGCCCTTGTAAATATAATCAAGCCAAGTTTTTCATCACCAAATCAGTTCAAACACACTACAATGCATCATAGATAGCAAGTTCATCACAAACATATACAATTCTCATCAAGAAAATACATATAGGCCAAGTTCTCAAGGGTTCAACCCAATTGAGATAAGGTAGTGGAATTCTTACCATTTAATAGGTAAAGACGAGCAATGATGATGATAATCAAGCCTAAATAGGTCCAAGATATGAAATGTATGCAACAAAACAAATTTGGAGTGAAATTTGTGTGCAATTTGCGAAGGGGACGAAAAATTGCCAAAAGAGCCAAAAATGGCTAAGTCTGGAAAACATACGCATTTTAAACCAAAAATCCATAAGTGCGACCGGTCGAGCTAGTGGACGACCGGTCGGCCCCTGCCTTGGTAGCCCACTGGTTCTGTTCTGTTTTTGAAATTCCGAAATTTGATCCAAAAATCCCATTTTTCGCCCCTACGTTTTGAAAACGCGCAAAATGCAAACGTAGACCTCATTCAATATACATTATGTCATAATCAAGCTCGAAATGAGGTAAAATACTCGGCGGTGAGCGATTAAAAAGTCCGCGAGTTATCTTTGAGACAGAATTAAACACATCTCAAGTTTTTTTGTTAAAACATGCAATCCCAAAATAATATCGAATCTCAATATGTTTAGTTCGATTATGACGAACCATATTTTGAAAAATAAAATTTACACCGGACTTGTTATCCCGAAAAATAATAATGTTTTAAAACTTTGAATGAACAAGTCATAAGAAGAAGTGCCTTACAAATATTTGAAAATTTCTTTTAACGACACTTTAAATAGATTCGTTGGGATTGTTTTAAGTCGAGCATATAGACATAAGGCATATAGAATATCGAGTCTAAGGAGTAATAAACGAATGAACATACCTCAAATTCGTTTGTCAATGCCTACTTCAACCTTTTGTCAATTTCCGCATTTGTAGCCATATAGGTTGAAATAGTTCGTTCTTCTTCAATGTCTCACTTCTTCTTTTGAGTGTGGAATATAATCACTTTCTTGGCATTGTTGAACTTGAATTCCAATGATCAAATTTGAGCTCCCCTTATCATGATCACCTTTAGTTCACCTTGCATTGACTTGGAAAAATATCTTGCACAAATATTCATTAGTAGCACCAAAAATATTATCAACATAAATTTGCACAAGTAAACAACCTTGCCCTTTTTCAAAACAATGAGTGTAGTATCAACTTTACCTTATGTAAAATAATTTTGCAAAAATAGCTAAGTCCATCAAACCATATTCAGGGTACTTGTATCAACCGTACAAGGCCATTTATAAAAATCATTTGACCAACAAATTTTAAACTCCGATAGACTTCTATTTAAATAAAACGATTTAGAAAATTGGATTCAACATCCATTTGGTAAAGCTTGAAATTTTCTCAAAACAAGAATGGACAAGTAAAGTGCAAATAACTTCTAAATGTGCTATGAGTGCAAATATTACATCAAAATCATTACCTTCTTCTTGACAATACCCTTAGGCTACTAACCTTGCATTGTTCCTTAAACTTGTTCCGAAATACCAAAAAAATTATGCAAAATCTCAACAAAGAATCTTGCACAAGAGCATAGTAATATCGAATGATAGAGACACTATAGCAAGTAACACATACTATGCTTAAAGAAAATCATCAAGAATATACTACACCATGTAAGTTCAAATAAGCTTATAGAAAGCTATATAAGGTCTCTTTTGAAATATGAAAATACGAGAGCACATAGTTGAGACCTCAATCACAAGAATCATATGAACAAGAGCTTTGACATAAGCATCCAAGAATAATGGCATTTATATTTGCAATAAAATGCATAACTAGAAGATCAATTTTTTTTATCAAAACAAAATATAATCCTTTAAAAATCTTGGATAAAACAAGCTATGTTAAATAATTCATTCTCAAAAATCAAAACATCCTCTTAAAGGCACTTGTATAAAATAAGCACATAGGCATATGGCACAACATGTATCGAGTCTATGAGATGAATAACAATAATGAGCGTACCTCGATAGTTCATGTTTCTCTTGATATATTACGAGTAGATAACCATATGTAGAGAGATATGTAAATCCTACACAATTCTTAAACCAAATTTTGCACAAACACAATAATACATGTGTAGGCTAAGCAATAAGAGATATCTTAAGCATGCTTGTGCCATATAACTACATAGGAGATAATAAACCACATAAGTCTAATTAGATGCACAAGAGTTTTAGAAACATCATGCAAGGTCTTCTTTTCAAAAATATTTTGAAACTCACAAATATATTGAAGACCTAAATATGAAAACTCATATTGCAATAAAGACACAAACAAAAACATGCAAAGAAAATAAAATGCATATTTAAATAGGGAGATATGGTTTACCAATTTCGCCATTTCAATGGGTTGTGCCGTTCCCATTGTTGATGGTATCTTCCCTTTTGAAAATCTTCTTGTTGATGATGGTTTCTCCAATTGCTCCATTTCCAAGCATTGTGGCCTTCCCATTTTTGAAAGTGTCTTTCTCTTGGAAAATCATCTTGTTGATGATGTCTTTGCCACTTCCAAGGATTTTGTTCATCCCATTTTTGATTATTTCCTCTTCTTGGAAAATGACTTTGTTGAAAATGTTTTCTCCTTCTTTGATCAAATGAGATGTTCATTTGATGTTTCCTTGGCGGTATGAATTTTCTTCGATTATTGTTCCGCCGGGTACCTAATATAACATTGTTTTGTGGTACCCTCAAGTGCTTGGGTCCTTTGGGATTAGTCTTGAGACTTTTAGGTCTCCAACAATAATTAGAGCTATTTCTAGCCCGACAAGTATTTACCGTATGACCCTTCTTACCGCAATAAAAGCAAGTAATATTACTAACATGTATAGGAACTCGATTCATTTTCATATGATTTATACCATTAGGCTCATGATCAAGTTTACTATTCAAATTATTACAATCATAAACATTCACAACATTGGGCAATTTATTGGTACTCAAGTTGGATTTTGATAAATCATTTTTCATGCAATTAATATCCTCAACAAGAGTACTATTTTGTTTTTCAAGGTTTCTAACCTTGTCAAGTGTGGTGGTGTGAGCACATGATAGTGATTCATAGGAAGTAAATAAACTATCCTTTTCATTTTTCAAAACATTGAATTCCTTTTTCAAATTTTTGTACTTAACTAGTAAATTTTGGAATTCATTTTGAAGATCATCAAAATCATTTTGCAAATCACTGTATTCATTTTGAATGACAATATCATAGGAAGTAGAGGGTTTAAGACATACCTCGTTTTCTTCTTCGATGCCCATAAAACATTGTTCGACTACTTCATAGTTGGAGGTTGTAAAAGGCTTGTTCCTTAGATTTGAACTTGTATCCCTTTGAGAAGTAGATGCTTTTGTTTGACTCCTTTCACTTGCAAATACTCCATAGATGGCTTCTAATTTTTGCCATACTTCATGTGCCGATCGAATTCCTACAATATGTTCATATTCCAAATTAGTAAGTGAACAATACAAAATATTGAGAGCTTTACCATTTAAGGAGATGGTTTTCTTTTCTTCATCATTGAGCTCCTTGAGAGCTTTGGAGGTGTATGGTGTGTCTTTCATTGGAATGGATTCTCCATTGATGATGAGGTTCCAAATACCGAACCCGCAACCTTGTAAATAGCATTCCATTCTTTCTTTCCAAAATATATAATTTTTGGAATCAAATAGAGGTGGCTTGGTGGTGGAGGTGCCAGAAAGTTGAGCTTCGTTCTTAGCCGACGATCGTTCCTCTTCACTCGCGATGTGAAACGAGCTTGCCAAAGAGTTTGGCTCTGATACCACTTGTAAGTCCAAGCGGCTACGATAATCTAGAGGGGGGGTGAATAGATTATCTCCATCTTTTCGATTTTACCCTCTTTTTCGAACCGAATGCTCAAAAACAATAATGCAGAATGTAAACAACACACGTCGATTTAAAGAGGTTCAACCCACCTAGGGCCTAATCCTCTACCACCCCAGTATATCCGGGATGGATTTCAAAAAGAAAAAAAGATTTTATTAATTACCAAAATTAATACAACACCAACTTACAACAACACCTTGAAGAGCACCACACTCTTCTTCAACACCACTTTTGAGATTACCACAATCTCTCTTGAAGATTACCACAATCTCCAACGGCACCTTGTGAAGATTACCACAATCTTCAACCTTGAAGAATACCAAATTCTTCAACACCTCAACAAGAAGATTACCACAATCTTCTCACACCTAACACCTAGATCACCTAAGTGTGTTCTTACCACAAGAACACTCACAAGGATATCTTGTGTTGAATGATAACCCAAAAATTCAAGATTACAACTCGATAATGAATTATACAATTGAGTGCAAGTGTAATCAAGAATAGCCTAGACCTCAAGGATGTGAAAGTGATAAGCTAGGCAAATTACAACAAGAATAATAACAATGAAAGACCAAGTGTTTGCTTGAGTATATCTTGTTGTGTTGTGTTGTTCTCTTTTGTTGTTGTGCTTAAAATTTTACTCTATATATAGGAGATGATTGATACTTAATAGGCTCCTCTTTGAATCTGATATCTACAAAAAAATTGCAATTAAAATCTAGATTATAGCTGTTAGAAAATAATCCCACAAATTAAGGAAAAGTTGTCTGCTGCACAACGGTTAGAATTTTGCTGTCAAACTTAGGGCGACCGGTCGCGCACTAATAAGATTTGAAAAGAACGCAACAAAATTTCAACAGGGTGACCGGTCCTAAGGGGGGTCGATCGGTCGCCCTAGGGTGCGACCGGTCGCCCACCATGGTGACCGGTCACCCTGACCATTTTTAGGAGTTATGGGAGTTCTGTTTCGTGAAATGCATTCCCAGGTACCGGTCGCCTCATTGGTCAACCGGTCGACCTCCAAAATGAAATGTTGTCCGATTTTTGTCGAAAATAAACCTCAAGAAATACTCCAAAAAATTCGTAAAAACATTTTAAACCAATCGGGAGTATTTAGGATAACATTAGAAATATAGTTTTGATAACACATTGATACAAAATCATTAAATGTGTTGTCCAATTTGTCGAAAATAAAACTTGAAGAATTTCTCCGGAAAATATTAAAACCATTTTAAATCATTTAGGAGTATTTGGACAACCTTTAAAACCATTGTTTTGGTATAAAAACAAAATCATCAAAATTATGATAAAACCATTTATCAAACAGGTTTGGAAGTGGTGGAAGAGGCAGAGGCACTCCACCATAGCCAAGACCTAAGGATACTAGGTTCATTAATCCACACAAGAAAGGGATCAATTGTTGGGCTGGCTACGATGCTCTTGATAACCTTGAAGTGGAGCGCAAGAATGAGGAGGCAAGAAGAAGACAAGAGGCTGAAAATGAAAGATCTATGAGAGAATGGGAGGAAAGGCAGTGAAGGGAGGACCCTACTGCGAAGAGAGATTATGAGAAGAAAAAGAGGGAAAAAGCTGAAGAAGATGAAAGAAGAAGGAAGCAGCCGTGGCATTGAAGACGGATATAACCCCTTTAATGTATTTTACTTAACTGTAAACACAAGTTTTGTAAGTTTCCCATTTTACTCTGATATCTATTGTATTTTTGTACAATTAGAAACTCTGATACATTGTAATAGATAGTATAGCTCAGATACAGTGTGTAGAGTATACTATGTAAACAACTTTGTAAAGTACAAGAATGATATGATCAATAAAATTGACATATTCAGCTCATACATTCTTTGTTACTGCACTGCGTACTTAGCTGTAATGTTTATTTAAGTTTTGACATCATCAAAAAGGGAGAAATTGTTAGGAAATTTGTTATTAGATTTTGATGATGCCATGTAAAACTTAGAATAGGAAGTTTGCACCCCATTTTTCTTGGTTTCATTGGTAATGCATAGGACTGCATGAGCTGAGTGAAGTCAGCTATGTTGAAGAATACAAGAGTCAACTGAAGACTGAAGTGAAGACCCAACTGTATGTCAGCTGAGTGTAGTCAAGATGGAAGGCGCATACTGATCAAGAAGAGATCCAGCTGTGGGAGAACTGAGTAAAGGATGAAGAAGTGACAGTCAAGCCAATTAAGAGCCAAGTCTGCCAGTTGAACTGACAATTGAGTCATTCCTAAAAGGTTGGAGCTGACTCAAGTCAAAGGAGTAAAGGCAACTGTCAAGTCAAGTCTACTGATATTAATAGTCAAGGATATTACTTAAAATAGTATTTGCGTCCATGTTGCCATGTCTAACAGTGCTCATCCTAGAAGCGTTTCTAATGGAATAAACCAATGGGAAGCACTGAGCTTATGCTAGGTCCTGAAAAGCTGCAAACATCATTTAATACGAGGAAATGTCACCATCACTAGTTGCAAATCAAGAAAATACAAGCCAATGAACAAGAAGTGTTATTTGAAAATAGCCTATCTTTTCAACGGACAAATTTTCAAATAAGCACTATAAAGGCT
The DNA here is from genome assembly GCA_016081115.2 of Rehmannia glutinosa. Lineage (NCBI taxonomy): Eukaryota > Viridiplantae > Streptophyta > Magnoliopsida > Lamiales > Orobanchaceae > Rehmannia > Rehmannia glutinosa. Next base: position 26,381,329 of record CM071930.1, read on the forward strand.
GAGGAAGCAAGCGAGAGAAGCAGGCTAATCACAATAAATTCTAAGAGATTTTACAAGCAAGCAAGCAAACTTGCAAATATTCTCTCAAGATTTCTAAGACATTCCTCAAGCCTAAAATCGAAGAACTCGATCCAACACATTCAGTGAAGGAAATAATACTTCATCGAGTTGAAGATGAAACAACTTAAAGAACTTAAGGGGTCTACTCTCCAAGGTTGAAGGAGATGTAGTAAGGTTCAAGGTCGAACCAGAAGATTTGAGCTCGTTGGAAGGCTGTGTGATCAATTCCAAGGGTTCGAAGGGAGCTGAAGTAGCAAGGCAACTGTCTTGTGAAGAAGCTGAGTCCCAAAAACAACCAGCTGTGTGATCAAGGCTGACTCGGACTGAGAACTACTTTGTAACCTGATCTGTAACTTAGTGGATTCATCCAGGAGTTGAAGAATAGTGGATTAGAGGAATTACCCATCCACAAACCACTATAAAATTTTCTTGTGTCATTACTTACAACACTTTACTTTCCTGCATATTTTGATATAGGTTGTTTAAGTTAATATTGCTAAACCTAGCTAATAATAACATTGCTAAAAACAAGTGTTAAAAACAAGTTTAAAACTTCAAGGGTGATAAGTCTTCCACATTGAACAAAACTAAATCAATCGAAAAGTTAAAGTTAGCTGACCCACCTGAGTTATACTATCAACAACTCAGTCAAGTCTGTTGAGTGGGCAACTTTGCTCAAGTAAGCCAACTTAGCTGTCCCCCAAGGACTTAGCTGATTTGAGTCAACTCTGTTAAAATTATTTAAAAAGGACTAAATTCAAAAATTTGGTAAGGTTTATTCAACCCCCCTTCTAAACCTTACAACTCACCCCTTGGGACCTACAACGAGCTATGGTGAATTAAGTGAGTCTAAGCTATGATGTAACCAAGCAACTAGTAGAACTTACGAAGCAAGTACAATTATTGGTTGTCCAATGTAATCAAGCTATCACCCCGACTGATGAGTCTTGTGGTATTTGTGGTGGATTTGTCCATGGTGCCAATGTTTGTAATGTTATCATTGATCAATCGATCGACGGGACAGAACAAGGCAATGATATTCAAGGATTTCAACAAATGCCTCATAATGTTCCCTTCTCTCAGACTTACAATCAGGGATGGCATAATCATCCAAAATTTGGTTGGGGAATTCACAAAAAGCATCACAAATTCTTTCTAGGCCTACATAGTTTCAAGGGCAACCCTCAAACCAACCTCAACTCTCTTCCATTGAAGATAGCTTGAATGCCTTTATTCAAGTTAGTCAACAAACTCAAGAAGCTAATAATAGATGATTCGAGTCCCCGGAGGCTTCATTAGCGTATTGAGACTCAAGTTGATCAATTGGCTACTCAAGTCGGTGAGATAGCTCAACATGTGTTTCAGAAGGAGAAATTATCAAGTCAACCAGCACAAGTTCAATCCATTACAGACCATCATTATGATGATCTTGAGAACAAGATTTCAAATGACGCATTGGATTGACCTTACACAAGGAAACTTCATACATGCCTCCAATTCATATCCTATTTGATTGAATGCGGAAGTCTCTGAAAATACGAGTGATATCTTGAAGCAAAAATTACCATCCAAGCAACGTGATCCAGGTAGTTTCATTATCAATATTTGTTCGACCGCTAAACACCTATAAAAGTCTAACAATCCTCACAAGAGAACGAGATCAATTGTAGGGTAGCAAGTTAACCACAAGTCGTCTATCAAGGAAGACTTAGCCGTCAAATAATTATTATGCAACACAATAGACAGAAAATAAAACCTAAACACTCTAATCAGATTTGTTGGTTTTAAATAAACTAAAAGAAAACAATTAAAAAGATGAATTAAAACTAAGCACGAGTAAACTTGGAGAAAAAGATATGGAAGAAAGTCTAGGATTATTGATTCATCTCATCAAACTTGCAAGCAGAATATCAATTAATTGGTGTTTTGCATGTTTTTGAGTATTATTTTTGTGTGTTTTTGTTTTATTTTGTGTGTGATTATGCACATTTCCGTAGCTTTAAGTATTGGTTATAGTGTCGAATGTTACATAGGGTGTTTTTGTCATTTTTATAGGTTATGATGAAAAGGAGGATCGAAAACGGATGAAAAATGGAGAAAACGGGCACAAAGACAAACATCGGCCAAGAGCAGGGGCGCGGGCGCGGGCGCGCAAAACACCGCGCAGCGCGCGCGGGTGCGCGCGGTGTCATGCTGAACACGAAATTTCTGATTTTTTTCCGATTTTTGGCTTTTCCACCTTGTTTAGGACTCTAGGCTTATAAATAGGACATGGGGAGCCCCTATTTTTGACACACCTTCATTCATAGCACTTCTAAACTTTAGTTTTTGGTATTTTTCTTACTTTTCATCATTGGGATTGCTTAGATTCTTCCCCTTGAAGTTACTTTGCTTCTTAATCAAAAAGTAAGATTTCTTCATCTTTTTTGTCTGATTTTAATTGTTGGGTGATTATTATTTTTGCATGATCATGTTTATGATTGTTTTCTTTCCTTCAATTGAGATTATGATCCCATCCCCAAGCATGAACTAATTTCCTTGTTCTAGGATTAGGATGATTTGATTCAAACAAACAAGCATGGGTATTAATTGATCTGCTTTCCTGAGTAAATTGTTTTACTTGTTGATTGATTGTTTGGCCAACTCTTGATTGTTTAAGGGGATAATTGAGATCGATCGAAGATATTATACCTGAATTAAATTTATTCTGGGGGTTAGATATGAATCAAAAATGTATTATCTAACCCAAGGATTAATGAAAATATCAAATTATGTTGGGATCGCCTAATGCGAATACGAGAGTTATCGATCTAGACCTAGTCTTTACATGATTGTTATATTTGTTAACCGCATGATCAATTAATTGATATTCTGCTTGCAAGTTTGATGAGATGAATCCATAATCCTAGACTTTCTTCCATATATTTTTCTCCAAGTTTACTCGTGCTTAGTTTTAATTCGCATTTTTAATTGTTTTCTTTTAGTTTATTTAAAACCAACAAATCTGGTTAGAGTGTTTAGGTTTTATTTTCTGTCTATTGTGTTGCATAATAATTATTTGCCGGCTAAGTCTTCCTTGAGAGACGACTTGTGGTTAACTTGCTACCCTACAATTGATCACATTCTCTTGCGAGGATTGTTAGAATTTTATAGGTGTTTAGCGGTCGAACAAAATTTTGGCGCCGTTCCACCGGTAATAATTATTTTCCGTGTTTTTAGTTTAGGATTTCTTCTTGTATGCTTTTTGATTTTTACCCTTATTCCACCGGTACGTTTGATTTGTTTTCCTAAGTTTGTTTATGCAAGGTCGTAGGAATATCAATCTGGAGCTTGCACCTTTCGTAGACGACATTCACCGCATTCCGAGACATATAAGGAACAAGGGGGACGATTCTTCAGTTAGTAGCGAGGATTCTTGAGACCACATTCCAAAGGACGAACAAACAGACGGGCCATCAATGGGTGACAATCAAAACAAAAAACGCAGAGGCACGCCAGCCTTCGATGCATGAGTTCGCGTGCCCAGTCATCAGAACCGCGACCTCTTGCATCACTCTGGGACAAGCAACATGGAATTATGAGCTAAAAAATATACACTTCAATCAGTTACCGTCTTTTTATGGAATGCCCATTGAAGATCCTCTCAACTTCATTCGGGAATTCTATTCTATCATTCAAACTTTTCCTCTGTAGGATTTGAATGAGGATCAACTAAAGATGCGCTTCTTTCCATACACTCTGAAAAATCGGGCAAAAACATGGCTTATGTCTCTACCTCCCAACTCTCTTACCACTTGGCAGGCGGTGTACAATAAGTTCATGGGCAGGTACTACTCTCATCGGAAAACTTCGGATCTACGAGGTAAGATAGCTACATTATGTCAAATGGAAGGTGAACCTTTTCATGAGGCCTGGGATCGCTTCAAAGATTTACAGAATAAATGCCCACATCATCACTACCCATTGGAATTGTTAAACCAATTTTTCTGTGACGGATTATCACATAACTTTGAATATATGGTTGACAATGCTGCTGGGGGTGATATGGGTGTGCACACAGCCCATGACATTTATGATATTCTAGAGATGATGAGTGATAATTCCCAACAAAAAAGTGCTTGAGGCAAATGGGCTACCGTGAATGAATAGCACCAAGTTACGATGTGACAAAACAATTGGCTGAGTTGACTAAACAAGTTCAATTGTTGGCTACACGGGGGCATCCATCTTGTTAGATAAATCTTTTTATCAAGATTTTGATGATTATGTTTAGATGAGTCTTTATACCAAAACAATGTTTATAAATGTTGTCCAAATACTCCTAAATGATTTAAAATGTTTTTACTAATTTTTGGAGTATTTCTTAGTATTTATTATTCGATAAAAATGGACAACACTTTTGATGGTTTTGTTTAAATTGGTTTTTACACCAAAACAATGTTTATAAATGTTGTCCAAATACTCCCAAGTGATTTAAAATGTTTTTACTAATTTTTTGGAGTATTTCTTGAAGTTTATTTTTGATAAAAATTGGACAACATTTCAAATTGGAGGTCGACCGGTCGCCGCACAAGAGGTCGACCGACTTGAAGAGTTGAAAAATGAAATGCGAGCAAACAAAACAAATTCTCGTGAAAAAAGAGGGGGACCGGTCGCACCCCGCACAACCCCTACCTGGATCGCACTATTTTCATTCAAACGTTCGAAATCTTATACAGGGCAACCGGTCGCCCTATGTAATCTTTTGACAGTAAAATTTGTACCGTTGAACTCCTTGACAACAAGATTTGCTTTTCAATTTTGTATAATATTTCTACATCTTGTGATCCTCTTTTTGTAGACAAAAGTGAAGAAGAAGGAGCCTATGTTGGTGAAGACTTCCCTATAAATAGAGGATGAATTAAAGACACAAGATACAACAACACAAGCAATCAAACAACAAGAAATCTGCAAATTTCCAAGCCTTCATATTCAACACTCTTGTTGTATTTATAACCTAAGTATTTCACTTTCACATCTTGAGGTCTAGGCTTTTCTTGATTACACTTGCACTCAAATTGTAATATTCATTATTGAGTTGTAATCTTGATTTTTGTCATCATTCAACACAAGACATCCTTGTGAGTATTCTTGCGAAAGAATACACTTGGGTGATCTAGGTGATAGGTGTTTCAAGAGTGTGGTGCTCTTGAGGTATTGAAGAATTTGGTATTCTTCAAGGTTGAAGACTGTGGTAATCTTCACAAGGTGCCGTTGGAGATTGTGGTAATCTTCAAGAGAGATTGTGATAATCTCAAAGGTGGTGTTGTAGAAGAGTGTGGTGCTCTTCAAGGTGATGTTGTAAGGTGTTTTATTAATTTTGGAAATTAATAAAATCTTTTTTCTTTTTGAAATCCATCCCTGAGATATCTTTGGGGTGGTAGAGATTAGGCCCTAGGTGGGTTGAACCTCTATAAATCGACGCGTGTTATTTACATTCCGCACCTTTATTATTGTCTTGGCGTAATTGATTCAAAAAAAAGGGTAAAATCGTAAAGATGGAGATAATCTATTCACCCCCTCTAGATTATCGTAGCCGCTTGACTTACAAATGGTATCGAGCCAAACTCCTTGGCAAGCTCGTTCCACATCGCGAGTAAAGAGGAACGATCATCGTCTACGAACGAAGTCTACCTTACCGGCGCCTCCACCACCAAGCCACCACTATTCGATTCCAAAAATTTTACATTTTGGAAAGAAAGAATGGAATGATATCTAAAAGTTTGCGGGTTCGATATTTGGAACACGGTCGTAAATGAAGAATCCATTCCAATGATGGACACACCACACACCTCCAAAGGCCTCAAAGAGCTCAATGATGAAGAGAAGAAAATCATCTCCTTAAATGGTAAAGCTCTTAATATTTTGTATTGTTCACTTACCATTTTGGAATATGATCATATTGTAGGAATTAAATCGGCACATGAAGTATGGAGAAAATTAGAAGAAGTATATGGAAATGAAAGGAGCCACTCAAAAGCATCTACTTCTCAAATGGATACAAACCCAACTTGGGATGAGCTTCCTACAACTTCCGACGTCGATGAAAACGAACGATGTCTTATGGGCTTCGAAGAAGAAAACGAGGTAAGTTCAAAACCCTCCACTTCTTATGATAATGAATTACAAAATGATTATAGTGATTTGCAAAATGATCTTGATGAACTTCAAAATGAATTCCAAAGCTTACTTGGTAAATACAAAAATTTGAAAAAGGAATTCAATATTTTGAAAATTGATAAGGATAATTTATTTATGAATCACTTTCATGTGATCACACCACCACACTTGACAAGGTTAGAAACCTTGAAAAAGAAAATAGTACTCTTGTTGAGAATATTAATTGCATGAAAAATGATTTATCAAAATCCAACTTGAGTACCGATAAAATGACCGATATTATTGATGTTCATAGTTGTGATAAATTGAAACAAGGACTTGATCATAAGCCTAGTGTTGTTAATTATGTGAAAATAAATCAAGTCTCTATGCATGTTGGTCATTATGCTCCCAAAATTACTACTTGTTTTTATTGTGGTAAAACGGGTCACACGGTTAATACTTGTCGGGCTAGAAATAGCTCTAATTATTATTGGAGACCTAAAAGTCTCAAAGCTAATTCCAAAGGACCCAAACACTTGAGGGTACCACAAAATAATGTCATAATAATCGAGGAAAATACATACCGCCAAGAAGACATCAAATGACCATCTCATTTAATCAAAGGAGAAGACATCACCAAAATGAATTTCCAAGAGAAAGGCATTATCAACAATGGGAAGGACATAATCCTTGGAAATGGAGAAATTGGAGAAGTCATCATCTACAAGATGATTTTCAAAGGGAAGATACCATCAACAACGGAAAGACATAACCCATGGAAATGGCGTAATTGGTAAACCGTATCTCCTCATTTAAATATGCATTTTATTTTGTTAATATGCATGTTCGTAATTGTGCCTAATTTTTCAAAATGAGTTTTCAAAAAATTTATTTTTAAAATTAAGGTCTTCAATATATTTGTGTGTTCCTAAAATTCTTTTTAAAAAAAAGGAGGACCTTGCATGTTCTTGTGCATTTGTTTAAACTATAGTGTTTTATCATCTCTTATGGATTTTTATGGCATAAGCATACTTGTCACATATATTATTGCTCTAGCCTACACTATTACAATTATTCTTGTGTGCAAGACTTGTTCTAAGAATTGTGTAGGATTTATATATCTTCGTCAATGGTTATCCACTCATTATTTGACAAGAGAAACATAAACTATCGAGGTACGCTCACCATTGTTATTCATCTCTTAGACTCGATATAATTTTTGCTATATGTCTATGTGCTTATTTTTCAAGATATTTCAAAGTATCTCATACAAATGCCATTAAAAGGATTTTTCGATTTTTGAAAGGCACTATTCGATAAAGCTTGTTTTATCCGTGTTTTATAAAGGATTATAATTTGTTTTGATAAAAACATTTGATTTTCATCCTTATCTCAAAAATTATGCATTTGATTGCTTATATTCATTCTTGTCAAAACTATTGTTCAAATGCTTCTTTTAAATGAGGTCTCAACTATATGCTCTTGAATTTTTCAAATTTCAAAAGAGACCTTATATAGCTTCCTATAAGCTTATTTGAACTTACATGTTTTATGAAACTCGTGATAATTTGTTTGAAAGCATAGTATGTGTTACTTGTTATTATGTCTCTATTATTCGATATTACTATGCTCTTGTGCAAGATATCTTGATTAAGATTTTGCAGAAATTTTTTTATATCTTGGAACAAGCTCAATGACCAGGAGGAGGTTAGTAACTCAAAAGGTATTGTCAAGAAGAATGTATTGATTTTGATGTAACATTTGCACTCATAGCACGTTTAGAAGCTATTTGCTTTTTACTTGCCCATTCTTGTTTTAAGAAAATTTCAAGCTTTACCAAATGGATGTTATATCCAATTTTCTAAATGGTTTTATTCAAGAAGAAGTCTATATAAAACAACCTCCGGGGTTTAAAATTTTTCTAGGCCAAATGATTTTTATAAAAGGCCTTGTATGGTTTAAAACAAGTACCCCATGTATGGTATGATAGATTTAGCTATTTTTGATAAATGGTTTTACAAGAGGTAAAGTTTATACTACTCTCTTTGTTTTTGAAAAAGGGCAAGATTGTTTACTTGTACAAATTTATGATATCATTTATGGTGTTACTAATGAATTATTGTGCAAGTTATTTTCTAAGTTGATGCAAGGTGAACTTAAGATGATCATGATGGGGGAGATAAAATTTCTTCATTGAACTTCAAGTTAAACAATGCCAAGAAAGTGGTTGTAATTCACAATCAAAGTATACAAAAGTACCTTTTCAAGAAGTTAGGCATTGAAGAAGGAAGAATCATCTCAACCTCTATGGCTACCAATGTAAAGTTTGACAAAGGTTGAGGAAGGCATATTGATTGACAAACATATTCGAGGTATGTTCACTAACTTTTCTTATTTCTTTAGACTCGACATTTTCTATGCCTTATGTCTATATGCTCGAATTTTAAAACTATTCCAACGAATCTCATTAAAGTGTCGTTAAAAGAAATTTTCAAATATTTGAAAGGCACTTCTTCTTATGACTTGTATATCCAAAGTTTAAAACATTTATATTTTTCGGGATAACAAGTCCGGTGATAATAATTTTTCAAAATATGGTTCATTATAATCAAACTATATATACTTGAGATTCGATATATTCTAAGGGATTGCGTTTCTTAAGCAAAAATTTGAGATGTGCTTAATTCCATCTCAAAGATAACTCGCGGAAATTTGTTTTTTTAACCGCCGAGTATTTTACCTCATTTCGAGCTTGATTATGACATAATGTATATTAAATGAGGTCTACGTTTGCATTTTGCACGTTTTTAAAACTTAGGGGCGAAAAATCGGATTTTTGGTTCAAACCTCGGATTTTGGAAAACAGAATGAAAAACTGGTCTGACTGGGGCAAGGTCGACCGGTCGCCCATGACATCGACCGGTTGCCCATGCCCCCAACCGGTCGACCACAGCAAAATTTTGGTTAAAAATGTTTCTGTTCTCAACATTTGTCATTTTGGTCGTTTGTGTTCATTTTTCGTCCCCTTCGCACTTTGCACACAAATTTCACTTCCAATTTATTTTATTGCATACATTTTATATTTTGGACCTCATGAGGCTCGATTATCATCATCATTGCTCATCTTTACCGATTAAATGGTAAGAATTTCTCTTTTTTTATCTCAATTGGGTTGAACCCTTAAGAATGTGCTTATATCTTGCTACTTTGATGAAATTCTTGTATTAATATGTTGTATATGATGATTGTTGATGGATGAATATTGTTGTATTGCAAATGGTGATGAAATTTTTTGGCTTAAACGAATTACAAAGGTGTTATATTTCTCTTGTTTTATTCAATACACGCCAAGTGTTCGACAAAATATCTCAATGAAAAATTCATCACCTACATGATTCTCTTGATTTGAAAAGTCTTATAAGTTTATAGAGATCATGTTTTATCAATCAAATGAGCTTTTACAAATCAAATGAGCAATTTTTTTCTTTTTATTCGAAATTTAAGCTTAAATGCTCAATATGCTCGATAAATCTATAAAATTGCGCACTTTGATATAATTGTATGATGTTTTTATCGTGCTAACATTATTTTTGATGATTCCAAAGGGGGAGAAACAAGAAAAACGCTCATAAGCTCAAAAGAAGCGTAAATAAGCTCACAAGAAAAGCTATAAGCTAAAGCTCTTAAAAGCCAAAAGCTATGGATTATACTTGGTCCATGTGATGTATTATGGACTTTTATACTTGACTTATGATGCTTTTGTGACAGGGGGAGCTTATAAGCTCATGATATTCAAACTTAAGTTGTAAAAGCTAAACTTTAAGCTTTTAGTTGTTGCTTGTATACTTGTTCTTGATATGCATATTGATAGGGGGAGCTTGTGCAAAAATGATTTTGAAAAATCTTTGCTCCTATCCTTGTGTGTTTGTACTTATGATAAATCTTGCTTATAATGGATTGATGTTTTAGACCGGAAAACTTGTTTTGTTTTAAAATCAACTTCCTAAAATTGTTTTGGTTTGTAATCATCAAAAAGGGGGAGTTTGTTAGATAAATGTTTTTATCAAGATTTTGATGATTATGTTTAAATGAGTCTTTATACCAAAACAATGTTTATAAATGTTGTCCAAATACTCCTAAATGATTTAAAATGTTTTTACTAATTTTTGGAGTATTTCTTAGTATTTATTATTCGATAAAAATGGACAACTCTTTTGATGGTTTTGTTTAAATTGGTTTTTACACCAAAACAATGTTTATAAATGTTGTCCAAATACTCCCAAGTGATTTAAAATGTTTTTACTAATTTTTTGGAGTATTTCTTGAAGTTTATTTTTGATAAAAATCGGACAACATTTCAAATTGGAGGTCGACCGGTTTTGCCACAAGAGGTCGACTGTACTGAAGAGTTGAAAAATGAAATGAACGAAACAAAAACAAATTCTCAGTGAAAAAAAGAAGAAGGGGGACCGGTCAAGCAGAGGGCCGACCGGTCGCACCCTAGGGCGACCGGTTGCACCCCCCTGCAACCCCTACCTGGATCGCACTATTTTCATTCAAACGTTTGAAATCTTATACAGGCAACCGTCGCCCTATGTAATCTTTTGACAAAGAAAATTTGTACCGTTGAACTCCTTGACAACAAGATTTGCTTTTCAATTTTGTACAATATTTCTACATCTTGTGATCCTTTTTGTAGACAAAAGTGAAGAAGAAGGAGCCTATGTTGGTGAAGACTTCCCTATAAATAGAGGATGAATTGAAGACACAAGATACAACAACACAAGCAATCAAACAACAAGAAATCTGCAAATTTCCAAGCCTTCATATTCAACACTCTTGTTGTATTTATAGCATAAGTATTTCACTTTCACATCTTGAGGTCTAGGCTTTTCTTGATTACACTTGCACTCAAATTGTAATATTCATTATTGAGTTGTAATCTTGATTTTTGTCATCATTCAACACAAGACATCCTTGTGAGTATTCTTGTGGAAAGAATACACTTGGGTGATCTAGGTGATAGGTGTTTCAAGAGTGTGGTGCTCTTGAGGTATTGAAGAATTTGGTATTCTTCAAGGTTGAAGATTGTGGTAATCTTCACAAGGTGCCGTTGGAGATTGTGGTAATCTTTAAGAGAGATTGTGATAATCTCAAAGGTGGTGTTATAGAAGAAGGTGATGTGTGGTGCTCTTTAATAAAATCTTTTTTCCTTTTGAAATCCATCCCGGAGATACTGGGGTGGTAGAGGATTAGGCCCTAGGTGGGTTGAACCTCTATAAATCGACGCGTGTTATTTACATTCCGCACCTTTATTATTGTCTCGGCGTAATTGATTCGAAAAAGAGGGCAAAATCGAAAATATGGAGATAATCTATTCACCCCCCCTCTAGATTATCGTAGCCGCTTGGACTTACACATCTAACGCCCCCCTTTGCCGAGTCATGCGGAATTTGTGGTGAATTTGGTCATGGGGCTAATGTTTGTAATATGGTGCTTGATCAACATGTTGAGGACATTAATGCTATCCAGGGTTATCAGCAAAGGCCTCGTAATGATCCCTACGCTCAGACTTACAACCCAGGTTGGCGGAATCCAAACTTCAGTTGGGGTATTTCGCAAAATCCATCTCAAATCCATCCGAGGCCACCTCCCCAAGGTCAGACATCAAATCAACCTCGGCCTCCATCAATTGAGAAAAGTTTGAATTCGTTCATTCAGGTTAGTAAGAAAACTCAAGAGGCCAACATTCAAAGTGGTTTGAGTCTCAGGGAACCTTCATTCAAACGTCTTGAAACCCATGTTGGTCAATTAGCCACCCAAATGGGTGAAATTGCTCAACATGTGGTAAATAAAGGAAAGCTACCTAGCCAACCAGAATAAGCCCAAGCCATCACCGTGTTACGAAGTGGTAAGGTTATTGATAACAAAGTTGAAATTCCATTTTCTACTACTTTGACTAACCCTGTAGGTGACGAGGAGATGGAGAATGCGTCAAATTCAAAACCACGCACAAGGAAGAAGAGGGGAGTAAGGAATCATGTCTTGCACAAAACCAACAATCCTTACAAACCTCCAATTCCTTTTCCAAGTCGCTTTTCGAACGAAAAATAGGATAAGCGCTTCTTGGATTTCTATAACATGTTATCTAAGGTTAATGTTAATTTACCTCTGCCAGATGTTATCAGAAATGTGCCAGCTTATGTCAAATTTTTCAAAGAACTCGCATCCAACAAAAGGAAGTTTGGCGACAATGTGAAGGTAATAGTTTCCGAAGTGGCAAGTGCGATTCATCAGCACCAATTGCCTCCTAAACAACGAGATGCAGTAGTTTTGTTATTAAAATATCAATGGAAATGGCAAGGAAACTTCCGAGATGCTCGATTTGGGGCCGGGATCAATCTAATGCCTTATTCTATTTTTAACAACTTGATTTAGGGAACCGAAGCCCACTAGAATGTGTCTTCAACTTGCCGATAGGTCCATTCGGTACCTAAAGGTATTATTGAAGATATTTTGGTAAAATTGGGTGGTCTCATTGTCCCTCATTGATTTTTTTGTATTAGAAGTAGGGTAAGTGTAAAGTCAAGATAATGAGCACACACTTCAGTTAGGCCGCCCATTTATGGCCACCACGCACACAATTATTGATGTTAAAAATGGGCGCATGACTATGACGCTTTCTGGAAACGTGACTTTCTCTATTTCGATACTAAACATATCCCCTCGCATGCATCACTTGAAAATTGCTCTTTCGTTGATTTAATTGATGGGGCAGTCGAAAACACCTTCTTGCATGATTATAGTCTTGACACTTTATTTCTTGAGCAGGATGATATATTTGACGTCATGGAAGACGTATGGTGTTAGGAAATTTATTGTTTAGATTTTGATGAATGCCATGTAAAACTTAGAATAGGAAGTTGGCACCCCATTTTTGTTGTAAACTGCATTGTATTAAATAGGGCTGGTCAAGCTGAGTTAAGTCAGCTACGCCCAAACATGCAAGAAGACAACCGGAGACTAGAAGGAAGACTCCGCCGCAAGACAAATGAGTATGGCAAAGAAGAGTAGACGAGAACTCTATCAAGAAGCAAACAGAGATGCAATGAGTGGAGTATCAATCAAGTCAACTCAAGAAAAGCCAAGTCTCAAGTTGAAGTGACAAAGAGTCATCCACGATTGGAAGTCGACTCTAAGTCACCTGGGAAAGGGAAATGCAATCAAGTCGAGATAATCGAAAATGATCCGTTGCCGAAATGAAGAGAATTACTTAAACAAGTAATATCTCCATACTACCTTTCTCGAGTGCTCATCCCAGAAGCGTGCAAAAGGAATAAACCAATGGAAATCACTACACCGTGTCAGAACTCTGAAAAGGTGAAGAACAATTCATACGAGGAAATGGCAATTCCAAGGACTGCAACAAGACAAGCCAACGACCACAAGTGACTTTCAAAAATAAGCCTATCTCTTCAACGGGCAGATTTTTGAAAGATCACTATAAAAGGCTGAGGAATAACTCTGAGAAAAGTAGACCAGAACCACAAACGTTCAAGCAATTATTAGAACTGTAAACCTGAAATATTCTCAATCCTCAAGCCTACACTATGAAGAACATCAATCCAACACTCACCTGTGAAGGAAACATAACTTCAATCAGTTGAAGAGGAAAATACTGAAAAATCAAGGGGTCTACATTCCTCGAAGGATTGTAGGAAGGTTCAAGGTCGAACCAAGTCTTGAGCTTTTGGAGGGCTTCGTGATCAAATCCAAAGAGCTTGAGCAAGTGAGTCAGTAGTAGCAAAGCAATGCCTGTGAAGAAGCCGAGTCGTCACGAGAAGCCACCGAGTGATCAAAGCGTCTCCGGATCGAGTCCCAAAGGATCAAGTCACTGTGTGATCAAGACTTGTATCCGGACTGTTACCACTTTGTATATCTTGATCAATACCTAGTGGATTCCTCCAGGAGTTGGAGAAGAGAGGAGTAGAAGAATTACCCCATCTTCGAACCTCTATAAAAATCTTATTGTGTCATTTACATTTCAAAGACTTTAATTCTTGCATCATATCTGTTTATTTCTCACGACATATTTGCTATCCATTAGATAATCTCTAAGTACTAAATCAAGCTCTAAATCTCTACTTAACCAAACTTAAGGGTGTTAAGTCTTCCAATAAAACAAACCACAATTGAGTTAATTTAGACTTAACAATGAGTTATTCCAAAGAATGTTCGATTGAGTCCGTTGAGAGACTAACTCTCTTGATTAACTAAATTGTCTGTCCACCAAGGACACAAATTGTAAGTATCAACTCTGAATTTTTAAAAGGACTAAATCAAAAAATTTGGTAAGGTTTATTCAACCCCGCTTCTAAACCTTAAACTTACACCCCTTTGGACCTACAAGTGGTATCGGAGCGGTTGGTTCATTGAGCCCTCCGCACCGACATCGAACTAGATCTCCAAACTTTTCAAAGTCTTCTTTAGTACTTAAACTTTCAAAACTCTTTTTATCATTAAAATTTATTATCATGGAAGCAAATTTGACACGCATCCCTATGTTCACTATTGAAGAATTTGATGATTGGAAAATTCGTATGCAGCTCATCTATCAAAGATTACATGATGAAATGTGGATAGTGATAGAGGATGGGCCACTGCAAATCTTAAAGGTGAACACAAAATTAAAGAAGAGTCGGTGAAGGTGAGGAGGATGTTGCTCCCTGATCACCATGGTTGAAAACCAAGAACTGAATGGACAAATGATGACAGAAAAGATACAACCTGGACAATGTAGCCAAGGACATCCTTTACAAAACCTTGACAAAGCCATGTTCAATAAAGTCAAATCATGCAAAACGGCTAAAGAAATCAGACAAGCTAACATTGATTTGTGAAGGCTCGAGCAAATCAAACAAAACAAATTATCAAAATGGCGTACAGAAATTTGAGAACTTCAAAATGATCTCGGAGAAAACCTCGATCAACCGGATGCTCGGTTCACGTAAATCACCAACGAGCTATCTCGCACTTGGAAAGGAATATACACAGAAGAAATGTGTATGAAGATCCTAAAAAGTCTTCCAAAATTGAATGAGAAATGAAGGTCATGGCACTAAGACATTCCATGGACCTATCAAAGACATCCAACCATGAACTATTCTCGGACCTCAAAGCCTACGAGTTTGAGCCGAGAAGAAAAGACCAGGAAGAGACAATTGTACCCAAAACAAATTTTCTAATTGTTAAAGATGGGAAGAGAGCGAGGTCAAAGAAGTCATTGATCCGTAAGAAATAGCCCGATGGTTAAAAGGTTCAACAAGTTCTTCAATAAGAACTACAAGAGAGGAAAGGGCGAATCTTCCGAAGACACTCACTCCTCCAAATCAAGGGAAGATAGGCCAACCAAGAGAACAAATCATCAAAAAGTCAATATCAAAGGGGTGAAAATCCAAGAATGGAAAGAGCGATCAAAAGGAATATCTATGCTGAACTGTAGACAACCAGGTCACTATGCCATTGATCGCCCATATCCTGTGGTCAACAAATACAGAATGAAGAAGAAAGAAAGGTCTTGAGAGAAAGAAGACAAGAAAAGAAAAAGGCAATGATGGTCAGAAAATCACGAGAGAGACAAACCAAGTCAAGAGAAACAATGATTCGAGAGAGAGCAAAGAAGCCGACTACTCAAGTGACTCTGAAGAAGAAGCCCGATCTGTTTTGATGGCCAAGGAACAAGATCAACTCCGACCAAGAAGATGAGGTACACTCTAACTCATCAAACTCGGACTCTAGTTATAGTGATCGTGACACACACACTTCATCACCCACCGATCTTTATGATTCATTAGGCAAAATGATGAAAGATTTTGAACACATTAAATCCTCACACACACTATTAAATGAGAAAACACACTTACTCAAGAGCCAAAACTCAAAGCCGACCAAGGAGCCGAGTACTCTAAGTCAAATAGCCGATGAGAATGAAAGTTTAAAGGCCGAAAATGCTAAGTTAATAGCGAAAATAGTTGCCATAGAAAAGAGGAGAATGACCTCAAAAATGTTATCGCCTCATTCACTAAGGCATCTAAATCATTAGATGATCTTATTATGAGTCAAAGAGAATGTGGAGATAAGACAGGCTTAGGATTTAACTCCTCCTCAGATATGTCAAACTTCGAGTAATTTTGGAAAAAGGATTTTCAAGCAATGAAGAGTCAAAAAATCCAAAACTCTAAATGTTGCACACATTCACTCCAAAGCACAATTACAAGCAAACTGCCTTCGTTATAAAGGAAAAGGAAAACGACCCGGTTGAGTGCGGCTGAAAGGACAAAAGAGAAAAAGATTCCAAGTTCCTCAAAAACTCCAAACAAAATACTCAAGAAAGAAAGAAGCAGCTACCAAAACCCCAGAAAATCTATAAAAGAAATACATATGATGGGAATGGTAGAAAATATCCAAGCCAAGCCGATTGGAATAATGTGAACTATCAAAGATGACTTATGGAATATAAGCCCAAATGGCAAAGGCCTAGAACTCACCAAAGGCCATTCCAAAAGTATAAGAGCTTTCATCAAAGACACATATGCACCTAGGCACTACATTCAAAGACACCACAATTACCCAAAGAAGACGATTGCCAAAACATATGCAGCATACGACAAAAAAGAACAAAATTGTATGAACCTAGAATCCCCAAGCAATTTGCCAAGATTAATTATGATTATGGTATCGATAGATGGCAACCCCTTAGAGTCAAATCATTTGGCTATAAGTTGGTTGGATCATCTTACAATTTAACCCCTCAGACCTGCATAAGTATGGGTACCTAAAACTTAATTTCCTTGATTGCGGGTTCAAGAATGCAAACGAGTGCCAAGGAACCTGGTATATGGATAGTGGTCATTTCTAGACATATGACAGAAATAAGAAAAATCTGTCAAAATTCAAGGAAGTTAAAGGAGCAAAAGTCATATTTGGAGGAAATGAAGCTCCAGGTGAAATAAGAGGCATTGGATCCATCAAGAGGAATGGATTAGAAATCACAGATGTTGCATATGTTGAAGGACTCAACTTCAACTTGCTAAGCATCATCAACTCGTGACAAGGGCTATAAGGTTGATTCAACATGGGTATATGCCAAATCAAGGATACTTGAATCGAATGAAGTTGTGTTGCAAGGATGCGCATACAAAAGAACATGTATGTAGTAGATTGGTCAACCGCTACACACAAAGACTGCCTATTAGCAAAAACACAAATTGAATCAAGTTGGTCATCGTGGCACAAAAAGTCGAGTCACCCGAATTTCAAAACGATTCACAAGCTTGCTGTATAGTCTTGTGGAAGGACTTCCGGACTCAAGATACGAAAGGAGAGTATATGTGACGCATGTCGAAGGGAAAACAAATCAAATCATCATTCAAAGAAAAGACATGCCCATCTTCAACAAGAATATTGCATCGCTACATATGGATCTATTTGGCCCAAAGGAACCAAATAAAGCATAAGTGGAAAGAAATACACCTTGGTGGTAGTAGATGACTACTCAAGATATACATGGACAATATTCATGTGTAAGAAGCAAGAAACTCTACGAAAACTACCACAACTGATGAAGAGGATTCAAAATGAGAAGAGCCAAACCATTATCAAAATAAGATCGGGAGAACCGAGTTTGTCAATGGAATAATAACTCAAGATTTGTATTGAAAATGGTATTGGTCATGAACTATCAATGCAAAGGACTCCACAAATGAATGGAGTTGCGAGAAAGAAGAAATGAACTCTCAAAGAAGAAGCGGAAGGACCATGTTAGTCAAGGGGTTACCAAAAAGATTTTGGGTCAAGCAATAAACACAACTTGCTATACTCAAAACAGATGTATGATAAACAGACAAATTGACAAAGACTCCCTATGAGATTTGGATGGAAGAAAACCAAATGTTGCGTATTTTAGAATATTTGGATGTAAATGCTTCATCCACAACAATGGCAAAGATAACCTAAAGGCCTTCGATGCTAAAGTCGATGAAGGTATCTTCTTGGGATACTCAAATTCAAAGCAAAGCCTACAGAGTACTCAACAAAAGGACTATGGTTGCGGAAGAATCCATTCATGTGGTATTCGATGAGCCAAATGTAAATGGAGGAGACATTGAAGAGTCGGATGATAAGTCAATCATCCAACCATATAGAAGAGTCCCTATGTGAAGATGAAGGCGAATTATAAACTCGTAAGAAGATGAGATAGTCAATCTCAAAAAAACCGGAAAATTTGCAGCTAAGTGACTACGAGAGAGCGATCAAAGCAACACACCGCTAGACGATTGAATCCAACTTACTTCAACCTGATGTAAGATGGCTGAGAGACCATCCACCGTAACTTGTCATTGGAGATATAAGAGAAGGTGTCAAAACAAGATCCGAACTCAACAAGAAGCCATGTTCACATGCTTTATCTCGCAAAATAGAGCCCAAAGATGTGTTACAAGCATTGATGACACACATTGGATTCAAGCTATGCAAGAAGAGTCAATCGCTTTTGAAAGAAATAAAGTATGGGAATTAGTTCAAAGACCCACACATCAAAATGTTATTGGTACTAAATGGGTGTTCAGAAACAAGATGAACGAGGAAGGTTCTGTGGTAAGAAACAAAGCAAGACTAGTAGCCAAAGGATATTGCCAAGAAGAAGGAATAGATTTTGATGAAACATTTGCTCCTCGTAGCAAGATTGGAAGCTATAAGGATGTTTCTTGCCTATGCTCACAAGAATTTCATTGTATATCGATGGATGTAAAAAGTGCATTCCTAAATGGTCTATTGGAAGAAGAAGTGTATGTTGAACAACCTCCGAGGATTTGAGCAGTAGACTCTTGGAGATAAGGTATACAAACTCAAGAAAGCTTTGTATGGATTGAAACAGCACCCGAGCATGGTATGATACCTTGTCACAATTCCTAACCGAAAATGGATTCACAAAAGGAAAAGTAGATAGAACACTTTTCAGAATTCAAGACAAAAAGAGTATACTGCTTGTTCAAATATATGTGGATGACATCATTTTTGGATCCACAAACAAAGAGTCATGTGTGAAAAATTTTCAAACCTCATGCAAAGTAAATTTGAAATGAGGATGATGGGAGAGTCGACATTCTTCCTTGACTCCAAGTGAAACAACTGAAGGATGGAACCTTCATAAGTCAAACAAAATACACCAGAGAGACTTAATGAAGAAATTTGGTATGGAGGAGAAGTCTTGTGAAAATACCAATGAATACATCACCAAAATGGACATGGATGCAGATGGCAAGCTCAGAGATCAAACAAGATACTGAGCACTTATTGGATCATTGCTCTATCTTACAAAGCAAAGCGAGGCGGACATCACCTTTGTTGTAGGTGTATGTGCAAGATTTCAATCTGCTCCAAAAGAGAGCCATATGACAAAGCCTAAGAGAATATTGAGATACTTGAAAGGAAGCCAAGAAGTTGGCTTATGGTATCCAAAGGAAGGTGGATTCAAGCTAATTGGCTATTCGGACTGACTATGCTTTGGATGCAGAGTGGGCAGAAAAAGCACCTCGTGCACATGTCAAATGCTAGAAACAAAGCAATTTCTGGTTTAGCAAGAAGCAAAATTCAATAGCCACCTCTACAAACCGGAAGCGGAGAATACATAGTCTGCAAGGGCAAACAAGTGCCCAAGTCCTATGGATGAGACAAAGAATCGAGAGACTATGAAGTTGAGGAAAAGAAATTCCAATCATGTGTGATAACACAAGTGCAATTGCAATTACTCAAAATCCTGTGTTGCACTCAAGAACAAAGCATATCGATGTCGATATCACTTCATAAGAGATCATGTTGAAAAGAAGGACATCATTTTGGAGTATATCTCAACCGATAAACAATTGGCTGACATCTTCACAAAACCATTATGTGAGTCAAGATTTGAAGAACTCAAGCATGAGTTAGGGTTAATTGATCTCGAGCCGACACTCGGAAGAATCAAAAGAAAAGAAATGGAACACAAAAAAAAAAAAAAAAGAAAAGAGTCGAACTAACAAATCAGCTAAGTAAATCACCAGTATCGGAAAGACAATATACCAAGTCACCGACAATTTGAGTCACAAAGAGGAATGTGAAAAGAAGAGCTAAACCAAATTGAGGGCAAAAGTCGAATCATTTATGAGCCAAGTGACAAAAACGCAATCGTTTTGACTAAGCGGGAATGTTTTTAAGGATTACGTCAGCATAATTATGACGTGTACAGGCAAAAGCTGCACACCAAGCTTATGATTGGATATAAATACTGTCGCATTAAATACGAGACATTAAATGCTAAATTGGCATGCAAAATCTAAGCCGTTGATTTCGATCACATTTCAAAAACCACCCGCACGTCCTTTCATAAACCATACTTAAACCATTTTTCGTCCGTTTCTCTCACACACTACCAAAACTGTTCATTTCTCTCTCTCAAAAGCAAAGGCAAAATTTTTCTCAAAACCCTATCTGTCTTCAAATCAATCTCTAAGTTTTCTTTGGTAAAATCCTGAAGGATGGCACCAACCTATGATATTGTCAAGTTAGGAAAACAAATACACACCGGGTCTCACCGGATTTCGACGATGGTGAAACAGGGGTCCGACGACACCCTAGTGATGAAAATTGCTTTGAGAAATTGTAAACGCCTGGGCCGAAATCGTTTAAAACTTTGGAATATCCGATGACCTATGTAGAGGAGGTCGCATTCTAATACGTGAATGCCGAGATTCACGATGAAGGGATAAAGTCATCTGCTTCACGGAAAAAAGCTCACCATCTCTCGCCAAGGATTTGGTGAACACTCTCACTACCAACGGAAGGAGCATCGAAAATTAACGGCCGATGTAAACCTGGCAGCTGCTTGGAAGGAAATAGCCAAGCCTGACTATACCGATAAAATAGTTTACACAAAAAACAAGAGGTCTTGAAGGAGGATTATCACAAGTTGGGACATAGTTGCCAAATGTATTGACATCAAATTTGGCGGCTTTGACAAATCAAAAAGCAAAGTTGATCGTGATGGCGGCGATCATTGAAGAAAGGAAAATAAATCGGCCGAAGTTTGTCTTATCTACAAGACTATGCCGAATGTAGGGAAAAAATCCTTCAAGGAAGATGGCACATTTGGAGGATCCCTAGGATATGGCCTGGTGATTGGCCGGTGATGGAAGTGAAAGGAGTCCCTCTTGGACATGGAAAGGCGTTCCATGTAAATAAGAGGATGTTCGAGATCAAACCTCGCCGGCGCACAAGAGAGCCTACGCCAAGAGAGCGACACGAGTGAGGGGAATCACCGACCAAGAAGATACAAATTGCTTTCATCTCCACCAAAGAAGAAAGTCGCCCGCCGGTGCTAAGAAGATCACGCTCTATGGCAAAGAAAGAAAGTCAAACCTCCGCTTCCCGCTCTGCAGCGAGTCACCGCCCTGCAGCCGTGTCTCTCCCCCAAAGCTAGCGGGTCGAGAAGGACTCTCAACTACCTTCTCGGATCGTCAAAAAGAGGAGATCCGATAAGCCAAGACGGCGCTCCTCGAAGAAGACACCAAAGACTGCCCGCCGCCCAAGACCCGTAAGAAACCTGTCTCAACCTCGAAATCCCTCTCGTACAAACTAGAAGACGAAGAAGAATCATCAAGCGCTCCGAGCTTGAGAAACCAAGCTGAGTCACCACTCACCGAACAAATACGGAAACCGGTGAAGCAAGAGAGTCCCTGGATGTAATTGATGAAACAATTAAGTCTCACAAGGCGTCGCTGAGAGAAACAAAAATCAAGAAATAGTCGTAGTCCGCGCAATCGAGACACAAGAAGAAGGCCGATAGAGCTGATAGTGATGTGATGATCCTATCCCCACTTTACCCGATATTCAAAATCGTGCTCAAAGAGTGGAGGAAATGGAAATTGAGTAAATCAAGGAAATGGCAGTTCCAACGACTCCGAATTTATAGAAGAGGAAGAATCACTGAACTTCCTTGGAGTGACCACTTTGTGGTCCAAGATCGGATGAAGAAAATTGCACGATATCTTGCGAGATCTTCAAGGACAAGGAGAAGGAAAGACAAAAGCGAGAGGAAGGCGAGGCACGTGAGAAGGCCATCATCCGCCCTATCACCGCACCCTGTAACACACATCATCTCCTTGATGTCTTATCCGGGTGATGATGAGGATCCGCACTCTGTTGCATACGTAAAGTTGCAAATGCAGCAAGCATTGCACGAATCTAGAATCCTTCACGAAAATGATTGATGGAGGGACCAGGAGAGTCCTCCAAAACACAAATGAAATTGATCCAATGGGAGTGGTTCAAGAAATCGCCACAAGTTGTTATTCTTTGCCACCACTTCCCACTCACTCGGAAGAAGGAATTAAAGGGAACTCAAGCGATGAAATCAAGGGTTAGTGGGGACCCCGGATTGAGCCAACCCCTAACGAAGGTGTCTTACCACCCGCCCCAACGGGCCGAACACTCAAGAAAAACAGTAGGAGTTTGGAGACGAGTGACCCCATTCAAGTTACTCACCTGGTGCACCACCGGGGAAAATCTCCTCCACCGCAGCAAAGGTCGAGAATGCTGCGGATGACTCCACAACGAATCTAGGAGGCGAAGTGGAGAAAGTACAAACGCAAAACGAAAAAGAAGTTGCCATCAACGAAGCTCGAGATAGTTGAAACTGTCTCACCGAGATGCCAACCGCTCTCGAAGGCTAATGACGCCGCTAATGCGGTCGAGGCACTGAGAAGGAATGTACCACAGGAGTTAACACTGCAGGCGATGAAAGTGCAATCCATGGGGTTGAGACTCAAATGGATGCCACCTCGGGAGACCCTAAGACAAACTAACACTTTGCGAAAGGAGGTCCAAGCCCTCATTGCGGTCGATGGCATCGTAGGAGGTAATGAAGGCCCACGGGAGGTTGAGACTTCCCGGGGTAAAGAAGCAAGTAGAGAACATCCCTCCTGCTATCATTGACCCATCCGAAAAGGGAGATAAGCGCTTCATGATTCCCGTGATAATCCGATGTAACCTTTCGGGATCGAAAGGCGACGAAGAAGTCGAGTCATCCCCGTGATGCATCCAAAAGACTCACCGCGGATGTTCCAAGCACGAGCAAGTCGATCTCAAGACTACTCGTCAAACTTTCAATTTTGATGATGAGCCACCAATGGAAATCTCATCATCGTCCGATGACGCTCGATAAGGCCGAGGACCAGTCCACTCAATGGAGAAACCAACAGACCAACGAAGCTATTGAGATAGCCGAGGCTCAGCAAGCCGGGTCCACTTCACAACAGACCCCCAACCAAACAGTCCATCTGCGCAGCTTCCCAAGTCAAAAGAGTTCGACTCAAAAGGAACTTCACGCGCACCTCTCATCATTGAATAAATACTAGTTGGCCATGATGATTCCTTTATAGAATCTTTTCCTTTCTCTTTGGAGGTACCCGACCTCCCTAAAGAGTCGAGAACGAGCTCGCACACTTCCACGCACCAGCTCCCGTAATCTCGTCCTGCGGTACCATCATTCCAAATGACTATGACTTTGACGCGTGGCCATCACCGAATCGGAAAAAAACAAATTTGAAGTTCGGGAGGTGTTCAAAGCATTATTTGCTTGAGATTGAACGGATGGAGAGGCACCAGGCCTCTATGGACATGCGACCGACAACAGAGATGCCAATCTTCACTGCGACTTGAGAGGCATAATCGAGATCGGGAATGGTGGCAACAAAGAACAAACAATGCGTGTGGAACAAGTTAGATACTTCAGGACATTGTTTAACAAGTCTTTGGTATGGAGAGCCGAGAATGCCGATGTAAAAACGAAATTGAGAGAACACATTGAGCACATGCATGAAGCTCACACCGCCGAGATAAAGTCAGCTGCGTGAGCAAAATAAGAGTGATCTCCAGCGTCCGGAAGCAACTATGGACAGAAAATTCAGCCTTCTCATGGCTGAAATGAAGCTAATTTCAAGAGAGTCCAACGCTACTCGCTCCGAATTTCGTGCCGCATACTCCACACACTCGAGATAGAACTCGACTATCGCCAGAGCTCGACTTCACCGCTGCAAGTATGTTTCCGTGCGTTCATCTCTCCTTTGATGATGCCAAAAAGGGGAAGAGGAATACCTTAAAGCCACGTAAGAGATCCGAAAGTTTAAAAAGAGGATGCAAATGCGAAGGAAAGACAATCGAGGAAGTGTTGAAACAAAAGAAAGGAAAATCCGTTGAGGGGGAAGGATCGAAAGATGTGACCTTGATGATCGCACAAACCCCGACAAGGTCTTGTCACACGGTGACATTATCGCCAAGAAACTCATCGCGTGACTCGCCACTCCAACACTCGCTATATCGATGGCCGAAAAGAGAAAGACAATTGAAGCGAGGATGGAGGAAGTGGAAGGAAGAATGGATACCCTGGGTTATGAACATCTTGAAACAACATGGAGGCATTCCAAAGCAGAGACACTTATGCCATCTCGGATGTCGGGACGAGCCACGATCGCTTGATGAATTTAAAACGCCGCATCCAAGGATACTTTGTAAATATGTCTATGGCTCAAGCTTGGGACTTGTACTGGGAAAAGGGTCTCACGTTATGTGAAGAAGGCGACAGCGGACAAACTAATGGCGCATCGCTCTGCTGGGTCACTCCGCCGGGTCACTCACCGGAAAGAAGAAGACCCCAAGACAATACACGCCCCGAGGTAGGGGAAGAAGCGATGGTGGAGGAAGAGGTTTCACTAGGCCTCCGCCCAAAAACATTGAATCGTAGATCCGGCAAGAAAGGAGGGATCTACTTGGGCGGGTCTTGACGAAATAGCAAATTTGCAAGTGGCTAAAAGTAATGCTTTGAGTATGCGAAAAGAATAGAAGAAAAAACAAGAGACAAACTCAGCTATGGGAGGAAAGACAAGAAAGATTAAGAAGAGATGAAGGCTGCCAGGAAGGCATATGAAAAGAAGAAGATGGCAAAATGACGATGAGAAAAAAGAAGAAGAAGCAGAAGATCTTGAACAAGATGAAAGAAGAGACAACGAAGGAGATGAAGTGTTCATTGCCACCCCTTCATGTATTTTATTATGTAAATACATACTATGTAAGTCTTCTCGAAAAATAAAGCTATAAATTCTTCATTTTTTGTGTAGACAAATGTTTGCTCGATACACATTGTAAAAATTGTGTAAAAGAACAAGAATGTTATGATCAATAAAAGGATTGATTCTACGCATACATTCTATGTGAATACACTATCTGTATGTATCTTTGCTATTTGCATTTTTGAATGGTTTAAGTTTTGGCATCATCAAAAAGGGGGAAATTGTTAGGAAATTTATTGTTTAGATTTTGATGAATGCCATGTAAAACTTAGAATATGAAGTTGGCACCCCATTTTTGTTGTAAACTCGCATTGTAATAAATAGGGTCTGGTCAAGCCGAGTTAAGTCGGCTACGCCCAAACATGCAAGAAGACAATGGAGACTAGAAGGAAGACTCACCGCAAGACAGACCAGTATGGCAAAGAAGAGTAGACGGGAACTCTATCAAGAAGCAGATGCAAACAGTGGAGTATCGATCAACTCAAGAAAAGCCAAGTCTCAAGTTGAAGTGACGGAAGAGTCATCCAATGATTGGAAGGCGACTCTAAGTCACCTGGGAAAGCAAGGAAATGCGATCAAGTCGAGATAACTGAAAAAGATCCGTTGCACATAAATCAAGAGAATTACTTAAACAAGTAATATCTCCATACTACCTTTCTCGAAGTGCTCAGTCCTAGAAGCGTGCAAAAGGAATAAACCAATGGGAAGTACTACACCGTGTCAGAACTCTGAAAAGGTGAAGAACAATTCATACGAGGAAATGGCAATTCCAAGGACTGCAACAAGACAAGCCAACGACCACAAGTGACTTCCAAAAATAAGCCTATCTCTTCAACGGGCAGATTTTTGAAAGATCACTATAAAAGGCTGAGGAATGACTCTGAGAAAAGTAGACCAGAACCACAAACGTTCAAGCAATTATTAGAACTGTAAACCTGAAATATTCTCAATCCTCAAGCCTACACTACGAAGAACATCAATCCAACACTCACCGTGAAGGAAAGATAACTTCAATCGGTTGAAGAGGAAAATACTTGAAAAATCAAGGGGTCTACATTCCTCGAAGGATTGTAGGAAGGTTCAAGGTCGAACCAAGTCTTGAGCTTTTGGAGGGCTTCGTGATCAAATCCAAAGAGCTTGAGCAAGTGAGTGTAGTAGCAAGCGGTAAATGCCCTGAAGAAGAAGCTAAGTCGTCGAGAAGCCACCGAGTGATCAAGACGTCTCAGGCATCGAGTCCCAAAGGATCAAGTCACCGTGTGATCAAGACTTGTATCCGGGACTGTTACCACTTTGTATCGATCAATACCTAGTGGATTCCTCCAGGAGTTGGAGAAGAGAGGAGTAGAAGAATTACCCCATCTTCGAACCTCTATAAAAATCTTATTGTGTCATTTACATTTCAAAGACTTTAATTCTTGCATCATATCCGTTTTTATTTATGCTTGACATATTTGCTATCCATTAGATAATCTCTAAGTACTAAATCAAGCTCTAACTCTACTTAACCAAACTTAAGGGTGTTAAGTCTTCCGCGAAAACAAACTACCGTTGAGTTAATTTAGACTTAACAAATTTGAGTTATTCCAAAGAACAACTCGCTTGAGTCTAGTGTTGAGAGACTAACTCTCTTGATTAACTAAATTGTCTGTCACCAAGGACACAAAATATGTAGTATCAACTCACGAATTTTTAAAAGGACTAAATCAAAAATTTGGTAAGGTTTATTCAACCCCCTTCTAACCCTTACACTTACACCCCTTGGGACCTACAAGTGGTATCGAGCTGCGGTTGGTTCATTGAGCCCTCCGCACCGACATTTGAACTAGATCTCCAAACTTTTCAAAGTCCGCTTTTAGTACTTAAACTTTCAAAACTCTTTTTATCATTAAAATTTATTATCATGGAAGCAAATTTGACACGCATCCCTATGTTCACTATTGAAGAATTTGATGATTGGAAAATTTGTATGCGTGCTCATCTATCAAAGATTACATGATGAAATGTGGATAGTGATAGAGGATGGGCCAACGCAAATCTTAAAGGTGAACACAATGTGTAAGAAGAGTTGTAGTCAAGGTGAGGAGGATGTTGCTCCCAGGACCAGCCGTGGTTGAAAAACCAAGAACCTGAATGGACAAATGATGACGAAAAAGATACAACCTGGACAATGTAGCCAAGGACATCCTTTACAAAACCTTGGACAAAGCCATGTTCAATAAAGTCAAATCATGCAAAACGGCTAAAGAAATCAGGACAAGCTAACATTGATTTGTGAAGGCTCGGACGAAATCAAAGAAAACAAATTATCGGTGGCGTCGCATGAAATTTGAGAACTTCAAAATGATCTCGAGAAAACCTGGATCAACTGGATGCTCGGTTCACGTAAATCACCAACGAGCTATCTCGCACTTGGAAAGGAATATACACGAAAGAAATGTGTATGAAGATCCTAAAAAGTCTTCCAAATTTGAATGGGAAATGAAGGTCATGGCACTAAGACATTCCATGGACCTATCAAAGACATCCAACCATGAACTATTCTCGGACCTCAAAGCCTACGAGTTTGAGCCGAGAAGAAAAAGACCGAGGAAGAGACAATCAGTACCCAAAACAAATGCTCTAATTGTTAAAGATAGGAAGAGAGCCGAGGTCAAAGAAGTCATTGATCCGGAAGAAATAGCCCCGATGGTTAAAAGGTTCAACAAGTTCTTCAATAAGAACTACAAGAGAGGAAGGGGCGAATCTTCCGTAAGACACTCGGTCCTCCAAATCAAGGGAACATAGGCCAACCAAGAGAACAAATCATCAAAAACTTGAATATCAAAGGGCTGAAAATCCAAGAATGGAAAGAGCTGATCAAAAGGTGAATATCTATCTTTGGAACTCAGACAACCAGGTCACTATGCCATTGACTACCCATATCCTGTGGTCAACAAATACAATGAATGAAAAGAAAGGTCTTGAGAGAAAGAAGACAAGAAAAGAAAAAGGCAATGATGGTCGCGAAACCGCCGAGACAAACAAGTCAAGAGAAACAATGATTCGAGAGCAGCGAAGCCGACTACTTAAGTGACTCGAAGAAGAAGCCCCGATCCGTTTGATGGCCAAGGAACAAGATCAACTCCGACCAAGAAGATGAGGTACACTCTAACTCATCAAACTCATACTCTAGTGATAGTGACCGTGACACACACACTTCATTACCCACTGATCTTTATGATTCATTAGGCAAAATGATGAAAGATTTTGAACACATTAAATCCTCACACACACTATGAAATGAGGAAAACAGCCTACTCAAGAGCCAAAACTCAAAGTGACCAAGGAGCCGAGTACTCTAAGTCAAATAGCCGATGAGAATGAAAGTTTAAAGGAAAATGCTAAGTTAATAGCGAGAAATAGTTGCCATAGAAAAGAGGGAGAATGACCTCAAAAATGTTATTGCCTCATTCACTAAGGCATCTAAATCATTAGATGATCTTATTATGAGTCAAAGAGAATGTGGAGACAAGACAGACTTAGGATTTAACTCCTCTGTGATATGTCAAACTTCGAGAGTAATTTTGGAAAAAGGATCTTCAAGCAATGAAGAGTCAAAAAAATCCAAAACTCTAAATGTTGCACACACATTCACTCAAAGCACAATTACAAGCAAACGGCCTTGGTTATAAAGGAAAAGGA
Source organism: Rehmannia glutinosa (assembly GCA_016081115.2). Lineage (NCBI taxonomy): Eukaryota > Viridiplantae > Streptophyta > Magnoliopsida > Lamiales > Orobanchaceae > Rehmannia > Rehmannia glutinosa. Next base: position 26,410,371 of record CM071930.1, read on the forward strand.
AAACAAAGCGGCTTGAGTGCGTCGAAAGGACAACAGAAAAGATTCACCAAGTCCCGTGCTGAACAAAGGGCTAGACCGAAGGTCCCGTCCCCAGGGTTAGGTGCTTAGGTCAAGGTTCTCAAAAACTCCAAACAGAAAATACTCAGTAAAGAAGAAGCGGCTACCAAAACCCCAGAAAATCTATAAAAGAAATACATATGATGGGAATGGTAGAAAATATCCAAGCCAAGTGATTGGAATAATGTGAACTATCGGATAGACTTATGGAATATAAGCCCAAATGGCAAAGGCCTAGAACTCAAAGAAAGGCCATTCCAAAAGTATAAGAGCTTTCATCAAAGACACATATGCATCTAGGCACTACATTCAAAGACACCACAATTACCCAAAGAAGGCGATTGCCAAAACACATATGCAGCATACTGAGACAAAAAAGACAAATTGTATGAACCTAGAATCCCCAAGCAATTTGCCAAGATTAATTATGATTATGGTATCGATAGATGGCAACCCCTTAGAGTCAAATCATTTGGCTATAAGTTGGTTGGATCATCTTACAATTCTAACCCCTCGGACCTGCATAAGTATGGGTACCTAAAACTTAATTTCCTTGATTGCGGGTTCAAGGAACAACAGAGTGCCAAGGAACCTGGTATATGGATAGTGGTCATTCCGGACATATGACAGAAATAAGAAAAATCATCAAAATTCAAGGAAGTTAAAGGAGCAAAAGTCATATTTGGAGGAAATGAAGCTCCGGGTGAAATAAGAGGCATTGGATCCATCAAGAGGAATGGATTAGAAATCACGATGTTGCATATGTTGAAGGACTCAACTTCAACTTGCTAAGCATCGATCCAACTCGTGACAAGGGCTATAAGGTTGGATTCAACATGGGTATATGCCAAATCAAGGATCTTGAATCGAATGAAGTTGTGTTGCAAGGATGCGGACAAAAAGAACATGTATGTAGTAGATTGGTCAACCGCTACACACAAAGACTGTCTATTAGCAAAAACACAAATTAATCAAGTGAATCAAGTTGGCACAAAAAGCCGAGTCACCCGAATTTCAAAACGATTAACAAGCTTGCGTAAGTAGTCTTGTGGAAGGACTTCCCGGACTCGATATCGAGAAAGGAGAGTATATGTGACGCATGTCGAAGGGAAAACAAATCAAATCATCATTCAAAGAAAAGACATGCCCATCTTCAACAAGAATATTGCATCTGCTACATATGGATCTATTTGGCCCAAAGGGAACCAAATAGCATAAGTGGAAAGAAATACACCTTGGTGGTAGTAGATGACTACTCAAGATATACATGGACAATATTCATGTGTAAGAAGAAAGAAACTCTACTGAAACTACCACAATCGATGAAGAGGATTCAAAATGAGAAGAGCCAAACCATTATCAAAATAAGATCGAGGACGGAGGAACCGAGTTTGTCAATGGAATAATAACTCGATTGTATTGAAAATGATATTGGTCATGAACTATCGGCAAGGACTCCACAAAGAATGGAGTTGCGAAAAAGAAGGAAATTTAACTCTCAAAGAAGCGGCAAGGACCATGTTAGTGAAGCAGGGTTACCAAAAAGATTTTGGGTCAAGCAATAAACACACTTGCTACACTCAAAACAGATGTATGATAAACAGACGGTGACAAAGACTCCTATGAGATTTGGACTGGAAGAAAACCAAATGTTGCGTATTTTAGAATATTTGGATGTAAATGCTTCATCCACAACAATGGCAAAGATAACCTAAAGGCCTTCGATGCTAAAGGCGATGAAGGTATCTTCTTGTATACTCAAAAGCAAAGCCTCACAGAGTACTCAACAAAAGGACTATGGTTGCGAAGAATCCATTCATGTGGTATTCGATGAGCCAAATGTAAATGGAGGAGACATTGAAGAGTCACCGATAAGTTTGAATCATCCAACCATACTGAGAGGAGTCCCTATCTTTGAAGTGGAAGCCGGAATTATAAACTCGAGAAGAAGATGAGATAGTCAATCTCAAAAACAAATGGAAAATTTGCAGCTAAGTGACTACGAGAGAGTCGATCAAAGCAACACAAAATTGCTAGACGATTGAATCCACCAACTTACTTCAACCTGATGTAAGATGGTGAGAGACCATCCACGAGAACTTGTCATTGGAGATATAAGAGAAGGTGTCAAAACAAGATCCGAACTCAACAAGCCATGTTCACATGCTTTATCTCGCAAATAGAGCCCAAAGATGTGTTACAAGCATTGGATGACACACATTGGATTCAAGCTATGCAAGAAGAGTGAATCAGTTTGAAAGAAATAAAGTATGGGAATTAGTTCAAAGACCCACACATCAAAATGTTATTGGTACTAAATGGGTGTTCGAAAACAAGATGAACGAGGAAGGTTACGTGGTAAGAAACAAAGCAAGACTAGTAGCCAAAGGATATTGCCAAGAAGAAGGAATAGATTTTGATGAAACATTTGCTCTGTAGCAAGATTGGAAGCTATAAGGATGTTTCTTGCCTATCTTGCTCACAAGAATTTCATTGTATATCGAGATGGATGTAAAAAGTGCATTCCTAAATGGTCTATTGGAAGAAGAAGTGTATGTTGAACAACCTCCGAGGATTTGAGCGGAAGACTCTTGGAGATAAGGTATACAAACTCAAGAAAGCTTTGTATGGATTGAAACAGGCACCTGCAGCATGGTATGATACCTTGTCACAATTCCTAACGAAAATGGATTCACAAAAGGAAAAGTAGATAGAACACTTTTCTTTAATTCAAGACAAAAAGAGTATCTTTGCTTGTTCAAATATATGTGGATGACATCATTTTTGGATCCACAAACAAAGAGAGTGAAAAATTTTCAAACCTCATGCAAAGTAAATTTGAAATGAGCATGATGGGAGAGTCGACATTCTTCCTTGGACTCCAAGTGAAACAAGCGAAGGATGGAACCTTCATAAGTCAAACAAAATACACCAGAGACTTAATGAAGAAATTTGGTATGGAGGAGAAGTCTTCGTGAAAATACCAATGAATACATCATCAAAAATGGACATGGATGCGATGGCAAGCCCAGATCAAACAAGATCTGAGCACTTATTGGATCATTGCTCTATCTTACGAAAAGAGCGGCCGGACATCACCTTTTGTCAGGTGTATGTGCAAGATTTCAATCTGCTCCAAAAGAGAGCCATATGACGTAAGAGAATAATGAGATACTTGAAAGGAAGCCAAGAAGTTGGCTTATGGTATCCAAAGGAAGGTGGATTCAAGCTAATTGGCTATTCGAGACTGACTATCTTTGGATGCGAGTGGAGCGAGAAAAGCACCTCGAGGCACATGTCAAATGATAGGAAACAAAGCAATTTCTGGTTTAGCAAGAAGCAAAATTCAATAGCCACCTCTACAAACGAGCGAGAATACATAGTCATGGGCAAAATGTTTTGCCCAAGTCCTATGGATGAGACAATTGAGAGACTATGAAGTTGAGGAAAAAGAAATTCCAATCATGTGTGATAACACAAGTGCAATTGCAATTACTCAAAATCCTGTGTTGCACTCAAGAACAAAGCATATCGATGTCGATATCACTTCATAAGAGATCATGTTGAAAAGAAGGACATCATTTTGGAGTATATCTCAATCGATAAACAATTGGTGACATCTTCACAAAACCATTATGTGAGTCAAGATTTGAAGAACTCAAGCATGATTTAGGGTTAATTGAGTGAAATGACACTCGGAAGAATCAAAAGAAAAGAAATGGAACACAAAAAAAAAGGAAAAAGAGTCAACTAACAAATCACTAAGTAAATCACCAGATCGGAAAGACAATGACTATACCAAGTCACCGACAAATGAGTCACAAAGAGAGAATGTGAAAAGAAGAGCTAAACCAACCGAGGGCAAAAGCTGAATCATTTATGAGCCAAGTGACAAAAACGCATCGTTTTTGACTAAGCGGGAATGTTTTTAAGGATTACGTCAAGCATAATTATGACGCGTGTACAGCAAAAGCCGCACACCAAGCTTATGATTGGATATAAATCTTTGTCGCATTAAATACGAGACATTAAATGCTAAATCGGCGTGCAAAATCTAAGCCGTTGATTTCGATCACATTTCAAAAACCACCCACACGCCTTTCATAAACCATACTTAAACCATTTTTCGTCCGTTTCTCACACACACTACCAAAACTGTTCATTTCTCTCTCGAAACAAAGGCAAAAATTTTCTCAAAACCCTATCTGTCTTCAAATCAATCTCTAAGTTTTCTTGGTAAAATCCTGAAGGATGGCACCAACCTATGATTTTGTCAAGTTAGGAAAACAAATCCACACCGGGTCTCATGTGGGATTTCGACGGCATGGTGAAACAGGGGTCCGACGACACCCTAGTGATGAAAATTGCCGAGAAATTGGAAACGCCTGGTTTGAAATCGTTTCGACGCTTGAATATCCGATGACCTATGTAGAGGAGGTCGCATGCTTCTCGTGAATGCTGAGATTCACGATGAAGGGATAAAGTCATCTTCACGGAAAGAAGCTCACCATCTCTCGCCAAGGATTTGGTGAACATCCGCTCACCGCCAACGGAAGGAGCATCGGAAATTAATGAAGGCGATGTAAACCTGGCCGCCGCTTGGAAGGAAATAGCCAAGCCTCGACTATACCGATAAAATAGTTTACACAAAAACAAGAGGTCATTGAAGGAGGATTATCACAAGCTATTGGACATAGTTGCCAAATGTATTGACATCAAATTTGGCGGCTTTGACAAATCAAAAGCAAAGTTGATCGTGATAGCGATCATTGAAGAAAGGAAAATAAATCGGCCGAAATTTGGCTGAGTTTGTCTACAAAGGACTATGCGTAATGTAGGGAACAAATCCTTCAAGGAAGATGGCACATTTGGAGGATCCCTAGGATATGGCCTGGTGATTGGCCTACGATGGAAGTGAAAGGAGTCCCTCTTAGACATGGAAAGGCGTTCCATGTAAACAAGAGGATGTTCGAGATCAAACCTCTCTCGCGCATGCAGAGAGAGCCTACGCCAAGAGAGCGACACGAGTGAGGGGGAATCACCGACCCTCGAAGATACGATTGTTTCCTCTCCACCAAAAAGAAGAAAGTCGCCCTCGCAACACTGCTAAGAAGATCACGCCTCCTCTGCAAAGAAAGAAAGTCAAACTCGCTCGCCTCTCTACAAAGAAATCACCCGCCCTGCAGCCGTGTCTCCCGCCCTCAAAGCAGAGATCGAGAAGGACTCTCAACTACCTTCTCGGATCGTCAAAAGAGGAAATCGATAAGCCAAGACGGCCACTCCTCGAGAAGAAGACACCAAAGACGCCCCGCCCCAAGACTCGAAGAAACTGCGTCTCCGAACCGTAAATCCCTCTCGGTACAAACTAGAAGACGAAGAAGAATCATCAAGCGCTCCGAGCTTGAGAAACCAAAGAGTCACCACTCACCGAACAAATACCGAAATCTGGTGAAGCAAGAGAGTCCCCGGATGTAATTGATGAAATGCACTAAGTCTCTTTGAAGGCGTCAATGAGGCAAATCAAGAAATAGCGTAGTCCGCGCAATCGAGACACAAGAAGAAGCTGATAGAGCGATAGTGATGTGATGATCCTATCCCCACTTTACCCGTGATATTCAAAATCGTCTGCGAGTGGAGGAAATGGAAATTGAGTAAATCAAGGAACGGTTCCAACGGCCTTGAATTTATAGAAGAGGAAGAGGAACTCGCTGAACTTCCTTGGAGTGACCACTTTGTGGTCCAAGCTAATCGGATGAAGAAAATTGCACGCATATCTTGCATCTTCAAGGACAAGGAGAAGGAAAGACAGCGAGGAAGGAGGCACGTGAGAATGCCATCATCTCGCTTCTATCACCGCACCACGTAACACACACATCATCTCCTTGATGTCTTATCCGATGATGATGAGGATCCTGGACTCTGCCGCCGCCACGAAACATTGCAAATGCAGCAAGCATTGCACGAATCTAGAATCCTTCACGAGAAAAGATTGATGGAGGGACCAGGAGAGTCCTCCAAAACACACCGAAATTGATCCAATGGGAGTGGTTCAAAGAAATCGCCATCGTTGTTATTCCGCCACCACTTCCCACTCACTCGGAAGAAGGAATTAAAGGAACTGGCGATGAAACCCCGGGTTAGTGGGGACCCCGGTTGAGCCAACCCCTAACGAAGGTGTCTTACCACCCGCCCCAATGGCTGAACACTCAAAAAAGTGGGAGTTTGGAGACGAGTGACCCCATTCAAGTTACTCACCGGTGCGCCACGCCCGGTGAAATCTCCTCCACCGCGGCAAGGTCGGAGAATCTGCGGATGACTCCACAACGAATCTAGGAGGCGAAGTGGAGAAAGTACAAACGCAAAACGAACGACAGTTGCCATCAACGAAGCTCGATAGTTGAAACCGCCTCACCGGTGAGATGCCAACCACTCGAAGGCTAATGACGCCTGGCGATGCGATCGAGGCACGAGGAAGGAATGTACCGGAGTTAACACTGGGCGATGAAAGTGCAATCCATGGGGTTGAGACTCCAATGGATGCCACCTCGTAAGACCCTAAGACAAATGACACTGTCGAAAGGAGGTCCAGCCTGCGCTGCAATCGAGACCTGCAGGAGGTAATGAAGGCCCACGGGAGGTTGAGACTTCCTGGGTAAAGAAGCCAAGTAGAGAACATCCCTCCCGCTATCATTGACCCATCCGAAAAAGGAGATAAGCGCTTCATGATTCCCGGATAATCTCGATGTAACCTTTCGGGATCGGGCGCGAAGAAGCGAAGTCATCCCCGTGGCGCGATGATCCAAAAGACTCACCGTGGATGTTCCAAGCACGAGCAAGTCGATCTCAAGACTACTCGTCAAAACTTTCAATTTTGACGATGAGCCACCAATGGAAATCTCATCATCGTCCGATGACGCTCGATAAGGCCGAGGACCATCCACTCAATTGGAGAAACCACCGAGACCAACGGTTGCTGAGACAACAGAGGCTCAGCAAGTCGGGTCCACTTCACAACAGACCCCCAAATGAACAGAGTCCATCGCGAGCTTCCCAAGTGCGGCGAGTTCGACTCAAAAAGGAACTTCACGCGCACCTCTCATCATTGGACAAATACCGATTGGCCGTGATGATTCCTTTATAGAATCTTTTCCTTTCTCTCTCTGAGGTACCCGACCTCCCGAAGAGTCGAGAACGAGCTCGCACACTTCCACGCACCACTCCGTAATCTCGTCAGTACCATCATTCCAAATATGACTTTGACTGCGTGGCCATCACCGAATCGGAAGAAACAAATTAAGTTCGGGAGGTGTTCAAAGCATTATTTGCCGAGATTGAACGGATGGAGAGGCACCAGGCCTCTATGGACATGCGACTAGACAACAGATGCCAATCTTCATCTGCGACTTGAGAGGCATAACAATCGGATCGTGGGAATGGTGGCAACAAGCTGAAGAAACAATGCGTGTGGAACAAGTTAGATACTTCAGGACATTGTTTAACAAGTTTGCTGGTATGGAGAGTCGAGAATGCCGATGCAAAAACGAAATTGAGAGAACACATTGAGCACATGCATGAAGCTCACACTTTCTTGCGAGATAAAGTCAGCTGCGTGAGCAAAATAAGAGTGATCTCCAGTAGCACAGAAGCAACTATGATGACGAGAAAATTCAGCCTTCTCATGGCTGAAATGAAGCTAATTTCAGTGAGTCCAACGCTACTCGCTCTGAATTTCGTGCCAAAAAGGGGAAGAGGAATACCTTAAAGCACGAAGAGATCCGAAGGTTGAAAAAAGAGGATCACGGTGCGAAGGAAAGACAATGAGGAAGTGTTGAAACAAAAGAAAGGAAAATCCGTTGAGGGGGAAGGATCGAAAGATGTGACCTTGATGATCGCACAAACCCCGACAAGGTCTTGTCACACCGACATTATCGCAAAGAAACTCCCTGTGACTCTGCCACTCCAACACTCGCTATATCGATGGGTTTGAAAGAGAAAGACAATTGAAGCGGGGATGGAGGAAGTGGAAGGAAGAATGGATGCCCTGTTATGAACATCTTGAAACAACATGGAGGCATTCCAAGAGACGAGACACTTATGCCATCTCGGATGTCGGGACAGAGCCACGATCAGTTGATGAATTTAAAACGCTCGCATCTGAAGGATACTTTGCAAATATGTCTATGGCTCAAGCTTGGGACTTATCGGGAAAAGGGTCTCACGTTATGTGAAGAAGGCGACAGCGGCAGACTCACTACGATCACTCTGCTGGTCACTCCGCCGTCACTCGGCTAGAAAGAAGAAGACCCCAAGACAATACACGCCCGGGTAGGGGAAGAAGAGGTTTCGACCTGGCCTCTCCGCCAAAAACCTTGAATACGTAGATCCAGGCAAGAAAGGAGGGATCTCATCAATGGTCTTGACCAAATAGCAAATTTGCAAGTGGATAAAAGTAATGCCGTATGCGAAAAGAATAGAAGGAGAAAACAAGAGACAAACTCAGCTATGGGAGGAAAGACAAGAAAGATTAAGAAGAGATGAAGTCGCGAAAAGGCATATGAAAAGAAAGAAGAAGGCAAAGCACGATGAGAAAAAGAGAAGAAGAGCGAAAGATCTTGAACAAGATGAAATAAGGAGACAATGGGAAGGAGATGAAGTGTTGCTTTCCCACCCCTTCATGTATTTTATTATGTAAATACATACTATGTAAGTCTTCAAAATGAAGCTATAAATTCTTCATTTTTTTGTGTAGACAAATGTTTGCTCGATACACATTGTAAACAAATTGTGTAAAAGAACAAGAATGTTATGATCAATAAAAGGATTGATTCTACGCATACATTCTATGTGAATACACTATCTCAGACAAATGTATCTTTGCTATTTGCATTTTTGAATGGTTTAAGTTTTGGCATCATCAAAAAGGGGGAAATTGTTAGGAAATTTATTGTTTAGATTTTGATGAATGCCATGTAAAACTTAGAATAGGAAGTTGGCACCCCATTTTTGTTGTAAACTCGCATTGTAATAAATAGGGCTGGTCAAGCCGAGTTAAGTCGGCCTACGCCCAAACATGCAAGAAGACAATTGGAGACTAGAAGGAAGACTCATTGCAAGACAAACCGAGTATGGCAAAGAAGAGTAGACGGGAACTCTATCAAGAAGCGGTGAGATGCGGTGAGTGGAGTATCGATCAAGTCAACTCAAGAAAAGCCAATTCTCAAGTTGAAGTGATGTAAGAGTCATCCAATGATTGGAAGCGACTCTAAGTCACCTGGGGAAAGCAAGGAAATGCGGTCAAGTCGAGATAACTAAAAAGATCCGTTGCACATAAATCAAGAGAATTACTTAAACAAGTAATATCTCCATACTACCTTTCTCGAAGTGCTCATCCCGAGAAGCGTGCAAAAGGAATAAACTAAGGGGAAGCACTACACCGTGTCGAACTCGAAAAGGTGAAGAACAATTCATACGAGGAAATGGCAATTCCAAGGATCGCAACAAGACAAGCCAACGACCACAAGTGACTTTCAAAAATAAGCCTATCTCTTCAACGGGCATTTTTTGAAAGATCACTATAAAAGGCCGAGGAATGACTCGAGAAACGCGTGAGACCGGAACCACAAACGTTCAAGCAATTATTAGAATCGAAACCCGAAATATTCTCAATCCTCAAGCCTACACTACGAAGAACATCAATCCAACACTCACCGTGAAGGAAAGATAACTTCAATCGCTTGAAGAGGAAAATACCTGAAAAATCAAGGGTCTACATTCCTCGAAGGATTGTAGGAAGGTTCAAGGTCGAACCAAGTCTTGAGCTTTTGGAGGGCTTCGTGATCAAATCCAAAGAGCTTGAGCAAGTGAGTCTAGTAGCAAGACATTGCCCCGTGAAGAAGTGAGTCGCACGAGAAGCCGCTGAGTGATCAAGGCGTCTCCGATCGAGTCCCAAAGGATCAAGTCACCGTGTGTGATCAAGACTTGTATCCGGACTGTTACCACTTTGTATACTTGATTAATACCTAGTGGATTCCTCCAGGAGTTGGAGAAGAGAGGAGTAGAAGAATTACCCCATCTTCGAACCTCTATAAAAATCTTATTGTGTCATTTACATTTCAAAGACTTTAATTCTTGCATCATATCTGTTTTTATTTCTCACGACATATTTGCTATCCATTAGATAATCTCTAAGTATTAAATCAAGCTCTAAATCTCTACTTAACCAAACTTAAGGGTGTTAAGTCTTCCGCTGAAAACAAACCACAGTTGAGTTAATTTAGACTTAACAAATTGAGTTATTCCAAAGAATGAAATTCGATTGAGTCCGTTGAGAGACTAACTCTACTTGATTAACTAAATTGGTCATCACCAAGGACACAAGCTGTGTAGTATCAACTCTGAATTTTTAAAAGGACTAAATCAAAAATTTGGTAAGGTTTATTCACGAGCGGCAATGCCCTGTGAAGAAGCCGAGTCGCATCGTCTGAGAAGTGAGTGATCAAGGCGTCTCAGATCGAGTCCCAAAGGATCAAGTCACCAGTGATCAAGACTTGTATCCGGGACCATACCACTTTGTATCTTGATCAATACCTAGTGGATTCCTCCGGAGTTGGAGAAGAGAGGAGTAGAAGAATTACCCCATCTTCGAACCTCTATAAAAATCTTATTGTGTCATTTACATTTCAACACTTTAATTCTTGCATCATATCTGTTTTATTTCTCACGACATATTTGCTATCCATTAGATAATCTCTAAGTACTAAATAAGCTCTAAATCTCTACTTAACCAAACTTAAGGGTGTTAAGTCTTCCGCTGAAAAACAAACCACAAATGAGTTAATTTAGACTTAACAAATGAGTTATTCCAAAGAATAAAATTTGAGTCCGTGAGAGACTAACTCTACGATTAACTAAATTGGTCATCACCAAGGACACAACTGTGTAGTATCAACTCTGAATTTTTAAAAGGACTAAATCAAAAATTTGGTAAGGTTTATTCAACCCCCCCCCTTCTAAACCTTACACTTACACCCCTTGGGACCTACATATGGGCAAGCCTAAAATGAGGGGGGTGATGGAAATATTCGCGTTAGAAGATGTGGATAATAAACCCCAACAAAACTGGAAATGGAAGAACTCCCTAAACATTTAAAATATGTGTTTTTAGAAGCAGGTGAGCAGAAGCCGGTGATTATTTCTACTGTACTTTCTAAAGAAGAAGAGGGAAAATTGTTGGTGGTGCTTAGAAAATTTAAAAATGCAATTGGATGGGGGTTGAGTGATATCAAATGGATTAGCCCTGCTACATGCATGCATAGAATTATTCTTGAAGAATGGGCTAAGCCTAGTAGAGAATCTCAAAGAAGATTGTACCCCGTTATGATGGAAGTAGTAAAAAAAAGTGGTATTAAAACTCCTAGCTGAAGGGGTGATATACCCATTTACGGATAGTGAATGGGTGAGTCCGGTGCATGTTGTACCAAAAAGAGTGGGGTAACGGTTGTAGAGAACGAAAAGGGTGAAATTATTCCCACTAGGACCACGATTGGATGGAGGATGTGCATAGATTATAGGAAGTTAAATGCTGCTACTAAAAAAGATCATTTCCCCCTTCCCTTTATTGATCAAATAATGCTTGACAAACTTGCAGGACATAGTTTCTATTGTTTTTTGGATGGTTTGTCAGGTTATTATCAAGTTGCCATTGCATCGGAGGATCAAGCAAAAACTACTTTCACATGCCCGGTTGGGACTTTTGCATTTCGACGAATGCCGTTTGGACTTTGCAATGCGCCAGCAACTTTCCAAAGATGCATGTTTTCAATTTTCTCTAACATGGTTGAAGACTTTATTGAGGTATTTATGGATGATTTTTCTGTATTTGGATCATCGTATTCTGATTGTCTTAATAAATTGACTAAGGTTCTGGAACGATGCATTGAATGCAATTTAACTTTAAGTTGGGAAAAAAGCCATTTTATGGTGACAAACGAAATTATTTTGGGCCATGTGGTTTCAAAAAGAGGGATCGAGGTTGATAAAGCTAAAATTGATGTTATTGAAAAATACCTCCTCCCATTAATGTTAAGGGCATTAGGAGTTTTCTTGGGCATGCTAGATTTTATAGAAGGTTTATTAAGGATTTCTCAAAAAATAGCCAACCTCTTTGTAAATTGCTTGCTCAAGATGCCCCTTTTGATTTTGATGAAAAATGTTTGAATGCTTTTAACACATTAAAAGAGAAATTGATAACTGCCCCTGTTGTTGTTGCTCCTGATTGGTCATTGCCTTTTGAAATTATGTGTGATGCATCTAATCATGCTGTAGGGGCCGTCTTAGGACAAAGAATTGATAAATTGCTCCATGTGATTTACTATGCTAGTTTGACTCTTAATGATGCACAAGTAAATTACACTACCATTGAAAAAGAACTATTAGCTGTTGTTTTCTCCTTGGATAAATTCAGATCTTACATAGTTGGGTCTAAGGTAATTATTCATAGTGACCACGTAGTCCATCGTTACTTGCTGAATAAGCCACAAGCTAAACCTAGGTTAATTCGGTGGATTTTGATGTTGCAAGAATTTAATGTTGAAATAAAAGATAGAAAAGGGTGCGAGAATCTAGTAGCATATCACTTGTCTCGTCTCACTCTTACTGATGATACTCTTGCTTCTCATAAAAATGAGCATATAATTGATTTTTTCCCTAATGAGCAATTATTTGAGGTTACTTCAATTCCTTGGTATGCTGACATTGTGAATTATCTTGCATGTGGAATTGTGGGAACTAATCTTTCATTTCAGGAAAAGAAAAGATTTTTATCTACTTGTAGGTTCTACTTTTGGGATGACCCATACCTGTTTAGAATCTGCAAGGATGAAATTATCCGAAGATGTATTCCTGAACACGAACAGAATGATGTTTTGGAATTTTGTCATGAAATGCACTGTGGTGGGCACTTTGGAGGCCGCAAAACAGCCTTTAAGGTCCTACAATCAGGACTCTATTGGCCACTATTGTTCAAAGACGCACATAATTTTGGGCTGGCATTCGATAGATGCGAAAGAACTGGAAATATTAGTAGGAGGAATGAAATGCCTCTGAATAATAACTTGGTACTTGTAATATTTGATGTGGGGGGTATTGATTTAATGGGCCCCTTCCCTACATCATTTGGTTATGAATATATACTTGTTGCTGTTGACTATATGTCCCGGTGGGTTGAGGCAATCCCCATGAGGACATGCGATGCTAACACTGTCATCAAGTTTGTGCAGGAAAATATTTTATGCAGGTTTGGATTCCCGAAAGCTATCATTAGCGATGGGGGAAACATTTTTGCAACAAATTGTTCGAAAAACTGATGAAAAAAAATTGTATCACACATAAGGTAGCTACACCTTATCATTCTCAAACTTCCGGGCAAGTAGAAACCACCAACAAACAAATAAAGGGGATTCTGGAGAAGACAGTAAACCCTACAAGGAAAGATCACACTACCAAGTTAAATGATGCGCTCTGGGCATACAGAACAACTTATAAAACAGTTTTGGGAATGAGCCCCTATAGACTAGTTTTCGGGAAAGTGTGTTATTTACTAGTTGAAGTGGAGCACAAGGCATATTGGGCTATCAAAGCAACAAATTTTGACTTGGACAAAGCAGGAGTCGAAAGAAAGTTGCAATTGTCTGAACTTGACGAGCTTCGTAATGACGTATATGAAAATACGTGAATATACAAAGATAAAGTCAAGCGATTGCACGATATCCATAAAAAGCTCGAACCAGGTATGAAGGTCCTTTTATTTAACTCACGATTGCGGTTATTTCCAGGGAAACTAAAATGAAGATGGAATGGGCCATTTGAGATCGAAGAGGTATACCCTTATGAAACGGTAAGACTACTTAATCCATGGACGCATGAATCTATCAAGGTGAATGGTCATCGGGTTAAGCCATATTTTGAAGGGATATCTCGGGCTGAAAAAATAGAGAGCATAGGCCTTGAAGATGTCACTTAAGAACCGTACTCATGTATCGTCAAGCTAAAGACGTTAAATAAGCACTTCTTGGGAGGCAACCCAAATTTTTCCCTTTTTATATTCTTTTTATTTTTTTATTTTCTCGACTAACCGTATCTAATGGTTTAATTGAGTTTTCTATTTTTGTATAAGTTAAAAAAAGATCTTGCAGTGCGGTAGCGGCGTGCACCATAGCGCGGTCGCACGGAACAACGTGGGCACGAGCGCGGCAACATGGCGGCAGTGCGCGCGAGGCTCGCAGGCGACGGCGCGCGCAAAGAGGCGATTAAGCGAGTTATATTTCGCGAATGGGGTTTTGAAACACAATTTTCTCCCCCAATTCGAAAATCCTCCATCTCTTTCCAAATTCTCTCTACCAAATCGTAAATTTCAACGGTTAAAACCACATTCCACTCCGATTAGCCAACTCCACTCGATAAATCATGCATAGGAGGACCAAAAGGGCTCAAAATCAACAACCTAGGGTGGAAGAAGATGACACGATGAATTCGGTGGATTTAGCCGAGCAATTCGACGCCCTTTCCCAATTTATTCGAAGAAGAAGGCAAAGGTATACTAGCCTCCTCTCTCGCGAGGTACCTCCATATACCTTCTCGTCTATAGATAAATGGCAAGAATTGGGGTTGCTTGATGAATTTATAGGATTTGTAAAATTTTTTGGATGGAAAAAATTTGCCCCACTTACTTATAGGGTGTTGATTGAGTTGGTACTGGAATTTTATACGACATTGCATTTTTCGGATTCACATCTTACGGATTTTACATGTCGTTTGTTTGGGGAGGAATGTGAAGTAAATTTTAGAGTAATGAAATCTATTTTTGGGCTATCTAGGCATGGTGTTTGGGCATTGCCCAATTTATTTAACCCAACTGAATTTTGGGCAGAATTGACAGGTTATAATAACTTTTCTACAAAGGGAACCCGAAATGGATTTATTGCAAACCCTGCCTTATACTTATTGCACAAATTCATTACTCACCGCGTTTTGGAAAATTTGAGAGTAGTCGAGTGACTACCCCAGAGTTGTTTTTTATATGGTGCTTTCGTCGTAACACCAAAATTTGCACTACAGCATTCATTTTCGACACTTTCTACCGCAACCTTCGGAACCGTAAGCATAAGCTGGGTTTGGGACACTTAATTTTCCGACTAGCGATTCATTTCAACGTGGTCCCCGATAATCTCGACCACCTTGTTGAAATTCCATATGGGTCCTTGAACACGACTTTGCTAAAAAATATGAATTTTTAACAAAAGACGACACTTTAAAGGATCCCGCCACCCGGAAATGTTTTCATAGTGATACATGGAATCCGATGGGTATTCTACCACGCCGATAGGAACCAGCAGGGGAACAGTTGGGACACATGGGCGAAGAGCACAAGGGTGATCCTGATATTCATCCTCCACACGAGGGGTTACCACCGCGAGTTGATCCATTTACAGTCGGTCCCTCCACTAGCACCAGTCAAGGCCCTACCACCGGTCGGGAGGCCATTATGGGACGCCTCGATAATATGCAGAGCCAATTTGACCACTTTCAGCATCAAATGACTGGGCTCCATGAACTCATGCGAAACATGAACAAAAGGGTCGAGTCAATAGACACTCGAGTGCAAAACATTGAACAAAATTGGGTGAACATGTCTTTCTCGCCATTCCCACCTCCACCACCTTCGGATACACAACAGTGACACTTTTAGAGTTTGTTTTCTCTTTTTCTTTTATTTCGTTTTGTGTGTGTTGCATGCGTATTAGTGTGTTTCCATTCCGTGTTGTCATTAATATAGTTTTCGTGTTTCTATTTTGGTATTATGTTTCCCTCCACATGTTTTTTCCAGAATTATAGGCAGATGTATCTATCATGCCATTATTCAACCATCGCATTTTTTCAGGGACATTTCTTTTCCTTCTCTTTTACTTTTACTCATTGAGGTCATTGCGTGATGTAAGTGTGGGGGGGGGACATTTAGTCGCTATTAAGAATTAGGTGATTGCTTGTGGTTATTTTTTTTAACTTGCCTATTGATTATCCCAAGTTTAATAAGTGTGCTGTTTAATCAACTTGATATAGATGTACTAATTTGAGTTTCAATTATGAAATGACTTTGTGAACGTGATACGTAGGACTAGAGTAAGTCGTGAGTTAGCCTTTGGAATGAACGAATAAGGTGACGATTAATCAATAGCCCGAGTTGTGGGGCTTGAATTACGAGATTTCATTAATGTGAATTAAGTTAAAACCCTGTTATGATTTGTTTGTACACAAAATTGCCAGCCTTGCGAAAAAAAAGGGGGATTACATAGCCAAAAAAAAGCATGATAGAGCTATATATAAAAATAGAACAATCGAGATTATACTCCGCTGATTGAGCTACTTAGTAACTAGGAGCATTCATGAGCCTCATGTTTGACTTTTACGTAAAACGACGGCTCAAAACATGAGTATGGGAAACCACCCTAGGAGCCTTTGGAAAACATCCAAAGTTTACACCTAGTGGAATAATATCTTGGGAGTTCTAGCGCAAAAAAAAAACATGGCTAGTAATTGCGTATTGGTTGTGTGAATAAAATGGTTGCAACTTTTGACACAAATTTGAAATTTAGTTACGAAGGTCCAACACTTTGGTTAATGTTTAATTTGAGCCAAGTGAGTTTATTGTCAAGGTTGGGGATCGATGAGGAATAATTCGAGGTAGACAGAACATTGTGTTATGGATTAATTGATTCTCAAATTGGACATTATATTTCTTGTTGGGTTTGTTGGCATTATTATTTTCTTGAGGACAAGCAAAAGGTTAAGTGTGGGGGAGTTGTTTTGCTTGTTTTTGAATATTATTTTTGTGTGTTTTTGTTTTATTTTGTGTGTGATCATGCACATTTCCGTAGCTTTAAGTATTGGTTATAGTGTCGAATGTTACGAAGGGTGTTTTTGTCATTTTTATAGGTTATGATGAAAACGAGGATCGAAAACGGATGAAAAATGGAGAAAATGGGCACAAAGACAAACATCGGCCGGTAGCAGGGGCGCGGGCGCGCAAAACACCGCGCAGCGCACGCGGCAGCAGACGCGCGGGCACGCATCACAGCGCGCGGGTGCACAAGAAAGACAGCGTGCGGGCGCGCAGAAAGCAGCACGGGCGCGCGAGGAAGGTTGGCTGCGATTGTCTTGTGGCCTTGCGGTGTGTCGTCTTGAACACGAAATTTTTAATTTTTTTTTCCGATTTTGGGCTCTTCCACCTTGTTTAGGACTCTAGGCTTATAAATAGGACATGGGGAGCCCCTATTTTCGACACACCTTCATTCATAGCACTTCTAAACTTTAGTTTTTAGTATTTTTCTTGCTTTTCATCATTGGGATTGCTTGGATTCTTCCCCTTGAAGTTATTTTGCTTCTTCATCTCTTTTGTCTGATTTCAATTATTGGGTGATTATTATTGTTGCATGATCATGTTTATGACTGTCTGCTTTCCTTCAATTGAGATTATGATCCTATCCCCAAGCATGAACTAATTTCCTTGTTCTAGGATTAGGATGATTTGATTCAAACAAACAAGCATGAGTATTGATTAATTGATCTGCTTTCTTGAGTAAATTGTTTTACTTGTTGATTGATTGTTTGGCCAACTCTTGATTGTTTAAGGGTATAATTGAGATCGATCGAAGATATTATCCCTGGATTAAATTTATTCAGGGGGTTAGATATGAATCAGAAATGTATTATCTAACCCAAGGCTTAATGGAAATAGCAAATTATGTTGGGATAGCCCTAATTTGTGAATACGAGAGTTATCAGATCTAGACCTAGTCTTTACATGATTGTTATATTTGTTAACCGCATGATCAATTAATTGATATTCTGCTTGTTTGTTTGAATTAAATCATCCTAATCGTAGAACAAGGAAATTAGTTCATGCTTGGGGATGGGATCATAATCTTAATTGAAGGAAAGAAAACAATCATAAACATGATCATGCAACAATAATAATCACCCAACACTTGAAATCGGACAAAAGAGATGAAGAAATCGTACTCTTTGATTAAGAAGCAAAATAACTTCAAGTGGAAGAATCCAAGCAATCCCAATAATAAAAAGCAAGAAAAATACCAAAAACTAAAGTTTAGAAGTACTATGAATGAAGGTGTGTCGAAAATAAGGGCTCCCATGTCCTATTTATAAGCCTAGAGTCCTAAACAAGGTGGAAGAGCCAAAAATCGGAAAACAATCAGAAATTTCGTATTCAGCCCGACACCGCGCGCCCCCGCGCATAGCTGCAGCCGACCTTCCTCGCGCGACCACTGCTTTCCGCGCACCCGCACACTATCTTCCTTGCGCGCCTGCTGCCGCACGCGCTGCGCGGTGTTTTGCGCGCCTGCGCCCCTGCTACCGCCGATGTTTGTCTTTGTGCCCGTTTTCTCCATTTTTCATCCATTTTCGATCCTTGTTTTCATCATATCCAATAAAAATGACAAAAACACCCTACGTAACATTCGACACTATAACCAATACTTAAAGCTCCGAAAATGTGCATAATCACACACAAAATAAAACAAAAACACACAAAAATAATACTAAAAAACATGCAAAACAATATTCCTTTGGAGAAGTGTAAGAAAACTAAAGGCATGCTTGATCTTAGTTCTAGAATTAATCTTATGTCTTATTCATTGTTTAAGCAGCTTGATCTTGGCGAGTTCAAACCCACTCAACTGCTACTTCAATTAGCTTATAGGTCTATCTTTTTCGTAAAGGCATGATTGAAGATATTTTAATCATTGTGGGTGGTCTTATAGTTCCCGTGGATTTTGTTGTTTTAGACATAGATGATGCACAATCTAATGGTAAAGATCATATCATTTTATTAGGTAGACCATTTATGGCTACTACTAACACATGTACAAATGTCAATAGTAGAAAATTGAGCATGAATGTTTTAGGCAAACATGTTACATTTTCTATTTGCGACAAGGCTCCTTTTCTTACACATGTTCCAGATAAAAACTATGCTTGTATAGACTGTGTTAATTCATCCATAAATCATATCTTATGGCAGGGACACAATGTGATATTGAGCATAATTCAGAATTATATTAATTTTAAGGTGGCGAGTGGAGTCTTGCTCAATGATCCACCATGATTTTCTTAGCTTTTATCGTCAAGCTAAAGACGTTAAAGGAGCACTTCTTGATAGACAACCAAATCACTATTTTCATTATTATGTTTTGTTGGTTTGCATTATTATCTTAATTATATTGTGTGTTTTCTTTGTGCTATTTACTCTTCTTTTTTTTGAAGGTTATGATTTCATTACTATTGCAAGAGAATCCCCGATGCACTTCAAAAGACATCGTCTACTTAAAGTTTTCTATATTACATCTTTCTTTTGTGCGTGCATTCTTTCAACAATGAGGACATTGTGTCATTTAAGTGTGGGGGAGAAAATAACATTAAAATTGATGTTAAAAATAATGATTTTGATTATGAATTATAATTGATTTCCTAAAACTTAAATTGTAGCATGATTGTGGATTGATTGTTATGGTAAATTACAAGAGGCGATTATTGAATGATTGATTAGAGTCGTGGGGTTGAAAGTATGAAGTTATTAAGAAGTGTAATGGGTTATAACCTTGTTCGGATAATTGACGATGATGTTAAAAAAAAGAAAAAGAAAGAAAAAAATAAAAAGAGTTGAAAAACAGATTATATCGGGTCTTTACTCCAATGTTTAATGTTTCTTAGTAACTAGGAGCATCCATGAGCCCCATGGTTGTCTTTTACGTAAAACAATGACCCAAATATGAGTATGCAACACCACCCTATGAGTTTTCAATGAAATATTCAAATATTGAAACCTAGTGGTTGACCCGAATATTTGCCAAAAAAAAAACTAAAGCTAGCAAACAGAAGACAATATTTAGACTGAAACTGAGGCTATATCACATAACATATATCAAGAACTTTGCACGGATAATTACATACTTCAGTTGACATTTTGTGTTAGCCAGTTGTAGTTTACTATAACAGTTGAGGATCAATCTAGACTATAATTTATGTTAAAAATGAGAAAACATAATACATATGTTAGATCATAAGTTTAATATTGATTTGTTTGTTATAAAAATTTGACACATTTTGTTTTTCTTGAGAAGAAAAAAATACATAAGTGTGGGGGAGTTGTTTTGCATGTTTTTATATGTGTTTATAGTATTTTTGTGTGCATGTGTTTTGTATGTTTTATTGCATATGGGGGTCTTAGTTAGTTGATTTAGTATGCTTTATCACATGGGAATGTTTTTCATACTTTTGGTAGGTAATGGTAAACTTAAACGGGAAAACAAGCGAAAAAATGGATAGTTGGCATTGGCTAATTCTCATACAACTAAGGAAAAAGAGTTCGCTCGCATATTATTGTAGCATGTTTCGTATTTTGGTTGTAAATTTTCCATCCAATCCCCTATTGACATGAATCTTAGGCCATTTGAAAGCTATAAGGAAGATCTACAATGTCCGTTTCTTCCACTCAGTGCAAATTCAAGTGTTTTAAGGGGTTACAACTACAAGCATCATGCAAGGGGAAACAACATCATGAAATTTCAGAAATGACACACCTTAGTATTTTGGCCATAACTCTCTATAGAAGCTTCATATGAAGGTCATTCAAGTGACTACAGAAAGTTACAAGATATATCTACAATTAATATTCAGACATTAAGAGAAGATTTTGTCGATAAGATGGCCAAACACCTTGTACCGGGGTACAACCCGCAAAAATATTGTTTACCGTGGTACGAGCATTGTGTACCGCGTACACCTGAAAGAAAAGTCAAATATTGCGTCTCTGACTCCATAACGCGGTAGAGGATTGTTATACCATAGTACAAACTGAAGAAACTTGATGTAAAGAGCGTTATAGGTTATTTGTACCGCAATACATTTGAAAAAGAAGGTGCATACCGCGAAATGAGCTTTGTGTACCGCATTACACACTTATAAAATTTCCGAAACCAGATCGAAGGGCCATAAATCATTCTCACCAACAAATCAAATGGCCATAAGTCAACTTCACCAATATTCCTACCAACAAATCAAACGGCCAAGAGTCATGTTCACCAACATTCCTACCAATAAATAAACACCGATGGTTAATCTTCACCAACAACTACACTCAACCTGTGAAAAGTTTAGCTTTCTTAAGCCTATAAATATGAGTTCCTATTATCACAGTAAGACATTCCAAAGATATATATTCCAAAGATATATACATCCCAAGTTTGTGTAAACATATTAAGTGGATTAGAGTGTGATACTTTTCTAGTTTTTCTTTCTCTATGGCAAGAGACGTGGTTCTTCGATTTCTTCAGTTGGGGAACTTTTACAACATTAAATAAGTGTAATTCTTCTCCACTCTCTCAATGTCTATTCAATTATGTTATGATTTTAATTGCTCCATGAGAATGTTTGTGATTATTATATTTTATTTAATTGAATTGACGGCTCTGTTTACAAGCATGAACTAGTTCTTTTGTTCTAGGATTAAGATGAGTTAAATCAAATAAACAAGCATGAATATTGATTGATTGATTATCCCTTGACTAATTGAATGGCTTAAATTTATAATTGATTGTTAGGCCAACTATTGATTATCCTTTGGTAATAATTGAGATCGATATAAGATATTATATCGGATCAAATTCAATTAGGGGTTAGATATGGATCAGAAATGTATTATCTAACCTGATTAATTAATTTGGCAAATTAGTATTTTCTAAACTTTGTTTGCGAATACGAAAGTTATCTGATTTTAGTTTTAGTTTATATTTATTTTCTCAATTTCTTGATTGCACGATTAATTGATTGATATTCTGCTTGGGAATTTGACGAGACAAATCTATTATCCTTTACATTTTTCTCCATTGATATTTCATTAAATATTAGCATACCAATTATAGATACTAGTTTTTCTTATTAATTTAATCAATTTGAATCTCCTAAAATAATTGGATTATGGTGTTTTAGTTTTATTTTATGTTTATTGTGACATAAAATAATTATTTGTCAGCTAAGTCTTCCTTGAGATACGACCTTGGTCAGCTTACTACCCTACAATTGATCTTGTACTCATGCGAGCATCACTAGATTGATTTAGGTGTTTAGTGATCGAATAGTTGAGACCACTACAGGGAATGTCCAAGACCCTTTAGCAGTTGAGACTCCTACGGGGAATGACGAGGTAATTGGGGACGATCGGGTAATGGATCAAAATCTAGGATCAGAGTCTGTTAAACCTGTTGATGAGCCAATGGTAGTAGATGCACCAGCTGAGACATATAATGAAAACCCATTCTAGCTGAATTAGAAAGACAAGAATCAGAGGTAGCAGACTTCGAATCAGATGATGTGATGGAGTCAGTGAATCAGCTGAGTCAGATCAAGAGGAAGATGATATAGCGGGAGGTTTAAATTTTGCAAGAATGGGTGTCATATTGGTTGACCCTCCTCCTCAACCTTCCATATCTCCTACACATGAGGCTGTTGAGACAGTTGATGCTCCGACTACTCAAAGAATAAAAAAACATTGTGCCAATGAAGTTGTTAACACAGCTGAGGCACAGTCAGCTCAGATGGCTAACATAGCTGCACCTGCCAATGAAGCTACCCTAGTTGAGGCACAAAGAGCTATTTGTCAGGGGGAAGAGGTAATAATTCCCGAAGATGGAGTGGGATCTTCCTCCAATCCTATGGACATATTAGGCATGATTAATTTTGAATTCAGAGAAGAGATCCCCTTGGAAGAGTCTGAGGATCAAGATAGGTTCCACGTCCATTTAGAAGATGAAGACCTCAATATTCCCGAGGAAATGAGGACCGTTCCTTATGGGCATGATTTTGAATTTGCTCTAGAAGATACTAATGAACAAGTTGCAGATAAAGAGAGCAGTGGGGCGGGGAATCCCCTTTCCCCATTCCCCGTGGGGATCCACCCCGAATGGGGCGGGGATTCCCCAAAATTTTCCCAGGGGGGGGGGATGGGGAATTTTTCTTCTTCCCACGGGGATGGAGACGGGGATCATACTCCCGCCTGTTCCCAATGGGAACCGAATATTAATATATCATATAATATTTTAAATATATATAATATTTTATAAATATATTTAAATATAATAAAATGACAAAATCTTTATTTTATTTTATTAATTAGTGTTTTATTAGTTTTTTTTATATAATTTATATATTTTTAAATATTTAAAAGTGGTTATTATTTTAAAAATATTATTTTTTTGCAAAAAAAAAAAATTGAAATGGGGCGGGAATCCCTACGGGGCGTGGGATCCTCATGGGGGGCGGGATGGGGAAAGTTTTTCCCTTTTGTCTCACGGACGGGGACGGGGACGAGATTCCCACGAGCGTGGGATGGGGATGGGGATGGCTCCCCCCCCCCGCCGCCTCTGTTGACATCCCTAGTTGCAGAATTTCGCAAAGCCTTTCGCTTGATGCTTGGAGAAATGTCAAAATTGAAACAAGGTTTTGTGGATTGTTCACTTGGTTTTATACCATTGATTTGGGCTTCCTAGACATAAGTTGTGTGTTGTTTTTGAGTATTTTGAGTCATTTTTGTTATATCTCATAGGTTAAGCATTAATTTCTATTGTTTCGAGTCATTTGAGGGGTCAAGTCATGTTGAGAGCCAATTATATTGAGTTTATAGTCATATTAATGAATCGCGTATCAAAAGAAGTGTAAACGATCAAACAACGAGAGATTGATTTGAAGAAACGTCCAAATGCGTCTGAAATTTCCATCACTGGCAGGGTTTCGTATTTTGGTCATAACTCTCTCTACAAAATTGATATTGAGGTGATTCAAGTGGCTATGGAAAGCTAAGAGATAGAGCTACAACGTTGATGAAGGGCTCAAAAACAAATTCGGACATTTGGTAGGCGAAAAAAGCGGGCGGGCGCTGCAGCGTTGGTCAACGGCGCTGCAGCGCCCGTGACAGGCCAAAACACTCCAAAATTCACGTTGGCGCTGCAGCTTCAACGCCCAGCGCTGCAGCGCCCGGGCGGCATTTTTAGTGCAAATTGCTGGCGCCGCAGCGCCAGCTCAACCCGCAGCGCCCGGGGCGGAAAATCCTATGTTCACCTACCCCTTCTTGGACTTTTGTGTACTATAAATGCCATCCTTGGGGCTTGAAATTTGGGCATCTTGGAACCCTTGGAAGACAATAAAAACAGCTACAAGACAAGGAAGAAGGATTTGGGCATCTTGAGAAGAATTTGGAGAAGAAGATTGGAGGCTTCTATCATCTAGAAATAGAGAAGATTCCTCTACTCTTGTTCTTATTTTTGTTGCTTTCTTCATATCTTGTAAGATGTATTATTGTATTTTCATGGATTCATTTTCTTTAATCATGAGCTAAACTCTATAATTCTAGAGGAATGATGTAATCTATGTTTGAACTTATGTTTTGAGAATGTGGTTTGTCAATCTAGATCTATCAATTTATTTGTGCTATTTGGATCTATTGCTTCTAAATTTCTTGATCAATAATTTAGATTGTTTGGTGTATTTGATTTGACACTTGAGAAAGGTAATTGAATACATGACCTTGGAATAGCATAACCTAGGATTTCATAGAATTGAGAGATTTGTGAATCCTTTGAAGTCTTTTATCAAGATTCATAGTTTTTATTGAGATTTTAATTGGTGATTTTTATATAGATATTGATTTCCCAATTGAATCTAAAATCATTTGGCACTTGAGAGAGGGAATGATTATTGTAGAAATCTTGACTTATAAATTGGTAATTGATGATTGATAAACCATATTGACAACATAAGGGATAACTAGATTCATCATACCTCTAGAATTCATTTAATCATTTGGATAAACTCATTAATATTTTCATATTCTTGATTTATTTTTAGTATTTTTAGTATAATCACTCCATCATATATTGAATTTCTAAATAAAGTTAGACTACTATATTATAGTACTTAGCAATAATTCGATAATTATTCCCTGTGGATTCGACAACCTTACTACTCTATATTAAAACTTGACACCGTAGACTTGCGGTTAGAAAAATTCTCTAACAAGTTTTTGGCGCCGTTGCCGGGGAATAATTCATCTTATTTGCGCTAATATTATTACTTAGTAGTTTTACTTTAATTTAGATTGGTTCTTGTTACAATAGGGTCATTGTCATTTTTGTGTTTTCTTGTTGATGCGAAAAAATAGAAGTGCTAATTTAATCTTATTTGATCCAGAAATTGAACGAACTCTCCGAAAGATTAGAGCCGCACGAAGAATCGAATTCACAAAAATGGCAGGAAATGAGGAAGAGGAAAATCGCATACCTATTATTGTACCACCGGAAAGGGCCATTCGGGATTATTTTCGACCAACCACGAATCAAAATTATTCGGGCATTGTTCGCCAACCTATCAATGCGAATAATTTTGAATTGAAGCGAGCCCTAATAAACATGGTGCAACAGAATCAGTTTGGGGGAAGTGTCGTAGATGACCCGAACGCTCATTTGGCTATTTTTCTTGAGATATGTGACACTATCAAAATGAATGGGGTTCCCGATGAAGCTATTCGGTTGAGGTTATTTCCATTTTCACTTCGTGATAAAGCTAGACAATGGCTTCAAACTTTCCCACTGGAAGTATCACTAGTTGGAATGATCTCACTTTGAAAAATTCATGGCAAAATTCTTTCCACCTAGTAAGACACTTCAACTTAAAAGTGAGATTGCTCAATTTCATCAACTCGACTTTGAGCCACTCTACGAAGCTTGGGAGCGATTCAAAGAATTATTGAGGAGGTGTCCACAACACGGGTACGCAGATTGGCAAAAAGTTCAGTATTTCTACAATGGTATGAATGGGCATTCAAGAACTATTATAGATGCTTTGCGCGGAGGTACATTGATGGCTAAAACTCCAAGTGAAGCCATGCTTTTACTCGAAGAAATGGCTGCCAATAGTTATCAATGGCCGTCTGAAAGATCTACGCCAAGAAAAGTTGCCGGTGTTCTTGAACTTGATACTATGTCCGCATTGGCCTCTCAAATTTCCGCCTTGTCAAAGCAAATTGCTACACTAAGTTCGTGGAAAACAACAATCGGAGGCGATCATGGAGATAAGTCAAGAAATTGTGAATCCGATCTGGAACAAGCAAATTATGTGAATAATCGAAGTTTCAACAATAGAGGGAATCAATTGCCGACGATTATCATCCCGGACTTCGCAATCATGAAAACTTCTCGTATAGCAATACGAGAAATGTGTTGCAACCGCCTCCGGGATTTCAAAACCAAGCAAGTACGAGTACACACGTGGGAGAACAAAATCCGTCTTTGGAAGAATTACTTAGTTCATTCCTTGTAGAAACACGAGCAAGGATGAACATGACTGACTTCTAACATGGACAAGCTCAAATTTCGAGAGTTACAACAATAGAAGGTCACATCAACTCCTTAGTGACACAAGTAGGGCAGTTAGCAACAACAGTGAATTCATTGCAGCAGAGAGGGAAATTTCCGAGTAATACAGAGGTTAATCCGAGGGAGCATTGCAATGCAATTTATGTAAGATCGAAGGTAGAAATTCAGCTTGCACCCGAACAATCGCCCATTTATGTGAAACCAAAGGGAATCCAAGAAAATGAATTTGGAGGAATTTGAGACTGTTATTTGACAGAGGAATGTAGTGCAATAGTCCAAAGTAAACTACCTCGAAAAATGAAGGATCCGGGGAGTTTCACTATTCCGTACTATTGGAGGAGTTTTCTTTGAGAAACCACTTTGTGATCTTGGGTCCAGTGTGAATCTTATATCTCTTTCTCGATGTGACGGGTTAGGGCTCGGGAGGTGAGGCCGTCTAATATCACTTTGCGCTTTCTTTGATCGATCCATCGCCTATCCATGGGGAATCATTGAAGATGTATTGGTAAAAATTAATAAATTTGTTTTTCCCGGGATTTTGTAGTGTTGGATGCGAATGAGGACAAGAAAATACCTATCATCTTTGGGCGTCCATTTTTAGCTACATCACGAGCTTTGATCGATGTAGAAACGGGGAGCTAACTCATGGGTAAATCGGGAGAAAGTTGTATTCACTATTCATCCAACCAATATGCTAAAATTTGAATTAAATGATGGTAAGCGGATGGTTGGGAATATAGTCAAGATATTGGAGGTTGGGGAGTTTCTAAGGGCAATGTGGATAACATGCCTATTGGAGCTCCAACTTGAGGAGAATCGACAAAGTCCGGTCAAGATCAGAACTTAGCGCTTCTTGGGAGGCAACCCAACCCCTTTTATTGCTTTCTTAGTTTTAATTTAGTTTAGTAGTTGTTTTTGTTTTTTCTAAGTTTTTGCATTATTAGTAGTAAGTTGCATCACATTTCACCCCTCTTATTTGTGCAAATCCCACATATCTCACTCCATCGTCACAACGGAGCACTTTAACACCACACACACATTCTTCATCTCATTCACTCATTATTTGGTAAGTTTGCAACTTCCAAAACCCACCCCATGGTTTTCCCCATCTTGTGATTTTTGGTGTGATTGGATTGTAGAAGTGCTAGGATAATTGTGTTGACGTATGGATTGTGGATTGGTTGATCATGCTAGACTCAGGTTTGGTGTTGAATTTTGGGATTGAATTGAGTTATCCATTGCATTTACTATCTTTGCCCAAATTCATGCATATGAGGTGTTTGATGAAATGCCCCAATGACAATTTCACATTGTTTAGTGCTATTTTGCATCTCCATGCTTATCTTTTTGACATGGCACTATATTTTCTACTTGGGTGCATTTTGTATGTCTTTGTGATTTTTGATTTCTCACCCATAACCAAGTTCCTTGGTTCCACGAGTTTTGTTTTCTTGTCTACCTTGCTAGGTTGCAAAGATGCGAAGCCAAAAACGGGTCGGGCCAAGGCGAAAGGAAAGAACAAGACCACACCTCGGAGCATACAACGCCCACGGGCTTGTGCGCTAGGATGCATTTTGAGCTTATACGAGACACCTCATACACGTAGTGGTATCACATGACTTAAGGAGCCTTCGCTCCTCGGCTACCAGGAAAGTCCTTTTTCCCACCTCTCCATTGGGGACAATGTCGTTTTAAGTTTGGGGGTGCGCAGTCTATTTTTATTCATCGAGTCGGGTCTTGAGTGAAAAAAACGAAAAAAAAAGAGTCTAAAGTTGAGTCGGGGCGTTTGTTAAACTGTGAAACTGCATGACTAAGTGAATTTGTTGAATATGAGTTGAACGGTCAAAAGAGCATGTGTTTGAACTGTGATTTAATCTTCTTTCCATTAATTCCATCTATATGCTTAACTCTGATGATTTATTTGGGGATGATTTATGCAATTGAGTGGTTCCTTTATGATCCCACCGGATGCTAGAACTTGTCTGATCACTAGTCGAGGCGAAATCCTAGGCGAAGTAACCATGGGGAAGTGATTTAGGCCATCTTTGAACAAGCTAGAGCCTAAAATGCCTACCTTTGCATTATATTTTTCCTAGTGTCCCCTTTTGAGCCTTATAAACCCGTTTCTTTGGCAACCAATCTAATACCCAGAGCCTAAAGGTTAATATCCTAATTACCCATCAATCATACACACAAAGTATAAAAAAAAAATATTGGAAGTTGAGGAGGGTATGATGAGAAGGGTGTGTATTTAATTGAATGAAGTTGCCCGAGAAAAGAAAATATGGAACCCCATGTACGCAAAAGAATAAGTTTGGGGGTTCCGGGAAAAAAAATATGTGTAAAAAAAAAATTGAGAAAAATCATCGGGATTGAAGGTTCATAAACATTGGGGATGTCAAAAAGTGAAGGGTAGTAGCTAATTGATAATTCAAAGTGTTAATTGTGTGTTTGGGTGATTTGAGCCACTTAATCCCATATTTTCCTACCTTACCCTAAGCCCACAATACAAGTTTTAAAAGTCCTATTGATCCTTGTGTTACATTAGCCTACATTAGTGGAGATTAGTGTGAAAGACAAGCCTATGGAGTCCGGTAAGTATCTCATCTCTATATTCAAAAAGTGGATCATTTTGAAAACACTTGATTGCGTGAATCTATTTGAATAATATAAACGGAGTTGGCATTTACATTCCATACTTTTGATCACAATGTTAAAACACATGCTTGATTGATAGTGAAATGAGTATGAGACAAATGATATTGGTTGTGAAGTTTTGCAGTTTGTTTGTATTGTTGTGTCTTGTATTTTTTATTTTAGAGTTGTAATTGCTTGAGGACAAGCAATATTCTAAGTTTGGGGGTATTTGTTCACTTGGTTTTATACCATTGATTTGGGCTTCCTAGACATAAGTTGTGTGTTGTTTTTGAGTATTTTGAGTCATTTTTGTTATATCTCATAGGTTAAGCATTAATTTCTATTGTTTCGAGTCATTTGAGGGGTCAAGTCATGTTGAGAGCCAATTATATTGAGTTTATAGTCATATTAATGAATCGCGTATCAAAAGAAGTGTAAACGATCAAACAACGAGAGATTGATTTGAAGAAACGTCCAAATGCGTCTGAAATTTCCATCACTGGCAGGGTTTCGTATTTTGGTCATAACTCTATCTACAAAATTGATATTGAGGTGCTTCAAGTGGCTATGGAAAGCTAAGAGATAGAGCTACAACTTTGATGAAGGGCTCAAAAACAAATTCGGACATTTGGTAGGCGAAAAAAGCGGGCGGGCGCTGCAGCGCTCGTCAGCGGCGCTGCAGCGCCGTGACAGGCCAAAACACTCCAAAATTCACGTTGGGCGCTGCAGCGCCAACGCCAGCGCTGCAGCGCCCGGGCGGCATTTTTGTGCGAAATTGCTGGGCGCCGCAGCGCCCAGCTCGGGCGCCGCAGTGCCCGGGGGCGGAAAATCCTATGTTCACCTACCCCCTTCTTGGACTTTTGTGTACTATAAATACCATCCTTGGGGCTTGAAATTTGGGCATCTTGGAACCCTTGGAAGACAATAAAAACAGCTACAAGACAAGGAAGAAGGATTTGGGCATCTTGAGAAGAATTTGGAGAAGAAGATTGGAGGCTTCTATCATCTAGAAATAGAGAAGATCCCTCTACTCTTGTTCTTATTTTTGTTGCTTTCTTCATATCTTGTAAGATGTATTATTGTATTTTCATGGATTCATTTTCTTTAATCATGAGCTAAACTCTATAATTCTAGAGGAATGATGTAATCTATGTTTGAACTTATGTTTTGAGAATGTGGTTTGTCAATCTAGATCTATCAATTTATTTGTGCTATTTGGATCTATTGCTTCTAAATTACTTGATCAATAATTTAGATTGTTTGGTGTATTTGATTTGACACTTGAGAAAGGTAATTGAATACATGACCTTGGAATAGCATAACCTAGGATTTCATAGAATTGAGAGATTTGTGAATCCTTTGAAGTCTTTTATCAAGATTCATAGTTTTTATTGAGATTTTAATTGGTGATTTTTATAGAGATATTGATTTCCCAATTGAATCTAAAATCATTTGGCACTTGAGAGAGGAATGATTATTGTAGAAATCTTGACTTATAAATTGGTAATTGATGATTGATAAACCATATTGACAACATAAGGGATAACTAGATTCATCATACCTCTAGAATTCATTTAATCATTTGGATAAACTCATTAATATTTTCATATTCTTGATTTATTTTTAGTATTTTTAGTATAATCACTCCATCATATATTGAATTTCTAAATAAAGTTAGACTACTATATTATAGTACTTAGCAATAATTCGATAATTATTCCCTGTGGATTCGACAACCTTACTACTCTATATTAAAACTTGACACCGTAGACTTGCGGTTAGAAAAATTCTCTAACATGGATTTGTGCAGACAGATTGATAATGATGATGCAACTATCATAGCTGACATCCCAGACATAGTATTAAGGATTAAAGAAATTGGAACATATGGAAGCAATGGTCAAAGAGTAGTTCTATTCGATGCAGAGATAGCTGACCAAACTCAGCTCTAGCCACACAGCTGCCAATTCAATGTCTCAAATGAAGCTGAACTTTATTTTGGAGAACATTTAGATATCTTCCCGTGCTGATGCCAAAAATGAGCGGAAAGAGTAGCAGTGCCCCCTACAACATATGTTAAATGCAAAGGCACCATCTCATCAATTCTGTCAAAGATTCCATCTTCTCTGTCAGCTGATGAAAAAACTAAACTTGCGCTGTAGAAATATAAGGAAACAATTGCCTTACAGAAATCAAAAGAGGAGATTGCAAAGTTGGATAAAAAAAAGGAAGATAGAATTGAATAGTTGAGACAACAATATGGTGAACCTCCAGCAGGGTTGGTTCCCTAGGATCGCTCGAATGAGGATTTTGATACTCTATTATCACAAGGATATTATCAGGGGATGGAGATTCATGATTCTTCGGACTTATACTGGGAAAAAGGTCTTAAGGATGTAGAACAAACTATGAAGCAGCCAAATAAGAGTCAACAGACACCCAACAACCAAGTACCCAGAGGTGGCAACCATGTTGGAGGCAGAAGTGCTGAAAGAGGAAGAAGTTCAAAGACAGGTTGATGAAGAAGAAGAGGAACTGACTCATCCTTTGGTAAAAGAGGTGGGAGCTCTCCACCAAAAAGAGGAGGTGGAGTTGCATCCTACAATCCTCTGAAAAAGAGACGTGCCATATTGGATCGGTGTTTGAGAAGCTCAAAGCAGAGAAGATGAGTGTTGGGTAGATGAAACGGTGAGAAGGTATTAGAAGGAAGATAAAGAAAAGAGAAGAAAGTTTGAAAAAGATCGAAAAAGACAACAAAGAAGATAAAGTGAAAGCTGTCAAGATTTTGTATTTTCGCAATTTAATTGTAATATACACCTGAATATACAAGAATTAAATTGTTGTATTTATTTTCAATTTTTGATTTTTGGCACATATGTTGTAGAAAGTTTTCGCATCAAATGGGGGAAATTGTTAGGAAAATTATTGTATAGATCTGATGATGCTTACAAAAATTTGTATTAAGAAGTTGGCATACCCCATTTCTGTATGTAGATTCTACTTTTTAATAGATAGATTATTAGATGAGTTAAATAGCGTCTTAGTATATAAAAGAATTGCTTAAGAATGCAGAGAAAAATCAACTGAGTCGTTGCTGAGTTGATAAGAAGATCTTCAGTCAAGTACATCAGCTAAGTCTTTCATAATACTTACAGTAGAGCCAACCACGGAATGATAGAGATGTCTCAAGTCAATGGGTAAAGTAGCTGAAGGACTCATAGACAACTAAAAATAGTATGTTGTGTTAAACTCAAAGAACTTACCTATTTTGTTAATGGTGACAAACCTGCAACCTTAAAGTGGTCCTGCTAAAGGAGTGCAAGATGAATAAACCAATGGGAAGCTCGTGGAACTCTGATACCTTTTCTGAAGCCTACAAGTATCAGATTAACAAGGTTGGGTCAAGATCAAAGTTGCAAAAACAAGACAAGCCAACTACACTACGTAAGAGTTTGAATTTTATCTATCTCTTCAATAAACAAAATTTGAACTCCTATTATAAAAGGCTGAGGAATTTTCAAAGAGAATAAGAGAGCATTCATACAAGTGCAAGGCACAAAATTGAGAAGCAAGCATACAAGCAAGAACTACAAAATATTCTCTATCAACCAATATTCAAAATCCTCAAGCCTAAATCAAAAACACTCCATCCAACACTCTTACGTGGAAAGATAGAAGTTGTTCATCAAAGTTGAAGAGGAAAATCTTTGTGAAAGCAAATGGGGTCTATTTTTCCTAGTATTGAAGGACGTTTAAGGAGGTTCAAGGTCGAACCTTATTCAAATTTGAAGAAGGGTCGTGTGATCAATTCTTGATAATTCGAAAAGCTAAAGTAGTGAGACAGATGCGTTGCAAAGAGCAGAGTCCTAAAAGATTGGCTGGTTGTGTGATCAAAGCAATCTTGGACTGTAGTTTTGTAAAAAAGTAACTGTTGCATTAGTGATTTCCTCCTTTAGTAGAAGAATAGTGTAGTAGAAGAATTATCCCATCCTCGAACCACTATAAATTTTTGTGTTCTTTAAATTCCTACACTTTAAATTCCATACTTCATTTTATTGCTTCAATTTCTATCCATCTATATAATAACTAATCAAATAGTATAAGTGTTGATAAACCAAGCTTAAAAATGGTGTAGACTTCCGCTGTAAAACAAGAAAATTGATTTTCCAAAAGTTAACTTCGTTTAGCTAAGTTACTCTATCAACAGCTCTCTCAGAGTTTGTTGCATGGTTAACTCTTCTGCTAAAGCTTAACACACTGTCTTTAAAAGACTTAGATGTTTTCTTGAAAAACTCTAATTCTAAAAAGAATCAAAAAATTGTGTAAAGTCTATCCAACTCCTCATTTAGACTTTAAATTCCATCCCTTGGGACCTACACTTCCCACTAATGTTTGGTGGCTCCACTGGTCCAAATAAGTTTTAATGCAACAGATGTAAGATCCTTGTTGATGAACGATTTGTCTTTTCTTTGAATGATGATTTGACCTGCTTCACAAATGCTTTCCTTTTTGTATACTAAATCTCGTAACCCTTCAACCAGGATGACTCTTTTGCAAGCTTGTTGATATTCCCGAATTCGAGATGACTCAACTTTTTGTGCCACTCGCTAACTTGCTTGATTGTGCTCTTTGCCATTAGGCATGTGCTTCGTGTAGCAGTTGACCAATCTACCACATACATGTTTTTCTTTATGATCCCAAACAACACAATTTCATTTGTTTCAGCATCTTTGGTTTGGCATACTCCCATGTTGAATCCAACTTTGGAGTCTGAATTGATTGTTTTGAATGTGGTGATTATCGTCCTTTTATGCGTCCTTTGGCCCATTTGGATGGATAGATCCACTTCTCCCGTTGGGATGATCCTCCCTCCTCCGAATCCCAGAATGTTGTCATTGCATGGCTTTATGTAGCTATCATCCACGTTCAGTCTACAGAAGGCCCTGATATAAATAACTGAGGCGTAGCTACCTGCGTCAACCAATATCCTATGCATGGGGATGCCCAGGATAGGAACCGTGACTACCAGAGGGTCCGAGTGGGGGTGTAGTAGCTGATGAACATCCTGGTCGGAAAAGGTGAAGTGTCCCATTGGTCGGCCTTCTTGGATCTCTGCAATTCGGATGTAATGTTTCGCGTTCTCGGCTTCTCGAGCCTCAGCTTTTCTTTTTCTATTGGAATGGTTATCTTTGGCCCTATTTGCGTTGATCATTGTTAAAATTTCCTACCCGTTATTATCATTCGGCGGTGGTACACATGCATGAT
Organism: Rehmannia glutinosa; assembly: GCA_016081115.2. Classification (NCBI taxonomy): domain Eukaryota; kingdom Viridiplantae; phylum Streptophyta; class Magnoliopsida; order Lamiales; family Orobanchaceae; genus Rehmannia; species Rehmannia glutinosa. Next base: position 26,444,828 of record CM071930.1, read on the forward strand.
TAGGACATTATTCCGGATCGGCTCCAGTAGTAGGTGGTGGAGGTGGCGTGATATTATGTATGTATTGCTTCAAACCCCCCTTCTGTACTAACCTCATGATCTCTCGAACAAGGTCTCGACATTCGTCTGTTTCATGGCCGATTGATCCAACCTAATCGAGCAAGCCAGAGGTACCAGGTTAAGATTCCTTATGTCCCTCCAGATAGCTAAAGGTGCGTGGGTTAATGTGCTCTTAAAAGCTTCCACCTCAACACTAACTTCTTGGTGTGCCCTATAACCGGTCATGGTGTTGTCCGCAAATGGCCTAAATCTGGAACCTGGCCCGGAAGGGGCATCTTTTTTGGTATCTTTTCGATGATTTTGGTGTCTATGCTCAATGGGAATGTTGGCCATGGCCTCCTCGGCACATATATGTTTTTCTGCCTGGAGGAGAAATTCTTGAAAAGTGCTTGCCTCCGATTCGTGGATGGTGTAATTAAATTGGGTTCCCGGGGTGAGCCCAACCATGGTCGCGATGAAGTGAGAGCACTCAACCTAGATGAAGATGAAGTGAGAGCACTCAACCTAGATGAAGATGAGATAGCTGAATCTCAAAGACAGCTGGAAGGTCTACAGCTGAATTAAGATGAAAGAGTTGTTCAAGACAACTTAGCTGCGAGACGGCTGAATCCATCAGACTTACTCCAACCTGATGTGAGATGGCTGAGAGACCATCCACCAGAGTTAGTCATTGGAAATGTTAGAGATGGCATAATAACCAGATCCAGAGCACATCATGAGGCTATGTTCACTTGTTTCATTTCCCAAATAGAGCTTAAAGATGTGTCTCAAGCATTTGATGACACACATTCAATTCAAGCTATGAAAGAAGAGTTGAATCAGTTTGAAAGGAATAAAGTATGGGAACTAGTTGAAAGGCCAACCCACCAAAATGTTATTGGTACTAAGTGGGTTTTCAGAAACAAGATGAATGAGGAAGGATCTGTGGTAAGAAACAAAGCAAGATTGGTAGCAAAAGGGTATTGCCAATAAGAAGGTATATATTTTGATGAAACCTTTGTTCCTGTTGCCAGATTAGAAGCAATAAGGATGTTTTTTTGCTTATGCTGCACATAAGAACTTCACTGTATATCAAATGGATGTGAAGAGTGCATTTCTAAATGGACTGCTAGAGGAATAAGTCTATGTTGAACAACCTCCGTGTTTTGAGCAGAAAACTATTGGAGATAAGGTCTAGAAGCTCAAGAAAGCATTGTATGGATTGAAACAAGAACCAAGAGCATGGTATGATACATTGTCTCAATTTCTAACTGACAATGGATTCACCAAAGGCAAGGTTGATAAAACACTCTTCAATATTCAAGATGGAGAGAGTATACTGCTTGTTCAAAAATATATGTGGATGACATCATTTTTGGTTCCACAAATAAAGAGCTGTGTTACAATTCTCAAACCTCATGCAAGGAAAATTAGAGATGAGCATGATGGGTTAGCTGAATTTCTTCTTAGGACTTCAAGTCAAACAACTGAAGGATGAAACCTTCATAAGCCAAACCAAGTATACCAGAGATTTCATGAAGAAATTTGGTTTGCAAGAGAAGTCTTCTGTAAAGATTCCTATGAATACATCAGTCAAGATGGACATGGATGCAGATGACAAAACTGTTGATCAAACCAGATATAGAGCTCTCATTGGATCTTTGCTCTATCTAACAGCAAGCGGACCAAACATCACCTTTGCAGTAGGTGTATGTGCTAGATTTCAATCTGCACCAAAAGAAAGCCACATGACTGCAACTAAGAGAATCCTAAGATATTTGAAGGGATGCCAGGTAGTCGGCTTATGGTATCCAAAGGAAGGAGGATTCAAGCTGGTAGGTTACTCAGACTCAGACTATGCTGGATGTAGAGTTGATAGGATTCAATAGCTACATCCACAGCTGAAGCAGAGTACATAGCTGCGGGCAGCTGTTGTGCCCAAGTCTTATGGATGAGACAAAAGCTGAGAGATTATGATGTTGAAGAAAAAGAGATTCCAATTATGTGTGATAACACTAGTGCTATTGCAATCACTCAAAATCCAGTATTGAACTCAAGAATAAAGCACATTGATGTTAGATATCATTTTATAAGAGATCAAGTTGAAAAGAAAGAGATCACCTTGCAATACATCTCAACTGATAAACAGTTAACCGATATATTCACGAAGCCATATGTGAATCAAGGTTTGAAGAACTCAATAATGAGTTAGAGTTAATTGAGCTGAGTTAGATTACTCATAAGACTGAATCAACAAAGATAGAAGATGAGAAAATTGAAAAATAATCAAGTTTCACAATTCAGCCAAGTGAAACAGCTCAATCGGGAAGTCAATTGTACTGAGTTAGCTGACAGCTGAGTTATGATATGTGAAGAGAGAATCAGAGCTAAGTCACTTTGGAAGAAAGCTGAATTATTTATGAGCTAAATGATAAAAACACAATTGTTTTAATTAAGCGAGAATATTTTTAAGGATGACGTCAGCGTCACTATGACTGTCAGCACAAAAGATGCACAGTAAACCATATGATTGGATATAAATGTTGTTGCATTTAATGTGGGAAAATTAATGCGGTTTTGAAAACTTAATCCGGACCGTTGATTTTGATCAACATTTTAAAATTCCAAAAACTGTCCTTTCACGTCCTTTATATACGAAATTTCATTTTCTCTCTCCTCACGCAAACCTATTCATCTTCAGCAAAGAGAGCTTATTCTCTCTGCAACTAAGTTCTAAACCCTAGTTACTCAAGTTCGTTTTTTGTGTTTTAATCGGTAAAATCTTCTAAAAATGGCTATAAGTCACGATTTGGCGTTGTTATCTAAGAAGATCCACACCAGAGCGTCAGTGGACTTCGCTGGTATGATCAAGCAGGGCGTTGATGGCGCCCTTGTGATGAAGATACTTGAAAATCTAGAAAAGTCCGGCCTTAAGGACTTTCTGACGATCCAGTTCATGTACACCTACCTGGAAGAGGTGGCCATGTTTTATGTGAATCCGGAGGTGCAGGATGATGAAATCCGTTCATCGGTCCACAACAAGGTCATCAAAATAACTGCAAAGGACCTTGCTGAGCACTGCTTTTTACCCTCAAAGGGTTGAAGGACATCGCTGATAAGGATTTCAACTTGGCTGTAGCTTGGAAGGAAGTTGCGAAGCCGGAGTTTGTTGTGAAGGCTGTCTATACAACCAAGAAGGAGTCTCTGAAGGATGACTACCACAAACAGATGGACATCGTGTCCAAGTGCATGGATATGAATTTTGGAAGCTTCAATCAACTGTCTAAGACTAAGCTGATCGTGATGGTTGCGATCATGCAAGAGAAAAAGGTGAATTGGGCTGAGTTCGTGTTTAGACGAATTTATCAGAATGTGATCAACCGGTCCTACAAGAAAGATGGGACCTTTGGCTGTTCGCTGGGATATGGCCTTGTCATTGGCCATCTGATGGAGGTGAAGGGTATTGCATTGCGCCATGGAAAGCCCTTCCATGCAAATAAAAAGATGTTCAAGGCGAACCTTTTCGGAGCCCAGAAGAAGGCTCATGCAAGAAAGGCGGATACTAATGAGGGTGAATCAACTAACCCAACTGAAAACACAGCTGAGACCTCCCCAGCTCTCTCCCCGAAGCTGAAATCTAAGAAGAGAGATGCTATATGTAAGCCTGCCCCTACCCCAGCTGCCAACGAAGAAAACACTGCCCCTTGGCCAAAATGAAAGCCCCCGCCCACCACGGCCAAGATACCCCCTGCGCAATGAGATAGAGGAGGAACCCCAAATTCCTTCTCCTATCGTGAAGATGAAGCAGACTGCCAAGTCCAGAAAGGCAACCGCTTCTAAGAAAACATTTATCGAAACACATGCCTTCACTATTGAAGAGCCTACTAGAGTGGAGCCTGAGATTCCGTTGGTTCCCACTAAAAGAAGATGGTTGTTCAGGAAATCTGAGCTGGAAAAGACAGTCGAGTTTGGTACTCAGCCAGAGAAACATGAGGAGACTGCTGATGCGTAAGAGGAGCAATCTCCAGAGATTGTAAATTCCCCTGAGAAGACTGTTGATGCTGATCATCAGAGAATCGAAGACCCAACTGTGCAGGAGACAACTGCGGAGAAAGAGATAGCTGAGACAACTGAGCACATGGAAGAGGAAGTTGTCTCATCCCCTCAGACAGACGCAGTTGAGTTTGAGTAGGAGCAAGACCTATTAGCCCCTATTTAGGAGATAGGAGAGGATGATGATGATGACTTGATTATGTACTCTCCAGTCTACCCAGATATTCAGCGACAATTGAGAGAATGGAGGGCATGGAAGTTGGATTTCTCTAGGTGTAAGTTTGCTCGCCCAGAATTCATTGAGGAGGAGGAGCAACTTCTTAAATTTCTTGGACATGCTTCTGTCCAATCTACCCTCAATTAAGAAAGCTTCTGGTAACTCTTCGACTCATCAAGGAAGAGGAGAAGGAGAAAGCTGAGGAGCAAGCTAGAGCCTTGGAAAAATCCAAGATGTGTGTACATACAGGGACTCATGAGCACATATACGAGTCTACTGATAGTGATAAAGACTTGGATCCAGCTGTTGAAATAGAGAAGTCCAAGATGCAGCAGGCCATCACAGAATCATGAGCTATGCACGAGAAGAGTCTTATAGAGGGTCCTGGAGAGTCATCCAAAGTCTTTCCTAGGATTGATCCTTTGGGAGTGGCGCAACTGATTGCAACGGATATTGCTGTAACCACGTCCCTAGTGCACTCAACTGATGGCTCTCAAGGACATGGCAATGAAGCTGGGACTTTGGGCCCCCAAGCCAAGCCTACCCCTGAATAAGGTATTAACACACTTGCCCTTGCAGTTGTACACTCAGAGGGAACAATAGTCGCATCTCAGGAGAAGAGTGACACCACCACCGTTCACTCAGCTGGTGCGCCAGCTGAGAGGGAAACTCTCTCCACCACAGTAAGATCGGAGGATGCTGTGGGAGACCAAACATTATAGTTGGGAGGTGAAGGAGAGAAGATCACGGAATAGTAGAGTGACATTAACGATGCTCGGACAGTTGAGTCTATCTAGGCTGAAATGTCAACTGCCATGAAGGCCGATGAAGCTGCTGCTGCAGCTAAGGCAAAGGATGGAGAGCCGCCCTGGAGTTGATACTCTAGGTCATGAAAGTGCGATCCAAGGAGTTGAGACTCCGATGGATGCCATGGTCGAAGACCCTAAGACAACTGCGTCTGTCAAAGGGAATGTCGAAGACCCTAAGATAGTTGAGACTGTCGAAAGGATTATTAAAGGCCCTGTAGCAGTTGAGACTGCTGGGGGTATAGAAGGCCCAAGAGAGGTTGAGACTTCCCTGGGTAAGGGTCAAGATGAACAACAAAACATACCTCAAATTGAAGGAGCTGCTGCAGAAGAGGAGATCAGCGCCATTCATGATTCCCAAGAGAACATATACACATCTTTTTTGGGATCCGAGGATGAAGTTGAGTCCACACCACATGAAACTCCAATGACGGACATAGCTGAAGATGTTCTAAAATCTCAGAGCCAAGTCAGTGATAAGACAACTCGAATGAGGTTCAATTTCGATGATGAGCCAACTCCAAAGCCTCATCATCCTCCGATGACGCTGATGATACAAGTGAGGACTAGGTTACTCATTTGGAATAACACACTGAGACCAAAGAAGCTGTTAAGACAGCTAAGGCTCAGTCAGCTGAGCAAACATCTACAAATGCTCTAGCAGCGAAAGAGTCAGCTGCGCAGGCTTCCACAACTGCGACAATAATGACTCCTATAGCTCAATCGCAGGCTTTGACAGCTGCACCAACATTTACCGATGATGTTGTCGCATCCAAGGCACAAAGAGCTTAATCATTACAGAAACTTCAAAGTCAAGACCCCCAAGGAGAAGCCTCGAGGATACCATTCGTCTGCAATAATGTATTTGAAGACATATTTCCATTCACTATTAAACAGCCCGACATGGAGGATGAATCTGCCGCAGAACTCAAGAAATATACCGTGCAAGAAGAGCCCGTCATTCCTACAGATACGATTGTTCTAGTTAACTTTGATTTCTATGCAAAGTGGCCAGTAGCCGAGTCAAATCTGACAGATGAGTTCCGTGGAGCCTTTAAAAAGATCTGCAAAGAGATTGAGAAGATGGAACGCCACCAAGCATCTCTGGATTTGAGATTGGACAATCGGGATGCTACCCTCACAACAAATTTGGGAGGGATCATAGTCCGTATAAGGGAATGGGGTGCACAGCAGACAACCATGCGTTCGGAGCAGGTCTGTTACTTCAAGGCCCTATTTGCCAAAATTCTAGTATGGAGTGCGGACACCTCAATGTATCAACAGAGGATGAAGGAGTATATAGTGAGGATGGAAACTTCCCATAAGTCGGATATGGAGCTGCTACAACACTTTCACAAGACTGAGATCACTCACCTAGAGAACAACATGAATGAAAAGTTCAGTCTTCTGATGGCGGAGATGAAAATAGTGACAGCTGAATCAACGGCTACTCGTTCTGAGCTTTGCAAAGCCTACTCCACAGCAAACTCCAAGCAAGACTCGACAAACAGCTGACTGGGATTTCCTCCTCAGTGGACTATTCCCTGGGCTAACCCTTTCATTTGGTGATGATGCCAAATAGGGGAAGGATGAGGCCCTGAAGGGATTGAAAGAAGAAGTGAAAAAGGGAGGTGACATAGCTGAGGGGGAATGAAGTTCAAGAATATAAAATTGATGTATGCTGAAACCCCACAGCTAGGTGAAGTCACAACCTCAATTCTCAGCAAGTTAAACCTGAACCTACCTGTTGAGAAAACTGCGGTGGCCATGAAAGATAAAAGAAAGGCCATCGAAGATGCATTCGATGAAGTAGCTGAGAAGCCGTTAGCTCACGTGGAAGAGCTTTTGAAGCAATATGGTGGTCCTCCAGCCGGGAAGGACTATGCTGTGATCAAGCCCCCGAAGGACATAACAATGCCTGATGCTGGATTTGAGCCCAGATCTATAGAAGAGTTTCAAACTCTTCCTCAAGCATGTTAGATAAATGTTTTTATCATGATTTTGATGACTTTGTTCAAATGTGTTTTTAAACCAAAACAATGTCCCTAAATGTCCTCTAAATACTTCCGATCGATTTAAAATGTTTTTACTATTTTTTGGAGTATTTTTTGGAGTTTATTTTCGATAAAAAATTGGACAACACATTTGTTTCAGGCTCGACCTACCTGAGTTGAGTTTTGAAACAGAAAAGGGACGTAGAAAAATAAGGGAGGCGATCGGTCGACCAGGTGGTCAACCGGTGAGGGCGACGGTCGACCCCCCTGGCGGCCCGGTGCACCGGGAGTGCCCTCTTGAAGCTGTCTTCTCTGTTTCGTATTTTAAACACCCCCAACCGGTCATGGTCTAGGCGACCGGTCGCACCCTCCGACCGTCCCCTGTGTACAAATCGCGAAAATTCAATTTGAATCTTATCTCTGCGCGACCGGTCGCACCCACATTTTTATCAAAAACTATCCGTTGCATTTTCAGACAGCTTTTTCCTATTTCGTAGGATTGATTTCTAACAGCTATATTGATGATTTTAAATGGTTTCTTTTGCAGCTAATCACTCCCCAAGGAGGAGCCTATGTCTGGAAATCAAAGTCAAGACCTCTCCTATAAATAGAGGCTTCATTCAAGCAACAAGATACAACACTCTACACAAGCAAAGAGCAAACAAGCAAACACTTTCATATATCTTGTTGTATTAGCCTAAGCACTTTCACTAGCACAAATTAGAGGTCTAGGCTTTCAATTCTTGATTACACTTGTACTCATATTGTATCATTCATCATTGAGTTGTAATCTTGATTTTTGGTCATCATTCAACACAAGACATCCTTGTGAGTATTCTTGTGGTAAGAATACACTTGGGTGATCTAGGTGATAGGTGTTTGAAGGTTGTGGTAATCTTCAAAGGTGTTGTAAGAGGGTTTTGGTAATCCTCAAGGTGTTGCAAGAGGGTTGTGATAGTCCTCAAGGTGTTGTATTATTAATTTTGGTAATTAATAAAATCTTTTTTTCTTTTTTGAAATCCATCTCGGATATACTGGGGTGGTAGAGGATTAGGCCCTAGGTGGGTTGAACCTCTTTAAATCGAAGTGTGCTATTTAGTTTCCGCACTTAGCATTTCATCTTTGCTTGAATTTTCGAAAAAGAGGGCAAAATCATAAAAACCGAGATAATCTATTCACCCCCCCTCTAGATTATTGTAGCCACTTGGACTAACAAGTGGTATCAGAGCCAAACTCTTTGGCTAGCTCGTTCCGAGTAAAGAGGAAAGATCCATGGCTACAAATGATGCTTATCTCACCACCGGCGCCTCCACCAACAAGCCACCACTATTCGACCCCAACAACTACGCATTTTGGAAAGATCGTATGGAGTGCTTCCTACAAAGGTGCGGGTTCGACATTTGGAATATGATCATTGAAGGAGTTGATCAACCAACCAAGAAATCGGAGGATGGCACCTCAACTCCTAAACCTTTCAAGGAGTTCGATGAAAATGACAAAAAAGGCTTTCTCTCTAAACGGTAAGGCCTTAAATATTTTGCATTGTTCTATTACGGCTACCGAGTATAATCGCATAAGAGGCATAAGGTCGGCACATGAGGTTTGGGAAAAATTGGAGACAATTTATGAAGGGACTAAGAAGGTCAAGGAAGCACGAAAGACCATGCTTGTTAAAGACTTTGAAAACTTTAACATGCATGATGGTGAAAGCATCTCCAAGATGGTGGAAAGGCTTGACAATATTGTCAATCCTCATGTGGCCCTCGGTAAAGTCATCTCCGAAGAAGACAAGGTGACTAAGGTATTGAATGCTCTTCCCTGGCTCATGGTCCGAAAAAAGTGACAAAGCAATCACGGAGGCATAAAATCTTGAGACACTCAAGTTTGACGAGCTTATTAGAAACCTCCTCATCTATGAAGTCTATCTCAAGGAGAGAAGGAAAATTCCAAACCATCCATAAATCAATCGGGTATGCAAATTATTCCTAAAGGTCTTGCTTCTTCTTCTAATAATGCATACTATGATAATGATGATGATGATGTGGAGACGGCCGCACTTGTTCAAAAATTTGCAAAATTTGTGAATAAAAATAAAGCAAGAAAACCAAGAGATAATGCTTGCTTTAAATGCGGAAAACCCAGGCACTTCATTGCCAATTGCCCAAAACTCGATGAAGAGGAACAAAAGAAAAAGAAACCTTTCACGAAAAAGAAGGCTCTAAATGCGGAGGTCAAAACGTGGGATGAACTACTCGAAACAACCGACGAGGAAGGAGAGACCGAACATGGTCTCATGGCCATAGAAGATGAAAATAATGAGGTAATAGGGGCTATAACAACAATGGAAGATTCAAAATGGCTCATGGACAACGGATGTTCACGCCATATGACCGGGAGGAGAGAACTTTTTACCAATATCAACCTCCAAGAAGAGGGTATGGTCATGTTCGGCAATAGCAAAGGAAAAATTCTTGGAAATGGAGAAATTGGTAACTCTTCTTTCTCTCTTAGTAATGTTCTTTTAGTAGAAGGGCTTAAGTTTAATTTGATAAGTGTTAGTCAACTTTGTGACTCAAATTATGATGTTTCTTTGAATAAAGATAAATGCCTTATACTTAAAAATGGTAAAATTATTTGTGAAGCAAATAGAAAAGACAATCTTTACAAAATTTGTACAAGTGATTTGGTTAGTCAAAATGTTTCTTGTTTAGTCGCTAATAATGATTTAACTAGTTTATGGCATAGGCGACTTGGACATGTTGGATATAAGAATTTGAAAAATATTTACAAAAACCAACATGTAAAAGGACTACCCAAATTGAATTTTGAAAATCTTGGCTTATGTGACACTTGTCAAAAGAACAAATTAGTTAAGAGTAGTTTCAAGCCCAAAAATAAAATTTCCACAACCAAACCCCTACAATTGCTTCACCTTGATTTGTATGGGGATATTGGTACGGCTAGTCTAAGTGGAAAACATTACACTTTCGTTATTGTCGATGATTTTTCTAGATATACTTGGGCTCTTTTTCTTACCAATAAAAGCGATGCCGTTAATGAGTTTGTTAAGTTGTGTAGACTTATTGAGAATGAAAAGGAAGATATTATTAAGTCTATTCGAAGCGATCGAGGTGGAGAATTTGATGGTGAATTTAGAGTCTTTTGCGAAACTAAGGGATATGCTCATAATTTTTCGGTTCCAAGGACACCTCAACAAAATGGAGTAGCCGAAAGGAAAAATCGGACACTACAGGAGATGAGTCGGTCCATGCTCAATGAATTTTCACTTCCAAAATATTTTTGGGCCGAAGCCGTAAGTACCACTTGCAATGTTATTAATCGAGTTTATATTCGTCCTAAAATGAATAAAACTCCATATGAGCTTTGGAAAGGTAGAACTCCAAATATTAGTTATTTGAAGATATTTGGTTGTAAATGCTTCATTTTAAATACCAAGGATCAATTGGACAAACTTGATCCTAAGGCCGATGAAGGGATATTTATGGGATATTCAACAAAGAGCAAAGCATATCGGGTTTACAATAAGACTAGTGGGGTTGTTGAAGAATCCATACATGTCAAATTCAATGAAGCTTCGGGTGTTGAAAGAATACCCAATGATGAAAGTGATGAAGAGGATATTATTGAACAAATTGTTCAAATTGATGATCAACCGTCTACATCAAATGATCAACCGTCCACTTCAAAGGTTCCTCAAGAAGATAGAGGTGATACTTCGGATCTTCCCGTTGCATTGAAATTTAAGGGAGATCACCCAAAAGATCTTATTATTGGTGACCCCCTTGACAAAGTGACGACCCGGAGAAAATTTGCCGAAAAAGCTCTTATTTCTCAAAAGGAGCCTAAAAATTCTAAGGAGGCTATTGAGGATGAGGATTGGTTCTTAGAGATGCAAGAGGAGTTGAATCAATTTGAAAGAAATGATGTATGGAATTGGTACCTTGTCCTCCATCTCAAACTATTATTGTTACAAAATGGGTATTCCGAAACAAACTTGATGATCAAGGCAACATTGTTCGAAATAAGGCAAGGTTAGTAGCTCAAGGGTATTGTCAAGAAGAAGATATTGACTATGATGAAACTTTTGCACCCGTAGCACGTTTAGAAGCTATTCGTATTTTACTTTCCTATTCTTGTTATAAAAATTTCAAACTTTACCAAATGGATGTTAAATCCGCTTTCTTAAATGGTATTATTCAAGAAGAAGTCTATGTAAAACAACCTCCGGGGTTTGAAAATTTTTCTAGGCCTAATGATGTTTATAAACTTAAAAAGGCCATGTATGGTTTAAAGCAAGCACCCCGTGCATGGTATGATAGACTTAGCTCTTTTCTTTTGCAAAATGGTTTTATAAGGGGTAAAGTTGATACAACTCTATTTGTTTTTGAAAAAGGGCAAGATTGCTTACTTGTGCAAATTTATGTTGACGATACTATCATTGGTGCTACTAATGATTCTTTGTGCAAGAAATTCTCTAAGTTGATGCAAGGTGAATTTGAGATGAGTATGATGGGGGAGCTCAACTTCTTTCTTGGACTCCAAATTAAGCAATGCCAAGAAGGCATATACATTTCACAATCAAAATATACAAAAGAACTTTTGAAAAAGTTCGGCATTGAAGAACGAAGAACCGTTTCTACTCCCATGGCAACAAATGTCAAAATTGACAAAGATGAAAAAGGCAAGTCCGTGGATGAATCAAAGTATCGAGGTATGATTGGTAGTTTACTTTATTTAACCGCTAGTAGACCGGACATTCTTCATGTTGTATGTCTATGTGCTCGTTTTCAAAGAAATCCCAAAGAATCTCATATGAGTGCTGTTAAAAGGATTTTTATATATTTGAAAGGCACAATTCAATATGGTTTATTCTATCCAAAGAATGAAAATTTTTCTCTTAAAGGATATAGTGATTCGGATTATGCGGGAAATATTGATGATCGAAAAAGTACTTCCGGATCATGTCAATTTTTAGGCGATTGCCTAGTTTCTTGGTTTTCAAAGAAGCAAAATTGTGTTTCACTTTCAACGGCCGAAGCCGAATATATTTCCGCAGTTTTTTGTTGTACTCAACTTCTTTGGATGAAACAAACCTTAGCGGATTACAAATGTTCTTTTGAAAATGTTCCTATCTTTTGTGATAATATATTCGCTATAAATATTGCTCAAAACCCAGTTCATCATCACCGTACTAAACATATTGAGATTCGGCATCATTTTCTAAGAAATTGTGTTTCTAAACGAAAAATTGAGATATCTTTTGTACCATCTCAAGATCAATTGGCGGACATTTTTACAAAACCGCTATCTTCCGAGACTTTTGCGTCCATACGAGCTCGGTTAGGCATAATGCATATTGAATGAGGTTTACGTTTGCATTTTGCATGTTTTTAAAACTTAGGGGCGAAAAATCGGATTTTTGGTTGAAAATTCGGATTTTATTAAAACTGGCAAGACAGTGGGCTGAAGAGGTTGAGGGCAACCGGTCGCCCTCAACGTCGACCGGTCGCCCTAAGCAAAATTTTGGATTAAAACCGTCCTGTCTCATGCCTTAGTCATTTTAACCCATTTTTGCCATTTTTCGTCCCCTTTGCCAAATTCACACAAATTTCACTCAAAATTTGTTTTCATGCATTCAATTCATATCTTGGACCTTATATAACATGTTTATCATCATCATCGCCCATCTTTACCGATCGAATGGTAAGAATTTTCTTTTCTTTGCTCAATTGGGTTGAACCCTTGAGCTTGTGGCTTTCTTGTATATTTCTTGATGAAATTATCTTATGATCATTATGAGCTTAGTTGTTATATTGTATTGTATGATGTTTGATGTGAATTGGTGATGAAAATTTTTAGCTTGATTCATTTACAAGGGCTCTATACAACTTCTTTTAATTTTTACGCCCACAAAGTGTTCGATGAAATGTCACAATGAAAATTTCAATTTCTACATGATTCTCTTGCTTCCAAAAGTCTTAAATACTTATTGAGATCATGTCTTGGCATATAAAACGAGCGTATGAACTCTTCATGATACATTTCTCCCATTTTCTTTGGTTTTTAAGCCTAAATTGTTCAAAGGTTGATAAACCGTTTCTTTGGCGCACTTTGATTTAATTGTATGATGTTTTTATCATCCTAACATTCTTTTTGATGATTCCAAAGGGGGAGAAACAGGATATTGGCTCGTTAGCTCAAAGAAGCTAATAAAAGCTTGTTATAAAAGCTATAAGCTATGGCTTCCTAAAGCCTAGTATACCTAGTCCATGGCTTGTATTATGGACTTAATTGCAATAGACTATAAGTATTTTGACAGGGGGAGCTTCTTAGCTTATGATGTTTATGTGCATCTTATAAAAGCTTGTAATAGCTTGTGCTTCTAGCTTATGCAATATCTCTTGTTGATATGCCTATAAATAGGGGGTGCTTTGTGTTGATGTGCTCATAGATAGGGGGAGCTTTGTATGAAATGTATTTTTAACTGATAGTTCACTCGTAAAACCGAAAATTTATTTGTTTTCAAAATCGTCCTCGAGAAAATTGTTTTGGTTTGTAATCATCAAAAAGGGGGAGTTTGTTAGATAAATGTTTTTATCATGATTTTGATGATTTTGTTCAAATGTGTTTTTAAACCAAAACAATGTCCCTAAATGTTGTCTAAATACTTCCAATCGATTTAAAATGTTTTTACTAATTTTCGGAGTATTTTTTGGAGTTTATTTTCGATAAAAAATTGGACAACACATTTGTTTCGTTTCGACCACGCCCTACAGGGCAACCCGCACTGAGTTGAGTTTTGAAACAGAAAAGGGACGTAGAAAAAATAAGGGAGGGCGACCGGTCAACTAGGTGGTCGACGGTGAGGCGACCGATCGACCCGGCGGCCACGGTACTGGGAGTGCCCTCTTGAAGCCTGTCTTCTCTGTTTTGTATTTTAAACACCCCCAACCGGTCATGGTCTAGGGCGATCGATCGCACCCCCTCCGACCGGTCCCCCTGTGTAAAAATCGTAGAAATTCAATTTCAATCTTATCTCTGCGCGACCGGTCGCACCCCTGTTTTATCAGCAAACTATCCGTTGCATTTTGGATAGCTTTTCCCTATTTTGTGGGATTGATTTCTAACAGCTATATTGATGATTTTAAATGGTTTCTTTTGCAGCTAATCACTCCCGAATGAGGAGCCTATGTCTGGAAATCAAAGCTAAGACCTCTCCTATAAATAGAGGCTTCATTGAAGCAACAAGATACAACACTCTACACAAGCAAAAAGCAAACAAGCAAACACTTTCATATATCTTGTTGTATTAGCCTAAGCACTTTTACTAGCACAAATTAGAGGTCTAGGCTTTCAATTCTTGATTACACTTGTACTCATATTGTATCATTCATCATTGAGTTGTAATCTTGATTTTTGGTCATCATTCAACACAAGACATCCTTGTGAGTATTCTTGTGGTAATAATACACTTGGGTGATCTAGGTGATAGGTGTTTGAAGGTTGTGGTAATCTTCAAAGGTGTTGTAAGAGGGTTGTGGTAATCCTCAAGGTGTTGCAAGAGGGTTGTGGTAATCCTCAAGGTGTTGTATTATTAATTTTGGTAATTAATAAAATATTTTTTTCTTTTTTGAAATCCATCCCGGATATACTGGGGTGGTAGAGGATTAGGCCCTAGGTGGGTTGAACCTCTTTAAATCGAAGTGTGCTATTTAGTTTCCACACTTAGCATTTCATCTTTGCTTGAATTTTCGAAAAAGAGGGCAAAATCTTAAAAACCGAGATAATCTATTTACCCCCCCTATCGTAGCCACTTGGACTAACAAAGCGTGTGATGTATATTGGGAGAATGGATTGGAAGTATGTCAATCAGCTGATAAGCAGTAGACTTCCAACAGTCACTCGGCTGGAAAGTCTAAGGCCCCAGTACAGTATACTCCAAGAGGAAGAGAAGCTGATTCAGGACGGGGACGACATGGTGGTGGTGGAAGAGGTTCTCAACCATGGCCAAGACCAAAATATGTAACGTATGTTGATCCAAAGAAGAAAGGGATCACATAGTGGGCTGGACATGATAACCTTGCAAATCTAGAAGTTGCACGCAAGTTGGCTGAAGCCAAGAGGAGGCAAGATGAAGAAAATGAAAGGTCTACAAGAGAATGGCTTGAGAGGCAGCAAAGAGAAGACCCTGCTGCTAAACGAGCTTATGAAAAAAAGAAAAAAGAGGAAGAAGAAAAGAAGAGGAGGAGGCCATAGGATGACAAGAAGAGAGCTGATGAAGAAGAAAGAAGAATGAAGCAGCAAAGGCGTTGAAGTTTGCTGCGAACCCTTTCATGCATTTTGTTGTAAATACTTTAATGTAAGTCTTCTGTAATAAGCTCAGTGAATTTCCCTGTAACCTTCGCTCTTTATGTATCTTAGCTTAGATATACATTGTATTGTCACACTTATATAAAAAGCTCTGATACCTATTGTAAACAGCTTCGTAAAGGACAAGAATCTTATGATCAATAAAATGATTATTCAAAGCATACATTCTTTGTTCTTTTGCCGCTTGTATGTTTGTTGTTTACTTATTTTGAATGTTTTTAAGTTTTGGCATCATCAAAAAGGGGGAAATTGTTAGGAAATCTATTTGTTAGATTTTCATGATACCATGTAAAACTTTAACTAGGAAGTTGGCACCCTATTTTCCTTGTAATTATGCATTGTAATAGATAGGACTGGAAGAGCTGAGTTAAGTGAGCTATTTCAAAGATTACAAGAAGTCAACTGCAGACTGGAATGAAGACTCTGTTGTGTGTCAGCTGAGTATGGCCTAGAAGGAAGTTAAGGACTCGACTGAAGGAGAGTCAGCTGTAGAACAATTGTGTGAAGTGTCAGTCAAGTCAACTAAAGAAGCCAAGTCAAACAGTTAAAATGTTAGTTGAGTCAATCTTATGATTGGAGCTGACTCAAGTCACCCGGGCAAAGGCAACAGTATTGTCAAGACAACTGAGATTAATCCGTTGCATGGAAGTCAAGAATATTACTTAAATTAGTAATACTTCCATGCTGCCTGGTCTTAAAGTGCTCGTCCCAGAAGCGTGCAAAATGAATAAGCCAAATGGAAGCACTGCATCTTGTGTCAGAACCTGCAAAGCTGCGATGTCATTTAATACGAGGAAGGGTCAACATCACAAGTGTTGCAGACTAAGACAAGACAAGCCAACGAACACAAAGTAACATTTGAAAATTAACCTATCTCTTTAACGGGCGAATTTTAAATGTGCACTATAAAAGGCTGAGGAAGCTATTGAGAAAAGGTAACCTTGATGACCTGAACCTAGCAAGAGCAAGCATTATTCAAGTAATTAACCTACAATATTCTCAAAGAAATTCAAGCAATTCCTCAAGCCGTAAACTCAAAGAAACTCGATCCAACACAAGCTGTGAAGGAGAGATAACTTCAACCAATTGAAGAGAAAACTTTTGAAGAAACAAAAGGGGTCTACTTTCCAAGTTGAAGAATAGTAGAAAGGTTCAAGGTCGAACCATTATCAAGTTTGTTGGAGGGCTTCGTGATCAAACCCAGGAACTTGAGAAGTGAGCTGAAGTAGCAAGGCAACTGCCATGTGAAGAAGATGAGTCGCAATAGAAGCCAACTGTGCGATCAAGGCTGTCTCCAGACTGATAACCGCTTTGTAAACTGATTTGTTACATAGTGGATTCCTCCAGGAGTTGGAGAAGAGAGGATTAAAAGAATTACCCCATCTTCGAACCTCTATAAAATTATTTCTGTCAATTTACTTTAAGCAATTTACATTCCTGCATATTTACTTATATCTCCTGTTAGTATACATTTGCTATCCAACTGATGAATAACTAAGTGCTAAAAATCAAGTGTTTAAAACAAGCCTAAAACAAATCAATGGGTGTTAAGTCTTCCGCTGTTAAAAACCAAATCAGCCAAGTTAAGTATTTGGCTAAGCAGCCGAGTTATACTATCAACAGACTATATCGAGTCTGTTAAGTGGGTAACTTAGCTTAATAGCCAACTTAGTTGTCCCTCAAGGACACAACTGATTTGAGTCAACTTTGTTGAACTATTTAAATGGACTAAAATCAAAAATTTGATAAGGTTTATTCAACCCCCCTTCTAAACCTTACACCACACCCCTTGGGACCTACATGAATCATAATTACTCTTAAGCATTAATTCAGTATTCGTTTACCATCTTAATTTCTCTCGATCACTATCTTTGACTCAAGCATCGAAGGGCCTCCCTCGGATAACCCTGGGACCCGTCTAACATTTGTGTGTGTAGGCAAGAATCCAATTCCCAGAGAAGAAGACTTAGAAAAAGTTTCCCTTGGGAAGAAGAAGATTTTGACTTTTGTCAGAATTCTTGGCATGGAATGATCTGCCCTAAAAAGCAGCATAAAAAAATATTTGGTTATAGTTCTTTTGAATGTATTTTTTACAATAATTTGCATGATTGTAGTGTATTTTTATATGGATTTGCGTGATTTTTGCAAAATATTATTTGGTTACAATTTCAAAAGACTATTTCCATAAACAAGTGAAAATTCGAAATGACTTCATTTCTACTGAGATCTTCCTAACAAACATAACCCATTTTCAGGAATAGTTAGAAAGTGGGAACCACTTTAAACACAACCATGCAAGACCTTAAAGTCTATTAGGTGTACATCAAATTGTGATAATAAGGATAAAAATTGCAGTTTTAGTCCTAAATAAATCATGATGTATAAAAACGTTATGTAACTTTCAAAACACTCTCGAATTTGGTTTTTGGTTGCCAAAACATGGAAAACGTTTGTGAGAAAAATTCACACACCCACATTTCTGGCCAAACCATCTAAAATTGAGAGCAAATTCGGTTAGTAGCGAGGATTCTTGAGACCACGTTCAAAAGGAAGAACAAACAGACGGGCCAGCAATGGGTGACAATCAAAATGGAAAAAATGGAGAGGCACGCCAGCCTTCGATGCATGAGTTCGCGCGCCCAGTCATCAGAACCGCGACCTCTTGCATCACTCTGGGACAAGCAACACGAAACTATGAGCTAAAAAATATACACTTCAATCAGTTACCGTCTTTTTATGGAATGCCCAATGAAGATCCTTTCAACTTCATTCGAGAATTCTATTCTGTCATTCAAACTTTTCCTCTGCAGGATTTGAATGAGGATCAGCTAAGGATGCGCTGCTTTCCATACACTCTGAAAGATCGGGCAAAAACATGGCTTATGTCTCTACCTCCCAACTCTCTTACTACTTGGGAGGCGGTGTACAATAACTTCATGGGCAGGTACTACTCTCATCGGAAAACTTCGGATCTACGAAGTAAGATAGCTACATTCTATCAAATGGAAGGTGAACCTTTTCATGAGGCCTGGGATCGCTTCAAAGATTTACAGACTAAATGCCCACATCATCACTACCCATTGGAATTGTTAAACCAATTTTTCTATGATGGATTATCACATAACTTTTAATATATGGTTGACAATGCTGTTGGTGGTGATATGGGTGTGCACACAGCCCATGAAATTTATGATATTCTAGAGATGATGAGTGATAACTCCCAACAAAAAAGTGCCCGAGGAAAACGGGCTACCGTGAATGAAATAGCACCAAGTTACGATGCGACAAAACAATTGGCTGAGTTGACTAAACAAGTTCAATTGATGGCTACACGGGGGCATCCATCTAACGCCCCTCCCTTTGCCGAGTCATGCGGAATTTGTGGTGAATTTGGTCATGGGGATAATGTTTGTAATATGGTGCTTGATCAACATGTTGAAGACATTAATGCTATCCAGGGTTATCAGCAAAGGCCTCGTAATGATCCCTACACTCAGACTTACAACCCAGGTTGGCGGAATCATCCAAACTTCAGTTGGGGAAATTCGCAAAATCCATCTCAAATCCATCTGAGGCCACCTCCCCAAGGTCAATCATCAAATCAACCTCGGCCTCCATCGATTGAGGAAAGTTTGAGTTCGTTCATTCAGGTTAGTAAGAAAACTCAAGAGGCCAACATTCAGCAGTTTGAGTCTGTGGAAGCTTCATTCAAACGCCTTGAAACCCAAGTTGGTCAATTAGCCACCCAAATGGGTGAAATTGCTCAACATGTGGCAAATAAAGGAAAGCTACCTAGCCAACCAGAACAAGCCCAAGCCGTTACCGTGTTACGAAGTGGTAAGGTTATTGATAACAAAGTTGAAATTCTGTTTTCTACTACTTTGACTAACCCTGTAGGTGACGAGGAGATGGAGAATGCGTCAAATTCAAAAACCATGCACAAGGAAGAAGAGGGGAGTAAGGAATCTGTCTTGCACAAAACCAACAATCCTTACAAACCTCCAATTCCTTTTCCAAGTCGCCTTCGGAACGAAAAATAGGATAAGCAGTTCTTGGATTTCTATAACATGTTATCTAAGGTTAATGTTAATTTATCTATGCCAGATGTTATCAGAAATGTGCCAGCTTATGTCAAATTTTTCAAAAAACTCGCATCCAACAAAAGGAAGTTTGGCGACAATGTGAAGGTAATAGTTTCCGAAGTGGTAAGTGCGATTCATCAGCACCAATTGCCTCCTAAACAACGAGATCCAGGTAGTTTTGTTATTAAAATTGCAATGGGAAATGGAAAGGAAACTTACGGGATGCTTGATTTGGGGGCCGGGATCAATCTGATGCCTTATTCTA
Organism: Rehmannia glutinosa; assembly: GCA_016081115.2. Classification (NCBI taxonomy): domain Eukaryota; kingdom Viridiplantae; phylum Streptophyta; class Magnoliopsida; order Lamiales; family Orobanchaceae; genus Rehmannia; species Rehmannia glutinosa. The sequence goes on from CM071930.1 coordinate 26,464,675, forward strand.
TTTTTAACAACTTGATTTAGGGGAACTGAAGCCCACTAGAATGTGTCTTCAACTTGCTGATAGGTCCATTCGGTACCCCTAAAGGTACTATTGAAGATATTTTGGTAAAAGTGGGTGGTCTCATTGTCCCTATTGATTTTGTTGTATTAGAAGTAGGGGAAGTGCAAAATCAGTTCTCGGGTAAACTGTGACTTTCTCTATTTCTGATACTAAACATATCCCCACGCATGCATCACTTGAAAATTGCTCTTTCGTTGATTTAATTGATGGGGCAGTCGAAAACACCTTCTTGCATGATCATAGTCTTGACACTTTATTTCTTGAGCAGAATGATATTTTGACGTCATGGAAGACGTATGGGCAAGCCTAAAATGAGGGGGCTGATGGAAATATTCGCGTTAGAAGATGTGGATAATAAACCCCAACAAAAACTGGAAATGAAAGAACTCCCTAAACATTTAAAATATGTGTTTTTAGAAGCAGGTGAGCAGAAGCCAGTGATTATTTCGGTTGTACTTTCTAAAGAAGAAGAGGGAGAATTGTTGGTGGTGCTTAGAAAATTTAAAAATGCAATTGGATGGGGGTTGAGTGATATCAAAGGGATTAGCCCTGCTACATGCATGCATAGAATTATTCTAGAAGAAGGGGCTAAGCCTAGTAGAGAATCTCAAAGAAGATTGAACCCCGTTATGATGGAAGTAGTAAAAAAAGAGGTATTAAAACTCCTAGCTGAAGGGGTGATATACCCAATTACGGATAGTGAATGGGTGAGTCTGGTGCATGTTGTACCAATGAAGAGTGAGATAACGGTTGTAGAGAACGAAAAGGGTAAAATTATTCCCACTAGGACCACGACTGGATGGACGATGTGCATAGATTATAGGAAGTTAAATGCTGCTACTAAAAAAGATCATTTCCCCCTTCCCTTTATTGATCAAATAATGCTTGGCAAACTTCCAAGACATGGTTTCTATTGTTTTTTGGATGGTTTGTCAGGTTATTATCAAGTGGCCATTGCACCGGAGGATCAAGCAAAAACTACTTTCACATGCTCGGTTGGGACTTTTGCATTTCAACGAATGCCGTTTGGACTTTGCAATTCGCCATCAACTTTCCAAAGATGCATGTTTTCAATTTTCTCTGACATGGTTGAAGACTTTATTGAGGTATTTATGGATGATTTTTCTGTATTTGGATCCTCGTATTCTGATTGTCTTAATAAATTGCCAAAGGTTCTCGAACGATGCATTGAATGCAATTTAACTTTAAGTTGGGAAAAAGCCATTTTATGGTGACAAACGGAATTATTTTTACGCCATGTGGTTTCAAAAAGAAAGATCGAGGTTGATAATGCTAAAATTGATGTTATTAAAAAACTACCTCCTCCCATTAATGTTAAGGGCATTAGGAGTTTTCTTGGGCATGCTGGATTTTATAGAAGGTTTATTAAGGATTTCTCAAAAATTAGCCAACCTCTTTGTAAATTGCTTGCTCAAGATGCCCCTTTTGATTTTGATGAAAAATGTTTGAATGCTTTTAACACATTAAAAGAGAAATTGATAACTGCTCCTGTTGTTGTTGCTCCTGATTGGTCATTGACTTTTGAAATTATGTGTGATGCATCTAATCATGCTGTAGGGGCCATCATAGGACAAGGATTTGATAAATTGCTCCATGTGATTTACTATGCTTGTTTGAATCTTAATGATGCACAGGTAAATTACACTACCACTGAAAAAGAACTATTAGTTGTTGTTTTCTCCTTGGATAAATTTAGATCTTACATTGTTGGGTGTAAGGTAATTATTCATAGTGACCACGCAGCCCTGCGTTACTTGCTGAATAATCCACAAGCTAAACCTAGGTTGATTCGGTGGATTTTGATGTTGCAAGAATTTAATGTTGAAATAAAAGATAGAAAATGGTGCGAGAATGTAGTAGCAGATCACTTGTCTCGTCTCACTCTTAATTACCGATGATACTCTTTGCTTCTCATAAAAATGAGCATATAATTGATTCTTTCCCTCATGAGCAATTATTTTAGGTTACTTCAATTCCTTGGTATGCCGACATTGTGAATTATCTTGCATGTGGAATTATGAGAACTGATCTTTCATTTCAGGAAAAGAAAAGATTTTTATCTACTTGTAGGTTCTACTTTTGGGATGAACCATACATGTTTAGAATCTGCAAGGATATAATTATCCGAAGATGTATTCCTGAAGACGAACAGAATGATGTTTTGGCATTTTGTCATGAAATGCACTATGGTGGGCACTTTGGAGGCCGTAAAACAGCCTTTAAGGTCCTACAGTCAAGACTCTATTGGCCAACATTGTTCATAGACGCGCATAATTTTGGGTTGGCATGCGATAGATGCCAAAGAACTGGAAATATTAGTAGGAGGAATGAAATGCCTCTGAATAGTAACTTGGTACTTGAAATATTTGATGTGTGGGGTATTGATTTCATGGGCCTCTTCCCTAAGTCTTTCGGTTATGAATATATACTTGTTGCTGTTGACTACTTGTCCCGGTGGGTTGAGGCGATCCCCACGAGGACATGCGATGCTAACACTGTCATCAAGTTTGTGCAGGAAAATATTTTATGCAGGTTTGGATTCCCGAAATCTATCGTTAGCGATGGGGGAAAACATTTTTGCAACAAATTGTTAGAAAAGCTGATGAAGAAAAATGGTATCACACATAAGGTAGCTACACCTTATTATCCTCAAACTTCCGGGCAAGTAGAAACCACCAACAAACAAATAAAGGGGATTCTGGAGAAGACAGTAAACCCTACAAGGAAAGACTGGGCTACCAAGTTAAATGATGCGCTCTGGGCATACATAACGGCTTGTAAAATAGTTTTGGGAATGAGCCCCTATAGACTAGTTTTCAGGAAAGCGTGTCATTTACCAGTTGAAGTGGAGCACAAGGCATATTGGGCTATCAAAGCAACAAATTTCGACTTGGTCAAAGCAGGAGTCAAAAGAAAGTTGCAATTGTCTGAACTTGACGAGCTTCGTAATGACGCATATGAAAATACGTGAATATACAAAGATAAAGTCAAGCGATTGCACGATAAAAGGATTATCCATAAAAAGCTCGAACTAGGTATGAAGGTCCTTTTATTTAACTCATGATTGCGGTTATTTCTAGGGAAACTAAAATGAAGATGGAATGGGCCATTTGAGATCGAAGATGTATACCCTTACGGAACGGTAATATACTTAATCCATGGACACATGAATCTTTCAAGGTGAATGGTCATCGGGTTAAGCCATATTTTGAAGGGATATCTCGGACTGAAAAAATTGAGAGCATAGGCCTTGAAGATGTCACTTAAGAACCATACTCAGGTATCGTCAAGCTAAAGACGTTAAATAAGCACTTCTTGGGAGGCAACCCAATTTTTTCCCTTTTTATATTCTTTTTATTTTTTTATTTTCTCGACTAACCATATCTAATGGTTTAATTGAGTTTTCTATTTTTGTATAAGTTAAAAAAAAAGATGCAAAAGATGCGAGTGCGGCGCTGGCGCGCACCATAGCCTGTGATCGCACGCAAAATGCGTGGCACGAGCGCGGGCAACATGGCAGGCAGGTGCGCGGGCGCGCGCAAGAGGCAGTTAGCAGAGTTATATTTCGCGAATTGGGGTTTTGAAACACAAATTTTCACCTCCAATTCGAAAATCCTCCATCTCCTTCCAAATTCTCTCTACCAAATCGCAAATTCAACGGTTAAAACCACATTCCACTGCGATTAGCCAACTCCACTCGATAAATCATGCATAGGTGGACCAAAAGGGCTCAAAATCAACAACCTAGGGTGGAAAAAGATGACCCGATGAGTCCGGTGGATTTAGCCGAGCAATTCGATGCCCCCTTCCCAATTTATTCCGAAGAAGAAGGCCAAAGGTATACTAGCCTCCTCTCTCACGAGGTACCTCCATCTACCTTCTTGTCTATAGATACATTGCAAGAATCGGGGTTGCTTGATGAATTTATGGGTTTTGTAAAATTTTTTGGATGGAAAAAATTTTCCCCACTTACTTCTAGGGTGTTGATTGAGTTGGTACTGGAATTTTATACGACATTGCATTTTTCGGATTCACATCTTACGGATTTTACATGTCGTTTGTTTGGGAAGGAATGTAAACTAAATTTTAGAGTAATGAAATCTGTTTTTAGGCTATCTAGGCATGGTGTTTGGGCAGTGCCCAATTCATTTAACCCAGCTGAATTTTGGGCAGAATTGACAGGTTATAATAACTTTTCTACAAAGGGAACCCCAAATGGATTTATTGCAAACCCTGCCTTATACTTATTGCACAAATTCATTACTCACTGCTGCGTTTTGGAAAATTTGAGAGTAGTCGGGTGACTACCCCGAGTTGTTTTTTTATATGGTGATTTCGTCCGTAACACCAAAATTTGCACTACGACATTCATTTTCGATACTTTCTACCGCAACCTTCTAACCGTAAGCATAAGTTGGGTTTGGGACACTTAATTTTCCGACTAGCGATTCATTTCAACATGGTCCACGATAATCTCGACCACCTTGTTGAAATTCCATATGGGTCTTGAACACGACTTTGCTAAAAAATATGGATTTTCTAACAAAAGACGGCACTTTAAAGGATCCCTACGCCAAAAATGTTTTCGTAGTGATACATGGAATCACGGGGTTCTACCACACCGATAGGAACCAGCAAGGGAACAGTTGGGACACATGGGCGAAGAGAACGAGGGTGATCTTGATATTCATCCTCGACACGAGGGGTTACCACCGCGAGTTGATCGATTTACAGTCGGTCCCTCCACTAGCACCAGTCAAGGCCCTAGTGGAATAATATCTCTGGAGTTCTAGCGCAAAAAAAAACATGGCTAGTAATTGCGTATTGATTGTGTGAATAAAAGGGTTGCAACTTTTGACACAAATTTGAAATTTAGTTACGAAGGTCAAACACTTTGGTTAATGTTTAATATGAGCCAAGTGAGTTTATTATGAAGGTTGGGGATCGATGAGGAATAATCCGAGGTTGACAGAACATTGTGTTATGGATTAGTTGATTCTCAAATTGGACATTATATTTCTTGTTGGGTTTGTTGGCATTATTATTTGCTTGAGGGCAAGCAAAAGGTTAAGTGTGGGGGAGTTGTTTTGCATGTTTTTGAGTATTATTTTTGTGTGTTTTTGTTTTATTTTGTGTGTGATCATGCACATTTCCGTAGCTTTAAGTATTGGCTATAGTGTCGAATGTTACGTAGGGTGTTTTTGTCATTTTTATAGGGTATGACGAAAAAGAGGATCAAAAATGGATGAAGAATGGAGAAAACGGGCAAAAAGACAAACATCGGCCGGTAGCAGGGGCGCAGGCGTGCAAAACACTACGAGCGCGTGCGGCAGCTGGCGCGCAAGCGTGCAAGAAAGATAGCGCATGGGCGCGCGGAAAGAAGCACAGGCGCGCGAGGAAGGTTGGCTGCAGCTATGCACGGGCGCGCGCTGGGGCGCGCGGTGTCGTGCTGAACACGAAATTTCTAATTTTTTTTCTGATTTTGGGCTCTTCCACCTTGTTTAGGACTCTACGCTTAGAAATAGGACATGGGGAGCCCCTATTTTCGACACACCTTCATTCATAGCACTTCTAAACTTTAGTTTTTGGTATTTTTCTTGTTTTTCATCATTGGGATTGCTTGGATTCTTCCCCTTGAAGTTATTTTTCTTCTTAATCAAAGAGTAAGATTTCTTCATCTCTTTTGTTTGATTTCAATTGTTGGGTGATTATTATTGTTGCATGATCATGTTTATGATTATTTGCTTTCCTTCAATTGAGATTATGATCCCATCCCCAAGCATGAACTAATTTCCTTGTTCTAGGATTATGATGATTTGATTCAAACAAACAAGCATGAGTATTGATTAATTGATCTGCTTTCTTGAGTAAATTTGTTTACTTGTTGATTGATAGTTTGGCCAACTCTTGATTGTTTAAGGGGATAATTGAGATCGATCGAAGATATTAAACAGGGGATCCCCATGTCCTATTTATAAGCCTAGAGTCCTAAACAAGGTGGAAGAGCCAAAAATCGGAAAAAATCAGAAATTTCTTGTTCAGCACGACACTGTGCGTGCCCGCGCATAGTTGCAGTCGACCTTCCTCGGGCGCCTGCTGCTTTCTGCGCGCCCACACGCTATCTTCCTTGCGCGCCCGCGCTTGATACCGCACGCGCCGCGCTTGTGTTTTTCGCGCCTACGCCCCCACGGTCGATATTTGTCGTTGTGCCCATTTTCTACATTTTTCATCCGTTTTCGATCCTCTTTTTCATCATATCCTATAAAAATGACAAAAACACCCTACGTAACATTCGACACTATAACCAATACTTAAAGCTACGGAAATGTGCATAATCACACACAAAATAAAACAAAAACACACAAAAATAATACTCAAAAGCATGCAAAACAATACTGCTTTGGAGAATTGTAAGAAAACTAAAGGCATGCTTGATCTTGGTTCTAGAATTAATCTTATGTCTTATTCATTGTTTAAGCATCTTGATCATGGCGAGTTCCAACCCACTCAACTACTACTTCAATTAGCTTATAGGTCTATTTTTTCGTAAAGGCATGATTGAAGATATTTTAATCAATGTGGGTGGTCTTATAGTTCCCGTGGATTTGTTGTTTTATAGACATAGATGATGCACAATCTAATAGTAAAGATCATATCATTTTATTGGGTGGACCATTTATGGCTACTACTAACACATGTACAAATGTCAATAGTAGAAACTTGAGCATGAATGTTTTAGGCAAACATGTTACATTTTCTATTTGCGACAAGGCTCCTTGTCTTATACATGTTCCAGATAAAGACTATGCTTTTATAGACTGTGTTAATTCGACCATAAATCATATCTTATGGCAGGGACACAATGTGATTCTGAGCATAATTCAGAATTATATTAAATTTAAGGTGGCGAGTGGAGTCTTACTTAATGATCCACCATGATTTTCTTAGCTTTTATCGTCAAGCTAAAGACGTTAAAGGAGCACTTCTTGAGAGACAGCCCAATCACTATTTTCATTAATATGTTTTGTTGGTTTGCATTATTATCTTAATTATACTGTGTTTTTTCTTTGTGCTATTTACTCTTCTTGTTTTTGAAGGTTATGATTTCATTACTATTGCAAGAGAATCCCCGATGCACTTCAAAAGACATCGTCAACTTAAAGTTTTCTATATTACATCTTTCTTTTGTGTGTGCATTCTTCCAACAATGAGGACATTGTGTCATTTAAGTGTGGGGGAGAAAATAACATTAATATTGATGTTAAAAATAATGATTTTGATTATGAATTATAATTGATTTCCTAAAACTTAAATTGTAGCATGATTGTGAATTGATTGTTATGATGAATTACAAGAGGCGATTATTGAATGATTGATTAGAGTCGTGGGGTTTAAAGTATGAAGTTATTAAGAAGTGTAATGGGTTATAACCTTGTTCGGATAATTGACGAATTTTACCTTGTTACTAGCTTGATGTCAAAAAAAAGAAAAAGAAAGAAAAAAAACAAAAAGAGTTGAAAACAAATTATATCGGGTCTTTACTCCAATGTTTGATGTTTCTTAGTAACTAGGAGCATCCATGAGCCCCATGGTTGTCTTTTACGTAAAACAGTGACCCAAATATGAGTATGCAACACCACCCTATGAGTGTTCAATGAAATATTCAAATATTGAAACCTAGTGGTTGACCTGAATATTTGCCAAAAAAAAAACTAAAGCTAGCAAACAGAAGACAAGATTTAGACTGAAACTGAGGCTATATCACATAACATATATCAAGAACTTTGCACGGATAATTACATACTTCAGTTGACATTTTGTGTTAGCCAGTTGTAGTTTACTATAACAGTCGAGGATCAATCTAGACTATAATTTATGTTAAAAATGAGAAAACATAATTACATATGTTAGATCATAAGTTTAATATTGATTTGTTTGTTATAAAAATTCGACACATTTTATTTTTCTTGAGAAGAAAAAAATACATAAGTGTGGGGGAGTTGTTTTGTATGCATGTGTTTTGTATGTTTTATTGCATATGGGTGTCTTAGTTAGTTGATTTAGTATGCTTTATCACATGGGAATGTTTTTCATACTTTGGTAGGTAACGGTAAACTTAAACGGGAAAACAAGCGAAAAATGGATAGTTGGCATTGGCTAATTCTCATACAACTAAGGAAAAAGAATTCGCTCGCATATTATTGTAGCATGTTTCGTATTTTGGTTGTAAATTTTCCATCCAATCCCCTATTGACATGAATCTTACGCCATTTGAAAGCTATAAGGAAGATCTACAATGTCTGTTTCTTCCACTCAGTGCAAATTCAAGTGTTTTAAGGGGTTACAAGCAGATGCAAGGGGAAACAACATCATGAAATTTCAGAAATGACACACCTGAGAATTTTGGCCATAACTCTCTATAGAAGCTTCATATGAAGGTCACTCAAGTGACTACAGAAAGTTACATGATATATCTAAAATTAATATTCAGACATTAAGAGAAGATTTTGTCGATAAGATGGCCAAACACCTTGTACCGGGGTACAACCTGCAAAAATATTATTTACCGTGGTACAAGCATTGTGTACCGCGGTACACCCTGAAGAAAAGTCAAATATTGCGTCTCCGACTCCATAGCGCGGTAGAGGATTGTTATACCATAGTACAAACTGAAGAAACATGATGTAAAGAGCGTTATATGTTATTTGTACCGCAGTACATTTGAAAAAGAAGGTGCATACCGCGAAATGAGCTTTGTATACCGCGTTACACACTTATAAAATTTCCGAAAACCAGATCGAAGGGCCATAAATCATTCTCACCAACAAATCAAATGACCATAAGTCAACTTCACCAATATTCCTACCAACAAATCAAACGGCCAAGAGTCATGTTCACCAACATTCCTACCAATAAATAAACGGCGAGGTTTCATCTTCACCAACAACTGCACTAAACCTGTGAAAAGTTTAGTTTTCTTAAGCCTATAAATATGAGTTCCTATTATGCAGAGAAGACATTCCAAAGATACATATTCCAAAGATATACATCCCAAGTTTGTGTAAACATATTAAGTGGATTAGAGTGTGATACTTTTCTAGTTTTTCTTTCTCTATGTCAAGAGACGTGGTTCTTCGATTTCTTCAGTTGGGGAACTTTTACAACATTAAATAAGTGTAATTCTTCTCCACTCTCTCATTGTCTATTCAATTATGTTATGATTTTAATTGCTTCATGAGAATGTTTGTGATTATTATATTTTATTTAATTGAATTGACGGCTCTGTTTACAAGCATGAACTAGTTCTCTTGTTCTAGGATTAAGATGAGTTAAATCAAATAAACAAGCATGAATATTGATTGATTGATTATCCCTTGACTAATTGAATGGCTTAAATTTATAATTGATTGTTAGGCCAACTATTGATTATCCTTTGGTAATAATTGAGATCGATAGAAGATATTATATCGGATCAAATTCAATTAGGGGTTAGATATGGATCAGAAATGTATTATCTAACCTGGTTAATTAATTTGGCAAATCAGCATGTTCTAAACTTTGTTTGCGAATACGAAAGTTATCTGATTTTAATTTTAGTTTATATTTATTTTCTCAATTTCTTGATTGCACGATTAATTGATTGATATTGGGTGTCATATTGGTTGACCCTCCCCCCAACCTTCCATATCTCCTGCACATTAGGCTGTTGAGACAGTTGATGCTCCGACTACTCAAAAAAAAAAAAAAACATTGTGCCAATGAAGTTGTTAACACAGCTGAGGCACAATCAGCTCAGATGGCTAACATAGTTGCACCTGCCAATGAAGCTACCCTAGTTGAGGCACAAAGAGCAATTTGTCAGGGGGAAGAGGTAATAATTCCCGAAGATGGAGTGGGATCTTCCTCCAATCCTATGGACATAATAGGCATGATTAATTTTGAATTCAGAGAAGAGATCCCCTTGGAAGAGTCTGAGGATCAAGATAGGTTCCACGTCCATTTAGAAGATGAAGACATCAATATTCCCGAGGAAATGAGGACCGTTCCTTATGGGCATGATTTTGAATTTGCTCTAGAAGATATTAATGAACAGGTTACAGATAAAGATGGCAGTGGGGCGGGGAATCGCCTTTCTCCATTCCCCGTGGGGATCCACCCAAAGTTTCCCAGTGGGGACAGAGATAGGGAATTGTTTCTTCCTGTTGACGGGGATGGAGATGGGGATCATACTCCCTGCCCCGTTCCCCGCGGGGAACTGAATATTAATATATCATATAATATTTTAAATATATAATATTTTATATATATTTAAATATAAAATAATGACAAAATCTTTATTTTATTTTATTAATTAGTGTTTTATTAGTTTTTTTATATAATTTATATTTTTTTAAATATTTAAAAATGTTTATTAATTTAAAAAATATTATTTTTTGACAAAAATAATAAATTGAAATGGGGGGCAGGGAATCCCTACGGGGGCGGGGATCCCCGCGGGGACGGGGATGGGGGGAAGTTTTTCCCCTTTTGTCTCATGGGGACAGGGATGAGGATTCCCCACGAGCGTGGGGACGGGGATGGGGATGGCTCCCCCGTCCCCGCCCCGCTCTATTGACATCCCTAGTTGCAGAATTTCGCAAAGCCTTTCGCTTGATTCTTGGAGAAATGTCAGAACTGGAACAAGGTTCCGTGGATTTGTGCAGACAGATTGATAATGATGATGCAACTATCATAGCTGACATCCCAGACATAGTATTAAGGATTAAAAAAATTTGAACATATGGAAGAAATGGTCAAAGAGTAGTTCTATTCGATCTGAGAGATAGTCGACCAAACTCGCTCTCTAGCCACACAAATACCGCCAATTCAATGTCTCAAATGAAGCTGAACTTTATTTTGGAGAACATTTAGCTATCTTCGCGTGCTGATGCCAAAAATGGGGGGAAGGAGTAGTAGTGTTCCCTACAACATATGTTAAATGCAAAGGCACCATCTCATCAATTCTGTCAAGATTCCATCTTCTCTGTCAGCTGATGAAAAAATTAAACTTGCGCTGCAGAAATATAAGGAAACAATTGCCTTACAGAAATCAAAAGAGGAGATTGCAAAGTTGGATAAAAAAAGGAAGATAGAATTAAATAGCTGAGACAACAATATGGTGAACCTCCAGCAGGGTCGGTTCCCCAGGATCGCTCGAATGAGGATTTTGATACTCTGTTATCATAAGGATATTATCTGGGGATGGAGATTCATGATGCTTGGGACTTATACTGGGAAAAAGGTCTTAATGATGTAGAACAAACTATGAAGCAGCCAAATAAGAGTCAGCAGACACCCAGCAACCAAGTTCTCAGAGGTGGCAACCATGTTGGAGGCAGAAGTTCTGAAAGAGGAATAAGTTCAAAGACAGGTTGATGAAGAAGAAGAGGAAGAGACTCATCCTTTGGTGGGAGAGGTGGGAGCTCTCCACCAAAAAGAGGAGGTGGAGTTGCATCCTACAATCCTCTGAAAAAGAGACGTGCCATATTGGATCGGTGTTTGAGAAGCTCAAAGGAGAGAAGATGAGTGTTGGGTAGATGAAATGGTGAGAAGGTATTAGAAGGAAGACAAAAAAAAAGAGAAGAAAGTTTGAAAAAGATCGAAAAAGACAGCAAAGAAGATAAAGTGAAAGCTGTCAAGATTTTGTATTTTCGCAATTTAATTGTAATATACACAATACTGTAAGTGCCTGAATATACAAGAATTAAATTGATGTATTTATTTTCAATTTTTGATTTTTCGGCACAGATGTTGTAGAAAGTTTTCGCATAAAATGGCGGAAATTGTTAGGAAAATTATTGTATAGATTCTGATGATGCTTACCAAAATTTGTATTAGGAAGTTGGCATACCCCATTTCTGTATGTAGATTCTACTTTTTAATAGATTGATTATTAGATGAGTTAAATAGCAGCTAAGTATATAAAAGAATTGCTTAAGAATGCAGAGAAGAATCAGCTGAGTCGTGGCTGAGTTGATAAGAAGATTTTCAGTCAAGTACATCAGCTAAGTCTTTCATAAGACTTACAGTAGAGCCAACCACGGAATGATAGAGATGACTCAAGTCAAGGGGTAAAGTAGCTGAAGGACTCATAGACATCTAAAAATAGTATGTTGTGTTAAACTCAAAGAACTTACCTATTTTGTTAATGGAGACAAACCTGCAACCTTAAAGTGGTCCTGCTGAAGGAGTGCAAAATGAATAAACCAATGGGAAGCTCGTGGAACTCTGATACCTTTTCTGAAGCCTACAAGTATCAGATTAACAAGGTTGGGTCAAGATCAAAGCTGCAGAAACAAGACAAGCCAACTACACTACGTAAGAGTTTGAATTTTACCTATCTCTTCAATAAACAAAATTTGAACTCCTATTATAAAAGGCTGAGGAATTTTCAAAGAGAATAAGAGAGCATTCATACAAGTGCAAGGCACAAAATTGAGAAGCAAGCATACAAGCAAGAACTACAAAATATTCTCTCTCAACCAATATTCAAAATCCTCAAGCCTAAATCGAAAACACTCCATCCAACACTCTTACGTGGAAAGATAGAAGTTGTTCATCAAAGTTGAAGAGGAAAATCTTTGTGAAAGCAAATGGGGTCTATTTTTCCTAGTATTGAAGGACGTTTAGTGAGGTTCAAGGTCGAACCTTATTCAAATTTGAAGGAGGGTCATGTGATCAATTCTTGATAATTCGAAGAGCTAAAGTAGTGAAGCAGCTGCGTTGCAAAGAGCAGAGTCCTAAAAGATTGGCTGGTTGTGTGATCAAAGCAATCTTGGACTGTACTTTTGTAAAAAAGTAACTGTTGCATTAGTGATTTTCTCCTGGAGTAGGAGAATAGTATAGTAGAAGAATTATCCCATCCTCGAACCACTATAAATTTTTGTGTTCTTTAAATTCCTACACTTTAAATTCCATACTTCATTTTATTGCTTCAATTTCTATCCATCTATATAATAACTAATCAAATAGTATAAGTGTTGATAAACCAAGCTTAAAAAATGGTGTAGACTTCCGATGTAAAACAAGAAAACTGATTTTCCAAAAGTTAACTTCGTTTAGTTGAGTTACTCTATCAACAGCTCTCTTAGAGTTTGTTGCATGGTTAACTCTTCTGCTAAAGCTTAACACACTGTCTTTAAAAGACTTAGATGTTTTCTTGAAAAACTCTAATTTTAAAAAGAATCAAAAAATTGTGTAAAGTCTATCCAACTCCTCTTTTAGACTTTAAATTCCATCCCTTGGGACCTACACTTCCCACTAATGTTTGGTGGTTCCACTGGTCCAAATAAGTTTTAATGCAACAGATGTAAGATCCTTGTTGATGAACGATTTGTCTTTTCTTTGAATGATGATTTGACCTACTTCACAAATGCTTTCCTTTTTGTATACTAAATCTCGTAATCCTTCAACCAGATGACTCTTTGCAAGCTTGTTGATATTCCTGGAATTCAGATGACTCAGCTTTTTGCTCCACTACCAACTTGCTTCAGCTGTGCTCTTTGCCATTAGGCATGTGCTTCATGTGGCGGTTGACCAATCTACCACATACATGTTTTTCTTTATGATCCCAGACAACACAATTTCATTTGTTTCAGCATCTTTGGTTTGGAATACTCCCATGTTGAATCCAACATTGTATCATTTGTCATAGAGTTGACTGATACTTAGGAGATTGAAGTTTAAGCCTTCAACAATTGCTACATCTGTGATTTCCAAGCCATTCTTTTTTATTGAACTAGTATCTTTGATTTCCCATAGAGCTTCATTTCCTCTAAATATGACTTGAGCTCTCATTTCCATTGGAGAGTGCCTTTATTTCCGGTCACATGTCTAGAACAACCACTATCCATTCAACAGGTTCATTGGCACTCAGTTGTTTCTTGAGCCTACAATCAAGAAAATCGAACTTTGGGTACCCATACCTATGTGGGTCCTGAGGGGTTAGCACCATATGGTGATTCAACCAACTTATAATCAAATGGTTTGACTCTAAGAGGTTACCACCTTTTAGTTCCATAATCATAATGAATTTTGGCATATTGCTTGGGTGCTTTTGCTACATACAACTATCTTTTTTGTCTGTATATTTGTGTATGCGTATGTACATTTGCACTCTTGTGATAGTATGGAAACTTTTGTGCTCTGTGTGCATAATTTCTTGGTGCATAGGTGTGTTGATTTGTATACCTATCGAATGACCTATATTGATTCTTATGTCTTTGCCATTGTGGCTTATTTCCCTATGGAATCCGCTGATTCATAATTTCTTGTGTGGGATAATTTCTACCGTTCCATCATATGATTTATTTCTTTGAAAATCGGGGGCTTTTGATAGTTCTGTTTTGATTTAACATAATACTTCTTGTTAGGAGTCTGCTGATGAACTTTTGTGAATTTTGTTTCAGCATTTCTCTCAACATACTCAGTTGGCTTCTTGCCTTTGCCATTGTATCCAATGCTAGCATGTGTGTGCTTTTGGTGATATATAGGTGTAGTTTGTGGTATCTTAGATCTTTGACCATGACGCAAATTAATGCCTCTTCTTCAATGTCAGAAGTGTAGTCAGTTTCACTGCTTTCTGACTCTTCTACTTCTTTACACTTGGATGTCTTGGTCTCAGCAACCATCATAGCCTTCTCTTTCCTTTTTTTTTTGAGGACTTTCTTTTCCTCATCATTTAAGTACTTGTTGACTGGTGGATAGGAACAGTCAACTGCAAAGTAACCTTGTTTTCAATTCCAGTACAAGTCTTGTATTTTCTTTTCAGCTCTTTTAGGGGGTCTCTCCTCTTTTCCTTTAGAGGGAGATGGATGTCTTCTAGAGGATACTCTTTTGTTCCTCTTGTAGTTCTTGTTAGATAACTTGTTGAATCTCAAAACCATCAAGGCAATTTCGTCCTTGTCAATGATATCCTTGGAGTCTACTTACTTAGACTCACCTGCTATCAAGGCAACAGTGTTTGGTGCTGCTATCTCATCTTTCTTTTGAGCTCGAATTTTTAGGCCTTAAGATTGACAATAACTCATGGTTTGATATATTTGTGAGGTCCATTGAGTGCCTCAGAGCCTTCACTTTCATTTCCCACTCAGCTCGAAGGGCTCTTAAAATCTTCAACACACTTACTTTTGTGTATACTCCTTACCAAGAGCAAATAAATCATTTGTTATCTCTGCGAGCCTTGCATACAATTGATCCAATTACTCTCCAGTCATCATGTTGAAATTTTCAAACTTTTGGACTGCAACTGTAAGTTTATTTTCCTTGATCTATTCTGAACCTTCATAGATTAAGGTTAGTTTATCCCAAATCTCTAATGTTGTCCTGCATGACTTGACTTGGTGGAACATGGCTTTGTCCAACGTCTTCAATTGAATATCCTTAGGAATATTATCTATGTTGTACCATTTTCTATCTTTGGTACATTCACTTCACGGCTTATCAACCTCAGCTGCTCTTGCAGCTTCATCTCTAGCAATTGCTGCTCTAGCCACAGTTGTATTCACCTTGGTGATTTTAATGGGTCCATCTTCAATGACAAACCACATTTCATCGTGCAATGCAGAGAGATGTGCATGCATACTTATTATCCAATCATCAAATTCTTCAATAGAGAACATAAGTGTACGAGTTATATTTGCTTCCATATTGATAAATCTTTAAAGCTCTGAAAAACTAAAGTGTTAATGTTTATACAATTAGAGATTTAGTTCAGTAACCAGTGTGGAAGGTTATTTGAACCAACATCTCTGATACCACATGTAGGTCTCAAATGGGTGTTGGGTAAAGTCTAGAAGGGGAGTTGAATAGACTTTACAATTTTTTTGATTCTTTTAAATCAGATTTTAGAAAAAAACAGCTTAGTCCTTTTAGATAGCTGGGTTGAAGATCAGCAGGAGAGTTAACCAATCAACAGTTCTCTTGAGAACATAGTTGATAGAGTAACTCAGCTTAAGATAGTCAATTGTTTTATGAATCTAGTTTTCCTTTAAGTCAGCGGAAGACTCACTCTTTTATGTTTTAGTTATCAATACGTAGTATTTTAGAGAGTTATGCGATTGATTGTATTCATAACAGAACGTAAATGTAGGAATAAAAGCAATAATGTAAAGACACAACAATTTATAGTGGTTCGAGGATGGTAATTCCTCTACTCAACTATTCTCCTACTATAGAAGAAATCCACTAATGTAACAGGAAACTTTGGTTACAAATGTACAGTCCAAATAGCCTTGATCACACAGTTAGTTATTCATGGGACTCAACTCTCGCCAGGCAGATGCCTAGTTACTTCAGCTCTCTGAATATTCAGAAAATTTTCACACAGTTTGGTTCAGAATCTGGTTCGAACTTGAACCTACTACACCCCTTCAATCCTTGGCAGTGTAGACCCCTTGTTTTATTTCACAAATGTTTTCCTCTTCAACTAATTAGCAGCTTCAATCTTTCACAGTGTGTGTTGGATAAAGTGTTTCTGAGTATGCTTGAGGATATGCAGTTAAGCTTTAGAGAGTATTTTGAAATATCTTGCTTGAGTGCTCTTGTGTCTAATTGCTCGTATTGCTTGTCTCTCATTCTCTCTCTACTCTCTGAAAAATCCTCAGCTTTTATAGTAGGTGTTTGAATTTTGTTCGTTGAAGAGATAAACAAAATTTCAAAACATACTTTGTGTTTGTTGGCTTGTCTTGTCTTGCAGCTTTAGATGTTGACCCATCCTTGTACTCAGGCTTTCTGCAGGCTTTTTGAAAAGGTGTCAAAGACCGCTTGCTTCTCATTCGCTTATTCTTTTTGCATCCTTATAGCTTGAGCACTTTAAGGTTTCAGACATGTCCTTGTTACTAAAATAAGTAACTTCCTTGGTCTTGGTGCAATGGACTTCTTCAGATGTCTTAGTCCTTCAGTTGTTTTACCTTTTAGACTTAATCTTGAGTCTTCTGACATATTCTTTTGATGGACTCTACTGTTAGTCTTCTAAGAGACTTAGATGTCGCACTCTGCTAAGAGTCTTCTGATGTTTACTCAGTTGTAAGTCAGCTAGTTTTTCTCACCACTCATATACGAGTCTTCTGATGATTTCTTCAGCAAGTCTTTTGCAATTCTACTTGGTTTCTTCTCAAGTCAACCTAATTCCTATCTATTACAACATAGAAATTACATAGAAAATGGGGTCCCAACTTCCTAATACAAAGTTTTCTAAGCATTATCAAAATCTATACAATAAATTTCCTACCACATAGTATTGTCCGTGATTAGTCTCACTAGATAAAAGCGCTTTGGATTTTAGAGATGATATCAAGAATGATTGTGTTTAACCTATTTGCTATAGCTTTTATGATGACTCTAAAAATTACATTACTAAGATTAATTAGACGAAAATCTTTTGGTGATTCCAAGTGTTTGGTCTTAGAGAATAAAACGATGAAAGTATGATTAACCTCCGTTGGGTCTGCACTATTATTAAGAATGTTTAAGCAGGTGGAAATAAAATCTGAGGAGATGATATGCCAATTTTTTTAAAAAGAATGACGAGCACACACCATATGGTCCTAGGGATTTAAGTGGATGCATTTGTTTGAGAGCATGATAAATCTCTTGCTCTGTAAATGGCTCTAGCAATAATCCATTAATCTTTGGTGAAACCTTTGGTTTAATATACTTTAGTACCTTGTTCGTGTATCAAAGAATAGATGTAAATAAGTACTCAAAATATTTTGTAAGAATTGCCGACATCTCCTTATTTTCACCAAATCAACTACCGATCTATTTTTTGAATTGCAAAATTATATTTCGTGATTTCAATTGCGAGGCTTTTCGATGGAAAAAAAGCTCGTACTGCGATCTCCTAATTTTATTAATAGTGTATGTGATCGTTAGTGCCAAAAAACTCCTCCAAATTATAAAGCTCATCAAGGTTTGCTTTAATATTTCCCCTACAATCGTATCTTCTATTTGTGTGGATTTTCGGATTTCCTAGACATATGTTGCAATTTTTGAATTCGGTCCCGGTTTCCTCCAATTTGTTTCTTATCCCACTATCTAAGAGCCATGCTATATTTATTTAGTTTATCTCAAAAGCTTTGTTGTTGTACTTTATCCGTCCATGATGTCTTAATAATTTCCGAACAATCCTCATATTCAGCCAACATTCTTTCAAATATGAATAAAATACAATGCCTTTTTCTATTTTGTGCAAAACGCCTGTTAATCCAATCCACATGAACTAGCAGGGAAACGTGATCATAGTGCATTCCAGCTAGATGTTCCACTCAGCAGCCTGGGAATAAATCGTGCCTCTATTCTGTTGCTAATGTTCGGTCTAACCATTCTTGAGTATTATTATCATTTGGTTGCATGTTAGTCCAAGTCAATCTATGTCCGACAAAACCCAAGTCTGCTATGGCATAATCATCTACGACATTCTGCAACATCTACATGCATGCTAGAGTTTTTGAGATACCTCCAATCTTCTCATGAAGCCATAAAATTTTGAAGATCCCCCACGCATTGCCAGGGTTGATTTTCCCCAGGTTCATATTCTTTAAGAGCTACCATGTTTTTCATTTCTATTGATATTCCGCCCATCCATACATGCACATTAGTGACCAACATTGATGGTTGTCTTAAGTAGTCACATTAAAATACCAGTGATGGTTTAAGAATGACACTAAAGATATGATGTATGGACTTTTTCACATTAGACTTAATCCACCTCTCTTGTTTAAGTTTTTGGCTTATTTGCTTAAATGATTTTTAGTCTCTATTTCGTGTTTTTTTTGGCAATGAAAGCAATTATATTGAAAACTCGAGAAACCATTACAAATACGATAGTCAACGGACCATAATAAATTGGGATTAGTAAGAATTCTCCACAATTGCTTCACCACAAGAGCTTCATTAAAGATTTTCAGATCTTAAAACCCCAGACCTCCATCCTCTTTGTGAATAGTAAGTTTGTTCCAAGCTTTCCAATGGATTTTATTGTTATTAGCCTCATTAGAACCCCACCAAAAAGTTAGAAATAATGGAATTGATCTCATGACAAAGGCCCACAGGAAGGAGGAAAACTGACATAACATACACATGCAAAGAGTTCAATACTGCTTTTATCAAAACTTCTTTTCCAGCAGTAGATAGAAATTTATTCTTCCAACTGAGAATCCTTTTCTGAGTAGCTTCCACAACATATCTAAACACCTTTTTCTATATTTTCCAATAACCATAGGCAAACCTAGATATTTACTAGAATGATGCAGTTTAATCCCTCTCAAAACATTACACACCTCATTTTTCACAAAGTCAGGGGTATTTTTTCCAAAAAAAATTCTAGATTTATCCAAGTTCACCAATTGACTAGAAAAACATTTATAGCACTCAAGGATATCCAAAATAACTTTGGCCTGGGGTGAAGAAGCCTCATAGAAGAGCAGGAAACATCAGCAAATAGAAGATGGGTGAAAACATGACCCTTTTTGCAAATTCTTATCCCTTTAAAAGTCCCCAAACTATCAGTTTTTCTTATCAAACTAGAAAAAACCTCAGAAATCAGTAGAAAGAGGTAGGGAAATTGGTTCCCCTTGTCTTAAACCTCTAGAAGGTTTAACAAGGCCACAAGGCTTGCCATTAATGTTGAAAGTGAAAGAAGAAGAAGAAACACAAGTAAGAACCCAATCAACAAAAAGACAAGCAAATCCCATTTTAAGCATAACAGCTTTCAACCCCCCACTCAACACAATCGTAAGCTTTGGCCATATCAAGTTTGATTGCCATAAAGTATTTTTTACCTGATCTTTGCCTATTTAGAAAATGAATGGCTTCATGAGCAATAACAACAATATCAAGAATGAACCTATCAGACATGAAAGCAGATTGATTATCACATATGCAAGACTGAAGACAAGGCTTAAGCCTATTAGAAAGAATTTTAGAAATTATTTTGTAAGCCACGTTACATAAACTGATAGGTCTATAATGCGCCATAGAAGAGGGGTTAGGACACTTAGGTATAAGAGTAACAAGAGTTTGGTTAATGCTTTTCAAAAATCTACCAGAAGCAATGAAGTTGCAAATAGCATAGCATAAATCAGTCTTAATGATATCCCAAAATTTTTGGAAGAATAAAGGAGACATACCATCGAGTCCTGGAGCTTTATTAGGATTCATATCAAAGAGAGCAGATTTAATCTCAGTCTCATCAACAGTAGCAACCAACACTCTGTTCTCTTCCTCAGTAACGGATTGGAGGATTTTTTCAAGCAGACAACACCCTGAAGCAGAGTCCTCTGATGTAAAGAGAGTTTTATAAAAATCAGTTACAGCTTCTTCAACCTCCCTAGGCGTATCACAGACAGAAAAATCCTCTTTAACCAACCTCAAAATATTATTACTTTTCCTCCTTTGAATAGTGTAAGCCTGGAAAAACTTGGAATTTTTGTCACCTTCCTTAAGCCAAGAGATTCTGGATTTTTGCTTCCAGAATTTTTCCTCATTGAGATATTCCAAGTCAAGACACCTCTTAAGCATTCTCCACTCATTCCAGTCTCTTTGCCCTCCTTGTTTTCTAAGAACCTCAAGTTTTTTGTTAATGTTTTCCAAATTATAAGCAGATTCAGTCCAAAAGCTCCTACTCCATTTCAAAAGTTGAATCCTACACTCCCTGATTTTGGCCTGAAGCCTGAACATAGGCACGCCCACTTGATTCACTTTCCAAGCATTCGAGACAACATCTAGAATCCCGTCCCTTTTGTGCTATCTTTTGTCCAAGTAAAATCTCTTTTTAACTAAAGGTAACTCAGGCGAAGAGTCCAGAGAAAGGAGGCAATGATCTGAGGGACTTGAATTCAGCCAGCACACTAGCCATAGGAAACTTAGAAACCCACTCCAAAGATCCAAAGAACCTATCCAGTTTTTCCTCAACGAAGCCTTCACCTTCGCGATTGTTAGCCCAAGTAAATTCCTCTCCCTTAGCAGTAATTTCCAGCATTGCCATCGCACCAATAAACTCATTAAATTTGTCAAAGCTAGCATCATCTCTTCTTCTACCTCCTCTCTTTTCAGAATGCCCGCACAAGTCATTGAAGTCCCCCCCCAATAAGCCAAAAATTTCCCCAATTCATCCTAGCCCTAATAAGGTAGTTCCACTGATCACTTCTGAGGGCCTGATTTGTGCTCCCATAGACAAAAACAATCCACTAAGAACCTGCAACCCCAAGGTCACCCACTTCTACCTCAATGCAAAAGTGATTCTGAATAATTTGCTTAACATTCACAAGATTATTCCAACACACAACCAATCCACCACTCTTGCCATGAGGTTCAACACAAATCCACCTATCATCAACCTTAAGTTGTCTGCACACTGTTTCAACAATTTTTATTTCTTTTTTGTTTCGCATAAAAAAATAATATTCGGATGGTAGAGTCTCCAAACCTCCTTGATTTGGGAAACTATAGAGGGTCGTCCTAGACCTCTACAATTCCACACCTTAACCTTCAATGATGAATTTAGGGCCCGTTTTGGTCGGCTACCTCCACCATTTCAGCATCAACAACATCCAATTTAGATCTCTTTTGAATTTTCTTCCCTTTTTTTCTTTCCTGGTCATCATTCTCACTTGCAAAGCAAATTTTTTTTTTCTTTTAAGACCAGATATTCCTTTTACATCCTTATACATCTCTATAGGAATCCCTGGAGTGAGTCCTTCCACTTTAATTATCAGCCATTTCTTAGGCTGAGGAGCTAGGTGAGCCATGATGAGTGACAACTCACCCTTTTGATCGTTAGAAATATCTCTAGGGGCTTTCTAGCTAGATTATCTCTAATTGGCACTTCAAACAAACCTTCCCGAATAGCAGGAATAGAACAGCTATCAGAAATCTTGCTTCTACCAACTGGCTTGGTGAGTACATGGAAGGAGCTTGAAACAGGCTGCTGAGAAGAAGCGGCGGAGAAGAGATGGGGGTGGCGTTATTTGGGGCTACACTATTGGTTAATCGGCTAGGGTGGTAGTTTTTTGGTTGGAGGATGAGGGGTTAAGGGATGAGGTCTTTTCTGGTTGTTCAACACTTAGATTAGGCAAAGGAAGGCTATTGTCATCAGGAGTGCAGGTAGGATCCAACACAGGCAGGGATACAATAGTTGAGTTTGCATCCTTCTCAATAATCTCAGTTTGGTTTTTGGAGGGGCTTTGAGGGTTACTATTTTGTGAGGCAGCAGCGTTAGGATAACACATTCTGGCACCAAAAACATTATCCTCCGCTTTTATCCAGTCCCCAAATTGACCATCTTGAAGGCTGATCGTAGTTTTTCACATTGCTTATCTAAATTTCCCACATGAGGGGTTAATAAGGATATTTAAACTCAATCTTTTTTGGTTTTCAACAACTTAAGCCCCTAAGTTTAATGTCGCAAACCATCATCAAGGCGGCCTTTAAGACTACCCGTCTCCGGAATCACTATATTTTTTGTCTCTAAAAAAGCACTTCCAACCTTCATTCCAACATATATGCATAACCAGTTGGAGGGAATATTCCATGCTTGTACCCAAAGATCAAGGGTATGAAAGCACTTACTATCCATAGACAGCCCTTCCTTCCAAATACTGATAATCAAGAACTGGTTGTCGAAGTCCACATTTTCTCTCCTAAAACCTTATTTTTGTCCTCCTCCGAAGAGAAGACAAACCAAAGTAATGCACCCTAGCTCCTTGGTGGAAAACACATCCTTGGCAGCCATATGAGTCCTAAGGTCTTTTTAACCCACCAAAGTTCGCTCTTTTAGAGTCGAAGATCTTCCCAAAAAGGCTCATCGAACATTCCACAAGTACTATCAACTATATCATCATCAACCAAACAAACTTCAAGTCGCTTTTTATCGAAAAGTTTAAAGTTTTTCACCTTGAACTCCACTTCAAATCCATTGCTCACAAAATCCCGAATAATTTACCAAGGCGGAGAAACAGTGTTTTGCTTCAATGGATAGAGATACAACCCGCATGAGGGAAAAAGGACAAAAACAAATTTCCAAAAAAAAGAGTAACGAGTCATAGCTCAAGATGAAAAGTAGAGAAAGCAACTAAGAAAAAAATAAAGAGCAACGACCAACAACTTACATTTAGATGCAAGCAACAAAAGAAAATAGAAGTTAAGACAGTCCCATCATTAAATAGACATCAATGCAGGTAAAAAACACAACTTAATGGCAGTCAAACCTTCAATAACAACAACACCTCACACACCAACCCAATCGAACAGTGGCCAAAGCAAAAGACAAAGAAGAAAAGATGAAAAGTTTTGAAAAAGCAAGATCCAGATTTTTGCCTCCAAAAGAGGACTCACACTTCCCAAGAGAGAGAAAAAAGACACTTTCAAAAGAAAGACATACGAACAGCATACAATAATTTTATTACAACTAGTTCAAAAATCTATTTCGTGTTGTTGAATCATCATTTTATTTTATCAATTAAATAGTTCTTTCTAGATATTATTTTGTCTTCCTACTATCTGTCACGTCTCAATTTATAGGTTTCGGGGGTTTGTTCTCCTTTAGCAAAATAATCAATATATTGCAGCAATTCACACATTTGGTTCAATAATAGACAAATTTGTATTCCTCTAATGCAATGGAAATCTTATAAGTTTATACGTACTCATGTATCACATTTTTTCAGAAACACCATAAACAAAATAATTTTTTTTAAAGATTTGTATAATTCACATAGAACTTAATTATTTCAAATATATTATCATTTTAGTACAAATTTTGAGAAAACAATTTTAAAATCTGAAAATGAGTTTGAAAATGAAACCAATAGTTTTACACCAAATAGGAATGCAACGCCTATATTTGATAGCATAAACAAATATTAACCAAAATTTACTGTTTTCTATGTTACATCAACTATGAACACACGTCCACTATTGTTGTATTCCAGTCTAGTTTATTAGAAACTGTAATATAAGAGTAGTGTTTTAAAAAAGATGGCAAACTTGGCGTGGATCAACGAACTCCCATATAGGACGGAACATGGTTTGAATTTTAGGGGCTTGGAAAGGACAGTACCAACTTTGTTTTGTAAATATAAGAATTATATTTTTTTAATACAATTTGAATTGCAGAAACAAAGTTTAATTACAAAAATAAACTAAATTGCAAAAGCACAATATAAAATTGGTTTGAATCATTTGTTCAACACACTATCCTTCAAATATATTCGTCCCTTGTTCTGGACGTCTGTTTCCAAAGATAAGATGAAAAAAATAAAATTACCTCATCCTGGCAAACTGAAAAATTATGCTTGGAAACCACCACCAAAATGCAAATGGAAGCCAAGGAATACAAGAACAATATGCAAAGAATTTTGTTATGCAAGTGTAGGAGTTGTGTGTTGTGTTTAGATTGTAAAAAATTAGACCACCTTTTATAGGCTTCAAAATCAACCCACATTAACTTTCCCACTACCCCATTACTTGGAGCATTAACTCTCCCACTCCTCCATGACTATGGAGTTTCAAGTCCTTCACTCCCCCACTACTCCATGACTTTGGAGTTTTATGTGTTACAAAATTAAATACCATTGGAGTTAAATATTTTCTTCATTATTCAAGAAATATGTCCAAGAAAATTATGCCAAAATGCACAATTTCCATCCAATTTTTCTAACAATCCCTCACATGAATGGAAATTTCAAAGATGCAGAGATTTGGTGATAATGTCCAGCAGTTGAACACTGCATAGGATAGGTAGGTGTTATCCTTTGAAGCTTCCCTTTCTAAAAGTATATTTATTTTATTAGTTAATTAGTAGACACGATGTGTTTAATTGTTTTGCTTTTTATGTAAACAATGATATACCCCACACAAGATTCTTCCTGACACACTTAAGTTCTCATTGTTATGTTCATTCATGGCCCTGAACATATGCCTAGTTCTGCAAGAGTTCTAAGAATTTAGCCTCACACATTTCTCTTCGAAGTGGCCCCACTTTATTCTCACATATGTGATTCTTCTTTAAGAGTGACCCGCAATATCCAGCTCAACTTACCAACGCACAAGAATCTTTAAAAGTCAAATGTTTATCCTCTTTTGTTAGTCCAAATGGCTAATCTAGAGGGGGGTGAATAGATTATGCCGATTTTCTGATTTTCGCACTCTTTTTCGAATGTAAGAATGATAACAAAAATAAAAGTGTGAGAATATAAACAACACACGTTGATTTATAGAAGTTCAACCCACCGTAACACCTTCACCTTAAAGAACACCTCACTCTTCTTGCAACACCACCTATGAAGATTACCACAATCTTCTTACACCAATGAAGAGTACCACACTATTCAACACCTAAATCACCCAAGTGTGCTCTTACAACAAGAACACTTAACAATGATGTCTTGTTTTGGACGATTGAAAACAATTCAAGATTACAACTCGATTGAAGTATACAATTTTGATGTGCAAGTGTAATCAAGAATAAAGCCTAGTACTCAAGATGTGCAAGTGAAAGACTTAAACTAAACACAACAAAAATATGAAAGTGAAGAACAAGAAGTTTGCTTGTGTTTGTATTGCTTGTGTTGTTGTATGTGTTGTGTGTATTTGATCCTTCAAAGCCTTCATCTATTTATAGGAGAGTCTTCAAGATTGGATCTCCAACATAGGCTCCTCTATCTTCACTTTTGTCTACAAAAGAAGGATCAAAAGATCTACAAAAATGGTTAAGAAATGATAAAGTAAATCTTGTTGATAATGGCTTAATAACAGTTGGAATTTGTTGTAAAAAAAACATAGGTCGACCGATTGACCTGTTGAAATTTAGAACGTTTAAAAAGTAAATCAGAGATTCAAATATAGGATGAACAAGGGTTGGACCGGTGCAAGGGGGTTGAACCGGTCGACCAAGCCTTCGATCGGTCGACCCCCACCTTGACCAGTCCAAGAAGCCATTTTGTGAGACAGAGAGAAATTATGCAAAATTGCATTGTCTCGTATATCGGTCGACCACTCGACCAAGTGGTTGACAGGTTGACCACACCGGTCGACCTCCTTCAAAAATTCTTCTGTTTCGTTTTTGTTTCAAGTTTTGACTTTCAAGCATGGGTTGCCCTCTAGGGCGACCGGTTGACCTCAAAACAGAAGTGTTGTGCATTTTTTGTTGAAAATAAACTTCAAAAAATACTCCAAAAAATTAGTAAAAATAAATTAAATCGATTAGGAGTATTTGGACAATATTTGGGGACATGTTTTTGGTGTAAAACTCAGTTAAACCAAATCATCAAAATCACGATAAAAATATTTATCTAACAAACTCCCTCTTGATGATTACAAACTAAAACAATTTTGGGAGATCGATTTTTAAAACAAAACATGTTTTTCCGGTCAAAATCAACTATCTGTTTTAAGCAACACTTATCATG
This sequence comes from Rehmannia glutinosa, assembly GCA_016081115.2. Classification (NCBI taxonomy): domain Eukaryota; kingdom Viridiplantae; phylum Streptophyta; class Magnoliopsida; order Lamiales; family Orobanchaceae; genus Rehmannia; species Rehmannia glutinosa. The sequence goes on from CM071930.1 coordinate 26,491,203, forward strand.
AATAAAAACAAAAGGATAGGAGCAAAGATTTTTTCAAAAAAATTTATAAAAGCTCCCCCTATCAACAAGCAAATCAAGAGTAGGTATAGAAGCAAACAACTAAAAGCTAAAAGCTCAGCTTTTATAATTTGATCTTCAATTTCATGAGCTTAGAAGCTCCCCCTGTCAAAAAGAAATCATCAGTCATATGTAAAAGTTCATTATGCATCCATTGTACTAAGTTTCATCCTTAACTTTTGGCTTTTTCATCCACAGCTTATAGCCTTTTTTGCGAGCTTTTTCTAGCTTCTTTGAGCTTATGAGCTTTTTTATATTTTTTCTCCTTTGGAATCATCAAAAAGACTATTAGCACTATAAAAACATCATATAAACTTATCAAAGTGCGCATTTTAATCGAATTATCGAGCTTTTGAGCATAAGGCTTAAAATTCCAAATAATAAGGGAAATTTCGAGAAGAAAGTTTGTAGAAGCTCATTTGATTGATAAAGCATGATCTCTAAAAACATATAAGAGATTTGGAATCAAGAGATTCATGTAATGGATGAAATTTTCATTGAGATATTTTATCGAACACTTGGCATGCATAGAGCAAAATCGAAGGTGTATATAACATTTAAAAATGTAATCATCATCAATCCTACTTCTACAATCACAATTCATCAATATACATAATTCCCAACACAATTATATCACAAATTCATCAATTCATCAAGCAAAAGTACTTTTCTCAAGGGTTCAATCCAATTGAGATTAAAGGAGGAATTAAACTTACCAATTAATTAGAGAAGTCGAGTAATATGGATGATACCCATGATATAAGTCCAATAATATAGAATTTATAAGAAAGAAATCATTTTGAGTGATTTGTGGGTGAATTTGGCGTAAGGGTGCGAAAGATGGACGAAACGTAATAAAAGAGCAGAAACTGAGACACAAACCAATTTATCCAAAATTTGGCCTTGTTCGACCGGTTGAAGGGGGTCGACCAGTCCCTGAAGGCTGATTTTTGGTTGTGTCCGAATTTTGAGTTAAAAATCCAATTTTCACCTTAAGTTTTAAAATGCACAAAATGCAATCATAGACCTTATTCGATATGCATTATGCCTGAAAGAGCTCGAATTGGCGCAAAAGACTCGGCGGCTAAAGGTTTTGTGAAAATATCTGCGAGTTGATCTTGAGATGGAACAAAGCACATCTCAATTTTTCGTCTGGAAACACAATCCCTTAGAAAATGATGTCGAACATCAATATGTTTTGTTCGATTTGTGATGAACCGGATTTTGAGCAATGTTTATAGCGGACGTGTTATCACAAAAAATATGAATATTTTCAAAAGAACATTTATAATTCGCTGAGGTTTGTCCCATCCAAAGTAGTTGAGTACAACAAAAGGCATGCGAAACGTATTCGCCGACCGTTGATAAAGATACACAATTTTGCTTCTTTGAAAACCAAGATACGAGGCAATCGCCTAAAAATTGACATGATTCGGAAGTACTTTTGCGATCATCAATATTTCCCACATAGTCTGAATCAATATATCACTTAAGAGAAAATTTTTCGTTCTTTGGATAAAACAAGCCATATGAAATAGTGCCTTTCAAATATCGAAAAAATCTTTTAACGGCACTAATATGAGATTCTTTGGGATTGATTTGAAAATGAGCACATAGACATACGTCATGAAGAATATCGGGTCTACTTACCGTTAAGTAAAGTTACCAATCATACCTCGATATTTTAATTCATCAACCGACTTGCCTTTTTCATCCTTGTCGAGCTTGACGTTGGTTGCCATTGGAGTATTGACGGTTCTTCCTTCTTCATTCCAAACTTCTTTAGAAGTTCTTTTGTATACTTTGATTGTGATATATAAATTCCTTCTTGGCATTGTTTTATTTGGAGTCTAAGAAAGAAATTGAGCTCCCCCCTCATACTCATCTCAAATTCACCTTGCATTAACTTAGAAAATTTCTTACAAATAGATTCATTAGTAGCACCCAAATATAATATCATCAACATAAATTTGAACTAATAAGCAATCTTGTCCTTTTTCAAAAACAAAGAGAGTAGTATCAACTTTACCTCTTTTAAATCTATTTTGCAAAAGAAAAGAGCTAAGTCTATCATACCATGCTCGGGTGCTTGTTTTAAACCATATAAGGCCTTCTTAAGTTTGTAAACATCATTTGGCCTTAAAAAAATTTTAAACCCCGGAGGTTGTTTTACATAGACTAGCGGATTTAACATCCATTTGGTAAAGCTTGAAATTTTTGAAACAAGAATAGGCAAGTAAAATACGAATAGCTACTAAGCGTGTATGGGTGAAAAAGTTTCATCATAATCAATACCTTATTCTTGACAATACCCTTGAGCCACTAACCTTGCCTTATTTCGAACTATGTTGCCTTGGTCATCGAGTTTGTTCCTAATACCCATTTTATACCAATAATTGTTTGTGATGGATGACAAGGTACAAATTCCCAAACATCATTTCTTTCGAATTGATTCAACTCCTCTTGCATTTCTAAAAATCAATCCTCATCTTCAATTGCTTCCTTTGCATTTTTTGGCTCTTTTTGAGAAATAAGAGCTTTCTCGGCAAATTTCCTTCTAGTCATAACCTTGTCTAGAGGGTCCCCAATTATGAGATCTTTTGGATGATCTCCTTTGAATTTTAGAGCAATGGTGAGATCCGAATTATCATCTTTGTCTTCTTGTGGAACATTTGAAATTAAGAGTTGATCATTTGATGTAGAAGGTTGATCACTTTGAGCATCATTAGGGACAATTGGTTCAATATTATCTTCTTCATCACTTTCATCATTGGGTATCCTTTCAACACCCGAGACTACATTGAATTTGACATGAATAGATTCTTCAACAATCATGTTAGTCTTATTATAAACCCGATATGCTTTGCTCTAGGTTAAGTACCCCATAAATATTCCTTCATCGGCCTTAGGATCAAGTTTATCCAATTGATCCTTGGTATTCAAAATAAAACACTTACAACCAAATATTTTGAGTAACTAATATTTGGAGTTCTTCCTTTCCAAAGCTCATACGGTGTTTTATTCAACTTAGGAAAAATGTATACACGATTAATAACATAACATGCAATACTTACGACTTCGGCCCAAAAATATTTTGGCAGTGAAAATTTATTGAGCATGGACCGACTCATTTCTTGAAGAGTCCGATTCTTCCTTTTGGCTACTCCATTTTGTTGTGGTGTTCTTGAGCCAAAAAATTGTGAGCATATCCCTTGGTTTCACACAAGACTCTAAATTCACCATCAAATTCACCACCTCGATCACTTCGTATAGACTTAATAGTATCTTCCTTTTTATTTTCAATAAGTCTACACAACTTAGCAAACTCATTAACGGCATCGCTTTTATTTGCAAGAAAAAATAGCCCAAGTATATCTAGAATAATTATCAACTATAATAAAAGTGTAATGTTTTCCACTAAGACTAATCGTACCAATATTCCCGTATAAATCAAGATGAAGTAATTGTAGAGGCTTGATTGTAGAAATTTTATTTTTGGGTTGAAAACTACTATTAACTAATTTGTTCTTTTGACAAGTGTCACATCAGCCAAGATTTTCAAAATTCAATTTGGGTAGTCTTTTTACATGTTGGTTTTTGTAAATATTTTGCAAATTTTTGCATCAAACATGTCCAAGTCGCCTATGCCATAAACTAGTTAAATCATTATTGGTGACTGTAGGTCCCAAGAGGTGTGAGTAAGGTTTAGAAGGGGGGTTGAATAAACCATACCAAATTTTTGATTTAGTCCTTTAAAAGAAATTACAGAGTTAACACAAACAGCTAAGTCCTTGAGGGACAGCTAAGTTGGTTATTCAGCAGAGTTAGTCACTCAACAGACTTGATAGAGCTGTTGATAGAATAAATCAATTGTTTAACCTGAAACTTAACTTGGCTATGTTGGTTTTATCAGCGGAAGACTTAACATCCTTTGATTTTTTTTAAAACTTGTTTTAACACTTGATTTTAGCACTAGGTTATTAATCAGTTTGGATAGCAAATAAGTTTATCAACAGATATAAAGTAGATATGCAGAAATATAAATGTGCTGGAAAATAAATAACACAGTTGATTTTTATAAAGGTTCGAAGATGGGGTAATTCTTCTAATCCTCTCTTCTCCAACTCCAAGAGGAATCCACTAAGTAACAGATCAGTTTACAGGGTGGTGAACAGTCTAGAGACAGCCTTGGTCACACAGTTGGCTTCTCGTCCAACTCAACTTCTTCACAGGGCAGTTGCCTTGCTACTTCAGCTCACTTTCTCAAGCTCTTGGATTTGATCACGAAGCCCTCCAATAACTTGATATTGATTCGACCTTGAACCTTCCTACAATCCTCCTTGGAAAGTAGACCCCTTTTTGATTCTTCAACAGTTTGAAGTTGTCTTTCCTTCACAACTTTGTGTTGGATTGATTTTCTTCGAGTTTTAGGCTTGAGGATTTGCTTGAATATCTTTGAGAATGTTTGCAGGTTTACAACTTAAATATTGCTTGCTTGTTCGTGGTTCAGGTAACCTTTTCTCAATGAGTTTTCTCAGCCTTTTATAGTGAACTTTCAAAAATCTGCCCGTTGAAGAGATAGGCTGATTTTCAAAAGACACTTGTGTTCATTGGCTGATCTTTTCTTGGTCTTCAAACTTGAGATGTAGACCTTTCCTCGTATTTAATGAATGTGCAGCTTTTCAGGTTCTGACACGAGGTGCAGTGCTTCCCATTGGTTTATTCCTTTTGCATGCTTCTGGGATGAGAACTTTAAGACCTGGCAGCATGGAAGTATTACTTATTTAAGTAATGTTCTTGACTTCTGTTCAACGGATTCCTTTCAGTTAACTCCTCTTGGCTGGTACTTATTTCCCCAGGTGACTTGAGTCTGCTCCAATCATTTAAAGACTCATCTGTCACTTTCAACTTATGACTTGTCTTCTTGAGATGACTTTGACTGGTACTTCACACAGTTGTTCCTCAACTGATACATCTTCAAATAAGTTCTTAATCTTCCTTCTTGGCGTACTCACTGCTCCACAAATGAGTCTTCACTTCGATCTTGATTGACTTCTTGTAGTTCCAGTGCTTAGTCGACTTGACTCACCTTTTCCAAATTTATCTATTACAATGAGAATTACAAGGAAAATGGGGTGCCAACTTTCTAGTTTAAGTTTTACATAGCATTCATCAAAATCTATAAAATAAATTTCCCAACAATTTCTCCCTTTTTGATGAAGCTAAAACATAAAAACATTAAACAATATGTAAACAAAGAATGATACATACAGACAATGCAAGAATAAAAAGAATGTATGCGTTCAATAGATCATTTTATTGATCATAGCATTCTTATCCTTTACACAGCTGTTTACAAAGTGTATCAGAGCATACTATATCAAAGCAAAATACAAACATCTATGCTAGGATACAAATACAAAGTGAAAAATTACAGAAAAACTTCACTAAGTACACAGATGACTTACACAAAAATGTATTTACAGAGTAAAATACATGAAGGGTTCGCAAAGAACACTTCATCGCCTTCGCCGCTTCCTTCTTTCTTCTTCAAATATGTCAAGTCATCACTCTCTTCTTCTCTTTCTTTCTACTTCACCGCTTTCTTATTTTCATAAGCTTTCTTAGAAGCATCATCCTTCCGCTTCCTCTCGAGCCATTGCTCTGTTTGTCTTCTGCTTTTCCTCTTTTCTCTGTCTTCTCACAACTTCAAGATTCTTCCTAGCCACCTCCATTTGCTACTTCATCATAGCCGGCCCAATAGAGTCTTCCTTTCTTTCTGGGATCCACATATTCGATGTTCTTGGGTCTTGGACGAGGTTGAATGCCTCTTCCTCCACCACTTTTTTCTCCTCCTCTGGGTGTATATCTTTGTCTGAGAGTCTTCTTTGCTACCAAATTAATAATAGCCTGGTAGTCCGCCGCTTATCGCCTTCTTTGCACAATTTAAGACCCTTTCTCCCAAAGATGATCCCGGCTTGGGCTACGACATCTTTTGGAAATAGCCTTCGATTCGAGCGTATTGAATTCTTCAACCGATCTTGCTCGGATCCGTTTATCCGAATAGCATCTTGATCCTTCCTCGGAATGCCACCGAATCAAGTTTCATCACTTCTTCGACGCGGGCATCCGCCCTCTTGTCGTACTTTCCATCCCTGCTTCTTTTGCCTTTTCTCTGATATTGGCACGGCAGAGTGTTCGATCGATAGAGTCACTTGAATTTTGCTGATGATTAGGGCTGTGACATGACCCTGCTGAGGGGTTTCAGCTATCATTAATGTTAAATCCTTTGATCGTTCCCCCTCAGTTGCTTTTCCTTTCTTTTTCTCAGCTGACGTCATCTTGGCTTCCGACTCTTTCAACTTCTTTTCTTTCAAACTCCTTAGGGACTCCTCTTCCCTCTTTTTGGCATCATCAAAAGAAAGAGGGACCCAGGAAACATGATTGTGAGCATGAAGTCGAGTCTGCTGAGGGCTGAGTTCTGCTTGGAGTCCGCTGCGGCATAAGCTATCCGAAATTCTGAACGAGTGGCTTTTGACTTGGCTGCCACCAATTTCATTTCAACCATGAGAAGGCTGAATTTTGCATTCATGGTCTCCTCAAAACGCAGAACTTCTTTTCGTTGGAATTCACGCAGTAGCTCCATTTCTATTTTATGAGAGGAATGCAACCTTTCAATATACGCATGCATCCTTTACTTCATATCAGCATTGTCAGCACTCCAAACAAGCATCTTATTGTATAACGTCTTGAAATAGTGGACTTGCTCGTGTCGCATGGCACTCATCTGTTGAGACCACTCCCTGATTCTTACCACTATCCCTCTCAAATATGTTGTGAGTGTGGCATCTCCATTGTCTAGGCGTAAGTCAAGTGAGGCTTGGTGTCGTTCGATCTTCTCAATCTCTTCACAGATCTTCTTGAAGACTTCACGGATCTCAGCTGTTACACCTGATTCAGTTGTTGGCCATTCTGCATCGAAGTCAAAGTTTGATGGCACAATAGAGTCTGTAGGGATTACAGGGATCTTCTCGAATGTTGTATCTTCATGTCTCTCTAGCAGTCTCTTCTTCAAGCTCAGGCAACTCGATAGAAAAAGGAAATACCTGTTCAAAAGCATCATCTCGCACATATGGGATTGTTTGTGCGGTTTATGCCTGTGATGTTTCTGGTGGAGTCGGTACAGCTGCAGCTGTTGGAGCCTGCGCAAATGACTCGGTTTCAGCTGGGGCTTTTGGAACGGGTTGGCCAGCTAACTGAGCCTCAGGTGTCTTAACAGCTTCTTCGGCCTCAGTAGATTTTTCTAAATGAAGTACCGGATCTTCGGCTGCAATATCAGCGTCATCGGATGATGATGAAACCTGGGGACTTGGTTCATCATCGAAGTTGAATGTTTGACGAGCAGCTTTGTAACTCGACTGACTCGCATTCTTGAGAACATCCTTAGTTGAGACCTTTTGATGTGCAACGGGTGTGGACTCAGCTTCATCTTCAGGCCTCAGAAATGATATGTCGGGATTCTCCTGGGAGTCATGAAGTGCACTAATCTCCTTCTCAGATTCAGCACTGTGAACAGGAGGAATGTTCTGAATTTCTTGAGCTTTACCCAGGGAGGTCTCAATTTCCCTTGGGCCTTCAACACCTCCAGCACTCTCAACTGCAACGAGGCCTTCAACATTCCCTTCTACAATTGCAGCTGTCTGAGGGTCTTCAACATTGGCAACCATAGGAGTCTCAACCCCTTGGATTGCACTTTCATTGCCCAGAGTGTTAACTCCCGGGGCATTTCCATCATGTGCCTCGACTGCAACAGCAGTGTCATCAGCCTTCAAAGAAGTTGATACTTCAGCTGGGACAGACTCAACTGTCCGAGCTTTGTCAATGTCAATCTATTGTGATTCTTTCTCACTTTCCACTTCGCCACCTTTCTTCAATGTAGAGTCATCTGCAGCATCCTCCGACCCTGCTGCACTGGAGTGAGTTTCCCCCTCAGCTGGCACTCCAGCTGAGTGACTGATTATGGGGTCACTCTGCTTCATACTCGCGGCTTCTTCCATTGAGTGCTCAGCCGTTGGGGTGGTAAAACACCTTCAGTAGGGATTGGCTCAACTTGGGTGCCCAAAGTCCCAATCTCATTGCCAAATCCCTTGGACCCATCTTTCTATAGCACAGGGGACGTGGTTGCAGCGATGTATGTGGCAATCTGCTACACCACTCCCAATGGGTTAATTTGCAGGAGAGATTGAGACTACTCTCCTGGTCCTTCTGACAGGTGCTGCTCATGCATTATTCTAGATTTCCTTAGATCCTGCTGCATCTCTGACTTTTCTGTTGCAACAACGGAATCCATATCGTCATCACTCTCTGAGAACACATCCAAATGAGGGTGAGTGTGTTCTAGAGTTCCAATAAGCGGGCATATTTTGGCTTTCTCGAGAGCTTGTGCCTCCTCGGCTGCTTTGGCTTGTTCCTTCTCCTTGAAGATGTATAGAATATTCAGGTAGTTATCTTCATCCAGAGCCTGAAGCACAGTGTTGACTCCGAGAAATTGCAGCAATTCCTCCTCTTCATCGATAAACTCGTGGCGAGCAAATTGCGCCTTGAGTGGCCTAGCGGCGCCAATGTCCGGGTATACAGAGAGTACATGATCACATTATCATCGCTATCTTCTTCTTTCCCTTCCTTTTCGGGGAGTGAAGGCAAGATGCTCTGCTTCTCTTCACCTTCGGTAGCCTCCGTAGCAGGTGGACACACAACTTTTTCAACTGGAAGTTTAGTTATCTCAATCGCTTTGCTTGCCCTCGCTTGTCCTTTCCACAACTCGGGTCTTCAGAGGCCTCTGGCCGATTACCTCCTCAAAGAGACTTGGCGCTTTCATCTATTACTTTAGAGACTCGCACTTCCCGAATTTTAGCAATGTGCTTTTTCCAAATGAGAGGTAGATTCGCTTGTCTTTTCAAGCTCAAAGCTTGGAAATTCTTCTTCTTTTGGTTATGACCAGAGGAATTTATGGTTCTTCTTATTTTTCTGATTCTCTGGCGGTGGGGGTCGGGGCATCTTTATTAGACGGAGTTGCCTTCCCGGTTTGGCGTCATTTTCTTACGTATGGTTGGAGAAGGGATTTGGGATTCCTTCTCACCTCGGCCGCAGGGACAGAGACGCGGCTTCACGGGCAGGCGACTCGGCTGCACGGGCAGGTGCATCCTTTTTCTTAGTTGCAGGGCAGCCTTCTTCTTCGCACCGCAGGGTAGCTTTCTTTTGGAAGGAGAGGTAATGATTGTGTCCTCGGGATTAGCTAATTCCCCTCACTTGTATCCGCCTCTTCGCGTGGGCTCTCTTCTTCTCGGCTCTTGAGAGATTCGCCTTAAAGATCGTCTTATTGACATGGAAAGGTTTTCCATGTCGAAGGGGAATGCCCTTCACTTCCATAAGATGGCCAATGACCAGGCCATAACCAAGAGATCCTCCAAAGGATCCGTCTTCCTTGACCGATTTATTTACAATGTTCTGGCAGAGTCTGTTGTACATGAACTCCACCCAGTTGACTTACTTGACCTGCATAATCGAAGCCATGACGATCAGCTTTGTTTTGGACAGCTGATTAAAGCTTCCAAACTTCATGTCTACACACTTAGAGACGACATCCATCAATTTATGATAGTTGTCCTTCAGTAACTTCTTATCAGCTGTGTAGACCACCTTAGCAGTGCAATCTGGTTTGGCTACCTCTTTCCATGCAGCAGCCAAGTCAACATCACCTTCGTTTATCTCATTCATGCCCTCAAACGACAACAAACAGTGCTCCGCAAGGTCCTTAGTTGTTATCATTATGTCCTTGTGGTGGACAGAAGACTTGATTCCTTCGTCCTGCACTTCCATATTTACGTAGAATTGCGCCACCTCTTCTAGGTAGGTGTGCGAGTATTCCAAAGTTAGAAAAGCCTTAAGACTGACTTTTCCAACATCTCAAGAATCTTCTTCACTAGGGTTTCATCGTAACCATGCTTTACCAAGCCTTCGAAATCCACTGATGATCCTGAGTGGATTTGCTTCGATAGCTTGACGAAATCAAACTTAGGTGCCATTTTTAGATATTTTTATCGATTGAAACTTGAAGAACTGATTTGAGGACTCTTAGGGTTTTCGAGAGAGAAAAGTAGCTTGCTTTTTTTTTTTTTGCATGAAGATGAACAGTTTTTGAATGTGAGAGAGAAAATTGAAAAAAGTGTATATAAGGGTTATGAAAGGACGAGTCTGTGGATTTTGAAATTTTGATCAAAATCAACGGTTTAGATTTAACACGTCAAACCACATTTAATTCCTCGCATTTAATGCGGCAAAGATTTATATCCAATCATATGCTTATCGTGCGACTTTTGATCGCACTGTCTTATTATTATGACCGACCTCATCCTTAAAAACATTCCCGCTCATTCAAAACAACTGCGTTTTTGTCACTTAGCTCATAAATGACTCAGCTTATCTCAATAATGACTTAATTCTTCTTCTCTCTTTTCATTAAGCGACTCAGTTGTCACCTAACTCGATATAGCTGACTTTCCGATATGGTTGTTTCACTTGGCTGATGTGAAAAACTTGTTCAATTCTCACTTTCACATCTTCCATCTCTTCTGATTGAGTCTTCTGAGTGTTAACTCAGCTCAATTAACCCTAGCTCATTCTTAAGCTCTTCAAATCTTGATTCACATAGAGGCTTAGTGAATATATCACCTAATCACATTTATCGCTTGAGATATATTCCAAAGTGATATCTTTCTTTTCAACATAATCTCTTATAAAATGATATCTGACATCAATGTGCTTTGTTCTTGAATGCAACACAGGATTTTGAGTGATTGCAATAGCACTTGTGTTATCACACATGATTGGAATCTCTTTTTCTTCAATTTCATAATCTCTCGATTCTTTGTCTCATCCATAAGACTTGGGCACAACAAAATGCCCAGCCTATGTACTGCTGCTTGACTATGGATGTGGCTATTGAGTTTTTCTTCTTGCTGAACCAGGAAACTAATCTGTTTCCAAGCATTTGACATGTACCTGAGGTACTCTTTCTGTCAACTCTACATCCAGCATAGTCTGAGTCTGAGTAACCAATAAGCTTGCATCCACCTTCCTTTGCATACCATAAGCCAACTTCCTGGCATCCCTTCAAATATCTTAGGATTCTCTTAGTCAAGTCATGTGGCTCTCCTTTGGTGCAGATTGAAATCTTGCACATACACCTACTGCAAAGGTGATGTCTGGTCTGCTGGCTGTTTAATAGAGCAGTGATCCAATAAATGCTCTATATCTTGTTTGATCTACAGCTTTACCATCTGCATCCATGTCCATCTTGACTGGTGTGTTCATTAGTATTTTCACAGAAGACTTCTCTTCCATACCAAATTTTTTCATTAAATCTCTGGTATACTTTGTTTGACTTATGAAGGTTACATCTTCAATTGCTTAACTTGAAGTCCTAGGAAGAAAGTCAGCTCTCCCATCATGCTCATTTCAAATTTGCCTTGCATGAGGTTTGAGAACTTATCACACAGCTCTTTATTTGTGGATCCAAAAATGATATCATCCACATATATTTGAATAAGCAATATACTCTCTCCATCTTGAATTCTGAAGAGTGTTATGTCCACTCTTTCTTTGGTGAATCCATTGTCAGTTAGAAATAAAGACAATGTATCATACCATGCTATTGGTGCTTGCTTCAATCCATATAATGCTTTCTTGAGTTTGTACACCTTATATCCAATGGTCTTCTGCTCAAAACCTGGAGGTTGTTCAACATAGACATCTTCCTCTAATGTCCATTCAAGAATGCACTTTTCACATCCATTTGATATACAATGAAGTTCTTGTGTGCAGATAGGCAAGAAACATCCTTATTGCTTCTAATCTTGCAATAGGAGCAAAGGTTTCATCAAAATCTATTCCCTATTCTTGAAATACCCTTTGGCTACCAATCTTGCTTTGTTTCTTACCACGATCCTTCCTCATTCATCTTGTTTCAAAACCCATTTTGTGCCAATAACATTTTGATGGGTTGGCCTTTGCACCAATTCCATACTTTGTTCCTTTCAAACTCATTCAGCTCTTCTTGCATGGCTTGAATCCAATGTGTATCTTCCAGTGCTTAAGACATATCTTTTGGCTTTATTTGAGAAATAAAACAAGTGAACATTGCTTCTTGTTGAGCTCTTGATCTGGTTCTTACACCATCTCTAACATCTCCAATAACTAGCTCGTGGATGGTCTCTCGGCCATCTCACATCAAAGTTGAAGCAAATCACCGGGTTTAGTTGCTTTGCACCGCGTTGTCTTGAGCAAGCTCTCTTTCATCATCATTCGATTTTAGACTTTCCATTGTCTTTGAGATTCAGCTATCTCATCTTCATCTTGGTTGATTACTCTTACTTGACTTCAACATAAGGACTCTTCTCGCATAGTTGGGTGATTCAAATTATCGCCTAACTCTTCAATGTCTTCTCCATTCACATTAGGTTCATCAAAAACCACAGGAATAGACTCTTCTGTGACCATAGTCCTCTTGTTCAGTACTCTATAGGCTTTGCTCTCAGTTGAGTATCTCAAAAAGATACCTTCATCAGCTTTAGCATCGAAAGCCTTTAAATTATCTTTTCCATTGTTATGGATAAAGCATTTACATCTAAATATTCTAAAATATGTAACATTTGGCTTTCTCCCCCCATATCTCATAGGAGTTTTGGTCAATTGCATGTTTATCATGCATCTATTTTGAGTATAGCATGCAGTGTTGATGGCTTCAGCCCAATATCTCTTAGGCAATCCAGCTTCAGCTAACATGGTTCTTGCAGCTTCCTTGAGAGTTCTGTTTCTTCTTTCAAATACTCCATTCTCATTTGTGGAGTTCTTGTCGAGATAACTCATGAGCAATACCATTTTCAACACAATACTGAGTTATCATTCCATTGACAAACTCAGTTCCTCTATCAGACCTTATTTTTATAATGGTTTGGCTCTTTTCATTTTGAACTCTTTTCATCAGCTGAAGTAACTTCTGCAAAGTTTCCTTCTTTTTGCACATGAAGATTGTCCATGTATATCTTGGGTAGTCATCCACTACTACCAGGGTGTATTTCTTTCCACTTATACTGGCTGGTTCAACTGGACCAAATAAATCCATATGCAACAGATGCAATATCCTTGTTGAAGAAGGACTAGGTTTCTCCTTGAATGAAGATTTAATTTGTTTTCCCATCTCGCATGCATCACATACGCCTTCCTTCTTGTACACTGAGTCTGGCAATCTTTCCAAAATATGACTCTTGTAAGCTTGTTGATTGTCTTGAAGTTCAGATGACTCAGCTTCTTGTGCCACAGCCAACTTGATTTGGCTGTGCTCTTTGCTAGCAGACATGTGCTTGGTGTAGCAGTAGACCAATCTCCACATACATGTTCTTCTGTCTTGATCCTTGCAGCACTATTTCATTTGATTCAGCATCTTTGATTTGGCACATTCCCATATTGAATCCAACATTGTAGCCCTTGTCACAGAGTTGGGTGATGCTTAACAGGTTGAAGTTGAGGCCTTCAACATAAGCAATATCTGGTGATTTCCAATCCATTTTTCTTGATAGATCTTGTGCCATTAATTTCCCCTGAGCTTCATCTCCTCCAAATATGACTTTTGCACCTCTAATCTCCATGAATCTTGACAGATTTTTCTTGTTTCTGTCATATATGTCCGGAATGACCACTATCCATGTACCAGGTTCCTTGGCACTCAGCTGTTCCTTGAACTTGCAATCAAGGAAATTAGTTTTTAGGTACCCATACTTGCCTGGGTCCTGAGGGGTTAGTATTGTAAGATGATCCAACCAACCTATAGCCAAATGATTTGACTCTAAGGGGTTGCCATCTATCGCCATAATCATAATTAATTTTGGCAAATTGCTTGGGGTTTTAGGTTCATACAAATTGCCTCTTTTTGTCTCGTATGCTTGTGTATGTGTTTTAGCAATTGCCTTCTTTGGGTAGTTGTGATATCTTTGAGTGTAGTGCCTAGGTGCATATGTGTGCTGATGATAGCTGTTTTGCCTTTGGAATGACCTTTGCTGAGGCCTAGGTCTTTGCCATCTAGGCTTGTATTCCATTGGTCCTTGCTGATTTTTCACATTATTCCAATCAGCTTGGCTTGGGTAGTTTCTACCATTCCCATCATATGTGTTTCTTTGATAAAACTTCTGGGGTTTTTGGTAGCTCTATTTATTCTTCACAGAGCACTTTCTATTTGGAGTTTGCTGAGGAACTCTGCGTGATTTCTTCTTAGTTGTCCTCTCAACATACTCAATTGGTTGTTTTCCTTTCCTTTTATATCCAAGGCCAGTTTGTTTGTGATTGTGCTTTGGAATGAATGTGGGTGCAACATTTGGTGTTTTGGGTTTTTGAGATGCTTCATTACTCGAAGATCCATTTTCCAAAATCACTCTAGGAGTTTGACTATGCACAAAGGAATTGAATCCTATGCCTGTTTTATCTCCACATTCTTTTTGACTCATGATAAGGTCATCCAATGATTTGGATGCCTTTGTAAATGAGACAATTACATTTTTAAGATCATTTTCTCTCTTTTCTATAGCAGTTATCTCTGCTATTAGTTTGGCATTCTCAACCTTCAACTCTTTGTTCTCATCAGCTATGTGACTAGAGTACTCAGCTCCTCAGTCAGCTGTGAGTTTTGGCTTTTGAGCTGGCTGTTTTCCTCATTTATAAGTGTGTGTGAGGATTTTATGTGCTCAAAATCTTTCATCGTTTTGCCTAATGAATCCTAAAGATCAGTGGGTGATGAAGTGTGTGTGTCACAATCACTACCACTTGAATCTGAATGAGATGAGTTAGAGTGTACCTCATCTTCTTGGTCTGGTTGATCTTGTTCTTTATCCATAAGACAGATCATTGCTTCTTCTTCGAATCACTTGAGTAGTCAACTTCACTACTCTCCGAGTCTGCTGCTTCATTAGACTTAGTTGTCTCAGCAGCCAACATGGCTTTCTTCTTTTCCTATCTTCTTTCTCTGAAGACTTTTCTTTCTTCTTCATTCCTGTATTTATTGACTGGTGGATAGGAACAATCAATTGCAAAATGTCCTGGTTGTCTGCAATTCCAACACAGGTTCTCAGCTCTTTGATCAGCTCTTTCTGTCCTTGGGTTATCAACTCTCTGATACTCAACTCTTTGATGATCAGCTCTCTTGGGTGGCCTGTCGTCCCTTGACTTGGAGGGAGCTGAATGTCTCCTGGAGGTTTCATCCTTGTTTCTTTTATAGTTCTTATTGAAGAACTTGTTGAATCTTTTAACCATTAGGGCAATCTCCTCCTGGTCTATGGCTTCCTTGACTTCAGCTCTTTTTCCATCCTTGACTATAAGTGCAGCTATCTTAGGTACAACTATCTCCTCTTGCTCTTTTCTTCTCAGCTCAAACTCATAGGCTTTGAGATCTGAGAATAGCTCATGATTGGATGTTGTTGTGAGGTTCATTTAATGTCTCAGGGCCATGACCTTCATTTCCCATTCACCGAGGCTTCTTAATCTTCATACACATTTCCTTTTGTGTATATTCTTTCCCAAGTGATGATAGCTCATTTGTGATTTCAGTGAATCTGGCATCCAGCTGATCCATGGTTTCACCTGCAAGCATTTTAAAATTTTCAAATTTTTGTACAACAACAAACAATTTATTTTCTTTAATTTGCTCAGATCCTTCACAAATTAAAGTTAATTTATCCTAGATTTCTTTTGCAGATTTGAGAGATTTGACTTTATTGAACATTGCTTTGTCCAATGTCTTGTAGAGAATGTACTTGGCCACATTATCCAAGTTGTATCTCTTTCTGTCATTGTTAGTACACTCAGTCCTTGGCTTTTCAACCATGGTTGGTCTGTCTTCATCTCTTCTGCTACTACAGTTGCTATTCTTACAATTTTGTGTTCACCTTAAGTATTTGCAGTGGCCCATCCTCTATTACTAGCCACATTTCATCATGTAAAGTAGATAGATGAGCCTGCATACGAATTTTCCAGTCATCAAATTCCTCAACGGTGAACATAGGAATGCGTTTCAAATTTGCTTCCATGATAATAACTTTGCTAAGAATGAAAGTTTTTGAAAATACAAAGTGTTAAAAGCCTTTTAGAAAAAATTAGTGATCTAGTTCAGTAACCAGTGTGGAAGGCTCAATGAACCAACCGCTCTGATACCACTTGTAGGTCCCAAGGGGTGTGAGTAAGGTTTAGAAGGGGGGTTGAATAAACCTTACCAAATTTTCGATTTAGTCCTTTTAAAGAAATTACAGAGTTAACACAAACCGCTAAGTCCTTCAGGGACAGCTAAGTTGGTTATTCAGCAGAGTTAGCCACTCAACCGACTCGATAGAGCTGCTGATAGAATAACTCAGTTGTTTAACCTGAAACTTAACTTGGTTGTATTGGTTTTATCAGCGGAAGACTTAACGTCCTTTGATTTGTTTTAAACTTATTTTAACACTTGATTTTAGCACTAGTTTATTAATCAGTTTGGATAGCAAATAAGTTTATCAGCAGATATAAAGTAGATATGCAGAAATATAAATATGCTGGAAATAAATAACACAGTTGATTTTTATAGAGGTTTGAAGATGGGGCAATTCTTCTAATCCTTTCTTCTCCAACTCCTGGAGGAATCCACTAAGTAACAGATCAGTTTACAGAGTGGTGAATAGTCTAGAGACAGCCTTGGTCACACAGTTGGCTTCTCGTCCGACTCAGCTTCTTCACAGGGCAGCTGCCTTGCTACTTTAGCTCACTTTCTCAAGCTCTTGGATTTGATCACGAAGCCCTCCAATAACTTGATACTGGTTCGACCTTGAACCTTCTTACAATCCTCCTTGGAAAGTAGACCCCTTTTTTATTCTTCAATAGTTTCAAGTTGTCTTTCCTTCACAGCTTTATGTTGGATTGATTTCCTTCGTGTTTCAGGCTTGAGGATTTGCTTGAATATCTTTGAGAATGTTTGTAGGTTTACAACTTAAATATTGCTTGCTTGTTCGTGGTTTAGGTAACCTTTTCTCAATGAGTTTTCTCAGCCTTTTATAGTGAACTTTCAAAAATCTGCCCGTTGAAGAGATAGGCTGATTTTCAAAAGATATTTGTGTTCGTTGGCTTGTCTTTTCTTGGTCTTCAATCTTGAGATGTAGACCTTTATGTTAGATAAATGTTTTTATCATGATTTTGATGATTTTGTTCGATTTTGTTCAAATGTGTTTTTAAACCAAAACAATGTCCCTAAGTGTTGTCTAAATACTTCCGATCGACTTAAAATGTTTTTACTATTTTTCGGAGTATTTTTTGGAGTTTATTTTCGATAAAAAATTGGACAACACATTTGTTTCAGGCTCGACCGGTCGCCCTATAGGGCAACCCGTACCTGAGTTGAACTTTGAAACAGAAAATGGGACGTAGGAAAAATGAGGCAGGGCGACCGGTACTTGGGAGTCCCTCTTTTGGTTCAGTCTTATCTATTTCGTGTTTTTATCAACCCCTACCGGTCACAGTCAAGGGCGACCGGTCGCACCCCCCTCCGACCGGTCCCCCTGTGTAAAAATAGCAGGAATTCAATTTCAATTTTATCTCAGTGACCGTCGCACTTCTTGTTTATCAGCAAACTATCCGTCGCATTTTCAGACAGCTTTTCCCTATTTTGTGGGATTGATTTCTAACAACTATATTGATGATTTTAAATGGTTTCTTTTGCAGCAAATCACTCCCCAAGGAGGAGCCTATATCTGGAAATCAAAGCCAAGACCTCTCCTATAAATAGAGTCTTCATTCAAGCAACAAGATACAACACTCTATACAAGCAAAGAGCAATCAAGCAAACACTTTCATATATCTTGTTGTATTAACCTTAGCACTTTCACTTGCACAAATTTGAGGTCTAGGCTTTCAATTCTTGATTACACTTTTACTCATATTGTATCAATCATTATTGAGTTGTAATCTTGATTTTGGTCATCTATCAACACAAGACATCCTTGTGAGTATTCTTGTGGTAAAAATACACTTGGGTGATCTAGGTGACAGGTGTTTGAAGGTTGTGGTAATCTTCAAAGGTGTTGTAAGAGGGTTGTGGTAATCCTCAAGGTGGTGTAAGAGGGTTGTGGTAATCCTCAAGGTGTTGTATTAATTTTTGGTAAATTAATAAAATCTCTTTTTCTTTTTGAAATCCATCCCGGATATACTGGGGTGGTAGAGGATTAGGCCTTAGGTGGGTTGAACCTCTATAAATCGAAGTGTGTTGTTTAAATTCCGCACTTAGCATTTCATCTTTGCTTGAGTTTTTCGAAAAAGAGGGCAAATCTGAAAAACCGAGATAATCTATTCACCCCCCTCTAGATTATCGTAGCCACTTGGACTAACAAGTGGTATCAAAGCCAAACTCTTTGGCTAGCTCGTTCCGAGTAAAGAGGAAAGATCCATGGCTACGAATGAAGCTTATCTCACCACCGGTGCCTCAACCAACAAGCCACCACTATTCAACGCCAACAATTACGCATTTTGGAAAGACTGTATGGAGTGCTTCCTACAAGGGTGCGGGTTCGACATTTGGAATGTGGTTGTTGAAGGAGTTGATCAACCAACCAAGAAATTGGAGGATGGCACCTTGGCTCCAAAACCGTTCAAGGAGTTCGATGAAAATGACAAAAAGGCTTTCTCTCTAAACGGTAAGGCCTTAAACATTTTGCATTGTTCTCTTACCGCCACCAAGTATAATCGTATAAGAGGCATAAGGTCGGCACACGAGGTTTGGGAAAAATTGGAGACAATTTATGAAGGTACTAAGAAGGTCAAGCAAGCAAGAAAAACCATGCTTGTTAAAGATTTCGAAAACTTTAACATGCATGATGGTGAAAGCATCTCTAAGATGGTGGAAAGGCTTAACATTGTCAATCCACTTGTGGCCCTTGGTAAAGTCATCTCCGAAGAAGATAAGGTAACTAAGGTACTAAATGCTCTTCCCGGTTCATGGTCCGAAAAAGTGACGGCAATCACGGAGGCACAAAATCTTGAGACACTCAACTTTGACGAGCTCATCGGAAACCTCCTCATCTATGAAGTCTATCTCAAGGAGAGGAAAAATTCCAAACCATCCATAAATCAATTGGGTATGCAAATTATTCCTAAAGGTCTTGCTTCTTCTTCTAATAATGCATACTATGATAATGATGATGATGAGGAGGAGACGGCCGCACTTGTTAGAAAATTTGCAAAATTTGTGAATAAAAATAAAGCAAGAAAACCAAGAGATAATGCTTGCTTTAAATGCGGAAAACCCGGGCACTTTATTGCCGATTGCCCAAAGCTCGATGAAGATGAGCAAAAGAAAAGGAAGCCTTTCACGAAAAAGAAGGCTCTAAATGCGGAGGTCAAAACATGGGATGAACTACTCGAAACAACCGACGAGGAAGGAGAGACCGAACATGGTCTCATGGCCATAGATGATGAAAATAATGAGGTATGCTCTAATTCTTCTACTTTCTCCATAGTTGATGATTTGCAATGTGATTTTGATGAATTGCAAATTGAGTTTCAAAATTTAATTGTTAAATACAAAAATTTGAAAAAGTAGCATAAGGAGCTTAAGGTTGAAAAAAAAAATTATTTACCTCTTATGAATCTCTAGACAAAGCTCATACTCTTACTCTTACTAGAGTTCACTCTCTTGAAACCGAAAAGGAATTGCTCACAAAAGATATTGAATGTTTAAAAAATGATGTGCATCATTTCAACATAAGCACGGACAAAGTCACAAAAATTTTAGATGCACAAAGAGGTGAGCATTCCAAATTGGGACTTGGTTATAAGCCATTTCAAAGCGTTTTTAAAAAGAATAACCAAGGTCTGACTTTTGTACGTGCTAGTAACTCTAATACTCCTACTTGTTTTTATTGTGGCAAAGTTGGACATTATGCTAATAATTGCAAATTGAGAAATAGCTTTAGACATGTTTGGAGACCCAAAGGTCTCAAGACTAACCCCCATGGACCCCAAAATTATAGGGTACCTAAAAGAAATTCTTTTGTAGGTAATAGGGGCTATAACAACAATGGAAGATTCAAAATGGCTCGTGGACAGCGGATGTTCATGCCATATGACCGGGAGGAGAGAACTTTTTACCAACATCAAACTCCAAGAAGAGGGTATGGTCATGTTCGGCAATGGAAAAGGAAGAATTCTTAGAAATGGAGAAATTGGTAACTCTTCTTTCTCTCTTAGTAATGGTCTTTTAGTAGAAGGGCTTAAGTTTAATTTGATAAGTGTTAGCCAACTTTGTGATTCAAATTATGATGTTTCCTTCAAAAATAAAAAATGCCTTATACTTAAAAATGGTGAAATTATTTGTGAAGCAAATAGAAAAGTCAATCTTTACAAAATTTGTACAAGTGATTTGGTTAGTCAAAATGTTTCTTGTTTAGTCGCCAATAATGATTTAATTAGTTTATGGCATAGGCGACTTGGACATGTTGGATACAAGAATTTAAAAAATATTTACAAAAACCAACATGTGAAAGGACTACCCAAATTGAATTTTGAAAATCTTGGCTTATGTGACACTTGTCAAAAGAACAAATTAGTTAAAAGTAGTTTTAAGCCCAAAAATGAAATTTCCACAACCAAACCCCTACAATTGCTTTACCTTGATTTGTATGGGGATATTGGTACGGCAAGTCTAAGTGGAAAATATTACACTTTCGTTATTGTCGATGATTTTTCTAGATATACTTGGGCTCTTTTTCTCACCAATAAAAGCGATGCCGTTAATGAGTTTGTTAAGTTGTGTAGACTTATTGATAATGAAAAGGAAGACACTATTAAGTCTATTCGAAGTGATCGAGGTGGAGAATTTGATGGTGAATTTAGAATCTTTTGTGAAACTAAGGGATATGCTCATAATTTTCCGGCTCCAAGGACTCCTCAACAAAATGGAGTAGCCGAAAGGAAAAATCGGACACTACAAGAGATGAGTCGGTCCATGCTCAATGAATTTTCACTTCCAAAATATTTTTGGGCCGAAACCGTAAGTACCGCTTGCTATGTTATTAATCGGGTTTATATTCATCCTAAAATGAATAAAACTCCATATGAGCTTTGGAAAGGTAGAACTCCAAATATTAGTTATTTCAAGATATTTGGTTGTAAATGCTTTATTTTGAATACCAAGGATCAATTGGACAAACTTGATCCTAAGGCCGATGAAGGGATATTTATGGGATATTCAACAAAAAGCAAAGCATATCGGGTTTACAATAAAACTAGTGGAGTTGTTGAAGAATCCATCCATGTCAAATTCAATGAAGCTTCGGGTGTTGAAAGAATACCCAATGATGAAAGTGATGAAGAGGACATTATTGAACCCATTGTTCAACTTGATGCTCAAAATGTTCAAACTTCTACATCAAATGATCAACCGTCTACCTCAAATGTTCCTCAAGAAGACAAAGGTGATACTTTGGATCTTCCCGTGGCATTGAAATTTAAGGGAGATCACCCAAAAGATCTTATTATTGGTGATCCCCTTGATAAAGTGATGACCCGAAGAAAATTTGCCGAGAAAGCTCTTATATCTCAAAAAGAGCCTAAGAATGCTAAGGAGGCTATTGAAGATGAGGATTGGTTCTTGGAAATGCAAGAGGAGTTGAATCAATTTGAAAGAAATGATGTTTGGAAATTGGTACCTTGTCCTCCATCTCAAACAATTATTGGCACAAAATGGGTATTCCGGAACAAACTCGATGATCAAGGCAACATTGTTCGAAACAAGGCAAGGTTAGTAGCTCAAGGGTATTGTCAAGAAGAAGGTATTGACTATGATGAAACATTTGCACCCGTAGCACGTTTAGAAGCTATTCGCATTTTACTTGCCTATTCTTGTTTTAAAATTTTCAAACTTTACCAAATGGATGTTAAATCCGCTTTCTTAAATGGTATTATTCAAGAAGAAGTCTATGTAAAACAACCTCCGGGGTTTGAAAATTTTTCTAGGCCTAATGATGTTTATAAACTTAAAAACGCCTTGTATGGTTTAAAGCAAGCACCCCGTGCATGGTACGATAGACTTAGCTCTTTTCTTTTGCAAAATGGTTTTATAAGGGGTAAAGTTGATACAACTCTCTTTGTTTTTGAAAAAGGGCAAGATTGCTTACTTGTGCAAATTTATGTTGATGATATTATCTTTGGTGCTACTAATGATTCTTTGTTCAAGAAATTCTCTAAATTGATGCAAGGAGAATTTGAAATGAGTATGATGGGGGAGCTCAACTTCTTTCTTGGACTCCAAATCAAGCAATGCCAAGAAGGCATATACATTTCGCAATCAAAATATACAAAAGAACTTTTGAAAAAGTTCGGCATTGAAGAAGAAAAAACCGTTTCTACTCCCATGGCAACAAATGTCAAAATTGACAAAGATGAAAAAGGTAAGTCCGTGGATGAATCAAAGTATCGAGGTATGATTGGTAGTTTACTTTATTTAACCGCTAGTAGACCAGACATTCTTCATGTCATATGCCTATGTGCTCGTTTTCAAAGCAATCCCAAAGAATCTCATATGAGTGTCGTTAAAAGGATTTTTCGATATTTGAAAGACACTATTCTATATGGTCTATTTTATCCAAAGAATGAAAAATTTTCTCTTAAAGGTTATAGTGATTCGGATTATGCGGGAAATATTGATGATCAGAAAAGTACTTCCGGATCATGTCAATTTTTAGGCGATTGCCTAGTTTCTTGGTTTTCAAAGAAGCAAAATCAGTGTTTCTCTTTCAACGGCCGGGTTTAATATATTTCCGCCGCTTTTTGTTGTACTCAACTTCTTTGGATGAAACAAACCTTAGCGGATTACAAATGCTCTTTTGAAAACGTACCTATCTTTTGTGATAATATATCCGCTATAAATATTGCTCAAAACCCGGTTCATCATAACCGTACTAAACATATTGAGATTCGACATCATTTTCTAAGGGATTGTGTTTCCAAACGAAAAATTGAGATATCTTTTGTACCATCTCAAGATCAATTAGCGGACATTTTTACAAAACCGCTATCTTCCGAGACTTTTGCGTCGATTCGAGCTCGGTTAGGCATAATGCATATTGAATGACGTTTATGTTTGCATTTTGCACGTTTTTAAAACTTAGGGGCGAAAAATCGGATTTTTGGTTGAAAATTCGGATTTTGAAATACTTGACAAAACAGTGGGCTGAAGAGGTTGAGGGCAACCGGTCGCCCTCAACCACGACCGGTCGCCCTAAGCCAAAATTTGGATTAAAACCGTTTTGTCTTCAGTATTCGTTATTTTAACTTCTTTTGGCCATTTTTCGTCCCCTTTGCCAAATTCACACAAAGTTCACTCAAAATTTGTTTTCATGCATTCAATTCACAACTTGGACATTATATATCATGTTTATCATCATCATAGCTCATCTTTTCCGATCGAATGGTAAGAATTTTCCTTCCTTTGCTCAACTGGGTTGAACCCTTGAGTTTATGACTTTCTTGTATATTTTTTGATGAAATTATCTTATGATCATGTTGAGCTTAATTGTTATATTGTATTGTTTGATGTTTGATGTGAATTGGCGATGAAATGTTTTGGCTTGATTCATTTACAAGGGCTCTATACAACTTCTTTTAATTTTCACGCCCACAAGGTGTTCGATGAAATGTCACAATGAATATTTCAACTTCTACATGATTCTCTTGCTTTTCAAAAGTCTTAAATACTTATTGGGATCATGTTTTGGCAAATAAAACGAGCATATGAACTCTTCATGTTACATTTCTCTCATTTTCCTTGGATTTTAAGCCTAAATTGCTCAATGGTTGAAAAACCCTCTCTTTGGCGCACTTTGATGTAATTGTATGATGTTTTTATCATCCTAACATTCTTTTTGATGATTCCAAAGGGGGAGAAACAGGAAATTGGCTTTTTAGCTAATAAAAGCTCGTAATAAAAGCTATAAGCTATGGCTTCCTAAAGCCAAGTATATCTAGTCCATGGCTTGTATTATGGACTCAATTACTAAAGATTATAAGTATTATGACAGGGGGAGCTTCTTAGCTTATGATGAAGCTTGTTATAGCTTGTGCTTCTAGCTTATGCAAATCTCTTGTTGATATGCTCATAGATAGGGGGAGCTTTGTATGGAATGTTTTTAACGGATAAGCTATGGCTTCCTAAAGCCAAGTATATCTAGTCCATGGCTTGTATTATGGACTCAATTACTAAAGATTATAAGTATTATGACAGGGGGAGCTTCTTAGCTTATGATAAAGCATGTTATAGCTTGTGCTTCTAGCTTATGCAAATCTCTTGTTGATATGCTCATAGATAGGGGGAGCTTTGTATGGAATGTTTTTAACGGATAGTTCACTCGTAAAACCGGAAAACTAATTTGTTATGCAAATCTCTTGTTGATATGCTCATAGATAGGGGGAGCTTTGTATGGAATGTTTTTAACGGATAGTTCACTCGTAAAACCAGAAAACTGATTTGTTTTCAAAATCGTCCTCGAGAAAATTATTTTGGTTCGTAATCATCAAAAAGGGGGAGTTTGTTAGATAAATGTTTTTATCATGATTTTGATGATTTTGTTCGATTTTGTTCAAATGTGTTTTTAAACCAAAACAATGTCCCTAAGTGTTGTCTAAATACTTCCGATCGACTTAAAATGTTTTTACTATTTTTCGGAGTATTTTTTGGAGTTTATTTTCGATAATAAATTGGACAACACATTTGTTTCAGGCTCGACCGGTCCCCCTATAGGGCAACCCGTACCTGAGTTGAACTTTGAAACAGAAAATGGGACGTAGGAAAAATGAGGGAGGGCGACCGGTCGACCAGGTGGGCGACCGGTACCAGGGAGTCCCTCTTTTGGTTCAGTCTTATCTGTTTCGTATTTTTATCAACCCCTACCGGTCACAGTCAAGGGCGACCGGTCGCACCCCCCTTCGACCGGTCCCCCTGTGTAAAAATAGCAGGAATTCAATTTCAATCTTATCTCTGCGTGACCGGTCGCACCCCTTGTTTATCAATAAACTATCCGTTGCATTTTCGACAGCTTTTCCCTATTTTGTGGGATTGATTTCTAACAGCTATATTGATGATTTTAAATGGTTTCTTTTGCAGCAAATCACTCCCCAAGGAGGAGCCTATGTCTGGAAATCAAAGCCAAGACCTCTCCTATAAACAGAGGCTTCATTCAAGCAACAAGATACAACACTCTATACAAGCAAAGAGCAATCAAGCAAACACTTTCATATATCTTGTTGTATTAGCCTTAGCACTTTCACTTGCACAAATTTGAGGTCTAGGCTTTCAATTCTTGATTACACTTTTACTCATATTGTATCAATCATTATTGAGTTGTAATCTTGATGTTTATCATCGTTCAACACAAGACATCCTTATGAGTATTCTTGTGGTAAAAATACACTTGGGTGATCTAGGTGATAGGTGTTTGAAGGTTGTGGTAATCTTCAAAGGTGTTGTAAGAGGGTTGTGGTAATCCTCAAGGTGGTGTAAGAGGGTTGTGGTAATCCTCAAGGTGTTGTATTATTTTTTGGTAAATTAATAAAATCTTTTTTTCTTTTTGAAATCAATCCCGGATATACTGGGGTGGTAGAGGATTATGCCCTAGGTGGGTTGAACCTCTATAAATCGAAGTGTGTTGTTTAAATTCCGCACTTAGCATTTCATCTTTGCTTGAGTTTTTCGAAAAAGAGGGCAAAATCTGAAAAACCGAGATAATCTATTCACCCCCCCTCTAGATTATCGTAGCCACTTGGACTAACACTTTCCTCGTATTTAATGAATGTGCAGCTTTTCAGGTTCTGACACGAGGTGTAGTGCTTCCCATTGGTTTATTCCTTTTGCACGCTTCTAGGATGAGCACTTTAAGACCTGGCAACATGGAAGTATTACTTATTTAAGTAATGTTCTTGACTTCTGTGCAACGGATTCCTTTCAGTTAACTCCTCTTGGCTGCTACCTATTTACCCAGGTGACTTGAGTCTGCTCCAATCATTTAAAGACTCATCTGTCACTTTCAACTTATGACTTGGCTTCTTGAGATGACTTTGACTAACACTTCACACAGGTGTTCCTCAGCTGATACATCTTCAGTCAAGTTCTCGATCTTCCTTCTTGGCCGTACTCAGTTGTTCCACAGCGGAGTCTTCACTTCAGTCTTCAGTTGACTTCTTGTATTTCCAGGCTTAACTGACTTGACTCAGCTTTTCCAGCCCTATCTATTACAATGAGAATTGCGAGGAAAATGGGGTGCCAACCTTCTAGTTTAAGTTTTACATAGCATTCATCAAAATCTCTAAACTAAATTTCCCGACAGCGACAAGACAAGAAACGTTTTGACTAACCAAATCACTTGTGCAAATTTTGTAAAGATTGCCTTTTCTATTTGCTTCACAAATAATTTTATCTTTTTTAGGAATAAGGCATTTTTCTTTATTGAAAATAACACTATAATTTGAATCACAAAGTTGGCTAAAAGTTATCAAATTGAACTTAAGCCCTTCAACTAATAAAACATTACTAAAAGAGAAAAAAGTGTTACCAATTTCTCCATTTCCAAGAATTCTTCCATTGTCATTCCCGAATATAACCATGCCTTCTTCTTGGAGCTTGATGTTTGTAAAAAGTTATCTCCTTCCGGTCATGTGGAGTGAACACCCGCTGTCCACGAGCCATTTTTAATCTTCCGGGATTGGTATAGCCCCTAGCACCTACAAATAAATTATTTTTAGGTACCCTATAATTTTGGGGTCCATGGGGGTTTAGTCTTGCGACCTTTGGGTCTCCAAAAGTGACTAAAACTATTTTTCAATTTGTAATCATTTGAATAGTGTCCATTTTTACCACAATAAAAACAAGTAATAACATTAGGACTACTAGCATGTATAAAAGTTGGACCTTGGTCATTTTTCTTAGGAACATTTTGAAAAGGTTTATAACCAAGTCCTAGTTTTGAATACTCACTTCTTTGTGCATCATAGATTTTTGTGACCTTCTCCGTACTTAATTAAAATGATGCACATCCTTTTTAAAATTTTCAATCTCTTTTGTGAGCATTTATTTTTCGGAATCAAGAGTATGCATTTTAGCAAGTGTAATAGCATGAGCACGATGAAGAATTAGAGCGTACCTCATTATTTTCATCGTCTATGGCCATGAGACCATGTTCGGCTTATTCTTCCTCATCGGATGTGGCAAGGAGCTCATCCCATGTTTTTGCTTCCGTGTTTAGAGCTTTCTTCTTGGGAAAAGGCTTTTTCTTATTTTGCTCCTCCTCCGTTAATTTTAGGCAATCGGCTAAGTAGTGTCCGGGTTTTTCGCATTTGAAACACGAGTTGTCTCTCGACTTTCTTGCCTTATTTTTATTTACAAACTTGGCAAATTTCCGAACAATAGCGGCCGTCTCCTCATCATCTTCATCACTAGCATAATATGAATTATTAGAAGAAGATGCTAAGCCTTTAGAAATAATTTGCATACCCGATTGAGAGGTGAATGGTTTGGAATTTTTCCTCTCTTTAAGATATACTTCATAGATGAGGAGGTTTCCAATGATCTCGTCAAACTTGAGAGTTTTGAGATTTTGGGCTTCCATGATTGTCGTCACCTTTTGGACTATGAACCGGGGAGAGCATTCAAGACCTTAGTCACCTTCTCTTCTTTGGAGATGATTTTCCCAAGTGCCACAAGAGGATTGACTATGTTGTCAAGACTTTCCACCATTTTTGAAATATTTTCACCATCAAGCATAATGAAGTTTTCAAAATCTTTAACAAGCATGGTTTTTCTTGCTTGTTTAACTTTCTTTGTACCCTCATAAATAGTTTCCATTTTTTTCCAAACTTTATGTGCGGATCTTATGCCTCTAATACGATTATACTCGGTGGCGGTAAGAAAGCAATGCAAAATATTTAACGCCTTATCGTGTATAAAAATGACTTCTTGTCATTATCGTCAAATTCCTTGAAGCTCTTGAGGACCGAGGTGCCATCCTCTAATTTTTTGGTTGGTTGAGCTATCCCTTCAATAACCGCATTCCAAATATTGAACCCGCACCCTTATAGAAAGCACTCCATTCGGTCTTTCCAAAAGGCATAGTTGTTGGAGTCGAATAGTGGTGGCTTGTTGGTCGAGGCGCCGGTGGTGAGGTAGCTTTCGTTCGTAGCCATAGATCTTTCCTCTTTACTCGCAATGAAGAACGAGCTTGCCAAAGAGTTTGCCTCTGATACCACTTGTTAGTCCAAGTGGCTACGATAATCTAGAGGGGGGTGAATAGGTTATACCGATTTTCCGATTTTTGCCCTCTTTTTTGAATGTAAGAATGATAACAAAAATGAAAGTGCGGGAATATAAACAACACACATTGATTTATAGAAGTTCAACCCACCTAGGGCCTAATCTTCTACCACCCCATTATATCCGAAGTGGATTTCGAAAAAGAAAAAGAATTTTATTAATAGATACTAAACTATTACACCTTCACCTTGAAGAGAACCTCACTATTGTTACAACACCACCTATGAAGATTACCACAATATTCTTACACCAATGAAGAGTACCACACTCTTCAACACCTAAAATCACCCAAATGTGCTCTTACCACAAGAACTCTTAACAAGGATATCTTGTTTTAGACGATTGAAAATAATTCAAGATTACAACTCGATTGAAGTATACAACTTTGATGTACAAGAGTAATCAAGAATCAAGCCTAGTACTCAAGATGTGCAAGTGAAAGACTTAGGCTAAACACAACAAGAATATGAAAGTGAAGAACAAGAAGTTTGCTTGTTTTTGTATTGCTTGTGTTGTTGTGTGTATTTGATCCTTCAAAGCCTTCATCTATTTATAGGAGAGTCTTCACGATTGGATCTCCAACATAGGCTCATCCATCTTCACTTTTGTCTACAAAAAAAGGATCAAAAGATCTACAAAAATGGTTAAGAAATGATAAAGTAAAGCTTGCTGATAATGTCTTAATGATGGTTGGAATTTGCTGTCAAAAAAACATAGGTCGATCGGATAACCTGTTGAAATTTCGAACATTTAAAAAGTAAATTAGAGATTCAGATACATGATGAACAAAAGTTGGACCAGTCCAAGGAGGGGTTGGATCGGTCGACCAAGCCTTCGATCGGTCGACCCCCACCTTGAACGGTCCAACAAGCCATTTTGTGAGACAGAGAGAAATTCTGCAAAATTGCATTGTCTCAGATACATGTCGACCGTTCGACCTCCTTTAAAAATTCTTCTATTTCATTTCTATTTCAAGTTTCGACTTTCAGGCACGGGTTTCCCTCTAGGGTGACCGATTGACCTCAAAACAGAAGTGTTGTCCAATTTTTGTCGAAAATAAACTTCAAGAAATACTCCGGAAAATTAGTAAAAATAAATTATATTGATTAGGAGTATTTGGGCAACATTTAGGGACATTGTTTTGGTGTAAAAACTCAGTTAAACAAAATCATCAAAATCACGATAAAAATATTTATCTAGCATCTTCTCCATGAGCATCACTATTAAGGAATGGATAAGGTGAAATTCCCCCAGAGTGATCCTAAAATCTTTTTAAAGTTAGGTTGTCCCTTTAAACCTAGATCTTAGGATCTCCAGTTAACTAGGTTGTATTTCTATTGTATCAACTCATTTTATAGAGGCTTATTCCTCTTGATGATTTCACAACTAACTCTTGATTCAACCCTTTCGTTAACGGATCCACTAAATTATCATTTGACTTCACGTAGTCAACAGAGATAACAACAGTTGATAGTAGTTGTCTAATGGTATTGTGTCTACAATGTATATGTCTAGACTTACCATCATACATATTGTTCTGTGCCCCTGCCAATCGCAGATTGACTATCACAATGCATACAAATTTTCGGCATAGGTTTTGACCATCTTGGAATATCTTCTAAGAAGTTTTGGAGTCATTCAGCTTCTTCTCCATATTTGTCTAAAGTTATAAACTCATACTCCATTGTGGATCTAGCTATAACCGTCAACTTAGAAGATTTTCACGATGCGGTCGCACCTTCTAAACTGAAGACAAATCCACTTGTAAACTTAGAGTCTTTAATATCAGATATCCAATTAGTATCGATGTATCCTTCAATAACAACATGATATCTTGTATAGTGCAACCTAAACTCACAAGAGTATCTTAAATACATTAGTATTCTCATTGTACATTTCTAGTGGTCATGCCCTGGATTACTCGTGTATCTACTTAATTTACTCACTACATAAACAATGTCTAGTCTTGTACAACTTATTAATTTACTCACTGCATAAACAATATTATATGACTCTTAAGTATTCTACTTGAGACACAACCTCACCTCTATTCTTCAATAGATGTTGACTCGTGTCTGTAGGAGTTCTAGTTAATAATATGCCATGCTTACTAAATTTCTCTAGAATTTCGTCCACGTAATGTGATTAATCAAGTGCCAGTTCGTTTGAAGTTCTCGAGATCTTTATTCCGAGGATCACGTCAGCTAAACTTATATATTTCATGTCAAACATCGAGTTCAACATATCTTTTCTGGATTTAATTATTTTATCATTACTTCCAATGATAAGCATATCAACCACATAAAAACATAAAATGACATAGCTATTTTTAGTCTCTTTAACATAGACACATTTATCATATTCATTTATTTTAAATCCACATTCTTTCATGGCATTATCAAGTTTTTCATGTCATTGTTTTGGTGCTTGTTTCAAGTCATATAATGACTTGACCAGTTTACAAATCTTATTCTCTTGCTCAGGTGCAAAGAATCCCTCATGTTGTTACATGTAATTCTCCTCTACTAAATCTCCATTTAGAAAAGTAGTTGTTACGTCCATTTGATATACTTGGAGATTTCGCAAAGCGGCAATTGCAAGTATCAATCTATTAGAAGTTATTCTCGTAATAGGATAATACGTATCAAAGTAATCAAGGCCCTCTCATTGTCTGCAATCATTAGTTACATGTTTAGCCTTGTATCTATCAATTGTTCCATCCGCCTTCATTTCTTTCAAAATCCATTTATAACCCTTTGGTTTCTTCCTTCAGGAAGATCCACTAGTTCCCACATATGGTTTTCCAAGAAGAGATCAATTTCACTTTTTATGACCACTTTTCATAAAGGTCCTTCAGAAGAATTTATAGCTTCTATGTAGCTTTGAGGTTCACTTTCCAGCATATAGGTTAGAAAATCTAGACCAAAAGATTTTTATATCCTAACTCATTTGTTATGTCTAAGTTCCACCTCTTCTTCTTTATTTCCTTGCTCGTGTTCTATTGAATTAGGTATTCAATTAGAAGAGCTTGTTTCTTTTTTCAATCTGATCGAAAATATATTTTCAAAGAACGAGGCATTTCCCGATTCAATTATCATGTTCTTGTGTATATCTTCAATTTTCTATTCATGCATAAGGAATCGATAAGTACTACTGTAATATGCAAATCCAATAAATATGCAACCAATAGTTTTGTAGGATGGCATTATATCATGCCAGCTCGTAAGAGCTTTTATCTAATTTTGTACGGGGCACCTTATTTAAAAGGCAATTAATTAGCTGTCAAAATAGCTTCCCCCCCCATGCTCGAGGCAAGCCATAACTTAATAACATATCATTCATCATTTCTTTAAGTACAGATTTTTCTGTTCTGCAATGCCATTTTATTGAGGTGAATAAGGTAATGTTGTTTCGTGTCTAGTTTTGTGTTGGGCATAGAATTCAGCAAAAGGTGATTTATATTCCCTCCACGATCACTTCTTGGCATCTTAATTTTCTTGTTAAGTTGATTCTCAACTTCATTTTTATAGAGAATGAATTTCTCTATAGCTTCATCTTTACTTTTAATAATATACACATAACAGTAATTTGTATTATCATCAATAAAAGTAATGAAACACCATGTGGTTGTGTCGATTTTAAATCACATACATCAATGTAAATTAAATCAAGTGGTTCATTATTTCTTTCAATATTTCTAAATGATGCCATTGTTAACTTTACCTACACAACTCTCACATTTGTGCTTGGAATTAATATGAAATGTTGATATAACATTCAAGTTAACTACTACGTAGAGTATCATAATTAACATATTCGAGTACTATGCCACAAATTGAAAGACTCAAGCAAGTAAACAGAAGAGTTATTCATTGCACTAGTTTTGGGTTTAACAACCAGTACATTGAGCTTATACAACCTATCAGAAGCATAATCTTTGCCTACAAACATTCCATTTTTCATCAAAGTTACAACAACTGACTCAAAGATAATGCGAAACCCATGCTTATCTAAAAATGAACCAGACACCAAATTCATAAGAATATCTGGTACAAACAACACATTATTAAAAGTTAGTTCATTTTCGGACGTCATCTTTAGAACTATTTTTCCTTTTCTTTTGATCTCAAAAGTAGTTGAATTTCCCATGTACAGCTTCTCGCCATCTTCAGCTGGCTCAAAGGAACTAAATATTTCTTTGACAGAACACACGTGCCTAGTAGCACCAAAGTCAATCCAACACTATTATGGGTTTGAACCCACCAAATTCACCTCAGAGATCACTGCAGCCAGTTCATATCTGAAACCTCTTGAGAAATTTTCTCAACAATGTTAGTCTCTCTGTTCTTTTTTGGCTTCTTGCAGTTTGAAACCTGTGACCCTTGCCGCCATAATCATAGCATTTTCCTTTGAACTTTTTTTTTTGGAAACGTCTTCTTTGGTTCCCAACTTAACCTTTTTCCCCGCCGGCAGGTTTATTCTTGCCTTTGGAACTTTGCACATGTTCAACAACATTGACTTTAGCCACCTCAAGATTAAATGGCTTCTTTTCATGACTTTGTTGTCTTCTTCAATGTGAAATCTAACAATAAATTCTTCGACGTTCATTTCCTTTCGCTTATGTTTCAAATAGTTTTTGAAGTCTCTCTAAGCTAGTGGCAATTTTTCGATTATTACAGCCACTTGGAAAGTCTCACTTAGGACAATTCCCTCGGTGTGAACGATGAATTTTTTTCGCACTTGCATCCTCAGTTTTATATTTATGATCCAAAGACTCCCACGATTCCTTTGCGGTTTTCTTTGAGCTATACAGGTTGTACATCGAATTTGCAAGGCCATTCATGACATAATTTCCACACAAGAAATCAGCATGTTTTCAAGCATCCAAAGCATTAAGGGCTTTGACCAGAGAACAGTACCTCTACATGGCTAAGCTAGCCGAGCAAGCTGAGCGCTACGAGGAGATGGTCCAGTTTATGGACAGCCTCGTTGCCGGCTCGGCTGGCTCCAAGCTCTCCATCGAGGAGCGTAACCTCCTCTCTGTGGCTTACAAGAACGTTATCGGCTTGCTCTGAGCCGCATGGCGCATCGTCAGCTCCATTGAGCAGAAGAAGGAGGGCCGCAAGAACGACGACCACGTGGTGCTCGTCAAGGACTACAGATCTAAGGTCGACACTGACCTCTCTCAACTCTGTGCCAAAATTTTGAAGCTCATCTTTGATTACTTGATCGCATCGGCGGCTTCGAGTGAGTCAAATGTTTTCTACTTGAAGATGAAGGGCGATTATTATAGGTATTTGGCGGAGTTTAAGGCTGGGAATGAGCGAAAAGAGGCTGCTGAGGAAACTATGCTCGCTTACAAAGCAGCTCAGGATATTGCACTTGCTGATCTTGCTCCCACGCATACTATAAGGTTGGGCTTGGCACTGAATTTCTCAGTTTTTTATTATGAAATCCTAAATACATCGGAAAAAGCTTGCAGCTTGGCCAAACAGGCTTTTGAGGAAGCTATTGCTGAGTTGGACACTTTGGGTGAAGAGTCATACAAAGATAACACTCTTATCATGCAACTTCTGAGGGACAACCTCACTCTTTGGACCTCAGATATGCAGGACCAGATAGATGAGGCTTGAGCAACCGGTTTTAACTGTTCCTCAGGGAGGTGGGCTTGAATGTCATGATCTGTCTGTAATTTGCATATATAGGGACTTAAAGATGCTTTTGTGTTTTGTATTTGTGCAATGTTGTGCTACCTATTTTTATTTAGACTTATCGGAAGCACATGACATGGATTTATTCAGATTTGCCTTTCTACTGCTGCTTAGAGTCTAGGATGAAAGAAAATAGTCAAGTGCAGAAACATTTATGCTTGTTTGGCTTGAATATCTTTAGCTATTACGATCGTATCGTAAGCACCCTTCCTTTCTTTCTCTGGCTTTAATGCAAAAGTTTGTTAAATTGTGATTTCAAAAAAGAAAAAAAAAAAAGCATCCAAAGCATTAACTGTTTGTGCATCAGTATCATCCTCACTAAGTTGTAGAGGCTCTTTAGTCAAGAACCGTGTCAAGTTCAAGGTGGTCAAGTAAGAGCATCTTCTGCTGCCACCGCTTAAAGTTCAAGCCATTAAGCTTTTTTAGTTTTTTGTCACGATTAACCAGCATATTAAGCGTATGGTTGGCTACAAAAGTCAGAGGCATAACGGGGTTAGAACTGCCACTGTTTGAATTATATGCCATTTATGAAACAAAAATTACAAGAATTTAAGCATTTCACTTAATCGGAACAAAACCGATAAGTACAAATTGTTCAAGTTTTATTATAAAATCCAAATCTTATGGTTTCCACCACTCCAAACTTGCACGGGATATTTAGCTTATTAGTCCAAATTAATAAAATTCGGACCAACTTAAACAAGAAAATAAACAAAAGTTAGCATAGCATATAAATTGAATACAACAAATGTATAATTAATAATCTAGAATGCAGATATCAATAAGCTTAAACAATATTGTTTTAAATATTTTATAATCTCAATGCAGATTGAAAAGGTTAAACAGTGAGCATCATCCACTTACGCATTGTGCATCATCTACGAAATTTCATAACCATCATAATATTGATATCTAATAGAATTGACGCCAATAGTACGTAAATACAAATTATAGAAGATTGAAATGCAAATCAATTATAGAAGGCTACTGGTTAGGCCAACAGTAAGAAAAAAGTTTTTCAAATTGCAAATATCATAGCATGTAAAGAACTCTGATATTT
Source organism: Rehmannia glutinosa (assembly GCA_016081115.2). NCBI lineage: Eukaryota > Viridiplantae > Streptophyta > Magnoliopsida > Lamiales > Orobanchaceae > Rehmannia > Rehmannia glutinosa. Next base: position 26,526,451 of record CM071930.1, read on the forward strand.
GAATTACAAGTTTGTATTCAAGCCTAATCAGTAAAGTGCAGCAGAATGCAAATGTTTTTCTTTTATTAAAGAGGAAACATAATCCAGCAAACCAATTCAATTGCAAGAATAATGATACTGAATTTTAATACCAAACGACAACAGCACAAATCTTTTTCTTTTAGAATCAGGCAACGGTACGAATTTAGATATGTGTTTGTTAATAACTCTAACTATGATTTTATTACAAACAAATTATTAATAATAAAACAAATTTAATAGGGAAAATCTCATGTTAGACCGTCTAATGGATTAGAATCCAAATACCCGGTCCGCGGTCAATCTGCTCATTAACCAACCACTAACACCACAACAACCACATCGCTAATACTTTTTAAGATGGCTGCTATTACTTTTTAGAATGGCTACTAAAACTTTTCATAGATACTAAAATACTATACGGAAAATCGAATACTTTTTAATAAGACTATTAACATGTTTTAGGGGGAATACTAAATTTTTTGCGGGAAAAAATCAATATTTTTCATGAGGATTACCAAAAACAATTGTTCAATGGAATTACTAATATTTTTCCGATGGTTTTTGCGAATACTTTTTATGGAAAAAACTAATACTTTTAAGGGTTGCCTAATATTACGTCATTGACTAATTCTTTTCAAGGGGGCAATTAATACATTTTTTAAGTGGATTACTAATATTTGAGGGGAAAAATCAATATTTTTTATGAGGGCTACTAAAATTATTGTTCAAGGAATTACTAATACTTTTCAGATGTTCTACTAATACTTTTGGGGTTAAATCAAGAATGGCCTCTTTTGATGTTTCAGTTACAACTTTGGCATTCCATATTAAAATGAAAAAATTATTCTCTGCAGTTCCATTATACCCTTTATAACAAATAAGGAAACATGATTAAATTTGTTCCAGCTATCACAGAATATGAATACTTTCAATTTCTGTCACTTGTTTCATTCGTGGCATTGTTACACCTACTTAGATCCAGTCTCCATACGGAGGTTTTAAGCAGATCATGTCAGGTTTCCAGCCGATAAACTTAACAGGGCATATTCTTAAAAGATGTTCGATTATATGTTATCAGTTACAAACTAAGGTTTATAGGTGAAAATAGAAATAGTCCATTACGACCATATCAGGCCCAACATGCTTCCGTAAAATTAATAAATCCCTTAAAATTCATACCTTCTTTGACTGAAACAACACCGGGTGAGATGGCTCGCAACACCACCAGTCGGAAAATTACTGCCTCCAGATCGTTTGACAAACAGCTCCTCACGATTCAACCTCACCCTCAAGGAAGATGAACTGCAAGTTATCCGACTCCTTCAGCAACTGCTCAGCACAGCCTTGGTTCGTTTCCTACTCCAAGCGTATAAGTAATTCTTCAAAGGGATAGATCAATAGTACACTATGAACACATGTTGAACGAAAAGCCTTTATTTTATTAAGAACTTAAAGAAAAATTTATTACATCAGTAATCTCCTTTTGGGAGGAGAAAACATGTTTAGCCTCTCATAAAGGCTATCACACTCTTGTACATAAAATTAAAAACTAAAAATTTAAAAACTGAAAACACTCTGGAAATTCTAAAACACTCCACTAATTTTACAAAGGAAATTTATTGTTAGAAGACTAAGGGAGATGTTCGATGCCTTTAGCCTTCTGAAAACTCTTCTTTATATAGAGGTAAGTGCTGCCTCTATTTCTTGGATTCTCCCATCCACTTGCTGAAAGTAGTGGAATACTTTATTATCTTCACATAATTTGGGACCCTCCTTGTCTGGTATCCAAGGCAATTTGATAAGGCTCCAAAGCGTGATGACTTTTTTTTCGTCTTTTAGCTAGATGGAATCTTATGACGTTATTGCTTACGTCATTTACTTGAATTATCAGCATCTTGATTAGTTGTATGTCAATTACTAGATCTGACCCACCTTTTGTCTCTTTGCTGAGTGGGTTATTCTTGAATCACATGTTATCACTAACTTTGTCGGGGAATCTACTTTTTTGGTGGTCCTCGAAACTTTGGATACTTTTGTGACTTGTCTTCTCCATCGTCGGGTCTTCTCCGATCGACTTTTGGCCAGAATCCTTTGCCAAATTCCAGTTCCTTCTGGTTTTGACATTCGGGATAGACCCAAAGTTCCCAATGGCCGATGTGAGCCATATTACAATATTTCCGGAGAGTTTCTTTACTCCCCAGCAGCTTGTTTTCCCACAGAAGATTTCTTTTCTTTTCGAATAGGTCTTCTGCAAATCTTGTAATTTTTCCTGTCATAGTATTCAAGAGGAATGATTCATTCACTGAATTTTGATAAAACTTGAACAGAAACTTGACTTTGTCCATCTCAGTGAGACAGACCCACAATCCTCATGCCCTTCTTGTTGTAATCTGATCTTCGGTGAAGGTCATGGCCAATTGTACTTCTTCTGAATTTGCCTCCTTGATGTTTTTGAAGGCCCTTTCTTTTGGTCGGCGAAGCCTGATGTAATGAAAGGCTTCATGACCGCCTTTTCCAATGGGTTCTGGAGTTGCACTTATGAAATACAGTTCCAAGGTATCCCCTCGTTTCAAGCTGTCATTATTTGACCAACACTCGTAAACTGCTTCTTGGATCCGTTTTGGCAATTGCTTGATCTCTGGGAAGGCAGGTGAAGTAGTATAGATCGAGGCCAAAGCCCCAAACTCATAATACCTCTTCACTTCTTGTGGGCTGGAATTTAGAAGCATCCAAACCCTTTGGTATTTTCCAGAAATATCGATCTTTGTTTTTTCTGGAGATATCCCTTGCCTGGTGATCATTTTCTCCCAATTCGCCTGGTATTCCTGCCAAGAAGAAGACACTTTGATCTCATTAGTATCAACATTAGAATTGCCCATCATAGGCCTAAGATTGATCTCTTTGTCCTTAACCTCGGACGTGCTGGGTTGATGTCATAACTGGGGATTTGACTCCGGAGTATTAGTTTTTCCTTGGGCCAACATTTCTGCCAGCTTAGGACTTGTGCTAGAGGTACTTGAATCCTCTGGTACAGGTTGGGGAGCCCTGCGCTCTAAACACTCTGTTTGCTTATTAGCGGCCCGTACGAGTGGCCCTTGAAATGTCGTTCTCAACTGAGAGTGAGACTGAACACATGCTCATATACGATCGGTTACTTTGTCCTGATCATTCCTTTGTAATTTCCCAGCTAACTCAACATTGATGACCAGGGTATCAAATTCTCAGAGTAGCATTTCAAGCTGGTCTCCAAGATGTCTTGAGGCTGTGAGGATGGAATCAGCTTCAATTCCCTCCATCTCTTGTTAGAAAATCCGCAAGAACATTTTCATGAGATTTTATAATGACAATATCATAATCATAATATTGACATTCAGCTTGCCATCTAAGTATTTAAGTATTCTAGCTTTTTCTGGTTTTGATTCAATTTTGTTTTTCAGAAAAGCTTTAACACTTGAATTATCAATTTTTAAGATAAACTTTTTAGCCAGTAAAAATAAAGGCCATTTTTTGAAAGCATTTCTGACTGCAAAGAATTCTTTCTCGTTGATATGCCACCGAGTTGCTTCACTGTCTGTAAATAGACCGCTGCAATATCTACATGACACTTCTCCGTTTGGTGTGGCTTTTGTAAGAATTGCAAGTTTTGAAAGCTTTTTGCAAACTTCTTTAAGCTGCTTAATTCCTTCTTGATGTTCATCCTCTCATTTGAATATTGCATCTTTTTTAAGTAATGGGCTAAACACCTTCCTGTAATGTGCTAGATTATTTATGAATATCCCAGCAAAATTAACAACTCCAAAGAAACTTTGAAGTTGCTTCTTGTCCTTCAACGTATCTGGAAATCCCTGTATCTTTTCTACAATATAAATTTGCAGGATGATCCCAGATTCATCGAATTCAATTCCGAGGAATTCAATCTGTCTTGTTGCAATCACTACCTTCTTTTCCGAAAGCACTAATCCTTCCTTGTAACAAACATCTGAAAATATTTCTAAATGTTTGAGATGTTCCTTCATGTTCTTTGATGCGATTAGAATGTCATCGATATACACGAACATGAAACTGAAATAATCCTTGAATAGATTATCCATCTTCCTTTGATATATCTGGGGTGCGTTAGCCAATCCCATAGGCATCACGTTCCAAATATAATGTCCTTGTGGTGTAGAGAAAGTTGTGAACTTCTTGCTTTCTTCATCCATCTTAATCTGGTAGAAACCAGATTTGCAATTGAACTTTGAGAATATCTTGGCACCTTTGATACAGTTAACCAAATGTTCTCTGCTTGGGATATAGTATCCATCGAACTCAAAAATATTATTAATCCCCTTGTAATTAATAACAAGTCTTGGCTTTCCTCTTTTGATTTCTCCATGGTTTCTGACTAAGAATCCTGGACTGTTGTATGGAGAAACTCCTGGTGAAATTAACTTAAGGTCAAGATGTTCCTTAAGTATCTTCTGCATATCCTCACGATCCTCCTGATTCATAAGGATTGGTTTGAATCTCACGAACTCGTACTCCTTTCCTGGTTTAACCTTTAAGGAAGCTTTAAGCTCGTTCTTGTCCCACCAAGCCAAAGGATCTTCATTATAATTCCTTTGGATCTTCTTCTTGATATCTTCGAGTGATATTTGTTCTTCTATGGTAATGTCACTCTGTGGATTCTCCATTAGACTCATCCATAATTCTACAATGGCCTATGGAGTTACTCGTTCTTCTCCTTGTATTCTGAATGAATACATGTTATTATCCCATATTTTCTTATCCTTGTAATTCGAACCGAATTGTCTATAGGATAATAATGCTTCACCAAATTTTCTTCAATCCGCCATTTTTGGATTTCGGAGTTTGGCTTCATCATCATACTTGCTGCGAAAATTAATAGGCATTTTTCTGTAAAATGCTTCCCACAGTCGTTGGACAATAATCTTATGATCACATAATGTTGTGAAAATAAGTCTTCTTGTTTCATTTTCCTGTGTAAATCGCTTAAATGTTTGTAGGAAATTATTCCCTAGCAACACGTCTGCTCATGTATCATGGAAATAGATTGGTGGCGTCCTCACTTTGTACCATGGGGTACCACCTGCGCCTCCGATCATAATTTATGCTTGTTTAATTCCTCTGTTAAGAATAAGAATTCTTTTAGAGAAATCTCTTCCTGCAATAGCTGGTAAATCTTCTCCAATTTCTTTAGGAAAAACATCATGCTTTGTAGTACATATTCCCGCACCCGAATCAATATAGGGGCCGAAATACTCGGCCTTGTATTCAGCATATAACATTCCAATAGAAATGTATATGGAGAATGGACTAGTGGTCCTCTGATTCTATATCTTTTATCAGCCACTGTGAACTCCATTTCTTCTTGTAATCTTTTCCAAAGTTTATGATCCTCGAGAAATTCAATTCCCAGTATTAATTGCTCTGGGATTTTTCCTGTAACTCCTGTGATAGTAAGCTCAATTTCCCCTATCTTCAGGCTTCCTTGATACCTTCCAACTATTGGTTGTTGGAGATAATATAGAACATCACAAGGAAAAATATTATCCTTTTGAGTGATGTCGAATATTACTTCAACCTCTCGCCACCTTTTCTCGGACATTTCACTCACCACTTGTTTTGAAAACATCTCGGGATGCATCAATCAGATTTGGTCTCTTTTTCTTCCCAACGGCTACTGCTCACCATTCTGTCCTGTTGGAAAGACATCCTTCTGGGCTCAACTCTGAGACTTCGGCTTTTATTGAAGACTGGTTGATCTTGTATTTTCATATCGATCTCCTTGATAGTTGGAGACTCCATGATTTCTGGTAGAACCACCCTGGCAAAGTCCTCGAAGATTATTGGGACTTCAATAAATTCCTTTCTCAAGAATACTTCTGAATGATGTGTATTCGAGAGAGATAGGATATCTTGTATGTGATCGAGCAGGGTTTGTTCCCTTCTTTCATCAAATCGTCTCTTTTGAAATCTTGATGAAGGGTTAAGACTCTGTTGAAATCTCGATCTCCCAGATTGTATGCAATTCTAGGATAGACATTAAATGCCGATTTCCCAGCATACAAATTTCCTGTAATTGCTCCAAGGCATGAATCCTTGAGGTTTGAGATTCGCTTGTCAAAGATAGCTAGATTAAGTGGCGAATCTATTCCTTCTTTGAATGTTGCCTTAATAATGACTCTTATAGCTTCGATATGGATCCATGAGAGTGTATTTGCAACTTCTCTTTTAACTCTGCTTTTGATCTCCTGGATTTCTCTATAAGGGACCAACTGCATCTCGATCAGGTCCCGGTAAACTCCATTAGAATGGAAAATTCTCCGGTTGTTACCATGTGGATAATTTGGTGTTTTCTATTACGAAAACCAATCTTATCCAAAGCCTTTTCCATAGCTCCAATTGTAAATCCATCATATATCTGAAGCTTTAGATCTTCCTTCATAATTCTCATAAGAGTCTTATGAGAAACCGTAGTGTGAGAGAGGAATCCCGACATATCCTCCCTGACCGTCAGCTGAAGAATTTCTTTTTCACTCGATTCAGAGCTGGAGTTACTTCCATCGTCAGAATAGATTTCTTCTTCATAGATGCTTTCATCTGAGGGTATATCCTCAAATTGATACACATGTATAAGATCTTGATAGTAGACGACTTCTTCTTCGATTTCTGGTGTCGCTTCGAACTGTCTGACTCCTTGTTTCTGGTTGTCTGGACAATCATTTGAAATATGTCATCTTGCTCCGCATGTTCAGCAATTACAATCTTTGAAACTTTTATTAGCTCTGGTATGAGCTCGCCTGAAAGTTCTTCTCACTGGGGTTCTGCTGGTACTTGCTTGATTTGAACCTGAAGATGAGGCTCTACTCCTGCTTGGTGCTGGACTTTGCCCTAATTTGTAACTTCGAGCTTTTTGTTTTGACCAGAACCTTCTAGGTCTCCATGAAGACCTACTTCTTTTGTTCTGCTTCCTCGGCGGTATGGATGGCTTCTCTCCTTCTTATTCTTATGCCGCATTGGTTGACCTCCCACTACTGTTGGGATATCATCGTCTACGCAACATAGAGGAACTGATTTATTAATTCCTCGTAATCTTTTGTAATTCCGGTATAGTGCTGCTTGGTAGCACCATTCAGATAACTTGGCTTTCAAGAAAGACATTCTTCTAGCCACGTTATCTAAATCCGATGTATCCTTATATTCCCTGATAACCAATTTTCTCCAGGGACTTGGAATCTTCGCAAAGAATAGCTGTGAAGCTTCTTTGTCTCCAATCTTGGACTTCCACCGGTACTTGGTGAACAACTTGATATATTCGTCAATATGACAAATATCATGTAACTCGAGGTTGTAGAGGGCTTGTTTGTATCTTTTTCTTTTCTCTTCCTCTAATCCTTCAAAGTAACCTGTGCCGATAAAATGGATTTTGAATAATTTGCCCATATCATCGACAATTCCTTTCAGTGATTATCCTGATGTGACCGCGCTTTTCATACTTGCTTCGGTCATATCCCATGCAATCCTTACGGATCCCTCCAGACACATTTCAAGGAGTAAAATGAAGGAATCTTTCGTAAGATCAGGTTCCTGCTGCAATCCTCATCGCTGATGCCCATTCATCAATGAGAACTTCTCGATTTTTAAAATCTGGGATATCCAAATTTAACATCAACCCATATGGATGTATTGGGTCTAGAAGGTTGTCGAGTTCCCGCAAGAGGTGGTCGAGCTCCTGTTCCTGAAAGTGTTTCATTCCCTGTGGTGAAATATCCAACGGATGCATTCTCTCGTCCTGGGTTCCATGATTTGAATCCGCACTTTCTGCGACGTTGGGATTACTGGTGGCGATGGTGGTAGAATTGGTCTAACTTGTGGGTCATAAGTAACCAAAGCTGATCCATCACCTGCGTTCATCTTTAAATCTACAATTCCTAATCCTGCGGAGGATTTTGCAAGGTCATGTAGATCTTTGAGATTCATTTTATCCATATCCATCACTTACAATTTGTGACGGATTTTTCTTTGATGATAGCGACAAGATTTTCATCGTCTGTCATTTGTCTTTTGACTTCGGTCGGTTTCCCTTTTTGATGTAAATAGGGTACTGTTCCAAAATTAATCCGTTTCTTTCCTCCGGATGAACTTGGTCTGTCCTCCATGTTCTTGACTCGCTTCTGAATATCATGAAGGATTTCAAGAGTTTCCTTCTGATATTTCACCATCGTCTCCATCTGGTTCTGGATCTGATGAACTTGTGCTGGTAAATAAATATGGTGGTTACCATAATTCTGCACCGTCTTCTGGACTTCCCTAATATCTTTTGAGATCTTAGATGTATTCGGAAGTATCTCGTTCCACTCTGGTACTCCATCAGGAATCATTGTTCTGATGGACATTTTCATGGACTTCTTCTTGGCGATTCATCAGATCGACATATATTATCTGGTTTATTGTTAAGAAACTCAAATAATATGCCGCTTTCTTTTGGCAGTGTCTCAAGGTTTCCCTATCGGCTCCTGCGCGTTCTTTTTCATCATATTGGTTTTGCCAATATACTATCTTGTCTTGGTGATCTTGTGCGTACATCGTTAAAATTTGACGATAAGTCCTTTAAGGTGTACATCTTGGACAATTGTCCAGATCCATAATCTCAGAGTAATTTCTCCTCACCAACTGTTAATTACATAAATGTAATAAACTTATCTAAAAGTTCTTAAATAACCTAGGCTCTGATACCAATTTTACGGCCCCTAAAACCTTTAAAAACCATTAGTTTGCCTTCAACCTTGTATAAGGGGTATTTTGGGGTTTTATCAAATAAAAGGGCTATTTTTGAACATTTTGAATAAGTAAGACTAATGTTGTATATGTGCTTTAAACATTCCTAACCATTTCCCAATACATTTCATGGGAAAAACTTAATACTTTTAATGGCCCCTAATATTACAAAAATGCTATCGATCCGGAGATCCTATGACATCACCCAGAATATTACAAAAATGTCACTGATGCATGAAAATTGCAAAAAAATGGGTCGGGTTGGGTCCGTCTAACACAAAAGACCCGTCAGACGGTATAACCAAAGTGTTTGTCAATTTAATAATCCGAAGCAACCTTAGGCTGAAATTTAGAAATGTTGCAGATATATTGCAACCCAAACTATCTAGAAAATATACAAGAATCTGTTTTAAGTTTTTTTTGTAAATATAATAAGTATATTTTGCTATTATGGTTTGATATTTCATAAACAAAATTTAATTACAACAATAAACTAAATTACAAAAGCACAATATAAAATTAACTCGAATCGTGTGTTCAACACACTACCTTAAAACAGATTTGTCTCCTATTTTAGACGTCTGTTTCCCAGGATAACACGGGAAAACCCGGATCACCTCTTCCTCGCGAACTGAAAAATTATGTCGGGAAACCACCACCAAAATGCAACTGGAAGCCAAGGAACACAAGAAGTGTTGTGTGTAGATTGTGAAAACATTGGACCACCTTTTATATGTTTCAAGATTAACCCACATTAACTCTCCACTACCCCATGATTTGGAGCATTCACTCTCTCACTCCTTCATGACTAGGGAGTTTTAAGTTCTTCACTCTCTCACTACTCCATGGTTTCGAAGTTTTATGTGTTACACAATTAAACGCCATTGGAGTTAAAATAAATGCACAATGTCTATTTAATTTTTCCAAAACTTTGGCCCGGCCTAAACGACTCAAGCTCGATTGAACCAATATAAATACATGTAAATAGTGTTGTTATGTTGGAACACAAAAAACGACGTCTAATGAAATTTTGGACCGACTCGCCTTGGCTCGATTTTATGACTTGGCCTGATGGGCCCCATTGACCCAACGCCCCATTGACCCAACTAGCTTAATTTAGATATAGTGAGCCTAGTAAACCAAGGGAGTGTTTGTAATCACTAAAAAAATCAATAGAGTGAGCCTAGAAGACCAAATGAGTGTTTGCAATCACTAAAAAAATTAATTTTTAATTTTTTGCTTAAAAATAATCACTTTGTAGTGTTTAGAATGTCAACTTATGATTCTGATTCTACTTCATTTAATCGAAATCTAAAAGCATGGATAATGGTGTTTTAGATGCTACTTCTACTTCTGGTCTGACTTTTACAAATAAATAAGCAATTTGCCAATATTTTCACCAAACACTCTCAACTTTTGATTCTATTTTCGAACACTATCAACTTCTGAATCTCATCTACTCTTACTTCTAGTAATTACTTTTTCTAAAAGCTCAAATTTTTTCAAACACTCTCCAAATGAGAGAACTAGGATTGAATTTTGGCCCAGTCCATCAGGAATTTTACCCAAAAGCAGTCCTCCTCCAAGTATTAACTTGAGCCCGATAGCATTATGGGGCCATCAGCCGAACAATAGGTGCTTTTAAAAAATAGTGGAGTAATGGAGTATACTTTTGAAAAATGACGGAGAAGCAGCGGCGGAGCCGAGAAAGAAAAAGGGTCCGCCATGGTAGAGGAAAATATCTCCGGTGAACTCGTCTTGACAAATAATGAGTCTCCTTGTGTTAGCACATCTCCTGTTTCTGCTGCTCCAATTAAAAACAGCTCAAAATCGTCGTCATCTTTCATTGACAAAGTACGAACAAGTAATTTTATTACTTTAGGCAATACTATCAAATTTGGATTTATTATGTTGGTTTATTTGTGTGATTGTTTTATTTTTTATTTTTACTTTTATTGATTGGGGCAAATGAAAGCTTGATTATCGGGAGGTTATTTCCGCATGATTAATGAGAAGCTCTACACTTGCAGGTATGGTTTTCCTTCCCTTTTTCCAATTATTTTTAATTATATACTTTCTTTTTATATGAGGATATGCAATTTGTTGAGTTTAAACTTCAAATGTGATTGGAACTTCTTTTATTGTATCTTTATACTTTTATTCTATCTTTATCAAGTGGATAAATTTCATTTTCTAACTTCAAATTTGAGATATATATATATATATATGTATATGTATATAAACTATCCTTATTAGTTCATATGAATGTTCTGAGGCGAAGTAAGGATTTAGCTTCGAAGTTAGTTGAGTTGCTATTTCAAATGGGCTTATAAACGTACCCTCTTTTTTTATTTTTATGCTATGATATTCAAGAATTTTTTTTTTCTTTCACCTTTTTAGATACAAAGTGAAGATGAGGCCCTGAAATACTTTAAAGAGGATTCATCATTTTTCAATGTGGTAAGTTTTCTTTGATCGTTTGATGAGATCTTGAGCTGGCTATAAGGGGAAATTCCTCTTTTGCATTATTATTAAGCTAGAATTTTGTTATTTATGCTGTTAATGAATTAGCATCATAGAAACTAGAGAGCATGAGAGTGCTACACCCTACCTCAAACTGTCTTCAAGTTGACTTTTATGCTTTCATGTGCAACTACTAATAAAGTTTCAATCTCTTCCATGGCTTGTGCATTCAATCTTTGGCAGACTTAATAAATTTATTTACAGAATATTTATGTTAGTTCCTTCCAATTATGAGGTAAGAACCAAATAAGATCCTATGCCATGTGATTTGCATGTTAGAAGTAAGGAAAAAAAAGTTCAATCGACTCTGGATTCAGATAAATGATGTTGTTTGATTGCACGCCTTGGGTTTCATAACTTTATGTTATTTGATTGCACGCCTTGGGTTTCATAACTTTATGTTATTTGACTATCATTAGTGCACACATAGTCCAATCTGTTCGCAAACACAAATCTGCTCTTAGAAGAATTTGTCTTGAATTTTTTAGTTGGCATTACACGGAAATACAACGGTCATACATTTGAAGAGAAATACAAGTGGCCTATATAGTTCCGGAAATTTTTGTTAAAATAGTTTTGGATATTTTGGTATAACATGCCAAATGTGCACAATAGTTCTTCCTTTACACAATGATCAGATGAAGCGGGTCAACTTCATAAACCTTTTTATGTTCCTCTACTTTTTCTTTATCTCTTTGTTGTCTGGTAAGATAGGTGTACATGCCCTCTTCTTTCTCACCATCCATCAAAATCTATGGGAGGGGGTCGCGTATAATTGATGTCGTTAAACTTTAATAATGGAAAAGGAGTTTGTCGCTAATTTTAACGAAGGATATATTAGTCATTAAATTTCCATAAATGATGTGAACCGCAACAACAATTGTACATACGACCCAACAACAATATGTTGTTAAATTGGTGGAAACCTCGACCCGTTGCTTAGCGAAGCTAGAACCTCGGTATGCGAAGACACCACAAGCAATTATGGATTATTGTCTGATAAGTCGATAATTGCTACAAGAAACGTAAATCTTGAAGCTTTTGAAGAAAACACTCAATTTGAGAGTAGAAAGAATAATTTTATTGATAACTGATCAAAACAATAAGTGTTCACCCTTATAAACGATCCAAACCCTAACCTACTAAGAAAACAACCTAAAACTGAAAAGGAAACAAAACAGAGCAAAAACTCGTATTACCGGACTGACGCACGGGCTCACGCACGGCCCATGCGCTGGGGTCGTGCGTCAATCGGCGACACGCACGGGTTGTGCGTTGGTCCGTGCGTCAAGTCGTAGGCTCCCAATCGTTCGGCATCACACACGGGCGTGCCCCTAGTCGTGCGTCAACGCACGGGTTGTGCATCCCTAGTCGTGCGCCCCTGTGAATGTTTTCCTGCGACTTGAATTCGATTCCTGCTCAACCCAAACTCGAAATAACAATTTAAGACGCGACCCTAAAGGTTTACTTGGCCTCTAAACATCAAAACGACTCAAATATAATGAAATTACAACTAACTAAGATAGATGAACACAAGACACTAATGTCGACGACTCAAATATAATCAAAGTGACTCGTATTCTTGACATCCTTAGCTTGCTCAGTCTGAGGTGTACTCCGGAATGTCGACGACGCCAATCAACTGGACCACCCGAACCTCTTCCTCCATCGGCAATGCACTATCGGTCTCCTTCTGCATGACTTGAATCAACCCATTGAGCGCATCCTTGAACTTTCTTGCTTGAGCCTTTGTTACCAGACCAACTGGCACCGTCACTGGGTCTTTCATCCATGGATTCTCATCAATAAATCCACCGGCAAATCTCCATAAACTTCTCAATCGATTTCTTTCCAAAAACATTTATTTGACAAATGTAATGACAATTTACCGACGAAATATCCATCGCTAACGGTGACGACAAAACTTTTTGTCGTTAATTTTGACACCATTAACGATGGATTTTTATCTGTCGTTGATGTAAGGCCCTTATTTGATAGTGTTTTATTGAAATAATATTCGTATTTTTTAGAAATATAAACATGTATGACACAATACACAATATAAATTTAAATCAAGCCAAACACAAATAATGCACAAAATCCATCAACAAACAATAATCATAAGATGATATAGCATTTTCAAAATCATTCTCGTTGTGCAACGCAACTCTGTAAGTTAATGTATAAGGTACCAATTCTAAATAAATTAAAATATAAAACACAATAATATCTAACAGTCGCTTTGACGGGCAACATCATCAGGACGAGTAGGCCGCTGCACAGGAGGAGGCACATGTCCCGTGTGGCGCATCTCTTCTAACATCGATGAGAACTGATTGGAGACGTGCCTCCACGTGGGCCTCCACACGGGCGGACTTCCATGCGGGCTTCCACACGGGCCCCCACTCAGGCCTCCCAGTCATGATATCTCTGGTCAAACTATTGTTGTAGCTCCTCAGTCACCTGCGTCCTAATGGCGTCCCGATCTACATATGATGTGGCATATGAGTGTGTGTCGGGGGCACGAAAGAAGCTGCCTTGGTTCCGAGGCCATAAATTCGTTGCTTGTGTGCCGGAGGCATGAAAGAAGCTGCCTTGGTCCCAAGGCCATAAATTCGTTGCTTGTTGGCTCTGCCAGCTACCTCCACATACAGATGGGACATGCCCACAGCCGGTGGCTCAATCGACTCCCCAGCTGCCTGGGTAGCAACAGCTATATGTGCTTGTACCTCGTCCTGCACGAAAATATCCATATTACAATATTTTCAAAAATTACAAGAATTAATGTTATTCTAACAATACTTAAGGATATCACTTACATTGATATGTCTAGACCTCTCGTCCACAAATTGACCATTCTTCTTAGTATGTGTGTGTGCGAAAATCTCATATGTTGTTGGCGGGCGCCCATGCTCTTTTTCCTGCGTCCACGAAACACAAACAAATGAGTTATATAAATTATTTAGTAAAAAATATTATTGACAAATTGAAATTTAATGAAATTAAATCTAAAGTATTACCAAAGCGTGAGAGTGTTCAATGATTGAGCCAAACCCTCCGATATGGCGAGAACAACCACTACCAGGTCTCGTTACCTCGGTCATTCTGTTCTGGCTCTGTTGTTTATTTGGCAGATTATCCACTATAAATTGAACATGCCATTAGAAACAACATCAACATTTTCCAAGTTCAACAACATCAACATTATCAATGAACCAACATCAACATCAACACATTTTAATACATGCAGGAGAAATTTGGTGGTAATATTATGAAATGTACGATCACTAAAAATCAGTAGAAAAGGGGCCTGGAATTTCACAAAGGGAATGTGTTATGCTTAGAACGGTAGATACACTCAAAAACAAGCCATCACAACAAAAATCTGTAGAAAATGGAGTTGATCAACACAGATTCAGGTGTAAATAAGAATAATTTGAATAAATAATATTTATATATCATTATAATATGAATCTTATCGTCTAGGTTGACATTTAGTTAATTAATTTAAAGAATAAGAAAGCGCAATTTAAACATGGCCTCATAATGGACCATATGTGAAACAGATTGAGCATAAAAGCATAAGATTTAAGAACCAATTAATATTAGCCAACATCACAATTTGTCTGCTCAATGCATAAAGCAAAACGAATCAAAAATGGACGGGCACAACGAAGTGGCCTAAAATGTGAAACTACATAGAATATAGCTAACTTCTGCTGCAATTTGATTCTACTAGAGTATTTTGAAGTCTAACTTACTTTCACCAGACACGCTAGCTACTGGACCAAAGATGTTCCTTTTAAATACCAACAACCATTAATTAACCAATCAAATCTTAAAATTGTTGAAAATCACCAGCCATTAGTTAATTAATAAAAAATGAATAAATTGTCCATGGATCACAAAATCGTTGTAATAAATTAAACATCTGCCATGAATAAAAGAACATGTAATACCACTGTTGAAAGTGTGCGTAATTCTTGGTCACGAGCTGCCAATAAATGTGCAAGATCAACCTATAAGATCCAATAAAATCCATTATTATTATATTTCTCAAATCTGCAATGGTTACCAATAAGAGCATAGTCCATGCCCAAACCTTTTTGCCTCACCAAGTTTTCTAGGTACCAAGGAATCCTTATCTGATTGGCAAAAAGTTAAAATTTAGGAAACATTTATTAATTAGGGCTTACCAAGAAATAGGGGAATTGAGCGTGTGACGGACTGATCGGCGAGCAGTGTCAGCGACCGAAGGGCCTAATATGACGAGCAACGGCTGCAGTGTGGGGGGCAGTGATGGTGTGCGACAGAGGGAGAGATATAGAGGAATGAGAGAGGCGGCGGAAATAGAGTGAGGGGCTGAAAAGGGGAAAGGGGGAATTTATAATAGGACTTAACGACGGAACTAAAATCTGTCTTTAAAATTAAACAAAACGACATCATTTCCTACTAAAAAAAATACCGACGGTAAAGTCAGTCGTAAAGTCGCGACAGACGGAAATAAAAACGTCACCATTAGTCCATCCATTAATTTTAATGACGGTTTGCAATCCATAGCTAACTATCCGTCAGAATCCGCACTATTTTGTCTCTAATTTGTGCACCAAAATATGGTGGGCAGTTAGTGCTACTTAACAACAGTTAGATTTCTGTCACAAAACCCGTCGCCCAGTTGTCAATCGGTCGCTATTTTCACTTTATTGTTAAAATCTGTAACTATTTCGCAATTTTCTTGTAGTGAGCCCTTCTTTAATTGTTACAGATTTTGGTTGTTGTAAGAATCTTTAAGCAGTACATGGAAAAAGAATCTTATGTCTAGTGCATAGCTTTTAAAATTCCATGTTTCCTATTATTTCAGGGGTTGTCTGGCTTGGTAAAAGTGTGAAGAATAAAGTTTTCTCCTTTGATCTTGTCTCAAATGATCCTTCACTAATTGCCTGCGATATGTCCAATGTATGTTGCCTAGCTTTTTCCTCTACTTCTATCGGCGTTTGAGGTTGGTAACTAGAAGGAAAAGATGTAGGAAAAAAATATAAAAAAAAATTGTCTCCACGAAGCAAACCGGGTTTTTAAGCCTTAGTATGCATGTGACATTGTCTTAACGCTTTTAACGCTCCAAAATGTTGATTTTTTAATTCATGATGCAAGTTTTATTGGCTCTGTGAAGTGGGTTGCTTTTAACAGCTGAAGTGAAAAGCAGGTTCGACCCGAATACTGGAGGAGCAGACCCAAATGAGTTTCTTAAAGCCATAAGTGAACTCGGATTTTTTTTACAATTTACTCCCTCAATGTCCAAGGTTTTACAGTTTACTCCCTCTTTTATTTTAGAAGCACACTTATAATTCTTGCTAATAGTTATTTCTTCTGTGCATGATTTCTCCAATAAAATGCTTATACTGTTCTACATTTAGAAAAAGGTTTGATGCTGTTAAACTGCTGTGTTTTTTAATTGCTTTCTTTTGTTGCTCTTAAACCAGGGAAATGGTCATGGATGGCCTATTTTCAAGTTTCATTTTCAAAACTAGCCTTACTTATTCAAAAGATCAATTATGGCCCTCTTTTATGATAAAACCCCAAAATACCCCTTATACAAGGTTGAAGGCAAACTAATGGTTTTTAAAGGTTTTAGGGGCTGCAAAAATGGTATCAGAGCCTAGGTTTATTAAGAACTTTTAGTTAAATTTATTATATTTATGTAATTAACAATTGGTGAGGAGAAATTACTCCGAGATTATGGATCCGGACCAATGTCCGAGATGTACCCCTTACAGGACATATCGTCAAATATTGACGATGTATGCACAAGAACACCTTGACCAGGTTTCATATTGGGAATACCAACATGAAGAAAAAGAACAGGCAGGAGCCGACGGGGAAACCTTAAGGCAATGCAAAATGCGAGTAGAATATTATAGCGATTCTAGATGCTTAACTGCACCTTATATGTTCACTTGATGAACCTTCAAGAAACGGTTCATGAAAATTCCCATCGAACAATGATTCTTGATGGAGTACCGAGTGGAATGAGAAACTTCCGACAAATCTAAGTTCTCCGAAGATCTTAGAGAAGTCCGTAAGATGGTGCGTAATTATGGCAACCGCCATATTCATCTATCGGCAAAGATAAGTTCATCGATCCGAAACTGGATGGAGACAATGGTGAAATATCAGAAGGAAACTATTGAACTCCTTCATGATATTCAGAAACAAGTCAAGAACCTGGAGGACAGGCCGAGTTCTTCCGGAGGAAAGAAGCGTATAGATCTCGGGACAATACCCTATTTACACCAAAAAGGGAAACCAACCGAAGTTATACGAAAATCCATCAAAAATTAAAAAAGATGGATATGGAAAAGATGAATCTTAAAGATCTACATGACCTTGCAGAATCCTTCGCAGGATTAGGAATTGTAGATTTAAAGATGAACACAGGAGATGGAACATTGGTCACCTATGATCCAATAGGGAAGACCAATTCCACCACCACCACCAGTTAATCCTAACGTCGAAGAAAGTACGGGTTTGAATCATGGAGCTCGGGACGAGAGGATGCCACACGTTGGGGATTTCACGACCGGGAGTGATCCACTTTCAGGGATAGGAGATCGAAACCCTCTTGCGGGAACTAGACAACCTACTGGAAGGCCGAATGTTTATTAGACGCCTTATGGAAGATCGCACCTCGACCAAATACATCCATATGGGTTGATGTTAAATCTGGACATCCCAGATTTTAAAAATAGAGAAGTTCTAATTGATGAATGGGCTTGGTATGAGAGAATTTTCAAATAGAACCATCGATCTTACAAAGGATCCATTCATTTTACTCCTTGAACGAGTCTTGAAGGATCGGTGAAGATTGCTGGATATGACCGATCTTAGTACAAAATGTTTGGTCACATCGAGAATCACTTAAAGGAATTGTCGATAGTATGGCACAACTATTCAAAATTCAATTCATCGGCACATGTTATTTCGAGGATTAGAGGATGAAAAAGAAAGAGATATAAACAAGCCCTCTATAGCTGAGTTATATGATATTTGTCATATTGACGAATATATCAAGTTGTTCACCGAATCTTTGGTGAAATCCAAGATTGAAGAAAAGGAAGTCGCACAACTATTCTTTGCTAAGATTCCGAGTCCCTGGAGAGAAATGCTTATCAGGGAATACAAGGATGGAGCGGAAGTAGAAACTATGGCCAGAAAAATGTCTTTCCTAAAGGCCAAGTTATCCGAATGGTGTTACCAAGCGATTCTGTCACAGAATTACAAGTGATTAAGAGGAATTAACAAAGCAGTTCCTCTATGTTGCGTGGATAATGACATCCCAACAATTGTGGGAGGTCAACCAAGGCGCGCACGAAAAAGAAGGAGCGAAGCCATCCATACCGCCGAGGAAGCAACAACAAAAAGAAGCAGTCTTCATGGAGACCTAGAAGGTTTTGGTCAAAACAAAAAGCCCGGTTACAAAACAGGCAAAGACCGGCTGGCGAGGAGTAGAGCCTCTTCATCGTGTCTAATCAAGCAAGTACAAAGAAAACACCGGGAAGGAGAACTTTCGGGCGTGCTCACACCAGAGCAAATGAAAGTTTTAAAGATTGTAATTCTTTGGACATGCGAGCAAGAGGACATATCTCAACCGATTGTCCGGACAACCAGAAACGAGGAGTCAGACAATTCGAAGCTACACCAGAAATTGAGGAAGCTGTCTACTATTAAGATCTTATATAGGTGTATCAATTTGAGGATATACCCTCAGATGAAAGCATTTATGAAGAAGAAATCTATTCTGACGATGGAAGTGACTCCAGCTTAGAATCGGAGTGAAGAAGAAATTCTTTAGCGGTCAGGGAGGATATGTCAGGATTCCTCTCTCACACTACAGTTTCCCATAAAACTCTTATGAGAATCATGAAGGAAGATCCAAAGCTTCAGATCTATGATGGGTTTACAATTGGGGCAATGGAAAAGGCATTGGATAAGATTGGGTTTCGTAATAGAAAACACCAAATTATCCACAGAGTAACAACCGGAGAATTTGCCATTCCGATGGAGTTTACCGGGAACCTGATCGAGATGCAGTTGGTCCCTTACCGAGAAGTCCAGGAGATCAAAAGCACAGTCAAGAGAGAGGTTGCTAACACACTCTCATGGATCCATATCGGAGCCATAAGGGTTATTATTAAATCAACATTCAAAGAAGGAATAGATTCGCCACTCAATCTTGCTATCTTTGACAAGCGAATCTCAAATCTCAAGGATTCATGCCTTGGAGCAGTTACAGGAAATTTGTATGCAGGAAAATTGGCATTTAATGTCTATCCTGGAATTGCATACAATTTGGGAGATCGAGATTTCAATAGAATTCTAACCCTTCATCAAGATTTCAAAAGAGTCGATTTGATGAAAGAAGGGAATAGACCTTACTCGATCACATACAAGATTTCCTATGCTCTCTCGAATACACATCATTCTGAAGTATTATTGAGAAAGGAATTTATTGAAGTCCCAAGAATCTTTGAGGACTTTGCCAGGGTGGTTTTACCAGAAATTATTGAGTCTCCAACTATCAAGGAGATCAATATGAAAATACAAGATCAACCCGTCTTCAACAAAAGTCGAAGTCTCAGAGTTGAGCCCAGAGGGATGTCTTTCCAACAGGACAGAATGGTGAGTAGTAGCCGTTGGGAAGAAAAAAGACCAAGTACAGTTCAACGCATTTCAGATGTTTTCAAAACAGCAGGAGAGCTGAAATGTCCAGAAGGATGGGGATAAGTTGAAGTAATATTCGACATCACTCAAAAGGATAATATTTTTCCCTATGATGTTCTATATTATCTCAAACAACCAATAGTTGGAAGGTATCAAGGAAGCTTGAAGATAGGTGAAATTGAGCTTGCGGGGAAAATCCCAGAGCAATTGATACTGGGAATTGAATTTCTTGAGGATCATAAGCCTTGGGAAAGATTACAAAAAGGAATGGAGTTCACAGTGGCTGATAAAAGATACAGAATCAGATGACCACTAGTCCATTCTCCATATTCATTTTTATCGGAATGTTATATGCTGAATACAAGGCCGAGTATTTCGCCGCCTATATTGATTCAGGTGCAGATGTTTTGCTAGGAAACAACTTCCTACAAACATTCAAGCGATTTACACAGGAGAACGAGACAAGACTTATTTTCACAACATTATGTGATCATAAGATTATTGTCCAAAGACTGCGGGATGCATTTTACAGAAAAATGCCTATTACTTTTCGCAGCAAGCGTGGTGATGAAGCCAAACTTCGCAATCCAAAAATGGCGGATCGAAGGAAATTTGGTGATGCTTTATTATCCTATAGACAATTTGGTTCCATTCAGAAGGATCAGAAGATATGGGATAATAATTTGTATTCATTCAGAGTACAAGGAGAAGAACGAGTTACTCCAGAAGCCATTGCAAATTATGGATGAGTCTAATGGAGAGTCAGCAGAGTGACGTGACCCTAGAAGAACAAATATCACTCGAGGATATCAAGAAGAAGATCCAAAGGAATTACAATAAAGATCCTTTGGCTTGGTGGGATAAGAACGAGCTTAAAGCTTCCTTAAAGGTTAAACCTGGAAAGGAGTACGAGTTCGTAAGATTCAAACGAATCCTTATGAAGCAGGAGGATCGTGAGGATATGTAGAAGATACTTAAGGAAAGCCAAGACTTGTTATTAATTACAAGGGATGATCGGGAGGATATGTAGAAGATACTTAAGGAAAACCAATCTTTTGATTTCTCCATACAACAGTCCAGGATTCTTAGTCAGAAACCATGGAGAAATCAAAAGAGGAAAACCAAGACTTGTTATTAATTACAAGGGGATTAATAATATTTTTGAGTTCGATGGATACTACATCCCAAGCAGAGAACATCTGGTTAACTGTATCAAAGGTGCCAAGATATTCTCAAAGTTCGATTGCAAATCTGGTTTCTACCAGATTAAGATGGATGAAGAAAGCAAGAAGTTCACAGTTTTCTCCACACTACAAGGACATTATATTTGGAACGTGATGCCTATGGGATTGGCTAACGCACCCCAGATATATCAAAGGAAGATGGATAATCTCTTCAAAGATTATTTCAGTTTCATGTTCGTGTATATCGATGACATTCTGATAGCATCAAAGAACATGAAGGAGCATCTTAAACATTTGAAAATATTTTCAGATGTTTATCACAAGGAAGGACTAGTGCTTTCGGAGAAGAAGACAGTGATTGCAACAAGACAGATTGAATTCCTCGGAATTGAAATCGATGAATCTGGAATCATTCTACAAAGTCATATTGTAGAAAAGATACAAGGATTTCCAGATACACTAAAAGACAAGAAGCAGCTTCAAAGTTTTCTTGGAGTTGTCAATTTTGCTGGAATGTTCATAAACAATCTAGCACATTACAGGAAGGTGTTTAGCCCATTGCTTAAAAAAGATGCAATATTCAAATGGGAGGATGAACATCAAGAAGGAATTAAGCAGCTTAAAGAAGTTTGCAAAAAGCTTCCTAAACTTGCAATTCCACAGGATAAAGATGAACTGGTTCTTTACACAGATGCCAGTGATTATTGGTGGACAGCAGTTCTTACTAAAGCTACACCAAACGGTGAAGTGCCATGCAGATATTGCAGCGGTCTTTTTACAGACAGTGAAGCAACTCGGTGGCATATCAACGAGAAAGAATTCTTTGCAGTCAGAAAGGCTTTCAAAAAATGGCATTTATTTCTATTGGCTAAAAAGTTTATCTTAAAAATTGATAATTCAAGTGTCAAAGCTTTTCTGAAAAACAAAATTGAATCAAAACCAGAAAAAGCTAGGAGGGAATTGAAGCTGATTCCATCCTCACAGCCTCAAGACATCTTGGAGACTAGCTGGAAATGCTACTCCGAGAATTTGATACCCTGGTCATCAATGCTGATTTGGCCGGGAAATTACAAAGGAATGATCGGGATAAAGTAAACGATCGTATACGAGCATGTGTTCGGTCTTACTCTCAGTTGAGAACGACATTTCAAGGGCCACTCCTCCGGGCCGCTAATAAGCAAACGGAGCGTTTAGAGCACAGGGCTCCCCAACCTGTAGCAGAGGATTCAAGTACCAGTAGCACAAGTCCTAAGCTGGCAGAAATGTTGGCCCAAGGAAAAACTGATACTCCGGAGTCAAATCCTGAGTTATCACATCAACCCAGCACGTCCAGGGTAAAGGACGAAGAGATCAATCTTAGGCCTATGATGGACAATTCTAAGATTGATACTAACGAGATTAAAGTTTCTTCTTCTTGCGCGGAATACCGGCGGGTCGGGAGAAACGATCACTAGCGCGGGGATATCTCCGAGAAAAATAAAGATCGATATTTCTCGAAAATATCCAGGGTTTGGATGTTACCAAATTCCAACAAGAAGAAGTGAAGAGGTGGTACGAGTTTGGGGCTTTGGCCTCGATCTATACTACTTCACCAGGCTTCCTGAGATCACAAAATTGCCAAAAATGGATCCAGGAAGCGGTTCACGAGTCTTTGGTCCAACAATGACAACTAAAAACGAGGTGATACAATGGCAAATTTCATAAGTGCAAGTCTGAGCTGGTCGGAAAAGGTGGACATGAAGCCTTCCATTACATTAAAGCCGACAACCGGATGAAAGAGCCTTAAAAATATCAAGGAGGCTAGTTTAGAAGAAATACAATTGGCCATGACCTTCACCGAAGATCAGATTACTACAATAAGAGCATGGGGATTGTGGGTCTGTCTCACTGAGATGGACAAAGTCAAGTTTCCATTTAAGTTTTATCAAAATTCAGTGAACGGATCATTCCTGTTGAATACTATGACAGGAAAAACCACAAGATTCGCAGAAGACCTATTCGAAAAGAAAAGAAATCGTCTGTGGGAAAACAAGCTGCCGGGGAGTAAAGAAACTCGGAAATATTGCAATATGGCTCACATAGGCCATTGGGAACTTCGGATCTATCACAGAAGTATCCCAAGTTTTGGGGACCACCAAAAAAGTAGATTCCCCAACAAAGTTGGTGGAGACATGTGACTCCAGACAGGTAACAATCCACTCAGCAAAAAGACGAAAAGTGGGTCCATGAAAGATGCAGTCCAAGTTACTAAAAAACGAAGGACGAGTCATCATGATTAGGAAGTTTTCATAAAAAACTTCGGATACTGGAAAAAAGGAGGCCCAACCCATGAAAGATGAGTTGGATGCCAACTAATTCTTTGCAAGTGGAGCAATAATTCAAGAATGAAAGAGACCTCCACTTAAGGGCAATAATACGAGAACATAGAGGTCTCCTACCTCTAAATGTCAAGATCTGCAGAAGAAAGGCTAAAGGCATCGAACATTTCCCTTAGTCTTCTAACAATAAACTTTCTTTGTAAAATTCTGTTGTGAGTTTAGAATTTCCAGAGTGTTTTTAGTTTTCAGTTTTAGTTTTATGTACAAGAGTGTGATAGCCTTTATGAGAGGCTAAACAGGTTTTCTCCTCCCAAAAGGAGATTACTGATGTAATAAATTTTTCTTTAAGTTCTTAATAAAATAAAGGCTTTTGTTCAACATGTGTTCATAGTGTATTATTAATATATCCCTTTGAAGAATTACTTATACGCCTGGAGTAGGAAACGAACCAAGGTTGTGCTGAGCAATTGCTGAAGGAGTCGGATAACTTGCAGATCATCTTCCCTGAGGGTGAGGTTGAACTGTGAGGAGCTATTCGTCAAACGATCTGGGGGCAGTAATTTTCCGACTGGTGGTGTTGCGAGCCATCTCACCCGGTCTTTGTTTGGCAAAAAGAAGGTATGAATTTTAAGGGATTTATTAATTTTACGGAAGCATGTTGGGCCTGATATGGTCGTAATGGACTATTTCCATTTTCACCTGTAAACCTTAGTTTGAAACTGATAACATAGAATCGGACATCTTTTAATTATATGCCTTGTTATGTTTATCGGCTGGAAACCTGACATGATCCATTTAAAACCTCCGAATGGAGATTGGATCTAAGTACGTGTAACAATGCCACAAATGAAACAGGGGACAAAAATTAAGGGTGTTCATATTCTGTGATATCTGGAACGAATTTGATCGTGTTTCCTTATTTTGTTATAAAGGATATTCTGGGAACTTCAATGAATAATTGATTCCTTTTAATATGGAAGGCCAGAATTGAAACTAATACCTCAAAAAGGGTCATTCCTGAACTTACCCCCTTAAACCATGCCTTTTAATTTCTTCTGCGCAGGAGAAAACTGAGAGCTAAGGACATTAAGTGGCCTGAATTGAAACCTTGTTTGTACAGACGTCGTTGAGTTCTAATTGAATTCCGTTAGTTAAGAAATTTTGTTGACACGAGAGAAAATATTATGTGAGTCCTAGGTGGAATGCGTTATGGGATCAACATTACATTTCAGTGGTAGAAGCTTGTGCGTTCAGAGCAAGTAGCCCGTGTTCGATCCCATATAATGATATGACACAAAAACTTATATGAGACCGTCACATAGATCTACATCCGTGAGACGGATCCACTGCCAAAACCTCGTTGGTAATTTTAAAGGAAAAAATGGTGGCATTTTCGTAAATATCGATAGGGCCAGTTTGGGAATTACAGGAGGAAGAGGGATTAGAAATCTGCAAAAAATAATTTTGCGTTCCTCTATCTCTATCTGTCTCTCTCAAGCTTCCGAGTTTCAATTGCCCAAAGACCTCTGTCAAGCTTCAGAGCTTCAATTGTCGTTGTTGTAAACTAGTGTCATAGACTTTGATTGAAGATTTGATAGAAATTTTTGTGGTTAAAGTTTTACCGAGAGTTCTACGGTGATCCTCTTCTGGTATTTCTCAGAAAGGGAATGGGACTCAATTTCTGGTGTGAAACTATGTTAGGGTTTTGTTTATTCTTATAATTTCTGAGACTATGCAAAATTAAGAACGTAAAATTTCATTTAGTTTTGTGTTTACACTATACGTATGGACTTGATGTGTGTGTGCAATGGGTGTTTGATATTTTGTCCAAATGAACTGTCTTGTTGTCGACGTAATTTTGGTGTTTTCCAGTGTTTGCATTTTTTGGCTGGAGCTTGTTAGACTTTTTTTAATGGCTGAAAGAAGTTTCAGAGAAGTGTTCAAAGGCGTACATGATTGTTATCTCAATTTACAAGCAACAAAAATGATAATAGTTTGTGCTTTACGAAGCAACAAAAATGAAATCCTTGTTGGTTTTAATTTCAAACGAAGATCACAAAGTTTGTGCTTTACAAAGTTGGTCTACACGGATCAACATCTTGTATTTTTGTTTATTGGACTATAATAGTTTCTTAGTTTTTAAAATGATACTTTTGAAGTAAAAACTGATAAATTTAAAGAAAAAAATTGACACTTTCACAAAGTTGTCTATTTTCTATATTTTGCATTGGAAGTACTTGTGATTGTAATATCAAATGATGAGCACAAAGTTTGTGCTTTGAGAAGTTGATCTATATGGCCAACCTCTTATATGGCCAAACTTAGAATCATTTAATTTTAACATTTACATTATTTGAACTTTTAGTAAAATATCACATATATTATTATCTAATTAATTGTTCCCAATTTAATTATTATTTTTATTTTTACATAGATATTTTTATAATGTCAGTATATAGACATATATATATTGGACCCCTTCCTTAGCAAGAATTTTAAGCCCAATCTCTTATATTTTTGGTTGTTGGGTCTCAACCAATATTTAAGCCCTTAGAGATAAGCTAACCCAAGCCCAACTTGTACAGTTAAATTAGCAGATCTTGATAACTACTACGAGAATTCACGATGGCTTGAGGAAAATCCACGATTTTCCAAAACTCCCTCTCCACTACTGTAGTTATATGCAAACTTCCCACTAACTTAAGGAGTTAAAATCAGTTTCATTAAACGTGATGGGAGAAGCAGTTACATATGTTAATCTATAAATTGAAATCACAATTACATGGAATTGGGTATAGAGATATCACAGCTGCAAAGATTTTGAGGAGAAGGTAAAAAGAATTCTTTCTCCTTTTTTTTCCCTCTCAAACTCTAAACTCATTTCCACCATCTGTCGACTCTTCTTTCTTCACTCCGACACCGAAAACCCCTCAAGATCAAAAATCCATGAAACTAGAGATGCATATTTCTGTCGTTTGACACTCGCGGCCCTCGATTCACGATGCCCCAATCCCGTCGCGCCGTTGTCTATGTCTCGGAGGGTGTGCGTGGAGGGGAGAGGAGATTTGAAATTTTGGTGTACGATTATTGATGAGAAAGAAAGGAGTGTGTTATAATTTTTATCTCATAGGAAATTTCAGAGTTTATTTGGAGAAGGGAATTAAGAAATTTTTGGTTTAGAAGAAAACAAAGAATATTTTCTTTTTCGCTCAGATTGGACCTCTGAATAAGGTTTTTACTTGGGTTTGGCTACTAAATGAAAGTTGTGAGTTTGGTTTTAATTTTAAAAAATTGCAGACCGAACCCAGAATTTTCAATACATGTGGTTCAATTGAAATTTTTGTATTCTAAACTTCCATTTGAAATTAAAAACCACTGTAATGATCAACGGACCATATTCCTCAAAAAATCTTAGCATTTGACAGATTTTTCCCATTAAATACAAGCCTATTCAAATACCCTTTCCATTGTTCAGTAGCAATTCGTTTTTTTAGCTTATTTTATTTTATTTTATTTTCTTATATATATATATTAGTATATATATTTATAGTTGTATATATTGTAGGACTCGAGGAATTCAAGGATTAAAAGCACTTGCATTAGCATATATTCATGGAATTTCTGCATTAAGGTGGGGATTTTACTTCTATGCTTCTGTCTTGTCGAGTGCTATGTATTTTACTTATGTTTTGATCGCATTGTGATATATTATAATATGACAGTTAGCCTACGGGTTCAAGATATTTCGTGGAGAAATCCACGTTAAACACAAACAAGATTTCGTGGAACAACCCACGTTAAACAAGTCGTGGATCAATCCACATTAAACAAGTTACGTGTTATTTTTATTTTTTTGTTAACATAAATTAAAATGCTTATTTATATGTTAATTAAACTAGTCCCCACTGAGTTTATCACTCACCCCATGCTAAATGATTTTTGCAGGATGACGGAGTTGGATTTGTGCCGGAGGCGGATGCTAAACTATTTATAAATTAGAAGTTAATGTTTTATTTTTCAAGATTAGAAAAGGGACTTTGGAGCATGTTTTTCTTTGTATTATTAAAATTTACATTAAGTATATTACTAATGAGTTTAGAAAGCTTTTAATTTTTTTTTATCATATTTAACGCTTCCGCTCATTTGAAGTTGTAAACTTTAGTCCTATACTACAAAATTTGGGTCGTTACATAGTGGTATCAAAGCAAGGCTTATGATTCTGTAGACTTTTGTTTAAAAAAAAATATAATCTCATTTATAATAAATAATAATATAGGCATCCACCCCTCAGCACAAGGCCAACTCCAACATGTAAATTTTAATATTTTGAAAGGCAGTTATGTATATTTTATACGCGATGATGCATGTGTTCTTTATATTTGATAGTTTGAATCATAGATAAATATATTCACATACTTAGAACCATTAATGATAGTAGATGGACCGCAAGCGTAAGACTGCTAGGAAGTCCGTACCATGTCCTCTCGCCCAAACTCGTCATAGAGTGAGAGATTTCCGTGACTATCAAAAGGTTGATCATCATGATGCTGGTGACCATATCACAACTATGGGAAGGATGTTTGGCAGAGTTAAACAAGATGGAGTGACCGATTATTTTGCTGCTGTGAAGCTAATGGAAACCATGCCTTTAGAATGACGCGGTCGAGCAAGGACATTAATTCATGAATTGATGATTATCACTACAACTGTTGAGATCCCTGTGATAAGATATGCGGATTATTCAGCTGCACTCTATCAGATATGGCTCACGGAGCAGATAGAATCGGATGACAAGGAGGAGGACCCAGTTGAGGATCCTACTGACGATCCAGAATCAGCTGGGGGAAATACTGATACTTGATGGGGTTATCGACAGTAGATGTAGAAGTTCATTAGTCTATAGTACTTATATGTTTAGTTTGTTTTATTCTGATTGATTTCTTTTATGTATCCTCTAGAAGGACTTCATATATATAATAGTGGAAATTCTCTATCTAGTGCTTGAGTTCATTTATTTATTAATAATTATCGGTTTAGCGTTATATAGTATGTAGTTCTCTTCATATTTACGACTTCGTAATAACGACTTTAATTTTCTAAAAATAGCAGAATGCCACCTAGAAGAGAATTTCTAGATAGGAATCAAGTCCCGACCGGACCTCGTACGATGGCTGCTGGTGGTGCCAGAAATTTCACACATCATTTGAACCACGGAATGGAGTACACTAATAACTAGTCCCAGATGGTCGAACAGTTTCGTCGATACTCGCCACCGAGGTTCACAGGTCGTGAAGATCCCTCCTACGTGGAAGGATGGTTCCGAACTTTAGAGAGAACCTTTCGACTCATTGGTTGCACCGATGCACAAAGGGTTATTTGCGCAGAATACCAACTTGCTGAAGACGCAGACCGATGGTGGGAAGGTTATTGGAGGACGAGACCTATCGAAGAAAGGGATACTTTATCTTGGAATGTTTTTAAAGATATCGCCAAGGGACAATACTACCCTCAGTTTTATCGAGAATAAAAAGAGCACGAGTTACGAATCAAAACAAGAAGGGCTTATCAGAAGTATGAGAGGAAATTCAACGACCTGAGTTTCTTCGCCACACATTTGGTGGATTCAGATTCTAAGAAAGCTCGGAGGTTTCGCACAGGTTTACGACCAAGGATCAGTCATATTCTTACTAGTCATGGAGACTTATCATATGTTGAGACAAGAGATAGCTGCAAGTCGCGACATGGAAGCTAAAGAGGCTGAAATATTGGGAAAGAGAAAATGGCAAGGACCAAGTCAAAATAAGGGTGGCAATCAGAACATAAATCAGAAGCAGGAAAAACACGGAAAAATCGAAGTAAGGACATAAGTTGACAATCAGTCTAGCAAGCCCATGTGTGATAATTGTGGAAAGAATCACGGGGGAGAATGTCTAGCTGGACAAGGAAGATATTTTCGATGCAAGAAGCCAGGGCATAGAGTCTATGAGTGCCCCCTTAACAACTCTGAGCGTGGGAACAAAGGTCAGACCTCAGGAGGGAAGGCTCGGGTATTTGCATTGAGCCAATATGAGGCTGAGGAGAACCCAGGTACCATGACAGGTATGTTATCAGTGTTTAATATACCTGCATTAGTGCTTTTTGATACAGGAGATACACATTCATTTATGTCTAAGAAATTTCATGCTCTAACTGGAAATAGAGATGTTAGAGTAAAAGAACCACTTGAGATTAGTATACCTTCAGGAGAGATAATTTATACTAACTTAATGGTTAGAAATGCACATATAGACGTGAATGGACATAACCTAGAAGCCGAACTATATGTGATTGACATGAAGGATTTCGATATAATTCTGGGCATGGATTGGTTGACGAGGCATCGAGCGAATATTAGATGTCAGGAGAGAGAGATAACCTTGAAATTGTCGGAGGATAAAGTGATAATTCTCTACGGAGTAAAGCCTGGTAAGGTGCCGGGAGTCATATCAGCAATGAAGGCATTGAAAATTCTTAAGAAAGGTAGCTGTCAAGGATACTTGGTCAATATGGTTGGTAATCAATCAACTGAATTGTCGATTGAAGATGTACCAATTGTGAATGAGTTTTTGGATGTATTTCCAGAAGATTTACCTGGAGTACCACCAGACAGACAAGTGGAGTTTACAATTGACCTGATACCTGGGGCAGCACCGGTATCAAAGGCTCCTTATAGGATGGCGCCTAAAGAACTACAAGAGTTGAAAGTTCAACTACAAGGAGTTAAAATCAGTTTCATTAAACGTGGTGGGAGAAGTAGTTACATATGTTAATCTATAAATTGAAATCACAAGGACATGGAAATGGGCAGAGAGATATCAAAGCTGCAAAGATTTTGAGAAGAAGGTAAAAAGAATTCTTTCTCCATTTTTTTCTCTCAAACTCTAAACTCATTTCCACCATCTGTCGACTCCTCTTTGTTCACTCCAACACCGAAAACCCCTCAAGATCGAAAACCCATGAAACTAGAGATGCATATTTCTGCCGTTTGACACTGTCGGGCCTCAGTTCACGGTCGCCAATCCCCGTCGCCGCCGTTGTCTATGTCTGTGCGGAGGGTGTGCGTGACTGGGAGAGGGGGATTTGAAATTTTTGGTGTAGGATTATTGATGAGAAAGAAAGGAGTGTGTTATAATTTTTATCTCATAGGAAATTTCAGAGTTTATTTGGAGAAGGGAATTAAGAAATTTTTGGTTTAGAAGAAAACAAAGAATATTTTCTTTTTCGCTCAGATTGGACCTCTGAATAAGGTTTTTACTTGGGTTTGGCTACTAAATGAAAGTTGTGAGTTTGGTTTTAATTTTAAAAAATTGCAGACCGAACCTAGAATTTTCAATATATGGGGTTCAATTGAAATTTTTGTATTCTAAACTTCCATTTGAAATTAAAACCACTGTAATGATCAGTGGACCATATTCCTTAAAAAATCTTAGCAAAACCTAGAAGTCGAACTATATGTGATTGACATGAAGGATTTCGATATATGTGATTGACATGAAGGATTTCGATATATGTGATTGACATGAAGGATTTCGATATAATTCTGGGCATGGATTGGTTGACGAGGCATCGAGCGAATATTAGATGTCAGGAGAGAGAGATAACCTTGAAATTGTCGGAGGATAAAGTGATAATTCTCTACGGAGTAAAGCCTGGTAAGGTGCCGGGAGTCATATCAGCAATGAAGGCATTGAAAATTCTTAAGAAAGCTAGATGTCAAGGATACTTGGTCAATATGGTTGGTAATCAATCAACTGAATTGTCGATTGAAGATGTACCAATTGTGAATGAGTTTTTGGATGTATTTCCAGAAGATTTACCTGGAGTACCACCAGACAGACAAGTGGAGTTTACAATTGACCTGATACCTGGGGCAACACCGGTATCAAAGGCTCCTTATAGGATGGCGCCTAAAGAACTACAAGAGTTGAAAGTTCAACTACAAGAGCTGTTGGACTTGAAATTTATTCGCCCTAGCGTGTCTCCATGGGGAGCATCAATCCTATTTGTTAAAAAGAAAGATGGTACTCTGAGGATGTGCGTTGATTATCGAGAACTGAACCAACTCACAATAAAGAATAAGTACCCGTTGCCACGAATTGAAGATTTATTCGACCAATTGAGAGGAGCGGGTATCTTTTCAAAGATTGATTTGAGATCCGGGTATCATCAGTTCAAGATAAAAGAGGAGGATATTTCAAAGACAACATTCAGATCGAGATATGGGCATTACGAGTTTGTGGTGATGCCCTTTGGATTAAGCAACGCTCCAGCAGTGTTAATGGATCTGATGAATAGGATATTCCATCCATATCAAGATCAATTTGTTATTGTGTTTATCGATGATAGTTTGGTATACTCGCAAGACGAGAAGCAACATGAGGAACACTTGAGAATTGTACTAGAGACTCTTCGAAAGGAGAAGTTATATACGAAGTTCAAGAAATGTGAATTCTGGATAAATCGAGTTGTATTTCTTGGGCATGTAGTAACGACTCAAGGAATTGAAGTCGATCCAACAAAGATGAGGCGGTGATTGAATAGAATGCACCAAGAAATGCGAATGAAGTTCGCAGTTTCTTAGGTTTAGCTGGCTATTATCGGAGATTTATTGAAGGATTTTCCAAGATAGCAGCACCATGACAAAATTGACAAGAAAGGGAGAGAAATTTTTGTGGAATGAAAAATGTGAAACAAGCTTCCAAGAGTTAAAGAAGAGATTGACGTCAGCACTTGTGTTGACAATCTCGGATCCTACAAAAGAATTTGTTGTTTACAGCGATGCATCAAAACAAGGTCTGGGTTGTGTTTTAATGCAGCATGGCAAAGTAATTGTCTATGCTTCGAGGCAACTAAAGCCACATGAGTTAAACTACCCCACTCATGATCTGGAATTAGCGGCAGTAGTTCATGCACTTAAGATTTGGAGACATCACTTATATGGAGGAAAAATGCGAAATTTTCACGGATCACAAAAGTCTAAAATATTTGTTTACTCAGAAGGAGTTAAACATGAGGCAAAGAAGATGGCTCGAATTAGTGAAGGACTATGATTGTACCATTCAATATCATCCAGGAAAAGCTAATGTGGTTGCAGATGCCTTAAGTCGTAAAACAAGAGGAGAGTTGGCATGTATATTGACCACTCAGGAACAATTGATTCGAGAATTCTCAAAGATAAGCATTGAGGCGGTTAAGTCGCCAAGAAGCACAAAGTCAGTTTTAGCGACTTTGATAATACAACCAACCCTAAGAGAAAGAATTGAAGAAGCCCAGACTCAAGATGTTTCCTTAAGTAAAATGAATAAGCAAAAGGGGTCAGGATACGATAAAGGATTCACTATGGCCACCGATGGAGTCTGGTTATACGAAGGGAGAATCTGTGTACCTAATAATGAGAGTCTAGTAAGAGAAATTTTGGTTGAAGCACATAGTACGCCGTATACTGCACACCCAGGTGGTACAAAAATGTACCAAGATCTCTAGAGAATGTTTTGGTGGAAAGGAATGAAGGGTGACATAGGAAAGTTTGTGGAAAGTTGTTTAACCTGTCAACAAGTCAAGGCAGAACATCAACGACCTTCTGGATTACATAAACCACTTGAGATTCCGGAATGGAAATGGGAGCACATAACAATGGATTTTGTAGTTAGTTTACCTGTAACAGGTACAGGAAGTACTGCGATTTGGGTTATTGTTGATAGAGTGACAAAATCTGCACATTTTCTGCCCATAAAGATGACATTCAGACTGGATCAATTGGCACAGATTTACGTTAAGGAGATTGTAAGGTTACATGGAGTCCCCGTGTCAATAGTCTCAGATAGAGACACTCGGTTCACATCCAAGTTTTGGAAAAGTTTACATGATGCAATGGGAACAAGGTTAAAGTTTAGCACGGCATATCATCCGCAAACGGACGGTCAGTCAGAGCGAACGATTCAAATTTTGGAAGATATGTTAAGGGCATGCGTACTCGATGCTGGGAGCAACTGGGAGATGATACTACCCTTGGTGGAATTTGCTTATAATAACAGTTTCCAAGCTACAATTGGGATGGCCCCATATGAGGCATTGTATGGGAGAAAATGTAGATCTCCATTATATTGGGATGAGGTTGGTGAAATGAAAATTTTGGGACCAGAGCTAGTTGAAGAGACGGTTGGGAAAATCGAGAAGCTCCGAGAGAAAATTAAAATTTCTCAGGACTGACATAAGTCATATGCTGATAGGCATAGAAGGGACTTACACTTTGAAGTTGGAGAAAATGTGTTTTTGAAGGTAGCACCAATGAAAAGAATTATTCGATTTGGTAAGAAAGGAAAACTTCGACCTAGATTTGTGGGGCCATTTGAAATTCTTGAACGGGTAGGAGATCTAGCTTATCGGTTGGCTTTACCACCAGAATTTGCTTTTGTTCATAATGTGTTTCATGTGTCAATGTTACGAAAATATGTACATGATCCTAGACACATTATAGATTACTCGACCTTGAAGGTCAATAGAGATTTAACTTATGAGGAGATGCCAAGTGCAATTTTAGAAAAAAAAGTCCACAAGCTGAGAAACAAGGATATAACATTACTTAAAGTACAGTGGAATCGGCATGGCAAGGACGAGGCTACATGGGAACGAGAAGATGAAATCCGAGCCAGATATCCCACTATCTTAAATCCTGGTACGTGCTTAAAATTTCGAGGATGAAATTTTCCAAGAGGGGTAGGTTGTAATATCCAACTTAGAATCATTTAATTTTAACATTTACGTTATTTGAACTTTTAGTAAAATATCACATATATTATTATATAATTAATTGTTCCCAATTTAATTATTATTTTTTATTTTTACATAGATATTTTTATCATGTCAGTATATAGACATATATATGTTGGACCCTTCCTTAGCAACTAAGTTAGAATTTTAAGCCCAATCTCTTATATTTTTGGTTGTTGGGTCTCAACCAATATTTAAGCCCTTAGAGATAAGCTAACCCAAGCCCAACTTGTACAGTTAAATTAGCAGATCTTGATAACTACTACGAGAATTCACGGTGGCTTGAGGAAAATCCACGATTTTCCAAAACTCCCTCTCCACTACTGTAGTTATATGCAAACTTCCCACTAACTTAAGGAGTTAAAATCAGTTTCATTAAACGTGATGGGAGAAGCAGTTACATATGTTAATCTATAAATTGAAATCACAATTACATGGAATTGGGTAGAGAGATATCACAGCTGCAAAGATTTTGAGGAGAAGGTAAAAAGAATTCTTTCTCCATTTTTTTCCCTCTCAAACTCTAAACTCATTTCCACCATCTGTCGACTCTTCTTTCTTCACTCCGACACCGAAAACCCCTCAAGATCAAAAATCCATGAAACTAGAGATGCATATTTCTGTCGTTTGACACAGTCGGGCCTCAGTTCACGGTCGCCAATCCCCGTCGCCGCCGTTGTCTATGTCTGTGCGGAGGGTGTGCGTGACTGGGAGAGGGAGATTTGAAATTTTGGTGTAGGATTATTGATGAGAAAGAAAGGAGTGTGTTATAATTTTTATCTCATAGGAAATTTCAGAGTTTATTTTGAGAAGGGAATTAAGAAATTTTTGGTTTAGAAGAAAACAAAGAATATTTTCTTTTTCGCTCAGATTGGACCTCTGAATAAGGTTTTTACTTGGGTTTGGCTACTAAATGAAAGTTGTGAGTTTGGTTTTAATTTTAAAAAATTGCAGACCGAACCCAGAATTTTCAATACATGGGGTTCAATTGAAATTTTTGTATTCTAAACTTCCCTTTGAAATTAAAAACCACTGTGATGATCAATGGACCATATTCCTCAAAATATCTTAGTATTTGACAACTTTTTCCCATTAAATACAAGCCTATTCAAATACCCTTTCCATTGTTCAGTAGCAATTCGTTTTTTTTAGGTTATTTTATTTTATTTTCTTATATATATATATATATATATATATATATTAGTATTTGATATTTATAGTTGTATATATTGTAGGACTCGAGGAATTCAAGGATTAAAAGCACTTGCATTAGCATATATTCAAGGAATTTCTGCATTAAGGTGGGGATTTTACTTCTATGCTTCTGTCTTGTCGAGTGCTATGTATTACTTATGTTTTGATCGCATTGTGATATATTATAATGTGACAGTTAGCCTACGGGTTCAAGATATTTCGTGGAGAAATCCACGTTAAACACAAACAAGATTTCGTGGAACAACCCACGTTAAACAGGTCGTGGATCAATCCACGTTAAACAAGTTACCTGTTATTTTTATTTTTTTGTTAACATAAATTAAAATGCTTATTTTATATGTTAATTAAACTAGTCCCCACTGAGTTTATCACTCACCCCATGCTAAATGATTTTTGCAAGATGACGGAGTTGGATTTGTGCCGGAGGCGGATGCTAAACTATTTATAAATTAGAAGTTAATGTTTTATTTTTCAAGATTAGAAAAGGGACTTTGGAGCATGCTTTTCTTTGTATTATTAAAATTGACATTAAGTATATTACTAATGAGTTTAGAAAGCTTTTAATTTTTTTTGTCATATTTAGCGCTTCCGCTCATTTGGAGTTGTAAACTTTAGTCCTATACTACAAAATTTGGGTCGTTACATTTTAATATCAAATAAAGATCATAAAGTTTGTGGTTTTTAGAACCTAATCTAAACAGACCCAACATCTTGTATTTTTGTTTGTTGGAACATAATAGTTTCTTAATTTTTGAAATGATACTTGTGAAGTAAAAACTGATACTTTTAAAGAAAAAAAATGATACTTTTTTTTTTGTTTCTTGGACTATAACAGCATTTTAGTTTTTAAAGTGATACTTTAGAGTAAAGTTCTGATACTTTTACAGGCCACATTTGAAATCCTTGTTGATTTTACTTTCAAATGAAGATCACAAAATTTGTGCTTTAAGATGTTGATATACAAGTAAGCCTCTTGTATTTTTGTTAGTGATACTTTTAAAATAAATATTGATATTTCTAAATAAAAATTGATACTTTTACAGGGCACATTTAAAATCACATTTTAATATCAAACGATGATCACAAAAGATGTGATTTATGAAGTTGATCTACACGTCGGCCTCTTGTATTTTTGTTCCTTGGGATAAAAAGTTTGTTAGTTTTAAAGTGATAATTTTAAAGTAAAGATTAATACTTTTTAAGAAAAAAATGATACTTTTGAAAGATTGCATGTTTTTTGTGATTGACATTTTAAATCCTTGTTGATTTTAATTTCAAATGAAGACCATAAAGATTGTGGTTTAAGAAGCTAATCTATTTAGGCCAGCCTTTTGTATTTTTGTTTATTGGAATACAACAATATCTTAGTTTTAAAGATGATACTTTTGATGTAAAAGTTGATATTTTAAAAAAATAAAATGATACTTCATGTTTTACACTTGAAATCCTGGTTGAAAACTGATACTTTTTTGTTACGAGCAATTATTGTGTGTATCTTTACAATTTCACAGAATTACTAACTTATTAAAAACAACAAAAAACACATCTCTCCCAGAGGTAATTTCTCAACTATTTCACATTATCCATAATCAAAAACTAAAACATGAACCTGGTTCAAAAAAAAAATAAACATGAACAACAATCTGATTAACATTCAGAAAGCACTAATTAATCGAGTGGCAAAAGGAATGAGCTTCTAATTTGGTAGCTATTTAGTTAGATCTTTCGAATGATTATGTTCGGACAGTTGAGGCGGCGGGAGAAAATCTAGCAGAAAATCAGTAGTCGGATAGTGTTGTTTGGCCGCGATTCGGAAGTGTTCGATCCCCACCGTTCTCTTCTTCTCTCTCCAGCGAGACGTGTGCTGATTTTTCAATGAGAAACTGAAGGAAGAGCTTGGTGATGAGAAAAGTAGTGTGTGTGTGTGTGAGAGAGAGAGAGAGGGGGGGATGTTGTATTTTCTTCTGGCTTGGGTTTAGGTTTAGGGTTTTGGGCAGACAGGTTCATGGGCGGGTTTTTGGACTTTAATATGGGTATTTGGGGCTCCGTCTCATGGATCTATATCCATGAGACAGTCTTACAAGAGAGCTATCCATGATATAATTGTGTGTGTTGTCGTCTTCTTTAACCTGTTATCTATTTTTTTGTTTTCTTCAATTTGATGGATTGAGATTTCCCGTTTCACAATCATTTTTCATTTCCTATTTTATTGTATTTGATGAGTGTTACGTGTATGTCATAGTTGTACACGTGTCATTCATCAATACAGAAATATGAAGTGGAATAGGAATATGAAATAGGAGATCTGATCTCGAGATGTTTATACATTTCAAGCCTTTGCATCTTGTTTCACATTACCTTTTCTATTTGGAAACTCGAATTGTGAAAATTTATTTCGCTTTCCTTTATATTTTGTTTGGTACAAGGATTTCAATGACAAAATAGGCGGAAAAAAAGAAAAAAGGGTTGGAGAACCGAAAACATAACATTTGTATTTGTTTGCTGGAGAAAATAGTAGAAAAAAGAAAAAATTAATGTAGTGCAATTAGGAAAAAGAAATCCACAAACTTCATATTGAAAATCTGAGAAAAGTCTATATCGCCTTCTAAGCGCCTCGAGCATATTTATAACATCCCTACTAGGGATGGCAGCGGGATGGATAGACAGGAGTACCCACCCACCCAAATCCTAATGGGATGGGTATGGGTAAGTTCATTCGGGTTTGGGATGGGTATGAGATGCAAAATCAATACTCATTTATAAATGAATAGGGTATGGATTTATCCCCTAGGATACCCTCTACCCGAACCTATTTATACAATGGGGTATGGGTATCGGGTATCCGTGGATGCCCAACCTATAAGCACCCATTTAAATATTTTCATATAATATATATATATATATAATATAACAAAATATTTTTAGAGTAATTAAGGAAAATATTTTTAGCTTAAATAGAGGAATAGTCCAAACATAAATTTCCATTTTGGAAAAAAAAATATGGAATTGTTACTTTCTTTTATATTATCAAGTTTGATTGAACTCGATGTATGATGATATAATTATATGGAATAAATGATGTATTAGTTGATCGATTAAATCTATGTTTCTTTTAATTTAGTTGATGAATAGTCTTATATAATAATTCATTTTTATTGTTGAAGTACCAAGTTAAATATTTAATTATTTATATTTTATTATAAAACAAACGAGTTTTAGGCGGGTATGTGTAGTATGCGAGTATTAGCAAATGAGTTTGGGACGGGTACGGGTGATAGGTGTAATTTTTAATAGGGTTTGAGATGGATACAGGTAGTAATAATATTATAGGGTTCGAGTATTGATACTCTTAAATAGGTGGGTATCCTACCCATTATCATCCCTAATCCCTACTCTCCATTCCTTTCCTCATTGGGCCACAATTTTAAATGAGTCTTATATAGGTTTATATACATGTTTTAATTAAAAACAAATTATAGGCCCCCAAAAAACTAAAAAATACCAAAAGTCTTTTGCTTTCAAAATTGTATTAAGAAAATTAATCTAACTTCTAAATTCAAAATAAATGAAACATGTTTTTCTTTCATATTATATTTCTTCTCAAGAACAAAGTCTTGTTTAAACAAAAATAAAATAGGTATATGGAAGATTTTTTAAAAAAAAATTGTAATAGCTTTGGAATGTTTTCCAAATACATTCATTACTTTTAGAGCTTTGTTAACTATACTAGTTACTTACTGTAGCACCAGCGAAGAGAAGTTTTTAAAAACTAAAATTGATAAAATCACACTTGCGTTCAACTATGTCTCAAGGAAGATTAAATGAGTTGACAATTTTATGTATTGAAAATAATGTGTTGGAAAATCTTAAATTTGATGACCTTATTAATGATTTGCATCTCATAATGCTAGAAGATCTAGATTTTTTCAACGGCTATTTGATACTTTTTCCCGTATATATTTGTAGGTGTTGTACTTGTTGAATATTTTGGATGATGATAAAGAAGGCATCGTTGGAGCTTGAAGTTTTTTATTATATTCTTTTTC
Organism: Rehmannia glutinosa; assembly: GCA_016081115.2. Taxonomy (NCBI): domain Eukaryota; kingdom Viridiplantae; phylum Streptophyta; class Magnoliopsida; order Lamiales; family Orobanchaceae; genus Rehmannia; species Rehmannia glutinosa. The sequence continues at coordinate 26,566,066 of CM071930.1, forward strand.
TTTTTATAGGGGCCCTTTTCTTTCTTAAAGGCCATCAACTCCGCGATATTGTAACTCTCCTTATCTGAAAAGGGAGCAGAAGAAATATCAGAAAAGGGAAGCAGTCGAAATATACAAGTAAAACGGGAAGCAACGTAAAGAATTTAAGTAAGATGGGATACCCAAGAACTCCCTAACATTTAGAAGATTTTTAAACAAGCCTCGAGATCTATAAGCTTCCGCCATCTTCTTCCGGGAAGTAGGAGTACCTAGGGCATCCTTAACCTCTGAAACCCACTCGTGAGGAAGCTCCCAACCATTATCCCTCACATAGAAGAAATCTTCCTTCCGCAGCCCACTAGGAGAATGAAATCCATCAAGAAACTTGCACTGAGGACGTGGGAAGAAGTGGAAGAAGGTGTCACCAACTTCCGGGTGTATAACAAGGAGTGAAATCCGTCTACAGTCGAAATCAAGCCCAGCTGTCGCATAACATGTTGATACCCTCGTATACATGCATAGGCATACGGAATCAACTGACTACCACATGCTCCCACCGACCTAAGGATCAATATGAGGAAAGTATCTGGAGAAATCACAAAGCCAACTGAGAAACTATAAAGGTACACTGTGATGAAGCCCTCGGGTGGATGAGTGAGCTTGTTGCCCGAACCTGGGGCTAACATCACAAATGCCGAAGGGAGCTCAAGCCGCTCACGCAGCCTACAAAGGCAATGGAGGACACTCGACTAGCCAACTCTCCCGGGCCAACCGCTTGACTCCCGGGGAAGAGGCCTATGCTGGTACTTGGTGGGGAGGATCTCTTTGGGACTATATTCTTCGGACTCTGCCTCAGAAGACTCATACTTGAGCTAGAATCCGACTCAAGCTCTACCTCCCCAGCACCATCAAAACACAAATCTGGAGCAAGGGGAGGAATATCAAACTCCGTGGAGAAAAGTGGACATGGAATGACTGAAACGGAAATAGAACGCGCGGTAACACCTTGACCTCCAAGTGAAATGGAAGAAGTATCGGAATCCGGGATATGGCTCGAAACATACAAAAACTCAGGGAAAGACGGAGAATAACGGGAAGAAAAATGGGCAGGGGGCTCGAGACGCCCCGCAGAGGTGCGCCCTCCTCCGCCCGGAAGGACGCCCAGGCGCGCCCTTGTCCACTCCGGGAGACGCCCTGGGGCGCCTCTACGGCTCAAAGTGCTCTCATCTCTCTCTCCGCTCGATGCACTTCACCTCTCCATGGATTCTCACCTCAAGTCTCACACCAACTCTTACCTCACATCTCACTTTTAAGAAATTCCTTAAGTCTTCTACACAACAAAAATTTCAAAGTTGAGAGGTAGAGAAAGGGAATTTACCTTTGGAAGACATGGTCACAAGCTTTCCCTCCAAAGTGTTCTTATGCAAAAAGTGGTCAAAGATTCTCCAAAGACAAGACGAGATATACTCTAAGACAACCAAATACTTCTACATTGGACTAGCTCCTGCACTGCTTCGCCCCTCCGCATCACTGGAGCTGGAGGGGTTTATGTTGGGGACAAAAATGGTATTTAATAAATTAAATATATATTCATTTTATATATATTTATTTAATATTAATTGCCCAATGAGATCTTAATAATTGAACCGACCCAAAAGAATCCGAGTTTGGCCCAATCGACCGTTTTCTCCTACGCAGACTGGTCCATAGGCCGAATCTCCTACACGGCCCATGGGACCCATCTCCCAAGTATAAAAAGGTCCCGCCTATTATCTGTAAGTTAATTAATTCATCATTCTCCTACGCATTATTTTACCGTATTTGTTTACTGTTATTTCTCTCGTTCACCGTGCTGACTTGAGAGTCGGAGGGGCCGGCCTCTCTGGGACAAACCTTTGGGGTCCTCTAATTGCGCATGTGTGCGGGCAAATTCCCATTAAAAGATTTTTCAGCACAAAGAGAAAAAGACGAGAAAACTTTCCCCTCGGAAAGAGAAGTGACATGAAGACTTCCCTTTGTGGAAAATGATTTTGGTTAACCCAATTGAATCATAACTATATCAAGTCAAATGCATTACAACTAGTAGTTGAATAAAATTCAAAAGCAATTAAAAGATTTTGTTGGAACAATAATATTGTAGTAAGTCCAAAATTGAATAATTGATACAAATTCAAAGAAGTAGCGAGACAATTATAAGCCGGTACCGTACCCCGACACCAAATTGACGAAGACAAAGACAGTACACATTCTTCAACTTATCATATATAATCATTTTTGCTATGTCCACACGCTGACACACCCACCAACACACGTGTGAACAGTGCAAGTGGAAATTATTAAAGTATTTGCTACATTTAATCTTGAGAGAATACTTGTTTATCACACAACAAATAACTACACGTTTATCAAGAATTTTTAGTGATTTAAACTTTCTATAATCTTGAACATGAACAAGTGTGGTGTACTTTCAACTCTTCACATGCCCACCGATAAAGAAAGCAAATCATGTAATTAGATTGTCGTTTTTCTTTAAATCAACGAATCATTTGATGTTCCATGATTGTCGTTTTTCTTTAAATCAACGAATCATTTGATGTTTCATTTACGTTTTTTTCATTTAATATATGATATACTAGAATAACAACTGTGTGTTATACGAGATTTATCCAAAGATAAAATTTTAGTATTACAAATTTAAAAGATTTGAATAGCATAGATTTTATCAAACTAATTGTGAGCAAATCTTTTATTTTCTGATTATATTTTATCTTTTAAAATCTTCATTAAATTTGATATCTTTTAATATGTTCATATGATTGCCACTACATAGATAAATGTGAAACTGCCATGTAGACTTAAGAGAATTAGAAGATCCAAAATTAATGAGGTAATGACACGTGTTAACTTTATTTTTTGTTTTAGTATATAGGATGTTGACGCGCGTTTTGGTCAACAAGCAAAATAGATAAGAAATTTGACACGTGGAAATATAAATGTGCGTAATATGCTTTTATTTGTGGCTAATTCTGCCTTTTTTGCATAATGCCGAGTCGAATTATTGGGGTCGGTCTTTCTTACAATCTTGCGTTTACAAGTCTTTTTTTTCTTCTCCTCTGTCTCCCTTTTCCTCTTAAAATGAGGATTTTATACCCCTCGAGTAAGTGGGTTTTCAACAGTCATCTTTGCACTAATCAATCACTAATTAGTAAAATAATTAAAAAAGAACACATGTCCCTCTCTAATCGTGCATGTCAGCCAACTCTTGCCACTTGGTGACTCCTCTCTATAACTTTCTGATATGTGGCAGTTCCTGATACCAATAAAGCACTTAGCATGGGCAAGTATGGGCAAATGGTTATTTTAATGAATCTGTCGCGCATGCGTTTCCCGCCGAAATTTGGGCTCGGGGGTCGGGGCTCAGCGATCATCTTGTGGTTAGGCTCGGTAGCGGCGGCGAGCCTAATTCATGACGTGTCACCGCGCACAAGACCGTTATCGTCACACCGTAGGCCCTCCACTCGGATGTGTGTTAAGCCGATGGCGTGGATTAATTTCTTCCACTCGGCTCGGGCGTCATCAAAGGCCCCAAGTTTAATTCCGAGAGAAGAATTTACAAGTCGGAGTTAAACTTTAATGCTAATGATAAACATTTAATGGGGAAACGGAATTCTCAAAGGTTTTCTTCATTCCCGACATCCGTCGCGTAGTGATTAATGCCTGTAGCGGCGCATTAATTGTGGTGCCATAATAGCGGACACGTGGCATCTTATGGTTGGACCACGCTTGTGCGGGAATTGAAAAGCGTGTCGGTTCTCGGCTCGGCCGGAACGTGACGTTTTTCGACACTTTCGGCGGCTTTTGAGGTTGAAAAGACGCGTCTTTTTCGAATAAACATTTCGTTTATCGAGGGAACTCCATCTATAAATACCCCTTTTTCCCTCCATTATTCACTTTCACATCCATTATCCTTTGAGCTAGGCGATTGAAACCGAAGCGAGAAATTTGGTCGGCTTCCAAAGTTCGAGACTTCAAATTTAGGTACTTTTTCAAATATTCTCCTTTTACCTATAAAATGTCTTCTTTTAAGGATAGTAGGAGTCGTAGTTATAGCGTAGAGGTTGAAATCGAAGATCCCCCTCCGAACCTTCTCGTCTATTTCTCACCAAAGACGGCCATATCTCCGCCTTATATAGTCCGAGCATCATTCGATATCTTCTCCAGATTCTTCTCGAGGTGGAACGTCTTTAGAGCGGACGATACTATTTTTGATCCGCCCCGATGACCGTTTTTAGAGAAGGAATCGCGTGACGGCCCCGGACCGGCACGAGAGAGTTCCGACGAAGGATCCCCGAGTCTTGATCTTAAGCGATGATCGCAAGAAGAAGAGAATATGGACCCCTCGAGCCCCGAGCGTGATAACATGGAGCGGGTAGACGAACCCTCCCGGAGATTCGAGGCGGAGGGCCTCAAGTGCCCATGGGCCACCGTAATGGCGACGGCCGGCAGGAGGAGGCCCTCGCCTTCGTGTCGAGCCTCGGTGGACGCCGAGTGATATAAACGATATCCGTAGCATGCTGATGATCCGGGAGGTTGAAGAGCTCCGGCGGAGGTATCGTATTCCGAGTGGCATCAATTTTTGGGTACCGGATGGCACAGAGGTTCCTCAGTACCCACCAGCGGGTTGCTTGGCCATATTTGTCGCCAGCCTCCAATATGGGTTGCGATTTCCACTGCCGGCTTTCCTCACGCGGTGGTTTTGCAAGTGGGGTATGCATCTGACCCAGGTGCACCCTATTTCTTGGGGTAGGATCATCGGCCTCCTGGTGATGTTCCACCTAGAAAAATATCCTCGCCCCAAATTCAAAGAGATGAACGAGCTCTTTATCGGCAAGCGACTCCTTCATCTCGGTCACCCGTCCGGGTGGTATTACGTCTGCCCCGATCGGTATCTCGAACGGCCTAGTGGAAGGTCTCCCTTCATCGTTGAAGGAGTGGAAAGATAAGTGGCTCTGGGTGAGCGGCGAGTGGCAAGCTCGCGTGGAGGATGGAGCAAGGGAAACTGTCCTTCATCCTCCATCAAATTTTGTTTTTGGTTACAGTAAGTATCTTTTCTCCTTTCTCTGCTTTTGTTGTTTATTGTTTCCTTTTGTTATTGACTTTGCTTCTTTTTTCGTCTTTTTACCTTTATAGAGAATCGGGCATCAAAGGGGCCTATGTCGGCCACCTTTATTCGGGCGTCGAAATCATCCATGCCAGGCATCGAGGACAAAGGATTGAGAGATTGCTCACGAGGCCAACTTGGCCGCAGGCCGGCTTGAGGCCTGCTCGCTGCCGTCGAGGCGGAGGCAGCGGGAGGGGGAAGGCGGGAGAGTGCCTCAGAGAATCCTCCCGGAAATGAAGAAGACGGCCCCACTCTCCGGGGAAGCGGCCGCTCGAACAGAGCGAGCCGCGCCGTCTCTCTCGCGGCGCGATTACGTGGCGAGATCATCTGTGCCCATTGGGCAAACGCAGACTCCAGAGCCGCCGAGTGCGGCTGCCGTTCGAGGTAAACATAGTATTTCCTACATTCTCTTCCTTTCGAAATGTTTTTCGTTTTCTTTTGATCTTTTAACGGTGGTTGCTTTTTGTAGGGCGTGGTTTGGATTTGCGTGCACGCCTTCGCAGTGTGAGGAACACAGCCGCGCGTTGGACTCGGGCAACTGCAGAACAGCCCGCAGATGCGGAGACGGCTCGGAGAGCAGATATCCGGGCCGGCAAACGTCCCGCCGATGGAGTGCCTGGGGCAGTGGAACCTCCCCTTCAAAGGAGAAGAGGAGGGATTGTGCTCGAAGAGCCTGGGCAGACTGAAGGAGTTGGTGAGATGGCGCCGGAGCATCCTGAATAGGCCCCAAAAGGGGGAGGTCCGCGAACTTTCTCGGATGACCTCGGCCGGGAAGGTCACTTCATCCCTCCAAATCGGGTGAGAGACGAATACTGCGAGGGAATGATTGGACTACGCCCTCAATGGTTTGTGGAGTTTGTCCGATGCGCCACGTCGACGGAGGAGCAGTCGAGAGTTTTACCGAAGGCGGGTCGGGCCGCAATGAGTGTCCCAGCTCGTGCCTGGACAAAAGGCATCGAGCAATTCTCGCTCGAGAGGCGCTTTGAGAACAAATTCATATGCCATGGGAATGTCTGGCGGATCATTGGGCTCCTGTGGCATGCAATTGGGGGAACTCGTGAGCTGGAGAAAAAATATGCCGATCTGGAAAGATGGCATGGCGACCTGCATGAGGCCTATGCTACCCTTCAAGGGGTACAAGAATCGTTAAAGACCCAGGCAGATGAAGCTACAGCTCGGGCCAACTCTGAGAAAGAAACTGCTGTGAAGGCTGAGGCAGAGCGAGATCAGGCCCGCAGGGCTGAAGAGGAGCTTAGGACTAAGGTTGTCGAGCTGGAACATGCTGCCATTGCCCGGGCTGAGGAAATGGAGAGTCGTCTAGCCGATGTGCGCAGAGAGGCCGAAGAGGCTACTCATCGGCAAGTTGAGGAAGTTCGTACACAAGCTGTTGAAGCTTATAAGGACTCGAGGAGTATGCATTTATGTTAACTGCGACCACGCGACCAGGCTCAAAGAAATTCTTGATTTGGTTAAGGCCGGGCGATCGTTGCTCGGCCTTGAAGAAGATTTGGCCCTTTTGGAGGCTGATCTCGATGCTCACCGTCCGAACTTTGCCGAGGCCCCCAATGTTCGAGGGCTCACCTCCTCCCGGGGCCGCAGAGAAGAAGTTGCCTCGGTCTTTGTTGAAATTCTGCCTCCGCCTTAGTCTTGGTGCTGTTTGCCCCTTTTTCATTCATAAACTTTCTTGTGATTTCGTAGGTAGATTACTTGGTCTCGTGCCTTGGGATGTAATGGGCTTCCCCCCCGTGTAAATAATTTTGAAGTAGAAATGAACTTTTCTTTCTCTCACCTGCGTATGTGTTTTAAGCTTTTTGTATATGCTTGGCTCTTCTCCTTTTTGTAAGATCGTTTCCTGTCTTCTTTTTCCTTCTATACTCCCAAGTATGGGGCTCGGTTCCCAGTCCTCCTGAATAAGGGAATTTACCCGCTTTAACTGACTCTCGTACTCGGTATATGAACCTGATCTCTATTTTGTATTTTGTACCTGATGTCTAAACCAAGTCTTCATTTTGTGCTCGGCGTGTACATCGAGTCTTTGTTTTATGCTTGGTGTGTAACCAAGTCTTTGTTTTGTGCTTGGTGTGTACATCGAGTCTTTGTTTTGTGCTTGGTGCATAACCAAGTCTTTGTTTTGTGCTTGGTGCGTAACCAAGTCTTTGTTTTGTGCTTGGTGCGTAACCAAGTCTTTGTTTTGTGCTCGGTGCATAACCAAGTCTTTGTTTTGTGCTCGGTGCGTAACCAAGTCTTTGTTTTGTGCTTGGTGCGTAACCAAGTCTTTGTTTTGTGCTCGATGCGTAACCAAGTCTTTGTTTTGTGCTCGGTGTGTACATCGAGTCTTTGTTTTGTGCTTGGTGCGTAACCAAGTCTTTGTTTTGTGCTCGGTGCGTAACCAAGTCTTTGTTTTGCGCTTGGTGCGTAACCAAGTCTTTGTTTTGTGCTCGGTGCATAACCAAGTCTTTGTTTTGTGCTCGGTGTGTACATCGAGTCTTTGTTTTGTGCTTGGTGCGTAACCAAGTCTTTGTTTTTAAGGATAGACCCGCCTTGTGGGCGAGTTGCCCTTTATCAGCGTGTAAGGGACACACCTGAGACGACTTGTCGGCATTCAGCTTCAGCTGAGGCGATTTTTGCTGTCCTCGGCATGTAGCCGAGGTGAGTAAAAATTTTCGTCTCCCTTTAGAGAGCTCACAGAATATCAGATGAAAGGATAATTCCCTGGAATCCTATGTGGAACACAACCGAGATCTTTATTGATAGTACCTTTTCAGGTATGCTAAATTCCATGGATGCATAAATTTTTCTCCACTCAAATATTCTAGCTCGTACGCCCCACCAGATAAGACATTGCTGACCCGAAATGGGCCCTCCCAGGTTGGCTTCAATGGACTGGGTTCAACACCCGTTATCTTTTTCAACACAAGATCACCGACCTGAAATCTCCTTTCCTTTACTTTTGAATTGTAGTACCTCTCACTCCTTTGTTTATACACGACGTTTTTCATCTCGACATCAGACCTTTTTCTTCGAGCGATCTAGCTCGTTTCGTAGAGGGACCTCATTGTCGTCTTGAGAAAAATTTGCAATTACTCAAGGTAGGGGCTCCAATCTCAACAGAATCACCGCCTCGGTTCCATAAGCCAAAGAAAAGGTGTTTCTCCGGTGGCCGCTCGATGCGTGGTTCGTATGACCATAGTACACCGGGTAATTCCTCCGCCAATTACCTTTAGACTCCCAATCTCGCCTTCAAGGTATACTTGAGTATTTTATTAACGGCCTCAACTTGTCCATTCGATTGGGGATGGTATGGAGTCAAGAAGTGTTTTTAATGTGGAAACCTTCACAAAAATTTCAAACCTCTCGTTATCGAATTGTTTCCGTTATCCTGAACAATCGAATGCGGTATCCGAATCTACGGATAATGGACTTCCATACAAAACTCACAATCTTTTCCTCATCTATTTTCGCCAGAGTCGCCGGCCCATTTTGTGAAATAATCCACCGCCACAATGGCATATTTGACGCCCCCTTTGCCAGTGGGGAGTGGTCCGATAAGGTCCATTCCCCATTTGGCAAACAGCCATGGGCTAAATACGGAGGTAAGTTGCTCAGGATGATATCTGACCTGCGGCGCGAATCTTTGGCACCTCTCGCATCTCTTAACGAGATCGGTTGCATCCTTTCTTAGGGATGGCCAGTAATATCCTTGCCGTATTAATTTATAGGCTAATGTCTGGCCCCCGGCATGGTTTCCGCATATTCCCTCGTGAACCTCTCGAAGTGCATAATCTGCATCTGTCTCGGAAAGGCACCGCAGGAGTGGGACGGAATATCCTCGTTTGTATAGGACGCCGTCTACTAGTGTAAATCGAGCCGCTTGAGTTCGTAGTGTTCTGGCTTCAGCTTTGTTTTCAGGTTGAACTCCTTTTTCTAAATAATGAATGATTGGGGTCATCCAGTCCCGCTTTCGGTGGTTTTGATTGCATATATCTTCTTTGCGCCAAGTGACGGGCAGGCGAGACATGTGTGACAGATGACATCCGCGATGGCATCCGTCCCCCTGGTGAACCGAGCCGAGCTAAGGCATCTGCCTGCATATTCTCGGCTCGGGGCACATGTAAGACTTTTGTCTTAAAGTGTAGCAATTTCTTCTTGACCAAGTCCAAGTATTGTGCGATTTTTTGCTCTTTCGCTTCATACTCACCGTTGATTTGATGAATGACCAGTTGAGAATCACTGTGTACCAACAGTTGTTTTAGGCCCATAGAAGATGCCATATTTAGGCCTGCGAGTGTAGTGCCTCGTATTCGGCCGTTGTTCGTTGCGGGGAACTAAAATCGCACGGCCGAGCGATAGCATTTCGATTTGGATCGATTATCACGATTCCGCCGCTCGGCCTTGTGGTGGAGGAGCCGTCAACGAACAATTTCCATTCTTGGTCTTCCATAACTTCCAATCGTATGGAAGGTGTGAATTCGACCACAAAGTCGGCTAAAGCCTCGACCTTTTATTCTTGTCGTGGTTCATATAGAATATCAAACCGACCGAGCTCGACGCCCACTTGATCATCCGACGTAAGTATCGGGTCGGTGTAGTACCTGCTGGGGGTAGTTCGTCAAGACTATAATCTTGTGCTCGAAAAATATGGACGGAGTTTCCGCGCCCAGATGATTAATGAATAAGCCAACTTTTCCATTGGCGGATATCGGGCTCGGCGTCATGTAACGCTTGGCTGTGTAATAGACCGGGTGTTGAATAGAACCATCTAGCCTGATTAACACCGAGCGATGGCGTATTCGGATACCGCCAGTACAAATACAAGTTCTCCCCTTGGGTAGGTTTTTGCAATATAGGAATTGAAGAGAGGTCTTTGTTTGAGGGATTCAAAGGCACTGTGCTTGCTCGTCCACTCAAAATTTATGTTCTTTTTTATAATTTCGAAGAAAGGTTTACACTTGTCTGTGGATCGCGAAACCAATCGGTTAAGGGCAGCCAATCGGCCTGTTAAGCTTTGTACCCTTTTTACAGAGTTCGGGGGTTCTAGATCGATGATGGCTTTTATTTTGTCCAGGTTAGCTTGATTCCCCTTTGGCTGACCATATACCCCAAAATTTACCCGAGCCGACCCCAAACGTACACTTTCTCGGGTTTAACATCATCTTGTACTCTCTCAAAACAAAAACATTTTATTAAGATCGTTTAGATGATCAGATATATACAGTGATTTCATCAACATGTCATCTACATAGACTTCCATAGTACGGCCTATCATTTTCTCAAACATCTTATTTACTAACCTTTGGTAGGTCACACCAGCGTTCTTCAACCCGAAGGGCATCATCCTCTAATAAAAATTCCACGAAAGCGAGAAGAATGATGTATTTTCTTCGTCATCTGGGTGCATTCGTATTTGGTTGTAACCCGAGTATGCATCCATGAAGCTCATCAGCTCGTGTCCCGTCGTGGCATCTACCATATAGTCAATGTTTGGTAATGGATAACTGTCCTTAGGGCATGCCTTATTCAGGTCGGTGAAATCCACGCAGAGGCGCCACTGGCCATTGCTTTTCTTTACCAAAACAGGATTGGCAACCCATCGGGGATAGAGAGCTTCCCGATAAATTGATTATCTAGCAACTTGTTAACCTTGGCCTCGAGTGCTGCTTGTTTGTCAGGGCCGAGTTTGCGCCTTTTTTGGATAACTGGCCGGAACGTTAGATCAATATTAAGGCGGTGGCATGCATGCTTAGGGTCAATTCCGGGCATGTCTGCATGAGTCCATGCGAAGACGTCAAGATTATTTCCCAAAAACTCAATCAGCTCGGTTCGATATGGTTCTGGGAGGTCATGACCAATACGTAATTGTCGCCCCTCGCTTGGCCTTCCGACATTGATTTTATCGACATGTTCTACTGGTTCCGCCCGTTTTCTTTTCTTACTCTGCCTCTCTTTGATCTGCAGGGGCAATTCATCTTCAGTGGCCGGCTCGTTCTTGGTTGCCGGCTCGCCTTCTTCCATCATTGGTTCCTTCCCGTGTCGGCGACCGGATTATCCTCCTGAACAATCACCACTTTCCGCTCGGGCTCCTCTTTCGGCTGGGGATCGCCTTGCGTGGTCCCACTGGTTTCTCCTCGTTCCATCACGTTAATCTCCACCGGTCGAGTTTGAGAGAGCATTCTCGTGACTCCCTTTGATTCCCCTTATGTATGGCCTCGCCATCAGATGTTGGGAATTTTATACAAAAATGATATATTGAAACGGCTGCTTTTATATGATAAAGCAATGGCCTCCCAATGATAGCATTGTACTCCGAATCGACGTTGATTATTTTAAATGTTGTCATGACGGTCCGTTTATGCAACCCCTGTCTCATTTGGATAGGCAAGTCAACTTCTCCGAGTGGGACTATTCTTCCTCCTCCAAACCCCAGAATGCTGTCGTTGCATGGACGGATATAGCTATCGTCCACGTTCAATCTTCGAAAGGCTCGGACGTAAATGACCGATGAGTAGCTGCCAGAATCGATTAAAATTCTATGAACTGGAATACCCAAAATCGGTGCAGTGATGACCAGGGGGTCAGAATGAGGGTGGACCACCTGGTCGGCATCCACATCCGAGAACACAAAACGGTCGGTGGGTTGGCCTTCTTTGATTTCCGCCACCCGAACTTGCTTTTCTGCGTGGGTGGCCTGTCTGACATCAGCCTTTCTTTTCCTGCTGGATCGGCTATCTTCGGCTGTGTTAGTGTTGATTCGATTTACACTCGACATCATGAGGATCTCCCTACCCTGGTTCTCGGCCGGTGGTGGCGGCATGAGAGCTGGATTAGTTATGCGCTTTGGGTTAACACCTTGAGGCAGTGCCGGTGGGGGCGGTAGTTCATGAACGTATCTTTTGAGATTGCCTTGCCGAATAATACGTATAATTTCTCTGATTAGATCCCGACACTCATCGGTATCGTGACCTATTGATTTATGATAGGCACAATATCGACGTGAATCTAATTTTTGTCGGCTCGACCTTCAAAGGCCGAGCCGGAGGTAACAAATTCAGGCCCTGTACTTCATTCCATATGGCTGATGGAGTGTGGGTCAAAGTACTCCTCAATGCGGCAACTTCGGCTCGCGCTTCCTGGCGAGCCCTAAATCCGGTGGTCGGGTTTTCCGAGAATGGTCTAAATCCCGACCCCGGCCCAACTGCTGATTCCTTCCTTCCGTCCTTTCTCATGCCTCCTGGCCGGTGCTCGGGGCGGTTACTTACCATGGCTTCTTCCGCGCAAATATGGCGTTCCGCGCGGACCAGAAATTCTTGGTACGAGGTCGCCCCCGATTCATGGATGGAGTAGTTAAACCAAGTTTTGGGGGCAAGGCCAGCCATGGCTGCGATTAAAATGGCGTCATCCGACACCGGTTCCATCTCTTGAACTTGCTTATTGAACCGAGAGATATAGCTTTTCAGGGGCTCGTCCTTCCCTTGTTTGATGTTCACGAGGGAATCCTTAGGTGCGGCTCGGACTTTGGACGTTAAGAAATGCGTCGTAAAGGCGGAGGCCAGATCCTCCCATGCCCGAATGGACCCCTGTGGTAGGGTCCTAAACCAACGGTGGGCTCGGTCGCCCAGAGTCAGTGAGAAGGCCCTGCAGAGGATGGCATCACTAGGACTGTACAGTTTCATCCATGCTAAGTACTTGTGGACGTGAGTGGTCGGGTCGGTTTCCCCATTGTAGAGACCGACCTGGGGGATTTTCAACTTTGGCGGTAATGGGGTCGCCAGGATTCCAGGGGAAAATGGCGATATAACAGCTGGTTGGTTCATTGCTTGGGGCGGCCTCCGAGACTGTTCACCTTCTAGACCGCCTTCCAATTCATTCAAACGATGGCGAAGGCAGTGTATAACATCCCGTTCCTGCCATAGGCTAGGGCCTTGGGTCTGATGGACCCTAAGTGGCTCCCGCTCATCCGGAACCGGAGTCGGGAACTTATCGATCGAGCTGGGTGAAAAAGATCAACTCCCAGTCGCCCGGCAAACACCGAGTGGGCATGGCGATGTCGTGTTGGCTCCGGTAGTGACTCCGCTACACGACTTTGCTCCTCCTCATCTTCTCGCGGCCGCCTTCTATCACGACGGACACGCTGTTCATTACCTGAACTGGCTTCTTGGGCTTCATTATGAGGAAGCCCGGGGACATGAGGATTGATATTAATATTTAGTTGTGGATTAAGTGGGTTAGTATTTACAAGGAGTGGAGGAGGTGCTTGAGAGTTTGTGGTAGCAAGAGTTTGAGATATGAGTTGGTTCATTTGCTGTACAAAAGTTGGGTTAGTGATTAGCTGAGCGAAAGGAAATAAAGTGGTGCTCCCTGCTTCGTACATGCGGGCATATCTTTGACCATTAGTGGTCCGCGCTTTGGTTGTTCAAGTGTTGCTCTTCAGTTAATCGAGCATTTCTCGACTGTTGACTCATTTTGTCTTATTACGAAAAGGATGAACGTTGAACTTTACCTGGTTTTCACCTAACTTGCTTTTGCCTGGAACTCTGACTGGACCAATACGGGCCCTCCTTCTAGCGCCAATTTGTTGACGCGCGTTTTGGTCAACAAGCAAAATAGATAAGAAATTTGACACGTGGAAATATAAATGTGCGTAATATGCGTTTATTTATGGCTAATTCTGCCTTTTTTGCATAATGCCGAGCCGAATTATTGGGGCCGGTCTTTCTTACAATCTTGCGTTTACAAATATTTTTTTTTCTTCTCCTCTGTCTCCCTTTTTCTCTTAAAATGAGGATTTTTATACCCTCGAGTAAGTGGGTTTTCAACAGTCATCTTTGCACTAATCAATCACTAATTAGTAAAATAATTAAAAAATGACACATGTCCCTCTCTAATCGTGCATGTCAGCCAACTCTTGCCACTTGGTGACTCCTCTGTTAGGAATTTTATTGTTTAGATTTTGATGAATGCCATGGAAAACTTAGAATAGAAAGTTGGCACCCCAATTTTTGTTGTAAAATGCATTGTAACAATTAGAGCTGGCCAAGCTGAGTCAAGTCAGCTACGCCCTAACATGCAAGAAGACAATCAAGATTGGAAGGAAGGAAGACTCTGTGAGAGACAAAATGAGTATGGCAAAGAAGAAGAGTAGACGGAACTCTCTTCAAGAAGCGGTAAGATGCGGTGAGTGGGAGTATCGAAAGTCAACTCAAGAAAAGCCAAGTCTCAAGTTGAAGTGACAAGAGTCATCCAATGATTGGAAGTGACTCTAAGTCACCTGGGAAAGCAAGGAAATGCAATCAAGTCGAGATAATCGCAAAAGAACCGTTGTGCGTAAATCAAGAGATTTACTTAAACAAGTAATACCTCCATACCACCTTTCTCGAGTGCTCACCCCGAAAGCGTGCAAAAGGAATGAACCAATGGGAAGCACTACACCGTGTCGAACTCGAAAAGGTGAAAGAACAATTCATACGAGGATTTGGCAATTCCAAGGATCGCAACAAGACAAGCCAACGATCGCAAGTGACTTTCAAAAATAAGCCTATCTCTTCAACGGGCAAATTTTTGAAAGTTCACTATAAAAGGCCGAGGAGTTTGTTTGAGAAGAACAATGACACACAAGAGAAAAATCAACTAAAAACGTTCAAGCAATTATCGGAAAAATCTAAAACATTCTCCATCCTCAAGCCTACACTACGAAGAACATCAATCCAACACTCACCGTGAAGGAAAGATAACTTCAATCGGTTGAAGAGGAAAATATCGAAAACAAGGGGTCTACATTCCACGAAGGATTGTAGGAAGGTTCAAGGTTGAACCAAGTCTTAAGCTTTTGGAGGGCTTCGTGATCAAATCCAAAGAGCTTGAGCAAGTGAGTCAGTAGTAGCAAGGCGCAAATTGCCTGCCTGTGAAAGAAGCCGAGTCGTCGAGAAGCCACCGAGTGATCAAGGCGTCTCGGGACCGAGTCCCAAAGGATCAAGTCGGCCGTGTGATCAAGACTTGTATCCGGACTGTTACCACTTTGTAAACTAATCATTACCTAGTGGATTCCTCCAGGAGTTGGAGAAGAGAGGAGTAGAAGAATTACCCCATCTTCGAACCTCTATAAAAATTTCATTGTGTCATTTACATTTCAAAGATTTTAATTCTTGCATTTTTAACTCGCTTATATCTCGATAAATTTGCTATCCACTTAATAACTTATAAGTACTAAACCAAGCACTAAATTCTTGCTTAATCAAACTTAAGGGTGTTAAGTCTTCCAATAAAACAAAACCACAATCGAGTTAATTTAGAGCCAACAATGAGTTACTTCATCAACTCGGTTGAGTCTCTGAGAGATTAACTCTCTTGAGTGACTAAATTGATTGTCCATCAAGGACACACAAATGTGTAGTATCAACTCTAAATATTTAAAAGGACTAAATCGAAAATTTGGTAAGGTTTATTCAACCCCCTTCTAAACCTTACACTTACACCCCTTGGGACCTACAAGTGGTATCGGAGCGGTTGGTTCATTGAACCCTCCGCACCGGTTCTTGAACTAGATCTCCAAACTTTTCAAAGTTTGCTTTAGTACTTAAACTCTCGAAACAATTTTTATCATTAAAAGTTATTATCATGGAAGCAAATTTGGCACGCATCCCTATGTTCACTATTGAAGAATTTGATGATTGGAAAATTCGTATGCGAGGCTCATCTATCAAAGATTACATGATGAGATGTGGATAGTGATAGAAGATGGGCCTCTGCAAATCTTAAAGGTGAACACAAATTTGTCAAAGAGTTGCAAGAAGGAGAAGAAGATGTTGCTCCCGGACGCCATGGTTGAAAAACCAAGGATCGAGTGGACAAATGATGACAAAAAAGATACAACCTGGACAATGTAGCCAAGGACATCCTTTACAAAACCCTGGACAAAGCCATGTTCAATAAAGTCAAATCATGCAAAACGGCTAAAGAAATGCGGGACAAGTGACATTGATTTGTGAAGGCTCGAGCAAATCAAAGAAAACAAATTGTCGGTGGGCGGTGTCAAATTTGAGAACTTCAAAATGATCTCGGAGAAAACCTGGATCAACTGGATGCTCGGTTCACGTAAAATCACAAATGAGCTATCTCGCACTTGGAAAGGAATATACACGAAGAAATGTGTATGAAGATCCTAAAAAGTCTTCCAACCGAATGGGAAATGAAGGTCATGGCACTCGAGACATTCTATGGACCTATCAAAGACATCCAACCATGAGTTATTCTCGGACCTCAAAGCCTACGAGTTTGATCTCGAGAAGAAAAGACCAAGAAGAGACAAATTTGTACCCAAAACAAATTTTTCTAATTGTCAAAGATGGGAAGAGAGCGAGGTCAAAGAAGTCATTGACCCGGAAGAAATAGCCCGATGGTTAAGAGGTTCAACAAGTTCTTCAATAAGAACTACAAGAGAGGAAATGGTGAATCTTCCGAGAAGACACTCGGCTCCCTCCCAAATCAAGGAAGACAAGCCAACCAAGAGAACAGATCATCAAAAAGTTGAGTATCAAAGGGTGACAATCCACGAATGGAAAGAGCGATCAAAAGGTTGAATATCTATCTTTGAATCAGACAACCAGTCACTATGCCATTGATCGTCCATATCCTGTAGTCAACAAATACAGGATGAAGAAGAAAGAAAAAGGTCTTCGAGAGAAAGAAGACAAGAAAAGAAAAAGGCAATGATGGCTGCAGAGATCACCGAGACAAACCAAGTCAAGAGAGACAAATGATTGAGAGCAAAGAAGCGACTACTCAAGTGACTCGAAGAAGAAGCCCGATCCGCTTGATGGCCAAGGAACAAGATCAACTTGACCAAGAAGATGAGGTACACTCTAACTCATCAAACTCGTAGACACTAGTGATAGTGATCGTGACACACACACTTCATCACCCACTGATCTTTATGATTCATTAGGCAAAATGATGAAAGATTTTGAACACATTAAATCCTCACACACACTATTGAATGAGGAAAACAACTACTCAAAAGTCAAAACTCAAAGTCCGACTAAGGAGCCGAGTACTCTAAGTCAAATAGCCGATGAGAATGAAAGTCTAAAGGCCGAAAATGCTAAATTAATAGCGAGAAATTGTTGCTATAGAAAAGAGAGAGAATGACCTCAAGAATGTTATTGCCTCATTCACTAAGGCATCTAAATCATTGGATGATCTTATTATGAGTCAAAGAGAATGTGGAGACAAGACAGCTTAGGATTTAATTCCTCTGTGCTATGTCAAACCTCAAAAGTAAATTTGGAAAAAGGATCTTCAAGCCATGAAGAGTCCGAAAAATCCAAAACTATAAATGTTGCACACACATTCACTCCAAAGCACAATAACAAGCAAACTGGCCTTGGTTATAAGGGAAAAGGAAAATGACCATTGAGTGCGCTTACAAAGGACAAATGAGAAGAGATTCACCGAGTCCTCAAAGAAACTCCAAACAAAAATACTCTGTAAAGAAGAAGCGAGCTACCAAAACCCCAAAATCCATAAAAGAAATACATATGATGGGAATGGTAGAAAGTATCCAAGCCAAGCCGATTGGAATAATGTGAACCTTCAAAGATGACTTATGGAATATAAGCCCAAATGGCAAAGGCCTAGAACTCAAAGAAAGGCCATTCCAAAAGTATAAGAGCTTTCATCAAAGACACATATGCACCTAGGCACTACACTCAAAGACACCACAATTACTCAAGAAAGGCAATTGCTAAAACACATATGCAGGCATACGACAAAAGAGAGACAGTTGTATGAACCTAGAATCCCAAGCAATTTGCCAGGATTAATTATGATTATGGCACCGATAGATGGCAACCCCTTAGAGTCAAATCATTTGGCTATAGGTTGGTTGGATCATCTTACAATTCTAACCCCTCGGGACCCGGACACAAGTATGGGTACCTAAAACTTAATTTCCTTGATTACGGGTTCAAGGAAGTGAGTGCCAAGGAACCTGGTACATGGATAGTGGTTGTTCCGGACATATGACAGGAATAAGAAAAATCTATCAAAATTCAAGGAAGTTAAAGGAGCAAAAGTCATATTTAGAGGAAATGAAGCTCCTGGTGAAATAAGAGGCATTGGATCCATCAAGAGGAATGGATTAGAAATCACGATGTTGCATATGTTGAAGGACTCAACTTCAACTTATCGAGCATCACCAACTCGTGACAAGGGCTACAATGTTGGATTCAACATGGGTGTATGCCAAATCAAAGATATTGAATCAAATGAAGTTGTCTTTGCAAGGATGTAGACAAAGAATATGTATGTCGTGAATTGGTCAACGCAACACCCAAGACTGCTTTACTAGCAAAAAGAGCACAAATTGAATCAAGTTGGGTGGCACAAAAAAGTCGAGTCACTTGAATTTCAAAACGATCAACAAACTTGCCGTAAATCTTGTGGAAGGACTTCCGGACTCGAGATACAAAAAGGAGAGTATATGTGATGCATGTCGAAAAGGAAAACAAATCAAGTCATCATTCAAAGAAAAGACGTGCCCATCCTCAACAAGAATATTGCATCTGCTTCATATGGATCTATTTGGCCCAAAGTGGAACCAAACCAAAGATAAGTGGAAATAAATACACCTTTGTGGTAGTAGATGACTACTCAAGATATACATGGACAATATTCATGTGTAAGAAGAAATAAACTCTACAAAAACTACCACAAATGATGACGAGGATTCAAAACGAGAAGAGTCAAACCATTATCAAAATAAGATCGATTGGAGGAACCGAGTTTGTCAATGGAATAATAACTCGATGATTGTATTGAGAATGGTATTGGTCATGAACTATCGCAGCAAGGACTCCACAAACAGAGAATGGAGTTGCGAGAAAGAAGGAATAGAACCCTCAAAGAAGAAGCGAAGGACCATGTTAGTCAAGCGAGTTACCAAAAAGATTTTGGGTCAAGCAATCAACACAACTTGCTACACTCAAAACAGATGTATGATAAATAGACAAATGACAAAGACTCCCTATGAGATCCGGATCGAAGAAAACCAAATGTTGCATATTTCGAATATTTGGATGCAAATGCTTCATCCACAACAATGGCAAAGACAATCTAAAGGCTTTTGATGCTAAAGTCGATGAAGGTATCTTCTTAGGATACTCACCAAAGCAAAGCCTCTGAGAATACTCAACAAAAGGACTATGGTTGCGAGAAGAATCCATTCATGTGGTATTTGATGAGACAAATATAAATGGAGAAGACATTGAAGAGTTAGGCCGATAAGTTTGAATCATCCAACCATACGAAGAGTCCCTATGTTGAAGTCAAGTTGGAATTATCAATTCGAAAGAAGATGAGATAGTCAATCTCAAAAATAGTGGAAAATTTGCGGCTAAGTGATTACGAGAGAGTCGACCACGAACAACACGGCTCCAAGACGATCGAACCCCTAACTTACTCCAACTGATGTAAGATGGCCGAGAGACCATCCACGAGAACTTGTCATTGGAAATATAAGAGAAGGTGTCAAAACAAGATCCAAACTCAACAAGAAGCCATGTTCACATGCTTCATCTCGCAAATAGAGCCCAAAGATGTGTCACAAGCATTGGAAGACACACATTGGATTCAAGCTATGCAAGAAGAGTCAATCGGTTTGAGAGAAATAAAGTATGGGAATTAATGCAAAGACCCATACATCAAAATGTTATTGGAACCAAATGGGTGTTCGAAATAAGATGAACGAGGAAGGTTACGTGGTAAGAAACAAAGCAAGACTAGTAGCCAAAGGATATTGCCAAGAAGAAGGGATAGATTTTGATGAAACATTTGCCCTCGTAGCAAGATTGGAAGCTATAAGGATGTTTCATGCCTATGCGACTCACAAGAATTTCATTGTATATCGAGATGGATGTAAAAAGTGCATTCTGAATGGTCTATTGGAAGAAGAAGTGTATGTTGAACAACCTCCGGATTTGAGCGGAAGACTCTTGGAGATAAGGTATACAAACTCAAGAAAGCCTGTATGGATTGAAACAGGCACCCAGAGCATGGTATGATACCTTGTCACAATTCTTAATCGAAAATGGATTCACAAAAGGAAAAGTAGATAGAACACTTTTCGAATTCAAGACAAGAAGAGTATTCTACTTGTTCAAATATATGTTGATGACATCATCTTTGGATCCACAAACAAAGAGTCGTGTGTGAAAAGTTTTCAAACCTCATGCAAAGTAAATTTGAAATGAGCATGATGGGAGAGCGACATTCTTCCTTGGACTTCAAGTGAAACAAAGGATGGAACCTTCATAAGTCGGACAAAATACACCAGAGATTTAATGAAAAAATTTGGTATGGAAGAGAAGTCTTCGTGAAAATACCAATGAATACATCGATCAAAATGGACATGGATGCGGATGGCAAGCCTCAGAGATCAAACAAGATCTGAGCACTTATTGGATCATTGCTCTATCTCACAAAGAAGCGTGCCGGACATCACCTTTGTTGTAGGTGTATGTGCAAGATTTCAATCTGCTCCAAAAGAGAGCCATATGACAAAGAAAGAGAATATTGAGATACTTAAAAGGAAGCCAAGAAGTAGGCCTATGGTATCCAAAGGAAGGTGGATTCAAGCTAATTGGCTATTCGATTCGACTATCTTTGGATGCGAGTGGACAGAAGAGCACTTCGTGCACATGTCAAATGCTAGAAACAAGCCGATTTCCTGGTTTAGCAAGAAGCAAAACTCAATAGCCACCTCTACAAAATGAGGCGGAATACATAGCTACGGGCAAACATTGTGCCCAAGTCCTATGGATGAGACAAAGAAGAGAGACTATGAAGTTGAGGAAAAAGAAATTCCAATCATGTGTGATAACACAAGTGCAATTGCCATCACTCAAAATCTGTGTTGCACTCAAGAACAAAGCATATTGATGTCGATATCACTTCATAAGAGATCATGTTGAAAAGAAGGACATCATCCTGGAATATATCTCAACCGATAAACAACTAGCCGACATCTTCACAAAACCATTATGCGAATCAAGATTTGAAGAACTCAAGCATGAGTTGGGTTAATTGAGCCGACACTTTCACTAAAACTCAAAGAAAAGAAATGGAACACAAAAAGTGAAAAAGAGTTGAATACACAAATCACCAAGAATCACCAGATCGGAAAAAACAAACTACAACGAGTCACCGATAGTTGAGTCACTAAGAGAATCGTGAGAAGTAGAGTTAAATCGGCTAAGGGATAAGTTTGAATAACTTATGAACAAAGTGACAAAAACGCAATCGTTTGACTAAGCGGGAATGTTTTAAGGAATACGTCAAAGATAATGATGATGTGTACAGACATAAAGCTGCACACCAAGCTTATGATTGGATATAAATGTTGTCGCATTAAATACGAGACATTAAATGCTAAATAGGCGTGCAAAATCCAAGCCGTTGATTTCGATCACATTTCAAAAACCACCCGCACGTCCTTTCATAAACCATATTTAAACCATTTTCGTCCGTTTCTCTCTCACACTTCTAAAATTGTTCATCTCTTTCTCTCAAAAGCAAAGGCAAAAATACTCTCGAAGCCCTATCTATCTCAAAGTCAATCTCTGAGTTTTTCCTTGATATAATCCTGAAAAATGGCACCAACTTATGACTTTACCAAGTTAGGAAAGCAAATCCACACCGGCTCTACGGTGGATTTTGACGGAATGGTGAAACAGGGGTCCAACGACACCCTAGTGAAGAAAATCGCTGAGAAGTTGGAAACGTCCGGACTGAAACCGTTTTTGACGTTAGAATATCCAATGACCTATGTGGAGGAGGTCGCACAATTCTACGTGAATGCTGAGATTCACGATGAAGGAATCAAGTCATCTGCTCACTTTCAAAGCGGTGACTATCTCGCGAAGGATTTGGTGAACATTGCTCACTACCAGCAGGAAGGAGCATCCGAGATTAAAGAAGCTGATGTAAACTTGGCGACGCTGGGAAAAATAGCCAAGTCCGACTATCTTTGATAAAATAATATACACAACAAACAAACTGGCAAGGAGGATTATCAAGTCATGTTGGACATAGTTGCCAAATGTATCGACATCAAGTTTGGCGACTTTGACCAATCACAAAGGCAAAGCTGATTGTAATGGCCGCAATCATCGAAGAAAAGAAGATAAATCGGGATGAGTTTGTCTCACAAAGCAGACTCTGCTTAACGTGGGAACAAATCCTTCAAGGAAGATGGCACATTTGGAGGATCCCTCGGGATATGGCCTAGTGATTGGCCTGGTGATGGAGGTGAAAAGAGTCCCTCTTATACATGGGAAGGCATTCCATGTTAACAAGAGGATGTTCGAGCAAACCTCTCTCGCGCGCACGAAGAGAGCCTACGCCAAGAGAGTCGACACCGATGGGGGGAATCACCGACCACAAGATACTGATTGTTTCCTCTCCACCCAAGAAGAAAGTTGCCCCTGCAATGCTAAGAAGAAGATTTGCCCCTGCGAAAGAAAACAAACATGCTCCCCGCCCCAGCGAGAGTCACCGCCCCAAAGAAGCCGTGTCTCCCCCGCCAGCAGCGAGCCGTCGAGAAGGACTCACAAATACCTTCTCCGATCGTCAAAAAGAGGAGAACCCGACAAGCCAAGACGGCCACTCCTCGAAACAAACACCAAGACCCCCCGCGCACAAGACTCGAGGCCACCATCTCTCGAACTGAAATTCCCCGGTACAAACCAGAGACGAAGAAGAATCATCAAGCACTCGTAGCTTGAGAAACCGGGCCGAGTCACCACTCACCGAGCAGATATCGAGATCTTTGGAGAAGTAGAGTCTCCGGATGTAGTTGATGAAACAAAAAGTCTCTGTGAAAAGCGTCAGCAGAGGCAACCTCAAGACACATTGTAGTTCACACAAAAAACACAAGAAAAAACGCCAGGAAGATAGTGATGTAATGATACTATCTCCACCTTACCCGACATCCAAAATCGTCATGCGTGAGTGGAGGAAATGGAAGTTAAGTAAATCAAGGAAAGTTCCAACGGCCCGAATTTATAGAAGAAGAAGAGGAACTGTTGAATTTCCTCGACTAAACACTCGTGCTCCCAAAGACTCGATGAAGACAAATCGCTTAGACATCCTGCAGATTTTCAAGGAAAAGGAGAGAGAAAAGCAAGCCGAGGAAGCCGAGGCACGTGAGAAGGCAAGATCGCCTATCTCCCAGCACTACGTAACACACACATCCTCTCCTTGATGTCTTCTCCGATGTGATGATGAGGAACCGGAGAATGCTTTCGCCCACGAAAGAGTTACAAATGCAAGCAAGCATTGCACGAATCCGAATCCTTCACGAGCAAAGATTGATGGAGGGACCAGGAGAGTCCTCCGTAACACACCGAAATTGATCCAATGGGAGTGGTTCAAAGAAATCGCCATCGTTGTTGCTTTGCCACCACTTCCCCACTCACTCGGAAGAAAGCAATAAGGGACTTGGCGATGAAACCGGGATAATGGGGACCCCAAATCGAGCCAACCCCGATTGAAGGTGTTTTACCACCGCCCCAACTACTGAACATCAAAAGAAACAAATGGGAGTTTGGAGACGAGTGACCCCATTCCAAGTCACTCACCGGTGCGCCACCGAGGGGAAACTCCTCCACCGCAGCAAGGTCGGAGGATGCTGCAGATGACTCCACAACGAATCAAGGAGGCGAAGGAGAGAAAATACAAACACAAGAAGAACAGAAAGTTGCCATCAACGACGCCGTCGAGGCATTGAGAGACTGTCTCGTCTCACCGAGGTGCCAACCGCTCTGAAGGCTAATGACGCTGCGATGCGATCGAGGCAC
Source organism: Rehmannia glutinosa (assembly GCA_016081115.2). Classification (NCBI taxonomy): domain Eukaryota; kingdom Viridiplantae; phylum Streptophyta; class Magnoliopsida; order Lamiales; family Orobanchaceae; genus Rehmannia; species Rehmannia glutinosa. The sequence continues at coordinate 26,590,054 of CM071930.1, forward strand.
GGAAGGAATGTACTATATGTACCGGGAGTTAACACTGGGGCGATGAAAGTGCAATCCATGGGGTTGAGACTCCAATGGATGCCACCATAGAAGACCCTAAGACAAATGACACATTTGTCGAAAGGGAGGACTAAGCCTCGCCGCAAGAGAGAGACCGGGAGGTGCTCAAGGCCCACGGGAGGTTGAGACTTCCCGGGGTAAAGAAGCGATGTAGAGAACATCCCTCCCGCTATCATCGACCCATCCGAGAAGGAGATAAGCGCACTTCATGATTCCCAGGACAATCCTCGATGTCACTTTTCCGGGATCGGAAGGCGAAGAAGAAAAATTTGAGTCATCCCCGTGACAAATCCAAACGACTCACCGGATGTTCCAAGCACGAGCAAGTCGATCCCAAGACTACTCGTCAAACTTTTAACTTTGATGATGAGCCACCAATGGAAATCTCATCATCGTCCGATGACGCTTCGATAAGGCCGAGGACCGCCATCGAAATGGAAAAATCACCGAGACCAACGAAGTAAGTTAAGACAAATTGAGGCTCAAATTTCAAAGCGGGTCTACTTCACAACAAAACCCAACAACCAGAGAGACCACTGCGCAGCCCCTCAAGTCTGCAGCAGGTCGATTCCTAAAAGAACTTCACGCGCACCGCTCATCATCGAACAAATCCCGGTGGCGGTGATGAATCTTTTATAGAATCCTTTCCTTTTTCTCTGGAGGTACCCGACCTCCATGAAGAGTCGAGAATGAATGAATCGCACGCTATCACGCACCAGCTCCGTCTTTTCATCGTGCACCATTGTTCCAGTTTTAATAAACTCATGACTTTGATGTCAGTATGGCCATCACCGCAACGGAAGAATCACCGAAGTTCGAGAGGTGTTCAAGGCACTACTTGCCGAGGTTGAACGGATGGAGAGGCATCGAGCCTCTTTGGACATGCGACCGACAACAGAGATGCCAACCTTACAAAATGATTTAAGAGGCATAACAATTCGGATAAGGGAATGGTGGCAACAAAGAAGAAACAATGCGTGTGGAACAAGTCGATTCTTCAGGACATTGTTCAACAAGTCGCTCGTATGGAGAGCGAAAATGCTTGATGCAAAACGAAGCCGAGAGAACATATTGAGCATATGCATGAAGCTCACACCGCCGAGATAAAGCTAGCTGCGTGAGCAAAATACAAATGATCTACTGAAAAGTTTGGAAGAACACATGACTAGAAAATTCAGCCCTCTCATGGCCGAGATGAAGCTAATTTCAAAAGAAAACAGAATCCAACGCTACTCGATCCGAATTCGTCTTTGCATACAACGCAGCAGACTCGAAGCGAACTCAACCATCGAAGACTTCGACTTCATGCTTGCCAATGTTCCCTGGGTTCCTCTATCCTTTGATGATGCCAAAAAGGGGAAGAGGAATACCTTAAAGCGCTAAAATCAAGCGAGAAGAAAGGAGCAAAACTGAGAAGGGAAAATCACCGAGGAAGTCTTGAAACAAAAGAAAGGAAAGCTTGTTGAGGGGAAGGGTCGGCAGATGTGACTTTGATGATTGCACAAACCCCCAACAAGGTCCTCACACAACATTATATTATAAGCATCAAACTCCTCATGACTCGCCACTCCAACACTCTGCTATATCCATGGCCGATAAGAGAAAAACTATTGAAGCGGGGATGAAGGAAGTGGAAGGAAGAATGGATGCCCGAATCATGAACATCTTGAAAGAACACGGAGGCATTCCAAAGAGACAGAGACACTTATGCCATCTCGGATGTCGGGACAGAGCCACGATCGTTGATGAATTTAAAACGCTCGAATCTGAGGGATACTTTGCAAATATGTCTATGGCTCAAGCTTGGGACTTGTCTTGGGAAAAAGGTCTCACGATATGTGAAGAAGGCGACAGGCAAAGGAGACTACCTGATCCTCTGCTGGTCACTCCGCCGTCACTCACCGAAAAGAAGAAGACCCCAAAGACAATATACGCCCGAGGTAGAGGAAGAAGCGAAGTGAGTGGAGGAAGAAGCTTGACCTGGGCCTCTCGCCCAAAAACATTGAATACGTGGATCCGGGAAAGAAAGGAGGGATCTCTTTTCTTTTTGGCTGGGCTTGACCAAGTAGCAAATTTGCAAGTGGCTAAAACTAACGCCGAGTATGTGAAAAGACTAGAAGAAGAAAACAAGAGACAAACTCAAATGCTATGGGAGGAGAGACAGAAAGAATAAGAAGAGATGAAGTCGCCGAGGAAGGCATATGAAAAGAAAAAGAAAAATGATTGACGAGAAAAAAAAAAAAGGAGAGAAGAAGATCTTGATCAAGATGAAAGAAGGAGACAAACGAAGGAGATGAAGTGTTCTTTGTCCACCCCTTCGTGTATTGTATTATGTAAATACATACAATGTAAGTCTTCTGGTAATAAAGCTATAAATTCTTTATTTTTTTGTGAAGACAATTATGTGCTCGATACACCTTGTAAACAGTTGTGTTAAGGAACAAGAATGATATGATCAATAAAAGAATTGATTCTCATAGATACATTCTATGTCAATACACTATATGTATGTATCTTTGCTATTTGCATTTTTGAATGGTTTAAGTTTTGGCATCATCAAAAAGGGGGAAATTGTTAGGAATTTTATTGTTTAGATTTTGATGAATGCCATGTAAAACTTAGAATAGAAAGTTGGCACCCCAATTTTTGTTGTAAAATGCATTGTAACAATTAGAGTCGCCAAGCCGAGTCAAGTCGCCTACGCCCTAACATGCAAGAAGACAATCAAGATCGGAAGGAAGACTCTGGCGAGAGAGACAACAGTATGGCAAAGAAGAGTAGACGGAACTCTCTTGAAGAAGCGGCTAAGATGCGGTTGAGTGGAGTATCGATCAAGTCAACTCAAGAAAAGCCAAGTCTCAAGTTGAAGTGACGAAGAGTCATCCAATGATTGGAAGTCGACTCTAAGTCACCTGGGGAAAGCAAGGAAATGCAATCAAAGTCGAGATAATCGCAAAAGAACCGTTGCAAATCAAGAGATTTACTTAAACAAGTAATATCTCCATACCACCTTTCTCGAGTGCTCGATCTTAGAAGCGTGCAAAAGGAATGAACCAATGGGAAGCACTACACCGTGTCGAACTCGAAAAGGTGAAAGAACAATTCATACGAGGATTTGGCAATTCCAAGGATCGCAACAAGACAAACCAACGATCGCAAGTGACTTTCAAAAATAAGCCTATCTCTTCAACGGGCAAATTTTTGAAAGTTCACTATAAAAGGCTGAGGAGTTTGTTTGAGAAGAACAATGACACACAAGAGAAAAATCTGAACTAAAAACGTTCAAGCAATTATCAGAAAATCTAAAACATTCTCAATCCTCAAGCCTACACTACGAAGAACATCAATCCAACACTCACCTCGTGAAGGAAAGATAACTTCAATCGGTTGAAGAGGAAAATATCGAAAACAAGGGGTCTACATTCCACGAAGGATTGTAGGAAGGTTCAAGGTTGAACCAAGTCTTAAGCTTTTGGAGGGCTTCGTGATCAAATCCAAAGAGCTTGAGCAAGTGAGTCAGTAGTAGTAGCAAAGCGATTGCCCCAGAAAGAAGGCCGAGTCGTACGAGAAGCCGCCACCGAGTGATCAAGGCGTCTCCCAGGATCGAGTCCCAAAGGATCAAGTCCGTGTGATCAAGACTTGTATCCGGATCGCTACCACTTTGTAAACGATCATTACCTAGTGGATTCCTCCAGGAGTTGGAGAAGAGAGGAGTAGAAGAATTACCCCATCTTCGAACCTCTATAAAAATTTCATTGTGTCATTTACATTTCAAAGATTTTAATTCTTGCATTTTTAACTCGCTTATATCTGTTGATAAATTTGCTATCCACTTAATAACTTATAAGTACTAAACCAAGCACTAAATTCTTGCTTAATCAAACTTAAGGGTGTTAAGTCTTCCAATAAAACAAAACTACAATCGAGTTAATTTAGAGCCAACAATGAAGTTACTTCATCAACAAAATTTCATTGAGTCTGTTGAGAGATTAACTCTACCGAGTGACTAAATTGATCGGCTCCATCAAGACACAACAATCACATCATTCCCCAAAGAAAATCCAGCCAACGGTCCGTTCCAACCTAGTATCAACTCGAATATTTAAAAGGACTAAATCGAAAATTTGGTAAGGTTTATTCAACCCCCCTTCTAAACCTTACACTTACACCCCTTGGGACCTACATCCTCTCTATAACTTTCTGACATGTGGCAGTTCCTGATACCAATAAAGCACTAAGCATGGGCAAGTATGGGCAAATGGTTATTTTAATGAATCTGTCGCGCATGCGTTTCCCGCCGAAATTTGGGCTCGGGGGTCGGGCTCTCGCGATGTCAAATCCCCATCGTGGTTGGGCTCGAGCGGGCGAGCCTAATTCATGACGTGTCACCGCAAGACCGGTGCGACGTCACTTGTAGGCCCTCCACTCGGATGTGTGCTAGGCTGATGGCGTGGATTAATTTCTTCCAGCTCGGCTCGGGCGTCATCATAGGATAAATGGGCTTAATTGTGAATATAATTGGTTAGTGGGTCAAAATTGGATTTAATAAGAGTATTTTGAAATATATGTTGGAGTTAACATAAATCGGAAATTAAAAGGTGCATATAAACCAAATATATTTTTGAAAGATAATATTTTTAAATGATAGTGTAGATAAATCGTTGATATTTAGATTACTTCTTATGTCTTAAATTTGTTATTATTTTTTAAATTTTTAATCTTTTAAAAAACCTTTAATTTGTAGATAAGACTGCCATATGAATTATTATAAAGTAGACATGTGGATTTGAGAGAATGAGTAGTTGATACATGTCAAAATTAATGAGGTTTGTCCCCAGAATGAGAATCCATTTCCATGTGCAAGTTTAATGATTTTTCTTTTTTTAACTCCTACGTAAACCATATGTACTTTAAAATAAACACATAAAAATATTAAATATCACATCTGTTTCAACGGGGCATCTTCTGCATTTCCCATTTTACCCTCCACTGTCTCCCCCCATACGCTTCCTTAAAATAATTCCAATAGACAAATAAAAAAAAGGGTTTTCTGACACATACTCAATTCTCTCAGCGGCTTTATCATTCACTGCAGATCAAAGAACACACAAGAAAAAACTGAAGAGAAAAAAAAAAACAAAAGAAAGAAAGAAAAAGAGTTATTACGCGGTGAGAAAGCTTAAATAAACTCTCCCCCACTCAATCTATCATCCTTCACGCTTAGAATTTTCATTAAAGATTTTTTTTCCTTTTATTTTTTAGTAGATTTTCATTTTGTTTCCAGTAACCATTGATTTGCTCTGTTCAGTAAGGATTTTTGGTTGTGGGAGCATTTGGGGTGGCATTATTTTAGCTTCAGAAATAAAAGTATATTTTTTTGGAGTCCCAGTGATCTTTGTGTATGAGTTTTAGGGTATGTGACAAATTTGTCGTTCTATTCTGAGGAATATTCTTACGAGGGTATTTTACTATTTATTTTGATGTGGGATTGCTTAAAATGTTTGAGCAACTCATAATTTTTGATCTTAGTGCTGTTTCATAAATGTCGGTGCTTATTTAGAGAGTTTGCGAAAAAGAAAACAGAGGTATTGAGAAATGGGATCTGGGAATGGGTTTTACTCAGGAGCAGAGTTTAGTTTGGACCCCAAATGGTTGGTCGATCCGAAGCTTCTTTTTGTTGGGCCGAAGATCGGAGAAGGAGCCCATGCCAAAGTGTATGAAGGAAAGTAAGTTGACTTTTTTTATTTTATTTTTTGTCTGAATTATGATCTAGAGTTGAGCCGAATACTAGCTTAAAAAATTTTATTTTATCTTTGATTTGATGGTGAAAGTGTTATTATCCACAAACTTTCAGTGGTGGAATCGATACGAGTTTAGTATTGTTTTGAGAGTTTGGTTTGAATATTAATCGAATTGAGATTGAACAAGCTTAAGTCGAATGCAGCTTAATCTTGAGTATTTTGATGTTTTTACATAATGAATCGAACTCGAGCCAACCTTCAAATCGAGAAAATATGTATTCGAGCCTGGTTTGATTTGTTTGACAAATCGAATTTACCAATCAAATTTGGTTGTGTTTTGAGTCTAAACTGATCTGAGTGAAATGGTTTATATTTTTGAAAAATATGTTTGATTGAATGAAATATTGGAGCGCAAGAAGTTCAAGACATCGGTTCAAGCTTCTTTTGTAGTTCTGAAAATTGAATTTTAGTTTCATAATGTGATCCGATTTTCTTTAACAATGAAGACTGAAGATTCTGCCTAACTTTGGTGGTTGACAGGACTTTGTATTACAGATAACAATTAGTATTCCATTAGCATATGAGTAGAAATTGCTACATGTCTGTACATTAACGGAAGGGATAATCACAAAACCTACTCCTGAGGTTTAGCCTAATTACAAAAAACTCCAATTATCTTTCAAATTACAAAAACCCTATTAATGTGTTACAAGCACTCCCTTGTGGTTTATATTTACCTAACAAATACTCCCCTCCCAAGGGTGTAGTTTGTAAAATAGAGACAGATGTCAAGGGGTTATTTGTAGTTTTGAAAAATAACTAGTTTTATTTTTTCGTAATTATGCTAAACCTCAGGGGTAGTTTTTGTGATTATCCCTTAACGGAAAGGTAAAATTTTTTGGGCTAAGTGGCAGACCTGGAAGATGTGTGACATTGGGATAGCTTATTTGTTGCATATTTTCTGCCAATTGTGCAAGGATATTTCAACTTTTCTTATCGACTATATTTCAGATACAAAAACCAGAATGTCGCTATCAAAATTGTTCACAGAGGAGAGACACCAGAAGAGATTGCCAAGAGGGAGGCCAGATTTGGAAGAGAAGTTGCAATGCTTTCCAGAGTCCAACACAAGAATTTAGTTAAGGTTGTCCATTCACCACTAACTAGATAAATTCCTATTGCAACTGTGAAATTATGTCTTTAAATTAGAGTTAATTACAAAAAGTACTCCTGAGGTTTAGCTAATTACAAAAAGTATTTGTTTGTGCGGCTGTGTGAATATGTGGTATTTTATTTTTATCTACAGTTCATCGGAGCTTGCAAGGAACCTGTGATGGTCATAGTAACTGAGCTTCTGCTTGGTGGGACATTGAGGAAGTACTTGCTGAACTTGCGACCAAGGTGCCTCGATATGCGGGTTGCTATTGGATTTGCGCTTGACATAGCTCGTGGAATGGAATGTTTGCATTCGCATGGAATCATACATCGTGACCTTAAACCTGGTAATAATTTATTGACTTCTTATGTTGGATATTTGAAACTTGGCGATCGTTTATCCATAATTTTAAGCATGCAGTGTTGGACTTCCTTGTAAAAGGGTCGCTTTTGCCCTCTATATGTATCAGTTGTATTATATCAATCACGAGGAAAAATGAAATATGCTTTATAGCTATTATGTTTGCCAATTACTTAAATTGATATGGAATACATATTCAATTATTTTTTTTTGGCATGTTCATTTATAAATATCAATCCTGAAATGGGATATGACTAGAGCAACTATGTCAACTCAGTGCTGTCTCATGATATTTGTCCATGCAAGTGGAAAAACTTATGATAATGATGGTTTTGGAATTTCATCTCATTTTCCTTTGTATGAAGGTTTTGAGTGGAAGGGTATCTGGCTTAAAACTTTGCTACTTTGCTTTTTGCATGAATTTATAGTGTTGACTAATTTTAAATAATTAATTGACCGACCCCAACTTAGTTGGGATTAAGGTGCAGTTGATGAAGTCAGTCACTTTTTGGAGTACCCTTTGCTTGTTTCTTGTATCAGGTTAACCTCACTGCGGTACTTGAATTGCTAATATCTACTAAATTCAAAGCATCATTGAATCTGCACGGAAATTTGTATTGGATCTTCATTCGTTTTTTTTATAATTTTCCCGCGGAACTTTTTCATTCTCTTACACCGTGATAGTGTCAATAATTCTTGCTAATGAATCAGGAACTAGTTTACTTATTTTGCAGAACTAGATCAAAAGTTTTGAATGTCTAATTTGTCCGTATATTTTGAAGTTAAATTGCCAGTAGCAGGGTGGTGGACACTGCAATTTGCAAATATCTGTAATGAAGATACTAAAGAGTTTTATCATTTTCTTGAACTAATCCAATGCATCATTTTAACTCTTTAGTTGAAAGATTTATTGATTTGTCTTGGTTTTCTTTTCCTCCAGAAAACTTGCTCTTGACAGCAGACCATAAAACTGTCAAACTTGCGGATTTTGGTTTGGCAAGAGAAGAGTCGTTGACCGAGATGATGACTGCTGAGACTGGAACCTATCGCTGGATGGCGCCAGAGGTAGTTTATCTGATGTTTCCCTCCTGATTTTTCATCTCCATGGGTTAATTCCAAAAAATACCCTTGAGGTTCAGTCTAATTACGAAAAGACCCCATTATCTTTCAAAGTTACAATTTCCCTCATTATGTCTCTTTTCATTTCCCCATCAAGAGGTATTTTTCAAGCAAATACATGCTTCAATTGGGTGTTTGTAATTTTCAAGGATAATTTTATTCTTTTGTAATTAGGCTAAATTTCATGAGTAGTTTTTGTAATTTACCCTATCCTCATGTCAATTTTTGGGAATTGCTGAAAATATCTCTGGGGTTTCTTAATAATGTCTGGTTGCAGCTCTATAGCACAGTCACACTTAGACATGGAGAAAAGAAGCATTATAACCACAAGGTGGATGCTTATAGTTTTGCCATTGTGCTGTGGGAGCTCATTCATAATAAGTTGCCGTTCGAAGGCATGTCGAATCTGCAGGCAGCCTATGCTGCAGCTTTTAAAGTAACTCCCTTTACGTCTCTTCCTTTGGATTGTCTTCTCCTTTCACATATTTTCGTTATATCTAATTCTGATGTGTCCCCTCGAGTTGGGCAGAAACTAGGCATATAAAGTTATGGGGTCGTTATTTGCTGACATTGAGGGACCCTTGTAGAGGAGGCAAAGTGATTGGTCTTTGCCTTCTCTTACTCGATTTTATCAATCTAGGAAAATTTTTTAGGGAGTGTTTGCAAAAATTTCTGCTTTAAGAGGAAGCGATTTATTTGTAGCAGAAGCGATAAGTAGTTGAGAATCAAAAGTTGGTGGTGATTGTATATAGAAGCTAAAAGTGAAATTTAAGTTTTTCGGGTTTCTTGGTAATTAAGTTGTAAAAGTGATTTATTTGTGTGTAAAAGTCAAATCAGAAGTAAAATAAAAAATCTAAAAGCACTTCTCCCCATGCTTTTAGATTTTGATTAAATTATGCAGAATCAAAGTAAAAGTTAGACATTTACAAACACTAAAAACTTCATGTTTTTCAGCCAAAAGATAATCAACTTTTTTAAGTGTTTGCAAACACTCCCCTAAATTACAATTTTATTATTTTCTTTTTGAGAAAATTAGGATAACCACCCTAATTATGTGCGCAATCGTACATTAGGCCTACCTTGACTGAAATTCATAACCTTTCCTTTTCAGAATACAAGGCCAAGTGCTGACGATCTTCCACAGGATTTGGCTTCGATAGTCACTTCATGCTGGAAGGAGGATCCCAATGCTCGTCCCAACTTCAGTCAGATAATACAAATGCTCCTCCATTATCTATCCACAATCTCACCGCCTGAGCCCGTTTTACCACACCGGATTTTCACGTCTCAGAATGCCGTCTTTTCACCTGATTCTCCAGGCACCAGCTCTTTGATGGCCAAGAGAGATGACGACAACTCTGACACACCAAAAACACCGATGGAAAACAAGCCTAGACGGTTTTTCTTCTGCTTCGACCAGTGCTACTAATTAAAATCGAACCTTTCGTCCCAAGGTAAATTTGCTCTAAGAATTCACTTGGACAAAATATCAAACAGCTGGTGGGGGTTCATAAAATTTGAATTTCAGCTGTTTGCTACAACAGAGAACGGACGCTCTTTGTTTAACTGTTCATGTGACTTAAAAAGTGTAAGAGCTTGTAGATTATGGAGTTAGGGTTGCTGTGATGTATTAACAGTTGTAAAATAAGGTCCATCCAAAGGCCTTTACTCCATTGATATGTTAGAGAACAGTTACTAATAATAATAGCCAATGACACGTGCTATTCCTATCAATGCAACTGTGAAATAGTTCTTCAGGATGTGATGCTTGTTTTGTTGGGTTTTAACTTTAATTAATATTGTCCATTTATTTTACACATCTTGAAACAAGAATTTTGAAGCTTGTGAAAGGCATGAAATTTAATGGGGTCAAATCTCAAATTTTAGTAAAACCTACCCAGATTCAACACACTGGCATTCTACTTTTCAAAATATTTGCATCTTTAAATAACATGTTTTATGAATTAATTATAGAGAAGGCTTGTTTCAATAACATAGCATGTAAAAGACATTCCATTTAGTTAAAGAATGTTGGAATTATCTGTAATTGTCATTTTCAAATATGAAGCATATACTTTGTTAAAAAAATAGAACCTACATTATTAATTTATCTTTCTATAATCAACGCATAATGTGTTGACATTATTAGATAAAAGTTTTCCTGCTTATTACGTTTTTAAGCTCAACTTATTTTCAGCATATTTTTACTTCATTAGTTGAGATATAAATAGAAATATCTGGTTCATTTTTAATTGTAACAGAAATTAAACTTTGAACATGAATACAATTCTCCTCCATTTGCTTTCTGAATATTTCCCCAAAATATAGACATTTCACATGGTATCCAGAGCCTCGATTTTCCTCCTTCCGCTATGAGCTCGCATTCTCACTCGTGGAATATCGTCCTTGGCGCTGGGAGCGATGATCTTCATCCGCTGCTCACCAATCAAGTTACTACAAAGAAGCATGATCTGTTTATATAGCATGGTTCGGATCATCCTGGAATGGTATTGGTTTCGAATCCTCTTGCATGTACTAATTACATACCCTGGCATAGATCTATTCTACTTGCCTTAGGAGCTAAGTCAAAACTAGGTTTCATCAATGGACAAATACAAATGTCTGATGATTCCGATCCTACATATGAGGATTGGAAGAAAGCCGATTTTATGGTAACGAGTTGGATTTTAAACTCGATTTCTAGAGAACTTGTTGAAGGTTTCATTTATGCGAACATATCTAAGGAACTTTGGGAAGAGTTAGCTTAACAATATGGCGAGAGCAATGGACAACACTTATATCAGTTGTAGAGAGAAATAGCTAGCATAACTCAAGGAAATTTGACAATTGTAGCTTATTTTACTAAGCTCAAACGTCTATGGGATTAATATAGTATGTTGATTGTACTACCAACTTATACATGTGGTGCAAAGAAAGATCTGCAAGACATTGATGCTAGCATTAAGCTCATGTAATTTTTGATGGGACTTAATGAGTCCTATGATAATGTTTGGAACCAGATTCTATTGATTGAGCCACTTCCTGGTGTTAATAAAGCATACTCTCTATGTTGCTTCGAGTGGAGAGACAGAGAAATGTTCAGTAAATTTTTCCAGAAGGATTAGATGGTCAACTATGTTAGCAAACACTTCATGGGGGTATACCTGGCAGAGGTGCTCCTCTAAACACTTATTTGTCGAATGCTGGAAGAGGTTGAGAACTGATGAGGAAAACTAAAGAAGAACGAGCTAAGCTGACTTGCTTTCATTTTCAAATAGCAGGGCATGAGATCCATGAATGTTTCAAGTTGATTGGTTATCCTGATTGGTACAGACAACATAGAGAACTCAGAGGTCGATTGACTAGTAATGTAGTTGAGATGAAAGGAAATTTGCATGTGAATTTTGTTGTCGAAGGTACAACTAAGGTGGATGTGTTAGAAAAATATTTTTATCATGATTTTGATGATTTTATTTAAATAAGTTTTTATTCCAAAACAATGTCCCCGAATATTGTCCAAAAGCTTCAAAACATTTTAAGTGATTTTAACTAAGTTTTTTGAAGCACTTCTTGAATTTTATTTTTGACAAAAATCGAGAAAATTCTTTGTATTGAGGTCAACCGGTAGCCCTATAGGACAACCCGTACCTGAAAGTTGTATTTTAAAATAGAATCGAAATAAAGAAGGAAAAGGGGGAGGGTGACCAGTGTGGTTGACCGGTGCCTGAGGAGTTTTTTTTATCTGTCTCTCTCTGACTCAAGGGGGACCGGTCGAACATGAGGGGGACCTGTCGAACCCCCTAGTCGACCGGTCGCCCTCCCAAGTCAACCGGTCCAACCCCTAGGATAACTCATGTCTAATCTCAGATTAACATTTTAAACTTTCTAATTTTCAACATAGTGACCGGTCGACCTATGATTTTTGACAGCAAGATTCTATCCATTGTTAAACCATTATCTGATAGATCCTCTTTATCATTCTCAACCATTTTTGTAGATCTTTTGATCCTTCTTTTGTAGACAAAAGTGAAGATGGAGGAGCCTATGTTGGAGATCCAATCTTGAAGCTCTCCTATAAATAGATGAAGAATTTGAAGGATCAAAGACACAACACAAACATACAAAGCAACAAGAAAAAACAACAAATTCGCTTATTCTTCATTGTTAACATTCTTGTTGTATTTAGCCTAAGCTTTGGACTTGCACATCTTGAGTATTAAGCTTCCTTCTTGATTACACTTGCACTTTTGAGTTGTATTATTTTCAAACAAAGTGTAATCTTGATTGTAATTCTCAAATCATCCAAAACAAGAAATCCTTGTTAGTGTTCTTATGGTAAGAACACACTTGGTTGATTCTAGGTGTTGAAGAGTTTAGTGCTCTTCATTGTTGTAAGAAGATTGTAGTAATCTTCATAGGTGATGTTGTAAGAAGAGTGTGGTACTCTTCAAGGTAAAGGTTGTATTTGTTTGGTATCAATAAACTTTTTTCTTTTTGAAATCCATTCAGACATACCGGGTGGTAGAGCATTAGACCTTAGGTGGGTTGAAACTCTATAAATCATTGTGTGTTGTTTATACTCGTGCACTTTTAATTCTTCAACATCTTCATATTCGAAAAAGAGGGCGTAAATCAGAAAATCAGAAAAATCTATTCACCCCCCTCTAGATTTTCGTAGCCACTTGGGCTAACAAGTGGTATCAGAGCCAAACTCTTTGGCAAACTCGTTTAATCTTTGCGAGTAAAGAGGAGATCCATGGCTACGAGTGAAAGCTACCTCACAGCCGGCGCCTCCACCAACAACCCACCACTATTCAACGCCAACAACTATGTTTTTTGGAAAGACTGAATGGAATGCTTTGTACAAGGTTGCGGATTTGATTTGGAACGCGGTTATTGAAGGAATAGCTCAACCAACAAATAAGTTGGAAGATGGAACTATGGCCCTCAAGAGTTTCAAAGAATTCGATGATAACGACAAGAAAGCTTTCTCTCTAAATGGTGAATATTTTACATTGTTCACTCACCGCCACCGAGTACAACCGAATTAGAGGGATAAGATTGGCACATGAAGTGTGGGAAAATTAAAACCATTTATGAAGGTACTAAGAAAGTTAAACAAGCTAGAAAAATAATGCTAGTTAAAGATTTCGAAAACTTCATAATGCTCGAGGGTTAAGGGATTTCGAAAATGGTGGAAAGGCTAGAAAACATCGTCAATCCCCTATTGGCTCTCGGAAAGGTCATCTCGGAGGAAGATAAGATAATCAAAGTACGGAATGCTATTCCCAGCTCATGGTCTGAAAAGGTGACGGCTATAACAGAAGCTCAAAACCTTGAGAATCTCAAGTTTGACAAACTTATTGGAAATCTTCTTATCTATGACGTCTATCTCAAGGAAATAAATAATTCCAAATCATCAACCTCACAATCGGGTATACAATCTACTCTTCAAATAATTCCTATTATGCTAGTGATGAGGATGATGACGAAACCGCCGCCCTTGTTCGAAAATGCTAAATTTGTCAACAAAAATAAGGCAAGAGAAGCTAGAGACAACTCTTTATAGCCGATTGCCCAAAATTGGCGGAGAAGGAGAAAAAGAAGAAAAAGCCTTTTCCAAAAAAGAAGACTCTCAATGCGGATGTCAAAACATGGGATGAACTTCTTGCAACATCCAACGACCAAACATGGTCTTATGGCCATAGACGATGATAATAACAAGGTAAGCTCTAACTCTTCCTCGTTAATTGATGAACTTCAATGTGATTATGATGAATTACAAAATGAGTTTAAAGATAATATTTGCAAGTATAAGAATTTGAAAAAGGAGTTTAAAGAGTTAAACTAGAAAAAGACAAGTTATTTATTTCTTATGATTCTCTTGATCATGTACACTCTTTTACTCTTGCTAAAGTTCAAAGTCTTGATTCTGAAAAACAATTGCTTGCTAAAGAAATTGAAGTTTTGAAAAAGGATGTGCTACGTTTCAACTTGAGCACCGACAAGGTCATAAAAATTCTTGGTGCACAAAAAATTGAGCAATCTAAACTAGGACTTGGTTATAAACCTTTTCGAACAGATTTTAAGAAAATGAACCAAGCTTTAACTTTTATTCGTGCTAGTAGTCCTAATATTATTACTTGTTATTATTGTGGTAAAAATGGACACTTTGCTAGTACATGTAAACTTAGGAATAACAATGGTCATTTTTGGAGACCCAGAGGTCTCAAAGCTAACCCCCATGGACCCCAAAACTCTAGGGTACCTAAAAATAATTTATTTGTAGGTACTAGAGGCAATAACAATCACGGAAGATTTTAAATGGCTCATGAATAGCGGATGTTCGCGCCACATGACCGGAAAATAAGAACTTTTTACCAACATCAAGCTCCAAGAAGAATGGATGGTTATGTTCGGGAATGGCAAAGGCAAATTTCTTGGCAATGGAGACATTGGTAATTCTTCTTTCTCTCTTCGTGATGTTTTATTAGTAGAAGAGTTGAAGTTCAATTTGATAAGTGTAAGCTAACTTTGTGATTCAAATTATGATATTGTTTTTAACAAAGAAAAATGCCTTATTCTTAAAAATGGTAAAATTATTTGTGAAGCTAGTAGAAAAGACAATTTTTATAAAATTTGTACAAGTGATTTGGTTAGTCAAAATGTTTCTTGTCTTGTCGCCAATAGTGATTTAACTAGTTTATGGCACAGACAACTTGGACATGTTGGATACAAAAATTTACAAAAGATTTACAAAAACCAACATTTCAAAGGACTACCCAAATTAAATTTTGAAAATCTTGGGTTATGTGACACTTGTCAAAAGAACAAATTACTTAAAGAGTAATTTTAAGCCCAAAAATGAAATTTCCACAACCAAACCTCTACAATTTCTTCGTCTTCATTTGTATGGGAACATTGGCATGGAGAGTTTAAGTGGAAAACATTGCACCTTTGTTATAGTTGATGACTTTTCTAGATATACTTGAGCTATTTTTCTTGCTAATAAATGTGATGCCGCTAATGAGTTTGCTAAGTTGTGTAGAGTTATAGAGAGAGAAAAAGAAGATACTATTAAATCTATAAGGAGTGACCGAAGAGGTGAATTTGATGGTGATTTTAGAATATTGTGTGAAACCAAGGGGTATGCACTTAATTTTTCGGCTCCAAGAACTCTTCAACAAAATGGTGTTGCCGAGAGGAAAAATCGGACTCTTCAAGAAATGTGTCGGTCTATGATCAATGAATTTTCACTTCCAAAATATTTTTGGGCCAAAGCCGTCAACACCCTTTGTTATGTCATAAATCGGGTATATCTTCATTCCAAGTTGAATAAAACACATTATGAGCTTTGGAAAGAAAGAATTCCAAATATTAGCTATTTCAAATATTTGATTGTAAGTGTTTTATTTTGAACACCAAGGATTGATTGGACAAACTTGATTCTAAGGCCGATGAAGGGATATTTATAAGGTACTCGACTAAGAGTAAGGCAATATGGTTTATAACAAGACTATCATGGTGGTCGAGGAGTCTTTCACATTAAAATCAATTAAGCCTCCGGAGTTGAAAGAATCCCAAATGATGATAGTGATGGAGAAGATGAAGTTGGACCAATTGTTCCAAATAATGCTCAAAATGATCAATCTTCCACATTAAATGATCAACCTTCAACTTCTAATGTTCAACAAAAGGATAAAGGTGATAATTCGGATCTTCCCATGACATTGAAATTCAAAGGAGATCATCCAAAAGATCTTATAATTGGGGATCCTCTAGACAAAGTAATGACTAGAAGGAAATTTGCCGAAAAAGCTCTTATATCCCAAAAATAGCCTAAAAAATCTAAGGAATCCATTGAAGATGAAGATTGGTTTCTTGAGATGCAAGAAGAGTTAAATCAATTTGAAAGAAATGATGTTTGGGAATTGGTATCTTGTCCTTCATCACAAACAATTATTGACACAAAATAGGTATTCCAGAAAAAACTCGATGATCAAGGCAACATAGTTCGAAATAAAGCAAGGTTAGCAGCTCAAGGGTATTGTCAAGAAGAAGGTATTGATTATGATGAAACTTTTGCACCCGTAGCACTTTTAGAAGCTATTCGTATTTTACTTGCCTACTCTTGCTATAAAAATTTCAAACTTTATCAAATGAATGTTAAATCTGCTTTTCTAAATGGTTTATTCAAGAAGAAGTCTATGTAAAACAACCTGCAGGGTTTGAAACCCTTTCAAGGCCATATGATGTTTATCTACTTCCCTTATAAAAGAGGGAATTTTTTCTGTAAAAAAATAGTAAGACTAAAATTCCCTTTGCCAAGTCTATTTGATGTAATGGAAAAATTATAATTTACTGGATGGGTGATAAGACTAAAATACCCTAATGGGATCTAAATAGCAAAAAAAAGATAAAACTAAAATTTCCTAATGGGATCTAAACAGAAAAAAAAACTTATGTCCTTACGCCAAAAATAGAAAGAGACACACAACTCTAAACCCTAGCTCCAGAATTTCCCTCCACACCACACAATCTTCACGACGAGGGCAAGGAGATCGAACGAGAGAAACCCCCAAAACAAAAAGGCAAACATGGTAGCAAAGAAGCAAAAAGGAAAAGGGGCCTGAAATCTGAACAGGTGAGGGGCGATTTTCTAAGGAAGAACACCAACAAGCAATTTGAATGGAAGAAGGCAAATTTGATAATCTCTCTTGAGGTTATTCAATAATCTACATTATGGGTTAGTACCACCTCTAACTTCGCAAACAACAAAAAAAATTGCATTATAATAAATTTGAGTTTTCTGATTTAAGGGTTGGGTTAGTGGATATTTATTTCTATTTATTTGAGTTTAATTATATGTTAATCTAACTGACTTTGATGGGTTAATAATATGGGTCATGTGTTTTATAAGGGATTTTGTATTCTTCAAATTATTACAAATTTGAGTTTTCTGATTTGGGAGTTTGGTTAGTATTTAACATTATGAGAAAAATCATTAGAATACTATTGTTTTCATGCTATTTTTTTGAGTTTAGAATTATAGATAGGATATAGGACTATGTTTTCCAATTTTAAAGTCATATATGCGTTGCTTATATTATTAGAAGTTACTGAACTGTATCTAGAAGAAACTGAGTGTGACTGGTGGATATGATAAAAGAATAAGCCATGTTATAATTCGGTTGAAAACTGTAGAAGGAACCAAACAATTGAAGTTGGATCTATCATATATTTATTACGACTTCACATTTTACATCATTTAGTAGACTTGATTTGTGTCTACTGGATTTGTTTGTGTGTGTATCATCCCTCTACTTCTTGCAGCGTTGGTACTGGATTTGCTGCTTATTTTTGTTTGTTGTGTTTTTTTATTATCTTTTTATTAGAATTTGCCTTGAAGTGTTGTTGGTTCTGATTATTATTGTTGGTTTATTTATATTAAACTTCAGGAAAAATTTATCGAGACATTTGCCATAGATTTTGCTAGATAATATCTCAAGGTTTTGGATATGCTTTAGGATTTCAAGATTGTTATATTTAACATATTATGATGAAATATAAATTCATGATATGGTTACATATACTGAAACATCTTATCATTTTTTATTTAAAGACAACGACAAGTTTTCCTTTAGCTTCAGTCATTTGAATGTGGATCTCAATATTCTCTGGGTTGACAAAGTAGAAATACTTCCTTGAAACAGATAACAGCTGGCTTAAATGTAACTGTTCAAGATTTAAGACATAGTTTTGTTGCTGCTTTATTTTTTTTAGTCATATGACATTTGTTTGTGTTAGTAAGATTTATGCTTTAAAGGAATTGTGTGTGATCTGAGTGTACCAGAACACTATAGTCAATCTGATGAATTTGGATGCTGATATGAAAGCTCTAGAATATATTGCATAAAGTTCATTTTCCTGAAGATTAATTTTTGGATCTTTAGCTATAGCTATATATTTGTTTCAAACGCATGTCATGATCATATTGATGCCTTTCTATCTGACAACTATTGATTAGGAAATATCAAACAGATGAACAAGCCTGGGTGGATACTATTACATCCGTAAGAAATGGACCAATGATCAGAATAAGTATATTTGATTGGCTTGGTTGACCAAATTTATTTACAAGCACGAGAGGTTCGCAATATATTTGTTTCAGTTTTTGCCTTCTTGGCTGAACTAAATTTTACAATTATGTTGAAAAGTAAGAACTTCTTTTTGTCTGCATCTTATTCTTGGGTCTCTATTCTGTTTATGAGGTTTATACATATTAATTCTTTTCATCATTGGCAAGCACCATGTGCCCAGCTGTATATTGTTACTCCATTAAACAGAAAGCATTCAAGTATTTGTGATGTTGTGGGTGAATTACGCCTTTTCCTTGGCCTAATTAAGATGTAATTATTAATAAACTTGATTAGTTGAAAGCTATGGTTGAGTTGTTATTTGACATTATCTAGAACAAGTCCAAGGTTCAAACTATAATTCCATTTTGGCTTTTCCAAAATAACCCGTCTTTATCAATAAATAAGAATGCTTTTAAATAAACTAATGTTTTAAACCTTAATGTCTCATTCTGGTTTAGCCTTCTTTTTATTAAAAGCAGGGGAAATTTTGAAAACATCTTTATAAGCAGAATTGCAGATATGATTTCAACTGCATTAGCTTTTCGATTTCAAAACCTTTTCCCTTTGAACTACAGTTTAAAGAACCACTACCTAATGCTTCATTTAATCATAAATTTAGGTATCTGAGTAATTTGTATAAAAGATAAATGAAGTTTTTGTAAGTTAAACCTCAAGATGGTTTTTGTAATTATCCCATTGCTGTAAGCCTTTAGCTTTTCTGGTAGCCATGGTATGTTATTCCCTCATACTTTTCAATTTCCACTTTTTAGATCTAATTAAAGTTGATGATAATAAGTTTTAATTAATCAAAATTAGAGTTTGGATGGTGATAATAAGCTTATATACTACTATTGCTAATGACAACTTATGCGTGGTTGAAATGGGAAAGAGAAGAAGACATAAATTGCAACGCAGTCCTCTGGGCAGTCAACATCGTGGGTCGGGCAGGTAGTTTATTAAATGTGAAGATTGTTATGTTCCTCTAAGCCATCTGAAGAGCGATGATGGCTTTAACTATTAACTTGAATTGTAACAAATAAATTTGTCCTGATTTATAGATTCAGTTCACTCTGATTTGATGTTTATTTATTGGATATATTTTTCAATTTTATAAATGGCAGTGTTATAATTAGGCAAGTTGTCTGAATCTTAAATCCTTTTTGGATGTTTATCTTATTATTTTCATTGTTTTTGTAATATTTCTTTAGTTCAATATAAAGGTTAGGAATAGTGCCTTAATTCCTCACTCATTCAAGAAACTTGGACAATTCTTATATGATGATAGGCTGGGAATATATATATATATATATATATATATATATCAAATCATCTAGATTATGCCATATCAAATAGATAATTTGTTTACTATAAGCGGCAATGTTTTTGTGATTCTCATTATTCTGTATTTCCAAGCATTTCATGTGCATTTTCAATCTTATGTTCTCATTTATATTTTATCATTGTTGAATAGATCATTTTATGTCGCATGAAGTAATATTTACTTTTAATAGTGAGATTTACCAATAGTTCATACTCTAGAATGCGCCGAAGATCATTCATTTCAAATTTGTCATCAAGTAAATAGATTCAATATAATTTTTTAGTGTTTAAGATTTTATATTGAACCTTTTCTTATTTCACCATTCAAGATATATGTATAACAATTTTATAAAAAGTTCTATAATTTTGTTTGCTACAGTAACAGATATTTACCGACAAATAAATCGTGAGAAAATGAAAAGAAAATATGACAATCTAAATACTACACAGAAGCAGGAATACATTGACAAAGTAAAGAAGTATCAGAAGAGAAAAAGTTCACATATTACATGTCTTCGAAAAGATCAAAATCCATGTCAATCGGAAGGTTAGTAATATAAATTTATTTATTATATATAATATGTTAAATCAAAGCTTTTTTCTTTTCTCTTTTGAAATCTAGATTTTTTGATACATTTATTTTTGTAGGATCAATAATTGATGAACATATATGTCCAGAGATACATGAGTTAAAAAAATGCCCAATTGCAAATATTGTGGTGCAGTAAGATTTGAGCATGAGCTTCCAACCTTTTGTTGCGATAATAGAAAATTTAAACTGGCACCTATTGAGATTCCTAATGAGTTATATGAGTTTATCTCTTAGTCAGAAGAGGCGATCCAGTATCGAACAAATATCCGTCCGTTAAAATGCATATTTTCTTTTACCTCATTTGGAGTGAAATTAGATAAAGAACTTGCATCTGCAAGACGAGGAGTTTATACCTTTAGGGCACAAGGAATGTTATATCATGACCTTCCAGGATTAATACCCAAGGAAGATGATTCTGGTCATTTTTAATTATATTTTATAGAAACAAAAAAAGAGGTCGAAAATAGAATGAACATACTAGATAACTCCACTTTATTTGAAGTTACTGTGAATAAACTCGTGAGAGTTCTAAAGATAAATCCATATGCAAAAGTGTTCAGAAGATTAAAGGATTATCCATCTGTGGATGATGTTCAGCTCCATATCTCAAAAGATGTGAAATTAGATCAACGAGTGTATAATTCTCCAACAGCTGATCAAGTTGCTGCAATATGGGTTGAAGGAAATATGCTAACATACCATTTGAACGAGACATTGTGGTCCATGCACATTCTGGAGATAGACATAGAATAAAACATTATTATGGATGCTATGACCCTTTGCAATATCCACTTCTTTTTCCAAGGGGTGAAACAGGATGACATCAAAATATTAGAAAGCTTGCTACCAAGAAAACCACTATACAAGAACAAGTGATGTAACTACTGAATTAGTGTTAGTAATTATGTACTATCTAAATAACAATAAAGCACATTATGTTTGTGTATATGTATATTAAAACTATTCTTCAAACCTTGTTTAATTTTTTGTTCTTTTTTTGTTTTTGTATTAAATTATGTTTCAGGTGGTACCCAAGTTATTGATGATATGTTTTCAATATCAAGATTTTCTTCTCCTAATAATATTATTTCTCAAGAGTTGGACGGTATATATGTCTTAAGTAACTACTATATATTTAGATTATTATATACTAATCATATTGACAATATTTTCTTGAAACAAAATATGCAAAAATACCTTTTTATTATAATTAATCTTTTATATTTTAGTATTTTTAATTATATTTTTTTGCATTTACAGTTGTTGACAAAGAAAGTAATAGAAAAGTTTCATGTAGAGAATATAGATGCTATAGACTACAAATTAGAAATCTGAGAGAATCCACACTTCTCCTTGTAGGAAGGTTACTGCAGCAATACGTTGTCGTGTTGTACATAAAATTAGAAACAACAAGATTGGATTACAAACCGCAAAATCAATCGAATATGAGAGAAGCACTATACCAGGGATTATGGATAGTGTCATGAAAGGAGAGATTAGAGGAAGTGAAGTTGACAGAAGAATTGTTCTTCCCACATCATTTATTCTGGGTCCAAGAGTTATGCGTCGTAGATATCTTGATGCATTGGCATTGGTACAAAGATTTGGAAAACCAGTTTTATTTATTACAATCACTTGCAATCCGGAGTGGAAAGAGATACAAGAGAAACTATATCAAGGACAACGAGCTCAAGATCGACCAAATTTGACATCAAGAGTATTTCAAGCAACATTACAAGATTTAAAAGACCAGTTGTTTAAGAAGAAAATATTTAGAGACACAGTTGCACATGTTCACGTAATTGAATTTTAGAAAAGGGGACTGCGACATGCTCATATATTGATAATTTTGAAATCTGAGTATAACCTTACAACTCCAAATTAATTTGACAGGTTCGTTTGTGTTGAACTCCCTAATCAACAAAAGTATCCTCAACTTTTTGATTTAGTTGTAAGACATATGATGCATGGACCGTGTGGGGATAAGAACAAGAATAATTCTTGCATGGTTGATGGAAAGTGCAAATATCATTATCCACGCTCATTTTGTAAAAGTACAATACAAGGTAAAGATGGATATCTAGTCTACAGAAGAAGAAGAAATGGTTTGATGGTTCAAGTTCGCAATGCACAATTGAACAATTAGTGGGTGGTACCGTATAGTCCATATCTTTTATCAAGATACAATTGTCATATCAATGTTGAGATATGTTCGGGAGGGGCAACAATGAAATATTTGTATAAATATATCTATAAAAGACATGTCAGAGTGGCAATTCATATCACCATTAATAATAATGATGGAATTTTGGTTGATGAAATTAAATAATCTCAAGATGCTCGGTGGGTATCGGCTCAAGAAGCAATGTGGAGAATTTTTGAATTTAACTTAAATGATATATACCATGTAGTTATTAACTTACCACTTCACCTCCCAAATCAACAATGTGTAACTTACTGGGCAAATTAAAATTTAGAAAATATTCTGAGTTGGGACCATGTCTCCAAAACAATGCTTACAGAATATTTTTGGATGTGCTCTAATAGTGAAGAGGCGAGAAAATATCTTTATGGAGAATTTCTGGAGCATTATGTATGGGATAAACAAGGTATATGTTGGAAATAAAGAAAAAAAAGAGATGACATTTGTCGTATAAATGCTACAAATCCCAGTGAAGGTGAAAGATATTATGAGAGGCTACTATTAAATCATGTCAGAGGGCCAAAATCTTTTGAAGATTTGCTAACAGTAAATGATGTGTGTTGCTCAAGTTTCAAGGAAGCAGCACAAAGAAGAGGATTGTTGGAATCTGATCTCGGTATTATTGAATGTCTTAATGAAGCTATCACTTTCCAAATGCTGAATGAATTGCGAAGATCATTTGCAATCATATTGGTATATTGTGCACCAACAGATGTGATAATTCTTTGGGATACATACTTTGAGGCAATGTCTGAAGATTTTAGAAGAGAATCAAATACCTCAGTTGAATTACAAATTGCCAAAACTTTAGGAAGTCTAGACTTTTTCTTGGAGAGCCTGGGAAAAAGTGTTACTTCATTTGATCTTCCAAATATCCCTATTCATTTGGATAACATTGACAATGATGTTCATAGTGAGATACAAGATGAAATATCAATAAAAATTCCTCTAGAAGATTACAAAACAAAAGCAAAGTTGAATCCTGAACAAGAAAATGCTTTTTCAATGATCTTAGATTGCATAAAAAAGGACAAAGGTGGGCTTTTCTTTATGGATGGGCCAGGTGGAACTGGAAAGACATTCTTGTATCGTGCATTGTTAGCTCATCTTAGATCGAATAATCTAATAGCACTTGCAACTGCAACATCCAGAGTTGCTACAACAATAATTCCAGGAGGAAGAACAACACATTCACGCTTCAAAATACCAATAGATGCAAATGAATCAAATGGGTGCAGTATGTCTAAACAAAGTGGTGCTGCAAGGCTATTGCGTATTGCACAATTAATAATATGGGACGAAGCACCAATGACAAAAGATGGGCTATCGAGAATGTTGATAAATTATTGAAAGATATAATGGGAAATGATGATGATTTTGGAGGAAAAGTGGTAGTTTTTGGTGGAGATTTTAGACAAGTATTACCAGTTGTTCCTAGGCCAACAATCTATCAAACTATTTCTGCAATTTTGGTTAAATCATACTTGTGGCCTAAATTAGAGCTGTCAAAAATGGCCCAGCCCGATCAGCCGGCCCAACAGGCCCGGTAATAGGTCTGGGCTATGATTTTGTAGGCCCGAAAAGATCTGGGCCTATTTTGCTTGGCCTGTTCGGCCCGAAACACCGGTCCAGTTAAATGGATCCATCAAATGGATTATGTAATGGTACAAGAATGGTATGCAGGGATTTCAAGAATAACATAATTGATGCAGAGATTTTGTTTGGTCAACATAGTGGAAAACATGTCTTTATACTTGGAATACCACTTTCGCGGGCTATCCATTTCATTTCAGACGTAAGCAATTCCTAATTAGATTTTGCTTTGTCATGACAATCAACAAAGCTCAAGGACAGATAATTCCAAATGCTGGCATCTATTTGCCTGAACCAGTGTTTTCTCACGGTCAATTATATGTTGCTCTCTCCAGAGGAATTTCGAGGTCTACAACTAAAATATTGATTATATCGTACACCCCAAATACAAGGGAAAATATGAGGACTAGAAATGTTGTGTATAGACAAGTTCTTAATTGTTAATTATATGTTATGCTTTTTTTGTTGAATAAATTATTTGTTATGCTTTGCATGCAAAATCATTACATTTTATCTAATTTTGCGCAAGTCACGAAACTGCTTCAATTTACAAGGGGAAATATGAGGACTAGAAATGTTGTGTATAGACTATAATATTTATTTATTTATATATATTCCATATGTATTATATGTAATATTATATATATATATAAATTATATAAGCATGCTTTAAATAGGCCGGCCTTGAGCTTTAAATAATTTTTCTAAAGGCACAGACCTGGCTTAACTATTTAAATAGACTTTATAAAAAGCCTAAATATGATCCAATTGTTAAATAGCGAACTCCTTTAGTAGGCCGGACCATAGGACCCTGTTGGGTAGCCTGACTTATTTCCAGCCCTACTTTTGGGACCCTATAAAAAAAATTAAATAAAATATGTTACTTATATTTAAAGGTTTATGTAAAATTTGTACCTCGAATAATGAGCAAACCAACCATCTTTGAAATTTGAAAAGTGATATCATAATAATTGAATTAAGTGGAGTTTTAAGGAGTGAAAATGTCATTAATTATTATTAATTTGGAAGTTGCAATAGGAATTCAATCGGGTGCGCGGAACCCTGAGCTCTGGGTTGGTTTATGGGCACAAGAAATAATTAAAATTGTTTTAATTTTCACTAGATTAATTATCTTATTTTGATATAAGTTTAATTGAAGTATTTCAATTTAAAAAGGATACTAATAAGTAATAAACTCGGTTAACATAATTCTATTTGGATTAGAAGTTAGATTTAAGTATTTTAGTTTAAGAGATATACCAATAAACTCAAACACTCGCCTATATATATATAGTATACTAATATATATATATATATAGTTGTAGTTTTTATTTCTAATATATCACTAACAAATTCCTCAACAATTGTCTCCGTCCAACAATTTTTCGAAGCCATCCTTCTAGGTTCATCAAGCTTCGCAAATATCCTGATCAACTCTGATCCAACAATTTTCTCAAGCCCTACGCCCATCTTGGTTCAAGGTAAGAAAATCCATACTAGCTTTTAGCGTAATCTTTATTTATTTCTTCTTTGTTAATAGGCCAATTTTATATACTTTTTTTCATGGGATGTTCTACATTGAAGTTTTTTTCTCTTTGACTTTTAATTGTCTCGTTTGCAAATATTCTCAAATCCTCAAAACAAGTTTACGCAAGTCTATACAAAATAAGCATGACATAGAATTGTTTTAACCAAAAAATATCTTATTTCATATTTTAATTATTGATTCTTATTTCTTTGATTCTTCAATCCACTATCTTATTATTAGTAACTAGTGTTTGACCAGTGCGATGCACGGGATGTTATCTATTACGAAAAATGAATGTTTATGAAATGCACAATATACATGTAATATAAAACATGAAAATGCATATATTAAATTTTGGAATACTTATTTGTACACAACATTATTCGTTTGTCCGTCATTTGATGTATTATCGCCACAAACTAATATTTTCAACCCGTTGGGGTTGGTTACTCGCGAAAAAACAACATATAATTGGTCATGACTGAAAATCGGATTCTTAAGGTAAAGACCGACATGCGAGAGAGATTGTCTTTGCCTTTTTCTTATAGTCATGGCATACGAAATGATTAGAGGAAACTGTCTTCGCTGGAACTTGAAGGGAATTCTTAGACCAAACGGGGTCAGTGTCATTCACGGAATCAAAACTTTATGACCGGCATTGGTTCCCGCGAGAATTTTAGATTCAAGTACGTGTGAGCCAAGCCTCGTAATCACCAACCTTGTACCGTTACACAACCCAAATAATTTAACTTATTACAACACCACTAAACATGAAACTAAAAATACCATTTGTGATGTCACTGAGTAGGGAGTTTGAAAAAGGAAAAATAGTCCTGGTCAATGAAACATTAGAAATAACTTTTTTAAATAGATTTGAAGACACTTTTCGAGATATTATCCCATTTTCTGTGAAAGAAAAAGAAAAATCTAATAATAAGATATATACTTTTAGAACAATGGGTCTTCAAAATTTTAATACACTAAACATGTATATTAATTAAACTACATAGAAAATCTTTAAATGCCTTTTTTTATACATGTTTTGGTTATAAAAAATCAAAATATAATTGCATTGATATTATTTTTTCATATTTGATCTATTTTACAGGGTAATAAATTGAATCTATTTTCATCAGTTTAGTTTTAAAAAATATATATTTGTTTTCGAAATTTTTAAAAACAAATATTGTAATTTATAATATTCCAACTAAAATTAATGATCTATTTAATTTTTAAGTGTAATCTTGACAATATTCAAATATAATCTTGACATTTAGTTTATGCAATTTAGTCAATTAATGATTGGCCCATAAAATCGGTTTTTTCATAAATTTAAAAAAAAAAAGATTTCAAATATGTTTACATTAAAAAATCTCATTTCATATATTTAAGTGCACAATTAAGTGGAAAAGCCCAATAACAAAAGCCCATCTTTCAAAAAGAAAACAAAAAACAAATTGAGGCCCTAACCATAACATCAATCTCGGCTGAACACGTCATTTTGCAATGCTCAATATTTCGACACGTCTACAAATTGAACGGTTAGATTTGAAACACGTAAAACAATTGTGCGGCCCAGATTAACAAATGAAAACATATCTGCATTAGGTTATATCTCAAAAATCGCCGCTCCTCTAATTTTGGCTAAGAACAAAATCTCAAAAATGGGTTTCTCTCTCCAGATTCATATCCAATATTCAATAATCTCAATTTTTTGATTTTCTTTCTCAGTTTTGATATGTTTTCTCTCCAAAAATCGATGCTCCTCTCATTTTGGCTAAGAACAACATCTCAAAAATGATTTTTTATCCGTCCGGATTCATATTCAGATCTTCAATAATCTCAATTTTATGATTGTCTTTCTCCGTTTCGATCTCGGTCGCCTCCATTTCAAGGCTTCATCTTGTACTCGGTATCGGTCGTCTCCGTTTTTAACGCCCAGCTGGTAAGTATTTTTTTTTCCGATATTTTATATATTATATATTATCGTTATAAAATACCTTCAGTTTCTCCATATTTTAATTTGCATGTTCTATTTTTTCCAAAATAGATCCTATTTTTTTTGGGAATAAGTTTCAAATTTAGTTGTACTAACTATGTATAACCTTCAAAAAGAAAAAAAAATCGTGTGTTTTGACTTAAATTGAAAAAACAAATGTTATTAAATTTAGTTTGTTAACAATTGTATCCGAGTGAAATGGTAGATGTTTACATTTTTATAATTATATATCTAAAATGGTAGTTATTTACAGATTTGTGAGATTTTGTCAAAAAAAGAAAAAAAATTATTAGACAATTTAGGGGCTATTTTCTAAAATAAAATATGTTGTCGTGGGCCTCCACGGGAAATCTTATCTTCTAGATTGATTCGAGTTCAAAAAGGTATAATGGTAACCGGATTTCTGTGATTTTCCATAGGGTATGTATAGATAATTCCTATTTTATGAATTATTAACATTTTTTGAAATATCTATTGAGTTATACTGTAAATTAGAAAATTATTAGTAAAGACATTTTAGATATTTAACTGAAAATACAATTTTGAGAATTTCGTGCACTATTCAGTATTCTGTACTTTTTCGTGAAAAAAATACTTGTTCATATTGGTCTGTAATTTCTCTGATTTTCTTCCATGTTAAACTCAAACACCTCAAAGAACAATTATATGGTCTTCAGATAATTAGAACAAAATACATTTTCCTTAAGCTTATTTTTTCTCGATATTTGATTATTATCATGAACTATTTCTTATTTCTTCTCAGGTTACATGAGATACACAGTGTCGGAGTATAAATCACAATTTTTTTAAAGATAAGTTCTTAAAATGACTTTGTCATATTATTTATGCTACATTCTCCATTATATAGTCATTGACTAACGATTGTTTTATAATGTGTTTCATATTACATTCTACATACTTTACACAACGAAGAAGAAATCATCATAGCAAAACCACAGAAAACCATATACAGATAAGTTATAAATGCTATTAATACATCAAAAGTACATTAAAATTATATGTTTCATGATAAATCTACAACAAAATAATGTTTTTTTAATTTAAAAGATTAGCATAAAAAATATAATACCGTTTTCATTACCGTCATCTCTTGTACGTTTATTTCACACAATTGTATATCCTGATAGTTGCTTCATGATTGAGATTGGAGTTTTTATTTGTGTGAGTTATGGTCCGTGTAAGATTTTGGTTGCTGTTGTTGCATATTTATACTGTAAATATGTGGAGTGAATCTTTGATATATTCTCTTTTATGGAAATATATTAGAAAGTCATCTAAAATAATTAGAAAGTCAAATATCACTGTGAATTAACGGTAATAGTGAAGAATGACAGAGATTTAATATTGAAATATTTGTGGAAGAAATTTGTTTATTCTATTAGTATAGATAAGATATCATTCATATATCTTGATACCAAGAAAACCAAGTAATTAGTACATATTCTGTTTATATTACCATGTAAGTATATATTAAATTATACTGCATTAATTACAAAACAAAATATTTGCATATTTGATTTAATCTATTATCTTAAATATAATTTCTAATGAAATTCATTTTGATTGCATGTGTATCCACTGTATGATTTGGATTCAAGTTTACATAGGATGGATAAAGGCCTATCAACTTACTATTATAGTGTAGAACTTTTATATGGAAGCTTTTAAAATAGAAGAATGCATACATGCTCCATTTTTGATATGCTTGGTCTGTTGTCTTAGCTTAAATAGAGAAAATATATAATACATAACACCAAAATTGTGTTTCTTAACATATAGAATCCGTGTTATTTATGTTGTGTTATGTGAAAAATATTTAAAAATTTATGTTGTGCGTGTTTTAAAGAATTGTATAATAAATCCATGTTAAAATAAATAAAAATGTCTTTGATTTTTGCATATTTCATAACATATTATTCCTTAGCAAATTCTAATTTCTACTTATGTTTTGCTGGTAGTATAATTGTGTTAACAAACTGCTAAAAGTCTGAAATGTATTATGATATTTCAGTGGGGCAACAATATGTACTCACTTGTTTTATATAAGTTACCAATTAAGAAGACCTTTAGCTATAAAACCACTTGACCCTATACCATGAGTGTAGTGGAATCCTGTTGGTGCTGAGGTCTTCATTTTAAATTGTTGTTCCCTTGTACTTATATCTTTTTTATCTATCAA
This sequence comes from Rehmannia glutinosa, assembly GCA_016081115.2. NCBI lineage: Eukaryota > Viridiplantae > Streptophyta > Magnoliopsida > Lamiales > Orobanchaceae > Rehmannia > Rehmannia glutinosa. The sequence continues at coordinate 26,620,064 of CM071930.1, forward strand.
ATTTATTTAGTACTTGATGAGTTAATGAATGAAATATTGACGAAATGATTAATACATAATTTTGCCTCTGGAATTCTGTTACTGAATGTTTAAAAAAAATTCAGGATATGTATGAGATTCATATTTTGAGGTACATGTTTAATTTTTAATTTTAATAAATATGAATGTTTCATTTTGCATATTTGTATTTTCGGTGCCAAACAAAATGACCGAAAATTTGTATGATATACTAATCATACATAGTATTATGTAAATGGATTGTACAAAAAACCAAAAAATTCAGAAAATTCCTAAATAAATAGGAAAAATATAATATTTATTTATTAATTTAAAAGACCCGAAATTTCTGGGCTAAATATACCAACCAAATCCGTGAGGATCATCACTCGATAAAAAAGCGAAATATAAATTATTCTTAAACAAAAATAAAATAACTCTCCCTAATCAGAAGCAAATTACTCAAAAAAAACTCATCCCTAACCAGAAACTACTCATTCAAATCGTCCTCCACCTATTTCTTTGGTATATTGATCTTATTTGATTTTACTCATATATTTCCTGAATGTCACCGTTCACAATCATCTTAGTGATGAAAAACATGTTCGAGAGTTTGACCTCATCTAAAATAAAGGCACAACATCAATAAATAAGCACCTATAAAATATTAATGTTACATTCAAAAAATTAAATTACGAAAATTAAATACCAAATATTGAATATGTTTAAAATAATTTAAAAATTTATTAAATTACGAAAATTGAATATATTTGAAATTTATTAAATTACGAAAATTGAATATATTTTCTAGGTTGTTATTAAAACTAATGATGTGCTTTGTATTTAAATAAATATTATATCTTACCTCGAAATACTTTTCCCCTACACATCTGAAGAATTATAATCAAAGGTTCCAAACTATACTCTTCGAGATATGGTAGAATCGCATCAACATAATCCTCCCATAAAGTACAATATATGTGATTATTTCCGAAAAAGTGTAATTCATTCATTATATTAAAAGAAATGCTTAAATTACGATAACAATTACACCTAATTGCAATACATTGAATTGCAAATATAAGTTTTTTTAATTAAATTATGAAAATTGAATATATTTAAAATAATATAAAATTAAATCATTTATTACTCTAAATCTTCTAGCGTGATGTCAATGAAACGTGTTAGCTTGCCACCGAGTTTTAGATTGAGCAGATTGCATAGCTACAACTCTCCCTATGATATCTGAGGTTCACAAAAACCAAAAAGATTAGTCTATATAAAATCATACGTAAGCAATTACAATTTCAGCACAAAATAAAAATTCAATACATACCAAAAAGTATGGTTTCATCGACATTTTCAACACTTGCCAAATCTCTAAAACTTTTGAAATTGAACAAAAACCTAGGAAGTGAGTTTCATCCAACTGAAAAACATGTGTCTTACCATGGAACTGAATCTTGTATTTTGTAGTGGTAGTTTTGTATTTGTCTGTGTAATACGCAACAACAAAGTCTTTTATGACATAAACATGCCCTAAATTCAGTCGGTTTTTGAATTGTGCAACATTAACCTTTCTTATGGTGCCGTGAATCCTATCACCCTGCAACAAAAATTAAAATCGAAATATAATTAGAGCTTGCTGGTATAAATTATTTATATAATACATTTTAATTTGGGCAAAAACTGTCATAGCTCAGCACCATAGAATACACACTCCAAACTCTGTATTTGGCTTTTGTTATTATAGACAAGCTTTTTGATATAGTCGAACCAATCGCAATTTCATAGCCAAATGGGACTTATTCATGCTGATGTCCTTGATCAATGTCATGAGCTATTATTTGCAGAGAAAATGCGTGCGGCAGAAGTCGAATGCGGTAAAGAAAACGTTAATGACAACTTATATATATAGGCAGTTGAGTGGGTATATTTAAGGTGAATGTATCATTGTCATTATTTGTAAAGATATGTTAAATTACCAGACTTTTCGAAAGAAGCTCAGGGGCAACCTATTCATTTTTTTGGGATATAAAATCCACTTTGCTTTGTGATGATGCTCAATCAATTTAATATTTCCTTTATTGTGGATAATTGAATCTTATATTTCCTTTGGCCAGTAATTATTAATTATTTTGTGTCGTCTTACCATTAATGTTTTTTTTTAATTATTTGAAAGTAACAATCTGTTTCAGAAAGAAATTGTTAATTATTTTTAACCGAGATTGGTTAGGCTTACCATTAATTATTATTGCTATTAATTGAGATTAACAAACTTGATGGGCAAGTATGCTTAATTTCCGGTTAAATTGTTTTGGAATATGTTGCCGTTTATATATAGACAATTATTAATAGCATTTGTAATGAAATATAAGGAATTGTAGCTGATTGTATAGCCTCACATTAATTATTATTACCATTAATTGAAATTAACATTGGCAAGTTTCGGCGTCCAAAGGAAAATTCTAACAGATACTATGTTTTCACTGATTGTATAGCCTTCAGACTGATAATTTTTACCTTTTGAATAATTTAACAATGATTGTGTTTCCTTAAGATTAGTTAAATTTATCTTTAATCAAGCGTTAATTAATTTGTAAATAATAAAATTTATTTGCTGAAATACTATTTATAGGTGAAAAGAAAAAGCGGGAAAATTATGGCTTACCATTTCCAGTTGAAAGGTCAAACATTCCTAATTTATTGTATATCTCTACATGTAAATCCGATAGACAATAATCAAATTATTTGTGCTATTTTTCAAGGTCAAACATTTCCAATTTACTACATATTTGTAACCGAAAATAAAAAATATTGAAAATCAATTTTAGCAACTATTTACAATCAATTTATTTATGCTATTTTTTCAAGTCAAACATTCCTAATTTATTGCATATATATATCACCGAAAATAAAAAATTCTGGAAATTGATTTTAGCAACTGCGTTTAGGCGGGAAAACAAAAATAGAAACCATTTTGCTTTTATATATATATATATATATATAGATCAGATCCTTGTATTATAAGATGATAAATTAGAATTTATGTACAAACAAGAATTACTGTATCATATCCATAAGGATGAACCCATGAGTAAACTCCAAATACTCCAGGAAGTCTAGATTTAGCCATAAGTTGCCAGATGTACAATTAACCATCGTTTATAAAATCATATTTTTTTAAATTTTATTTAAAATAATTATCTTATTTTTGTTTAGGTTAAATTGAAATATTTCAATTGACATATAATGATACTAATATGAGTTGGTTTAACCTGCTTTTAATTGATATTGAATCTTGGTGACCTTTTCGTATATTATGAATTTAGCTTTTATAGTTCATATATTTTATTTTTTATTATTTTGCTACCTTAACATGACTACTATATAATGCATGAATATACATAAAGATGACGATGGATTTTACAGTTTTGGTAAATCTATTACATATAGATCAAAAATCATTCACAATAAGATTAAGAGTTTTACGAGTTGGTTCAGAAACATATTGTGGCCCTAATCTTTCTTCAAGGATTCGAAAGATGATAATGATTGATGATGAAGTAAGTAACTAATTTACTTTTATGTTTTAATATTGATAGTTTAAGTACTAATTTCAAAATTATTTATTCATGCAGGGTATCCAATTTGGAGTAATAATTTTTAATAATGTCGTCAATCATTTTTGTTGGAAAATTTGAAGTCAACAAGACATATTTGGTCTCTAATGGAGAAGTTAAAAAGAGTAATCCATTATTTTCGAGTGCACATCCTAAAAAGGAATTAGTCCTCAAAAAGTACAATATTATAAAGAATGTCACTGAAGATATAAAAGACAATATTTGTTATAATTTCATGAAGTTCAAAGACATAGACCCGAAGTTCATAAACATGAAACAATCGGTATATATTCTTTAACCTCAATTCTTCATAAAAAATATGGATTTTATTATATTGAATATCAAACCTTATTGTGTTAATATATATGGAATTGCAATCAACGTCAAAGATTGTAGAGTTACCCCAAATTCAAGAGTTGCATCAAAAAATTTAAGAGAAATAATAGTGATGAACCAAGAGTAACACATTTTTTTCATACATCGTTCTTCATTTTTTTAAAACAATTATTATATAAAAAACATTCATATTAATTCTTATGATTATTTAATGCTCATTCATTTTTAATTAACTATGCAGATATTACCCCATAGTAGTTTGTCTTTGGGAAGATATGGCTAAAAATGAAGGATGTGCTTTGCGTCAAATTGCAGATCAAAAACCAATTGTTGCAATCACAAAGCTCATTGCAAAAAATACTTAGGTATAACAATATCCATAGAAAAATAAATTATATTTATTATTAATATATTTTTTAACATTGTATTTTTTTTGTAGGTGAATCGCAACTCCAAACTACTGCGACATTAGTTCTGCAAGTACAACCGACTTGTGAAGAAATTGATAATATACGACGATGGTATACTATAAATTATATAATAAGCATTAAATTAAATGGTTTCTTCAAAAGTAATATTTTGGTTTGTTAATATTTTATTTTACGCAGGTCACATGCAATTTAAGATCCACTCAAAGTACTTGAATTGTCAATGACAAAGAGAATGAAAGACAAAAAAAAAGTGTCCCTTGAAGAAATCATACACAAAAGACATGGGCTATGCGAGCGCACAAACAGACACATATATATCTAATACTGAAATAAAAATGAGAATTCCAAAGAATATTTGCTAGCTTATGAAAATATTATAGTGCAACATGGATCCATTTAAACCATATATAAAAAAATAATCTAATGACCTTTATGATATTGCAATATTTAATTAATTGTCGCTAAGTTTTTCTTGCAGGATACATATTATTGTTTTAGGGGAATTGTTGAAAAGGTTCTCAATAAATCATCATTATCTTATGATTCATGCAAAAATTGTGTTGCATCAGTTCTCAAAAATGATGACAACACATCTTGTAAAAAATGCCATGAGGAAGAGGTGGAAACAACACTAAGGTAATAAATATAGATTATAAATGCTTAAATTAATCTGTGCATAAATCAAGATACTAAATTTTATTTATATAACTATAGATATCGGTTAGTTTTAAATGTGATGTAAGGAAATAATAGTGCCATTATAACAATGTTCGAAGATGCTACAACTGTGTGTTAGTCCAGTGGTTACGATAATCTAGAGGGAGGTGAATAGATTATGCCGATTTTCCAAGTTTCGCCCTCTTTTTCGAATATGAAGATGGAAACAAGAATGTAAGTGCGGGAAAATAAACAACATATGATGATTTAAAGAGTTTCACCCCACCTAGGGACTACGTGCTCTACCACCCCAAAGATATCCAGGAGTTTCAAAAAAAGAAAAAGAATTTTATTAATAATTACCAAAATTATTACACCTTCACCTTGAAGAGTACCACACTCTTCTGACAACACCACCAACGAGATTACCACAATCTTCCTTCATCTATGAAGAGTACCACACTCTTTAACACCTAAGATCACCCAAGTGTGTTCTTACCATAAGAACATTAACAAGGATATCTTGTTTTGAATGATTGACAAATTCAAGATTACAACTCGATAATGAAGTACACAACTTTGAAGTGCAAGTGTAATCAAGAATAAAAGTCTAGACCTCAAGTTGTGCAAGTGATAGACTTAGGCTATTTCAACAAGAATGTAAAATGTGAAAGCTTAGAGAAATTTGCAGATTTTTTTGTTGTATTGTTTGCTTGCGTTGTTGTATTATTCCTTCAAAGCTTTCATCTATTTATAGGAGAGTCTTCAAGATTGGATCTGCAACATAGGCTCCTCCATCTTCACTTTTGTCTACAAAAATAAGATCACAAGATCCACAAATAATGTACAAAATGATAAAGTAAATCTTGCTGATAATGGCTTGTTAACGGTTTGAATTTGCTGTCAAAAATAACATAAGTTGATCGGTTGACCTGAAGAAATTTCGAATGTTTAAAAGTAAATCAGAGATTCAGACACGGGATGAACTAGGGGTTGGACCGGTCGAAGGGGGGTTGGACCGATCGAAGGCATGTTCGACCGGTCACCCTCTCATTGGACCGGTCCAACATGTCAAAGATTGAAACAGAAGAGTTTCTGTAAACTTCAAATGCCCGGACACCTTCGACCTCCTCCCGAGTCGACCAAAAATCCTCCTTTTTTGTTTCTGTTTCAAGTTTCGACTTTTAGGCACGGGTTGCCCTCTAGGGCGACCGATTGACCTCAAAACAGAAGTGTTGTCCAATTTTTGTCGAAAATAAACTTCAAGAAATACTCCGAAAAATTAGTAAAAATAATTTAAATCGATTAAGAGTATTTGGACAACATTTAGGAATATTGTTCTGGTGTAAAAACTCAGTTAAACAAAATCATCAAAATCATGATAAAAACATTTATCTAACAAACTCCCCCTTTTTGATGATTACAAACCAAAATAATTTTAGGAGATCGATTTTTAAAACAAAACATATTTTCCCGGTCTAAATCAACAATCCGTTTTAAGCAACACTAATCATGAATAAAAACACAAGAATAGGAACAAAGATTTTTCAAAAACATTTTATATAAGCTCCCCCTATCAACATGCTCAACAAGAGTTAGTATAGAAGCAAACAACTAAAAGTTAAAAGGTTAGATTTTACAATTTAAGCTTGAATTTCATGAGCTTAGAAGCCCCCCTGTCAAAAATAAATCATTAGCCATAATAAAAGTCCATTATTCATCCATTGGATATCCACAACTTTTGGCTTTTTCAATCAAAGCTTATAGCTTTTTCTGCGAGCTTTTTATAGCTTCTTTGAGCTAATGAGCTTGTTTCATGTTTCTCTCCCTTTGGAATCATCAAAAAGAGTGTTAGCACGATAAAAACATCATATAAGCATATCAAAGTGCGCATTTCCATCGAATTATCGAGCTTTTGATCAAAGAGCTTTAAAATTCCAAATAATAAGGGAAAATTCGATAAGATGATTTGTAAAAGCTCATTTGATTGACAAAATATGATCTCTATAAACTTATAAGACTTTTGAAATTGAGAGAGTCATGTAATTGATGAAATTTTCATTCAAACGTTTTGTCGAACATTTGGCGTGTATCGAATAAAAAAGAAGATATATATAGCCCTTGTAAATGTAATCAAGGCTAAATTTTCATCACCAAATGCAATTCTATAAATATCATCCAACAACAATCATCATACCCAACACAATTATACAAGAAGTTCATCAAAATATCAAAAATATAAGCACTTTCTCAAGTGTTCAACCCAATTGAGATTAAAAAGGAATTAAACTTACCAATTAATCAGAGAAATTGGGTAATAATGATGAAATACGAGTAATATAAACTCAAAAATAAAGAATTTACAAGAAAGAAATCATTTTGAGTGAATTGTGTGTAAAATTTGCAAAGGGGTCGAAAAATGGAAGAAAAACCGTTCAAAAACAAAGTCTAGAACAAAAGCTGGTTTTAACCAAAAACTTGTCCAGGTCGACCGGTACAAGGGGGGGTCCGACCGGTCCAGGTGGTGGTCGACCTCCCTTCATCCGGTCCCTAAAGCTTCTTTTTCTTGTTCTGTCCGAATTTTGATCCAAAAAACCGATTTTTCACCCCTAAGTTTTAAAAACGCGCAAAATGCAAACATAGACCTTATTCAATATGCATTATGCCTAATCGAGCTCGTATAGAAGCAAAAGACTCGACGGTTAGTGGTTTTGTAAAAATATCCGTGAGTTGATCTTGAGACGGAACGGAACACATCTCAATTTTCCGTTTGGAAACGCAATCCCTTAGAAAATGATGACGAACTTCAATATGTTTAGTATGGTTACGATGAACCGGGTTTAGCGGACGTGTTGTCACAAAAGATAGGAACATTTTCAAAAGAACATTTGTAATCCGCTAAGGTTTGTTTCATCCAAAGCAATTGAGTACAACAAAAAGCTGCGGAAATATATTCGGCTTCGGCCGTTGATAAAGATACACAATTTTGTTTATTTGAAAACCAAGATACTAGGCAATCGCCTAAGAATTGACATGATCCGGAAGTACTTTTACGATCATCAATATTTCCCGCATAGTCCTAATCACTATATCCTTTAAGAGAAAATTTTCATTCTTTGGATAAAATAAGCCATAAGAAATAGTGCCATTCATGTATCGAAAAATCCTTTTAACGGCACTCATATGAGATTATTTGGGATTGCTTTGAAAATGAGCACATAGGCTTACGACATGAAGAATATCCGGTCTACTTGCGGTTAAATAAAGTAAATAGGTTGCCATTGGAGTAGTGACGGTTCTTCCTTCTTCAATGCCGAACTTCTTTAAAAGTTCTTTTGTGTACTTTGATTGTGAAATATAAATACCTTATTGGCATTGCTTAATTTGAAGTCCAAGGAAGAAATTGAGCTCACCCATCATACTCATCTCGAATTCACCTTGCATCAACTTATAAAATTTCTTGCACAAAGATTCATTAGTAGAACCAAATATAATATCCTCAACATAAATCTGAACTAGTAAGCAATCTTGCCCTTTTTCAAAAAGAAAGAGAGTAGTGTCAACTTTACCTCTTGTAAATCAATTTTGCAAAAGAAAAGAGCCAAGTCTATCATAACATGCACGGGGTGCTTGCTTCAAACCATATAAGGCCTTTTTAAGTTTATAAACATATACACTACAATATCGTCATATAAACATATTTTTTCGTCACTAAATGTATTTGGTGACGAAAATTGAGCGTCATAAAGATCGTCATTGTAGCCTTCCCCATAAAAGGTATACATGACTTTTTTGCAATTTGTCACTACAAAATTAACCTTTGGCCACGTTAATAACGATTGTCACGATTTGTATCATTTATTGTGACGCCTACATCGTCACATAAACGATAATTTTTTGTCATTTATATTGTTTCTTTGTCACAAAAAATATATTTTTAATGACAAAAGCATGTTTTTGTCATCATAGCATTAACTTTTATCGATTTAAAATTGTCACGCCCAAACGGAACGCGACGACGATCCACAACTTAAATACAATAACCAAACAATCTGACAAATATCAACGAGAACCCAATGAAACAGTAGTCTAAATAGCAAAATAAAATAAATAACAAGTACAAATACAACTTACGGTCCACAATCCATAATCCAAATTACATACCCGAAAATCAACCAAATACAACAACTTAAAGTCAAAGGGTCCTACGCCCTTCTTCGATTACAAACCGGAATGGAAAGAAATACAAGAGTCCAACAACAACACAAGAAAAGAGTCCAATCAACAACAAGAAGAAGTAGTAAATCCAACAAGCGGAGTACATGGTCTCAATCCGGTATCGGTTCAAGATCTTCAACGAAATCCTCATCTAAGGTTAGAAAATATGTGGGGATGAGACAAAAATCTCAGTGGATGGAGTGATCGTGTGCAAGTGTGGCGCAATATAGTTAATGCGAAAAACAATTATATGAAAACGCGCGTGAGTATGATGCATGAATTCACACACGATTCAAGCGTCGTGATAAATATATTTAAATAATATACTTATACGATTCGAGAAAATAGTTCATGGTCACACACACACTATGTGATTCAAAGAGACAGTAGATTGCGTACGAAAATGTAACGCCAATCCCATGCAAGGCAAATAATGGTTGCGTACGGATTTGTAGCGCCAACTAATGCAAAACAAGTAAGTAGCGGTTGCGTCACGGATTTGTAGCGCCAACCAAACGGGTCCGATAACTCCTGAAATCGTGTGGATCGAACAACGATTCCTTCGTTCTTCCTTGTAACTCCCGAGCAGATGGTCCAAGACCGGCACCTTATCGCTCCATAGCAAAGACAAAATCCACAAAGTGGAGCTTGCAAGGCCCTGGATCTCATAATCATGATTATACCTCAAGTACTACAACCCGCTTCCTCGGACAAACTCCGTCCCTCGCTTGCGGGATTAGGGCGATGGGGCCTAAGAGTGGAATAGCGGCCAAGCAGCCTTGCCCATCCATCCCACGTATCCATTCCGATGAGCTCGACACACCAAGTTGACTCAGCAGAAAGTAAATACAAGTACAGAAATGACCAGCAAATGTATTATTGATTCAGATACCTTCAGAAATTTTTTGAAATAACGCGGGGCAATTTTTGGCGTTGGTGGAGTTTTTTGGATGAAGATGGTTATCGAAGGATAAGCAACCTTCGATATCTTGAAAGATTAGGTGGAACATAAGTCCCGTTATAGATTCAAATCGCAAGGCGAGGAAGTCGCTCCGCGATCGGGTATTAATCGGCCAAATTGATCCGATAAGTCAAGGATTTTTGGGAAAGTAAAATACTTTAATTAAATATCCAAGTCAGAGGGTCCAGGGCTATTTTAGTAAAAGAAAAATAATTTGATTTAGGTCCTTTATAAAAGAAAATTTGTAATTTAGCCCCGTTTGGTAAAAACCAACACTTTTGGGGTTAAAAATTGAATAAACAAATATCCCGACCTTGAAACATTATGGGTCAGTTCCTAAATTCTCTAAATTGTTCAGAGATTCAGGTTTTTAAAGTTTTGAGGTCGAGATTTTATAAAATTCTCAAATATCGAGATTTTAAAATTAAAAATTTCCAATAAATTAAGTTTAAATTGTTCAGAATCAGGTTTTTAAAACCGAATTTTAAAACTCCCAATTGGCCCAAAATTTGCAAAATTGCTTAAGTTTAAAATAATGATTTTAATGTGATTCTAGTTGAAAATGTCACTAAAGTTAGTGGGATATTGGGACAAAAGCAGGTTTTAAAATAAATATGTGTAGGTCCTTTAACTTTTGAAAATATCATTTTTGTCCCATTTTGAAATAATTACCTTTAAGGCTTTTAGGGGTCCAATTGTCATGAAATTTGAACCTTGGGTCCAAAATATAATTAAGTTATAGTTAAGTTAGTATTTTCAGGTGCATGGGCTGCATAAGTCCTGAAAATTTCATTTGGGTCCTCAAGTTTAGTATTTTACAAATTAGTCCCTCAATTTTAGTAAAATTGTTTTCCAAGCCCTAACCACTTGGATTTTTGGAATAATTTTAAAATATGTAATTCCCAGTACCTTAAGACTAAAAATTTCAAATTTTAAAGTTTAGGTCTGGAGCAGTTTTAAAAATTGCAAAGTAGCCCTTAAACTTTCAAAATTTTACAATCTAGTCCTTGGGCTTTTAAAAATAGATTTTATTTATCTTAAAACTCTTAAAACTTTATTAAAATGTCCAAAAGTCATTTTTGAACCTGAGTACAGTCCCAATTTTCGAAATTTGCAGAGGGGTCCTTTAACTTTCATTTTCTTGCAATTTAGTCCACCAACTTTCCATTTTTACATTTTTAAGTCCAAAATTGAAATTTAATCAATCATGCTCGACTTTTCCAGGTTATAAGGCATCCAAAACATAGATTTTAAAGATCATATGCATGCATGTCCAATACATACAAGAATTCATCAATTAAAACATTAAATTGCACATGCATGCACCTAAAATTCAATAAATAGCAAATTGGAGCAACTCTTGAGAATTTTCATGACTTAATACATAAAATTGACATGCAATACATAGATTATATATATCTCAAGGCTCATGATCAAATTTTCTACATGCATTTTAATAAAACACCTAATAGTTGGAAAATATTTTTCCACCCACCTTAAAATTGGAAATTGTGAAATAAAAGGATAATTTCACAATTTTTGGATGAGGCTTTTTAGGTCAGCCCCTAAGTCAAGAAATATCAAAAATTTGAAGTTAGAAAAATGAGAGAAAAATTAAGGAGAAAAAGAAGGAAATAAGGAAATGAGAAGGACTACACTTTACCTTGTGTAGTAGGTGTTTGGAGACTAGTTGAAGCTTTAAAATTGGAAATTTTGGTTCAACTCCAAAATCACCTAAGGTCAGCCCCTATTTCTCAAAAATGAAAAGGGGTGTTAAAATTTGAAAAAAAAAATAGAAAGAATAGGAAAGAAGGGGTCTAGTACTCAATTCTTACCTTGTAGTCCAAATTCCTCTACTAGTTCTTCTTCAAGTTTGAAGTCCTTCTTCAAAATGATGTCAAGATCTAATCTTCAAAGTCTTCTAAATGTACCTCCAAATCAAATTCAAACTTAAGTTAAGAAGGTGGAAGAGGTGAACTATGTGATATCAAAAATGGATTGAAGATAAAATTTCTTACCTTGTAGGGGGGGTGTTCGACTTTTTTGAAGAAATAGGGGGAAAAATCTTGAAAATTTTCTAAGTGTAGAAGAAGAAAGTAAGAAGAAGAGTAGAGAGAAGTTGGGAGTTTAGAGAGAAGGAGGAGAAAATGAAATGAAATTTTGGCACAAAATGGCCATTATGGCCGTCCACTTTGAGGAGAGAGAGGGAGGAATTTTGTTCAAATTGTGTCTTGCATTTTGCCTCATGCATGAGAGACAATTTGAAGGTAAAAGGTATGGGCAAGACTTGGTTTGAATGGAATGTTGGAAGACTTCCAACATGTTGGCAAAAATATTATTAAAGAAGTAATATAAGAGATGATGTGTATAATGTTTGAATTAATGGTATAATTATACACAAGATGACTAATATAAGGTGTACATGTACAAGAGTTGGATGATATTTTTACTCCAAAAATATCCATGTTGGCCGTCCACTATAATGGCATTATGGTAATTCCATATATTTTTTTTGTCCCAAATTTGATGATAATAGATGAAATATATCAATCTCCAAAATAATTAGTGATTTCCTTGATCACTTATAAGTCTCATGATCACTTAATCTATATCAAAATCTTAATTCTATAAGGTAAAAGTCTCTAAAATAAATAGTCTCTTAAAATTCTAAGGTGAATAATATATACAAAAATAGTAATAATGATCAATCAAGTGATCATAAATGCAAAATAGAATTAATAGTGATCATGATTACAAGTAATAAATAAAATAAAATAAAATACAAAATATATATATTAATGATAATTACCCGTCAAAGTGACGCAATAAAATAGTCGGTCAAATACATAGACAACAATAAGAATCAATTATATGTTCGGAAAAATCGGGGCTTCACATCCTCCCCTCCTTAAAAGAATTTGGCCCCCAAATTCTCTTCAGAATAGTTCTGGATATTGATTCCTCATGTCTTCTTCCATCTCCCACATTGCGTCTTCGTCTCGGTTGTGGTTCTGCCACAGAACTTTAACCATCGGAATTTCTCTCTTACGCAACTGTCGTATCTACTGATCAATGATCCGGATCGGCCTCTCGGTGTAGGATAAATTTTCCATTAGAGGAGGAGTATCTTGAGTGATGATATGCTCGGGATCTAGTTGATACTTCTTCAATCTCGATACGTGGAATACATCATGCATTCCCGCATATGGTGCTGGTAACTCGAGTCGGTAGGCTAACTTCCCGATCCTCTGTAAAATCTTGTAAGGTCCAAGATATCTCGGACTCAACTTGCCTCCTTTATTCGGATTGATCAATCCTTTCCGTGGTGAGAGTCTGAGAAATACTTCATCTCCGACTTCAAATTTCAAATCCTTTCTTCTCTTGTCCGCGTAACTCTTTTGGCGGCTCTGAGCTGTGCGAATCCGCTCCTTGATCGCTTGACCTTCTCCATGGCCTCCTCGAACTAAGTCGACCTTTGGAATCGAGGCGACTTTCTTTTCTTTTCGAGTCCATTGATCATCAATCTCCCAGTGTAGTGGGGATCTACATTTTCGCCCATATAATGCCTCGTAGGGTGCCATTCCAATCGTGGCACGATAACTCAATATTGTAGGCTAACTCGGCTAATGGTAAGTGCGAATCCCAACTTCCTTGAAATCCAATGCGGGCTCGCAAAGATATCTTCAAGGGTTTGAATTGTTCGCTCGGTATCATCGGTCCATCGGTTTGTGGATGTGTTTGATGTCTTTGAAACTTAGCGAGGTACCCATTCCTCGTGCAAGCACTTCCAAAATCTGGAGACAAACCTCGGGTCTCTGTTGGATACTATGTCGACTGGTACTCCATGCAGTCGAATGATTTCTCGTATATAAATCTGTGCAAGTTTCTGCAAGCTATCATTTTTCTTGATGGGTAAAAAGTGTGCAAATTTCGTGAGTCGGTCTACAACTACCCAAATGGCATCATGGCCTCCTCTGGTCCTTGGTATATCTGTCATGAAGTCCATCGTTATGTGTTCCCATTTCCATTCGGGAATTCTCAATGGTTGTAGTAAACCAGATGGTCGTTGGTGTTCTGCTTTTACTCGTTGACAAGTTAAACATCTCGCAACCAACTCTGCTACCTGGTTCTTCATGTTTACCCACCAATAACTCCGTTTCAAATCCTTATACATCTTGTTTCCTCCAGGATGTATAGTGTATTTCGAACGGTGTGCCTCTCTAGATTCTATTCCTAATCTGTTCGTCATTCGGTACACACACTCGATTCTGGAATCTGATAACCCCATCTTCGTGTACCGAGAATTCTGATCTCTCTCCTTTAAGTATCTTGTCCTTCAGTTTTTGAAGATGTGCATCTTTCTCTTGTGCTTCTTTGATCTCTTTCAGCAGATCGGGTTTAACCGAAATGTTAGCACATGAAATCTGAGTATTGGTTCTCGTCGATTCCAATTGCTCGCTCTTCTAATGATTCCCACTCTCGAATCATAAGTCCGCTAAGCTCGCCTTTACGCTCGAGCGTGCCTCGCTACGACATTAGCTTTCCCGAGATGGTATTGAATATCAAAGTGATAGTCCTCGATCAATTCCATCCATCTTCGTTGGCTCAGATTGAGGGTCTTTCGGGAGAATAGATACTTCAAGCTCTTATGATCCGTGAAAACCGTAAATGTTGCTCCGTAGAGATAGTGTCTCCATTTCTTTAACGCGAACACTATCGCCGCCAATTCCAAGTCATGCGGATAATTGGCCTCATACGGCTTGAGCTTTCGTGATGCATAAGCGATAACTTTTCATTCCTGCATGAGTACTGCTCCTAGTCCTTCTTTTGATGCATCACTGTAGACGACAAAGTTTTCGGTTCCCTTTGGAAGGGCTAATACTGGAGTTGTAGTAAGTCATTTTTTCACTCTTGGAAACTCGCCTCGCACTTGTCATTCCACTCAAACTTGACTTGCTTCTGGGTTAGTCGAGTGAGTGGTCCGGCTATCTTGGAGAAGTCTTGGATAAATCTTCGATAATATCCAGCTAGTCCTAGGAAACTCCCGATTTCAAGCTGAGACTCGGGTTGTTTCCATTCAACCACCGCCTGCATGCCTTCAAGGATCTACCGCAATCCCAAAGGTCGGATACTATGTGTCCCAAGAACGCGACTTCACTAAGCCAAAATTCGCACTTGCTGAATTTGGCATACAGCTTATGCTCCCGTAGTGTCTCTAAAACGATTTTCAGATGACATTCGTGCTTTTCTCTAGACTTAGAGTATACGAGTATGTCATCAATGAATATCACTACGAATTGATCCAAATAAGGTTGAAAGACTCGATGCATCGTCCATAAATGCCGCCGGTGCATTTGTCGACCGAAAGCATCACTACAAACTCGTAGTGTCCATATCGGGTTTGAAATGCGCTTTTGGAAATGTCTCCTTCGTGGATCTTCAGTTGGTAATATCCTTGTTGTAAATCAAACTTCGAGTACACCGTCGCTCCTTGAAGTTGATCAAATAGTTCGCCTATCCTCGGGAGGGGATATTTGTTCTTGATGGTCACGCTATTAAGACCACGATAATATATACACAGTCTTAATGTGCCATCTTTCTTCTTGACGAACAACACAGTGCTCCCCACGGAGACGCGTACTCGGTCGGATAAATCCCACATCCATCGGTTTTTACAGAATTGCGTCTTCAACTCTTGTAACTCAAGAGGAGCCATTCTATATAGTGTTACGCAATCGGGGGCAGTCCTGGTAACACCGATGGTGAACTCGACTTCCCTATCCGGAGGGACAAAGGTGAGTTCTTGTGGAAATACATCCGTGTATTCTGATACTATAGGTACTTGGTTAATTTGTGTCTCAACCGTGGGATTGTTAATTACAAACGCCAAGTACCCTTGTGCCCCTCTAGCGATTGCCTTTCTTGCTTTCATGATGGAGATGATAACCAAGACGTAGAGTCAACAGTAAGGGAAAGGCATATCCATTAATGTAAAACTTGAATACACCCATAGTACAACAATAGTAACACTGAGTCAAAGATACATCAGAACCAAAATACAACTGAATCTAGTACAATAAAAGGCAAGGTACAACACTGGAATAAGCGTCTACAACAACAGAAGTACAAAATAACAATCAGCTAACTAATCAGTGAGATCGCCATCATCGTCGCTCGCAGCTATGTCCATAATCGGGGCTGGGTCGGGCTGAGGTGGCGCCTCGACCTCGGGCCAATCCACGAAGTCCAACCACTGCTCGAATCCCTGAGCCTCATCGAGTGGAGCAGCCTCGAGTGCCTCAGGCTCTCCAATGTCGACTGGATCCTCCTCGGCGTCAGGTACGGGCTCCACCTCGGGCGGTGGCAATGGCTGAACATTAGCTGCCAAAGCAGCCTCCAGTGCGGCATCTCTCTGAGCTAGGGCCTGTGTAAGGTCCTCTATGACTGTCATCTGCTTGATGAGAGTCTCCTCCAAAGGCTCGACGGTGTCGCGAGATAGGCGAGCGTCAATCTCCCATTTCTGGCGGCCGTCACTTGCCCTCTTCATCTTCTCTCGCATGTTATCCAGGCGCTCCTGGATACTCTGTATTTGGTCCTCCCGCGCTCTTATGGTATTGTCGCGGTCCTTGATGACAGTGGTCAGCTCGCTCTTTTCATCTTGGCTCCTCCCCAAGCGCTGAGTCAGGTCCCTATTACGCTGGCGCTCCTGGGCTAGCTCTGTGGTCGCGCGATCACTCTCCCGGTGCCAGTGAATCATCAGCGCCCGGTAATATTCCCCTCGCTCGCAAAGACGGCATGGAAAACATCCCACCATGAAGGCGCAGTCTGCCCCATCCCGATCAAACAAAACTAAGGCGGATCACCAAAGGTAGAGGAAAGATAGGGAGAGAATAAGGAAAGAACGAATAAAGGAAATCGATCAAGAATCAACTAAGTCTAGACAAGTATGAATATGAAATCTCAAAATATGCGTTCTAACTTAGTTCAAACATCAATAAGACGGTCTATGCCAATTTGAAATCGATTTCACACTTAATTGGTCAAGTCGCGGTACTACCCAAAACACAGACCGAGGGTCCTATCCTGGGTCAGCTCGGTGTAAGTTTCCATCTTACTAGCCGAGCTCTGATACCACTCTAACTATCACGCCCCAACGGAACGCGACGACGATCCACAACCTAAATACAATAACCAAAAAAACAAGATGACAAACATCAACGAGAACCCAATGAAACAGAGTCTAAATAGCAATGAAATAAATAACAAGTACAAATACAACTTACAGTCCACAATCCATAATCCAAATTACATACCCAAAAATCAACCAAATACAACAACTTAAAGTCAAAGGGTACTACGCCCTTCAGTTACAAACCGGAATGGAAAGAAATACAAGAGTCCAACAACAACACAAGAAAAGAGTCCAATCAACAACAAGAAGAAGTAGTAAATCCAACAAGCGGAGTACAAGGTCTCAATCCAGGGCCGGTTCAACATCTTCAACGAAATCCTCATCTAAGGTTAGAAAATAGGTGGGGATGAGACAAAAATCTCAGTGGATGGGGTGATCGTGTGCAAGTGTGGCACAATATAGTTAATGCGAGAAAACAGTTATATGAAAACGCGTGAGTATGATGCATGAATTCACACACAGTTCGCAAGCGTCGTGATAAATATATTTAAATAATATACTTATACAGTTCGAGAAAATAGTTCATGGTCACACACGCACTATGTGATTCAGTTAAGACAGGTAGGATTGCGTACGAAAATGTAACGCCAATCCCATGCAAGGCAAATAATGGTTGCGTACGGATTTGTAGCGCCAACCAATGCAAAACAAGTAGCGGTTGCGTCGGTTTGTAGCGCCAACCAAAGCGGGTCCGATAACTCCGAATCGTGTGGATCGACAGACAACGATTCCTTCGTTCTTCCTTGTAACTCCCAGCAGATGGTCTAAGACCGCACCTTATCGCTCCATAGGCAAAGACAAAATCCACAGTGGAGCTTGCAAGGCTCGGATCTGTCATAATCATGATTATACCTCAAGTACTACGACCCGCTTCCCTCGACAAACTCCGTCCCTCGGTTGCGGGATTAGGGCGATGGGGCCGAAGAGTGGAATAGCGGCCGAGTTGCCGGTTCCCATCCCCGACGTATCCATTCCGAGTGAGCTCGACACACCAAGTTGACTCGAGCACGAAAGTAAATACAAGTACAGCATCAACCAGCAAATGAGTATTATTGATTCAGGGAAGCAGTTCAGGAAATTTTTTGAAATAACGCGAGGGCAATTTTGGCGTTGGTGGAGTTTTTTGGATGAAGATGGTTATAAGAAGGATAAGCAACCTTCGATATCTTGAAAGATTAGGTGGAACATAAGTCCCGTTATAAATTCAAATCGCAAGGCGAGGAAGTCGCTCCGCGATCGGGTATTAATCGGCCAAATTGATCCGATAAGTCAAGGATTTTTGGGAAAGTAAAATACTTTAATTAAATCTCCAAGTCAGAGGGTCCAGGGCTATTTTAGTAAAAGAGAAAATAATTTGAGTTAGGTCCTTTATAAAAGAAAATTTGTAATTTAGCCCCGTTTTGTAAAAACCAACACTTTTGGGGTTAAAAATTGAATAAATAAATATCCTGACCTTGAACAATTATGAGGTCAGTTCCTAAATTCTCTAAATTGTTCAGAGATTCAGGTTTTTAAAGTTTTGAGGTCGAGTTTTTATAAAATTCTCACATTGGCCCCAAATTTGCAAAAATTGCCAATTCGGACCTTAAGTTTAAAATAATTGGAACTCACAAACCGGAAGGGCTTTTAATGTGATTCCAGTTGGAAAATGTCACTAAAGTTAGTGGGATATTGGGACAAAAGCAGTTTTTAAAAGAAATATTTGTAGGTCCTTTAACTTTTGAAAATATCATTTTTGTCCCATTTTGAAATAATTACCTTTAAGGCTTTTAGGGGTCCAATTGTCATGAAATTTGAACCTTGGGTCCAAAATATAATTAAGTTATGGTTAAGTTAGTATTTCCAGGTGCATGGGCTGCATAAGTCCTGGAAATTTCATTTGGGTCCTCAAGTTTAGTATTTTACACATTAGTTCCTCAATTTTAGTAAAATTGCTTTCCAAGCCCTAACCACTTGGATTTTGGGAATACTTTTAAAATATGTAATTCCCAGTACCTTAAGAGTAAAAATTTCAAATTTTAAAGTTTAGGTCTGGTGCAGTTTTAAAAATTGCAAAGTAGCCCTTAAACTTTCAAAATTTTACAATCTAGTCCTTGGGCTTTTAAAGGTTGATTTTATTTATCTTAAAACTCTTAAAACATTATTAAAATGTCCAAAAGTCATTTTTGAACCTGAGTACAGTCCCAATTTTCGAAATTTGCAGAGGGGTCCTTTAACTTTCATTTTCTTGCAATTTAGTCCACCAACTTTCCATTTTTACATTTTTAAGTCCAAAATTGAAATTTAATCAATTATGCTCGACTTTTCCAGGTTATAAGGCATCCAAAACATAGATTTTAAAGATCATACACATGCATGTCCAATACATACAAGAATTCATCAATTAAAACATTAAATTGCACATGCATGCACCTAAAATCAATAAATAGCAAATTTGAGCAACTCTTGAGAATTTTCATGACTTGATACATAAAATTGACATGCAATACATAGATTATATATATCTCAAGGCTCATGATCAAATTTTCTACATGCATTTTAATAAAACACCTAATAGTTGGAAAATATTTTTCCACCCACCTTAAAATTGGAAATTGTGAAATAAAAGGATAATTTCACAATTTTTGGATGAGGCTTCTTAGGTCAGCCCCTAAGTCAAGAAATATCAAAAATTTGAAGTTAGAAAAATGAGAGAAAAATTAAGGAGAAAAAGAAGGAAATAAGGAAATGAGAAGGACTACACTTTACCTTGTGTAGTAGGTGTTTGGAGACTAGTTGAAGCTTTAAAATTGGAAATTTTGGTTCAACTCCAAAATCACCTAAGGTCAGCCCCTATTTCTCAAAAATGAAAAAGGGGTGTTAAAATTTGAAAAAAAAAAATAGAAAGAATAGGAAAGAAGGGGTCTAGTACTCAATTCTTACCTTGTAGTCCAAATTCCTCTACTAGTTCTTCTTCAAGTTTGAAGTCCTTCTTCAAAATGATGTCAAGCTCTAATCTTCAAAGTCTTCTAAATGTACCTCCAAATCAAATTCAAACTTAAGTTAAGAAGGTGGAAGAGGTGAACTATGTAATATCAAAAATGGATTGAAGATAAAATTTCTTACCTTGTAGGGGGGGTGTTCGACTTTTTTGAAGAAATAGGGGGAAAAATCTTGAAAATTTTCTAAGTGTAGAAGAAGAAAGTAAGAAGAAGAGTAGAGAGAAGTTGGGAGTTTAGAGAGAAGGAGGAGAAAATGAAATGAAATTTTGGCACAAAATGGCCATTATGGCCGTCCACTTTGAGGAGAGAGATGGAGGAATTTTGTTCAAATTGTGTCTTGCATTTTGCCTCATGCATGGGAGATAATTTGAAGGTCAAAGGTATGGGCAAGACTTGGTTTGAATGGAATGTCGGAAGATTTCCAACATGTTGGCAAAAATATTATTAAAGAAGTAATATAAGAGATGATGTGTATAATGTTTGAATTAATGGTATAATTATACACAAGATGACTAATATAAGGTGTACATGTACAAGAGTTGGATGATATTTTTACTCCAAAAATATCCATGTTGGCCGTCCACTATAATGGCATTATGGTAATTCCATATATTTTTTTTGTCCCAAATTTGATGATAATAGATGAAATATATCAATCTCCAAAATAATTAGTGATTTCCTTGATCACTTATAAGTCTCATGATCACTTAATCTAAATCAAAATCTTAATTCTATAAGGTAAAAGTCTCTAAAATAAATAGTCTCTTAAAATTCTAAGGTGACTAATATATACAAAAATAGTAATAATGATCAATCAAGTGATCATAAATGCAAAATAGAATTAATAGTGATCATGATCACAAGTAATAAATAAAATAAAATAAAATACAAAATATATATATTAATGATAATTACCCGTCAAAGTGACGCGGTAAAATAGTCGGCCAAATACATAGACAACAATAAGAATCAATTATATGTTCGGAAAAATCAGGGCTTCACAAAAATGATCGCATTGCCGAATTCATCAAATTCTAATGACGAATTTTGGTGTCACAATTGTATTTATAATTTCATCATATATTACACAGCTTGTCATGAAAGATGTGATTTAACGTTACGAAATATTGCGTGTCACTTAATGTATATTTATAATGACAAAATAATGTGTTACCAATAATTACAATTCAACGACGAGATATGTGTTGTCACCAAAAGAATATGTAACATGATGATTTTGTTTGTCATGGAAACAATCGCTATATATGACAAAGCTTATCGCTTAAATTGCTAATTGCGAAATAATGATGAAATCGTCCGTCATAAAAATTAATATGTGGTGACAAAATGTATCGTCACATAATAAATTTTTACAGTGACAAGTTTAGAAAATATTTTTGACGACACAAGTCATCATTATAGTGTATTTTTAATGACAAACTGTACATCGTCAAAGAATAGATTTTTTTGGTGACAACTAAGTTTATTGTAATAAATGAGTGTCTAAGTTACGAAATATTTCATTGTCGCCAATTGGTAGCTTTCTTACATGACAACATAATTGTCATGAAAATAAGTATTATAGGCAATGTAATTGGCATAATTTTTTTAATTGTACATATATAATTATTTAAATATTAATTTATAAAATATTCTATCAATTCATTAATAATACTACAAAGTGCAAGTTCAAATGCAGTTAAGCATGAAAAATAAAATAAAAATAAAATCAATCATGTTTGATTAAGTAGAATACGATTATTTATCAATATAAGAGAAATGATAAGATATCCATATTTCAAATGAACAATAAACTACTTGAACAATGTCAAAAAAAAAAAACATTAAATATCCAAACCAAAACAAAAGAGTATTTAGATTAATTATCTCGGCTTAAAGAGTATTCCCACTTGCAGCCATGAATGCCATAAGCTTTTCAATACAAGCACCTTGCTGACTGAGCTGGTCTTTCAAATCACCCACCTTTGACTTAAGCCCACTCACTTGAGATTCCGATCCTTGTAACTTCTCTTGTGTCTCTTGAAGTTTATTTTGCAGTTGTTGAGTACTTGAGTCATGCGATGTGGTGCGTCTACTTGGAGGTTTTGGACCATATCCAAGGCCCTTTCTATAACTAGATCCATGGCCAAGGATCTCAAGAACTATTTCATCGACACTCTTCATAATTCCTTCCTCCGTATATTGGGCTCGCTTTGATATCATCAACTCTTATTTGAATATTGGACATACCAATATACAATTAATATCATGACACAAGCTAAAATATACAATATAAAATGTGTATGTGAATGATTACCCTATTCTCTTGAGCCTCAACTCTTGACGAACCATCATTCTCTTTATAGTGAGTACGTTTATATAATTCAATCTTATCACATTCTTCTCCATTCAGCTCTTTCTGAGACTATAAAAAAAATGAGAAAATGAAAAAAAATCACAGTCCAAAAAGAAAAAGAAAATTAAAGAAACATTATTCACTCAAGGTTACCTAAAACACTTACGATTTCATGTTGAAGAACAGTAAAAGGTGTTCTGCCTGAAATATGTGGTGCTCGTACTTGTTTCCGATTTCCAGTATTGAATTACACTTCGGTTCTGTAAGATAAGAATGGTGATATTGCAAGTTAAGGTACAAATATAATAAAAACTAAGACACGTTATAAAATTTAAACATAAGTTTAATTTAAGTTAGGTGATATTACCTTGTATTCAGGTGTTGCGAAATACTCGCACAAGACTTCCCAGTTCTGTTTATTAGAAATACAAGATGGCTTATTATTTTTAGCCTCTTCCAATGTTGCATACTTCTTGAAATGTTGATGAAGCTTGTGGCGCTTTTGTCGTGTACTAGATTTCAGCCTCTCTATCATGCATTTTCGCACTCCCGGATTATCAATATTAACATCCATGTGGATCTACCAGTGACACATCAATTGATTGCGGTGAATGATATTAACTGTTTTTACAATATAGAATGAGGAAATGTGTAACTGTATTTACATGGAATGGGGAGTGATGATAACACATATAATATTTCATTACTCTAACAGACACTACTTGTTTTTACTTATCTTTCATGACAGCGGAGTGCTAAATAAGTAGCCTCAGTTCAATATCTAACTAGAAACTTCAGTTCTGAACAAAAGCTAAATCAAATTTCCATAGCATATCCATCAAAAATATGAATTTCCAACTACACAATACGGTTTACGGCGTTAAATCAGAAACAAAAGATGATGCAAACACTAGCTTAAAAGTTTCTCCACACATTGAATTGTGAAGCTAATAGCTATTAAAAATATTCACATAACCAAGACCTGGCCAGAAAACATAAATAACGAAAAGAACAATAAACAATAATTCAAAAAGTGATCGCATCAGCAACAGATTCTGTAAACCCCAAAAAAAAAACCGTTATCTTTCAAAATTACAAATACCACCTTGACATTTGTTTTTATTTTACAAATAGCACCATCAAGAGGGAGAGATCTATTAAGTAAATGTAAACCTCAAGGGGGTGGTTGTAATCCCTTAAGAGGGTATCTGTAATTTTGAATCTGTAGCTTTTTGTATCTAGACTAAAACTTAGAATGCATGGGTTTCAAAATTTCCATCAAATTGGCATCCTTTTTTCAAATCATCAAACATGCAGTCCAAATGTTACTCTCTGTTGATGGGAGTAAAATATGTTAGGATTTTGAGTCACTCTTAGCCTCGAATTGGTACACTACAGACTTAGCTTGTTAGAGATAAATCGACATGGTTGCTTATATTTTACATGGTACCATAGAGAATGTAGAGACATGATATGTTCCTCCAGAATAATGCAAGCTGCAAATGCTCAGTTTAATGTGTTACTATTTTTTGTTTTGATTTATATTAAGGGATAATTAGAAAAAACTACGTCCATATACAGAAAAGTAACCATAGGTGGGGTTAGACGTGTTCAACGGTTCGAACCGAACCGGCAAACCGGCGGTTTCGAACTGTGGTACTAATTTTGATCACCATCTGCTTCAATCATGTCCAGGTACTAATTTTGAGATCTTCTCTAAGTACTCTAGCTCTGTTGGTGCGGGTGTGTTGGTTAGCAGAATATTATTAACACTAGAAATTAAATTATTTGCTAAGTCTCTTTATTGTTTGTATTGGTGGTATCTAGTTTGCTAAGTCTCTTTATTAGTAATTCACCTTCTTTTGCAGTGTGACACATATAAGATTATTTTAGATTATACAGATAATAAAAGGCAAACTAAAAATATTTCATGCGTACTGTAGATGATCAAACCCGGAGTTCAAACCTTTTTCTTCATCCACTTCTTTCCATTTCTTGGGCACCGAAGGGCGTCTCGAGTTACTACACCAATTTGACTAGAAAGCTTTGAAGACTCCTCCCGAGTTTTTGGCCTTCCGAGCGAGTGGGTCAACATTACCTTCATTTTATGCCCAGAAGCAACAAACGCCTTCATGATGGCTTTGCCCATTGTTTGACCACGTCCTCTTTTCTTTGAGACAGCCGCACATCCGCACATCAAAAAAGGATGATAGAATAAAATTTTTTATTTCTTTGACATTATCTGCTTGATGCAATATCTCCACAATTAAATGATAATCTGTTTTAGTCATAAAGTTGACATTGTTTGGTGTTAGAAGTTGATCAAGAAGCATAACTCATAAGAACATAATTCTAATGGAATATGAACAAAATATGCAAAATGTACCAATATGATAGTGTCAATTCTGAAGAGACATAGTCAGTTTAACTACTGTATCAAATTGAAATTTGTACTTTAAAAGAATGAAAGAAAACCTTTGGATTCTTAAGCTACATGTCCCTCCCAGTCCCAGCCCATCCACAGGGTGGGTTCCAGAAAGGTTTTCCCCTCTGGAAGGAAAAGAAATTGCACATATGGACTTGTTGAACAACCATATCAGGTGTTTTGGATTATCTTTAACTTTGTATAAAATGAAGTCTATGATGCAAAAGAGAATTTATTATGGAGAATGGATCATATATTCATTAGAAGAGGATGAGGTGTAGTTATCAAGAACAAAATGCATTATTATTCATTGTGACCCATTATGAGCAAGAAACATATTTGTGGTTATGCACTTACTAATATCTACTATTTTTTAATTTTCTAGTATGAGACTTGATATCTAAATGCTTTTCAAATTTGTTGCGTTAGATCAAGGAACACTTAAGTGCGGAGTCGGTTATCGTGAAGGACGCTTATGGTGATGGCCGCCATGTTAGGTGAGGTTTCTCATTCATGTACAATAGGTTTCTATGCAGCTTATATATTGTTAGTAAAAGACATTGTTGTCTTACCTTTTGATTTTATTCAATATGTGCAGCATAGAGGTTGTCTCTTCAGCTTTTGAGGGGCAATCTGCTGTGAATAGGCAGAGGATGGTTTACAAGGCAATATGGGAAGCATAAAATAAGGACAGAGTGCACGCCGTTGACCAGATGACTACACGGACTCCCGCTGAAGTAGGATTAGGGAAGTCATGAAGTGTATTGAAGACTCCTAATCAACATACTTCTTGTATTCTGTTAGTTATCATACGACAAATGTGTCGTGCAATTTAGAGTGTTATTGTTAATAAAGAATCTGAACAGAGATTTTAATTTAAAACTGAAGACAAAATTTGCACTCCCAACAAACTGAAGATTGGTTGATATTTGAAGAAAATTGAAGGGTCTGTTTGCTTGTTTTTGCTATTCATTTAATACAGTTCCTCTCCCCCGCTATAGGAACCTCTAAAAACACTGTAAAGTTTTTAATGCGCACACACTCAAAATACCTAAAAATACACACAAAAACAAAAAAAACACTCAATTTAAACCCAGAAAGAACACCCGCACGCACACCAAAAAAAGCCTTCTCCTTAGAAGAGGGAGACACAGAGGGTGGGAGAGGGAAGGAGAGGAGGGAAGGTGAATGGAAGGGTAATTTGGCTAAATGTTAGGAAAGTAAGGAGAATCATATAAGAAAGCTCTTATTTTTGGCAAAAGCAAAAGTTCAACAATCTCAAGGTTCTGAAGTAAGATACCAGAGAAGTGATCAACAGCCAAATGAATGAATAATACAAGTAATACACTAAAGAATGTAGATCTTCTAAAAAGTGAGGAAAAAATCACAAAGAAGTTCTTGCTGCACAAGAAGATGCTACATTACAAATTCACCAAGTGCACAATTTCAGCAAGGCATGTCTGCAGGCAGCATTAAAAACAAGTCAAATGTTCATCCATGCCAAACATATTTCTTGACTGAAGAGGATTATAATGATGACATTGCTTAGAAAATGAAGGTATACAATTTCAAGGTGAGAACACTGGCTGAGTTTAGGTGGATTGGAACAAATATCTTTATACTTGTGAAACTATAAATAGTGGGATTCGCACCATGTGTAATTCCATAATTGTCTTTAAAGTGTTACAAACACGTCCTTGAAGTTTGTATTTACCTAGAAAATACCCTTCTTGAGGATGCATTTTAGTGCAATTTGTAAAATACAAACAATTGTTGAGGGGTTATTTGTAATTTTGAAAGATAACTGGATTTTTCTTGCAATTATGGCTAAACCTATACGGTGGGTTTGGTAATTAACCCTAATATTACTCACACACATAAAGGCAATGAAGACATTTCTTTGGGATTAGCCAAGATATAAAGTGACAAAACAATACGTAAAAATGAGTTCTTCAAGACAGAAAAATAGATACATCACAACGAACATCGCTACAATGATGTCAGCCGACTTGGATATAGAGTGCCAACGCCAAAGCGTAAATATTAACATCCAAAGTCATGCTCAACACGTCTTTGAAACCGGATAACCGGTCCATGATAAATCAATTCAAATTAGTATGTTATTTCTACTTTTATTCCCATTTCATTGTCTCAAATGAATCCTCAATTGCACAATCGAAAAGATAATGCACAACCCTTTCAGATAAGGAAAAGATAATGCACAACCTAAAACAAGGTCAGGGAGAATTTGAACTACAAATCGAAAATCCAGTACCCATATTTGATCTGCATCGAAAATGTGCTAATATAAAGTCCTTGCAGAGAGTGTGGCCTAACCATAACCCAAACAAAGCCAAAGCTCATATCCTACAATAACCTATAGACAATGGAATTATGAGAGACAAAAGTAGCTAGTGCGAGTGCAATTCATATATTCAATGCATGTTTCTGATGGCCTACAATGTGACACTCAAATTAATTCTTTTTTGTTTTTGTATTAGTTATACTCATATTGAAAGTGGACAAACTTGAAAGAAACAAAAAATTAGAAATGTGATGTATACCTGATATATCATTCGCTTCATGAGCCGACTCTTGTGTGTTCTCGAATGTGACCGGTTCGGGACTTTGACTTGGTGGAACTTCGAGTTTTGTGGCATGTTCTCATTCTCATTGGTGTTGTTTGTTGTATTAGTTTCACCTCTATCGGAGGATCCATTATGCAGTCCAGATGTTACCAAAGCCTCAGTCACACCATATTGTTTGCCACATTTGTTTTGTCTAAAAATTGTCTGATACTTCTTCGAGGTGTCGAATTACATGAAGCATTCTTGGTAGTGTAATTTATGATACTTTGTAGGGACTTGTTTGGGATGCTTTTCATTTTCGCTTGCGATCGCTGAGCCATTTCTAAAACTCTACATGCACACGAAACTAGTCAGAAAAATGAGATACGACATGAGAGCAATTAAAATAGGGAAAAATGGTAGTCATTTGGTAATAAAATATGTTGCAGGCCTTTCCATTACAATTATAAAAGTGAAGATGTTAAAGCTCTAATAGATTAAAAATTATTTCTTTTAATGGTAAAGATCAGTAGTTTAAAGATTCAGTAGTTTAATGATCAATTTAATACCGTAGTAGGCTTATTTTGTATTGAGCTATCACATGGAGAATTCTAGTGATGCAACAGTAGCTTTATATTTTACCAAAAAAATCAATTGTCATGCTAATTTGAAAACTTCTTATATAGTAGTTCGATTTCCAAATAATTTTTTTGCCTTTTTGGATGTCTTAATTTTTGTTATCCTTTTTTTTGTGTGGAGTTTGCATACTGACTTTTGGTACAATGGATTCAAGCATGGGCATAAAAGTGTAAAAAACCGCAAAACCGTAATCACACCTAGGAAAAACATATAAAATATGAAACACAAAACACTTTGCATCCAAAACACTATGCATTTGAAATCATGCTTAATTTCATCGACACAGGCCTTCACATAAAAATACACACATCTCTAATGTACGCATAACACAACATTCTAAATCAAGCAACTTATATTATACATGTAAGCAAGTTTCTATATCAATCAAAAATATAGGACATGAGTGATTTCAATTAAGAAAAAGGTGAAGAACTAAGATATTTACCAGGACTTTGTGTCTAGCGATTTGCATTTGATGAGAAATAGAGAGGAGGGAAGGGGCGCAAGAGATCCTTTTGATATATTCTCAACCTAATACGTGGGATATATGAATGAGAGAAAAAGGGAATTGATGGAGAGAATCACGATACCAATGAATCCTTTTATTTATCTACCTTAATTAGATAAGAACCTAATTTAACCTATATATATATATATATATATATAAAAAACAAACCCTTTCTAATTACTGTTTTCCCCTAAACACCAATTTCTAAAAACAATTCAGTGTTTTTTTTTATAAAAGTTGACCAATTTGTGTTATTTTCAGTATAGAATTTCAGTGTTTTTATAAAAGTTGACCAAATTTTCTTATTTTCGGTATATTATCATCCCTTCTTTTTGATTTGTTAAGTTTGACCTTTTAAATAATTGGTTGTACCAATTTATGAGATTGACAACAATAACGATTGATAAATTTGGTATGTAAAAGATTCACGATCCAAAAATTGGTAATTGAAAGTTTATTTCTAATATAAAAACCATCTGATACGTTTATTTTTTGCAGTTTTTATTTCGAAAAAAAGAACAGATTTATAGTCAAATTTTTTAATTCTAGAAATTATCAACACTTTTTGAATATGGAAAGAAATCGTTGAATATGGCTTTTTTTTCACCTAAACAATTTAAATAGAAATCAATTTATATTGTAAAAATTTGAGGCCAATTTAACATTGTTCTATTTTTGCATAAAATTGTTTAATTTGGTAATATAAACGATGAGAATATCAAGATGTAAGAAATCCTACAACTCGAATTTATGAATCGCATTCATAACTATCTATGGTAAAAATTGTGCAAGTAAAAACAAAGAATAAAAATCTAACCACAAATATTTTTCTCCAATTTCCTTACAACAACACTCCATCAACAAAAGATAAATATTGCACCATAGCAGTCAAAAAATTATAGCAATTCAAAAACTCTCTGCAAACCCTCTTTTCATTCAGCAAAAAATTGAACAGCAAAAATCGACATGGCACCATTCGTTACTCTTATTCGCGACCTCAACAATACCCAACAATTGTGGGTTGTCAAACTGAGACTTATTCGACTTTATGAGAAGCCCTCTTTCACGGATAAAAATGTCATTGGTACACTAGAATGTGTTTTCCACGACAGTGTGGTACGTAGTTTTGAATTCTTCATTGTCTTTAATTTTCAGTTTTAAGTACACATAAATTTTTGATTAAAATTTATTTTAATGAAATCTATTACAGGGTGACCGCATTCATGCCACCATAAGGAAATTCCAGATTGCTAATTTCAAAAAGTTGTTCAAAGAGGGACATGTCTATGTCATCAAGAATTTTCTGATAACAAAGCAAACAGACAAGTATAGAACAACGTCCACAAAAAATAAGATATTGTTTTATGGCAAAACTCGTGTATTTGAGATGTTTGAGCAGTCTTTTCCAAGATTTATGTTTGATTTCCAGAATTTTGGTGATTTAGCTAATCCGGATAAGGTGGACGATACAATGTTGCTAGGTATATTTATTTGGTTTTTTTGCTTTATTTACTTTAAATTTTGTCGAAATATATATGAATTTTTTTGTTACTTTTTTTTCAGATGTGATGGGGAGAGTTGTTTCAATGCACAGTGCACAAAATAAGGACATTGATGGGAGGGTTACAAGATTCATCGAGATAACCCTAGAAGATTTAGAGTAATTTTCTTATTATTTTCTGCACACTTCATTTTAATGTAAACTAACCCTTACATTTCTATAGGAATAGGCGTATTTCGTGTACACTTTGGGAAGATTACGTAGAACAAATTCTTCCTCATTTGGAGAACAACATATCCAACCCCGTTGTTGTGATTCTACAAATGGGGCGTGCAAACTTTTTAAAGGTATCTCATTATTGAAATAATAATATATTCAACAAATATTTTTGTTGTCCATCATAATTAAATTAATTAATTTTTGATTAATTTTGAAACAGTAAGTGAAGGTGTCTAATACCTATTATGTTACAAAGTCGATTGTTAATGAAGCCATTGAGGAAATTGAATATTTTAAGAGAAGGTTTGTTTGAATAAATATAGTTCATTATATTTAATCATATATTAAATTATTATTGATTATTATTTTACTATTTCAGTCTTATGGCCAGAAATAATCCAACATTTTCGATTAGCCATGTTTCAAATCCACGGTCTACAAGTGTGTTGGAGGATCTAGAATCTCCAAAGTTCACATTGAAGCCGCTAGAACACCTATATGCAAATGATGCTGTAATTTATTTACAATTTTTTCAGTCTGTTTTGTAAATAATTATTTTAATCTTTTAATCTTCTAATTTTTTAATTTGTATTATTGTATAGGCTGGTAGTTTTTGGGTTTGTGCGAGAATTATTGGTATCTCGGATGAATGGTGGTACATATCTTGCACACGATGTACCAAAAAATTGCATCCAGCTGTTGATCAGCTTTACTGCATCAAATGTGACCAATTGCGGAGACTGTCAGATACGGTAATTTTTAATGTTCATTATATTTGAACATTATAAAATTAAATTGCTTTTAATGGTTTTTCTAATTTCTAATTTTTATTTGTCGTTTTTTATATTAATAGATACATGATAAACTTTCAAGTGGTTGATGAATCTGCAAGTGCCACATTGCTTTGTTGGGATAGAGAATGTGAGATGTTGATAGGGAAATCTTGTGTGGATTTAAGGAATGAAATTGTTCAGGTTTGTAATTTTCAAAAAGATTAGCTATTTAATCCATATATCAAAATTTAAACATATATATATATAATTAAAAGTTGTATTATTCTGTATTTATTTAGAAAGAGGTAGGTGGCGAAATTCAATGTATGGTGAGTGAGCCCCGATTTGAAAGCTCAAATTGGCAAGATGGTCCTTTTCAAAATTCAAATAAAGAGGAACAACTCCGGAATTATACCGGAGCTTTTTTAGTGGTGAAGTTGACAGCGGATCAAGATTTGGTTTGGAAATATGGAGCTACTTCTCTTGAGAGTAAGGTAATTATTAGATATTTTTTTGTTTTTTAAATGGAGGTAATTATTAGATATTAACTACCAAACATATAATTTTTTATTTGTTTTTGGTTTTTTTACAAAATTAATTTTATATTCTAAAAGAATCGGACTACTTATCAAAACTTCAAGGAGAAGAACTTCGCCATGAAAATGTAAGAATCTGGTCTTTCAGTTTTTTTTTATATGTATTCTATTGATTTTTTAATTCTAATTCTTGGTTATTTTGTGTTCATAGGAGTTAGATGAGGAGAGTTCATCGGGGGACGAAGTTAGCACACCTAGCAAGCTTCTTGGCAAACGCAATCGGTCCGATACGTCGCCACTTGCAAAGAGGGCTTTGAATGAGCAATTTTCATCATCAACAACGAGCATGAAGATGAAAAGCATTATAAAGAAGGAAAATGATTAGATAGATAGTTAATATCAATTTTGGCTTATATAGAGTTTTAGATTATTGGTTATTTAAAAAACCAATTATAGGAGTTGGGTAGTTTGTTACAATTTATTTGATTGATTTCTATTTGCATGGTTTGAGTACTATTAATAAAAGTTTCTTTTTTATTTGCCTATTCAATTTTCTTATTCTTGAATTTATAAGCTTATATTAGTTTTATTTAAATTTTAATGTTTTTAACTATTAATCTTCAATAAGAAACTTTTAGTTTAATAAGTTATTGTGATAATGAAAACTGAAGCAATATTAATTATTGAAATTAAAAATACCTATTAGTATTATATTTTTTCGAGACTGGTCACAATCTCTCATTAAATAATTAATTTTCAAAGACAATTTTTCATGTGTTTTTTATATTTTAATGAATATATTATAACAATATTTTTAATAATATT
This sequence comes from Rehmannia glutinosa, assembly GCA_016081115.2. Taxonomy (NCBI): domain Eukaryota; kingdom Viridiplantae; phylum Streptophyta; class Magnoliopsida; order Lamiales; family Orobanchaceae; genus Rehmannia; species Rehmannia glutinosa. The sequence continues at coordinate 26,652,809 of CM071930.1, forward strand.
TTTATTTTACATTCGATGTATTCATTGATTTTGTTTTTCGATTTGATATTATCGCAATCCATTTTGCAAATGGACATTGCATCTATGGACTTTATTGAGATTTTGTATGTTATTGGGATTTAGGTATTTTTTAAAAAAATAATTATTTTGTATTTCAGTACTATTGGAAATTTACAATTACTCTTTTAAATTGGTTAAGAATTATTTTTTATTTTACTCTTATTATTAAGTCATACATTTGTAGTTGTTACAGTAATGTTGTAATCAAAATAAACATGTAAACTGGTACAACAAACATTAAGACTAATAAAAATTATAAATAAACACATCAATCATTCTTTGAGAACCCAACAGGATTCCACTACTCTCTAGGAGCAGGGTCAATAGGGTTTTTTCCTCAAAGTTCAATATAGATAACAATTTAAACATAAAACACAATCAACAATTAAAATGGAGCCATACCAGACATGTGTTAACTACAATAACAGACATGTGTTAACTACAAACTAAAATTGCTGTAAAATTTAATATCCTATTCCAGTAGATTAATTAAGATATTTGAACTCCCACAAACACATTTGTTCTAAAAGTAACCAATCGAATTATATAATACAGACAGTTTATGGACAATTATTTTATCCAACTATATAACAAATATAAGATTCGAATTTGACTAAATAGTTAATTTAAATTGTGATTTTATAAACATTTAAAAAAAATATTTCAAGCGTACACCCTGTGATGTTTAGAAATTAAAAAAATTACCTAAATTGAAAGATACTATTTAACATATCAGAAACATTCCATATATACGCATCCACAGTCTATATAAACCGTTTCATTCATGCCAAACGGATTTGCAGAAAAACACACAATATCTCAACACATCTAATACTTCTTCATTATAAACTGTAAATTCTCCTAGCCATAATGATAAGAAAGCTAACAGGACACTCTGTTATTGGAATTAAGAGAAATAGGAACTCGAACATGAAAAGGGTATGTTGCTTATTTATTTTATATATTGTAAACAAATAGTTGTAATTATTTCTTCACAATTGTATTTCATGTTACGAAATGTCATTGTTTTCTCATCACTATATTCGTACTTATTTCGATACTTATCCCTATCCTAATATTTACATTTCTTAACAAATAGGTTTTTCATCTTTTTGTAAAGTTTTTGTTTATTTTTCTTTATTTTATCCGGATTACTGAGATAGATATCTATCTATTCTATGTTCATACTGATGACTATGTTTGTATACTCCACAGTTCTTATGATATTCAAACTACAAAATGAGAATAAAAATGAGGATTACCTTAAATCTTTGTGAATCACCAAATAACCTTGTTGTAAAATTTCCCCTGCCCACAAGAAATAACAAAGTCAAAATTGATCATATAAAAGTAAATGTAAATTAAAAGTTAAAATGAATATTATTTCAATACTTATCTTTTTGGTTGCTGATAGTGAAACTCTGTTTCCATACACCAAATATGTTTCAACACCATCCTTTCTCTAATTTTCATTCAATTTCACAGGTGATTTTACATCTCATAAATAAAACAATAAGGCAGTTAAAATGGACAAATTCTCCAACAGGATTCCAATACTTTCTGAGAGTATGGTCAAGTTGGTGATAACCTAAAAGTTTTGTCAAACTATATTTAGACAATTAGGATATTAAAAAAATAAACGTTATAAATTTATAATTATTTTTCTTAATCTTCTTAGTATTTGTTATTTAGATTTTGTAAGACTAGGTAAATAAAATAATTATTTGAATAGTAGAAAAATATTTTTTATACTTAATTTTTTAATCTTAGTAACAGAAGAAAAATATTTTGTCATATTGAGTTATATATCTTATAAACAAAATTAATTCAGTTTTATAATTACGAAAAAAATGAAGAATTTTGGTTTTTATTTGTAAATTAAAACACTAGAAGCATAACGGTTAACATATCTTTTTGTAAAATCATATAAACAAAATGCAAAAATAAACAAAGTAAGTTATAAGTCTTAAAAAATATCCGGATTATTAGTTAAAATTTTCTACAAAATTAACATTACTAATATTTTAGTATATAATTATTTTTTTGTAAGAAAAAAACCAAAAATTAGACTTTAATCGGTCTTTAAAAAATTTAAAGAAAATGAGAAAATAAATTAAAATTTCAAAGACAAAATAATATAGAGATAATGGTTTGAATGTTATACATGAATACCATATCGTAAATTTTAATAAGTATATTATTTTTTTAAAATAATAAGAACTTGAAAGATCTCGTTAACCAAATATCGAAAAATAATACAAAAAAAAAAATCTAACACTTCTTTGTTTATCGTTTCAAGATGAAATTATTTTGGAGATAATCGTTTGTATTTTTACATAAATATATTAAAGTAATTTGTGATAAATAATTTTTTGGTTAAAAAATTACGAAACAGAATGATCTGTTAACCAAAGATCGAAATAAAATACAAAAAATATTAAAAGTTAAAATGAATATTATTTCAATACTTATCTTTTTGGTTGCTTTGATAGTGAAACTCATTTCCATACACCAAATATGTTTCAACACCATCCTTTCTCTAATTTTCATTCAATTTCACGGTGATTTTACATCTCATAAATAAAACAATAAGGCGAGTTAAAATGGACAAATTCTCCAACAGATTCCAATACTTTCTGAGAGTATGGTCAAGTTGGTGATAACCTAAAAGTTTTGTCAAACTATATTTAGACAATTAGGATATTAAAAAAATAAACGTTATAAATTTATAATTATTTTTCTTAATCTTCTTAGTATTTGTTATTTAGATTTTGTAAGACTAGGTAAATAAAATAATTATTTGAATAGTAGAAAAATATTTTTATACTTAATTTTTTAATCTTAGTAATGTAGAAGAAAAATATTTTGTCATATTGGAGTTATATATCTTATAAACAAAATTAATTCAGTTTTATAATTACGAAAAAAAAATGAAGAATTTTGGTTTTTATTTGTAAATTAAAACACTAGAAGCATAACGGTTAACATATCTGGTAAAATCATAAACAAAATGCAAAAAATAAACAAAGTAAGTTATAAGTCTTAAAAAAATATCCGGATTATTAGTTAAAATTTTCTACAAAATTAACATTACTAATATTTTAGTATATAATTATTTTTTTGTAAGAAAAAACCAAAAATTAGACTTTAACTGGTCTTTAAAAAATTTAAAGAAAATGAGAAAATAAATTAAAATTTCAGTACAAAAATAATATAGGAGATAATGGTTTGAATGTTATACATGAATACCATATCGTAAATTTTAATAAGTATATTATTTTTTTAAAATAATAAGAACTTGAAAGATCTGTTAACCAAATATCGAAAAATAATACAAAAAAATCTAACACTTACTGTTTATCGTTCAGTACAGAAATTATTTTGGAGATAATCGTTTGTATTTTTACATAAATATATTAAAGTAATTTGTGATAAATAATTTTTTTGGTTAAAAAATTACGAAACAGAATGATCTGTTAACCAAAGATCGAAATAAAATACAAAAAATATAAGACTTACCGATTACAGCTGAAGACCATGAATATTATGTAGTAAAATCATTTCTTAAAAATGTAAAACCGGTGAACCTGAAAATATCAGCAGATCTTCAAGCGTTTGGTATTTTTTGGCATTTTTGGTTCATTTTCATGTAAACCCCAAGAAATAGATTAAAATCGCGATCTACCCAAAACGTCTGATCCGTTACAAAAACATAATATTTTTTGGTTTACATATGAAAATATTTGTAAATCGACAAAAAACCGTGTGGTTATGAAGAAACCACCGGATTTTAGTCACTTACAAGGTAAATGTTCGAAAAACCATGTACATAACCGATTAAAATGACCGAAAACCACCCAAAAAGGCCATCTCATGAACATTTACAGGTTTAATGTTGGAAACCCTAACTCGAAAATGAACGAAAAAAAATATTAAAACAAACCCAAAAAATGTACCATCTCCTAAAATTACACCCAGTCTTAAGTGGTATGCATAGATTACCAAAAGACTGAAAGATTAGAGATGGGGGTGAGTTAGAGCCGAACTCGGTTCATTTCGAAATGAAGAGAAATGACAGAGTAGAGATTAGGGTTTCACAATGAGAGAAAAGGTAGAGAGAGAGTGGTTTTTCGGATAAGAGAGAGTGAGATGAATGAACAAGAACAAAATCGTGTTCTGCAATTCTCAAAATGAGGGTGGGTGGTTTGTGTGGGATGTGTTGTGGCCATCCGATTTGAAATCGGATGGCCAGTTTTTTTATTTTTTTTTTCAATTTTTGGGGATCAAAAGATTAAATCTCCATCGTACACGTCGCCCTCATTCTGGATCCTTCTACAAATTGCTGTTTGCACACATGTATAACTTTTGGCCGTCCGATCTTAGATCGGATGGCTGTGATTTTTTTTATTTTTTTTCGTTTTTTTTAATAACAGAAATTGGTGTATTTGTGTGTAGAGTATGGGCTTTACAAAGGATCAGATATTTTTAAAAGGGTTGGGCCTCTTCAAATTTCTTAAAATTGTATACCAATCAATTCTATGTTTTTAATATGGCCCAATATGAATTATTTTTTTGATATTTATTATAAATAATAGCAATATTTAAGATAAAATAGAAAAAATATAAATAAATGATATACAAATTAAAATATTAATTAATTTTATTTAATATTTCTTTTCAATTCGAAAATTTTTTATTTTGGTAACAATGTTTGATTAAATTATTATCCAAAAATATTAATTTAATTAGAAGATCAATTTATTAAAATTAATTGTAAGATATATTATCTAAATTATCTAAATAAAATTTATCTTCCAACATTATATTCTTATACCTTTTAATATATTAGCTAATAATTATATTTTATTTCCATTGGTAATAAAATTAAATGATTTGATTTATACAAAATCGAAAATTGTTTATATACATATAAATATATTAGATGATAAGTAAATATATAATAAATTTATATTATAAATAAGTATATAATTAGTTTTTTTTTCGTTAATAAAAAATAAATATAAAATTATTTTTGGTTTTTATAATTTCATTAATTTTTGTAAATACATATGAAATATTTTTAATGATATCATGTGCACTTTAATTAATTATTGATCTTATTTTGTTTTCATCTATGCAGAAAATATTAGAAGCTCAAATTTGTCTATTTCTACCATGGATGCGACAAGAGATTTGCAAAATTGCCCTAAAAGACCATTATCAAACCATTCACTTATTAACATCACAAATACATATCCTTCAATGTCAACAAAAGAATAGATGTGCAATCATCGTCGGGTTTGTGTACACTAGGTGGTTTACAAAGTCATTCACGGACTAATATTAATACTGAGATAGTTATATCCCGATTCTGTCATTACAAATGGTACGTTTCTTTTTTAAAATTAGTAATTTTAATTATTTGTCTTACTGCTTAATATTTAATAGAAATTAGTATTATCGATTACCAATATATTTTTCTAATAAATTTTATTTCTTATTAAATTCAATTTATTTATTTAAATTAATCTAATGAAATGTTCTTTATTTTTCTCGAAAAACAGTTTTGCTATCTTTAAAGATTGGTACAAATGTATCCAAACCATTTGAATTGCAGTGGTCGTCAAGTAACATTGTTAATTCAATGCAAAAAACTGCATTTGTTAACATCACAAATGGTATATTTAGTTTTCAAATTTTTTATTAGTTTGTATAAATTATGTAATTAAATTACATAATTTCATTTGGGTTGAATATACTTAAGTAAATTGGTTTTACAATTACAGGGACGTCGTCTTCAAAAACATATTCAACATACAATAAAAAGAAAAAGTGCAGAGGGGAGTCTTCAAGTAGGTCTTTTGACTCGACAAAAATAATTGATCTAACTGTTAGATAAATGTTTTTATCATGATTTTGATGATTATGTTCGATTTTGTTCAAATATGTTTTCAAACCAAAACTATGTCCCTAAATGTTGTCTAAATATTTCCGATCAACTTAAAATGTTTTCACTATTTTTCGGAGTATTTCTTGAAGTTTATTTTCAATAAAACATTGGACAACACATTTGTTTCAGGCTCGACCGGTCGCCCTATAGAGCAACCCGTACCTGAGTTGAGCTAAGAAACAGAAAATGGGACGTAAGAAAAACAGGGCAGGGCGACCGGTCGACCAGGTGGGCGGCCGGTGTGGTCGGCCGGTCGGCCGGCGGGCGACTGTACTGCACTCGCAAGTTGGATTTTGTTCCAGACTTCTGTTTCGTAAAACGCGTCAAAAGCAACCGGTCCACGGACTAAGAAGCGACCGGTCGCACCCCCTTCGACCGGTCCCCCGTAAAAATTCGCAGAATTCAATTTCAATCTTATCTCTGCTGCGACCGGTTGAACCCCATGTTTATCAAAGAAACTATCCGTTGCATTTTCGACAACTTTTCCTTATTTTGTGGGATTGATTTCTAACAGACTATATTGATAATTTTAAATGGTTTCTTTTGCAGCAAATCACTCTCGAGGAGGAGCCAATGTCCGGAAATCAAAGCCAAGACCTCTCCTATAAATAGAGGCTTCATTCAAGCAACAAGATACAACACACAATATACAAGCAAAGAGCAATTGAGCAAACACTTTCATATATCTTGTTGTATTAGCTAAGCACTTTCACTTGCACTTATTTGAGGTCTAGGCTTTCAATTCTTGATTACACTTGTACTCATATTGTATCAATCATTATTGAGTTGTAATCTTGATTTTGGTCATCATTCAACACAAGACATCCTTGTGAGTATTCTTGTGGTAAGAATACACTTGGGTGATCTAGGTGATAGGTGTTTGAAGGTTGTGGTAATCTTCAAAGGTGTTGTAAGAGGGTTGTGGTAATCCTCAAGGTGGTGTAAGAGGATTGTGGTAATCCTCAAAGTGGTGAAAGAGGATTGTGATAATTCTCAAAGTGGTGAAAAAGGGTTGTGGTAATCCTCAAGGTGTTGTATTAATTTTTGGTAAATTAATAATATCTTTTTTTCTTTTTGAAATCCATCCCTGGAGATCTTTGGGGTGGTAGAGGATTAGGCCCTAGGTGGGTTGAACCTCTTTAAATCAACGAGTGTTGTTTATTTTCCGCATTTACATTTTTGTTATTTACTCGTTGTTTCGAAAAAGAGGGTGATTTGCGAAAAATCGGCATAATCTATTCACCCCCCCTCTAGATTATTGTAGCCACTTGGACTTACAAGTGGTATCAAAGACAAACTCTTTGGCTAGCTCGTTCCGAGTAAAGAGGAAAGATCCATGGCTACAAATGATGCTCATCTCACCACCGGCGCCTCTACCAATAAGCCACCACTATTCGACGCCAACAACTACGCATTTTAGAAAGACCGTATGAAGTGCTTCCTACAAGGGTGCGGGTTTGACATTTGGAATGTGGTCATTGAAGGAGTTGATCAACCAACAAAGAAATCGGAGGATGGCACCTTGGCTCCTAAACCTTTCAAGGAGTTTGATGAAAACGACAAAAAGGCTTTTTCTCTAAACGGTAAGGCCTTAAATATTTTGCATTGTTCTCTTACCGCCACCGAGTACAATCGCATAAGAGGCATAAGGTCGGCACATGAGGTTTGGAAAAAATTAGAGACAATCTATGAAGGGACTAAGAAAGTCAAGCAAGCAAGAAAGACCATGCTTGTTAAAGACTTCGAAAACTTTAACATGTATGATGGCGAAAGCATCTCCAAAATGGTGGAAAGGCTGACAATATTGTCAATCCTCTTGTGGCCCTCGGCAAAGTCATCTCCGAAGAAGACAAGGTGACCAAGGTACTAAATGCACTTCGGCTCATGGTCCGAAAAAGTAACGGCAATCACGGAGGCACAAAATCTTGAGACACTCAAGTTTGATGAGCTTATTGGAAACCTACTCATCTATGAAGTCTATCTCAAGGAGAGGAAAAATTCCAAACCATCCACAAATCAATCGGGTATGCAAATTATTCCTAAAGGTCTTGCTTCTTCTTCTAATAATGCATACTATGATAATGATGATGATGATGAGGAGACGGCCGCACTTGTTCGAAAATTTGCAAAATTTGTGAATAAAAATAAAGCAAGAAAACCAAGAGATAATGCTTGCTTTAAATGCGGAAAACCCGGGCACTTCATTGCCGATTGCCCAAAGCTCGATGAAGAGGAGCAAAAGAAAAGGAAGCCTTTCACAAAAAGAAGGCTCTAAATGCGGAAGTCAAAACATGGGATGAACTACTCGAAACAACCGATGAGGAAGGAGAAACCGAACACGGTCTCATGGCTATAGACGATGAAAACAATGAGGTACACTCAAATTCTTCTACTTCCTCCATAGTTGATGACTTGCAATGTGATTTTGATGAATTGCAAATTGAGTTTCAAAATTTAATCGTTAAATACAAAAATTTGAAAAAGGAGCATAAGGAGATTAAGGTTGAAAAGGAAAAATTATTTACCTCTTATGAATCTCTAGACAAAGCTCATGCTCTTACTCTTACTAGAATTCATTCTCTTGAAACCGAAAAGGAATTGCTCACAAAAGATATTGAATGTTTGAAAAATGACGTGCATCGTTTCAACATAAGTACGGATAAAGTCACAAAAATTTTAGATGCACAAAGAGGTGAGCATTCCAAATCGGGACTTGGTTATAAGCCATTTCAAAGTGTTTTTAAGAAAAATAACCAAGGTCCGACTTTTGTACGTGCTAATAATTATAATACTCCTACTTGTTTTTATTGTGGCAAAGTTGGACATTATGGTAATAATTGCAAATTGAGAAATAGCTCAAGACATGTTTGGAGACCCAAAGGTCTCAAGACTAACCCCCATGGACCCCAAAATTATAGGATACCTAAAAGAAATTCTTTTGTAGATAATAGGGGCCATAACCACAATGGAAGATTCAAAATGGCTCGTGGACAGCGGATGTTCACGCCATATGACCGGGAGGAGAGAACTTTTTACCAACATCAAGCTCCAAGAAGAGGGTATGGTCATGTTCGGCAATGGCAAAGGAAAAATTCTTGGAAATGGAGAAATTGGTAACTCTTCTTTCTCTCTTAGTAATGTTCTATTAGTTGAAGGGCTTAAGTTTAATTTGATAAGTGTTAGCCAACTTTGTGATTCAAAATATGATGTTTCCTTTAATAAAGAAAAATGCCTTATTCTTAAAAATGGTGAAATTATTTGTGAAGCAAATAGAAAAGGCAATCTTTACAAAATTTGTAGAAGTGATTTGGTTAGTCAAAGTTTCTTGTTTAGTCGCCAATAATGATTTAACTAGTTTATGGCATAGGCGACTTGGACATGTTGGATACAAGAATTTGAAAAATATTTACAAAAACCAACATGTGAAAGGACTACCCAAATTGAATTTTGAAAATCTTGGCTTATGTGACACTTGTCAAAAGAACAAATTAGTTAAAAGTAGTTTTAAGCCCAAAAATGAAATTTCCACAACCAAACCCCTACAAATGCTTCACCTTGATTTGTACGGGGATATTGGTACGGCTAGTCTAAGTGGAAAACATTACACTTTTGTTATAGTCGATGATTATTCGAGATATACTTGGGCTCTTTTTCTTACCAATAAAAACGATGCCGTTAATGAGTTTGTTAAGTTGTGTAGACTTATTGAGAATGAAAAAGGAGATACTATCAAGTCTATTCGAAGCGATCGAGGTGGAGAATTTGACGGTGAATTTAGAGTATTTTGTGAAACCAAAGGATATGCTCATAATTTCTCGGCTCCAAGGACACCTCAACAAAATGGAGTAGCCGAACGGAAAAATCGAACATTACAAGAAATGAGTCGGTCCATGCTCAATGAATTTTCACTTCCAAAGTATTTTTGGGCCGGCCGTAAGTACCGCTTGCTATGTCATTAACCGAGTTTATATTCGTCCTAAAATGAATAAAACTCCATATGAGATTTGGAAAGGTAGAACTCCAAATATTAGTTATTTCAAAATATTTGGTTGTAAATGCTTTATTTTGAATACCAAGGATCAATTGGACAAACTTGATCCTAAGGCCGATGAAGGGATATTTATGGGATATTCAACAAAAAGCAAAGCATATCGGGTTTACAATAAGACTAGTGGAGTTGTTGAAGAATCCATCCATGTTAAATTCAATGAAGCTTCGGGAGTTGAAAGAATTCCTAATGATGAAAGTGATGAGGAAGATATTATTGAACAAATTGTTCAAATTGATAATCAACCGTCTACATCAAATGATCAACCGTCCACTTCAAATGGTCCTCAAGAAGATAGAGGTGATATCTCGGATCTTCCCGTTGCATTGAAATTTAAGGAGATCACCCAAAAGATCTTATTATTGGTGATCCCCTTGATAAAGTAATGACTCGAAGAAACTTTGCCGAAAAGCTCTTATTTCTCAAAAAGAGCCTAAAAATGCTAAAGAAGCTATTGAGGATGAGGATTGGTTTCTAGAGATGCAAGAGGAGTTGAATCAATTTGAAAGAAATGATGTATGGGAATTGGTACCTTGTCCTCCTTTCTCAAACCATTATTGGCACAAAATGGGTTTTCCTAACAAACTTGATGATCAAGGCAACATTGTTCGAAATAAGGCAAGGTTAGTAGCTCAAGGGTATTGTCAAGAAGAAGGTATTGACTATGATGAAACTTTTGCACCCGTAGCACGTTTAGAAGCTATTCGTATTTTGCTTGCCTATTCTTGCTTTAAAAATTTCAAACTTTACCAAATGGATGTTAAATCCGCCTTCTTAAATGGTATTATTCAAGAAGAAGTCTATGTAAAACAACCTCCGGGTTTGAAAATTTTTCTAGGCCTAATGATGTTTATAAACTTAAAAAGGCCTTGTATGGTTTAAAACAAGCACCCGTGCATGGTATGATAGACTTAGCTCTTTTCTTTTGCAAAATGATTTTACAAGAGGTAAAGTTGATACTACACTCTTTGTTTTTGAAAAAGGGCAAGATTGTTTACGTGTGCAAATTTATGTTGATGATATTATCTTTGGTTCTACTAATGAATCTTTGTGCAAGAAATTCTCCAAGTTAATGCAAGGTGAATTCGAGATGAGTATGATGGGGGAGCTAAATTTCTTCCTTGGACTTCAAATTAAGCAATGCCAAGAAGGTATTTATATTTCGCAATCAAAGTATACAAAAGAACTTTTGAAGAAGTTCGGCATTGAAGAAGGAAGAACCGTCTCGACTCTATGGCAACCAATGTCAAAATTGACAAAGATGAAAAAGGCAAGACGGTTGATGAATCCAATTATCGAGTATGATTGGTAGTTTACTTTATTTAACCGCTAGTAGACCGGACATTCTTCATGCCGTATGCCTATGCGCTCGTTTTCAAAGCAATCCAAAAGAATCTCATATGAGTGCCGTTAAACGGATTTTTCGATATTTGAAAGGCACTATTCAATATGGTTTATTTTATCCAAAGAATGAAAATTTTTCTCTTAAAGGTTATAGTGATTCGGACTATGCGGGTAACATTGATGATCGGAAAAGTACTTCCGATCATGTCAATTTTTAGCGATTGCCTAGTTTCATGGTTTTCAAAGAAGCAAAAAATGTTTCTCTTTCAACGGCCGGCCGAATATATTTCCGCCGCATTTTGTTGTACTCAACTTCTTTGGATGAAACAAACCTTAGCGGATTACAAATGCTCTTTTGAAAATGTACCTATCTTTTGTGATAATATATCCGCTATTAATATTGCTCAAAACCCGGTTCTTCATAACCGTACTAAACATATTGAGATTCGACATCATTTTCTAAGGGATTGTGTTTCAAAACGTAAAATTGAGATATCCTTTGTACCATCTCAAGATCAATTAGCGGATATTTTCACAAAACCGCTATCTTCCGAGACTTTTTCTTCAATACGAGCTCGGTTAGGCATAATGCATATTGAATGAAGCTTACGTTTGCATTTTGCACGTTTTTAAAACTTAGGGGCGAAAAATCGGATTTTTGGTTGAAAATTCGGATTTTGGTAAAACTGACAAAACATTGGGCTGAAGAAGTTGAGGGCAACCGGTCGCCCTCAACCTCGACCGGTCGCCCTCAACCTCGACCGGTCGCCCTAAGCTATTTTTTGGCTTTTAAACGTTCTGTCTTCAGCATTCTTCATTTTAACAAATTTTTGGCCATTTTTCGTCCCCTTTGCCAAATTCACTCAAATTTCATTCAAAAATGATTTTCATGTATCTCTTACACAACATGGACATTTTATAGCATAATCATCATCATTATGGCTCACTCTTTCCGATCAAATGGTAAGAATTTCGTGTCTTTTACTCAATTGGGTGGAACCCTTGAGTTTTTCGAGTTTCTTGAAAATTTTTGATGTAATTTTCGTATGATCATGATGAGCTTAGTTGTTGTGTTGTATGATGATTGGCTTGAATTGATGTTGACAATTTTTGGCTTGAACCATTTACAAAGGTTATATACAACCTCTTCTCTTTTTACCGCACACAAGGTGTTCGATGAAATGTCGCAATGAAAATTTCAACTTATACATGATTCTCTTGCTTTCAAAAGTTTTCTATACTTATTGGGATCATGTTTTGCCAATCAAAACAAGTGTATAACTTCTTTATATTACATTTCTCCCATTTTTCTTGGATTATGATGCTTTAATTGATCAACGGTTAATAAACCGTCCCTTTGGCGCACTTTGATATTATTGTATGGTGTTTTCACCATTCTAACATTCTTTTGATGATTCCAAAGGGGAGAAACAGGATATTGGCTCGTTAGCTCAAGAGAAGCTAATAAAAGCTCGTAATAAGTATTGTGGACTCTAATACCTAGTCCATGGCTTGAACCTTGGACTCGCATGACATTGATTATAAGTCTTGTGATAGGGGGAGCTTCTTAGCTCATGATTCAATCTATATAAGCTTGTTATAGCTTGTGCTTCTTACTTATAATTATCGTTTGTTGATATGCTCATAAATAGGGGGAGCTTTGTATGAAATATTTCTAACGGATAGTTTACTTGTAAAACCGAAAATTTTATTTGGTTTTAAAATCGTCCTCAAGAAAATTGTTTTGGTTTGTAATCATCAAAAAGGGGGAGTTTGTTAGATAAATGTTTTTATCATGATTTTGATGATTATGTTCGATTTTGTTCAAATATGTTTTCAAACCAAAACTATGTCCCTAAATGTTGTCTAAATATTTCCGATCAACTTAAAATGTTTTCACTATTTTTCGGAGTATTTCTTGAAGTTTATTTTCAATAAAACATTGGACAACATATTTGTTTCAGCTCGACCGGTCGCCCCCATAGGGCAACCCGTACTGAGTTAAGCTAAGAAACAGAAAATGGGACGTAAGAAAAACAGGCGGAGGCGGCCGTCGACCAGGTGGGCGACCGGTGTGGTTGGCCGGCGGGCGACTTGCACTGCAAGTTGGATTTTGTTCCGACTTCTCTGTTTAAGTAAAAACGCTCGGCAAACCGGTCACGACTAAGGCGGCCGGTCGCACCCCCCTTCAACCGGTCCCCCTGTGTAAAAATTCGCAGAATTCAATTTCAATCTTATCTCTGCGCGACCGGTCGAACCCCATGTTTATCAACAAACTATCCGTTGCATTTTCGAATGACTTTTCCTTATTTTGTGGGATTGATTTCTAACAAATTATATTGATAATTTTAAATGGTTTCTTTTGCAGAAATCACTCTCCAAGGAGGAGCCAATGTCTGGAAATCAAAGCCAAGACCTCTCCTATAAATAGAGGCTTCATTCAAGCAACAAGATACAACACACAATATACAAGCAAAGAGCAATTGAGCAAACACTTTCATATATCTTGTTGTATTAGCCTAAGCACTTTCACTTGCACTTATTTGAGGTCTAGGCTTTCAATTCTTGATTACACTTGTACTCATATTGTAATCATTATTGAGTTGTAATCTTAATTTTGGTCATCATTCAACACAAGACATCCTTGTGAGTATTCTTGTGGTAAGAATACACTTGGGTGATCTAGGTGATAGGTGTTTGAAGGTTGTGGTAATCTTCAAAGGTGTTGTAAGAGGGTTGTGGTAATCCTCAAGGTGGTGTAAGAGGATTGTGGTAATCCTCAAAGTGGTGAAAGAGGATTGTGGTAATTCTCAAAGTGGTGAAAGAGGGTTGTGGTAATCCTCAAGGTGTTGTATTAATTTTTGGTAAATTAATAATATCTTTTTTTCTTTTTGAAATCCATCCCGGAGATACTGGGGTGGTAGAGGATTAGGCCCTAGGTGGGTTGAACCTCTTTAAATCAACGAGTGTTGTTTATTTTCCGCATTTACATTTTTGTTATTTACTCGTTGTTTCGAAAAAGAGGGTGATTTGCGAAAAATCGGCATAATCTATTCACCCCCCCTCTAGATTATTGTAGCCACTTGGACTTACACTAACATGTGAGGAATCTACGTGTGTGGATCCCATTCATAACGGTACAACATTATTCGATGGCATTAAGAATGAATGCACCCATAATTCGTCAAATGGGACATCTGTAGTTGAAAAACAAGGTATGATGTTATGAATTCAAGTTCGCGATAAATTATAAATTTAATAAATAAATTTCCAATTAATATATTTGTATGGTATCTGTGTCATTTATTTTTTGTAGAGTATTGGGATATTGGAGATGCGACATACAAATGTGAATTTTGTTACGCGGTGTTTTGGTTTGAAGAAAGGCTACTCTCCTATCCAAAATCCAAACCCAGATATTCTTTGTGTTGTGGTCATGGCATAATTCAACTTCCTCCCATCAAGGAACCACCTGTTGTGCTTGGAGATTTGTTGTTTGGAGTGGGAAATAAGAGCAAACACTTCCAAGACAATATCAGATCATACAATAATATATTCTGTTTCACATCGATGGGAGGCAAGATTGACACCGACGTAAATAAAGGCAGAGTTCCTCCTGCTTTCCGATTACATGGGCAAAATTATCATCTAATGGGAAGTTTGTTGCCATCCAATGGTGTGACACCGAAATTTGCACAATTATACATATATGACACGGACAATGAAATATCCAATAGATTAAACTCAGTCAGGTATGTTTATTTGTCAATCTCAATATTTGATTTTAATTGTTTATGTAATATGTCCCTGATTTCTTTTTTGTTGCATAGACAAGGGAGTGAGCGTAATAATTTGCACGAGTCGATCGTCAATGATTTAAAGAGGATGCTAGATGAAAACAATGTATTAGTTAAGACTTTTAGAATGGCAAATGAGAAGATTTTAGAAGGCGGTCAACGTGATGTTTGTTTGCGTCTAATCGGTAGGAAAAGTACAGATGCTAGGAGTTACAATATGCCTTCAAGTTCTGAGGTTGCTGCTCTTATTGTTGGAGATTTTGATCAAGCCTTAGGAGACAAGGATATATTAGTGGAAACAAAATCTGGCAGTTTGAAACAGATAAATGAGTTGAATGCTTCATACTTGGCTTTACAGTATCCGTTGTTATTACCGTACGGTGAAGATGGTTTCAGAGAAGACATATCATTTTCTGATCTAAAAAATAGGAATCCATGAGGCAGAAAAACTGTTAGTGTGAGAGAGTTTTTCGCGTATCGACTGCACGATAGAGATGATGAACCTCCTACAATATTGTCGTCTAGAAGATTGTTTCAGCAATTCATTGTCGATGGTTATACAATGGTTGAGTCAGCGCGATTAAAGTATGTACGGTTGAATCAGAGGAAGTTGCGTTGCGACATTTATAAGGGTCTAACTGACGCATTGTTGCATGGAGACATCAATCCTAGTACTCAGGGAAAACGAATTATATTACCTTCTACCTTTACGGGAGGTGCTCGGTATATGATTCAGATTTATCAGGATGCCATGGCTATATATCGATGGGCAGGATATCCGGATTTGTTTATAACATTCACCTGCAATCCGAAGTGGCCAGAAATCCTAAGATTTCTTGAGAAAAAGAAATTGAATCCTGGGGACCGACCTGATATTGTCTGTAGGGTGTTTAAAATCAAGTTGGATTCCTTGATCAAAGAGCTTCGGCAAAATAAACTATTTGGTGAAGTCATGGCAGGTGAAAAATTCATTTCAATTGTCCGTTTCTTCAAATATGATTAATATATTTCTAATTTTTTTCCTTTTGTTTTTATGGCAGTGGTATACACGATCGAGTTTCAAAAACGTGGCTTGCCACATGCCCATATTTTGGTGTTTTTGGCAAAAGAAAACAAGTATCCAATTGCCGATGATATAGATCGAATTATATCAGCTGAAATACCCGACGAGAGTTTAGACCCATGTTATTACGCGGTAGTGAAGGACCATATGATACATGGTCCATGCGGTGATGCTAGAAAAACTTCTCCTTGCATGGCTGATGGAATTTGCACTAAACATTTCCCGAAAAAATTTGTAGATGTGACGACTATTGATGATGAAGGTTATCCACGTTATAGACATAGGAATGATGGGAGGATAGTGGAAAAAAATGGAGTACCTCTTGACAACAGATATGTTGTGCCGCACAATCGTTATTTGCTGATGAAATATGGAGCTCACATCAATGTGGAATGGTGTAACCAATCAAGGTCGATAAAGTATTTGTTCAAATATGTCAATAAAGAAAATGACCGTGTCACCGCATCGTTCTATACGAGTAGAAATGACGAATAATCTGGGAAAACTATTGACGAGGTGAGCATGTATTACGATTGTAGGTATGTTTCGTCATGCGAGGCAACATGGAGACTACTAGGATTCGAAATTCAATATAAATATCCTCCAGTTGAACGTTTAAGTTTTCATCTTCCCGATGAACAAAGCGTTATTTTCTCAGATTCTGAAAGAATAGATGACGTTCTTAAGAAGGATTCGATAAAAGAAAGTATGTTTTTAGCATGGATAGAAGTGAATAAAATCTATCCTGAAGCAAGAGAGCTAACGTACGCTGAAGCTCCCACAAAATTCACGTGGAAACCGAATCTCAGAAAATGGATGCCGAGACAAATTGGCAAATCTATAGGACGAGTTTTTTATGTCCCCCCCGGAGCTGGTGATATGTACTATCTGAGGTGTCTTCTCAATGTTGTTCATGGAGCAACGTGTCATGACGACTACAAGAAGGTCGACGGTGTTCAACATTCTTCCTATCGAGAGGCTTGCTTTGCTCTAGGATTGTTAGAAGATGATAGAGAATATATTGATGCCATCAATGAAGCGAGCTCCTGGGCTTCTGCGGAGAATCTTAGAGGTTTATTTGCATCATTGCTTTTGTCCGACTCCTTGATCGACCAGATAATGTCTGGGACAAATGTTGGGAATTTCTTTCTGATGATATTTTTTACAAACGTCGACCCCTTTTACAACATCAAGGTATTATTTACCAAATATTATGTTGATTAATAAAACCTTTTATATTTTTATAATATTAATTTGTATAAATAATTAGTATTATGATCTTATGAAACAGATTTGGTTTTGAGTGAGAACGAAATCAAAAATCTTACGTTGTTGGAAATTGAGAAATTATTGCAAAATCTCGGTAGGAGTCTGCGTGATTTTGACTCAATGCCATTTCCCGATGTTGACACCATTCATAGCAACCGAAATAGACTTATATATGACGAGTTGCGTTATGATCGTGATGTTCTTTTGCAAGAGAACAAAGACCTATTGTAGAAAGTACTTATCCAATGTTTAAAGACGCCATTGATGATCCGACGTACTTGAAAGAAAGAGCTATACTAGCTCCTACCACTACAAGAATTTCTATTTATAATGACAAAAATTTAATGAGGGTATAAAAAAACCCTCATTAAAAGCATAATTTGTGAAGTTTTAATGAGGGTAAAAAAAGTGGTAGTTAAAGAGTTGAACTTTTAATGAGCAAATCTTAATTTTCTAGTTATTGATAACTAATCCCGTCATTATTTGTTCCAAAAAAATTCCTCTCATTATTAATTGTAAAAGTTTGAGTTCCATATATTTCCCTCCAATTATAATTATAGTTTTCATTGTTAAAAAAATTAAAAAAAATCCCTAATATTAAATACAATTCCAACTTCACTTATTTATTTTTTCTCCCATTCTCATTTGCAGGTTGCAGCCTTCCCGCATCTCTCTCTCATCCTCCACTCTCTCATTCTCTAACTGTCGCCGATTAGAAGCCCGTCATCGCCGCTGTCATCCGTTGTTGTCACCGGTCATTGCCGCAACCCTTCGCCATCTCTTTCTCTCGCTACCATTTCTCTATCTCGATTAGCTAGGGCTTTTAAGGTATGAGTAATTTCAAATTCAGTTTTGCTGTTGTTTTGGCCAATTTTATGTCGTAGGCCATGTCTTTTGTATGTATTTTGCATGGATTGCTATTGTTTTTTGCTTTATTTTGCATATGCTTTGTTTTTTTATGGAGATTGGTAAATTGTAATTGAGGGAGAAATATGAACATGAATGTTTGGGGCTTTTGCTATAACTATTGGCCAAGGTGTATCCTTTTTTTTTTGGCACAAAATCAATTATATTGTGGAAAAAATATCACAATCATCACTGGTAACAAAAATTCCCACGTCTGGCATAAGTCACAAAACAAAGAACGCACAACGCATGAATATAATCCTCTTATTAGACAGAAAGGAATCAATGCAAGGTTAGAAAAACTTGAATAACAAAAATTACACATTGATTATTTAATTAATTAGTTGAAAAATGTATAAACTATAATAATTAGTACCTTCAGAAGTGTCTCAATGCTATGTGGTTTTAGCAAGAAAGGCAATTGGGCTAAACCATTCTCTGTATCATTGTTGATTGAGTTTAATGAAAAAGATTTCTGCTGGATTGACTTGAAGCTAGCTTCTTTTTCATAATTGGATTTGCATTCTGGGCAACAAGTGAGAACATCATGTTCCTCTTTGACAAAATTAAATGGTGTTTTCTCCGAATCATGAGATGGATTTTTTGCAAAGTATTTTCTTGAATCTAATTGGCCACTGCAGAAGAATAATTATATGCAAAACCAAATTAGTATAATTCCAAATGAATATATGCATGTTTTAGCCAAAACAGAAATAATCACACTTTGATGAATTCAAATTTGACTACAAGACAACATACTATTGTTGGAGGCAAAACAATAGACAATCCAATAAAGCTATAAGATCAAACAATTTAAATAGTCAAAACAGACAGCCCTTTTACATTTTGGAGGCAAAACATTCAATTTTTTTGTCCATATCCTAAGTAGTCAAAAGTAAAAACATTGTGATAGACAATCCAATAAAGCTATAAGATCAAACAATTTAAATAATTACATATTCACAATTCCCACATCATGATTTCTTTTCATACAACATTGTCAAGAAATATAACAAGTCCAGACAAATAAAAAGCAAGAAAGGAAATGTGAACAGTCCATCTTACTGCACTTTTCATTCTGTCACTGTACGTTCTTCGCCGTAATGCCGATGTTATTATGGAGACTAGCATTTCCTTGCTTATGTGCTTGTCAAACTATGGACATTTGCTTTAGAAAAGTAATTGCTGAATGTCTGGCTAGTTTGTGATGATGAGTTTTACTTTGGAAATTCCCCATTTTACTTTTCTCCTTACGATTTATATTTTCACTTAAGATGTGTCCTTTTTTATATTTACCTATATGATGATCACCTTTAGTAAAATGGGGGATTTTGTTTTTTTTCATTACTCATTTCTCAAAGATGCTTGTTGTGTTTTATATACAGGGCTTATATCATGTTCCTCCACCAGTAAAAAAATAAGGAAGACATTTTGTAGTTCTTTAAGTTTCATTTTTCTTGATCTTGAGAAAGAAGAGCTTTGGTATAGGTACTTCTTTTATTTCATTGTACTTTTACTATTCTAATATATTTCCTTTTCTTTCTTATGTACTCATTCCTTCTCATACTTATGTTGCCCCCAGGATTGAAGATAGAGACAATGTTTGCTTTCAGAAATGGCCACTTCCCCTGATCATGAAGAGCAAATCCATTTTCCTGATGCAGCCTTTATGTGATATCATGTATGTTAGATTATTTAATAATGTAACTTCTGTTTACAGAATTACTTTATCTCCTCTTGGCTGCCTAAATATGATTTTCTTGTCGGCTGCGTAAACTTGATGAATAGTTGTCTGTCCTTGTTGGTGCTTATTAAATGTTGAAATTTGCAAAATGGATTTGATTGAGAAGAATGATCTTTGAGCAGACGTTTCTAATGTTTGAGTTTGATAATTATCAAATTTCAATCTTTGTTCATCTTTCTTGTGGTAGTAGTTCTTGGTTATCAAATTTTCAAAGTTGTTTCATTCTGCATTGTTTTCAGTGTTGTGCATGCTTGTATATGTATATGGTGTCTTGTTCTCAAAAGGTTAAGCTTTCTGAATTAATTTTTTATTGCAGTGAACATTTATAGTTAAGGGTGATGAACTGTTAAGAGTGATTGTGTTAGACTAGAACATGGTAGTATACTTTTGGTTGCTTGCAGTTGATGTCTCAATTTTGTTCTAATTTGTGTGCTTATAAGATTAACTACTCATTCTGTCTTATCAAGACAAATTTGAGGAATTACATTTTGCCCTTGACTCTCACCTAGTCACACTACTATTAAAAGCAGTCAGTTTTTTGTTTTCCTGCACCGCTCCAGAAGATTTCCTGCTTTTCTTTCTTCTCTTGAGCACAATCAATTTTACTTAGGACTTGGACATCTTTTGCTATTGGGAATAATATTTTTCTTTTTTGAATTTTTGTAGGTTGATTCATAAAGAAGAACCCAAGCATGAATCATGGAATTGGCACATGGTATATTTTGGACCAGCAAAGCGGTTCACTTTGATGGTGCTTAAATAATTTGTACTCAATGGAGCATATATTAGAGAATAGTTTAGCTATCTATTGAGAACAAATTACTCTTGTACATATTTCGAGTAAATGAAACAATATGGATGCGGTTGTTTATATTAAAATTTATTGTTAAAAAATATTATGTGTTCTTGAATATTTAGCAATATTTTCTTTATTAGTAATGATGTATTTTTATTCAATAATCAATTCATATGAAATAATTATTTTAAATTTTATAATAAAAATAACTTTAAATGAGGGTAATTATTGATTAATAAGAGGTAAATTTTATACTAAACTAATTTTTAGTGACGGACTAATAACTAATAATGACAGTAAATTTTATTGATAAACCAAATTATAGTGAGGGGCAAATGACTGTACAATGAGAGAAATTTTGTCACTAAAATATTATTTAATGATGGGAAAATGATAATATAATGATGAAAATTGTCATCATTGAAATTTATTTTTAATGACGGTATAATTTCGTCATTGAATCTATCAAAGTAATAATGACGGGACATATTTCCTGTCATTATATACTTTTACCTAGGAGGGCAATAATGAGGGGTACATGAGGGAAAATTCCAGTCATTAAAAGTCTTTAATGACGGATTTTGGACATATAATGATGAAATTTCCCGTCATTATAAAGCAATTTTCTTGTAGTGTACCTTAAATGTTGTCGAATCTATAAATCAATGTATGACGTCTTTAAACTCATCGGAGGGCCAGACCTATTTGAGTTCTGACAGCACGTGTAAATCGGATGCTAATGTTGACTTCCTGCATGATCTGCACACTTCTGAATTTTTGAATGGGATAAAATGTTAAGGGGTTCCTAATCATGAGTTGCATTTGAAGGTCGGGACTCCAGTTATGCTCTTGAGAAATATGGACCATTCAAATGGATTGTGTAACGGCACTAGGCTGGTAATCACGAGGCTTGCCAAACATGTACTTGAGGCAAAAATTCTCACGGGAACCAATGCAGGCAATAAAGTTTTGATTCCGCGAATGACATTGACACCGTCGGATCTCAGAATCCCCTTCAAGTTCCAACGGAGGCAATTTTCTCTCATTGTATCTTACGCCATGACTATAAACAAGAGTCAAGGCCAATCTCTCTCCAATGTCGGTTTGTACTTGAAGAATCCAGTGTTCAGTCATGGCCAGTTATACGTTGCGGTTTCCCGAGTTACGAATCGTAAGGGTTTGAAAATATTAGTTTGTGGTGATGACGAATCAAAAAATAAACAAACGATGAATGTTGTGTATAAAGAAGTATTCGAAAATTTGTAATATATACAAATAGTGTTTTAATTTGAAAACGTCGTTTGTATTCTTTGTTATTTTTTTTGTGTCATTACAATTGGAAGGTGTATACATTCAAATTATATAATTCGATAAATCATTAACATATGAATAGCATATCATTTCAACTCAGCATCGCACGGGTCAGCACACTAGTTAAGTTAAAAAATTAAGCGGTAAACAAATTTTAGTCCGCCAAAAATCTCTTTTGGCTGTGAATTGTTTTTTACAGATTTTATTTATATAGCAATTTAATTTTTTATTTTAAAATAAAAATTCAATATAGCCAAAAATAGAATACTGCAGAATCATACTAACCATATCTCAAAATACTTTTTTAATTAAATATCAGATTGTAAAGAAAAGACAAATATCTCAAAATATGACTATCGAATATCAAAATCAAACCTTGTGAGTTGTGACCCATATCAACTTTGTTGTCCACATTCAAAATCAAACTCAAAATCATGAGTTAGGTACATGAAATTACTTACAATACAAAATAAATTCGTAATTATTTCATGACCACTCCTTGAAAAAAAATTTAAGAAAGTAAGGAACAAATAACCTGGTCTCGGATTGCACAGTGCAATTATGCCGCTCGTATTTCTTTTTCGGAGGCACCATTTAGCAGGATGTTGTCAAGAGGTCGTGCACCGAGTTGCGGTCCATAGCTTGATGAAGTGGCGAACGGTGCATTCTGGTGCGAGCGGTGGTGGTCGGCGATTGAAGAAGGGCGACAATTGGTGTGCTCTTGGGAATGAATTGCAGTGATTTTGTTGCTAGTCGATGTCACTGTAGACGGTCGCATTGATTGTGTAGGAAGATGGGTGGAATTGGGAGATGATTGTTGGACGAGATTTGGGGATGTTTTTTAGAATTTCAATTTGTTAGATAGGCTTTGTTTGGTTGTAGGCTTTGTTTGATTGTGAAATTGGGCATTTTGTATATATACAATGATGATGAAGAGAGGTTAAGTCTAAAATATACATTCTTATGATATTTCTTTTTCCCAAATAATTTTATTTTTAAAAAACAAACTATTAAACTACTACTTATATACTAGTATATCGTTCTGTCATTTAAATTCGGGATAGAAAAAATTCGTTATTTAGCACGTACGAGTATATTATGAATATTTTCTGAAAGTTACGACGCAAAAATCGGCAAAAAACTACTACTTAATATATATGCTTTTATTATATTAGATTATAACTTAACATAAATCCAAGATAATTATTTAATAATAATTACCATATTTATTCGCCAAGTATTATATGGATAACTATAATACGAGTATTAAACATTTTACTTGAAAAGTACATAGTATTTAACGCCGCTTCAGAATTTGTACGGGAAACATAAGTATTTTTCAATTATTCGTATGTACGAGTACTATATAGGTATGATACCCATATTAACTAACATAGATATCATCCGTGCGATACACAAAGTGTAATATAATAATATATTATATAATTTTGATATTAAATAATTTATATACTATCGAAATGGTAATGGAGTGTGGTAGGGTTGACTCCATTACCATTTCGATAGTATATACTAACAAGTGAAGAGTTGAATGCATTAAATAATATATTATATAATTTTGATATTAAATAATTTATATACTATCGAAATAATTTATATACTACCGAAATTTTGAGCCTTTCCGACTGCATTGCTTCTGCTCGTCACTTTTCCCAGTAGTAATAATGCATTCAACTCTTCACTTGTTATTTTATATGAATTGATGTTAGACTGTTAGTTTACTTATGTAACATTGTAGGATTACACTTGTATAAGATGACCAATCTGTATTAAAAAATTGCATAAAAAGATAAAACAGAAGTTTCTTGGTAACATGTGTGACTGGTCTATTTGTTTTAATCTTGTGATGTTGAAGTCTAAGCTGTCAAATGAGTCCAAAATGGCCATTCCCTCTCCTATTTCTCAAATTTTCTATTGAACTGTGGACAATACATCACCCTCATAGTTGCGGAAATGTTTTTGTAATTATTTGAAAAATTTTATTATTGTGAAACTCTATGAGAGTGGAAATATAGATAGTTAATCAAAAGGAAAGTAAGAGGGCTAATACAATTAAAATGTGCTGAAAAAGATATTTTTCTCACATCTTTATTGGTTTTTGCTGAGTCTTTTGCATATAACAACATAAATCATCCAAATTGAATTTTATGATTGACACAAAGCTAATTGAATTTTATGATTTTCATAAATACAAATTGTTCATTATTCATACAAATGCTCGACCTTCTTGTATGACAGTTGACTCTTTTCTATATTAGGTTGTGTACAAGATGGATAAAAGTTGGATGCGGGCAGTCAAGTGGTCTAAGGCTTACATAGATGGGGTAAACATGTTTATGAAATTTGTTGAAAATCATATGGAAAAGGATTGTGACATTCGATGCCCGTGCATAGATTGTTTGAACTTAGTAATAAAAGATCGACAAACAGTTAAAAATCATATGAAGGTGCGGGGTATAGATCCAGGGTACATCATGTGGTTTTATCATGGTGAGCAAAGTTCAAATAATCGAGTGAATTCACATACTAATATGGGTGATGGAATCGATAGTGAGTCGTTCGACAAAAATGATGAAGAAGATGAGGATGATAGTGTTAATGACATATTATAAGACCTTGGAGAGCAATACTATGAAGCGACAACGGATGAAGGCAATAATACAAATACTAGTGGTGTTCCGGAATATCTCGAGAAACTGATGATGGATGCTAAAAAAGAATTATACCCTGGATGCAAAAAGATTTCAAGGACATCTTTTATCATCCAGTTGCTTCACTTGAAAGTGTATAATAGGTTGAGTAATAAAACTATAGATATGATTTTGAGGTTGATGAAATTAGCTCTTCCTGATGGCGAGACAGTTCCAAATTCTTACTATAAAGCTAAAAGATTTCTGCGAGATTTGGGATTGGGATATGAATGCATTGATGCCTGTAAATATGATTGTGCCTTATTCTGGAAGGAAAATAAAAATCTGGAGACATGCCCTACTTGTGGGACTTCTCGATGGAAAGTCAATGATGGTGTAGGGAAGATACCACAAAAGATTTAGGTATTTTCCGTTGAAACCCGGCTACAACGCCTTTTCATGTCTCAGAAAACATCCAAAAAGATGGTGTGGCATAAAGAAAAATGCATCGATGATGATTATATGAGACATCCGGCAGATTCCATAGCATGGAAACATCTGGATAATGAGTTTCCATGGTTTGCAAAGGATCCTAGAAATGTCAGACTTGCTCTAGCTACAGATGGTTTTAATCCTTTTGGAAACTTAAGCACCACTTACAGCATGTGGCCAGTAATTCTAGCCCCGTTGAATCTACCCCCCTGGGATTGCATGAAACATCCATTCTTTATGTTGTCATTGCTAATTCCGAGAAAGAGTTCACCAGGGAAAGACATTGATGTCTACTTACAACCGTTAGGGGGCAGAAACCTTTGATGTTTCATGTAAAAAGAAATTCCAATTGCATGCTGCTGTTTTGTGGACAATAAACGACTTTCCAGCATGTGGTGATCTATCTGGATGGAGTACTAAAGGGTACATGGCCTGTCCAGTTTGTAATGAGCAGACATATTCAATAGGATTGCGAAATAAGATATGTTACATGGGACATCGTCGCTTTTTACCGAAAGATCATGCTTGGAGAAGAAGTAGAAAGTTTAATGGAAAAAGAGAAGATAGCGAAGCGCCTAAAGAGTTAACTGGGGATGATGTGTTAATGCAATTGGAGAGACTAGAAAATATGACACCAGGGAAGCATGGCAACAGAAAAAGAAAACGCAAGCCGGAGGAGTTAAATTGGACCAAACGTAGCATTCTTTTTAATTTACCTTACTGGAGCAAGTTGAAGTTGAGGCACAATTTAGATGTAATGCATATTGAAAAAAATATTTGTGAGAGTATATTAGGAACCTTGATGAGTGTAGATGGGAAAACAAAAGACACGATCAAGGCACGACAAGATTTGGAGGATATGAATATTCGCAGGGAATTACACCTAATTAAGAGAACCGATGGAAAATATGTGATGCCTGCTGCATGTTATGTTATGAAAAAGAGAAAAAGGCAAGACTTTTGTGAGTTTCTAAAATCTGTTAAATTTCCTGATGGGTATGCTTCAAATATCTCTCGTTGTGTTATTTCGAGTGATCAAAAGATATCTGGAATGAAGAGTCACGATTGTCATGTACTCTTATAACGAATACTTCCTGTTGGAATTCGTGGATCCTTAAATAAGGAAGTTTCTGACGTGTTGGCTGAGCTAGGTCATTTTTTTCAGCGTTTGTGCTGTAAGAAGTTGAAGAGAACCGACTTGGAGAATATGAGAGAAGACATTTGCTTGATTTTGTGTAAACTTGAAAAGATATATCCTCCTGCTTTCTTCGATGTAATGGTTCATTTGCCTATTCATTTACCAAATGAGGCGTTGCTTGGTGGGCCAGTTCATTTTAGATGGATGTATCCTATTGAACGGTAATCTAAAATCCTTATGTAAATAATTGCATCCAAGTCAAACATTGATAATCATGATCCCCACTTTTTTCTGTAGATCGTTGTGTGACTTAAAGCAGAGTGTGCGCAATAAAGCTCATCCAAAAGGTTCAGTTGCAGAAGCATACATCGCAAAAGAGTGTTTGACTTTTTGCTCAATGTACTTGAGGGGAATTGAGACTAGATTTAATCGAGAAGAGCGAAATAATGACATAGAAAATGATGATAGTCTATTAATTTTCTCACAAAAATGTCGTCCTTTTGGAGCAACAAAGTTTGTGGAATTATCAGAAGAGGAGTTCAATATGACGCAGTGGTTCGTCTCTCAAAACTGTGAACAGGTTGAACCATATTTTGAGTAAGTGTATGGTCATATTTAAATTTACAAAAAACATTTTACACGCATTTATAAATTTGAAATATATATTGATATTAATTGTAGGAGGCACAAGGGAGAGCTTCTGCTGAATGGTTGTCAAAATATAGACCAAGAACACAAAGAGCAGTTTCCTGCATGGATCAAGAAACATGTAATGTTGAAGTTACAAGAAAATTCAAATTAAAATTGCTTTTCTACCCATTGTTCATTTTTTACATTATTATATTTTCAGATGACGCAAGTATATCAGGAAGAACCATCAGAAGCAAACGAATCCTTGTATTCACTTGCATGTGCACCACACAGATGTGTAAGAAAGTATGCTGGTTGCATTGTGAATGGAGTCAGATTCTAACCAAAGAACGTGATGGTCGTCGTAAAACTCAAAATAGCGGGATCGTTGTGGAGGGTAACCATGACGAAGATACCATTGAATTTTATGGGGTTCTATCTGATATAATGCAGCTAGATTATGTGAAAGATAGACATGTTACTATATTCAAATGTGAATGGTTTGATCTTGGGAGGAAAAAAAGAACGGGGATACAAAAAGAAGGAAATATAATAAGTTTTAAAATTACTGGAAAATGGTGCGAGGATGACCCTTATATACTAGCAGATCAAGCAAAACAAGTTTTCTAATTCATGATCCTAAATTAGGTCGTGATTGGAGAGTAGTGCAACCATTCCAACATAGACATGTTTTTGATGTTGATGAAATACATGATGAAGATATGGAAATTGATGAACTTTTCTCCGTGGCAGATGTAGTATATCAAGAGAATAATGCAAATGATGAATTTGAAGTTAGTCTTGGTGAAATAGAATCACTAAGTAGGGACGACGTGGATCCCGAAGAGATTGATGAGTCAATAGTTCCACGATTAGCGGTAGTTGCTGAGTTACCAAACTTAGATGATGCCGATGAGGAAGATGAGTTAGATGACACTCTGGTTGACTATGTCAGAAGAAGATTCTCAAAAAAATAGCAATTCTGATAATGAGAGTGATTATGATATTTAATTGGGAAACTTGGCGTTTAACTTATTCAAAATGCTGGAAATTTGGTGTATTCTGGTACGTGAAACTAGGTTGGTAAAATGAATGTAGCATAACATACTCGAGTTAAATTCATTTCTTGTACTCTGAGATAACAAAAATTGCTGCTCATTTGAATTTCATTTGTTCATGAAATGAATCTTAATATATGGGTAGGATTGTTTGTAATACCTCAAGGGTTATTTGTAATTTTGAGGGGAAAAAAAGCTGGATTATTTTGGAATAAGGCTAAACCACATGGGTATTGTAATTTACTTTTACTAGGAAATATATCTTTATGTACAGTGCATTCGGAGTCCTTTATTCGCCTGAAAAATCACAGCATTTGAATGCACAGGGGAAGGTGGGTCAGGTTGGTAGTTAAATAATCTACATTGCAAGTATTGCTTTCTCATAATGTCTGCTCTTCGGTTAATCTGAAATTGAAGTTCAAAAGAAACTTGTGTGTGATATGAGACTTGACAAGAAAAGGTGCCAGATTATGGAGCAAGTGACTTATTAATTATGTATATGGTAAAACGGATGCCATGAGTGTGCATGATATGAGTGAAAATTTTGAAAAATAACATTTCTCATGGAATAGGCATAGAGAATCTATTGTCTTATTGAATAAAAATACTGAAGTATTTGTAGTGCTGGAATCAAGTTTTGCCATTATGATATTTTTATTTCATTGAACTAATTTTGTTTTTTTCTTTTTAATGTTTCTTTCCTCAAGGATTCAGTGCAACAGGATTTGGTTTCCTAGCAAGAATCTCAAATGTCAAAGTTATACTTAATGGTGGTCAGAAAGTTACCTTTCTAAGGCCCGATGGATATTTTTCATTGTATCCTACCATCTGTGTTTCTTTGCTCATCTTTATTAGATCTTGATATATTATTATGGTTTTTAGCTTGACTTGGAGATTGCCTCAAATTATTGCTAGTTTGTGATTATAGACCAAAGTTCTCACCATACTGAGGAACTAGGGCTATCACTAAATTTTTGAAATGTGGTGGAATAAATGGACTGAAGGTTATTCTTTAACTATTTCTCAAGCCATAATGTGCCAGCAGGAACCCATCGAGAATCACTACAAAAATCAGATGAAAAGCATACAGGAAAGAAAAGAAAGGTAATTAACTATGTTTGGGATAGAGTTATAAAAATGAAAAACCATATGCTTGTATTATATGCAGCTTTTTTTGACTTAGAAATGTAGTGTTCTGATTAGTTCGAGTTGCGATTTAACTTTGTGGTTTGCAAGATCTGCTGCTTGCTTTGGTATTTCGGTTGTTTTTAATGTTGAGGTTTTAGGTTTTGGAAGTAGATGATGATTTTAGTTGATTGCTAGGAGTCGAGTTGTCAGATACACTTAGATGGCAGATTTGTTTGGTGTTTTTTGTGATTATGGAAGGATTGCTATTTAGTGACCTAAGTATGCAATTTAACTCAATATGCATAAACTATACATTTAAGTGGGTTCAGTTCAAGTCAGAATAATTGTGATTAAGATACTCAGGTTAACTATTATTTATGATGCTGTAAATTGGTGTTAACTAATTCTCTATGATGTGTGCGTCCGATGCATTGAGCATATAGAAGTCTTGCCAGTCAAAACAAGCATGGAGTAAAAGACTTTTCAATTTTTTTTTTTTTTTTGTTACAGAGAGCTGACTCTGAATTGTTAAAATGCTGATGCCATTTTGTGCAACAGAAGAAAATTTTTCGTAATTTACTTTTTTTTTTTTTAAATTAGAAGTTAACATATTTTTTTGTCATTTGTTACATTTGTTTTGTGTAGAAGTAATAGGAAAGCTGGCTGCTAAAGATAACAAGATGAAGCTAGATATAAAGGAGGATGAGGAATGAATCTTTTTAATTATGTTTGGTTTTGATGTTTTGGATGAATAAAAATAAATGAATTATTCAGTACTAAATTTTAATTTGTATATGATTCTGTTTCTGAATTTAATGTTTTATTTTATAAGATAATGCATATATTATAAATTCAAATGTATCAAAATATATTAAAATATTAGCACATTATCACCGAAAAAAAGCTAAATATATTCTGTTACCTATATTTAACATCTAAAATAAACCTAACATACTAATGCAATGTGTATAGGGATTTGTGTATTCCAGGCGTATTTTCTCTAATATTCTAGAGAGAATTATGGTATAAAACTATAGTCCCATCAATTTTTATAAATAATTGAAATATATATATATATATATATCTGATACATTTACAAATATAGAGTTGAAATGCTGTTGCACAAAAAAAATGTGAAAACTATAAAATGAGAATTCATCTTCTTTATCTTAGTCATTGTCGATATTTGAAACATTGCTAATATTTGGCTTCATATTGCAACGACCATTTGAAAACCATGTAAATGGTGCCTTTTCTAAGTTCGGATTTACTTTTTCAAGATTTTTATGATAAATGAAGCCTTTTGAAATACAAGCTCGTCCTTTTATAAAAAAATTATTTGATAACCAAGTAAAAAGGGAGAGGAAACTAAAGCAATCTCCAAATATAAAGTAAAAAATATTTTTCCACAACATAAAATGGCAACAAATGCACATTCATTGTCACTAAATATGTGTTTCCGTGATGAAATAATGGCGTCACTATTCGTTTGAAGAAATAAATGACAAAATGTGATATTGTCATGAAGGAAAATATTTTCATCACTGTTAATCAACAAATTATGACAAATATTTGACAAAATATTTTGCCACAATATAAAATGGCGACAAATGCACATTCATTGTCACTAAATATGTGTTTCCGTGACGAAATAATGGCGTCACTATTCGTTTGAAGAAATAGATGACAAAATGTGACATTGTCATGAAGGAAAATATTTTCATCACTGTTAATTGACAAATTATGACAAATATTTGACAAAATATTTTGCCACAATATAAAATGGTGACAAATGCACATTCATTGTCACTAAATATATTTGTTCGTGACGAAATAATGGCGTCACTACTTTTTTGAAGAAATAAATGACAAAATATGATATTGTCATGAAAGAAAATATTTTATGACACTAAATGGCGTCACGGATTATAATCTATTTGTCATTGAAAGATTTCCCTCTTAAATTTTGCTGCGAAATTCTGCCGTCTAAAATTACTATGACGGATTTCGGTTAATCGTCATGGAATAAGAACAATAGTGACGAAATGTAAGATCAATAGTGACGCACATAAATATTGTCATCAAAAAGTAATTTTCATTGACAAAAATAAAATTCGTCACTATTAGTTAACAAATAATGACAAAAATTTATGCGTGGTAAAGAAATTCGTCATAAAATGTGTGATTTCCTGTAGTGATAATTTGGCCTAGAAAAATTTTCAAACCCTGGAGTTTGTTTTACATAGAATTCTTCTTGAATAAAACCATTTAAAAATGCGGATTTAACATCCATTTGGTAAAACTTGAAATTTTAAAGCAAGAATAGGCAAGTAAAATACGAATAGTTTCTAAACATGCTACGGGTGCAAAAGTTTCATCATAATCAATACCTTCTTCTTGACAATATCCTTGAGCTACTAACTTTGCTTTGTTTCGAACAATATTGCCTAGATCATCGAGTTTGTTCCTGAATACCCATTTTGTATCAATAATTGTTTGGGATGGAGGACAAGGTATTAATTCCCAAACATCATTCCTTTCAAATTGATTCAACTCCTCTTGCATCTCTAAAAACCAAATCCTCATCTTCAATTGCTTCCTTAGCATTTTTAGGCTCTTTTTGAGAAAAAGAGCTTTCTCTGTAAATTACATAACATGCGGTACTTACGGCTTCAGCCCAAAAGTATTTTGGAAGTGAAAATTCATTGAGCATGGACCGACTCATTTCTTGAAGTGTTCGATTTTTCCTTTCGGCTACTCCATTTTGTTGTGGTGTCCTTGGAGCCGAAAAATTGTGAGCATATCCCTTAGTTTCACATAAGACTCTAAATTCTCCATCAAATTCACCACCTCGATCACTTCGAATAGACTTTATAGTATCTTCCTTTTCATTCTCAATAAGTCTACACAACTTAACAAACTCATTAACGGCATCGCTTTTATTTGCAAGAAAAATAGCCCAAGTATATCTAGAAAAATCATCGACTATTACAAAGGTGTAATGTTTTCCACTTAAACTAGTCGTACCAATATCCCCATACAAATCAATGTGAAGTAATTGTAGGGGTTTGGTTGTGGAAATTTCATTTTTCGGCTTAAAACTACTTTTAACTAATTTGTTCTTTTGACAAGTGTCACATAAGCCAATATTTTCGAAATTCAATTTGGGTAGTCCTTTTACATGTTGGTTTTTGTAAATATCTTTCAAATTCTTGTATCCAACATGTCCAAGTCGCATATTCCATAAACTAGTTAAATTATTATTAGCGACAAGACAATAAATATTTTGACTAACCAAATCACTTGTGTAAATTTTGTAAAGATTGCCTTTCTATTTGCTTCACAAATAATTTCATCATTTTTAACAATAAAGTATTTTTCTTTATTGAAAATAACATTATAATTAGAATCATAAAGTTGGCTTACACTTATCAAATTGAACTTAAGCCCTTCAACTAAAAGAACATTACTAAGAGAGAAAGAAGAATTACCAATTTCTCCATTTCCAAGAATTCTTCCTTTGCCATTCCCGAACATGACCATACCCTCTTCTTGGAGATTGATATTGGTAAAAGGTTCTCTCCTTCCGGTCATATGGCGTGAACATCCGCTGTCCACGAGCCGGTTTGAATCTTCCATTATTGTTATAGCCTCTATTACCTACAAATGAATTATTTTTAGGTACCCTATAATTTGGGGTCCATGGGGGTTATTTTTGAGACCTTTGGGTCTCCAAAAATAGCTAAAGTTATTTTTCAATTTACAATTATTAGCATAATGTCCAATTTTACCACAATAAAAGCAACTAAGATTATTGGAACTACTAGCACGTATGAAGGTCGGACCTTGGTCATTTTTCTTAGAAGCATTTTGAAAAAGGTTTATAACCAAGTCTTAATTTTGAATGCTCACCTCTTTGTGCATCTAGAATTTTTGTAACTTTATCCGTGCTTAAGTTAAATCGATGCACATCCTTTTTCAAAATTTCAATATCATTTGTGAGCATTTGTTTTTCGGATTCAAGAGTACGAACTTTTGTAAGAGTACTTGCATGAGCATGATCAAGTGATTCATAAGAAGTAAATAATTTATCATTTTCTAATTTAAGCTCTTTATGCTCCTTTTTCAAAGTCTTTATTTAACAATCAAATTTTGAAACTCATTTACAATTCATCAAAATCACATTGCAATTCATCGACTAAAGAAAGAAGTTGAAGAATTAAAGCGTACCTCGTTATTTTCAAACTATGGCCATTAGACCATATTCGGTTTCTCCTTCTTCGTCGGATGTGGCAAGGAGTTCATCCCAAGTCTTGACATCCGCATTTAGAGCCTTCTTTTTCGGAAAAGGCTTTTTCTTCTTTTGTTCCTCCTCCGCTAGTTTCAGGCTATGTAGTGCCCGGATTTTCCGCATTTGAAACATGAGTTGTCTCTCGGCTTTCTTGCCTTATTTTTATTCACAAATTTTGCAAATTTTCGGACAAGAGCGACCGTCTCCTCATCATCTTCGTCACTAGCGTAATATGAAAAGGCTTTTTCAGAAAAAGGTTTTTATTCTTTTGTTCCTCCTCCGCTAGTTTCAGGCAATCGGCTATGTAGTGCCCGAATTTTCCGCATTTGAAACATGAGTTGTCTCTCGGCTTTCTTGCCTTATTTTTATTCACAAATTTTGCAAATTTTTGGACAAGAGCGGCCGTCTCCTCATCATCTTCGTCACTAGCGTAATATGAATTATTAGAAGAAGATGCTAAGCCTTTAGGAATAATTTGCGTACCCGATTGAGTGGTGAGTGGTTTGGAATTTTTCCTCTCATTAAGATATACTTCATAGATAAGGAGATTTCCAACGAGCTCGTCGAACTTGAGAGTTTCGAGATTTTGAGCTTAAAGTGATTGCCGTCACTTTTTCGACCATGAACTGGGATGAGCATTTAGGACCTTAGTGACCTTATCTTCATCGGATATAACTTTCCCAAGTGCCACAAGAGGATTGACAATATTGTCAAGCCTTTCCACTATTTTCGAAATATTTTTACCATCATGCATAATGAAGTTTCAAAATCTTTAACAATCATAGTTTTTCTAGCTTGTTTAACTTTCCTTGTACCTTCATAAATAGTTTACAATTTTTCCCAAACTTCATGTGCCGACCTTATGCCTCTTATGCGATTATATTCGGTGGCGGTAAGAGAACAATGCAAAATATTTAATGCCTTACCATTTAGTGAGATTGACTTCTTGTTTGTTTTCATCAAATTCCTTAAGACTTTTGGGAGCCAAGGTGCCATATTCTAGTTTCTTGGTTGGTTGATCTATTCCTTCAATGACCTCATTCCAAATATCGAACCCGCATCCTTGTAAGAAGCACTCCATTCGGTCTTTCCAAAAGGCATAGTTGTTGGCGTCGAAAAGTGGTGGTTTGTTGGTGGAGGCGCTGGTGGTGAGATAGCTTTCGTTCGTATCCATGGATCTTTTCTCTTTACTCGCGGTGTGGAACGAGCTTGCCAAAGAGTTTGACTTTGATACCACTTGTTAGTCCAAGTGGCTACGATAATCTAAAGGGGGGTGAATAGATTATGCCTGTTTTCCAAGTTTCGCCCTCTTTTTTGAATATGAAGATGGAAGCAAGAATGTAAGTGTGGGAAAATAAATAACACACGATAATTTAAACAGCTTCACCCCACCTAAGGACTATGTGCTCTACCACCCCAGTATATCCGGAATGGGTTTCGAAAAAGAAAAACAATTTTATTAATAATTACCAAAATTATTACATCTTCACCTTGAAGAGTACCACACTCTTCTTACAACACCACCAAGGAAATTACCACAATCTTCCTTCTATGAACAGTGCGACACTCTTCAACACCTAAGATCACCCAAGTGTGTTCTTACCACATGAACACTAACAAGGATATCATGTTTTGTATGATCGAAAAATTTAAGATTACAACTCGATAATGAAGTATACAACTTTGGAGTGCAAGTGTAATCAAGAATAAAAGCCTAGACCTCAAGTTGTGCAAGTGATAGACTTAGGTTATTTCAACAAGAATGTAAAATGTGAAAGCTTAGAGAAATTTGCAGATTTTCATGTTGTGTTGTTTGCTTGTGTTGTTGTATTGTTCCTTCAAAGCCTTCATCTATTTATAGGAGAGTCGTCAAGATCATATCTCCAACATAGACTCCTCCATCTTCACTTTTGTCTACAAAAAGAAGATCACAAGATCCACAAATAATGTACAAAATGATAAAGTAAATCTTGCTGATAATGGCTTGTTAACGGTTTGAATTTGCTGTCAAAAATAACATAGGTCGACCGGTTGGCCTGAAGAAATTTCGAACGTTTAAAAGTAAATCAAATATTCAGACACGGGATGAACCAGGGATTGGACCGGTCGAAAGGGGGTTGGACCGATCGAAGGCAAGTTCGACCGGTCACCCTCTCATTGGACCGGTCCAACATCTCAAAGATTGAAACAGAAGAGTTTCTGTAAAATTCAAATGCCCAGACACTGGTCGACCTCCTGGTTGACCGTCGACCTCCTCCAAAAATCTTCCTGTTTTGTTTCTGTTTCAAGTTTCGACTTTCAGGCACGGGTTGCCCTCTAGGGCGACCGGTTGACCTCAAAACAGAAGTGTTGTCCAACTTTTGTCGAAAATAAACTTCAAGAAATACTTCAAAAAATTAGTAAAAATAATTTAAATCAATTAAGAGTATTTGGACAACATTTAGGAACATTGTTTTGGTGTAAAAACTCAGTTAAACAAATCATCAAAATCATGATAAAAACATTTATCTAACACTGTGTATGTCAGATTTCGATTAATAAATATCTTATATTAATCAAGGAAGTAATTTACTAAATTAAATATTACTTTTTATTTTATCTTTTTAGGTATATTTCTTTTTTTTCTTTGTTTTTGTTTTTGATTATATATATATATATTAACATAGTATACTAATGTTCATTTTTCGTAATCGATAGATAAAATATATAATTACTTAGCTTTATATATTGCTTTTTGAAATTTATTATGAATTTGTATTAAGGGAGAACATGAGTCCAAATAAACATCTGTGGAATTTCGATTTCCAATTGCTCTCAACAAAAAGACAGAATTAATTAATGGAAAATTAAGTGTGATAGCTGTTGCATTCGAAAGGATACAACTTGTTTTGAAGGATGAGATAGAAAGAGAGACATCAAACGAATCAATCAAATAAAATGGTCTCAGTAAGAAGCCTGTTGTACCCTTAAAAGAAGACGGAAACAAAAAAAAACGACTAAGAAAGAACATGAAAAAAGATGACATCCACAACCTCATTTCAGCCAATGATAGAACTAAAGTGAAGCGACTCAATATTAATATGAAGGAAGATGATATCGACATCCTGATTTCAAGTGATGATAAAGAAACTTTCAATAATCTTAAAAAGAAATATACGAAGAAGTCTTTGGAATCAACTAATAAGAAGACTTATCAGACCATCAAGATCAAACAAGAAAATAATTAATTCGGTCTTTATTTCACATTAGAGTTTACCTATATGTTTCTTTATTACTTTTAAATTTGATTCATTAAGTATTTTATTCAATTATTCATATTATTCAATATTACTCAAAGACCTGCAGGAAGCACAAAAAAGAATAGATCAAATTTTACAAACCGAATCTCTGAAAAGAGAAGCCACAGAAATGAAGCTTCAGGAGCAAATCATTGGAATTGGTGCAGAAATTCATGATCAAATGATGGGACTCAATGGTAAATATGAACATCTCACTAATACCTTGGCAGCTATACAATTACAGTGATTAAACATGAACAAGGAAAAACACCATATGGATGAAGAGTCTATTTTAGGCAATCCTTACCCAGGTTCTGGGGGTGAGGGCGCATTCTAGAATCCACCAACCATCAAGAACCAAGCTCCAGATTGATCAGCAGGGTATGCAGATCCTTAGTCCCTTGCCCAAACTTGATTTCCCCAGGTTTGATGGAAGTCACCCCAGGTCTTGGATTCTGAAGTGTAATGGCTACTTTAAGTTGATCCCTAATATCCCAGATCACCAAAAAGTAACATTATCTTCTATGCACTTTGAAGGAAAGGCAGCACAATGGTACCAGAATTTTAGCATGAAACAAGAGGAACTTACATGGCATCAGTTTTTAGAGATAATTTCTGCAAGATTTAAGGAACTCAAAGAAGCTAAAATCATTGTTGAATTCAACAAGTTGAGACAAACAGGTTCATACACTGATTATATGGATAAATTTGAGGAACTAAGAGCCTGTATGTTGCTATTTAATAGGGGAGAATACTCGAAGGAGTATTTTATTGCTAGCTTTGTTAGTGGACTCGGTGATGAGTTGCAGGCCTTCATCACTATGTGTGAACCCACTACCTTGCAGGATACTATAGAACTGGGGAAGAAACATCTGCATACTCTGGATGCCATAACCAGGAAACTGAAGAATACAAGTAAGCCCTACACTAGTTCATTCCAGAATTTTAAGAGAAATGAGTTGGCACCAACACCAGCTGCTAAGTTTCAAATGGCTAATCCACCTAAGCAACCCATCAAGCTACTTACAGCCACTGAAATGGTAGCTAGAAGAGAGAAGGGTTTGTGCTACAATTGTTATGAACCATTTACCTTTGGGCATAGATGTAAACAAAGGGTAACATACATGATAATGACAGATGAAGAAGAGCTTACTTATACGCAGACTTTTGTGGACCGTGATGATGAACTCAATGCCCCAATTCACCAAATGAAAGAGATACAAATGGTTTTGAATGCACTAACTGGGAAAGATGGAATCACCACTATAATAGTGATATGGGAGTTTGGGCAACACCAGTTGTACATTTTGATTGATTCAGGGAGCACCTTAAGCTTCATTCAGGAAGCTACTGCAAGGAAACTAGGTTGTCAGTTGGGGTCTGCCAACCCTTTGTTGATCAAGGTGGCTAATGGGCAGAGGATGGTGAGTTCCAAAAGGGTGAATAATTTCAAATGGAGGATGCAGGATCATTAATTTACATATTCCTTGAGGCTGCTTGAAAATGAGGGGTATGACTTGATATTAGGTGGTGATTGGCTCAAATCATGTACTCCAATTGAATTAGACTATGATAAGATGACTTTTACATTCACCTTTATAGGAAAGAGGATTAAGATTCAAGCCCTGAAATCTACAGCTGAGTGCAAAATGATTAGTGGCCATTCACTGTACAAGTTGATACACCAAGAATCTTCAGCAGAGATTGAGGCAGTGTATGTTGTCTCAGTTAACTGTTTGATACATGTTTTTATCTTAATTTTGATGATTTTATTTTTACACCAAAACAATAATTTTAATTGTTGTCCAAATACTCCTAAATGATTTAAAATGGTTTTAATATTTTCCGGAGTATTTCTTCAAGTTTTATTTTAGATAAAATTGGACAACACTTTTAATGATTTTATGTTTATAAGTTTTTACTTCAAAACAAGGGTCCTAAATGTTGTCTAAATACTCCCGATTGGTTTAAAATGTTTTTACTAAATTTTCGGAGTATTTCTTGAGTTTTAGTTTCGACAAAAATTGGACAACATTTCTGTCTCGAGGTCAACCGGTCGCCGTAGAGGGCAACCCGTACCTGAAGATGAATTTCGGAATAGAAAATGAGACGGAGGAGAAATTGGCCAGGTCGACCGATCGACCAGGGCGTCGACCGGTGACGACGACCAGTCGACACCCTGTCGACCGGTACCTGGGAGCAAAATATTGAAACAGAACTCCTGCCTTTCTTATTTCGTGTTGTGCGACCAGCTAAAGAGGGGGACGACCGGTCGAACCCTACGTCGACCGGTCGCCCCGTGTTAGATTGTGATATGTTCAATTCAAATTCTATTTCTGTGCGACCGGTCGCCCTATCTTTTGACAGCAAATTTCTGACCGTTTGACAGCAGACATCTTTTCCTTAAATTATGGGATTGATTTCTAACAGCTATATTCTTGATTTTAATTGTATTTTTCTGTAGATTTTCAATCCCCAAGAGGAGCCTATGCTTGATCAATCATCTCCTATAAATAGAGGAAGTTTTGGAGCAACCAATACAACAATTGAGATACAACACAACAAGATACACTTCAAGCAAATATTTGTTCTTCATAGTTATTATTCTTGTTGTAATTTTGTCTAGCTTATCACTTTCACATCCTTGAGGTCTAGGCTATTCTTGATTACACTTTGCACTCATATTGTAATATTCATTATTGAGTTGTAATCTTGATTTTTGGTCATCATTCAACATAAGACATCCTTGTGAGTATTCTTGTGGTAAGAATACACTTGGGTGATCTAGGTGATAGGTGTTTCAAGAGTATGGTGATCTTGAGGTGTTGAAGAATTTGGTATTCTTCAAGATTGAAGATTGTGGTGTTCTTAAAGATTAAAGATTGTAGGTGCCGTTGAAGGAAGATTGTGATAATCTTCAAAGGGAGATTGTGGTAATCTCCAAAGGTGGTGTTGAAGAAGAGTGTGGTGCTCTTCAAGGTGTTGTAAGTTGAGTTTGTATTATTTTTGGTAATTAATAAAATTCTTTTTCTTTTTGAAATCCATCCCGGATATACTGGGGTGGTAGAGGATTAGGTCCTAGGTGGGTTGAACCTCTATAAATCAACGTGTGTTATTTACATTCCGCACCTTTATTATTGTCTTTGAGCTTTCGGTTCGAAAAAGAGGGTTAAATCGAAAAGATGGAGATAATCTATTCACCCCCCCTCTAGATTATCGTAGCCGCTTGGACTTACAAGTGATATCAGAGCCAAACTCTTTGCCAAGCTCGTTTCACATCGTGAGTGAAGAGGAACGATCGTCGGCTACGAACGAAGCTCAACTTACCGGCACCTCCACCACCAAGCCACCACTATTTGATTCCAAATATTTTATATTTTGGAAAGAAAGAATGGAATGTTATCTACAAGGTTGCGGGTTCGATTTTTGGAACATCGTCATAAATGGAGAATCCATTCCGATGAAAGACACACCACACACCTCCAAAGGCCTCAAAGAGCTAAATGATGAAGAGAAGAAAATCATCTCCTTAAATGGTAAAGCTCTCAATATTTTATATTGTTTACTTACTAATTTAGAATTTGATCATATCGTAGGAATTCGATCGGCTCATGGAGTATGGCAAAAATTAGAAGCCATTCATGAAGTATATGCAAATGATAGGAGCAACTCAAAAGCATCTACTTCTCAAAGGGATACAATGTCAAATCTAAGGAACAAGCCTCTTACAACTTCCAACTATGAAGAAGTTGAAAATTTTCTTATGGGCATCGAAGAAGAAAACGAGGTATGTAACACCCGGAATTTATTTGGGTTTTATTAAGAATTAAAAATTATTATTATTATTATTTTTATTTTATTCAAGCCCAATCTTTCAAATCCAATGTTCAATTATCCAGGCCCAAGTTTAAACAAGCCCATTTAATGTAAACCCATTATCTATTTAGCCCATTAAAAGGTCCAATTCCAATAGTGTTCTAGAATCACAAGATACCAATTTCAATTTTCCATATTTATCAAATCTTGTCAGAACTTTTATCGATTCTTTGAATCTGTGAGATTAAAACACTTAACCCTAATTAAGCCTATATAAATTAATCAAAGAATTCAAGAAAAACACAAAAATCACGTCTGTCTCCTTCGCTTTCAAAAAAAAAAAAAGGTACAATCTCTCGTATTCAATCACGTATGTTACAAACTGAATGCCCCAAACTTATCACCATCATCTTCATCATCCCTCACGGTCTAAAACCAGAAATCACGTCCCAACCCAAAAATAATCCAACCGAGCGGCTGCCGTAAACCTTACCCCGACGCCGTCGCCGGAATACCGAAACCCGTAACCCATCGAACGCCCAAACCCAACATAACCAGAAATTTAATTCGCTGTCATCCAAATCCAAATTCGGCCACCGCCGAAAAGTTCCCGAATCAGCCCATTACCCTGAACCACCCACGAACCAGCCCAAAAACAACACGTACCTCTCCGATTCAGCCCGAGACTGACCTTTTCCGCCCGAACCCGCTCGCAATTCCACCCGTGTCGTGTCGTGCGTGCGAGTAAAGAAGGAAGAAAAAAAGGGGGGTAGATATGTTTGGGTTGCTGGGGGTCGAGAAATAGAAATGGAAGAAGGGATGATTTATGGTGGACTATTGTAATTGAAAAAAAAATGAAAAGTAGAAGAAAAAGGAAGAAAGAAAAAGGGAAAGAAAGATGGTGGGTATGCTGTTGAAAGAATAGATGAAGAAGGAAAAGAAAATAGTGAAAGTAGATAGAAAAGAAAGAAAAAAGAAGGAAAAGGGAGTTGGGGTGGAGTTTGCTGTTGACCGAACAAGGAAAAGGAGAAATAAGGAGAAAATAGTAGAAAAGAATAGGAAAAGAAAAGAAAAGGAAAGTGGGAGAAAAAGACAAAAGAAAGAAAAGAGTTGGTGAAAGAAAGGAAAAAAAAGAGAGAGAGAGAGAGAGAGAGAGAGAGAGAGAGAGAGAGATGATGGTGGGTAGTACACGTATGGGAGGAAGGAAATGAGGAGGAAATTTTGGGATGTGGTCCCCTATAGACTAATGACAGAATTACCCTTTAGCCTTAAACCATCAAATTAGCCTCTAAATTCCCAATTTCTATTTTTATTCCAATTTAACCATCAATTCTATTCTTTTTATATATTCTATTATGCCCCTAAATTAGGATTTTTAGATTATTATTTTTAGATTAAGTTTAGAATATTCGAGGATTTTAACTAGTATTATTTTCTATTGATTAGGCGATTTATCGAGCGAGGATTAGGCGTGCTTGCATCCGACACTTCTAGGCTCTACTAAATTTTCAAAGCTACGTTCAAGGTGGGGTTTGTTTTCTAAACTTTATTGTCCTTGTTAAATGCTTAGATTATTTTGCATGAATGTGTAGTACAGTTGCTTAGGCCCTATTGAGCCAGGGCCTCAAGAGGTCCGGGGTCGATGTATCCCTCAGGTGGAACCCCTGCAGTGCACCTATTGTCTATGTCTACGGGTTTTCAAATGATCTGTGCTATGTCCTATTGGATTGTATTTGCATGCTTATGTGAGATATCTGTGTATTTAGCTTGGACAATTTATACTCCACTGAGCTGTGTCGCTCACCCCACATATAACAAACTTTTCAGGTGAAGGAGATGGCGCTGGCTAAGAGCGGTGGATATGACATGGCCTAATGATTTATTTACAAATGTTTAGTTTATTTTAAAAAAAAAAACAAAATGTTGAACTATTTACTTCTTTTTAAATTGTTAGTTTATTGCCAGTTTATTTGAAATTGATAGAATCAGACGATAGTTAGAATTTTATTTATGAAATATTTTGCTTCCGCTACAATTGACTCAGTTAAATTTTATTTTTAAATTATCCATGTCCTTTTTCATCGTTAAAATTAGGAGTATGCTTGTTCATTTTATTAATGAAATTCTAGGGCGTTACAGGTGGTATCAGAGCGGGTCTACTTTTCTGTAGACTTGCAAAAATAAAATACGTGAAATTTTCGTGTGTGTACTCTGATAAATGAATTAGAATTTTTTTTAATAAACGAAAAGAGTCTACGTATCCACCACCGCTATGCCACGCCAACTCCGAAGCCAAGGTACGATTTTTTTTTTTTAAAGGAATTTCGCTTTCTACTGCTAATGCCATCGCTATTGTTACTGCTATTGCTACTGCTACTGTCAAATGTCATTGCTAAAGTGTTTTAATGTTTTTAAAGAATTTTACTTCTATTGCAAAGAGAAAAAGGAAAAGAATATGCTAAGTTTTCTTGGATGCATAGCACGATAGATAGCCATTGAACTATTTAGATATTATGTTAACTGTGAACTTTATGGACAATAGAAAGAACTTAGAGGATTTAATTATTTTGATGCTATATAGATGGCTCGTAGAAGGTATACAGCACGAAAGTCCGATATTGTTAGCGCTACTAGGAGAGCAAGGATAGAGAGATATGAACAATATCAATGGGAACCTAACCATAACCTTGGGGCGCATCTTAATGCAATGTTCGCATTATGGGTAGAGGCTAGATATGTCGGTCACTCGGTATCTGACCGACAGGGCATACTTAGATTTATTAATACCTTATCGGAGTTACCCCTGCGAAGAGCAAGAGAGATATACAATCAAATGGTAGATGATGTCCAGGGAGTTCAGTCGCGGGTTAGCTACGAGAATTTCGTTTTGGTATTCCGACAGTGGTGGTTGGACCATGTACAACTCACTATGGACATTTCTGACTTCTGGCCCGAAGAGCAAGACATACATGATGATGCCCCTCCACCTGATTCTAGTGACGATGAAGACCCAAGGAAGATCCGGAGGAAGACCTAGAAGAAGATGTTGATTAGCCAGCTTTTATTTTATTTATTTTCGTAGACGATGTTTGGATTTTATATTTTCCTTTCACTAGTATTTTAGTTTATGTCTTTAATTTTTCAAATTAGCAGTTGTTTCTTTAATCGTCGAATTTGATGTAAAAAAAATGAGATTAATGGATGATCATTCTTTTTAAAATTTGCCTTGAGTACTTGTTTATCATTTGCTGTTAATTTTTTTATATATTGAGTTTAAAAATCTTCCAATTGGAAATTGACTTAATTTTATATTCATGGTTATAGGATGAATCCTAGAGCCCCTAGAACCGGGACAGCCACAAATTCAACACTAGAAAATTTGGGAGACGTAGTGGCGCGCCTAGCCACAGTCGTTGAGGGTCTAACTCAAGGGGGTGCTTTGAACCAACAGAACCAGCCGGCTCCCACAAATAACACTTCACATGTGGTGGAACAATTTCGCCGCTATAGACCTCCGACTCTCACGGGACAGGAAGAGCCGCACATTGTGGAAAAATGGATAGCAGAATTGGAGGGCATATTTGAATTGATCGAGTGCACTGACGCACAAAGGGTGTCATGTGCGATTTATCCGCTCAAACAAGATGCTAGACATTGGTGGGATTCACACCGTCGAACCATCACTGACCAGCAACGAGATGATATGCAATGGACTGGTTTCAAGGAATTAGTCATGCAACAGTTTTTCCCGCAGTCCTACAGAGATAAAAAGGAAAGAGAATTCCTAAACCTACAACAAGGGACAATGACGGTGCTCGAGTATGAGCGAAAGTTCAACCAGTTAGCGAGGTATGCTATTCACTTGATGGACACAAACGGTAAGAAGGCTAAGAGATTTGTGTCTGGTTTACGCCCTGAGTTGGGTGGGGTAGTGAGCATACTGGGGAACGCAACATATTCTGCTGTTGTGGAAGGAGCTCGAACGGTTGCCTCCAATATGAGATTGGAAGGAGGTAGTAAAAAGGTTTTTGAGGCTCCCAAAAGGAA
This sequence comes from Rehmannia glutinosa, assembly GCA_016081115.2. NCBI lineage: Eukaryota > Viridiplantae > Streptophyta > Magnoliopsida > Lamiales > Orobanchaceae > Rehmannia > Rehmannia glutinosa. The sequence goes on from CM071930.1 coordinate 26,697,623, forward strand.
ATGGGAGGGTCCTAACACTGGGAAGTTTGTTAATAACAACAAACAACAAAAAGTCGGTGGTGCTCCTAATCAGCAAGGTCAGCAGACGAAGCCACAATGTCAGAATTGTGGGAAATATCATCATGGCGAGTGCCTGCTGGGAAAAGATGTTTGTTACCGATGCCATCAGCCAGGGCATCAGGGTTGGGACTGTAAGAGAAGATAAGAGAAAGAATCAAGGTGGCACAGGATCGACAGAAGTCTTATGTCGATCCAAAGAGTAAAGAGTTACAGTTTGTTGTGGGCGAGAAAGTTTTCTGAGAGTATCGCCGACGAAGGGAATTTTCAGATTTGGTAAGAGAGGGAAGCTCAATCCGAGATATGTTGGACCGTATGAGATTTTGGAGCGAGTTGGGAGAGTAGCGTATAGATTGGCCTTGCCGCCAGCAATGTCGGGAATACATAATGTTTTTCACGTGTCTATGTTACGGAGGTACATGCCAGATCCGAGTCATGTTGTTAACTATGAGACCATAGAATTGGATAGGCAATTGTCATACTAGGAGAAACCAGTAGCAGTACTAGACCGAAAAGTGCACAAGTTAAGAAATCGAGACGTTGAGTTAATCAAAGTGCAATGGAGTGGTCATAGCCAAGAAGAGGCTACTTGGGAACGTAAGGATGATATCATAGCATCACATCCAGAGGTTCAATCTTTGTTAGGTACGTTAATTTCGAGGACGAAATTATTTTTAAGGGGGATAGTATGTAACACCCGGAATTTATTTAGGTTTTATTAAGAATTATGAATTTTAGATTTTTAGTTAGTTTTATTTAGGGGCTAATTATTATTATTATTATTTTTTTTTATTTTTATTTTATTCAAGCCCAATCTTTCAAATCCAATGTTCAATTATCCAGGCCCAAGTTTAAACAAGCCCATTTAATGTAAACCCTTTATCTATTTAGCCCATTAAAAGGTCCAATTCCAATAGTGTTCTAGAATCACAAGATACCAATTTCAATTTTCCATATTTATCAAATCTTGATGTAACTTTTATCGATTCTTTGAATCTGTGAGATTAAAACACTTAACCCTAATTAAGCCTATATAAAATTAATCAACAATTCAAGGAAAACACAAAAATCACGTCTGTCTCCTTCGCTTTAAAAAAAAAAAAAAAAACAATCAATCTCTCGTATTCAATCCCGTATGTTACAAACTGAATGCCCCAAACTTATCACCATCATCTTCATCATCCCTCACATCTAAAACCAAAATCACGTCCCCAACCCAAAAATAATCCAACCGAGCGGCCGCCAAACCTTACCCGACGCTTGTCGCGAATACCGAAACCCATAACCCATCGAACGCCCAAACCCAACATAACCATAAATTCAATTATTTGTCATCCAAATCCAAATTCGCCACCGCCGAAAGTTCCCGAATCGGCCCGAATCAGCCCATTACCCTGAACCACCCACGAACTAGCCCAAAAACAACACGTACCTCTCCGATTCAGCCCGAGACCGACCTTTTCCGCCCGAACCCGCTCGCAATTCCACACGTGTCGTGTCATGCGTGCAGTAGTAAGAGAAAGAAAAAAAGGGGGTAGATATGTTTGGGCTGCTAGGGTCGAGAAATAGAAATGGAAGAAGAGATGATTTATGGTGGACTATTGTAATTGAAAAAAAAATGAAAAGTAGAAGAAAAAGGAAGAAAGAAAAAGGGAAAGAAAGATGGTGGGTATGCTGTTGAAAGAATAGATGAAGAAGGAAAAGAAAATAGTGAAAGTAGATAGAAAAGAAAGAAAAAGGAAGGAAAAGGGAGTTGGGGTGGAGTTTGCTGTTAACCGAACAAGGAAAAGGAGAAATAAGGAGAAAATAGTAGAAAAGAATAGGAAAAGAAAAGAAAAGGAAAGTGGGAGAAAAAGACAAAAGAAAGAAAATAGTTGGTGAAAGAAAGGAAAAAGAGAGAGAGAGAGATAGAGAGAGAGAGAGAGAGAGAGAGAGAGAGAGAGATGATGGTGGGTAGTACACGTATGGGAGGAAGGAAATGAGGAGGAAATTTTGGGATGTGGTCCCCTATAGACTAATGACAGAATTACCCTTCAGCCCTAAACCATCAAATTAGCCTCTAAATTCCCAATTTCTATTTTTATTCCAATTTAACCATCAATTCTATTCTTTTTATATATTCTATTATGCCCCTAAATTAGGAATTTTAGATTATTATTTTTAGATTAAGTTTAGAATATTCAAGGATTTTAACTAGTATTATTTTCTATTGATTAGGCGATTTATCGAGCCAGGATTAGGCGTGCTTGCATCCGACACTTCTAGGCTCTACTAAATTTTCAAAGCTACGTTCAAGGTGGGGTTTGTTTTCTAAACTTTATTGTCCTTGTTAAATGCTTAGATTATTTTGCATGAATGTGTAGTACAGTTGCTTAGGCCCTATTTAGCCAGGGACTCAAGAGGTCCGGGGTCGATGTATCCCTCAGGTAGAACCCCTGCAGTGCACCTATTGTCTATGTCTACGGTTTTTCAAATGATCTATGCTATGTCTAATAGATTGTATTTGCATGCTTATGTGAGATATCTGTATATTTAGCTTGGACAATTTATACTCCACTGAGCTGTGTCGCTCACCCCACATATAACAAACTTTTTAGGTGAAGGAGATGGTGCTGGCTAAGAGCGGTGGATATGACAAGGCCTAATGATTTATTTGCAAATGTTTAGTTTATTTTTAAAAAAAAACAAAATGTTGAACTATTTACTTCTTTTTAAATTGTTAGTTTATTGCCAGTTTATTTGAAATTGATAGAATCAGACGATAGTTAGAATTTTATTTATGAAATATTTTGCTTCCGCTACAATTGACTCAGTTAAATTTTATTTTTAAATTATCCATGTCCTTTTTCATCGTTAAAATTAGGAGTATGCTTGTTCATTTTATTAAAGAAATTCTAGGGCGTTACAAGGTATGTCTTAAACCCTCTACTTCTTATGATATTGTTATTCAAAATGATTATAGTGATTTACAAAATAATTTTGATGATCTTCAAAATGAATTCCAAAATTTACTTGTTAAGTACAAAAATTTGAAAAAGGAATTCATTGTTTTGAAAAATGAAAAGGATAGTTTATTTACTTCCTATGAATCACTATCATGTGCTCACACCACCACACTTGACAAGGTTAGAAACCTTGAAAAACAAAATAGTACTCTTGTTGAGGATATGAATTGCATGAAAAATGATTTATCAAAATCAAACTTGAGTACCAATAAATTGCCCAATATTGTGAATATTAATGGTTGTGATAATTTGAATAGTGAACTTGATCATGAGCCTAATATTGTCAAGCATATGAAAAAAATCGAGTTCCTATGCATGTTAGTAATGTTACTTGCTTTTATTGCGGTAAGAAGGGACACGCCGTAAATACTTGTCGGGCTAGAAATAGCTCAAATTATTTGATCAAAGGAGAAGATATCCCCACAATGAATTTCCAAGAGAAAGACACTATCAACAAAGGGAAGGATATAATCCTTGGAGATGGAGTAATTGGAGAAACCACCATCAACATGAAGATTTTCAAACGGGAAGATATCATCAACAATGGGAACGACACAACCCAAGGAAATGGCATAATTGGTAAACTGTATCTCCCTACTTACATATGCATTTTAACTTAGTATGCATGTTTTTATTTGTGTCTAAATTGCAAAATGAGTTTTCATTATTTTAAAAATTAAGGTCCTCAATATATATTTGTGTTTTTAAAAACAAAATCCTTTGAAAATGAGACCTTACATGTTGTTTTTAAACTCTTATGGATTTCTATAGCATAAGCATTTTTATTGTGATATCTATTATTACTTGCCTACACTTGTGCTATCATATCTTGTGGAAAATTTTGTTTAAAGAATTATGTAGGTTATATGTTTCATATTCATTGGCTATCGTCTATTAGAGATTCTTAAACCATCGAGGTATGTTCACTCGTATTTTTCCTAGTACTCAATATTGTGTTCATGTCATATTTGTGCACTTATTTTTCAAAATATTTCATTTCAATCCCTTAAGTGGCTCTAAATGATTTTATGAATTTTTCTCAAAAGGGCACTACTCGTAAAATCTCGATTTTCTCGAGTATATGTTTTCTCGAAAATAGTATTTGTCGAATTTAGTCATCGATTATATTTTTGCAAAGTTTTAAAAACTTTTGGGGTGAAAAATCGTATTTTGGAAAAATCTGGAGAATGAAAAATTGCATTGGGACGGTCAAGGCAGGGCCGACCAGTCGCCCTGCACGTCGACCGATCGCACCCCACCTCGACCGATCGCCCAGGCAAAAATTTTGGGTTAAATCCCGTTTGTCTTCACTTTTAAAGAACAGAACATAAAATCTCTCAAACCCTTACACAGCAGCGCAAATCACCCCCTTCTCATATAATCTTCAATCCTTCATCAATCTTTACGATTCTTGTTGCTAATCCACTTCTTTTTGCAAGAATCTTACATATATGGCACCTCCAAGAAATTCTACCGGTCGAAATCCCACTTCCAAGCGAAGAAAGGGCGGAGAGGGTTCTTCGAGAAATCGGCAAGAGGAAGACGAACAACGGAATATTCGAGCTACCCAAAGGAGTGTAGCTCAAGAACGTGATGATATTGAAAACCCGGTACTCTCCAATCCTCAAATTGCCGAACTCCGCGGGACGATTTCATTCAACAATTGCCGTTGGGCAAAAAGTAAGCAACCTTTCATACCTCAAGCTCCTCGCTCTAATAATGTTTTAGATTTTATCAACAAATTTGTGGAGTGGTACTATGAAAATTTGAACATGGGTGCAAAATCGATAGCTCGTACGAAAATTTGCCGATTTAATTCGTTTACAAATGAATATCCTACTATTAGAGGATTCTTTGAAGAGCAAGAGTGGATGTACTTATGGGAGTATCCTTATGTTTTATATGATGATGATATAATTCTACATTTTTATGCCAATATGTGGTTTGAATATGATGCTCAAAGGAAGCCTCTTGCTTTGAATTCGTTTGTAAGGGGTCGTCATTTTAGATGGACTCCCAATGACATTGGTCGGATTTTACATGTGCGAGAAGGTGGTTGGGACTATTTTTCTTGTGCTATTTGGAATGATGAGATGTTGGGGGTTTCTATTAAAGAAGTCAAGACTTATTTGAGAGTGTGGCCAAAATATTCATTGTTGGCAATGACTCTTGAACACCGGATTATATCGGCTATTGTCGCCTATTGCATATGTGGAAAAGCGGGAAAAAATGCCTAGCAACATGGACTATTTTTTGACTTATAAGATTGCTAGAAGGGAACCGCTTAATTTTGGCGCTATTCTTATTCAATGTCTAATTGAGTCTATTACTCAAGGAAATAAGAAGTTTGTTATGGGCAATTGGATTTGCAAACTTCTTATACAATCGGGACTACCGTCGTCAGAGTGTAATTCGGAGGTATTTCAAAATGATTTTGACATTGATAACATCTCCCAAATGGTCACTATGCGCAAAAATATGGACATCCGACCAACTAAAATGGCTAGAGGAAGAGGCCAAGGTTCCCCAGATCCAAACGACTTCTTTGATGATGCCGAGGCCGCGAGATTGGTGGAGGAAGGCGAACCGAGCAATCCGGAGGGTAATACCGGTGCTCAACCTTCTAGGAGGTACACCCAAGCCGAGTATGATGATTTAAGAACATTTCATGAAGCTAGGTATGAGGCGTTGGAGCAAAAGACCTCCAAAATGCAAAAATCAATCGGCAAGTTGAAGAAATTCATCAAAGATCTTATTCCCGGAACTTGCTTCTCTTCGGACGAAGAATGATGTCCCCACCCCTTTATTATCTTAGCATTTTCTCTTGTTCATGTTGTTTCGTATTTCTATGAACTATCTTGTAAAACTCTAAATTGCACTAATGAGATTTGCTTGTTTTCTTGAAAGGGTTAAAATAGCAAGTTGAAAATGGCTATTGGATGATCATGATATTGATAGAGTATTTGATGGTAAAAATACTCTAGTTTGGTATTGTTGGTATGAAGTACTTGATGGTAAAAGTGCTTCTCTTATTTTTTGATGCCTTGATCTTTTTAGATGGATATTTTGGGACATTTGTAATGTCTTATTTGTATGCGCTACTTGATGGCTCTTTAATTTTTGCTTGATGGCATTCGTAATGCCTTGATCTCTTATTTGGCTAAAAATATCTCAATTGGGTCGAACCATTGAGAATTTACTTTGTTTAGGCCTATTATTTGTTGGATATATGTTGAAAAATTGTTTTTGTTGATGTTATAAAAAACTTGGCTTCATCTCTTTTGCAAGGGCTATATACATTTTCTTCAAACTTTGACGCCCGCCAAGTGTTCGATAAAATATTTCAATGAAAGATTCATCACCTACATGATTCTCTTATTTTCAAATGTCTTAAATTCTTATTGAGATCATGTTTTTGGCTAACAAAATGAGCTTATGGTTTTCTTATGGTACATTTCTCCTATTTTCCTTTGGATTCCAAGCTTAATTCTTTCAAAGGATAATAAATCGTATTGTTGGCGCATTTTGACAAACTTGTATAATGTTTTTATCATCCTAACATTTTTTTTGATAATTCCAAAGGGGGAGAAACAGGAAATTGGCTTGTTAGCTCAAAGAAGCTAATAAAAGCTCGTTTTAAAAGTTATAAGCCATAAGTTGTGAATTATATTTAGTCCAATTGTTGCTTGATGGACTTTTATACTTGTCTAATGATGTTTTGTTGACAGGGGGAGCTTATAGGCTCTTGAACAATATGTGAAAGCTAAGCTTTTAGCTTATGGTTAATTGATTTTACATTATTCTTGATGTGCTTGTTGATGGAGGAGCTTGTGCTTATTATTGAATATATTTACTCCCTTACTTGGTTGCTTATGTATTTTGGAAATTTTGGTTGCTTCTAAACGGTTAGATGTTTTTACCGGAAAATCGTTTTTTAAAATTGTCCTCCTAATATTTCTAAAAATTGTTTTGGTTTGTAATCATCAAAAAGGGGGAGATTGTTTGATACATGTTTTTATCTTAATTTTGATGATTTTATTTTTACACCAAAACAATGTTTTTAATTGTTGTCCAAATACTCCTAAATGATTTAAAATGGTTTTAATATTTTCCAAAGTATTTCTTCAAGTTTTATTTTAGATAAAATTGGACAACACTTTTAATGATTTTATGTTTATAAGTTTTTACTTCAAAACAAGGTTCCTAAATGTTGTCTAAATACTCCCGATTGGTTTAAAATGTTTTTACTAAATTTTCGAAGTATTTCTTGAGTTTTAGTTTCGACAAAAATTGGACAAAATTTCTGTCTCGAGGTCAACCGGTCGCCGTAGAGGGCAACCCGCACCTGAAGATGAATTTTGGAACAGAAAATGAGACGGAGGAGAAATTGGCCAGGTCGACCGGTACCTGGGAGCAAAATATTGAAACAGAACTCCTGCCTTTCTTATTTCGTGTTGTGCGACCGGCAAAAGAGGGGGACGACTGGTCGAACCCTATGTCGACCGGTCGCCCTGTGTTAAATTGTGATATGTTCAATTCAAATTCTATTTCTGTGCGACCGGTCGCCCTATCTTTTGACAGCAAATTTCTGACCGTTTGACAGCAGACATCTTTTCCTTAAATTATGGGATTGATTTCTAACAGTTATATTCTTGATTTTAATTGTATTTTTCTGTAGATTTTCAATCCCCAAGAGGAGCCTATGCTTGATCAATCATCTCCTATAAATAGAGGAAGTTTTGGAGCAACCAATACAACAATTGAGATACAACACAACAAGATACACTTCAAGCAAATATTTGTTCTTCATAGTTATTATTCTTGTTGTAATTTTGTCTAGCTTATCACTTTCACATCCTTGAGGTCTAGGCTATTCTTGATTACACTTTGCACTCATATTGCAATATTCATTATTGAGTTGTAATCTTGATTTTTGGTCATCATTCAACACAAGACATCCTTGTGAGTATTCTTGTGGTAAGAATACACTTGGGTGATCTAGGTGATAGGTGTTTCAAGAGTATGGTGCTCTTGAGGTGTTGAAGAATTTGGTATTCTTCAAGATTGAAGATTGTGGTGATCTTCAAAGGTGTCGTTGAAGGAAGATTGTGGTAATATTCAAAGGGAGATTGTGGTAATCTCCAAAGCTGGTGTTGAAGAAGAGTGTGGTGCTCTTCAAGGTGTTGTAGGTTGAGTTTGTATTATTTTTGGTAATTAATAAAATTCTTTTTCTTTTTGAAATCCATCGCGGCTATACTGGGGTGGTAGAGGATTAGGCCCTAGGTGGGTTGAACCTCTATAAATCAACGTGTGTTGTTTACATTCCACACCTTTCTTACTGTCTTTGAGCTTTCGGTTCGAAAAAGAGGGTTAAATCGAAAAGATGGAGATAATCTATTCACCCCCTCTAGATTATCGTAGCCGCTTGGACTTACATTAACAACACTATTCCCAGTGAGAATTCAGCACTACAGGATTTATTGACCAAGTTTGAATATGTATTTGAGGAGCCACAAGAGCTGCCACCCAGTAGAGGGGTGGAGCACCAGATCCTGTTGAAACCAAATAGCATTCCAAAACAACAGTTTCCATATAGGGCCTCACATGACCATAAAGGGGAGATAGAAAGGATTATCAAGGAAATGTTGGTTGTCGGGATCATACAGGACATCAAGAGCCCTTTTGCTGCACCTGTTATTTTGGTTAAAAAAGAAGGATGGGTCTTGGAAGATGTGTGTTGATTATAGGTACCTCAATGACCTCACTATCAAACACAATTATCCCATACCAGTTATTGATGAGTTGCTTGATGAATTGCATGGAGTAAGGTTCTTTTCTAAATTGATTTGAGGTCAGGTTATTTCCAAATTTTGATGAAACCAGAGCACAGGTACTTAACAGCATTTAGGACTCACAATGGTCATTATGAGTTTCTAGTTATGCCCTTTGGTTTGTGCAATATCCCTGCAACTTTTCAGTCCTTGATGAACCAAGTTTTCAGAGAGCTTTTGAGGAAGTATGTGTTATTATTTTTTGATGACATACTAGTATACAACCATACTTGGGAAGAACACTTAAATCATTTGGAGAATGTTCTTACCTTATTAAGGCAAAACCAGTTATATGCCAAGAGAAGTAAGTGCCAGTTTGGGCAGGTTAAGGTGGAATATTTGGGGCATTTAATTTCCCAGGAGGGGGTGGAAACAGATCCTAAAAAGGTATCATGCATGATACAGTGGCCTACTCCCTCCACTGTTAAGCAGTTGAGAGGATTTCTGGGCCTCACAGGATACTATAGGAAGTTTGTTAAGGGGTATTGTCTTATAAGCAAACCACTAACTAGTTTGCTGAAGAAAGACAGTTTTAAGTGGGGACCAGAGGCTGAAGAAGCTTTCAATACTTTGAAAAGAGCAATGAGTACAAATCCAGTTTTAGCACTGCCAGATTTCTCTCAGCCCTTTGTTTTGGAAACAGATGCAAGTTGGGACAGGGATAGGGGCTATTTTGATGCAGAAGGGGAGACCTATTGCTTACTTAAGCAAGGTATTATGTCCTAGGAGCCAAGCATTATCCACCTATGAAAGGGAGTTCCTAGCTATTTTGTTAGTTGTTCAAAAGTGGAAGCACTACCTCCAAGGGCACAAGTTTATCATCAAGACTGACCAACAATCTTTGAAGTACTTATTGGATCAGAAGATTGTAACTCCTATGCAACAAAAGTGGATAACTAAATTATTGGGGCTAGACTATGAGATACATTACAAGAATGGTTCTGAGAATAGGGTTGCTGATGCACTATCTAGAAGAGGAGAGGAGGAGCCTAATTGTTCTGCCATCACTACAGTCTCACCAAATTGGGTGCACGAGGTTATCCAAAATTATGTTGAGGATCTATTCTTTACCAAAAATCATTGCAGCTAACACACTGGATTCCAACTCATATCCACATTTCAAAATCCAGTGAGGAGTTGTTAGGTACCAAGGGAGGTTGTGTATTGGCCATAATACACAACTAAGGGAATTAATTCTGTCAGAGATGCATGGTTCAGCTTATGGAGGACACTCAGGGGTTAATAGCACATATATGAGGTTGAAGGGGAGTTTTTATTGGCCAAGTATGAAGGTGGATGTGGTGTCTTGGGTCAGAAAGTGTGATGTGTGTGCTAGAAATAAGTCAGACCATGGGCCTTATCCGGGGCTTTTGCAGCCATTGCCTATTCCAAACCAGGCATGGAGCCATATTTCTATGGATTTCATAGAAGGATTACCTACATCTGGGGGAAAAACTGTGATTTTGGTGGTCATTGACAGACTCACTAAATATGCTCATTTTATGGCACTATCTCACCCATTCACTGCTCAAATTGTTGCTAAAATCTTCTTAGACTCTATCTACAGGTTACATGGCTCCCCAGTGAGCATTGTCACAGACAGGGATAAGGTTTTCACAAGTTCCTTTTGGAAGAATTGTTTAAACTTATGGGTACCAGTTTGGACATGAGCTCAGCTTACCACCCTCAATCAGATGGGCAAACTGAGAGACTCAACCAATGTCTGGAGAACTTGTAGGTCCCAAGGGGTGTGAGTAAGGTTTAGAAGGGGAGAGTTGAATAAACCTTACCAATTTTTCGATTTTAGTCCTTTTAAAATATTACAGAGGTAAATACACAGTTATGTCCTTGATGGACAGCTAAGTTAGTTAACCAGCAGAGTTAGCCACTCAACAGACTCAATTTAGCTATTGATAGAATAACTCAGTTGTTTAGTCTAAACCTTAACTTGGCTGTGATGAGATTTTCAGCGGAAGACTTAACACCCTTGAATTTGGTTTAAGTTTGTTTTAACACTTGGTTTTAGCACTTTGTTAATTATCAATTGGATAGCAAATTATCAGCAGATATTAAATGATATGCAGAAAGTAAATGCTGAAATGTAAATGACACAATAAGTTTTATAGAGGTTCGAAGATGGGGTAATTCTTCTAATCCTCTCTTCTCCAAATCCTGGAGGAATCCACTAAGTATTGATCAGAGTACAAAGTTGTTATCAGTCCAGATGCAAGTCTTGATCACACAGCTGACTTGATCTTTGGGACTCGATCCGAGATGCCTTGGTCACACAGCTGGCTCCTCGTCCGACTCAGCTTCTTCACAGGGCAGCTACCTTGCTACTTCAGCTTACTTGCTCAAGCTTCTTGGATTTGATCACGAAGTCCTCCAATAACTTGAGAATGGTTCGACCTTCAACCTTTCTACAATCCTCCTTGGAATGTAGACCTCTTTTGATTCTTCAAAAGTTTCCTCTTCAATAGTTTGAAGTTGTCTTTCCTTCACAGCTTGGTGTAGGATTGATTTCCTTCGAAATTTAGGCTTGAGGATTTGCTTGAATAACTTGAGAATATTTTTGCATGTTACAGCTCGAATGATAACTTGAATGTTCGTGGTTCAGGTAACCATCTCTCTAAGTGATTCTTCACCTTTTTATAGCGAACTTTTAAATATCTGCCCGTTGAAGAGATAGGCTGATTTCAAAAAGTCACTTGTATTCGTTGGCTTGACTTGTTGCAGTCCTTGATCTTGACATTTCCTCGTATTAAATGAACATTCAGCTTTTCAGAGTCTGACACAAGGTGCAGTGCTTCCCATTGGTTTATTTCTTTTGCACGCTTTTGGGACTGAGCAATTTAAGACATGGCAGCATGGAAGTATTACTTGTTTAGGTAATATTCTTGACTTATGTGCAACGGATTCTTTTCAGTTGTCTTGACTTGACTGCCTTTTCTTAACTTCCCCAGGTGACTTCGAGTCAGCTGCCAATCATTGGATGACTCATCTATCACTTCAACTTGAGACTTGGCTATCTTGAGTTGACTTGACTGACACTTCACACAGCTTGTATCATAGCCGCTACTCCTTGATTGAGTTCTTGTCTTCTTTTCCTTGCTATACTCACCGCTTCACAAATGAGTCTTCATCCCATCTTGATTGACTTCTTGTATATCCAGCATAGCCGACTTGACTCACTAAATGCACAACCCTATCTATTTTAATGCAAATTACAAGGAAAATGGGGTGCCAACTTTCTAGTCTAAGTTTTACATGGCATTCATCAAAATCTAATAAAAAAAATTCCCAACAATTTCTCCCTTTTTGATGATGCCAAAACTTAAAAACATACATACTACAAGCAAATAGCAGAGATACATACAGACAATGTATAAACAGAGAATGTATGCGCAGAATCAATCTTTTTATTGATCATAACATTCTTGTCCTTTACATAGATGTTTACAAGGTGTATCAGAGCAAACATGACATTCTATATCTACGCAAAAATATAGAAATTCTAGATTCTTATTCAATGTACAGAAGACTTACACAATATGTATTTACAATAGTAAAGTACATGAAGGGGTGGACAGAAACACTTCATCGCCTTCGCTGTCTCCTTCTTTCCTCTTCAGCTCTGTCATCTTCTGGTCTCTTTCTTTTCTTTTCTTCTTCAGCTGCTTTTTTTTTCTCGTAGGCTCTTCTGGCAGCTTCATCTTTTCTCTTTCTTTCTTGTCTTTCTTCCCACAGCTGAGTTTGTCTTTTATTTTCTTCTTCAATCCTTTTTAGATAATCAGCATTTTTCCTGGCCACTTCCATGTTGGCTACTTCGTCATACCCAGCCCAATAGATCCCTCCTTTCTTCCCTGGATCTATGTATTCGATGTTTTTGGGTAGAGGTCTAGGTCTGAAACCTCTTCCTCCACTGCTTCTCCCTCTTCTTCTAGGTGTGTATTGTACTGGGGCCTTCTTCTTCCTAGCTGAGTGACCAAGAGAGTGATCTAGAGTCTCTGCTCTGTCGCCTTCTTCGCACAGCTTGAGCCCTTTTTCCCAATACAAGTCCCAGGCTTGGGCCATGGTCATGCCTTAGAAGTATCCCTCGAATGCGAGCATTTTGAATTCATCAACTTATCTAGGCTCGATGACGCGTGCGAAATGGCATCGTGTCTCTTCCTGCTGGAATGCCTCCGTATTGTTTCAGTATGTCCATCGCATGGGCATCCATTTTTCTTTCAACCTCCTTCATCTCTGCTTCTACTATCTTCCTCTTCTCAGACATGGGCACAGCAGAGTGTTGGAGCGGCAGAGTCACTGGAAATTTGTTGATGATGTTTGCTATGACAAGTCCTTGTTGAGGGGTTCTAGCAACCATTAAGGTCATATACTTTGAACCTTCTCCCTCAACGGATTTTCTCTTATCTTTCTTCTGCTCCTCAGTTGTTTTCTTCTGCTTCTCAACAGTTGTGTCCTTCTTCTCAGCAGTCGATCCTTTCAACGTCTTTTGGTATTCCACTTCCCCCTTTTTGGCATCATCGAAGGAGAGAGGAACCCTTGGAACATGCCAACAAGCATGAAATCTAGGTAGTTGATAGCTGAGTTCTGTTTGGATTCTGCTGCGGAGTTTGCTGCTCGAAATTCTGAGCAAGTGGCTTTTGACTCGGCTGTCACCAACTTTATTTCAGCCATAAGAAGGCTGAATTTTTAGTTCATATTCTCCTCTACATGCAGAAGTTCTTTTCGATGAAATTCGTGCAGCAGTTCCATTTTCGTGGTATGAGAGGCATGCATCCTATCAATATTTTCTTGCATCCTCTTCTTCATGTCAGCATTATCAGCGCTCTAGATTAGCATCTTATTATACAATGCTTTGAAGTATCGAACTTGTTCCACACGCATTGTCTGCTGTTGTTGCCACCATTCCCTAATTCTGACCACTATTCCACGCAGATCGGCTGTAAGATTTGCATCTCTGTTATCCAGCCGCATATCCAATGAGGCCTGGTGCCTTTCCATCTTCTCTATCTCCGCAAATATTGCCTTGAAGACTTCTCGAACCTCAGCTGTCACCTCTGTCTCAGCTGGCGGCCAAAGCAGCATCAAAATCAAAGTCTGTTGGGACGATGGTATCTATGGGAATGACTGGATCAGATTTATGGAAACATCGTTGATCTCTAGCTGATTCTTCATTAAGATCAGGCAGCTTTAGTGAGAAGGGAATGTTTGTTCAAATGCATCATCACGGACATAGGGAATGTGTTCAATGGTGACTTGTGGTCGTGATGTGCCCGGTTGAGTTGATTCTGCTGTAGCATTGGGAGCCTGCGCAGATGACTCGGTCGTAGCTGGGCCTTGTGTGAGGGTTGGCCAGCTGACTGAGTCTCAGCTGTCTGAACAGCTTCTTCGGTCTCAGTGGTTGCTTCTAAATGAATTTGCGTGTCCTTGGCTGCACAATCAGCGTCATCGGATGATGATGAGTCTTGAAGGCTTGGCTCATCATCAAAATTGAACTTTTGACGAGCAGCCTTGAATTCTGGCTTACTCGTGCTAGGAAGAACATCCTCAGCTGAGTCTTTTGGACTTGCAACAGGGGATGACTCAGCTTCATCTTCACCTTCACATCCCAAAAAAGTTACGTCAGGGTTGTCTTGGGAATCGTGAAGGGCACTTATCTCCTTCTCAGTTGCATCAATGATAACATGAGGAATGTTCTGTACTTCTACCTCTTTACCTCGGGAAGTCTCAACCTCCCGTAGGTCTTCAGTACCTCCTGCAGTCTCAACTGCAGCAAGGCCTTGGACATTCCCTTGCAGACACTCAATCGTCTTGGGGTCTTCGACGGTGGCATCCACTGGAGCCTCAACTCCGTGGATTGCACTTTCATTGCCAAGAGTGTTAATTCCCAGGGCAGATCCATCCTGTGCCTCGACTGCATCAGCAGCGTCCTCAACCTGCAGAGCAGTTGGCACTTCAACTGAGACAGTCTCAACTGTCCAAGCTTCTTCAGTAACAACTTGATGTGTTTCTATTTCTTGTTCCTTCTCCACTTCGCCTCCGAGATTCATGGTGGAGTTGTCTGCAAAGAACCTCCGACCTAGCAGCGGGGGGAGGAGTTTCCCACCTCGCACACCACCGAGTGACTTGGATTAGGGTCACTCTTCTCCAAACTCCCGGCTGTTTCCTGTGAGTGTTCAGCCGTTGGGGCAGGTGGTAAAACACCTTGAGTAGGGGTAGGCTCGACTTGGGTCCCCAAGTTCCCAGTTTCATCGCCAAGTCCCCTAGATCCATTCTCTGAGTGAGCTGGGGAAGTGGTTGCAGCAATAACAGTAGCAATTTGGTGCACCACTTCCAATGGATCAATTTCCAGCTGAGATTTTGTAATATCCGAGTCTCTCACTACTCACTTGGCCAATATAGTCATAAATTACATGTTTATATGCTAGTTGCATGGTATTGGCACTTGCATAATTTATTAGCATTTAGGAATTCCCATACAACAACATATGTTAAAATTAGAGGTGTGAGATTCACACGGTGACACGTGGTAAATTTCAAAAACAAAATGACATCAGTCTCTGCATCAGGGTGAATAATAAATTAACATAATTAAGAGCGTTCATAAAATATCATATGAGATTAATAATAATAATAATAATAATAATAATAATAATAATAATAATAATAATGCAATAGTGATAATAATAATAAGATAAATTATTATGATAAATATACCATATCTTAATTGTATGTGGAAATATATATTATATAAATAGAAGAAAACGTAATGCATAAGGCTGATGTATAGTGACATAATTAACTTTATCAATTCATATTATATATATATATATATATATATATAAAAAGTATAACTTTTATACTATTAGAAAATATTAACATATATATAGATATGTGAGCTAAGAAGTTGCCACTGCCTTTAATTTCACTACTTAATATGTATGTATATCTCTAGCTTCTATCATTATCTTTAAGACTCCTGCTCCACACCATAGCTTGCTGCCAAAGTTTTCAAGTTACTCAAATAATTCTCGAATAATTGGGAAAGACGAGTGAGGTAATTATCTTTCGTTGCGATAGAATTGTTCAATTCTAATTTAATGAATTCGGTATATGACGGTCTGGGTTATGCTAGATTAGTATATTAGTTAAGGCTAGAAGATTATAATTGTTAATGATCGTTAATAATCATAGTTAATTAAATAGTTTATCATTGTCAATTAATGAAATAGATGATTGGAGTAGAATAGCTGAAACTCTCAATTGGTTAGTTAAATCATTTAATTCCTCAAGGTACTTAATGATTTGGGTAATAAAATAAATATAATATAAATAATTGAAACCTAATCTTACAATTGTGTTATATGTGGTAATTAGATAACAAAATTGGATTAGGTATATTTAAAATAAAGATTGAGGTGATTAGAAATTTTTTAACTAAATCTAAACTATATGTCTAAGACTTATTATCTAGCCAATCTCAAAATTTGGTTATTTATTAAATTTGGAAAACTAAATTTGATCATTTAAAATAGTAGAAATTGATAGCTCATATTTCTACAAGATGCCTTGTACGTAAGTATAAGGAGAAAATAATTGTCTAGTTCTCGATAGCATATCCAAAGGGTGAAAGGTAAGTAAAAATCCATCTGCAACTGTAATGCATGAACATAGTATTGTTTGAATTAATTGTGTTATATATGACTGTGGTATCTTGTGGAATATACGTGGATATTATAAGTTGCATAATTGGCTTGTATGATGTTGCAATATGGTGCTTGGTGAGCCATTGAACATGCCATTCACAGCATTTGCATGTGCATGCATATTACAAGAGGATGTTCGCATGCACGAAAATATTTTCTGGAAGAAAATAGATGTTTGCTGACCACTGCTAGGGCACCGAAGCATGCTGGGCATGCTTATGATATATATTTAGGTATAGCAAATGGGATACTTCCTGGTGAACACAGAGCTAGATAGGAGATGGGCTCTTGGTGGGTCACAGGATGATGGTCCATTTGTGAGTACCTATGTATGGCACTGCGGGGTGGGATACTTCTTGGCGGACACAAGGGACGCAAGTAGGGGACCCTTGGCTGGGCCGCGGGAGGATGGTCCACACGTAGATCCATACTGATATTATTGGCCATTTGATTATTGTTGTGTGCAGAGCTCTTTTCCGGTGCATAGTAGTTGGGTCAGGGGCCCAAATAAAAGAAAATGATTTTGAATAAAGTATTTTGATTCATGGATTTTACATGTTAGCATTACATGTTGGAAAAGCATCATTATTCTTTGGACATGCATGATTTTTACTTGCTGAGCTTTAGCTCATGTAGTTCATGCATTGCAGGTGAGCATAGGAATGCCTGAGCCTGTTAGCTTACTGGGCAGTGCTGGAGCTTCTTCAGGTTTTGAGGGTCATGGATATGGATGACGACCTGTTGGGCTATGTTGATGGGTCATTTTCTCTTTTTGGTTATGTATTATATTTTGGTTTAGAGTTGTACCCTCTTTTGAAAACTCTTATGTAAATATGTACATGTAAATAGCTGGGTGATGTGGGTTATGTGTTTGGTCAGATGGATGTTTGTTGTGTTTAATAATCGGGTTTGTTACCTCTTTGCTTGTGAATATGGGTTGTCATTTTCTTACAGGTAAAGTGATCTTGCTTGTTTGTTGTTAAAATTTCACAGAGGAAAAAATGTACAGGTATATAGGGTTTACATTGTCAAATTTCACTTTTTATATTGCTTAGTAATGTAGTAGTAGGGGTGGGTGTCACAGATTTGGAAGACTCTCCAGGTCCTTCCATCAGCTGTTGCTCATGAATCATTCTGGATTCCCGCATGTCTTGTTGCGTTTCTAGTTTTTCTGTATCTGCAGCAGGGTCCAAATCCTCATCACTTTCTGAAAGTATGTCAAGATGTGGATGAGTATGATCAGTGGTTCCAGTTAGAGGACAAATCAAGGCTTTCGACGAGCTTCGCTTCACGCTTCTAGCCTGCTTTTTCGTTCTCCTTTTGAATTTGCGGCATGTTGATGCGCTTATCCGCATCAAGGGCTTGCAAAGATCAGATCAACTTCAAGGAACTTGAAGAGTTCCTCTTCCTCCTCAATAAACTCGGGTGTTCAAACCGCACCCTAGAGTGACTCAACTTCCACTTCCTCCATTCTCGCAGACGATTTTGGATGTCTGGATATAGTGGAGATAGCATGATCACATCATCGTCGTCATCTTTCTGTGGTACCTCTTTCTCAGGAATGGAGGGTAGCAGAGCTTGATGCTCTTCACCCTCAAGAAAGATTCTGTCACGGTGGAGACACAAATCCTATTGACAAGAGACTTAGTTGTCTCAAATTTATTTGCTCCTCCTCGCCCCGTTTCACACTGGGTCTTCGACTTGCCTCTGCTGATCGGCCTCAGCAGACTTGGTGGTTTCATCAATTATCTCTGGAGACTCCACTTCTCCAGCTGTTTCACCGATCTTTTCCAGCTGAGTGGCAGACTCAGCTGTTTTCTCAAGCTCCGAACGCTTGAAGAGTCTTCTTCGTTTGGTCCTCACCAGAGGAATTTCTGGTTCGGATTCAGTTTCCTCAGAATCCTGGCCGGCGGGGCGTGCTATTTTCTTGGTCTGAGGAGCTGGCTTTCTTGGCTTGCCAGTCCTCTTTTTCTTGACAATCGGAGAAGGTATTTGAGGTTCCTTCTCAACTGCGGCTGCAGGGGCAGGAAACATGGCTGCAGGGGCAGGTGCAGTTGTTTTCTTTGCCGCAGGGGCAGTCTTGTTCTTTGCAGCTGCGGGAGCAGCTTTCTTCTTTGGAGGGGAGGAGATTGTTTCTTCTGGGTCAGCTGATTCCCCCTCACTTGTATCCGCTCTCTTGGCGTAAGCTCTCTTCTGAGCTCCGGAAAGATTTGATCAGAACATTTTCTTATTGACATGGAACCCCTTTCCATGTCAGAGTGGAACTCCTTTCACCTCCATCATCCGGCCATACCCCAAGGATCCTCCGAACGACCCATCTTCCTTGAAAGACTTATTTCCAACATCTGTTGTATACAAACTCAGCCCAGTTTACCTTCTTCTCCTCCATGATCGCAGCCATCACGATCAGCTTGGTTTTGGACAGCTGATTAAAGCTTCCAAATTTTATGTCTACACACTTGGCAACAATGTCCAATAGCTTATGGTAATCTTCCTTCAGCAGCTTCTTGTCTGTTGTGTAGACAACTTTCGCAACACTCTCTGGTTTGGCCACTTCCTTCCATGCAGCAGCCAAGTTTACATCGGCTTCAAGTATTTCTGGCACTCCTTCCGACGGCAGTAGACAATGCTCCGCGAGGTCTTCAGCAGTGATTGTAAACTCCTTTTCGTGAACAGAGGACTTGATGCCCTCATCGTGAACCTCAGCTTTCACGTAGAACTGTGCTACTTCCTCCACATACGTCCTCTGAAACTCCATAGTGAGAAAGGGTTTCAGTCCAGATTTCTCCACTTTCTCAGCTATCTTCTTCACAAGGGTTTCATTGGACCCCTGTTTGATCATCCCTTCGAAATCCACGGTAGAACCAGTGTGGATTTGCTTTCCCAACTTAGCGAAATCATAGGTAGTTGCCATTTTTGAGTTTTACCGAACGGAACTTTAGAAATTTGCCTTGAAGATTGATAGGGTTTTGAGAGAAAAATACAGTCTTTGCTTTTGGAGAGATGAACAGTTTTGGTGTAGTGTGAGAGAGAGAACGGACGAAATGGTATATGTATGGGTTATGAAAGGATGTGCATACAGTTTTTGAAATTTGATCAAGATCAACAGCTCAGATTTAGCACGCCGATTAGCAATTAATTTCTCGCATTTAATGCGGCAGCATTTATATCCAATCATATGCTTTGTCGTGCAGCTTTTGACTGTACCTGTCATTATTATGCTGATGTCATCCTTAAAACATTCCCGCTTAAAAACGACTGCATTTTTGTCACTTAGCTCATAAATAACTCAGCTTACTCCTTAGCTGATTCAACTCTTCACTCTTTTCACATAGGTACTCAGCTGTCAGCTAACTTGATGTAGTTGATTCTCCGATACGGCTGATTCACTTAGCTGATTTACGAACTCAGCTCTATTTTCATCTTTTCTTGTTTCATCTCTTCTCCTTGAGTCTTTTGAGTGTTAACTCAGCTCAATTAACCCTAGCTCATGCTTGAGTTCTTCAAATCTTGATTCACATAATGGCTTTGTGAGTATGTCAGCTAACTGTTTATCAGTTGAGATGTATTCCAAGGTGATGTCCTTCTTTTCAACATAATCTCTTATAAAATGATATCTGACATCAATGTGCTTTGTTCTTGAGTGCAACACAGGATTTTGAGTGATTGCAATAGCACTTGTGTTATCACACATAATTGGAATCTCTTTTTCTTCAATTTCATAATCTCTCAGTTGTTGTCTCATCCATAAGACTTGGGCACAACA
The DNA here is from genome assembly GCA_016081115.2 of Rehmannia glutinosa. Classification (NCBI taxonomy): domain Eukaryota; kingdom Viridiplantae; phylum Streptophyta; class Magnoliopsida; order Lamiales; family Orobanchaceae; genus Rehmannia; species Rehmannia glutinosa. The sequence continues at coordinate 26,717,997 of CM071930.1, forward strand.
ATTTTGCCCGCAGCCTATGTACTGCTTCTACTGTGGATATGGCTATTGAATTTTGCTTCTTGCTAAACCAGAAAACCAATATGTTTCCAAGCATTTGACATGTACCGAAGTACTCTTCCCCGTCAACTCCACATCCAAAGATATAGTCAGTCCGAGTAACCAATAAGCTTGAATCCTCCTTCCTTTGGATACCATAAGCCGACTTCCCGGCATCCCTTCAAGTATCTTAGGATTCTCTTAGTCTGCATCATATGGCTTTCTTTTGGTGCAGATCAAATCTTGCACATACACCTACAGCAAAGGTGATGTCCGGCCTACTTGCTGTGAGATAGAGCAGTGATCCATTAAGTGCTCTGTATCTAGTTTGATTCACAAGCTTGGCATTTGCATCCATATCCATCTTGATTGATGTATTCATTGGTATTTTCACAGAAGATTTCTCTTCAATACCAAATTTCTTCATTAAATCTGTGGTATACTTTGTTTGACTTATGAAGGTTCCATCCTTCAGCTGTTTAACTTGAAGTCCTACAATGAATGTCGCTCTCCCCATCATGCTCATTTCAAATTTGCCTTGCATAAGGTTTGAGAATTTATCACACAGCTCTTTGTTTGTGGATCCAAAAATAATGTCATCCACATATATTTGAACAAGCAGTATACTCTCTCCATCTTGAATTCTGAAGAGTGTTCTATCCACTTTGCCTTTTGTGAATCCATTATTTGTCAGAAATTGAGATAATGTATCATACCATGCTCTAGGTGCCTGTTTCAATCCATATAGAGCTTTCTTGAGCTTGTACACTTTATCTCCAAGAGTCTTCTGCTCAAATCCTGGAGGTTGTTCAACATAGACTTCTTCTTCCAATAATCCATTCAAGAATGCACTTTTTACATCCATTTGATATACAATGAAGTTCTTGTGTGCATCATAGGCAAGAAACATCCTTATTGCTTCTAATCTTGCAACAGGGGCAAATGTTTCATCAAAATCTATCCCTTCTTCTTGGCAATACCCTTTGGCTACCAATCTTGCTTTGTTTCTTACCACAGAACCGTCTTCATTCATCTTGTTTCTGAAAACCCATTTTGTGCCAATAACATTCTGATGAGTTGGTCTTTGAACCAATTCCCAAACTTTGTTTCTTTCAAACTGATTCAGCTCTTCTTGCATGGCCTGAATCCAATGTGCGTCGTCCAATGTTTGGGACACATCTTTTGGCTCTATTTGGGAAATAAAACAAGTGAACATTGCTTCTTGTTGAGCTCTGGATCTGGTTCTTACACCATCTCTTACATCTCCAATGACCAGCTATGGTGGATGGTCTCTCAGCCATCTCACATCAAGTCGGAGTAAGTTAGCTGGGTTCAGTCGTCTTGTAGCTGTGTTATCTTGAGCAGCTCTCTCATCATCACTTAGCTGCAGATTGTCCAGCTTTCTTTGAGATTCAGCTATATCATCTTCACCTTGATTAATTACTCGACTTGACTTCAACATATAAGGACTCTTCTCGCACAGCTTGGTTGATTCAAATTTTATCGCCTAACTCTTCAAGGTCTTCTCCATTTACATTAGGTTCATCAAACACTACATGGATGGACTGTTCTATGACCATTGTCCTTTTGTTCATCACTCTATAGGCTTTGCTTTCAGCTGAGTATCCCAAGAAGATACCTTCATCAGCTTTAGCATCAAACGCCTTAAGATTATCCTTCCCATTGTTGTGGATAAAGCATTTACATCCAAATATTTTAAAGTACCCAACACTTGGCTTTCCCCCTGTCCAAATTTCATAGGGAGTCTTTGTCAGCTATCCATTAATCATGCATCTATTTTGAGTATAGCATGCAGTGTTTATAGCTTCAAATTTCAAAAAATCTTTTAGGCAACCCTGCTTCAGCTAACATGGTCCTTGCTGCTTCCTTGAGAGCTCTATTCCTTCTTTCTGCAACTCCATTCTGCTGTAGAGTTCTTGCTGCAGATAATTCATGAGCAATAATATTTTCAACACAGTACTGAGTTATTATTCCATTAACAAACTCAGATCCTCTATCAGATCTTATCTTTATAATGGTTTGACTCTTCTCATTTTGAACTCTTTTCATCAGTTGAGGTAATTTCTGCAAGATTTCCTTCTTTTTACACATGAAGATTGTCCATGTATATCTTGAATAATCATCCACCACTACTAGAGTGTATTTCTTCCCACTTATGTTGGCTGGCTCAACTGGACCAAATAGATCCATATGCAACAAATGCAATATCCTTGTTGAATATGGACTTGACTTTTCTTTGAATGATGTTTTGATTTGCTTTCCCATCTGGCATGCATCACAAACACTTTCCTTCTTGTACACTGAGTCTGGAAGTCCTTCTACAAGATTACTTCTTGCAAGCTTGTTAATTGTCTTGAAATTCAGGTGACTCAGCTTCTTGTGCCACAGCCAACTTGATTCGGCTGTACTATTTGCTAGCAGACAAGTGCTTGGTGTAGCAGTTGACCAGTCTACCACATACATGTTCTTTTGTCTGGATCCTTGCAACACCACTTCATTTGATTCAGTGTCTTTGATTTGGCATACTCCCATATTGAATCCAACATTGTAGACCTTGTCACAGAGTTGGCTGATACTTAACAAGTTAAAGTTGAGGCCTTCAACGTATGCAACATCTGTGATTTCTAATCCATTTTTCTTGATGGATCCAAAGGCCTCTTATTTCCCGAGCTTCATTTCCTCCAAATATGACTTTTGCACCTATAATCTCCTTGAATTTTGACATATTTTTCTTGTTTCCTGTCATGTGTCTGGAACAGCCACTATCCATGTACCAGGTTCCTTGGCACTCAGTTGTTCCTTGAACCTCATCTTCTTCATCAAGTTGATCTTTTTCTTTGGCCATTAGACAGATTAGGGCTTCTTCTTCAGAGTCACTTGAGTAGTCACCACTTCACTACTCTCTCGAGTCCGCTTCTTTTGACTTAGTCAGATCGCCAGCTCGGACAACATTGCTCTTTTCTTTTCTTGCCTTCTTTCTCTCTCAAAACTTTTCTTTCTTCTTCATTTCTCGTATTTATTGACTACATGGATATGGACAATCAATGGCAAAGTGTCCTGGTTGTCTCGCAATTCCAAAGACAGTTTTCAACTTTTTGATCGGCTCTCTCATTTCTTGGGTTATCTCGCTTTTTGATATTCGACCTTTTGATATTCTCGCTTCTCTTTTGGTGGTCTATCTTCCCTTGACTTGGAGGAGCCAATGCCTTCGAGGGTTCACCTTTGTTTCTTTTGTAGCTCTTGTTGAAGAACTTGTTGAATCTTTTAACCATCAAGGCAATCTCCTCCTGGTCAATGACTTCTTTGGTCTCAGCTCTCTTCCCTTCCTTGACTACGAGTGCAGCTATTTTGGGAACAGCTATCTCCTCTTGATCCTTTCTTCTCAGCTCAAACTCATAGGCTTTGAGGTCTGAGAATAGCTCATGATTGGATGTTTTTGATAGGTCCATCGAGTGCCTTAGAGACATGGTCTTCATTTCCCACTCAGCTGGGAGGCTCCTTAATATCTTCATACACATCTGCTTCTGTGTGTATTCTTTCCCAAATGCTGAGAGCTCATTTGTAATTTCAGTGAATCTAGCATCCAGCTGGTCCATCATTTCACCTGCAAGCATTTTAATGTTTTCAAATTTCTGAACAACAACAGATAATTTGTTTTCCTTGATTTGCTCAGATCCTTCACAAATTAGGGTTAGTTTATCCCAGATTTCTTTGGCCATTAGACATATTAGGGCTTCTTCTTCAGAGTCAATTGAGTAGTCAGCTTCACTACTCTCTGAGTTTGCTGCTTCTTTTGACTTAGCTGTATCAGCAGCCAACATTGCTCTTTTCTTCTCTTGCCTTCTTTCTCTGAAAACTTTTCTTTCTTCTTCATTCCTGTATTTATCGACTACAGGATATGGACAGTCAACGGCAAAGTGTCCTAGTTGTCTACAATTCCAACACAGGTTTTCAATTTTTTGATCAGCTCTCTCATTTCTTGGGTTGTCTGCTCTTTGATATTCGACCTTTTGATATTCTACTCTCTTTGGTGGTCTATCTTCCCTTGACTTGGAGGGAGCTGAATGCCTTCTGGAGGATTCACCTTTGTTTCTTTTGTAGTTCTTGTTGAAGAACTTGTTGAATCTTTTAACCATCAAGGCAATCTCCTCCTGGTCAATGACTTCTTTGGTCTCAGCTCTCTTCCCTTCCTTGACTACGAGTGCAACTGTTTTGGGTACAGCTATCTCCTCTTGATCCTTTCTTCTCAGCTCAAACTCATAGGCTTTGAGGTCTGAGAATAGCTCATGATTGGATGTTTTTGATAGGTCCATCGAGTGCCTTAGAGCCATGGTCTTCATTTCCCACTCAGCTGGGAGGCTTCTTATTATTTTCATACACATCTCCTTCTGTGTGTATTATTTCCCAAGTGTTGAGAACTCATTTGTAATTTCAGTGAATCTAGCATCCAGCTGGTCCATCGTTTCACCTGCAAGCATTTTAAAGTTTTCAAATTTCTGAACAACAACAGATAATTTGTTTTCCTTGATTTGCTCAGATCCTTCACAAATTAGGGTTAGTTTATCCCAGATTTCTTTGGTTGTCTTGCAAGATTTGACTTTGTTGAACATGGCTTTGTCCAAAGTCTTGTAAAGTATATCCTTGGCCACATTGTCCAAGTTGTATCGTTTTCTGTCATCATTTGTCCATTCAGCTCTTGGTTTTTCAACCATAGCTGGTCTAGGAGGAGCATCCTCCTCTCCTTCAGCTGCAGCTGCTCTCCTTGCAGTTGTGTTCACCTTCATTATTTGCAGTGGCCCATCCTCTATCACTATCCACATCTCATCATGTAAGGCTGATAGATGAGCCTGCATACGTATTTTCCAGTCATCAAATTCTTCAATGGTAAATATAGGAATGCGTGTCAAATTTGCTTCCACGATAATAACTTAGCAAAAAGACTTTTGAAAGAACAAGTTTTAAAAGAACTTCTTTGAAAGATTGGAGAAGTAGTTCAGTAACCAGTGCGGAAGGCTCAATGAACCAACCACTCTGATACCACTTGTAGGTCCCAAGGGGTGTGAGTAAGGTTTAGAAGGGGGGGTTGAATAAACCTTACCAATTTTTCGATTTTAGTCCTTTTAAAATATTACAGAGTTAAATACACAGCTATGTCCTTGATGGACAACTAAGTTAGTTAACCAGCAGAGTTAGCCACTCAACAGACTCAATTTAGCTGTTGATAGAATAACTCAGTTGTTTAGTCTAAACCCTAACTTGGCTGTGATGAGATTTTCAGCGGAAGACTTAACACCCTTGAATTTGATTTAAGTTTGTTTTAACACTTGGTTTTAGCACTTTGTTAATTATCAATTGGATAGCAAATTATCAGCAAGATATTAAATGATATGCAAAAAGTAAATGTTGAAATGTAAATGACACAATAAGTTTTATAGAGGTTCAAGATGGGGTAATTCTTCTAATCCTCTCTTCTCCAACTCCTGGAGGAATCCACTAAGTATTGATCAGAGTACAAAGTGGTTATCAATCCAGATGCAAGTCTTGATCACACAGCTGATTTGATCCTTTGGGACTCAGTCTGGAGATGCCTTGGTCACACAGTTGGCTCCTCGTCTAACTCAGCTTCTTCACAGGGCAGTTGTCTTGCTACTTCAGCTTACTTGCTCAAGCTTCTTAGATTTGATCACGAACCCCTCCAATAACTTGAGACTGGTTCGACCTTGAACCTTTCTACAATCCTCCTTGGAATGTAGACCCCTTTTGATTCTTCAAAAGTTTCCTCTTCAATAGTTTGAAGTTGTCTTTCCTTCACAGCTTGGTGTTGGATTGATTTCCTTCGAAATTTAGGCTTGAGGATTTGCTTAAATAACTTGAGAATATTTTTGCAGGTTATAGCTCGAATGATAACTTGAATGTTCGTGGTTCAGGTAACCTTCTCTCTAAGTGATTCCTCAGCCTTTTATAGTGAACTTTTAAAAATCTGCCCGTTGAAGAGATAGGCTGATTTCAAAAAGTCACTTGTATTCGTTCGCTTGTCTTGTTGCAGTCCTTGATCTTGACATTTCCTCGTATTAAATTAACATTCAGCTTTTTCGTCGACCGACACATGGTGCGATGTTTTCCCATTGGTTTATTCCTTTTGCATGCTTCTCGACAGAGCACTTTAAGACATTGCGATGGAAGTATTACTTGTTTAGGTAATTTCTTGACTTCTGTGCAACGGATTCTTTTCAGTTGTCTTGACTTGACTGCCTTTTCTTAACTTCCCCAGGTGACTTCGAGTCAGCTCCCAATCATTGGATGACTCATCTGTCACTTCAACTTGAGACTTGGCTATCTTGAGTTGACTTGACTGACACTTCACACAGTTGTATCATAGCTGCTACTCCTTCAGTCGAGTTCTTGTCTTCTTTTCCTTGCTATACTCAGCTGCTTCACAATGAGTCTTTATCCTGATCTTGATTGACTTCTTGTATATCCGGCATAGCCGACTTGACTCACTGCATGACCCTATCTATTTTAATGCAAAGTACAAGGAAAATGGGGTGCCAACTTTCTAGTCTAAGTTTTACATGGCATTCATCAAAATCTAATAAACAAATTTCCCAACAATTTCCCCCTTTTTGATGATGCCAAAACTTAAAAACATACATACTACAAGCAAATAGCAGAGATACATGCAGACAATGTATAAACAGAGAATGTGCGCAGAATCAATCTTTTTATTGATCATAAAATTCTTGTCCTTTACATAGTTGTTTACAAGGTGTATCAGAGAACATGACATTCTATATCTACGCAAAAATATAGAAATTCTAGATTCTTATTCAATGTACAGAAGACTTACACAATATGTATTTACAATAGTAAAGTACATGAAGGGGTGGACAGCAACACTTCATCGCCTTCGCTGTCTCCTTCTTTCCTCTTCAGCTCTGTCATCTTCTGGTCTCTTTCTCTTCTTTTCTTCTTCAGCTGCTTTCTTTTTTTTTCGTAGTCTCTTCTGGCAGCTTCATCTTTTCTCTTTCTTTCTTGTCTTTCTTCCCACAGCTGAGTTTGTCTTTTATTTTCTTCTTCAATCATTTTTACATAATCAGCATTTTTCCTGGCCACTTCCATGTTGGCTACTTCGTCATACCCAGCCCAATAGATCCCTCCTTTCTTCCCTGGATCTATGTATTCGATGTTTTTGGGTAGAGGTCTAGGTCCGAAACCTCTTCCTCCACTGCTTCTCCCTCTTCCTCTGGGTGTGTATTGTACTAGGGCCTTCTTCTTCTCAGCTGAGTGACTGCTAGGAGTCTGCTGCCTGTCAGCTTCTTCGCACAGCTTGAGCCCTTTTTCCCAATACAAGTCTCAGGCTTGGGCCATGGTCATGCCTTAGAAGTATCCCTCGAATGCGAGCGTTTTGAATTCATCAACTTATCTAGGCTCGGTACCGACGTCTGAAATGGCATCAGTGTCTCTTCCTGCTGGAATGCCTCCGTATTGTTTCAGTATGTCCATCGCATGGGCATCCATTTTTCTTTCAACCTCCTTCATCTCTGCTTCTACTATCTTCCTCTTCTCAGACATGGGCACAGCAGAGTGTTGGAGCGGCAGAGTCACTGGAAGTTTGTTGATGATGTCAGCTATGACAAGTCCTTGTTGAGGGGTTCTAGCAACCATTAAGGTCATATACTTTGAACCTTCTCCCTCAACGGATTTTCCCTTATCTTTCTTCTGCTCCTCAGCTATCTGAACAGCTTCTTCGGTCTCATTGGTTGCTTCTAAATGAATTTGCTTGTCCTCGGCTGCACCATCAGCGTCATCGGACGATGATGAGTCTTGAAGGCTTGGCTCATCATCAAAATTGAACTTTTGATGAGCAGCCTTGAATTCTGGCTTACTCGTGCTAGGAAGAACATCCGCAGCTGAGTGTTTTGGACTTGCAACAAGGGATGACTCAGCCTCATCTTCACCTTCAGATCCCAGAAAAGTTACGTCAGGGTTGTCTTGGGAATTGTGAAGGGCACTTATCTCCTTCTCGGTTGCATCAATGATAGCATGAGGAATATTCTGTACTTCTGCCTCTTTACCTCGGGAAGTCTCAACCTCCCGTAGGCCTTCAGTACCTCCTGCAGTCTCAACTGCAGCAAGGCCTTGGACATTCCCTTCGACAGACTCAGCTGTCTTGGGGTCTTCGACGGTGGCATCCACAGGAGCCTCAACTCCGTGCATTGAACTTTCATTGCCTAGAGTGTTAACTTCCGGGCGAGATCCATCCCAGTGCCTCGATCGCATCGGCGACATCCTCGACTGCAGAAAGCGGTTGGCACTTCAAATTGAGATAGTCTCAACTGTCCAAGCTTCTTCAGTGACAACTTGCTGTGTTTCTATTTCTTGTTCCTTCTCCACTTCACCTCCGAGATTCATGGTGGAGTTGTCACAAAGAAACTCCGACCTAGCCGCAGCTGGAGGGGAGTTTCACCTCACCGGGCACACCACCGAGTGACTTGGATTGGGGTCACTCTTCTCCAAACTCCCAGCTGTTTCCTGTGAGTGTTCAGCCGTTGGGGTAGGTGGTAAAACACCTTCAGTAGGGGTAGGCTCGACTTGGGTCCCCAAGTTCCCAGTTTCATCGCCAAGTCCCCTAGATCCATTCTCTGAGTGAGCTGGGGAAGTGGTTGCAGCAATAACAGTAGCAATTTGGTGCACCACTCCCAATGGATCAATTTCCAGCTGAGATTTGGAAGACTCTCCAGGTCCTTCCATCAGTTGTTGCTCATGCATCATTCTGGATTCCCGCATGGCTTGCTGCGTTTCTAGTTTTTCTGTATCTACAGCAGGGTCCAAATCCTCATCACTTTCTGAAAGTATGTCAAGATGTGGATGAGTATGATCGGTGGTTTTAGTTAGAGGACAAATCAAGGCTTTCGCGAGCCACGCTTCTACCTGCCTAACACTGTTCGTTCTCCTTTTGAATTTGCAAAGATGTTGATGCGCTTATCCTCATCAAGGGCTTGCAAAGATCAGATCAACTTCAAGGAACCTGGAGAGCTCCTCTTCCTCCTCAATAAACTCTGGGTGTTCAAACTGCACCCTAGAGTGACTCAACTTCCACTTCCTCCATTCTCGCAGACGATTTTGGATGTCTAGATATAGTGGAGATAGCATGATCACATCATCGTCATCATCTTTCTGCGGTACCTCTTTCTCAGGAATGGATCTCTGGAATGGAGGGTAGCAGAGCTTGCTGCTCTTCACCCTCAGCAGCGTCTGTCGCAGGCGGAGACACAGTCTGTCGACAGGAGACTTAGTTGTCTCAGTTGTCACTTGCTCCTCAGATGTCCTATTCACAGTTGGGTCTTCGACTTGCCTCTGTTGATCGGCCTCAGCAGACTTGGCGGTTTCATCAATGATCTCTGGAGACTCCACTTCTCCAGCTATTTCAGCGATCTTTTTCAGCTGAGTGGCAGACTCAACTATTTTCTTAAGCTCTGAATGCTTGAAGAGTCTTCTTCGTTTGGTCCTCACCAGAGGAATTTCTGGTTCGGATTCGGTTTCCTTAGAATCCTGGGTGGTGGGGGCCGGTGCTATTTTCTTGGTCTGAGGAGCTGGCTTTCTTGGCTTGCCAGTCCTCTTTTTCTTGACAACCGGCGAAGGTATTTGAGTTTCCTTCTCAGCTGCGGCTGCAGGGGCAGGAGATACGGCTGCAGCGGCAGGTGCAGTTGTTTTCTTTGCCGCAGGGGCGGTCTTCTTCTTTTCAGCTGCGGGAGCAACTTTTTCTTCTTTGGAGGGGAGGAGACAGTTGTTTCTTCTGGGTCAGCTGATTCCCCCTCATTTGTATACGCTCTCTTGGTGTAAGCTCTCTTCTGAGCTCCGGAAAGATTTGATCGAAACATTTTCTTATTGACATGGAACCCCTTTCCATGTCAGAGTGGAACTTCTTTCACCTCCACCATCCGGCCAATCACAAGGCCATACCCCAAGGATCCTCCGAACGACCCATCTTCCTTAAAATACTTATTTCCAACATTTTGGCAGAGTCTGTTGTATACAAACTCAGCCCAGTTTACCTTTTTCTCCTCCATGATCGCAACCATCACGATCAGCTTGGTTTTGGACAGCTGATTAAAGCTTTCAAATTTTATGTCTACACACTTGGCAACAATGTCCAATAGCTTATAGTAATCTTCCTTCAGCAGCTTCTTGTCTGTTGTGTAGACAACTTTCGCAGCACTCTCTAGTTTGGCCACTTCCTTCCATGCAGTAGCCAAGTTTACATCGGCTTCAAGTATTTCTAGCACTCCTTCCGACGGTAGCAAACAATGCTCCGCGAGGTCTTCAGCAGTGATTGTAAACTCCTTTCCGTGAACAGAGGACTTGATGCCCTCATCGTGAACCTCACGTAGAACTATGTTCATACGTCATCCGAAACTCCATAGTGAGAAAGGATTTGATCCAGTTTCTCCACTTTCTCGCCTATCTTCTTCACAAGGGTTTCATCGGACCCTGTTTGATCATCCCTTCAAATCCATGGTAGAACCAGTGTGGATTTGCTTTCCCAACTTAGCGAAATCATAGGTAGTTGCCATTTTTGAGTTTTACCGAATGAAACTTTAGAAATTTGCCTTGAAGATTGATAGGGTTTTGAGAGAAAAATACAGTATTTGCTTTTGGAGAGATGAATAGTTTTGGTGTAGTGTGAGAGAGAGAACGGACGAAATGGTATATGCATGGGTTATGAAAGGACGTGCATATGGTTTTTGAAATTTGATCAAGATCAACGGCTCCGATTTAGCACGCCGATTAGCAATTAATTTCTCGCATTTAATGCGGCAAAGATTTATATCCAATCATATGCTTTGTCGTGCGACTTTTGATCAGCATCTGTCATTATTATTATGCTGACGTCATCCTTAAAACATTCCCGCTTAAAAACGACTGCATTTTTGTCACTTAGCTCATAAATAACTCAGCTTACTCCTTAGTTGATTCAACTCTTCACTCTTTTCACATAGGTACTCAGCTGTCAGCTAACTTGATGCAGCTTGATTCTTCGATACGGCTGATTCACTTAGTTGATTTACGAACTCAGCTCTATTTTCATCTTTTCCTGTTTCATCTCTTCTCCTTGAGTCTTCTGAGTGTTAACTCAGCTCAATTAACCCTAGTTCATGCTTGAGTTCTTCAAATCTTGATTCATATAATGGCTTTGTGAGTATGTCAGCTAACTGTTTATCAGTTGAGATGTATTCCAAGGTGATGTCCTTCTTTTCAACATGATCTCTTGTAAAATGATATCTGACATTAATGTGCTTTGTTCTTGAGTGCAACACAGGATTTTGAGTGATTGCAATAGCACTTGTGTTATCACACATAATTGGAATCTCTTTTTCTTCAATTTCATAATCTCTCAGTTGTTTTCTCATCCATAAGACTTGGGCACAACAGCTGCCCACAGCTATGTACTCTGCTTCGGCTGTGGATGTGGCTATTGAATTTTGCTTCTTGCTAAACCAGGAAACCAATCTGTTTCCAAGCATTTGACATGTACCTGAGTACTCTTCATATCAACTCTACATCCAGCATAGTCAGAGTCTGAGTAACCAATAAGCTTGAATCCTCCTTCCTTTGGATACCATAAGCCGACTTCCTGACATCCCTTCAAGTATCTTAGGATTCTCTTAGCTGCAGTCGTATGGCTTTCTTTTGGTGCATATTGAAATCTTGCACATATACCTACAGCAAAGGTGATGTCTGGCCTACTTGCTGTGAGATAGAGCAGTGATCTAATAAGTGCTCTGTATCTAGTTTGATCCACAAGCTTGCCATCTGCATCCATATCCATCTTGATTGATGTATTCATTGGTATTTTCACAGAAGATTTCTCTTCCATACCAAATTTCTTCATTAAATCTCTCGTATACTTTCTTTGACTTATGAAGGTTCCATCCTTCAGATGTTTAAGTTGAAGTCCTAGAAAGAATGTCAGCTCTCCCATCATGCTCATTTCAAATTTGCCTTGCATGAGGTTTGAGAATTTATCACAAAGCTCTTTGTTTGTGGATCCAAAAATAATGTCATCCACATATATTTGAACAAGCAATATGAAAGTCCAAGCGCTACGATAATCTAGAGGGGGTGAATAGATTATCTCCATCTTTTCGATTTCGCCGCCCTCTTTTTCGAACAAAACAAGCCAAGACAATAATAAAGGTGCGGGAATGTAAATAACATGCGTCGATTTATAGTAGTTCAACCCACCTAGGGCCTAATCTACTACCACCCCAGTATATCCGGGATTGGTTTTGAAAAAGAAAAAGAATTTTATTAATTACCATAATTAATACAAATTCAACTTACAATACCTTGAAGAGCACCACACTCTTCTTCAACACCACCTTTGGAGATTACCACAATCTCCCTTTGAAGATTACCACAATCTTCCTTCAACGGCACCTTTGAAGATCACCACAATCTTCAATCTTGAAGAATACCAAATTCTTCAAACACCTCAAGAGCACCACACTCTTGAAACACCTATCACCTAGATCACCCAAGTGTATTCTTTCCACAAGAATACTCACAAGGATGTCTTGTGTTGAATGATGACCAAAATCAAGATTACAACTCAATAATGAATAATACAATTTGAGTGCAAGTGTAATCAAGAAATGAAAGCCTAGACCTCAATATGTGAAAGTGATAAGCTAGGCAAATTACAACAAGAATGATAACAATGAAGAGCTAAAGACTTTGCTTAAATGTATCTTATTGTGTTGTATTGGTTGCTCCAAAACTTCCTCTATTTATAGGAGATGATTGATCAAGCATAAGCTCCTCTTGGGGATTGATAATCTACACAAAAATATAATTAAAATCAAGAATATAGCTGTTAGAAATCAATCCCACAATTTAAGGAAAGTTTGTCTGCTGCACAACGGTTAGAAATTTGTTGTCAAACTTGAGGGCGACCGGTCGCGCACTGATAGAAATAAAACAAGAAACACAGCAAAAATACATGGGGCGACCAGTCCAGGGGGTCTTCGACCGGTCGACCCCTTGGAGGACCGGTCCCCCTCGATGTATTTCAAAGAAACAAGGTTCTGTTTCAAAAACAAACCTCCAGTGCACAAAGTCGTACCGCACTGGCGACGGCCGACGACGATGATTTTTCCTTCCGTCTCATTTTTTGTTCCAAAAATCATCTTCAGGTATGGGTTGCCCTATACGGCGACTATCTCGAGACAGAAATGTTGTCCCATTTTTGTCGAAAATAAACCTCAAGAAATACTCCGAAAATTTAGAAAAAATATTTTAAACCGATCGGGAGTATTTAGACACATTTAGGAACCTTGTTTTGATGTAAAAACTTATTAACATAAAATCATAAAAAGTGTTGTCCAATTTAGGAGCATTTGGACAACAATTAAAAACATTGTTTTGGTGTAAAAATAAAATCATCAAAATTAAGATAAAAACAATCTCCCCCTTTTTGATGATTACAAACCAAACCAATTTTTATAAATATTAGGAGGACAATTTTTTTGAAACGATTTTCCGGTAAAAACATCTAACCGTTTAGAAGCAACCAAAATTTCCAAAGTAACAAAATCAACCAAAAGGGAGTAAATATTATCCAAGTATAGCACAAGCTCCCCCTATCAACAAGCACATCAAAAGCATTCAACCACAAGCTAAAAGCTTAGCTTTTCCATATTGATCTTAAGTACAAGAGCTTATAAGCTCCCCCTGTCAACAAAACATCATTAGACAAGTATATAAGTCCATCATGCAACAATTGGACTAAGTATAGTCCACAACTTATGGCTTTAAGAAGCCATAGCTTATAGCTTTTATATCGAGCTTTTATTAGATTCTTTGAGCTAACGAGCCAATTTCCCGTTTCTCCCCCATTTGGAATCATCAAAAAGAATGCTAGGAGGATAAAAACATCATACAAGTATATCAAAATGTGCCAAAGATACGATTTATCAACCATTGAAAAAATTAGACTTAGAATCCGAAGAAATGGGAGAAATGTATCATGAAAAAATCCATAAGCTCGTTTTGTTTGCCGAGACATGATCTCAATAAGTATTTAAGACATTTGAAAATGAGAGAATCATGTAGGTGATGAATCTTTTATTTAAACATTTTATCGAACACTATGAAGAAGATATATATAGCCCTTGTAAACAAATATTAAGCCAAGTTTTTTTATCACCAAAATCAATTTTACAAATATCATTCATCAACAATCATCATATACAACATATTAATACAAGAATTTCATCAAACTAGCAATAGACAAGAACATTCTCAAGGGTTCAACCCAAATGAGATTAAAAAGAGAAATTCTTACCATTCAATCGGTAAAGACGAGTAATGATGATGATAATCGAGCAACATAATCCCCAAAATGTGTAATTTATGCAATAAAAAATATTTGAAGTGAATTGTGTGTGAAATTCAAAGGGGACGAAGATATAGTAAAATGAGCCAAAATGGCATAACATAAGAACAGAGACGATTTTAATCAAAAATCTGCAGTGGGCGACCGGTCCAGGCTTAGGGTGACCGATCGAGTAGGTGGGCGACCGTTGGCCCAAGCCCTGGCAGCCCACTGTTTCAGTTTGTTTGCAAAAGTCCAAAATTTGATCCAAAAAATCGATTTTTCGCCCCTAAGTTTTAAAGACGTACAAAATACAGTCATAGACCTCATTCAATATGCATTATGTCTTAATCAAGCTCGAAATGAGGTAAAAGACTCGGCGGTTAACGATTAAAAAAAATCCACGAGTTATCCTTGAGACGGATTTAAACACATCTCAATTTTTCGTTTTAGAAACGCAATCCCTTAGAAAAATATATCGAATCTCAATATGTTTAGTTCGATTATAATGAACCATATTTTAAAAAAATATTATCACCGGACTTGTTATCCCAAAAAATGTGAACGTTTTAAACTTTGGATATAGATATAAGGCATAGAAAATGTCAAGTCTAAAGGAATACGAAAAGTTTGTGAACATACCTCGAATATGTTTGTCAATCAATATGCCTTCCTCAACCTTTGTCAAACTTTACATTGGTAGCCATAGAGGTTGAGATGATTCTTCCTTCTTCAATATCTAACTTTTTCAAAGGTACTTTTGTATACTTTGATTGTGAATTACAATCACTTTCTTGGTATTGTTTAACTTGAAGTCTAATGAAGAAATTTTAGCTCCCCCATCTTGATCATCTTAAGTTCACCTTGCATCAACTTAGAAAATAACTTGCACAATAATTCATTAGTAGCACCATAAATGATATCATAAATTTGTACAAGTAAACAATTTTGCCCCCTATTTTTTTCAAAAAGAGAATAGTATAAACTTTACCTCTTGTAAAACCATTTAGCAAAAATAGCTAAGTCTATCATACCATACACGGGGTACTTGTTTTAAATCATACAAGGCCTTTTATAAAAATCATTTGGCCAAAAAGAATTTTAAACCCCGGAGGTTGTTTTATATAGACTTCTTCTTGAATAAAACCATTTAGAAAATTGTATTTAACATCCATTTGGTAAGGCTTGAAATTATCTTAAAACAAGAATGGGCAAGTAAAATGCAAATAGCTTCTAAATGTGCTACGGGTGCAAATGTATCATCAAAATCAATACCTTCTTCTTGACAATACCATTGAGCTACTAACCTTGTATTGGTCATTTATCTTGTTCCAAAATACCAAAAATTCCTGCAAAATCTTATCAAGACATCTTGCACAAGAGCATAGTAATATCGAATAATAGAGACATTATAGCAAGTAACACATACTATGCTTAAAGAAAATCATCAAGAATATAATACAACATGTAAGTTCAAATAAGCTTATAGAAAGCTATATAAGGTCTCTTTTAAAATTTGAAACTCCGAGAGCAAATAGTTGAGACCTCATTAAAAAGAAGTATTTGAACAAGAGTTGGCAAAGCAAATATGTGCAATCAAATGCATAATTTTGAGAAGAGGATAAAAAATCAAATGTTTTATCAAAACAAATATGATCCTTTACAAGTCTCGGATAAAACAAGCTTTATAAAATAGTGCCTTTCAAAAATCGAAAAAATCCTCTTAATGGCACTTATATGAAATACTTTGAAATAACTTGAAAGACAAGCACATAGGCATATGACAAAAATATATCGAGTCTATAAGATGAATACCAATGATGAGCGTACCTCGATAGTTTAAGCATCTCTTGAAGAGGATGAGGAAATATATATCCTACACATATCTTAAACAAGTATAGCACAAAACGAATATGATACAAGTGTAGGCTAAAACAATAAAAGATATCACAAGTAAGCTCATGCCATAAAAATCCATAAGAGATGATAAAACAATTAAGTATAAGCATCATACAAGGTCTCCTTTTTCAAAAAATTTTAAAACCACAAATATATATTGAAGACATTAATTTTAAAATTATGAAAACTCATTTTGCAATTTAGACACAAATAAAAACATGTAGAAAAATAAAATACATATTTAAATAGGGAGATACCGTTTACCAATTTCGCCATTTCCATGGGTTGTGCCGTTCCCATTGTTGATGATATCTTCCCCTTTGAAAATCATCTTGTTGATAATGATTTCTCCAATTGCTCCATTTCCAAGCTTTGTGTCCTTCCCATTTTTGATAATGTCTTTCTCTTGGAAATTCATTGTGGTGTTGTCTTCTCCTTTGATCAAATGAGATGGTCATTTGATGTCTTCTAGGCGGTATGAATTTTCCTTGATTTTTATTCCGCCAGGTACCTAATATGACATCGTTTTGTGGTACCCTCAAGTGTTTGGGTCCTTTGGGATTAGCTTTGAGACTTTTAGGTCTCCAACAATAATTAGAGCTATTTCTAGCCCGACAAGTATTTACCGTATGACCCTTTTTACCACAATAGAAGCAAGTAATAATTTTTGGAGCATAATGACCAACATGCATAGGGACTTGACTTCTTTTCACATAATTAACAACATTAGGCTTATGATCAAGTCTTTGTTTCAATTTATCACAACTATGAATATCATCAATATCGATCATTTTAACGGTACTCAAGTTGGATTTAGATAAATTCTTTTTCATGCAATTAAAATTCTCAACAAGAGTACTATTTTCTTTTTCAAGGTTTCTAACCTTATCAAGTGTGGTGGTGTGAGCACATGATAGTGATTCATAGTAAGTAAATAAACTATCCTTATCATTTTTCAAAACATTGAATTCCTTTTTCAAATTTTTGTATTTAACAAGTAAACTTTGGAATTCATTTTGAAGGTCATCAAAATCATTTTGCAAATCACTATAATCATTTTGTATAACAATACCACAGGAAGTAGAGGGTTTGAGACATACCTCGTTTTCTTCTTCGATGCCCATAAAACATTGTTCAACTACTTCATAGTTGGAAGTTGTAAAAGGCTTGTTCCTTAGATTTGACCTTGTATCCCTTTGAGAAGTAGATGCTTTTGAGTTGCCCCTATCATTTTCATATACTTCATGAATGGTTTCTAATTTTTACCATACTTCATGAGCCGATTGAATTCCTACAATAAGATCATATTCCAAATTGGTAAGTGAACAATATAAAATATTGAGAGCTTTACCATTTAAGGAGATGGTTTTCTTTTCTTCATCATTGAGCTCCCTGAGAGCTTTGGAGGTGTGTGGTGTGTATTTCATCGGAATGGATTCTCCATTGATGACGATGTTCCAAATATCGAACCCGCAACCTTGTAAATAGCATTCCATTCTTTCTTTCCAAAACGTAAAATTTTTGGAATCAAATCGAGGTGGCTTGGTGGTGGAGGTGCTGGAAAGGTGAGCTTCATTCGTAGCCGACGATAGTTCCTCTTCACTCGTGATGTGAAACTAGCTTGCCAAAGAGTTTCGCTCTGATACCAGTTGAAAGTCCAAGAAGCTACGATAATCTAGAGGGGGGTGAATAGATTATCTCCATCTTTTTGATTTCGCCCTCTTTTTCGAACAAAACAAGCCAAGACAATAATAAAGGTGCGGGAATGTAAATAACACGCGTCGATTTATAGTAGTTCAACCCACCTATGGCCTAATCTACTACCACCCTAGTATATCCGGGATGGATTTTGAAAAAGAAAAAGAATTTTATTAATTACCACAATTAATACAAATTCAACTTACAACACCTTGAAGAGCACCACACTCTTCTTCAACACCACCTTGGAGATTACCACAATCTCCCTTTGAAGATTACCACAATCTTCCTTCAACGGCACCTTTGAAGATCACCATAATCTTCAATCTTGAAGGATACCAAATTCTTCAAACACCTCAAGAGCACCACACTCTTGAAACACCTATCACCTAGATCACCCAAGTGTATTCTTTCCACAAGAATACTCACAAGGATGTCTTGTGTTGAATGATAACCAAAATCAAGATTACAACTCAATAATGAATAATACAATTTGAGTGCAAGTGTAATCAAGAAATGAAAGCCTAGACCTCAAGATGTGAAAGTGATAAGTTAGGCAAATTACAACAAGAATTATAACAATGAAGAGCCAAAGACTTTGCTTGAATGTATCTTGTTGTGTTGTATTGGTTGCTCCAAAACTTCCTCTATTTATAGGAGATGATTGATCAAGCATAGGCTCCTCTTGGGGATTGAAAATCTACAGAAAAATACAATTAAAATCAAGAATATAGCTGTTAGAAATCAATCCCACAATTTAAGGAAAGTTTGTCTGCTGCACAACGGTTAGAAATTTGTTGTCAAACTTGAGGGCGACTAGTCGCGCACTGATAGAAATAGAACAAGAAACACAGCAAAAATACATGACCGGTCGACCCCTTGGAGGACAGGTCCCCCTCGATGTATTTCAAAGAAACAAGGTTCTGTTTCAAAAACAAAACCTCCAGTGCACGTCGCACTGGCGGCCGGCCGACCCGGACGACGCCGACGCCTGATGGCACGGCGACCGGTGATTTTTCGTTTCGTCTCATTTTTTGTTCCAAAAATCATCTTCAGGTACGGGTTGCCCTATACGGCGACCGGTCGACCTCGAGACAGAAATGTTGTCCAATTTTTGTCAAAAATAAAGCTCAAGAAATACTCCGAAAATTTAGTAAAAACATTTTAAACCGATCGGGAGTATTTAGACAACATTTAGGAACCTTGTTTTGATGTAAAAACTTATTAACATAAAATCATAAAAAGTGTTGTCCAATTTTATCTAAAATAAAACTTGAAGAAATGTGAAGCCCCGATTTTTCCAAAAGCTATTAGTTGAACCTTATTGTTGTTTAAGCTTTTGATCGACTATTTTACCGCGTCATTTTGACGGGTAATTATTAATAATATAAACATTTGTATTTTATTTCATTTTATTTAATTACTTGTGATCATGATCATCATTAATTCTATTCCTTATTTATGATCACTTGATTGATCATTAGTACTATTTTTGTATTTATTAGTCACCTTAGAATTTTAAGAGACTATTTATTTTAGAGACTTTTACCTTATAGAATTAAGACTTTAATTTAGTTTAAGTGATCATGAGACTTACAAGTGATCAAGGGAATCACTAATTATTTTGGAGATTGATATATTTCATCTATTATCATCAAAATTGGGACAAAAAAAAATATATGGAATTACCATTTTACCCTCATAGTGGACGGCCATGATGGATATTTTGGGATAAAAATATCATCCAACTCTTGTACACATACACCATATATTAGTCATCTTGTGTATAATTATATCATTAATTCAAACATTATACACATCATCGTATACACCAATTCTTTATTACTATTTTCCCCAACTTATTCCCACTTAACCAACATTCTTCTTATTCCTCTCAAATTCAAATTGACCCACACTTTGACTTGCATTTTTGTCTCCATGCAAGAGACAAATTACAAGACACAATTTGATCAAAATTTCCTCCCCTCTCTCTCATACTACACGGCCATTATGGCATTTTTTCACCAAATTTTCATCTCATTTCTTATCAACACATTCTAATACTCAAAGCCTTCTCCTCCTTCTCTCTAAAAAACTCCCAACTTCTCTCTATTCTTTCTTTCACTTTCTTCTTCCATACTTAGAAAATTTTCAACATTTTCCTCCTTATCCTTCATAAAAATCGAACCACTATACTAAAAGGTAAGAAATTTTAGCTTCAATCCATTTTTGGATATCACATTGTTCATCTCTTCCACCTTTTTAACTTAAGTTTAAATTTGGTTTTGGAGGTACATTTAGAAGACTTTGAAGGTTAGAGCTTGACAATAATTTGAAGAAGGACCTCAAGCTTAGAGAAGAAAATAGTAGAGAAAATTTGACTACAAGGTAAAATTGTGTACTAGACCCTTCTTTTTCTACTCTTCCTTCCTTTTTTTTTTCAAATTTTAACACCCCTTTTTCATTTTTGAGAAATAGGGGCTGACCTTAGGAGATTTTTGGAGTTGAGCCAAATTTCCAATTTTTGAGCTTCAACTAGTCTCCAAATATCTACTACACAAGGTAAAGTGTAGTCCTTTTCATTTCCTTATTTCCTTCTTTTCTCCTTAATTTTTCTCTCATTTTTATAACTCCAAATTTTGATATTTTCTTGACTTAGGGGCTGACCTAAGAAGCCTCATCCAAAAAAAATTGTGAAATTATCCTTTTATTTCACAATTTCCAAAATTAAGGTGGGTGGAAAATTATTTTTCCAACTTTTAGGTGTTTTATTAAAATGCATGTAGAAAATGTGATCATGAGCCTTGAGATATATATAATCTATGTATTGCATGTCAATTTTATATATCAAATCATAAAAATTCTCAAGAGTTGCTTAAAATTACTATTTATTGAATTTTAGGTGCATGCATGTACACTTTAATGCTTTAATTGATGAATTCTTGTATGTATTGGACATGCATGTGTATGATCTTTAAAATCTATGTTTTGGGTGACTTATAACCTGGAAAAGTCGAGCATAATTGATTAAATTTCAATTTTGGACTTAAAAATGCAAAAATGGAAAGTTGGTGGACTAAATTGCAAGAAAATAAAAGTTAAAGGACCCCTCTGCAAAATTCGAAATTTGGGACTGTACTCAGGTTCAAAAATGACTTTTGGACATTTTAATAAAGTTTTAAGAGTTTTGAGATAAATAAAATCAACCTTTAAAAGCCCAAGGACTAGATTGTAAAATTTTGAAAGTTTAAGGGCTACTTTGAAATTTTTAAAACTGTACCAGACCTTAACTTTAAAATTTGAAATTTTCACTCTTAAGGTACTGGGAATTACATATTTTAAAAGTAATTCCAAAAAATCCAAGTGGTTAGGGCTTGGAAAGCAATTTTACTAAAATTGAGGGACTAATGTGTAAAATATTAAACTTAAGGACCCAAATGAAATTTCCGGGACTTATGCAGCCCATGCACCTGGAAATACTAACTTAACTATAACTTAATTATATTTTGGACCCAAGGTTCAAATTACATAACAATTGGACCCCTAAAAGCCTTAAAGGCAATTATTTTAAAATGGGACAAAAATGATATTTTCAAAAGTTGAGGGACCTACACATATTGTTTTTAAAAAACTGCTTTTGTACCAATATCCTACTAACCTTAGTGACATTTTCCAACTAGAACCACATTAAAATCCCTTCCGGTTTGTGAGTTCCGAATTTTTAAAACTTAAGGTCCGAATTGGCAATTTTTACAAATTTGGGGCCAATGTGAGATTTTTACAAAAACTCAACCTCAAAGCTTTAAAAATCTGAATCTCTGGACAATTTGGGGAATTTAGGAACTGACCTCATAATTTTCCAAGGTCGGGATATTTAATTATTCAATTTTTAACCCCAAAAGTGTTAGTTTTTACAAAACGGGGCTAAATTACAATTTTCCTTTTATAAAGGACCTCACTCAAATTATTTTCTCTTTTACTAAAATCGCCCTAGACTCTCTGACTTGGAGATTTAATTTAAGTATTTTACTCTTCCAAAAACCCTGACTTATCGGATCAATTTGACCGATTAATACCCGATCGCGGAGCGACTTCCTCGTCTTGCGATTTTGGAATCTATGACGGGACTTATGTTCCACCTAACCTTTCAAGATATCGAAGGTTGCTTATCCTTCCGATAATCATCTTCATCCAAATACTCCACCAACGCCATAATTGCCACTCGCGTTTTTCAAAAATTTCTCCTAAACCGCTTCCCTGAATCAATAATACTGATCATTGCTGGTTGATCACTGTAATTGTAATTACTTTCCCGCCTGAGTCAACTTGGTGTGTCGTCGAGCTCACAGCGGAATGGATACGTCGGGGATGGAACCGGCAGCTCGCCTATTCCACTCTTCCCCCATCATCCTAATCCCGCAATCGAGGGACGGAGTTTGTCCAAGGGAAGCGGGTCGTAGTGATCGAGGTATAATCATGATTATGACAGATCCGAGCCTCGCCACTCTCGGGATTTTGTCTTTGCCTACGGAGCGATAAGGTGCCGGTCTTGGACCATACTTGACCGGGAGTTACAAGGAAGAACGAAGGAATCGCATTGTCCGATCCACACGATTCCGGAGTTATCGTCCCGTTTTGGTTGGCGTTACATTCCCGTCGCAACCGCTACTGTTTTGCATTGGTTGGCGCTACAAGTCCGTGACGCAACCATTAATTGCCTTGCATAGGATTGGCGTTACACTTCGCATGTTCCTACCGTCTTTTTCAGTATCACATAGTGCTTGTGTGACCATGAATCGCTTTTCTTAAATCGTATAAATATATATTTAAATAATTTATCACGACGCTTGAATCGTGTGTGTGAAACCATGCATCATACTCACGCGTTTTTCGATAATCGCTTTCTCACATTAACTATATTACGCCACACTCATTACCCATCACCCCATCCACCGAGATTTTTGTCTCATCCCCGCTTTGTTTTCTAACCTTAGATGAGGATTTATTTGGGGATCTTTGAAACCGCTCGATTGAGACCTTGTACTACGCTTGTTGGATTTATCTTCTGCATCTTGTTGTTGATCGGACTCTTTTCTTATTATGTTGTTGTTGGACTTTTGTATCCTAATCAATTCGGGTTTGTAATTGAGGGGCGTATGACCCTTTGACGTTAAGTTACTACCTTGTTGAATTTCGGATTGTAATTTGGTGATGGGTTGTAGACTTTAAGTGATAACTTGTATCTGTTATTCATTTCCGCTGCTATTTAGACTCTGCTTTATTGGGTTCTCATTGGTATTGTCTGGAATGTTAGTCCATTTGTATTTAAGTTGTGAATCGTTCGTCGCGTCCCGTTTGGGGCGTGACAAGAAATACTCTGAATAAATAGTAAAAAAACATTTCAAATCATTTAGGAGTATTTGGACAACAATTAAAAACATTGTTTTGGTGCAAAAATAAAATCATCAAAATTAAGATAAAAACATGTATCAAACACTATACTCTCTCCATCTTGAATTCTGAAGAGTGTTCTATCCATTTTGCCTTTTGTGAATCCATTATCTGTCAGAAATTGAGATAATGTATCATACCATGCTCTAGGTGCCTGTTTCAATCCATATAGAGCTTTCTTGAGCTTGTACACTTTATCTCCAAGAGTCTTCTGCCTCAAATCCTGGAGGTTGTTCAACATAGACTTCTTCTTCCATAATCCATTCAAGAATGCACTTTTTACATCCATTTGATATACAATGAAGTTCTTGTGTGCAACATAGGCAAGAAACATCCTTATTGCTTCTAATCTTGCAACAGGGGCAAAGGTTTCATCAAAATCTATCCATTCTTCTTGGCAATACCCTTTGGCTACCAATCTTGCTTTGTTTCTTACCACAGAACCATCTTCATTCATCTTGTTTCTGAAAACCCATTTTGTGCCAATAAAATTCTGATGAGTTGGTCTTTGAACCAATTCCCAAACTTTGTTTCTTTCAAACTGATTCAGCTCTTCTTGCATGGTCTGAATCCAATGTGTGTCGTCCAATGTTTGGGACACATCTTTTGGCTATATTTGGGAAATAAAACAAGTGAACATTGTTTCTTGTTGAGCTCTGGATCTGGTTCTTACACCATCTCTTACATCTCCAATGACCAGCTCTGGTGGATGGTCTCTCAGCCATCTCACATCAACTTGGAGTAAGTTAGTTGGGTTCAGTCGTCTTGCAGCTGTGTTATCTTGAGCAGCTCTCTCATCATCACTTAGCTGCAGATTGTCCAAATTGTTTTGAGATTCACTATCTCATCTTCACCTTGATTAATTACTCCAACTTGACTTCAACATAAGGACTCTTCTGCACAGTTGGCTGATTCAGCTTATCAGTTAACTCTTCAAGGTCTTCTCCATTTACATTAGGTTCATCAAACACTACATGGATGGACTCTTCTGTGACCATTGTCCTTTTGTTCAGCACTCTATAGGCTTTGCTTTCAGTTGAGTATCCCAAGAAGATACCTTCATCAGCTTTAGCATCAAACGCCTTTAGATTATCCTTCCCATTGTTGTGGATGAAACATTTACATCCAAATATTTTAAAGTACCCAACACTTGGCTTTCTCCCTGTCCAAATTTCATAGGGAGTCTTTGTCATCTGTCAATTAATCATGCATCTATTATGAGTATAGCATGCGGTGTTTATAACTTGACCCAAAATCTTTTAGGCAACCTGCTTGACTAACATGGTCCTTCTGCTTCCTTGAGAGTTCTATTCCTTCTTTCTGCAACTCCATTCTGCTGTGGAGTTCTTGCTGCAGATAATTCATGAGCAATACCATTTTCAACACAGTATTGAGTTATTATTCCATTAACAAACTCAGTTCCTCTATCAGATCTTATCTTTATAATGGTTTGACTCTTCTCATTTTGAACTCTTTTCATCAGTTGGGGTAATTTCTGCAAGGTTTCCTTCTTTTTACACATGAAGTTGTCCATGTATATCTTTAATAATCATCCACCACTACTAGAGTGTATTTCTTCCCACTTATGTTGGCTGGCTCAACTGGACCAAATAGATCCATATGCAACAGATGCAATATCCTTGTTGAAGATGGACTTGACTTTTCTTTGAATGATGATTTGATTTGCTTTCCCATCTGGCATGCATCACAAACACTTTCCTTCTTGTACACTGAGTCTGGAAGTCCTTCTACAAGATTACTTCTTGCAAGCTTGTTAATTGTCTTGAAATTCAGGTGACTCAGCTTCTTGTGCCACAGCCAACTTGATTCGGTTGTACTATTTGCTAGCAGACAAGTGTTTGGTGTAGCAGTTGACCAGTCTACCACATACATGTTCTTTTGTCTGGATCCTTGCAACACCACTTCATTTGATTCAGTGTCTTTGATTTGGCATACTCCCATATTGAATCCAACATTGTAGCCCTTGTCACAGAGTTGGTTGATACTTAACAAGTTAAAGTTGAGGCCTTCAACGTATGCAACATCTGTGATTTCTAATCCATTTTTCTTGATGGATCCAGTGCCTCTTATTTTCCCTGGATCTTCATTTCCTCCAAATATGACTTTTGCACCTATAATCTCCTTGAATTTTGACAGATTTTTCTTGTTTCCTGTCATGTGTCTGGAACAGCCACTATCCATGTACCAGGTTCCTTGGCACTCAGTTGTTCCTTGAACCTCATCTTCTTCATCAAGTTGATCTTGTTCTTTAGCCATTAGACAGATTAGGGCTTCTTCTTCAGAGTCACTTGAGTAGTCAGCTTCACTACTCTCTCGAGTCTCTTTTTTTTTTGACTTAGTCAGACGTCTCGGCCTCTCGGCCAACATTGCTCTTTTCTTCTCTTGCCTTCTTTCTCTGAAAACTTTTCTTTCTTCTTCATTTCTGTATTTATTGACTACGGGATATGGACAGTCAATGGCAAAGTGTCCTGGTTGTCTGCAATTCCAACACAGGTTTTCAACTTTTTGATCAGCTCTCTCATTTCTTGGGTTGTCTGCTCTTTGATATTCGACCTTTTGATATTCTGCTCTCTTTGGTGGTCTATCTTCCCTTGACTTGGAGGGAGCTGAATGCCTTCTGGATGATTCACCTTTGTTTCTTTTGTAGCTCTTGTTGAAGAACTTGTTGAATCTTTTAACCATCAAGGCAATCTCCTCCTGGTCAATGACTTCTTTGGTCTCAGCTCTCTTCCCTTCCTTGACTACGAGTGCAGTTGTTTTGGGTACAACTATCTCCTCTTGATCCTTTCTTCTCAGCTCAAACTCATAGGCTTTGAGGTCTGAGAATAGCTCATGATTGTATGTTTTTGATAGGTCCATCGAGTGCCTTAGAGCCATGGTCTTCATTTCCCACTCAGCTGGGAGGCTCCTTAATATCTTCATACACATCTCCTTCTCACGTGTATTCTTTCCCAAGTCTTTGAGAGCTCATTTGTAATTTCAGTGAATCTAGCATCCAGCTGGTCCATCATTTCACCTGCAAACATTTTAATGTTTTCAAATTTCTGAACAACAACAGATAATTTGTTTTCCTTGATTTGCTCAGATCCTTCACAAATTAGGGTTAGTTTATCCCAGATTTCTTTGGCTTTCTTGCAAGATTTGACTTTGTTGAACATGGCTTTGTCCAAAGTCTTGTAAAGTATATCCTTGGCCACATTGTCCAAGTTGTATCGTTTTCTGTCATCACTTGTCCATTCAGCTCTTGGTTTTTCAACCATAGCTGGTCTAGGAGGAGCATCCTCCTCTCCTTTAGCTGCAGCAGCTCTCCTTGCAGTTGTGTTCACCTTCATTATTTGCAGTGGCCCATACTCTATCACTATCCATATCTAATCATGTAATGCTGATAGATGAGCCTGCATACGTATTTTTCAGTCATCAAATTCTTCAATGGTAAACATAGGAATGCGTGTCAAATTTACTTCCATGATAATAACTTAGCAAAAAGACTTTTGAAAGAACAAGTGTTAAAAGAACTTCTTTGAAAGATTGGAGATCTAGTTCAGTAACCAGTGCGGAAGGCTTAATGAACCAACCGCTCTGATACCACTTGTAGGTCCTAAGGGGTGTGAGTAAGGTTTAGAAGGGGGATTGAATAAACCTTACCAACTTTTCGAATTTAGTCCTTTTAAATTAGTTCAGAGTTAATTTCACAGCTATGTCCTTGATGGACATCTAAGTTAGTTAACCAAATAGAGTTAGCCACTCAACGCACTCAATTTAGAGTTGTTGATAGAATAACTCAAATTTTAGTCTAATACTTAACTTGGCTGAGATAAAATTTTCAGCGGAAGACTTAACACCCTTGAATTTGGTTTAAGTTTGTTTTAACACTTGGTTTTAGCACTTTGTTAATTATCAGTTGGATAGCAAATTATCACAGAGATATAAAATGATATGCAAAATTAAATCTTTGAAATGTAAATGACACAATAATTTTTATAGAGGTTCAAGATGGGGTAATTCTTCTAATCCTCTCTTCTCCAACTCCCGGAGAAATCCACTATGTATTGATCGTAGTACAAAGTGGTTATCAATCCGTCTGAAAGTCTTGATCACACAAACGGTGACTTGATCCTTTGGGACTCGATGCGAGATGCCTTGGTCACACACAATGGCTTCTCGTCCGAACTCGAACCTTCTTCACAGGGCGGCTTTGTCTTGCTACTTGACTCACTTGCTCAAGCTTCTTGGATTTGATCACGAAGCCCTCCAATAACTTGAGACTGTTCGACCTTGAACCTTTCTACAATCCTCCTTGGAATGTAGACCCCTTTTGATTCTTCAAAAGTTTCCTCTTCAACAGTTTGAAGTTGTCTTTCCTTCACAGCTTGGTGTTGGATTGATTTCCTTCAAATTTAGGCTTGAGGATTTGCTTAAATAACTTGAGAATATTTTTGCGGGTTACTGAATCGAATGATAACTTGAATGTTCGTGGTTCGGGTAACCTTCTCTCTAAGTGATTCCTCAGCCTTTTATAGTGAACTTTTAAAAATCAGCCCGTTGAAGAGATAGGTTGATTTCAAAAAGTCACTTGTATTCGTTCGCTTGTCTTGTTGCGATCCTTGATCTTGACATTTCCTCGTATTAAATGAACATTCACTTTTTCGTAGTCGACACAAGGTGCGATGCTTCCCATTGGTTTATTCCTTTTGCATGCTTCTCGGGGTCGAGCACTTTAAGATATGGCAAAGATGGAAGTATTACTTGTTTAGGTAATATTCTTGACTTTTGTGCAACGGATTCTTTTCGATTGTCTTGACTTGACTCGCCTTTTCTTAACTTTCCCGGTGACTTGAGTCGGCTCAATCATTGGATGACTCATCCATCACTTCAACTTGAGACTTGGCTAGCTTGAGTTGACTTGACTGACACTTCACACAGCTGTATCATAGTTGCTACTCCTTCAGTCGAGTTCTTGTCTTTTTTTCCTTGCTATACTCAGCTGCTTCACAGCGGAGTCTTCATCCCAGTCTTCAGTTGACTTCTTGTATATCCAGGCATAGCCGACTTCACTCAGCATGTACAGCCCTATCTATTTTAATGCAAATTAAGGAAAATGGGGTGCCAACTTTCTAGTCTAAGTTTTACATGGCATTCATCAAAATCTAATAAACAAATTTCCCAACAGAACTACTTGAGGTGTATGGTGCACACTAATCCAAAGAAGTGGTCTCAGTGGCTACCGTTGGCAGAATATTGGTATAATACCAATTACCACACCAGCCTTAAACTTTCTCCATTTGAGGCTTTGTATGGGTACTCCCCACCCCAGCTGTCTATGAGACCTTACCTAGACTCTCCTAATATCGAAGCTAAAGAGGTGTTACAGTAGAGACAACAGTCCGTTCGCACGCTCAAGGAGAATTTAATCAGTGCCCAAAATAGGATGAAGATGTATGCGGACAAACACAAACAACAAAGGGAGTTCGAGGTGGGAAACATGGTGTACCTCAAACTCCAACCTTTCCGACAAAATTCAGTTCAACTTCGAAAAAGCTTGAAACTTTCTTCAAAATATTATGGGCCTTACAAAATATTGGAGAAAATTGGGAAAGTAGCGTATATATTGGACTTACCTGAGGGCTCACGAATACATCCCATTTTTCATGTTTCTCTGTTGAAGCAGCACATTGGAGACAACCATTCACCCAACCCCATCTTACCAGCAACGGACAGTGAGGGTAATTTCAAAATTGTTCCGTTGTCTTTACTGGATCACCGTGAAGTTATGCGTCGGAAGGAGAAGGTTCCCCAGGTTTTGGTGGAATGGCTTGATTCAGGTACTGGGTTTACTTCTTGGGAGGATG
Organism: Rehmannia glutinosa; assembly: GCA_016081115.2. NCBI lineage: Eukaryota > Viridiplantae > Streptophyta > Magnoliopsida > Lamiales > Orobanchaceae > Rehmannia > Rehmannia glutinosa. The sequence goes on from CM071930.1 coordinate 26,747,349, forward strand.
TTTCGTTTATGCGTGGTAAATTTTTCCAACATTGATCCTTGGGGACAAGGATCTCTATTACAGGGAGGTATTGTCATGAGTTTGGGGTTCAGCCGTGATGGATTTGAGGCAGCTGAAGATTTGGTACTGTGCTTGGGAGGCAAAAAGGAAGATGCTACTACTGGACACGTGTCAACCACTTAATTAATAAGCTTATTTTGATGTAATGAAATCCAGCCTTACAAGTGTAGAGTGATGATTAGTAATTCTGTTATTAATTGGCAGATATTTCAAATTGTAATCAGTGGTCCCAAACCTATATTAGGTACAACTGAGCACGTATGGAGATATCAGAAAAGTTGTTACAATCTCATCTTCCCTGTTATTCTCTCTATCTTCTCCCTCAAGTCTATTTCTTCTCTAAAATTACAGGAAGCTTAATATTCAGTATATTACATATTAATAATCTAAAATTATACAACCAAACACTACAAGAAATTTCACATAATGCAACCAACAACGAATTAATTACTCTATTTGTAATAAATTAATCACTCATCTTTTTATTTTTCTTAAGACAACATTTTATTGTTATTTTTCTTCAAATTATATTGTCCCTTAAAATTATATTGGGATCAACTTTCATTAAAAAGTGATTTTACGAGTTATAAATTATGACAAAGAGGTAAATTCAAGGTCGCTTGATTTTTCTTCCAACTTCAATTTTGAGTTTTCAGTATTTTCAGTTAGATTTTAATCTTGTATTAGTTTTCATGTAAAAGTTATAAATATATTTGAGTAAATTTAATTGAAAATTTATAGTTGTGAGAAATAAAAATATATTCGGCTTATTACATTTTTAATGGTATGTTTACAAAAATATGTGCTCAAATAAACTTATGTTTGGTTATACTTTGGAGAATATTATTTCATGCCTTTTGTTTTCTTTTCATTTTGCCTCATAAAAGTGGGCCCATATGTGCATTAGGAAGAAGTGAAAGAAATGATAAATGGAATAGAAAGTTTGATGACTTGTGAGACTGTCTCATTGGATCTAAATCCGTGAGACGGAGCCCCAACACTCAAATCTAAGCCCAAACTCAACCCAACCCAAAGGAAAAAGAAAAAGAAAAAAAATTCGTCGCCTTTACCGAGATAACTCTAAACTTAGCCAAAGATTCCCAATAATGTGTCCGAGTAATCGCCACGAAAAAGATTGGATTTGTGGTCATACTGTACAATGGAGAAATCTCTGGCTAGATAATTTGGGCCATCTAAGAAAAGAAAATTAGACGAATAGAAGAAAACAGGGAAAACATGGGGTGGCGTGAGAATGCATCAGAGAATTGAAATTCAAAGTTTCGGAGAAATTTTGAATTACTAGTAAAAAATATGAAGTATGTATATGGAATACAAGTGAGTTTGCATGTATGTATAGATTGAAGAGAGAGTGAGAAAATGCCTGAGGGAACATGTGGAGACTACATGTGGACTTTGGACTCCACTTACATTTTTGGATTATGTTTACGTTTATGTTAAATGGTGTCATTTATTCATTTACCCATTTTTTTCCTTGCTTTCCATGGTCCGGCATAATGTTTTCGTTAAATATAGTAAGAAATTCTTTTAAAATAAAAAGTGTTACACTTCAAGTAAAAAGAAATAGTTTTAGAGGAAATAATGTGTAATTTTAAAATGTGGAATAAGTGATACTTTTACTTTTTTAGTGAAAAATGATACTTTTCAAATAAACATTAATACTTCTAACATAACTAGTAGGTAATATTTTTTAAGTAAAAAACATTACCTATCAAGTAAAAAGTGATAGTGTAAAAGAGAAATAGCATATAATTTTAAAAGATGTAGTAAGTAATACTTTTACAATAAAAAATAATACTTTTCTAGTAAAAATGATACTTTTCAAGTAAATATTTATACTATTACAAGTGATTAGTAAGTAATAATTTTTAATAAAAAGTATTGCTTTTCAAGTGAAAAGTAATACTTTTAAAGGAAATTGTATACAAAATTAAAATATATAGTAATTAATACTATTACGATAAAAAGTAATATTTTTCCACTAAAAAATAATACTTTTCAAGTAAAGACTAATACTTCAAAAGAGATTATTAGTAAGTAATAATATATAAGTAAAAAGTATTACTTTTCAAATAAAAAATAACAATTTATAACTAAATAGAATTTAATTTTAAAGGATATAGTAGGTCATGCATACTTATTCAATATAAAGTAATACTTTTTGAATACAAAGTAATACATTACTTTTCCAAGCAAAAAGTCATACTAAAAAGGAATTGTAAGTAACAAAATTAAAGTAAAAGTAACATTTTTAAGGAAATAGTAAATAATTTTTAAAATTTTAAATTGTATATAGGTGTTCTTGATAAATATCTTAATCAATGTATTTAATTTAAAAGTGGTAATTAATTAGCGTTTTATTGAAACATATCAATTTTGAATGAATTGAGAAATTGTAAAAATAACTTGACATTGTTTTCAACAGTAAATTTATATTTGTATTAAAATATAAAAAAGAGCATACACGTCTATTGATATTTGAATGCATGACAAGACAATCAAATTTGCTACTGTAGCATGAATGTGGGCCAAGGTTCTTTTTTTTCCCATTAATGTTTTTTTATTTAAATTGTAAAGCTTTGAACTTTGAAGAATGGTGGCAATCCGCTTTTTGAGTTGTGCATCACGTCTTAAGAGCCAACAACAACTTTTTTATAAAAATAGAATTTATAAACTTAATATTTAATATATTTATGTCATTTTTGAGCGCACTCTCATTCGATCATAATCACGAAATTGCCACCGCTTAATTTCTAAAGTTGCACAGCAGATTTGGGCCCAGATCCGTCTCATGGATTTAGATCCATGAGACCATCTCACATAAGTTTTTTTGAAGTTTGATTGACATGCTAATGAATAGGATTAAGAAATAAAATTATAAGAATATCTTCTAAATTTTAAAAAATGCATAAAACAATCACCTTACGCGAAAAAGAAATTAAATATCTTTAGTAAAACTGTGTAAATCAAACATGACTTCAAAACTTCTAATACAAAAACACTGAAAGTTAAGAGGCTTCTAAAAGGGGAATTTGCTTTAATATGGTAAAAATGAAATGAAATTGTGAAATTATGGTAAAAGTGGGAGGGTTTGTTATTTTGCTCGGCGACGCACACGGTTTGTACGCGAAGACAACTGTTGGCGCTGCTACCGTGTGCGCCAGTATTTATTATTATTATTTTAATATGTGAAGGGCTGGCGCAGGTCAAGTATGTGCCAGTCCAAAAAGAATAAACAAAAACCGCGAGAATCAAATTATGATTATTATTATGACTTTAATGAATAACTATTTAAGTATAATGATAAGGCACGAAAGAAAATGTTATATTATTAGACTGGGCCATTTGGATGTTGCAGAATTATTAATATAAGCAAGTAACAGAATTAAATTATTAACAAATGATTATATTATTAGACTGGGCCATTAGGTGAATTCAAAATGCATAGGCCTTGTATGGTTATGTTTCCATGGACCATTTCTAGTTTCTAGTGTTGGAAATTGAATTTTGAGAATTTATTGGTTTTCGTGTGAAAATTGGAAATATGTTTGGATGAATGAATGAAAATGAGTTTTATGTAGGTTTGGAAATGAGATTGTGTTTGGTTGAGTAGTTTTAAAGTATTATTTTATGTATATAATAATTTGAAAAGTTGATAGTGGTTGAATATTTTAATTGAATATATAATATTATATTTGTGAGATTGTAGGCTAGTGGGTCCCATTAGGTATAAATAATTAAAAAATAATAATAATTTAAGTTGATAGAGTTGGTAATAGTGGGTCCCATATGTATAATTGGATGAAAAGATTAGAATAGTGATTGTTGAGTGATGTAGGATAGTGTATAGGGTTGATAATTGAAATTATAGGTTTGAGATGTAGTTTTATGTGAAAAATGGAATTTGAAAATAATGATTTCCATTGGAAAATTTATAAACAAACATGATTCCAGTTTTATGAATAGTTGAAAATTGGAAATAGGTTGTTGGAAACATAAACAAACTAGGCCATAGTTTTACACTTACACTCACACTATTTAAGGATTACAGCTTCACTCCAACTCCCACAATTTCAGACCATTTAAAATAAATTCAATTTCAAAACAATTTTCATGTTTTAGCATCATCTGATCAACATTTTTTATCACTCATACTGAAGAGCATTCGTGTGCATTCGATTAGGAGAGAGATCATTATTATTAGATTGGGAGGTCGAACATAATTGTTCTCTTTATCTATGAGGATCTGATTGTACGTCAGCAGAACCCATCAGAACACTGGTCAGTGCGTGTACATCCCACGGTTTACTTTGGCGGCAGCAATAAGGGCAGCGACGAACGCTGTATTTTAACTTTGGGGGCAAAAATGGATCGAGTTTATAAATTTAAACAATGAAAAAAATACTCATATATTAACAATAATTAATGAGTTTTTATATTACAAAAACGATTATTTGAAGTTTTTATCAAAATGTTGGGAGGGGCAAAGTCATCTATTTTAAATAATTTTTTTTTTGAAAATTTTATGGGTAGAAAATGAAATTTTGGAAATTTTTGGGGCAATAGCAAAGGGCCAAGTCTAATAATATAATCATTTATTAATAATTTAATTCTGCAACTTGCTTATATTAATAATTATTCTATTAAAGAAAGTGTTGTGTTATATTAAAAAATGCTAGTACATATCGTCCAATTCATCATCATTAACGGTTTGTCACATTTTTTTTATTCTTTTTGGGCTGGCGCATACTTGACCTGCGCCAGCCCTTGCGCCAACAATTGTCTTGGCGCACACGGTCCGAGCAAAATAACAACACCTCTCACTTTCACCATAATTTCACAATTTCATTTCATTTTTACCGTATTAAAGCAAATTCCCCCTTTTAAAACCCACAATCTCTTCCCTAACATGGTGAAATTGATGGAACACGAAAATATAATGAAATACATAATAAATGAACTAATATTAATGCAACTCCCTATTTTATTCCAAAAATAAAATTTATTGTTTAATATTAGAAATCATTTTTTAAATCGTTAAGGACAAGATAAAGTAAAAAAATAAAACGAAAATAGATAATTTTGAACATCCACACGTCAGCAAGTAGCCCTGCAGTAAATCCACCGCTGGATTTCCTAATCTCTTGCTGTTAATTTACAGAAGAAATTATAATCATGACAAGTTCTTCTCCATAAATTCCCAATTCTACCCTCAAACAATCCAAATTCTATTTCCACAAAAACAGTACAAGAAGGTCATTTCAGTAACGAAAGGGCAAAACCGGGTATATCGTACATTTCCAATTATAGCTTGGAGGGCAAGTCATTAGTCCCCACACATTTTACCGTTTTCTATGCTCCTTACCCAGCTCGAGGCTCGGATTAGGCTCAGTCAACCGTGACCCCGTCCGAACCTATTGTCAGCCACCTTGTGTTCATAAGATGCTCCCCGAGTCTCAGGTTCGGAAATACGGGGCCTCGTGATGGGTTTTCCCGCTCATTCACACCCTCTTTTACTTAACCGAGTGGAGAAAAGAGGAAAGTAAACCAGACAGTCTCTTCGCAGCTTCAAATGCAATTTTGTAGTAATTATGTTGTGATCCCATTTCGTCTTATTCATGGCTAGGTACTATATAAAAACAAACAAGTTCGTTTTTTTTATCTGGAATTTGTGTTCATATTTAGATAAGTTTTGAATGGATAGGTAAAAAGTTTGATTTTGGAATACCAACAGTTTATCCATTTAATGATGATTCGTTGTGGGTCTAATTCAGGATGATTTGAAGGGTCAAGAATGTGTATAAACACATACAAGTTTAAATAAGCAAGAGTTTTTATTTTTTATTTTTGTATGAAATTATTTGTTTCTAGTTTTTGGGTTTTTGAGCTGTGGTTTGAGTGAGCTACAGTGGTTATCCCAAACATCAGGAGAGCTGTATTGTGGGCTCAATCGAAGTTTTCGTTTTGGTGAATGATATCCATTAATTAATTTTTATGGATTTTGTTTTTCGGGTTTCAACCACATTGTTGTTCCGATGAAGTTTTTATACTTTTTTGTTTTTTGGTATCCATTGTAAGAGGAACTTGTTGCGGTTTGAATCCAATGCCAAAGTTATTTTGGATAAAATGGGAAAACATTTGAGTTTTTGGAGCAATATTTGGTATCTGCCAAAGTAAAGCAATCACACTTCAACTAAGGACTTTCTGATAAAAGTATAAAATGGTGTTCTGATCTTATAAATAACTCAGAATGGACCTTGACTTAAGTTATCTTCTTCATGTTTGTATGCTGTAATCAATGTCTCCTTATTATTGTTTCAATATATTGTTTCGCCGTTAGTTTAGTTTTTACCTCTTTGAGGGTCAAACATTGCAAAGTAATGCCTCTGATTCTCTATATTGAAGTTGAGCTCACCAGCTGTTTCTTGGCAATGCTGTCCTTCCTTGGTTAAAAAACATCTCTTTTTTTCGGTATGACCTACTTCTTTAAGCAATGCAGGGCTTGGATTATCGATTGTCGAGGACTTGCAAAAAAGGTGAAATGTGCTGGTTTGCCTGCTGCAAATCAAATTGATGATTGTGGAGCTAATCGTCAATGCCCCAACTGTCAGCACATTATCGATAATAGTGATGTAAGCTCAAAATTTGATTGATCTGATTACATATTTCGGATACCTAAGCAATGATATTATCAAATTGCTTTTCAGCCATTTGCTTATCAATTTGACATGGGATTGGTATTGATTCAGTATAATCAGTTCTACTAAAAACAGTTTAACTCTGTTTCTATCTTATTGTCAAATCAACAATGGCAGTACGTTGTGGTATAAATTATGGAGTTTGGCTTGAATCTTTTTTAGATACAGCCCATTTTGAAATTATTATATATGTCCTTCTTTTCAGGTTTCTCATGATTGGCCTGGCCTGCCTGCCGGGGTAAAATTTGATCCATCCGATGTTGAGCTGTTAGAACATTTGGCTGCTAAACGTGGGATTGGGGGTTTAAAGCCCCACATGTTTATTGACGAATTTATTCCTACCCTGGATGGTGACGAGGGAATATGTTACACTCATCCTGAAAATCTTCCTGGTGAGTTAGCATGTAACTATTTGATAAGCGTGTATTAATTGTTTTCCCCTTTCTTAGTAGTTCAAGCATCAACACAAGATCAACTCAAGGTTCAAATATGTAATGTTGCTTCGATACATAGATGGAGAGTGAAAAGAATTACTCTCATGTCTATCAAAGCAAGAAACGAGGTCAACAGGAGAATTAATTAGCCTGCTTCATCTTATATTTTGGAATATAAAAAAAATTCATGACTCTTTCTGAGTAAGAAGTATATAATTTCAGAAACATTAGATGGTTATTATGGCTATAGTATAGTGGTTTTCTTTTTCTTCTTGCGCTTCTGTTTTAATTTCTATGAGGGGAAGGGCTTTATGGAAGATCCAAGTGAATATGTGAAACTGTGATATAATACAAGTAACAAATGTAATGGTCTTTCTGCTGATTCATGAGGTTACAAAGTTTTTTCCTACAGGACTGCACTAGTTAAGGTCCTCTGCTGATAGAATAATCCTATTTAGAGGGTGTTTGGCTAAGCTTATTTAAAACATCTTATAAGCTCCTACATCTTATAACATGTTTTTAGAGCTTATAAAATGTTACATCTTATTTTAAAAATAAATAGTTGAAATGTTTGGATAAAATAAGATGAAAGAGCTTATAAGATGTTAATATGACATTTTTGTAATTAAAATGGTCAAAGTGAAAGGAGATTGTTAAAATAAGATCTTATTTTGAAAAGAGTTTATAAGCTCCTAACATCTTATTTTGGGATCTTATAAGATTTTCTTAAAATAACTTTATCAAACACTGTTAGAGAGCTTATAGGCTCTCAAACATCTTATAACATGGTTTAAGGAGCTTATAAGCTTAGCCAAACTCAGTCCGTGTCTTCTTATAGATTTAACTTGCAGATGTGATAAGGTTATTTTATACATATGATCAATTTGATGATATCATTTGGGGCATTTTAGTTTATGATACAAAGCTAAAGCTCACGTGTTATTGTTTCAGGAGCTAAAAAGGACGGAAGCAGTGTCCACTTCTTTTATAGAATCATTAACGCATATGCTAGTGGCCAGAGAAAGCGCCGAAGAATCCAAGATCAAGAAAGCATGATAAAGGCACACGTTCGTTGGCACAAGACTGGGAAAACCAAACCGGTGATAGAAAATGGAATGCAGAAAGGTTTTAAGAAAATCATGGTTCTGTATGCAACATCGAAGAGGGGATCGAAGCCTGATAAGTGTAATTGGGTTATGCATCAGTACCATCTTGGCTCAGACGAAGACGAGACGGAAGGAGAATATGTGGTTTCGAAAATCTTTTATCAGCCACAGAAGGAGACTGACAAATATGAAACATCTTTTGTAATTGAAGAATCCGATACAGCGGCCGTTCAAGTAATTCCAAGAACTCCTAGGACATATACTCCTGATCCTCCTCGGTCGGAGAAAACTCCCCCTTCTGATTACGTCTCAAGCGATTATTTCATACAGTCACTTGTCGAGGTTGGTTGCAACTTTTTACTCTCTAGTGATGCGTCGTTTATATATTTCTTTTTCAGTCGAGCTATAGAGAATCTTTCCAACTCAATATAATTGATCAAACATTCATTAGACATATAACCAACGCCTGATTCAAAAGCCTTCATGTAATGATGTTATAGGAAGAATATTGGGGACCAGACCTCCTGTTCCACAATCCTATTCCACTTTATGTTCCACTGTATTGGATGAATGTCATGTGTACAATTATGACATCATTTTGTACACGTGGCATTGATGAAATACAATAGAATAGGGAGTGGAATAGGATTATGGAAAATGAGATCTCAATCCGAATATTGGCAACGTGCTCTAGTAAATGTTGCATTCCTTTATCATAAAAAGTAGGAAAACTACCTTTAAGGTGTAGCCTAATTACAAAAATTCCAGTTCTGTTTCAAAATTACAAATACCCCCTTAATGTATTACAAACACACCTTTTAGGTTTGTATTTACTTAACAATATACCCTACTTTGAAGATGTAATTTGTAAAACAAAAACAAATATAAGGGTTTATTTGTAATTTTGAAAGATAGCTGGTTCTTTTTGTAATCAGATTGAACCTCAAGAGCATTTTTTGCTATTAACTCTAAAGTATGTGACTGCTAGTTTCCATTTGTCACACAATCTCTCCAGATAAATATTTTTGCTTATTGTTTGACTGAACACTTATTACTGTAACATTGGATTGTGGAGTAGGAAAAGGATTATCTCAAGGAGCCATCTTATCGTCCTCGTTTGGAGGATGAAATGGAGTATGCTACTTGCTTGGCTGGAAACTCGGAAACTGTTGATTTAAGTGGAGCAAACTCACTATTATGCAATGAGATAATTGGTTCATATGCTGCATTTGATGATTTAAGACCAAATAACCCCTCTTCGACTCAAGTTGATGTCGATGTAAGTGCTGTACACCCTTGTGATATTGGTGATCTTGACAACTTAGAACTGGATACTCCACCAGATTTCCATCTTAATGTAAGCCCTTTTACCCTGCTACTTCTAATTCTTTCCCTTTATCCTGCTTAATTTTAGTTGGGATAATTACATAAACTACCCCTGAGTTTTAATCTAATTACAAAAAAAAAAACAGTCATCTTTCAAAATCACAGTGTCTTTCTATTTTACAAGTTGCACCTCAAGAGGGGGTATTTGTTAGGTAGATACAAACCTTAAAGGGGTATTTGTAATTTTAAAAGACAATTAGATTTCCTTTTGTAATTAGGCTACCTCAGGGGTAATATTTGTTATTATCTCATTTTAGTTTGAGGTCATCATATTTGAATTTTGGCCCATGCCACAGGATTTGCAGTTTCCCTCTCAAGACAGCGTGTTTGATTGGCTGGAACGGTTATAGACGACAAAAATCATACCATTTTTCCCCCAACCAGAGTACTTACATTCAACAAACCACCCAAAAAAAAAAAAGAGAGGCGGAAAACGATAAAGAAAACCCGAAGAAAAGAAGAGTAGAATGAGAACAAATGCATTAAATTTTACCAGGGCTTGATTGCATGGAGATTCAACATCAGATTGAAATTGTAGTTGCAGAAGTTAACTTAAGACACTGCAGCTATCATACTAATATTTTTTTGTGGCTCGATTTTGTTGAACTCCCGATGCTGTCAAACCATCAAATTCTTCGAACTCTTTTAAGTATATATATTTCCTGTTAAATATTGTGGTTTTGTTGTCATTACCCTTGTATTTGAGCAATTGATGTACGCTCATATGGCATGGAACTATTAGGTTGATTTGTTTTTTATTTTCTTGCAAATAGACTACAAACTGCTATGGTTGTCTATGTGGCTCATTTGTTTGTTGCCAGCTTCTTCTTATATCGGCATGTTAGAATCTTTTGGGCTTTGAGAATATAGGTATTGAGAGATAACTGGTGCCAAATCCTTTCAACCTTGGTTCAACATGAGAATTTTATGATAACGTTATACTGTGAATGAAAAATCTGACTTCAATTTGATGTCTACGTTGAAGAATGGATTATATATTTTTGCTCACTTACTAACTTTTATAGTAACTAGTTAGGTGTACGTGTGTTGCACATGATTCAAACAAATTTGTTAATTTAATTAATATCAAATCTTAAAGGTATAATTATTTTTTTATTAAATTATATTATTCATAGTAAATTTCGCTCACGTGTTTTGATCATAAAATCAAATTTGCTAGATTAAAATTAAACTTCTTAGTAAGTGAGATATGGTTATGATATTTTAAACTAAAAACACTATATATACTTAATGATATTATCATTTAAGAAAGTACAATGGATATGAAAACTCGAGTAATAAGTTAAAAAAATATCTTCTATCATTTTATCTCTTGTTTTATTTTTTGTCTCATTCTTCATACTCGGCTTTGAGATTTTTTTCGCAAATTTATTTTTTAAAGCATTCTTAGCTCAAACGTGAGTGATTGACATATGAATGTCTTTTTTCTTTTCATCATCTTTAAAATGGGTGTTATCTTTTGAATCGGCCTAGCTACAATATTCATTAATTTCACATTATCACATGTGTATTGTTGCTAAGAGTGACGGAAATTTGAAATTCATGTTATTGTTTAGAAGCTTAGCTCCCAATAAATTTGGACTCATCATTTTCTCCCTGATAAAATTAAATATTCATATATAATTAGAAAAGAAGGAAAAAAACTAATAAATCACAATTGAAAATGGTCAATAAATTAATTCAAATTAAAAGAAAAACCACACTTCAATATCATACAAATGGCTAAACCGCGATCCATTTTCATCAGCCATGCAAACTATACATTAACGAAAAAGGAAAAGTAAAAATATTAAGAAAAATAAGTCATCTATAATATGATATTCTTATATGTTCAATCAATGTTAAATATTCACTTATTTGACATCTGACATATATAGTCACTACCTCCTCAAATATAATAATAAAAGCACATCGTACGAAATTCAACAATATTTTATATATGAAATTCATGAAATGATTATTAGTATGTGATGGGTGAATAAACTATTTAAGTACATGGTATATGATTAGTACATTGGGTATTGTTTCAACATCCTCCTTATTACATTTATTGCAAGTGACATTTTCTTTATTATTGAAAATTGATGCAAATTTTTTAAAACAATCATATCATGAAGATGTACGATAATTCGTTTGAAACAATAATACATATCCTATAAATGAAATTAGTTAATATACTACATAAGATAACTATGTATTATGAGCACATATTTAATATTGTTGATATCACTACAAGAAAAAAACAGTTTACCTGCAGAAAAATATGTAGGTAAGTATTAAGAAAACTGTAAAGTATAAGTAAAATCATTGTAGGTAAATATTTTACCTACAGAATCTAAAACCTGTTGGTAAATACCTAAAATATTTCTGTCGATAAATTTAAAAATTGTCGGTGATCTGTAGGTAATTTGACGATATAATTTGGAAAAAAATAATTTTTTATTCTGTAAGTATTATGTAGGCAACTGTAAAATTTAGTGACAAAATCATGTATGTCGGTAAATTCTATTGGTAACCTGGAATTTTCTTGTAGTGTATGATTGTTAAATTTTCAACCAGTGGAGGAGCCACGTATAAGGGGGTGCCCCCCGCCCCCTAAACCTACCCAACTCTTCTTTTTTTCTTACAAAACTCATCTCCAATTTCAACTGAAAGTCATTATCTATGTATTTGTTTTCATAATCATGTCCTACGACACTCTTCCATTTTATTATTTATTTATTTATTTTTATATATAGAATTAATTTCTATTTGAGTTTTACTATAGTCCAACCAAGACGTTTTATTATTTTATATAAGATTACACACATTAATTCTTCTATCTCCCCTCACCATTTATTGAGAATTTTCCATATAGTTTTAGTTCCTATTAATATTTGCTATTCTTGTGTGCTCCATTTCTTTATTTTTATTTAATCTCTTATATATTATCTCAATATATTGTTTTGTTTAGTTTTTATCATGAAAGAAGTGCATCGAGCATTACAAATTTTACGTCCTTTTATTCATTTTCTTTACTTAATTGTATAATCATCATTTTATGTATTAAAATATAGTGAAATAATAATTGTCCATTTTTTCCGTTAATTCTTTCTTTTTGCATGAATTTATTGAAGTAACTATATGTGTTTTTTTTGTAATATTAATCTATTTTTTTCTTTTAATAGATTATTAATTAGAAACAAGTATTTTTCTTAAATTTATTTAAATGAGTATATTTTGCAATTATGTACTGGATGATTAGTTTCTAATTGACATGTCAGTACATATTGTCAAATAAATTGCTAAAAAGTGTTGAATCCCACTTGTTAAGTGATATTTTTTTAAATATTGGCAAATCAAGAATACTTTTGGACACAAGTATAATCATTTAAATTTTGTCATTCTAAATAATAAATAATTAAATATTTAATCGTACAACTTTAACTTACATATCAATTAATATATATTTTTAATATAGTTTTTATAGCATCTTACATTTCGCTTATCTTAAAACTAATAACATTTTGTGTAACGTCAAAGCTGTTTGATAAATGGTTTTATCTTGATTTGATGATTTTATTTTTACACAAAAACAATGTTTTTAAATGTTGTCCAAATACTCCTAAATGATTTAAATTGTTTTTTACTAATTTTCCGGAGTATTTCTTCAAGTTTATTTTAGACAAAAATATTGGACAACACTTTTGAGGATTTTGTGTTAATGAGTTTTTACATCAAAACTATGTTTCTAAATGTTGTCCTAATACTCCCGATCGGTCTAAAATATTTTTACTATTTTTCGAAGTATTTCTTGAAGTTTATTTTCGATATAAAATTGGACAACACTTTTGTTTTGAGGCCAACCGATCGCCCTATAGGGCATCCCGTACCTGAAAGTTGTGAAAAACAGTGAATAAGCTATTTGCTGGAAAAAGGTTGGTTGACCGGTCAACCAGGTGGTTGACCGGTGTGGTCGACCGGTGTCGTCGATCGGTCGACCAGGGCGTCGACCGGTGTCTGGGAGCAATTTTGAAACAAAACCTCCTGGACTCGTTTTTTGATTTTGCTCGACCATTTGGACACGGGTCGACGGCCGACACACGGTCGGTCGGCCGGATCCCCATCAACCGGTCGCCTGTAAAATGTGTATTCTTATTTTCAAACGTCTATTTGTGTGCGACCGGTCGCCCTATGGTTTGACAGCAAAATTCCAACCGTTGTGCAGTAGACAACTTTTCCCTAATTTGTGGGATTGATTTCTAACAGCTATATTCTTCATTTGTCTTGCAATTTTTTACAGATTTCAATCTCCTAGGAGGAGCCTATCATGTCGAAGACATCTTCTATAAATAGATGAAGAATTGAAGCAACACAATAAGAGAGAATACTACAACACAACAAGATACACTCAAGCAAACATATTTGTTCTTCATTGTTATTATTCTTGTTGTAATAGCCTAAGGTCTTTCACTTTCACATCTTGAGGTCTAGGCTTATTTCTTGATTACACTTGCACTCATAATTGTAATATTCATTATCGAGTTGTAATCTTGATTTTGGGTTATCATTCAACACAAGATATCCTTGTGAGTGTTCTTGTGGTAAGAACACACTTGGATGATCTAGGTGATAGGTGCAAGAAGATTGTTGTGATCTTCTTATTGAGGTGTTGAAGAATTTGGTATTCTTCAAGGTTGAAGATTGTGGTAATCTTCACAAGGTGCCGTTGGAGATTGTAGTAATCTTCAAGAGAGATTGTGGTAATCTCAAAGGTGGTGTTGTAAGAAGAGTGTGATGCTCTTCAAGGTGATGTTGTAAGGTGTTGTATTAATTTTGGTAATTAATAAAATCTTTCTTCTTTTTGAAATCCATCCCGGATATACTGGGGTGGTAGAGGATTAGGCCCTAGGTGGGTTGAACCTCTATAAATCGACGCGTGTTGTTTACTTCCCGCACCTTTATTATTGTCTTAGCGTATTTGTTTCGAAAAAGAGGGCATAATCGAAAAGATGGAGATAATCTATTCACTCCCCCTCTAGATTATCGTAGCCGCTTGGACTTACAAGTGGTATCAGAGACAAACTCTTTGGCAAGCTCGTTCTACATCGCGAGTAAAGAGGAACGATCAACGGCTACGAATGAAGTCTACCTTACCGGCACCTCCACCACCAAGCCACAACTATTTGATTCCAAAAATTTTACATTTTGGAAAGAAAGAATGGAATGCTATCTACAAGGTTGCGGGTTCGATATTTGGAACACGGTCATCAATGGAGAATCTATTCCGATAAAAGATACACCACACACCCCCAAAGTCCTCAAGGGGCTCAATGATGAAGAGAAGAAAATCATCTCCTTAAATGGTAAAGCTCTTAATATTTTGTATTGTTCAATTACCATTTTGGAATATGATCATATTGTATGAATTAAATCGACACATGAAGTATGGAGAAAATTAGAAGAAGTATATGCAAATGAAAGGAGCGACTCAAAAGCATCTACTTCTCAAAGGGATACAACAACTTGGGATGAGTTTCCTACAACTTCCGACGACGATGAAAATGAACGTTGTCTTATGGGCTTCGAAGAGAACGAGGTAAGTAAACCTTCTACTTCCTATGATAGTGAATTACATAGTGATTATAGTGATTTGAAAAATGATTATGATGATCGTCAAAATGAATTCCAAACCTACTTGTTAAATACAAAAACTTGAAAAAGGAATTCAATGTCTTGAAAAATGATAAGGATAGCTTATTCACTTCTTATGAATCATTATCATATGCTCACACCACCACACTTGATAATGTTAGAAACCTTAAAAAGAAAATAGTACTCTTGTTAAGAATATTAATTGCATGAAAAAGGATTTATCAAAATCCAACTTGAGTACTGATAAAATGACCGATATTGTTGATGTTCATAGTTGTGATAAATTGAAACAAAGACTTGATCATAAGCCTAGTGTTGTTAATCATATGAAAAAGAATCAAGTCTTTATGCATGTTGGTCATTATACTCCTCGAATTATTACTTGTTTTATTGTGGTAAAAAAGGTCACACGGTTCATACTTGTCGGGCTAGAAATAGCTCTAATTATTATTGGAGACCTAAAAGTCTCAAAGCTAATCTCAAAGAACACAAACACTTGAGGGTACCACAAAACAATGTTATATTAGGTACCCGGCGGAATAAAAATCAAGGAAAATTCATATCGTCTAGAAGACATCAAATGACCATCTCATTTGATCAAAGGAGAAGACATCACTACAATAACTTTCCAAGAGAAAGACATTATCAACAATGGGAAAGACATAATCCTTGGAAATGGAACAATCGGAGAAGTCATCATCAACAAGACGATTTTCAAAGGGGAAGATATCATCAACAATGGGAACGACACAACCCATGAAAATGGCGTAATTGGTAAACCGTATCTCCTAATTTAAATATGCATTTTATTTTGTTATTATGCATGTTTTTAATTGTGCCTAATTTTTCAAAATGAGTTTTTCAAAAAAAAAAAATTTAAAATCAAGGTCTTCAATATATCTTGTGTGTTCTTAAATTTTTTTTTTTTTTAAAAAAGAGGACCTTGCATGTTATTTTTAAAACTCTTGTGTACTTACATAGAGTAATGTGCTTTTATTATCTCTTATGGTTTTATATAGCATAAGCACATTTATGATATCTCTTATTACTTAGCCTACACTTGTATCATTATGTTTGTGCAAGACGTGTTAGGAATTGTGTAGGACATATATATTTTCATCAATGGTTATTTTCTCAAGAGAGGACTATAAACTATCGAGGTACGCTCATCATTGGTATTCATCTTATAGACTTAATATATTTTTGTCATATGCCTATGTACTTTTTTTTTCAAGTTATTTCAAAGTATTTCACAAAAGTGCCATTAAGAGGATTTTTCGATTTTTTTGAAAGGCACTATTCTATGAAGCTTGTTTTTATCCAAGTCTTGCAAAGGATTATTGTTTTGATAAAACATTTGATTTTCATCCTTTTCTCAAAATTATGCATTTGAATGCACATATTCATTATTGTCAAAACTCTTGTTCAAATGCATCTTTTAAATGAGGTCTCAACTATATGCTCTCGGATTTTCAAATTTTGAAAAATACCTTATATAGCTTTCTATAAGCTTATTTGAACTTATATGTTTTATGAAACTCTTGATGATTTGTTTGAAAGCATAATATGTGTTACTTGTTATTGTATCTCTACTATTTGATATTACTATGCTCTTGTGCAAAGATATCTTGTTAAGATTTTGCAGAAATTGTTTGATATTTTGGAACAAGTTTGATGACCAAAGGGAGGTTAATAGCTCAAAGGTAATTTCAAGAAGAAGGTAATGAATTTTGATGAAACATTTGCATCCGTAGCATGTTTTTGAAGCTATTCGCATTTTACTTGCCTATTCTTGTTTTTAAGAAAATTTCAAGCTTTACCAAATGAATGTTAAATCCAATTTTCTAAATGGTTTTATTTAAATAGAAGTCTATGTAAAACAACCGGGATTTGAAAAAAATTTCTAGGCCAAATGATTTTTATAAAAGGCCTTGTATGTTTATAACAAGCACCCCGTGTACGGTTTGATAGACTTGGCTATTTTTTTGCAAAATGATTTTATAAGAGGTAAAATTGACACTACTCTCTTTGTTATTGAAAAAGGGCAAGATTGCTTATTAGTGCAAATTTGAGTTGATTTGGTGCTACTAATGAATGTTTGTGCAAGATGTTTTCTAAGTTGATGTTAGGTGTATTTGAGATGAGCATGATGGGGAAGCTTAATTTCTTCCTTGGACTTCAAGTTAAACAATGCCAAGAAGATGGTTATATTTCACAATCAAAGTATACACAAGTACCTTTGAAGTGGTTAAGCATTGAAGAAGGAAGAATCATCTCAACCTCTATGGCTACCTATGTAAAGATTGACAAAAGGTTGAGGAAGGCATATCGGGTGACAAACAAATTCGAGGTATGTTTATCTTCGTTTATTACTCTTTTAGACTCAACATTCTCTATGTCTTATGTCTATATGCTCGACTTCAAAACTATCCCAACGAATCTCATTAAAGTGTCGTTAAAAGAAATTTTCAAATATTTGAAAGGCACTTCTTATTACGGCTTGTATATCCAAAAATTTAAAAACGTTCATATTTTTCGGGATAACAAGTTCGGTGATTAAAATATGGTTCGTCATAATCGAACTAAACATATTGAGATTCAATATTCTTTTAAGGGATTGCGTTTCTTAAACAAAAATTTGAGATGTGTTTAATTCTGTCTCAAAAATAACTCGCGGACATTTGTTCATTTCCGCCGAGTCTTTTACCTTATTTTGAGCTTTATTATGACATAATGTATATTGAATGAGGTCTACGTTTGCATTTTGCACGTTTTTAAAACTTAGGGGCGAAAAATCGGATTTTTGGTTCAAACTTCGGATTTTTTAAAACAGACTTAACCAGTGGGCTGCCAGGGCTTGAGGCCGACCGGTCGCCCTCAGCTCCGACCGGTCGCCCTGTGCCTTATATTGGATAAAATTGCTTCTGTTTTCCAGACTTAGCCATTTTGGCTCTTTTATTCCATTTTTCGTCCCCTTTGCAAATTTCACACACAATTCACTTCAAATGAGTTTTGTTGCATAAATTACATATTTTGGGGATTATATTGCTCATTTATCATCATTGTTACTGATGAGTGTAAAATATACGTGAATTTGAGGGTTTAAAATGATATATATTTGATGCATTTGCACGCATATTCAGTGTGTTTTGCTTGGTTTCCCTTGTTGGGCGTGATATTGCATACTCTTGTGAATTTTGCAGAAAATGGAGCTAAATTAGATAAAAAGAGATATCACGTTCCAAAGTATAGGTCAATAGCTAATGTATGAGCAAAAATATGAAGGAGAGAAGTATGGAAAGTCAAACAAAAGGAATTTTCCTTCAAAAAACGTCAAAACGCGCTAACAGTTTCCAGCATTGGCAGAGTTTAGTATTTTGGCCATAACATCCTCTAACAAAGTGATATTGAGGTGTTTCAAGTGGCTATGGAAAGCTAAAATAAAGATCTACAACTTTCATGAAGACCCCGAGATCAAATTCCGATCGCACGACCCAGGGCGTGTGGGATTACACGGGAGTGCGACGTAACTGGGGCTGAATTGGTCTCCTTTTCCTATTCAAACTCTGCAAGTGACCTCTCCAAGCATCTATAAAAGGGACCCAAGGCTATGCACAAAAAATCATCCATCAATTCATCATTCCATACGACACACCTTCATTCTTAGTACTTTTAGACTTTAGTTTTTTGTATTTTTCTCTTCCATTCAACATTGAGATTGCTTGGGTTCTTCCCCTTGAAGTTATTTTGCTTCTTAATCAAAGAGTAAGATTTCTTCATCTCTTTGATCTGATTTCAATTGTTGGGTGATTATTATTGTTGCATGATTATGTTTATGATTATTTTCTTTCCTTGAATTGAGATTATGATTCCATCTCCAAGCATGAACTAATTTCCTTGTTCTAGGATTAAGATGATTTGATTCAAACAAACAAGCATGAGTATTGATTAATTGATCTGCTTCCCTGAAAAATTGTTTTACTTGTTGATTGATGGTTTGGCCAACTCTTGATTGTTTGAGGGGATAATTGAGATCGATCGAAAATATTATTCCTGGACTAAATTTATTCAGGGGGTTAGATATGAATCAGAGATGTATTATCTAACCATAGGCTTAATGAAAATAGCAAATTATGTTGTGATAGCCCTAATCTGTGAATACGAGAGTTATCAGATCTAGACCTAGTCTTTACATGATTCTTATATTTGTTAACCGCGTGATCAATTAATTGATATTCTGCTTGCAAGTTTGATGAGATGAATCTATAATCCTAGACTTACTTCCATGTCTTTTTCTCAAAGTTTAATCCTGCTTAGTTTTAATTTATCTTTTTTAATTGTTTTCTTTTAATTTAAATAAAACCAACAAATCTGGTTAGAGTGTTTAGAATTTATTTTCTATCTATTGTGTTGCATAATAATTATTTGCCGGCTATGTCTTCCTTGAGAGACGACTTGTGGTTAACTTGCTATCCTACAATTGATCTCGTTATCTTGCGAGGATTGTTAGACTTTTATAGGTGTTTAGCGATCGAACAAAATTTTGGCGCCGTTGCCGGGGAAGACTTTAAGCGTAATAATTATTGTGTTTTTTCCGTGTTTCTAGATTAGGATTCTTTTTGTTTGTTTCTAGTTTAGGTTTATTCGTCAGGTGCGTTTGATCTGTTTTTCTAGTGTTGTTTATACAAGCACCAGTGTAGGTCCCAAGGGGTGTGAGTAAGGTTTAAAAGGGGGGGTTGAATAAACCTTACCAACTTTTCGAATTTAGTCCTTTTAAATTAGTTCAGAGTTAATTTCACAGCTATGTCCTTGATGGACATCTAAGTTAGTTAACCAAATAGAGTTAGCCACTCAACGACTGACCGAGTTTGTTGATAGAATAACTCACTTTGCTTAGTCTAATACTTAACTTGGTGAGATAAAATTTTCATTGGAAGACTTAACACCCTTGAATTTGGTTTAAGTTTGTTTTAACACTTGGTTTTAGCACTTTGTTAATTATCGGTTGGATAGCAAATTATCAAAGATATAAAATGATATGCGAAAATTAAATGCTTTGAAATGTAAATGACACAATAATTTTTATAGAGGTTCAAGATGGGGTAATTCTTCTAATCCTCTCTTCTCCAACTCCTGGAGAAATCCACTAAGTATTGATCGAGTACAAAGTGGTTATCACCCGGATACAAGTCTTGATCACACAAATGACTTGATCCTTTGGGACTCGATCTGAGATGCCTTGGTCACACACCGGTGGCTTCTCGTCCGACTCGGCTTCTTCACAGACCAGGCCGCTTTCTACTTTGACTCACTTGCTCAAGCTTCTTGGATTTGATCACGAAGCCCTCCAATAACTTGAGACTGGTTCGACCTTGAACCTTTCTACAATCCTCCTTGGAATGTAGACCCCTTTTGATTCTTCAAAAGTTTCCTCTTCAACAATTTGAAGTTGTCTTTCCTTCACAGCTTGGTGTTGGATTGATTTCATTCGAAATTTAGGCTTGAGGATTTGCTTGAATAACTTGAGAATATTTTGCAAGTTACAGTTCGAATAATAGCTTGAATGTTCGTGGTTCAGGTCTTCAAGGTAACCTTTTCTCAAAGTGATTCCTCAGCCTTTTATAGTGAACTTTCAAAAATCTGCCCGTTGAAGAGATATGCTGATTTTCAAAACTCACTTGTGTTCGTTGGCTTGTCTTGTTGCAGTCCTTGATATTGACATTTTCTCGTATTAAATGAGCATTCAGGTTTTCAGAGTCTGACACAAGGTGCAGTGTTTCCCATTGGTCTATTCCTTTTGCACGCTTCTGGGACTGAGCACTTTAAGACACGGCAACATGGAAGTATTACTTGTTTAGGTAATATTCTTGACTTCTATGCAATGGATTCTTTTCAGTAAACTCCTCTTTGCGGCTGCCTTTTTCCCCAGGTGACTTGAGTCTGCTCCAATGATTGAATGACTCATCTGTCACTTCAACTTGACTTGGCTTCTTGAGTTGACTTGACTAACACTTCACACAGTTGTATCTTAGCTGATACTCCTTCAGTTGTGTTCTTGACTTCTCCTCATTGCCCTACTCAGTTGTTCCACAACGGAGTCTTCATTTTAGTCTTCAGTTGACTTCTTGTATTTCCAGGCAT
This sequence comes from Rehmannia glutinosa, assembly GCA_016081115.2. Classification (NCBI taxonomy): domain Eukaryota; kingdom Viridiplantae; phylum Streptophyta; class Magnoliopsida; order Lamiales; family Orobanchaceae; genus Rehmannia; species Rehmannia glutinosa. The sequence goes on from CM071930.1 coordinate 26,768,847, forward strand.
AGCTGACTTGACTCAGCTCATACAACCCTATATATTTCAATACAAATTACAAGGAAAATGGGGTGCCAACATTCTAGTCTAAGTTTTACATGACATTCATCAAAATCTACTAAATAAATTTCCCAACAATTTCCCCCTTTTTGATGATGCCAAAATTTATAACATATATACAAAATGTAAATAGCAAAGATACATATGGACAATGTAGAAACAGAGAATGTATGCGTAGAATCGATCTTTTTATTGATCATAACATTCTTGTCCTTTACATAGCTGTTTACAAAGTGTATCAGAGCAACATGGTATTCTATACCTAAGCAAAAATATAGAAATTGCATAACTTTTATTCATCGTACAGAAGACTTACATGTATATGTATTTACAATAGTAAAATACATGAAGGGGTGGACATCAACACTTCATCGCCTTCGCTGCCTCCTTCTTTCTTCTTCTTCTTCCGTCCTCCCCTCCTCTCTTTCTCTTCTTTTCTTCTTCAGCTGCCTTCTTTTTCTCGTAGGCTCTTCTAGCAGCTTCGTCTTTTCTCTTTCTTTCTTGTCTTCGTTGACTCTCTTATCACAACTAACCTTGTCTCTTATTTTCTTCTTCAATCCTTTTTACATATTCAACATTCTTCCTAGCCACTTCCATGTTGGCTACTACGTCATATCCAGCCCAATAGATCCCTCATTTCTTTCCTGGATCAATGTATTCGATGTTTTTGGGTAGAGGTCTGTGTCCTGAACCTCTTCCTCCACCTCTTCTTCCTCTTCCTCCTCGGGCGTGTATTATCTTTGGGGCCTTCTTCTTTCCAACAGAGTGGCCAGCAGAGTGACTGCTAGTAGTCTGCTGCCTATCAACTTCTTCGCACAGCTTGAGGCCTTTTTCCCAATACAAGTCCCAGGCTTGGGCCATGGACATGCCTTCGAAGTATCCTTCGGATTCGAGCGTTTTGAATTCGTCAACTGATCTAGGCTCATTTTCGACATCTGAAATAGCATCAGTGTCTCTTCCTGCCAGAATGCCTCTGTATTGTTTCAATATGTCCATCGCACGGGCATCTATTTTTCTTTCGACCTCATTCATCTCTGCTTCTACGATTTTTCTCTTCTCAGACATAGGCACAGCAAAGTGTTGGAGCGGCAGAGTCACTTAGGGGTGTCAATTTGGGTTGGGTCCGGGTTCGTGGGTCCGCATGTCAGAAACAGCTGACCCGGACTCGACCTGTTTAATTATTCGTGTCAGAATCTTGAACCCGAACCCGACCTACTTATTTCACAGGTAACCCGAGCCCGACCCGCGTAACCCGTCTAATAAAATTATTTTCCTATATATTTAAAAGTTTTAACTGAATAATTTTTTTTTTAAAATCAATAACTATCATACACTATTCAATCAATAAAAGAATATCACAATTCACAACATACAAAAAGAAATAACATAATTGCATAAAAAACATAACACGCTGATCATATTTTAGGGACAATATTAAAAAAACATGCATAATAATAACAAATGCATAATTAAGGAGGTTTTATCATTTAAGTTTTAAGAATGTGTCTTGTTTGTTGTTTTTTCTTACAATTAATTAATTACTTAATTTTCTTTTAAATTCACAAACGGGTTAAATGGGTCGTAATAGGTTGACCCGAACCCAACCTGTTTAATTGGCAGGTTCTTCGGGTTCGACTCATTTTTGACCCGGACCCACGAAGCCTGGACCCATACCCATTAATTTCGTGTTAGGTTCGTGTCGGGTTTGCGTGTCGGGTCTGAAATTGACACCCCTAGAGTCACTGGAAGTTTGCTGATTATGTCAGCTATGACAAGTCCTTGTTGAGGGGTTCTAGCAACCATTAGAGTCATACCCTTTTAACCTTCCCCCTCAACTGCTTTTCCCTTTTCTTTCTTCTTCTCTTCAGCTGTTTTCTTCTTCTTCTCAACAGCTGCGTCATTTTCTTTCTCAGTTGCTGACCCTTTCTCTTTCTCCACAGCTGACCCTTTCAACGTCTTTAGGTATTCCTCTTCCCCCTTTTTGGCATCATAAAAGGAGAGAGGAACCCCTGGAAACATGCCAGCAAGCATGAAATCTAGGCGGCTGATAGCTGAGTTTTTCTTGGATTCTGCTGCGGAGTATGCTGTTCGAAATTCTGAGCGGGTGGCTTTTGATTCGGCTGCCACCAGCTTCATTTCAGCCATAAGAAGGCTGAAATTTTCATTCATATTCTCCTCTACGCGCAGAAGTTCTTTTCGATGAAATTCTCGCATCAATTCCATTTCAGTGGTATGAGAGGCATACATCCTATCAATATTTTCTTGCATCCTCGTCTTCATGTCAGCATTATCGGCGCTCCAGACCAGCATTTTATTGTACAATGCCTTAAAGTATCGAACCTATTTGAGCCGCATTGTACTCTGACACACCATTCCCTTATCCGTATATCCCTCTTAAATCTGCTGTGAGGGTGGCATCTCTACTGTCCAATCGCATATCAAGTGAAGCTTGGTGACGTTCAATCTTTTCAATCTCACTGAGTATTGTCTTGAATACCTCACGTACCTCAGCAGTCACCTCGGTTTCAGCTGGCGGCTAAGAAGCATCGAAATTAAAATCTATGGGGACAATGGATTCGGTGGGAATGACTCGATCTAGTCGAACGTTGAAACGGTGCTGTTCACGGGCTATTTCTTCTTCAAGGTCGGGCAGCTCAATCTGGAAAGGAAAAGTTTGTTCAAACGCATCATCATGCACATATGGAATTGAGGATTCAGTTGTTCGTGCTTGTGATGATTCAGGTTGAGTCGAGCCTGCGGCAGCTTTGGGAGCCTGCGCAGATGAATCGGTCTCAGCTGGGCCTTGGTGAGATGATTGGCCAGTTGACTGAGCCTCAGCTGTCTTAACAGCTTCTTCGGCCTCAATGGTTTCTGCTAAATGAATTTGTGTGTCCTCAGCTGCACCATCAGCGTCATCGGACGAGGATGAGTCTTGAAGGCTAGGCTCATCATCAAAATTGAACTTTTGACGAGCAGCCTTGAATTCCGGCTTACTCGTACTTGGTAGAGCATCCTCAGCTGAGTCTTTGTGATGTTCAGTTGGAGTAGACTCAGCTTCATCTGCAGATCCCAGGAAAGTTGTATCAGGATTATCCTGGGAGTCATGAAGAACACTGATTTCCTCCTCTGTATCAACAATTATGGTCTGAGGAATGCTCTTATCGCCTTGATTTTTACCTAAGGAAGTCTCAACCTCCCGTAGGCCTTCATTACCTCCTGCAGTCTCAACTGCAGCGGGGCCTTGTTCAATCCCTTCGACAGGCGCAGCTGTCTTAGTGTCTTCTGCAGTGGCATCCACAGGAGTCTCAACTCCGTGGATTGCACTTTCATTGCCCAGAGTGTTAACTCCCAGGGCAGATCCATCCTATGCCTCGACAGCATCAACAACATCCTCAGCCTGCAGAGCAGTTGGCACTTCAGCTGAGACAGACTCAACTGTCCGAGCTTCTTCAATGACAACTTCTTGTGTTTATTTTTCTTGTTCCTTATCTACTTCGCCTCCTAGATTCAAGGTGAAGTCAGCTGCAACATCCCCCAACCTAGCTGCAGTGGAGAGAGTTTCCCCTTCAGCTGGCACACCAACTGAGTGACTTGTGATGGGGTCACTCTTCTCCAGACTCCCGGCTGTGTCCTTTGAGTGTTCAAATGGGGGCGGTGGTAAGACACCTTCAGTAGGGGTTGGCTCGACTTGGGTCCCCAAGTTCCCAGTTTCATCGCCAAGTCCCTTAAATCCGTCTTCTGAGTGAACTGGGGAAGTGGTTGTAGCAATAACAGTGGCAATCTGCTGCACCACTCCCAACGGATCAATCTCCAACTAAGATTTGGAAGTCTCTCCTGGTCCTTCCATGAGCTCTTTCTCATGCAACAGTGTGGATTCCCTCATGGCTTGCTGCATGTCCAACTTTTTTTGTGCAGCAATGGGGTCCAAGTCCTCATCACTGTCTGAGAGTATGTCGAGATGAGGATGAGTATGGTCAGTGGTTCCAGTGAGTAGACAAATGTTGGCCTTCTCACGAGCTTCAGCTTCCTCTGCTAATCTCTCCTTCTCTTTTTCCTTGAAGATGTACAGGATATCTAGGCAGTTCTCTTCATCATGTGCCTGGACCACTGTGGTCAATCCGAGGAATTTCATCAATTCTTCTTCTTCCTCGATGAATTCAGGGTGTGCGAACTGCTCCCTTGATTGACTAAGCTTCCATTTCCTCCATTCTCTTAGACGATTTTCGATGTTTGGATATGGTGGAGAGAGCATGATCATATCATCTTCTCCTTGTTGCTCTTCCTTTTCAGGAATGGAAGGCAACATACTCTGCTGCTCAACTCCTTCAGCAGCATCGGGGGCAAGTGGAGACACAGTCCTATCAGCGGGGGATTCTGCTGTCTCCGCTGCTTCTTGTTCCTCAGTTGTTCTATCCACAACTGGGTCTTCAATTTGCCTCTGCTGATCGGCCTCAGCAGACTTGGTTGTTTCATCAATAACTTCTGAGATCGCATTCTCCAGCGAGCTCGAGAGATCTTTTCCAGCTGAGTGGCAGACTCAGCTGTCTTCTCAAGCTCTGAACGCCTGGTAAGTCTTCTCATTCTCTTAGTTTTCACCAGAGGAATGTATGGTTCTACTTCCTCCGGTTCCTCGGAGGTAGGGGCCTTTGGAGTTGCCTTAGAGGCAACTGCCTTTCTCGTCTTGGCAATCCTCTTCTTCTTTATTCCTGGAGAAGGTATTAAGGATTCCTTCTCCACTACGGCTGCAGAGGCAGGTTACTCGGCTGTAGGGGCAGGTGCATCTTTCTTTTTCTTCGTTGCAGGGGCAACAGTCTTCTTTCCAACTGCATGGGCAGCTTTCTTCTTTGGAGGGGAGGCAATAGCTGTTTCGTTGGGATCAGCTGATTCCCCCTCACTGGTGTCCGCCCTCTTGGCGTAAGCTCTCTTCTGGGATCCTGTTGATCGGAACATCTTCTTGTTGACATGGAACGCCTTTCCATGTCGGACTGGAACACCCTTCACCTCCATCAACCGGCCAACTACAAGGCCATAACCCAAGGATCCTCCAAAATGATCCATCGTCCTTGAAGGACTTGTTTCCAACATTCTGGCAGAGTCTGCTGTATACAAACTCAGCCCAGTTTACCTTCTTCTCCTCCATGATCACAGCCATGACGACCAGCTTGGTTTTGGACAGCTGATTAAAGCTTCCAAATTTTATATCTACACATTTGGCTACGATATCCAGCAGCTTATGATAATCTTCCTTCAGCAGCTTCTTATCAGCTGTGTAAACCACCTTCGCAGCACATTCAGGTCTGGCCACTTCCTTTAAATGCATCAGCCAGGTTTACATCAGCCTCATATATCTCCGGCACTCCTTCTGATGGCAGCAAACAATGCTCCTCTAGATCTTCAGCAGTGATGGTGAAGTCCTTTCCGTGAACAGAGGATTTGATGCCTTCGACATGAACCTCAGCGTTCACATAGAACTGTGCTACCTCCTCAACGTATGTCATCTGGAAATCCATCGTGAGGAAGGGTTTCAGTCCAAATTTCTCGATTTTGTCGGCCATCTTATTCACAAGGGTTTCATCGGAACCCTGTTTAACCATCCCTTTGAAATCCATGGTAGAACCAATGTGGATTTGCTTCCCTAGCTTGGTGAAATCGTAGGTTGATGCCATTTCTCTGATTTTTTAACAGACGAACTTGCTCTGAAGATTTGGTAGGTTTTTGAGAGAAAAAAGCTTTCTTTGCTTTTGGAGAGATGAACAGTTTTTTAGTAATGTGAGAGAGAAACTGAACAAAATGGTATATATGGGTTATGAAAGGACGTGCTTTCGATTTTTGAAATTTGATCAAGATCGACGGCTCAGATTTAGCACGCTAATTAGCATTTAATTTCTCGCATTTAATACGGCAGCATTTATATCCAATCATAGGCTTTGTCATGCAGCTTTTGACTGTACCTGTCATTATTACGCTAACGTCATCCTTAAAAACATTCCCGCTTATTAAAAATGATCTGTGTTTTTTGTCACTTAGCTCATAAATGATTCAGCTTACTCCTTAGCTGACTCAACTCTTCTTCTCTCTTTTCATGTAGTGACTCAGCTGTCAGCTAACTCGATACAGCTGACTTTCCGATATGGTTGATTCACTTAGTTGATTCACACGTTCTGCTCTATTTTCATCTTTTCATTTTTCATCTCTTCTCCTTGAGTCTTCTGAGTGTCAACTCAGCTCAATTAACCCTAGCTCATGCTTAAGTTCTTCAAATCTTGATTCACATAATGGCTTTGTGAATATGTCGGCTAACTATTTGTCAGTTGAGATGTATTCCAAGGTGATGTCTTTCTTTTCAACATGATCTCTTATGAAATGATATCTGACATCAATGTGCTTTGTTCTTGAATGCAACACAGGATTTTGAGTGATTGCAATAGCACTTGTGTTATCACACATAATTGGAATCTCTTTTTCTTCAATTTCATAATCTCTCACCGTTGTCTCATCCATAAGACTTGGGCACAACAACGCTTTCATGACTATGTACTCACCACCAGATGTGGCTATTGAATTCTCTTTGCTAAACCAGGAAACCAATCTGTTTCCAAGCATTTGACATGTATCTGAAGTACTCTTCATGTCAACTCTACATCCAACATAGTCAGAGTCTGAGTAGTCAATTAGCCGGAATCCTCCTTCCTTTGGATACCAAAGGCCAACTTCTTGGCATCCCTTCAAATATCTTAGGATTCTCTTAGCTGCAGTCATATGGCTTTCTTTTGGAGCAGATTGGAATCTTGCACATACACCTACTGCAAAAGTGATGTCTGGCCTACTTGCTGTAAGATAGAGCAGTGATCCAATAAGTGCTCTGTATCTGGTTTGATCCACAGTCTTGCCATCCGCATCCATGTCCATCTTAACTGATGTATTCATTGGTATCTTCACAGAAGTCTTCTCTTCCATACCAAATTTCTTCATTAAATATCTGGTATACTTTGTCTGACTTATGAAGGTTCCATCCTTCAGCTGTTTGACTTGAAGTCCTAGAAAGAATGTCAGCTCTCCCATCATTCTCATCTCAAATTTACCTTGCATGAGGTTTGAGAACTTATCACATAGCTCCTTGTTTGTTGATCCAAAAATAATGTTATCCACATATATTTGAACAACAAGATACTCTCTCCATCTTGAATTCTGAAGAGTGTTATGTCCACTTTGCCTTTGGTGAATCCATTATCTGTCAGAAACTGAGATAATGTATCATACCATGCTCTAGGTGCCTGTTTCAATCCATATAGAGCTTTCTTGAGCTTGTACACCTTATCTCCAAGAGTCTTCTGCTCAAATCCTGGAGGTTGCTCAACATAGACTTCTTCTTCCAACAATCCATTTTAGAATGCACGTTTCACATCCATTTGATATACAGTGAAGTTCTTGTGTGCCGCATTGGCAAGAAATATCCTTATTGCTTCTAATCTTGCAACAGGAGCAAATGTTTCATCAAAATCTATTCCTTCTTCTTGCCAATACCCTTTGGCTACCAATCTTGCTTTGTTGGTTACCACATAACCTTCTTCATTCATTTTGTTTCTAAAAATCCATTTTGTGCCAATAACATTTTGATGGGTTGGTCTTTGCACCAATTCCCATACTTTGTTCCTTTCAAACTGATTCAACTCTTCTTGCATGGCTTGAATCCAATGTGTATTATCCAGTGCTTGGGACACATCTTTTGGCTCTATTTGGGAAATAAAACAAGTGAACATAGCTTCTTGTTGAGCTCTGGATCTGGTTCTTACACCATCTCTTACATGTCCAATGACTAGCTCTGGTGGATGGTCTCTCAGCCATCTCACATCTGGTTGGAGTAAGTCAGCTGTGTTCAGTCGTCTTGCAGCTATGTTGTCTTGAGCAGCTCTCTCATCATCACTTACCTACAAATTTTCCAAATTGTATTTGAGATTCAAATTGATTACTCTATTGATTACTCCTCCAAACTCAACATAGGGGCTCTTCTCGCATAGTTGGTGATTCAAATTTTATCAGCTAACTTTTCTATGTCTTCTCCATTTACATTGGGTTCATCAAAAACCACATGGATAGACTCTTCTGTGACCATAGTCCTATTGTTCAACACTCTATAGGCTTTACTTTCAGCTGAGTATCCCAAAAAGATACCTTCATCAGCTTTAGCATCAAAAGCCTTTAGATTATCCTTGCCATTATTGTGGATGAAGCATTTACATCCAAATATTCTATAGTATGCAACATTTGGTTTTCTCCCTGTCCAAATCTCATAGGGAGTTTTTGTCAGCTGTCTATTTATCATGCATCTATTTTGAGTATAACATGCGGTATTGATAGCTTCTCAAAAATCTTTTTGGCAATCCAAAGATAATTCATGACTAACATGGTTCTTGACTTTCTTGAGAGTTCTGCTTTCTTCTTCTTTGACTCGCTATTCCATTCTCATTTGGAGTCCTTGCTACATATAATTCATGAGCTATACCATTTTCAATACAAGATCGAGTTATTATTCCATTGACAAACTCAGTTCCTCTATCAGATCTTATCTTAATAATGGTTTGACTCTTCTCATTTTGAACTCTTTTCATCAGTTGAGGTAACTTTTGCAAAGTTTCCTTCTTTTTACACATGAAGATTGTCCATGTATATCTTGAATAATCATCCACCACTACTAGAGTGTATTTCTTCCCACTTATGCTAACTGGCTCAACTGGACCAAATAGATCCATATGCAACAGATGCAATATCCTTGTTGAAGATGGACTTGACTTCTCTTTGAATGATGATTTGATCTGCTTTCCCATCTGGCATGCATCACAAACACTTTCCTTCTTGTACACTGAGTCTGGTAGTCCTTCTACAAGATTACTCCTTGCAAGCTTGTTAATTGTCTTGAAATTCAGATGACTCAGTTTCTTGTGCCACAACCAACTTGATTCGGTTGTACTCTTTGCTAGCAGACAAGTGCTTGGTGTGGCAGTCGACCAATCTACCACATACATGTTCTTCTGTCTGGATCCTTGCAACACTACTTCATTTGATTCAGTGTCTTTGATTTGGCATACTCCCATATTGAATCCAACATTATAACCTTTGTCACAGAGTTGGCTGATGCTTAACAAGTTGAAGTTGAGGCCTTCAACGTATGCAACATCTGTGATTTCTAATCCATTTTTCTTGATGGATCATGTGCCTCTTATTTCCCTGGGGCTTCATTTCCTCCAAATATGACTTTTGCACCTCTAATCTACTTAAATTTTGACAGATTTTTCTTGTTTCCTGTCATATGTCTAGAACAACCACTATCCATGTACCAGGTTCCTTGGCACTCAGCTGTTCCTTGAACCTCATCTTCTTGGTCAGGTTGATCTTGTTCTTTGGCCATTAGACAAATTAACGCTTCTTTTTCAGAGTCACTTGAGTAGTCAGCTTCACTACTTTCTGAGTCTATTGTATCTTTTGACTTAGCTATTTCAGCAGTCTCAACAGCCAACATTGCTCTTTTCTTTTCTTGTCTTCTTTCTCTGAAGACTCTTCTTTCTTCTTCATTCATGTATTTATTGACTACAGGATATTGGACAGTTAATAGCAAAGTGTCCTGGTTGTCTGCAATTCCAACACAGGTTTTCAACTTTTTGACCAGCTCTCTCATTTCTTGGGTTGTCAGGTCTTTGATATTCGACCTTTTGATACTCAGCTCTCTTTGGTGGCCTATCTTCCCTTGACTTGGAGGGAGCTGAATGTCTTCTGGAGGATTCACCTTTGTTTCTTTTGTAGTTCTTGTTGAAGAACTTGTTGAATCTTTTAACCATCAAAGCAATTTCCTCCTGGTCAATGATTTCTTTGGTCTCAGCTCTCTTCCCTTCATTGACTATGTGTGCAGCTGTTTTGGGTACAACTGTCTTTTCTTGATCTTTTCTTCTCAGTTTGAACTCATAAGCTTTGAGGTCTGAGAATAGTTCATTATTGGATGTTTTTTATAGGTCCATCGAGTGCCTTAGAGCCATGGTATTCATTTCCCACTCAGCTGGGAGGCTCCTTAGTATCTTCATACACATCTCCTTCTGTGTGTATTCTTTCCCAAGTGCTGAGAGCTCATTCGTAATTTCAGTGAATCTAGCATCCAACTGATCCATTGTCTCACCTGCAAGCATTTTAAAATTTTCAAATATTTGAACAACAACAGATAATTTGTTTTCCTTCATTTGCTCAGATCCTTCACAAATTAAGGTTAGTTTATCCCAGATTTCTTTGGCTGTCTTGCAAGATTTGACTTTGTTAAACATGGCTTTGTCCAAATTCTTGTAAAGTATATCCTTGGCCACATTGTCCAAGTTGTATCTTTTTCTGTCATCATTTGTCCATTCAGCTCTTGGTTTTTCAACCACACATGGTCTAGGAGGAGCAACCTCTTCTCCTTCAGCTGCAACAGCTCTCCTTGCCGCTGTGTTCACCTTCATTATTTGCAGTGGCCCATCCTCTATCACTATCCACATCTCATCATGTAAAGCTGATAGATGAGCCTGCATACATATTTTCCAGTCATCAAATTCTCCAATGGTGAACATAGGAATGCGTGTCAAATTTGCTTCCATGATAATAACTTTCCTGTTTAGAAATGGCTTTTGAAAGAACAAGTGTTAAAAACTTCTTTGAAAGATTGGAGATCTAGTTCAATAACCAGTGCGGAAGGCTCAATGAACAAACCGCTCTGATACCACTTGTAGGTCCCAAAGGGTGTGAGTTAGGTTTAGAAGGGGGGGTTGAATAAACTTTATCAACTTTTCGATTTTAGTCCTTTTAAAATAATACAGAGTTAAATACACAGCTAAGTCCTTGAGGGACATCTAGGTTAGTTAATCAGCAGAGTTAGCCACTCAACAGACTCGATTGAGTTGTTGATAGAATAACTCAGCTGTTTAGTCTAATACTTAACCCGGCTGTGATGAGATTTTCAGCGGAAGACTTAACACCCTTGAATTTGGTTTAAGTTTGTTTTAACACTTGGTTTTAGCACTTTGTTAATTATCAATTGATAGCAAATTATCACAGATATAAAATGATATGCGAAATTAAATGCTTTGAAATGTAAATGACACAATAATTTTTATAGAGGTTCAAGATGGGGTAATTCTTCTAATCCTCTCTTCTCCAACTCCTGGAGAAATCCACTAAGTATTGATCGTAGTACAAAGTGGTTATCACCCGATACAAGTCTTGATCACACAAATGACTTGATCCTTTGGGACTCGATCGAGATGCCTTGGTCACACACCGGCTTCTCGTCCGACTCAGCTTCTTCACAGGGCGGCTACCTTGCTACTTCAGCTCACTTGCTCAAGATTCTTGGATTTGATCACGAAGCCCTCCAATAACTTGAGACTGGTTCGACCTTGAACCTTTCTACAATCCTCCTTGGAATGTAGACCCCTTTTGATTCTTCAAAAGTTTCCTCTTCAACAGTTTGAAGTTGTCTTTCCTTCACAGCTTGGTGTTGGATTGATTTCATTCGAAATTTAGGCTTGAGGATTTGCTTGAATAACTTGAGAATATTTTGCAGGTTACAGTTCGAATAATAGCTTGAATGTTCGTGGTTCAGGTCTTCAAGGTAACCTTTTCTCAAAGTGATTCCTCAGCCTTTTATAGTGAACTTTCAAAAATCTGTCCGTTGAAGAGATAGGCTGATTTTCAAAACTCACTTGTGTTCGTTGGCTTGTCTTGTTGCAACCCTTGATATTGACATTTCCTCGTATTAAATGAGCATTCAGCTTTTCAGAGTCTGACACAAGGTGCAGTGCTTCCCATTGGTTTATTCCTTTTGCACGCTTTTGGGACTGAGCACTTTAAGACATGGCAGCATGGAAGTATTACTTGTTTAGGTAATATTCTTGACTTCTGTGCAACGGATTCTTTTCAGTTAACTCCTCTTTGCAGCTGTCTTTTCCCCAGGTGACTTGAGTCTGCTCCAATGATTGAATGACTCATCTGTCACTTCAACTTGACTTGGCTTCTTGAGTTGACTTGACTGACACTTCACACAGTTGTATCTTAGCTGGTATTCCTTCAGTCGTGTTCTTGACTTCTCCTCCTTGCCATACTCAGCTGTTCCACAGCGGAGTCTTCATTTTAGTCTTCAGTTGACTTCTTGTATTTCCAGGCATAGCTAACTTAACTCAGCTCGTACAACCCTATCCATCTCAATACAAATTACAAGGAAAATGGGGTGTCAACATTCTAGTCTAAGTTTTACATGGCATTCATCAAAATCTAATAAATAAATTTCCCAACAACCAGGCATGGCGACTAGTGAAGAGCAACCACTATGACCCACATTAGAAGAGAGGTTGAATTCTTTTATTCAAGTTAGTCAGCAAATACAAGAGTGGAATAACGGACGGTTTGAATTCTTGGAGGCTTCTCTTAAGCGAATTGCGACTCAAGTCGGCCAATTGGCTACGCAAGTTTGTGAAATAGCTCAACATCTTGTCAAAAAGGACTCGTTGCCTTGTCAACCAGCACAAGCTCAAGCTGACACTGATCTTGAAATTGGTATTACTAAAATTGAAAAGAAGGATGATGAAGTGAAGAAAGCATGAATATGGAGACAAGTAAGGGATCGTCCTTACACAAAACTGACAATCCTTACAAATCTCCTAATCCACTCCCAAAGCAACAAGATCCGGTAGTTTTCTCATTAATATTGCTTTTGGGAATGGTAAGAATGTCGCAGGTATACTTGATCTAGGAGCTTGGATTAACCTTATGTCTTACTCTATATTTAAACAATTAAATTTAGGGAAATTGGGGTCCACCAGACTATGTTTGCAACTTGTTGATGGGCCACTTAGGTATCCTAAAGGTATTGTTGAAGATATTTACGTCCAAGTAGGTGGTCTTAAAATTCTCATTGATTTTGTTGTCTTGGATATGGGGAAGAATAAAGGTAATATTAAGGATCATACCATTTTGTTGGGTAGACCGTTCATGGCCGACACTAATGCTATGATAGATGTCAAAAATAGAAAACTAAGTATGAATGTCTTAGGAAAAACTGTAATGTTTTCAATTTTTGATATAGCTCATGGTCCTACTTGTGTTTTGCCTGATTATTTTATTATTGACTTTGTCGGCTCTGCTGTGAAAGATATCTTGTGGCAAGAACATAATGAAATTCAACTGGATAAAAATTCCAAGGTAGTAAAAAAGGTCTTGCTCGATGACCCGCCATGATTTTTTTTTTTAGTTGATATCGTCAAGCTAATGACGTTAAATAAGCGCTTATTGGGAGGCAACCCAAATTTTTCCCATTTTTTTTATTTTTCTTATTTTCTCTATTAACCGTATCTAATGGTTTGTTTGAGTTCTTTTTCTCTTTCTGTAAGTATAATAGTTATTAAATAATAATTTTTTTGAAAAAAAAAATTGAATTTTTTTCAAAGATAAAAAACCAAAAAAATTGAAAAAAAAAAAAAAAAAATTCTGAAAATAAGAAAAAAAAATGAAAAAAAAATTGAAAAAAAAAAAACAAACACACACGGGCATATGGACGCACGCGACCCAACCGTACGATCTATTCCTTCAGTTTCCGAATTGACGGGCGAGCTCCCGGCTTAATCGGAACTATCCATTTAGTATTTATTACGCATTCCTCTTTCTTTTGATAATTTCCTCATATGTTCGGGACGAAACATATTTTAAGTTTGGGGGGTTGTAAAGAATGTGTAATCTAGTACTGTTGCATTTTGCATTGCATTTAGGACTGCATGTAGAAGCACTTGCATTGTTAATTTTCGGAAAAAAAAACTCGATTTTTCTGTTTATTTTTTGTTTTTTTGTTTTAGCACGTTTACCGCTTTAGCACGTTTAATTGCTTTTGTGTGTGGTTTTAATTCAGTTTTTATGCCCAACTCCCTATGATTTTACTATGAATATTTTATGGCATAGGATAACTTACTTGGGGATAATGTAATAAATTCTTGGGAGAAAAGTTATTTATTTGCTTGGTATGTGTTAAGAAAATTGGGTATTTGAGTATGTTGCGAAAAATAAGCCTGTGAGCTTTTGTACCTTAAACTGCTTTATATTATGCAAACTTTTTTTTTTTTTTTTTTTTTTTTTTTTGTGTGTCATTCATGATTGATAGAACTCTAGAACTTGCTCTGGTATATTCATTGAAGCCATGTGTGTGCAATTTTTGAAAATGATCTAAGGCCATCTTTGTTTAGCCTACTTAGCCTAAAAAGCCTACCTATGAACTCATGATTCCCTAGTTAGCCAATTTTGAGCCAAAACTTTTATTCTGAGCCACATTGATCTTTAAAATTTACATGTTTTTATCCCTAAAATCTCTTGAGCTTATAGAAAATGAATAAGTTTGGGGGAGATGTGATGAAAATTTATGAAAAAGAGAGGAAGTTGGCAAAAGAAAGAGGGATGAACAGTATCTGGGTAAATGAAAAAAAAATACATAAAGCTCGAAAAAGAAAGAAAATATCTGGAAAAAAAATTTATATAGAGAAAATCGAGCAAAACAAAAAAAATCTGAAAATTGTGATAAATGAGAGCTTGAGGCTAAAGATTAAAAAAAAGAAGGCAAAAAGGCCAAAAAATGAAAAAAGGAGAAATAAGGGTGAAATTGAGTTGAAAAAGAAAACTGATATTATGTTGAAATTGGGTTGGTGAATTGCAAGTTTGTATGCTTAAATTCTATTTGCTCAAGTCAAGTCACTTAATCCAAATTTTCCTACCCTAACCAAAGAGCCTACATTATAACCAAATGAAAAGTCCTTTTTGATTCTTAGATTGTGCACACAAAAGTGGTCGAGATGTTAGACGATTTACAAGCCTATGGTAGTTCTACATTCACTGAATTGAATTTGAGCGTAAACACTATCCATACACTTTTGAGAGTCGAGTGATACACTACCTACTTGTGAGTCGCGATGTCGAATACCCAAGAGTGTATTGACTATGCCGAGTTTATGAATAATGACTTCTTGATAATGAATTATATGGTTTCCGTGAGTATGGAGTCGAGTGTTATTTAATGTTGGTAGTGTTTTTGAGTGTTCATTCATTTTTACCCTTATATTGTTTTTCTAAATTTGCTCGAGGACGAGCAATGCTTTAAGTTTGGGGGATTTTGATGAGTGTAAAATATACGTGAATTTGAGGGTTTAAAATGATATATATTTGATGCATTTGCACGCATATTCAGTGTGTTTTGCTTGGTTTCCCTTGTTGGGCGTGATACTGCGTACTCTTGTGAATTTTGCAGAAAATGGAGCTAAATTGGATAAAAAGAGATATCACGTTCTAAAGTATAGGTCAATAGCTAATGTACGAGCAAAAATATGAAGGAGAGAAGCATGGAAAGTCAAACAAAAGGAATTTTCCTTCAAAAAACGTCAAAACGCGCTAACAGTTTCCAGCACTGGCAGAGTTTAGTATTTTGGCCATAACTTCCTCTAATAAATTGATATTGAGGTGATTCAAGTGGCTATGGAAAGCTAAAATAAAGATCTACAACTTTAATGAAGACCCCGAGATCCAATTCCGATCGCACGACCCGGACGTGTGGGATTAAACGGGCATGCGACGTAACTGGGGCTTAATTGGTCTCATTTTCCTACTCAAACTCTGCAAGTGACCTCTCCAAGCATCTATAAAAGGGACCCAAGGCTATGCACGAAAAATCATCCATCAATTCATCATTCCATACGACACACCTTCATTCTTAGTACTTTTAGACTTTAGTTTTTTGTATTTTTCTCTTCCATTCAACATTGGGATTGCTTGGGTTCTTCCCCTTGAAGTTATTTTGCTTCTTAATCAAAGAGTAAGATTTCTTCATCTCTTTTATCTGATTTTAATTGTTGGGTGATTATTATTGTTGCATGATTATGTTTATGATTATTTTTTTTACTTGAATTGAGATTATGATTCCATCTCCAAGCATGAACTAATTTCCTTGTTCTAGGATTAAGATGATTTGATTCAAACAAACAAGCATGAGTATTGATTAATTGATTTGCTTCCCTGAAAAATTGTTTTACTTGTTGATTGATTGTTTGGCCAACTCTTGATTGTTTGAGGGGATAATTGAGATCGATCGAAGATATTATTCCTGGACTAAATTTATTCAGGGGGTTAGATATGAATCGGAGATGTATTATCTAACCCTAGGCTTAATGAAATAGCAAATTATGTTATGATAGCCCTAATCTGTGAGTACGAGAGTTATCAGATCTAGACCTAGTCTTTACATGATTGTTATATTTGTTAACCGCATGATCAATTAATTGATATTCTGCTTGCAAGTTTGATGAGATGAATCTATAATCCTAGACTTACTTCCATATCTTTTTCTCAAAGTTTAATCCTGCTTAGTTTTAATTTGTCTTTTTTAATTGTTTTCTTTTAGTTTAAATAAAACCAACAAATCTGGTTAGAGTGTTTAGGATTTATTTTCTATCTATTGTGTTGCATAATAATTATTTGTCTGCTAAGTCTTCCTTGAGAGACGACTTGTGGTTAACTTGCTACCCTACAATTGATCTCGTTCTCTTGCGAGTATTGTTAGACTTTTATAGGTGTTTAGCGATCGAACAGTTACTCATCCTCACCGATTAAATGGTAAGAATCCTACCTTTTTATCTCAATTGGGTTGAACCCTTGAGAAAATGCCTCTACTTGTTATATTGATGGAATTCTTATATAATTGTGTTGTGAATGATGATTGTTGTTGGATTATATTTGTAAAAATGATTTTGGTGATGAAAAACTTGTCTTGATTACATTTACAAGGGCTTTATATATCTTCTTCAATTTTTGACGCCCGCCAAGTGTTCGATAAAACATTTCAATGAAAAATTCATCACCTTCATGATTCTCTCGATTTCAAAAGTCTTATATATTTATAGAGATCATGTTTTGAAAATCAAATGAGTTTTCATAAGCTTCTACAAGTCGTATGATCGACTTTTCCCTCCTATTTGGTTTATAAGCTTCAATGTTCATATAGCTCGATACATCGGTTTAGTTGCGCACTTTGATATGAATATATGATGTTTTTATCGTGCTAACATTCTTTTTGATGATTCCAAAGGGGGAGAAATAGGTTATAAGCTCATTAGCTCATAGAAGCTAATATAAGCTCGAGAAAGAAGCTATAAGTTGTGGCTATTAAAAGCCATAAGTTGTGGATTATACTTAGTCCATTTGTTGTAGTATGGACTCATATTCATGTCTAATGATATTTTGTTGACAGGGGGAGCTTATAAGCTCTTGATACTTAAGCTCAAGTTGTAAAAGTGGAGCTTTTAGCTTTTGGTTGATTGCTTCTACATTATTCTTGTTGTGCATGTTGATAGGGGGAGCTTTTGCAAAAATATTTTTGAAAATCTATACTCCCATCCTTATGATTATGTTGCGTGGAATGTTGTCACTCACAACGGATAGTTCATTTTTAACCGGTAAAATTGTTTTGTTTTCAAAATTGACTTTGGTAAATTGTTTTGGTTTGTAATCATCAAAAAGGGGGAGATTGTTTGATAAATGGTTTTATCTTGATTTTGATGGTTTTGTTTTTACACCAAAACAATATTTTTAAATGTTGTCCAAATACTCCTAAATGATTTAAATTGTTTTTTACTAATTTTTCGTAGTATTTCTTCAAGTTTATTTTAGACAAAAATATTGGACAACACTTTCGAGGATTTTGTGTTAATGAGTTTTTACATCAAAACTATGTTTCTAAATGTTGTCCTAATACTCCCGATCGGTCTAAAATATTTTTACTATTTTTCGGAGTATTTCTTGAAGTTTATTTTCGATATAAAATTGGACAATATTTTTGTTTTGAGGCCAACCGGTCGCCCTATAGGGCATCCCGTACCAGAAAGTTGTGAAAAACAGTGAATAAGCTATTTGCTGAAAAAAGGTTGGTTGATCGATCAACCAGGTGGTTGACCGGTGTGGTCGACCGGTGCCGTCGATCGATCGACCAGGGCGTCGACCGGTGTCTGGGAGCAATTTTGAAACAAAACCTCCTGGACTCGTTTTTTGGTTTTGCTCAACCGGCTGGACACAGGGTCGACCGGTCGGACCCCCCATCGACCGGTCGCCCTGTGTAAATGTGTATTCTTATTTTCAAACGTCTATTTGTGCGACGGCCGTCGCCTCTATGGTTTGACAAAAAAAATTCCAACCGTTGTGCAGTAGACAGCTTTTCCCTAATTTGTAGGATTGATTTCTAACATCTATATTATTCATTTGTCTTGCAAGTTTTTACAGGTTTCAATATCCTAGGAGGAGCCTATCATGTCGAAGACATCTTCTATAAATAGATGAAGAATTGAAGCAACACAATAAGAAAGAATACTACAACACAACAAGATACACTCAAGCAAACATATTTGTTCTTCATTGTTTTTATTCTTGTTGTAATAGCCTAAGGTCTTTCACTTTCACATCTTGAGGTCTAGGCTTATTTCTTGATTACACTTGCACTCATAATTGTAATATTCATTATCGAGTTGTAATCTTGATTTTGGGTTATCATTCAACACAAGATATCCTTGTGAGTGTTCTTGTGGTAAGAACACACTTGGATGATCTAGGTGATAGGTGCAAGAAGATTGTGGTGATCTTCTTATTGAGGTGTTGAAGAATTTCGTATTCTTCAAGGTTGAAGATTGTGGTAATCTTCACAAGGTGCCGTTGGAGATTGTGGTAATATTCAAGAGAGATTGTGGTAATCTCAAATGTGGTGTTGTAAGAAGAGTGTGGTGCTCTTCAAGGTGATGTTGTAAGAAGAGTGTGGTGCTCTTCAAGGTGATGTTGTAAGAAGAGTGTGGTGCTCTTCATGGTGATGTTGTAAGGTGTTGTATTAATTTTGGTAATTAATAAAATCTTTTTTATTTTTTAAATCCATCCCGGATATATTGGGGTGGTAGAGGATTAGGCCCTAGGTGGGTTGAACCTCTATAAATCGACGCGTGTTGTTTACTTCCCGCACCTTTATTATTGTCTTAGCGTATTTGTTTCGAAAAAGAGGGCATAATCGAAAAGATGGAGATAATCTATTCACCCCCCCTCTAGATTATCGTAGCCGCTTGGACTTACAAAAGCTTATAGAGTTAACTTTTTATTATTTTTTTATTTTTATTCTGTTGTAAGTATTTATATCCTTATTATATTATCCCAATTCCTCTTTTAAGTCCAAGTTCATCTATTCAAATGCAACTTAATTGGAATGAGATATAATAGCAACAAGCTCACTTAGCAAATAAGCTATACTAATAAAAGTTATATTTACTCTTAATTATATATTAAATTATCTAACGCCTCATGTTGTTGATCAAGAGACTGCAATAACTGAAATTGATCTCAATCATTTTATTGTCATAAACATATTATAGATAACTACCAATTTGAATATAAAATGTCATGTTTTTCCCCCAAAAGTATGGCAATATGGATATTGATATTTAAAAAAAATTATCATATAATTTTTCTAAATATT
The DNA here is from genome assembly GCA_016081115.2 of Rehmannia glutinosa. Taxonomy (NCBI): domain Eukaryota; kingdom Viridiplantae; phylum Streptophyta; class Magnoliopsida; order Lamiales; family Orobanchaceae; genus Rehmannia; species Rehmannia glutinosa. The sequence continues at coordinate 26,788,444 of CM071930.1, forward strand.
GTGATATGGTTGACAAAGAATCAAACCTTAAGTTACAAATAATCCTATACTTATTTTGCATAGTTCAAGATACTAAGCTAATTTTGATAATAAAAATAGTGTATGAATTTTATCTTTTTCTTTAAATCAAAATAATCAAAATATAACAAATATTATTCTTATTTAATTCACTACACTTTGAAATTTAAAATGTCACTTCAATAATTTCAAACATATAACTCTTTGCCATTTTTTTTCTTTTTGTTTGAGAATATTCTTATGATATATTTGTTTTCATATTTAGCTTTACGTTATCAGAGTAAATGAATGTGATAATTAAATCCAAACCATATTAAATCGTTTATTCATTATTACCAATAATCATAGATAAATATTAATTATCAAAGATTGGAAAAAAATTATTTTTTAAAAATTTCAGTAACAATTTATATATCACTATTCTCAAAACTAAATATTTTCCTATGGGAAAATGCATAAACTTTCTGAAATTCTCAATGGTTGCAAACTCCTATCTACCCCTACAAAAAACATATGTCATATACTCCACTGCGAACAAAATATTATCCCACAAAGTAGTGAGGGTGATATATAATAAATTTATGATTCTATATTTGCAACTAAAGTGAAGTTTAAAAAACATATTTGTCCTGCTATTTAATTAGAATCGAACTAAATGAATTAATTTTATTGATTTATTTTTTTTCTCTTCATTCCACAATAAATTTACACTCTTTTTTCTTTTATTGCAGATGTATTTAGTTGTTTGAAAAAATTAAAATAAAAATATTACAAATGTACGTTTTCGCATTATACTCAACTTAACCAGTTTAAATTATCTTATATGAAGTCTTTATATATGCTTATGACATATGGTTGGAAAGCTTCCGCTATGCAGTTTAATATGGAGCCAACATTTTTTAAAAAAATCGAATATTCTAAGAATTACATTTGAAATAATGTAAATGAGAAGAGTTTGGAATACGAAGAAACACTTATGATATTATCAATCAAATAAAAATAAATCAATATAGAAAACTACTTAATTGCCCATAAAGGTAACTTTACCATGAGGATATTTTTGGCTAATCAAAATTTTCAAGAAACCTCGAAAGTTATTCACACTTTTATAAATATATATATATAATACTAAACAAATAATAACTAGTAAGAAACACATGCTCGCACGTGATCCACATAACTTTACTAAAATAATTTTATCATTTAATAATTTTATTGATTAATATTAAAATATTAAAAAGTAAAATAAATATTAATTAAATTTAAATATTACATAGTATTTAATATATATTTTGCTTTACTTTAATTATAGATTGATATGAATTGTTAAATAGCTATTTTAAAGAACTAAATCGTACAAAAAATCTACAATTAGTATAACAACGAAATAAGTTTTATATTAGCCTACAATCACATTCATCAGTCTTTATTTCATAGTTATGGCTTGAAAAGTCTTTTCTCTTACATGATTTTTGAATTCTTTTAGCATTGGATGCATTTTACATAATCAGACAAATAATTTAGCTTATAAATCATAAGCTAATGATTAGTAACTCACATGCAAATTATCACATTAATAAAAAATAATAAATTAAATATTATACCAAAATCCATCATAATATCATCATTTTATTTGTTATTGTAATTCAATTAAAATAAAATAGAATAAAGGTTAGTCAAATTCTTATACATCATGTGCTTACTTCTTTTGTTCTATCTCAGTTCTTCGATTAAAGAAATGTAAAACAAATTACAATATAATATATGTGAAAACAATTCATATATTATTTTAATTGTAGTAATAAAGTCAATATTTTATCATTAACACTTAAACTTAAAGTTTGTAGTCTTCCTTTCCAGTGTCTTAAAAATAATAAATATAAACCTACTATATAAAAATAATAATCCATTATTTTCATCGAGAGTCGGGTATTAAATAAAACTATGAAAAAGTGAAAAGTCGAAATATGAGTTTTGAAACTCTATTCAATTGCACACAAAATATCTTTATTTAATAAATAATAAAACGAAAGACAACCTTACGAAAGGAAAATAAGTTAACAATTTTCACGTACCAATCTTCAATAATTAAATATAATACTAATTAACTTTTATGTTCGATTTTTTTTTTTTTTTTTTTGCATTCACTTATGTTTTTAAAAGTTATACATAATAAACTAAAAACTAATATAGTTTTTCAAATTTCATAAAGTTTAGAAAGATACGTTATACTATTAGAGTTTGTACTTGCAATTGAATTTGACTATTTTGGTTATATTAATATTTACATAGTTGTAAATTTTGTGAGCCGTATAGTTATGAAAATTACAATTTTATTCTTAATATACTGAGACTAATCTATATTTGTTTGAAGAGACTGTATATTTAAAATTGATCTCATTCAATCTCGTTTACAAAATCATATTATTTGTTGTAAAATATAATTATCAATCCATTTTTAGTGCCTTTAATGAGAAAATGTTATATAGTACTTTAATCTTTATTTAAAATTTTAATTGAATTTTTGATCAAATAAGAAAATATAGTTGCCAAAAATTCAGATATCAAGTATTAAAAATCCCCCTTAACTATTCTCTTCCGCCTCCTTATGCCCGGAATAATTCATATTACTTGGCACTAAACATGGTTTCACTCCAATTTATTATTATATATAGTTTAACACAATAAATTTGATACATAAATATTATTTTGAATATTTTTATATTGGTACCTAAATTAACATGTAATTTAAGAAATATTAATCTTTGACATAAATATGAAACTATTTCATATTAAATAAGTTTAGTTTATTTATTTATTTTTTTACAATTTCATATCCATGCAGTGACTTTCCATTTTCTGATTCTTGTTTTCAAGTTTTTCATAATAATTGATTTTGTAAAAATTATAATAATTTGTACCCAATTTTATAATAATTGTCACTGTGCTTGAATATTTATAAGTCATAAAGGAGTGTTTTTAAAATAAACTGAGATTTTATCGAATATATCAAATTATACATATTATATGAAAGCCATTTAATTTTTCTTTAGAATTCTCAACTATGACCCACATTTATTTTTAATTTTTTACTTTTATTCTTTCAAATCTTTATAATATGTTTCATTTGATTTAATCCTAAACTATCTATATATGTGAGATTAACCCCCAAAATTATTTAGATCAATCTCAACTCATTAATGTCAAGTATAACCATTTATTGTTCAATGTTTTTTATTCTTAGTTTTCACTCTTATTTATTGTACCTATTTAATTTACTTAGCTTTTATGAATGTTATGTTAGTAGTATTTGAACTAATATAAATTTGTAATATATAATTACTTTCTCAGCAGTAAAACTGTTATATATTAAATGAGTTTATTTTTTTTTTTTTTGCATAGCAGATATGATCTTTTAGACTAATACAATTTTAGCTCATGTTTCACTCTTTTACACAATTTTATTAAAATTTAATTATTTTGGTATGCGTTTTTATTATAAACATGTATCATATTGGTATTTTAAATTTATCATTTTTATGGGTGTAATTTTCAAACGATATTCAAGTTTTATCACAAATGTCAATTTAATACATATTGAATTTTTTTTATTAAGTTTGTCTTCTTTTTTTTTTTTATAAATTTATATATACAACTTTTAACACTTTTCTGCAGTTGTTCTTAACATATATAGGATATAAAATAATCGAAAGATTGAAATCATAATATATTAAAAATTAAATTAGAAACTAAAACTTTTAATGTTATATATAGAACTTAAGTAAAAGTTATATTAACACATCTTTAATTAGAGTTCCCAGCTATGACCCACATATATATTTTTTTAATTTTTTACTTTTATTCTTTCAAATCTTTATTAATATATTTCATTTGGTTTAACCCTAAACTATCTATATATGTGAGATTAACCCCCAAAATTATTTCGATCAATCTCAACTCATTAGTGTCAAGTATAACTATTTATCGTTCAATATTTTTTATTCTTAGTTTTCACTCTTATTTTTTGTATTATTTAATGTACTTAGCTTTTATGAATATTATGTTAGTATTTAAACTAATATATAATTTGTAATATATAATTACTTTCTCAACAGTAAAACTGTTATATATTAAATGAGTTTATTTTTTTATTTTTCTTTTGCATAGCAGATATGGTCTTTTAGACTAATCCAATTTTAGCTCATGTTTCACTCTTTCACACCATTTTATTAAAATTTAATTATTTTGGTATACATTTTTATTATAAATACGTACATATTGATATTTTAAACTTATAATTTTTATGGGTGTAATTTTCAAACGACATTCAAGTTTAATCACAAATGTCAATTTAATACATATGGAATTTTTTTATTAAATTTGTCTTCTTTGTTTTTTTTATAAATTTATATATACATCTTTTAACACTTTTCTGCAGTTGTTCTTAACATCTATAGGATATAAAATAATCGAAAGATTGAAATCATAATATATTAAAAAATAATAAATTAGAAACTAAAACTTATAATGTTATATATAGAAAATTAAGCAAAAGTCATATTAACACATATAGTTAAAATTTAAAAGGTAACTTTACAAACTTGTTTTGGTTTTTGTTCGCTTTTTTCATGTTAATCTCATTCCTTTTATTTTGTACTTTTTATTTTACTGATATGGCTAACTAAAATAAAATATACATGAAATTGCAATAAAAATAAAATGTGAAACTCTCTTGTTTTCAATATTATTTATTTAACAACCATCAATAAATTAATTTTTAAATTGCATATTACTAATTGAGGGAGAATTTTTCAACCATAAAGGAATTATGTATTTTCTTTACTTCTTATTTAGCATCAAAAATACCTAAAATATTTTTATTTTATTTTTTCTTATCGTGTATATTGTAATTTAATTTTTTTCTTTAAAACTATATGAGACATATTTAACTATTGAGAAAATTTAAAATAATATAAGAAATATATAATTTTACATCATACTAAAAGTTAAATAGTTAAAATTTTCTTCTATAACGACTTGTGTATATGCTTAGAACATATAGTTGAAGATTTTGAAACCTAGTTTAAATTTGAAATTAATTTATAAGAAATTTAAATTCTTAGTATTATGATTAAAAAAACTATATTTTCAGATTCTGAAATCTTTTTTGGCTATAATGAACATCTCTCATAAAATTAAATAAAAAAATTAAATAAATAACAAAACTATAGAAAAACATAAATTCTTAATTTTTACATAGTGTTGAACTTTTTAATGTTAAAATTTTATCATGTGAAGTCCTTATATATGCTTATGACATATGGTTAGAAAGCTCTCGAAATCTAGTTTAATATGAAGCTACTAATATTTGAAAATTCAGTTATAGCTGGAAGAATAAATACTTTTACAATGTAGAATATAAAAAGTCACATTGTCTTATAATTGAACAAATAGAAGCTAAATAAATATCAAATTACTAAGTTGTCTTAAAATTTTACTATGTCTAAAGGATATTTTTGTCCAATCAAAAATTGCAAGAAACATTCACACTTTTAAAATAGTATAGATAGATAGATATAGATATAGATAAATAATAATAAGTATAAGTATAAGTATAGAATATGGAAGTTACTCATTCATGCCACTGAAGTCTAGTTTTAGTGGCACGAGAAAACTAGAATTTCAAGATTCAAAAATTATGAAATTTTATATTTAAATATAATTTCATCTAATTTTGAACAAATATTCAATGATCAATGTCCACCGTGTCGTGATGATTCATATTCGATATTTCGGATGAAAGATTTCCCCAATCATTCTTTAAATAACGAGGACCATTGGCATTGAAATACTAATCTTTTCAAGACAAGATAGTCATATATCATGGACTTTGCCTTGTTGGGCCCTACACGACGTTCGTCAACCCCCCGTCACACTCGAGGCCCATCTATCCATCGGGACAACTACTAGTTTTGCCCTGCTTGTTTTCAGTGTTAATTTAATTTTTAAGTAAAATTGCTACGATTTTCAAGCTCATCAGAATTTCGGCTCCAACATCCGACCAGTTTGGGTGACAAAACAATTATTATTCACTGAATTTTCAGGTTACTAACTTTTCAAATTTATACGGTAACTTTACAGATTAAACCGCTTTAATTGGGAACGAATTACAGTGCAAACCATACACCATTGGAAAGCCCTATGAGTCTAATTTTTGTTCCTCTACCTGGGCGTATTAATCATCGTCATTATTTGACTCTTTTCTTTTCCACCTGAGTGACCATTTATTATTTTTTACTCATCTTGGAGTGACCATAAAAGATTCTATTGTAATATCTCCAGATTTTGAAATTAAATAATATTTCGATCTTAAGCTTGTTTAAAGTCTCATCTTGTATTTTGCTCCAACTCTTTGGTGGATTCCTAGAGTGGTTGCTTCTTCACATAACGTGAGACCCTTTTCTCTTGATGGTTGGTCAGTCCCAAGCTTGAGCCATAGACATATTTGCAAAAGGAGTATCCCCTCGGACTCGAGCGTTTTAAATTCATCGACCGATCGTGGCTCGTTTTAATCCGACATCCGAGATGGCATAGTGTCTCGCAATCTCTTTTGACTTCAAAGGATGCCTCCGTGTTCTTTCAAGATGTTCATCACCCTGCATCCATTCTTCCTTCCACTTCCTTCATCCCTGCTTCAATTGATTTTCTCTCTTCAACCATAGATAGCATAATTTCAGTGTGTTGGAGTGGCGAGAGTCAATGTTCAGGAGTTTTTGCTTATAATGTCACCAGTGACGTGACCTTGTTGGGGGTTTGTGCAATCATCAATGTCACATCTCTGATCCTTCCCCCAACAAGCTTTCCTTTCTTCTCGTTTCAAGACTTCCTCAAAGTTGATATTCAATTTGATGATTTTCCTTCTCATTGCTTCTCTTTCTTTTCAAAGATATTCTTGATTTTGTTTGCTTTTAAGGTATTCCTCTTCCCCTTTTTGGCATCATCAAAGGATAGAGGAATCCCAGGGAACATCTTTGGCAAGCATGAAGTCGAGTCTTCTCGATGGTTGAGTTACGCTTCAAGTCTGTTGCGTTGTATGCGGCACGTTTGAATTCGATCGAGTTTTTCAGCGTTGGATTACTCAAAAATACCTGAAATCGCTGTTAGTTTTATGAAACTTCATCTCGGCCATGAGAAGGCTGAATTTTCTTGTCATGTGTTCTTCCAAACGCCTTTCTCAAATATCACAACTTCAAGCATTTGAATATCATGGAGGATATCTTTGGATATCATTTGTATTATCGCTCACGCAAACTATTTGCAGAATCTCGGCAAAGTGAGCTTCATGCATGTGCTCAATGTGTTCTCTCGGCCGTTTTTGCATCGAATTTTTTTTTTAACATGCTCTCACACAAATTTCATCATTAAAGGAAAAACTTTGTTGAACAATTGTCTTTGTAAGTATCTCACCTCTATGTTCCACACGCATTGTTTGTTTGTTGCCACCATTCCTTATCCGAATCAAGTGCCTCGTAAATCACCTTATCAAATGTAGGGGTGGCATCTCTCGTTGTCGATCGCATGTCCAAAGAGGCCTGATGCCTCTCCATCCTTTCAACCTCAAAGAAAGAGTGCCTTGAACACTTCTCGAACTTCACTTTGATTCTTCATTTGAAATTATCATTGCGGTGATGGCCATACAAAGATCGAAATCATAATCACCGAACAATGGTGTCTAAGATGGAAGAACAGGAGTTTTGTGATAGCGTGCTTGTTCGTTTTCGATTCTTCGTGGAGTTCGTATTTTTTATCTCCAAAGTGAAAAAGGGAAAGATTCTACAAAAGATTCATCACCGCCAACCGGGATCTTTCGATGATGAGCGGTGCGCGTGAAGTTCTTTTTGGGAATCGATCTGCTGCTTGCAGACTTGAGGAGCCCGAGCGGTGGTCTCTTGTTCACCGGGTTCTTCTCACATTGTGAAGTAGACCCGCTTGCCGAGCCTCACTTGTCTTAACATCTTCGTTGGTCTCAAAGTGATTTCTCCATTTCATTCTTGATTTGTCTTTTGATGGCGGTCCTCGGCCTTATCGCATTTCGAATGGCGTCATCGGACGATGATGAGATTTCCATTGGTGGCTCATCATCAAAATTAAAGGTTTGACGAGTAGTCTTGGGATCGGGACTTGCTCGTGCTTGGAACATCCGCAAAAATAAAGAATTTATGAGTCTTTTGGATTTGTCATGGGGGATGACTCGAATTCTAAGTTTTCTTCTTCTTCGCCTTCCGATCCCGGAAAAGTGACATCGGGGTTGTCCTGGGAATCATGAAGTGCGCCGATCTCCCTTTCACTGAAAATTCTCGGATGGGTCGATGATACCAGGGAGGGATGTTCTCTACTTGGTACTTTTATCTTTACCCCGGAAGTCTCAACCTCCCGTGGCCGCCGTTCCCTCCGGCGGTCTCTCTTTTCCATGCTGCGAGGCCTTGTCCTCCCTTTCGACAGTGTCACCGTTGTCTTAGGGTCTTCTACATGGCATCCATTGGAGTCTCAACCCCATGGATTGCACTTTCATCGCCAGTGTTAACTCCCGTGGCATCATTCATTCCTTCGTGCCTCGACTTGCATCGCCGCGTCATTAGCCTTCGAGCGCTTTGGCACCTCACCGAGACAGGCATCTCAATCGCCTCGAGCTTCGTTGATGGCAACTTGCTTGTTTCTTCTTGTGTTTGAATTTTCTCTACTTCGCCTCCTACATTCTTTGTGGAGTCATCTGCAGATCCTCCGACCTTGCCGCATCATGAAGGGAGTTTCCCCTCGGGCGCGCACCGGTGAGTGACTTGGAATGGGGTCACTCGTCTCCAAGCTCCCACTTGTTTTCGATTGATTGCTCACCGTTGGGGCGGTGGTAGCACACCTTCAATAGGGGTTGGCTCGACTAGGGTCCCCACTATCCCGATTTCATCGCCATCTCCCCGATTGCCTTCTTCCGAGTGAGTGGAGAAGTGGTAGCGAAGAACAACAAGGGATGGCTATTTGGTTCTGAACCACTCCCATGGGATTGATTTCGGTTCGTGGAGTGTTCGAGGACTCTCCTGGTCCCTCCATTAATCTTTGCTCGTGAAGGATTCTTGATTCGTGCAATGCTTGCTGCATTTGCAACTCTTCTATGGCAAAGCGGATTCTCCGGTTCCTCGTCAAATCAAAGGTGTCGAGAAGACATCAAGGAGAGGATGTGTGTGTTACGTGGTGCCGAGATAGAGGCGGTGCTTGCCTTCTCACGTGCTTTCTCGGCTTCTTCACTTGCTTTTCTCTCTCCTTGTCCTTGTAGATCTCAACTTTCAGGATGTCTATGCGATTTGTCTTCATCCGAGTCGGAGCACAGTGGTTAATCCAAGGAAATTTAGCGATTCCTCTTTCTTCTTCTATGAACTCGGGCCGTTGGAACTGTTCTCTTGACTTACTCAACTTCCATTTCCTCCACTCACGTAGACGATTTTGGATGTCCGGGTAAGGTGGAGATAGGATCATTACATCACTATCCGCTCCGCGGGTTCTTCTTGTGCTTCACCGTGTGAGCTACAATTGTGTCTTCTTGGGTTGCCTCTGGCGATCGCTTTTAGCAGACTTGGGCAGCATTTCATCAACTACATCCGGAGACTCTACTTCTCCGGTGGTCTCCGTATTTGTGCTAACCGAGTAATCGACTCACATCAAGTTTCTCTGTTCGGAGATTTTGACAAGTCTTCTTCGTCTCTGGTTTGTACTGGGGAATTTACTGTTCGGGCGGTGTCCTCTTCGAGTCTTGGGCGGGGGGGTCGGTCTTTGGTGTTTGTTTCGAGGAGCCGCCGTCTTGGCTTGTCGGTTCTCCTCCTTTTGACGATCGGAGAAGGTATTTGTGAGTCCTTCTCGACCGGCTGCTGCGGGGCGGGAGACACGGCCGGCTTTGGGGCGGTGACTCTCTGCTGCGGGCGAGAGCATGTTTGGTTTTCTTTGCTTTTTTCAGGGGAGTGATCTTCTTGGCAAGACACGCGGGGCAGCTTTCTTCTTAGGAGGAGAGGAAGCAGAGAGAAGAGTATCTTGGTCGGTGATTCCCCTCACTCACCGTGTCGCTCTCTTGGCGTAAGCTCGCTTCGAGCACCGAGAGAGAGGTTAGCTCAACATCCTCTTGTTAACATGGAAGGCCTTCCCATGTCTAAGAGGGACTCCTTTCACCTCCAATAGCCGGCCAATCACCGTGGCCATATCCTGAGGATCCTCCAAATGTGCCATCTTCTTTGAAGGACTTGTTCCCCACGTTAAGGGCAGAGTCTGCATAGACAAACTCAGCCCGGTTTATCTTCTTTTCTTCGATGATTGCGGCCATTACAATCAGCTTTGCCTTTGATGATTGGTGGTCAAAGCCCAATTTGATGTCGATACATTTGGCAACTATGTCCAACAACTTGTGATAATCCTCCTTCAGCCAGCTCTTTGTTTCTTTGTGTATATAATTTTATCGGCAAAGTCGGACTTGGCTATCTCTTTCCATCGTCGGCCAAGTTTACATCACTTTTCCTTAATCTCGATTGCTCCTTCCTGGCGGTAGTGAGCAATATTGATCAAATCCTTGGCGTGATAGTCACCGTTCCCGTGAGCAGATGACTTGATTCCTTCATCATGAATCTCGGCATTCACGTAGAATTGTGCGACCTCCTCCACATAGGTCATCGGATATTCTAGCGTTAGAAACGGTTTTAGTCCAGACGTTTCCAACTTCTCAGCGATTTTCTTCACCAGGGTGTCGTCGGACCCCTACTTCACCATTCCGTCGAAATCCACCGTCGAACCGGTGTGGATTTGCTTTCCTAACTTGGTAAAGTCATAAGTTGGTGCCATTTCTCAGGATTATATCAAGGAAAAACTCAGAAATTGATTTGAAGGTTGATAGGGTTTCGAGAGTATTTTGCCTTTGCTTTTGAGAGAAAGAGATGAACAGTTTTAGAAGTGTGAGAGAGAAACGGACGAAAATGGTTTAAATATGGTTTATGAAAGGACGTGCAGGCGGTTTTTGAATTGTGATCGAAATCAACGGCTTGGATTTCGCACGCCTATTGAGCATTTCACGTCTCGTATTTAATGCGGCAACATTTATATCCAATCATAAGCTTGGTGTGCGGCTTTATGTCGTACATAATCATTATCTTTGTGACGTTTTCCTTAAAACATTCCCGCTTAGTCAAAACGACGGCGTTTTTGTCACTTTGCTCATAAGTTATTCAAATTATCCCTTAGGCGATTTAACTCTACTTCTCACGATTCTCTTAGTGACTCGGCTTTCATCACCGACTCGGTGTAAGTTGTCTTTCCGACATACTGGTGATTCTTGGTGACTGCTTTTCGACTCTTTTTCACCTCCTTTCTTTGTTCCATTTCTTTTCTTTGGTTCTTCCGTGTCTCGGCTTAGTTCAATTAATCCCAACTCATGCTTGAGTTCTTCAAATCTTGACTCACATAATGGTTTTGTGAAGATGTCGGCTAGTTGTTTATCGGTTGAGATATATTCCAGGATGATGTCCTTCTTTTCAACATGATCTCTTATGAAGTGATATCGACATCAATATGTTTTGTTCTTGAATGCAACACGATTTTGAGTGATTGCAATTGCACTTGTGTTATCACACATGATTGGAATTTCTTTTTCTTCAACTTCATAGTCTCTCACCTTTGTCTCATCCATAGGACTTGGGCTGCAACAACAAAATTGCCCGCCAGCCTATGTATTCTCGCCTCACCAGTAGAGGTGGCTATTGAGTTTTGCTTCTTGCTAAACCAGAAAATTAGTCTGTTTCCTAGCATTTGACATGTGCCTGAAGTGCTCTTCCTGTCCACTCTGCATCCAAAGATAGTCGAATCAATAGCCAATTAGCTTGAATCCACCTTCCTTTGGATACCATAGGCTACTTCTTGGCTTCCTTTCAAGTATCTCGATATTCTCTTAGTTTCTTTGTCATATGGCTCTCTTTTGGAGCAGATTGAAATCTTGCACATACACCTACAAAGAAAAGTGATGTCGGCCCGCTAGCCGTGAGATAGAGCAATGATCCAATAAGTGCTCAGTCTCTTGTTTGATCTACGAGGCTTGCCATCCGCATCCATGTCCATTTTGATCGATGTGTTCATTGGTATTTTTACGAAAGATTTCTCCTCCATACCAAATTTCTTCATTAAGTCTCTGGTGTATTTTGTTTGACTTATGAAAGTTCCATCCTTCATTGTTTCACTTGGAGTCCAAGGAAGAATGTCGCCTCTCCCATCATGCTCATTTCAAATTTACTTTGCATGAGGTTTGAGAATTTTTCACACACTCTTTGTTAGTGGATCCAAAAATGATGTCATCCACATATATTTGAACAAGCGATACTCTTCTTGTCTTGAATTAAAAAAGTGTTCTATCTACTTTTCCTTTAGTGAATCCATTTTCGCTTAGGAATTGTGACAGGTATCATACCATGCTCGGGTGCCTGTTTCACCATACAGGGCTTTCTTGAGTTTGTATACCTTGTCTCCAAGAGTCTTCTGCTCAAATCCTGGAGGTTGTTCAACATACACTTCTTCTTCCAATAAACCATTTAGGAATGCACTTTTTACATCCATTTGATATACAATGAAATTCTTGTGAGCCGCATAGGCAAGAAACATCCTTATAGCTTCCAATCTTGCTACGAGGGCAAATGTTTCATCAAAATCTATCCCTTCTTCTTGGCAATATCCTTTGGCTACCGGTCTTTGCTTTGTTTCTTACCACAGGCCTTCCTCGTTCATCTTATTCCTGAATACCCATTTGGTTCCAATAACATTTTGATGTATGGGTCTTTGCACTAATTCCCATACTTTATTTCTCTCAAATTGATTCAGCTCTTCTTGCATAGCTTGAATCCAATGTGTGTCGTCCAATGCTTGTGACACATCTTTGGGCTCTATTTAAAAATGAAGCATGTGAACATTGCTTCTTGTTGAGTTCTCGATCTTGTCTTGACACCTTCTCTTATATCTCCAATGACAAGTTAAATGGTCTCTCGGCCATCTTACGTCAGGTTGGAGTAAGTTAGTGGATTCATTCGACTTGCGGTGTGTTCTTTGTGGTTAGCTCTCTCGTAATCACTTAGCAAATTTTCCAAACGCTTTTGAGATTCACTATCTCATCTTCTTCTCAATTGATAATCCCGACTTGACTTCTTGAAGATAGGGATTCTTCGTATGGTTGGATGATTCAACTTATCACTTTTCTTCAATGTCTTCTCCATTTACATTTGGCTCATCGAATACTACATGAATGGATTCTTCATAGTTCTTTTGTTGAACCATAGTTCTTTTGTTGAGTATCCTAAGAAGATACTTCATCGCTTTAGCATCAAAAGCCTTTAGGTTGTCTTTGCCATTGTTGTGGATAAAGCATTTACATCCAAATATTCTCGAAATATGCAACACTTGGTTTTCTTCCATCCAGGATCTCATAGGGAGTCTTTGTCACCGTTTGTCTGTTTATCATACATCCTGTTTTGGGTGTAAAAGAAGTCGTGTTGATTGCTTGACCCAAAATCTTTTTGGTAACCCCGCTTGACTAACATGGTCCTTCTTTGCTTCTTTGAGGGTTCTGCTTCTTTCTCGCAACTCCATTCTCGCCGTGGAGTCCTTGCTGTGATAGTTCATGACTAATACCATTTTCACTACAATATCGAGTTATTATTCCATTGACAAACTCGGTTCCTCTATCGATCTTATTTTGATAATGGTTTGACTCTTCTCATTTTGAATCCTCTTCATCACCGTGGTAGTTTTTGTAGAGTTTCTTTCTTCTTGCACATGAATATTGTCCATGTATATCTTGAGTAGTCATCTACTACCACCAAGGTGTATTTCTTTCCACTTATCTTTGGCTGGTTCCACTTGGGCCAAATAGATCCATATGAAGCGATGCAATATTCTTGTTGAGGATGGGCATGTCTTTTCTTTGAATGACGACTTGATTTGTTTTCCTTCGACATGCATCACATATACTCTCCTTCTTGTATCTTGAGTCCGGAAGTCCTTCTACAAGATGACTTCTTGCCCTTTGTTAATTGTTTTGAAATTCAGGTGACTCAGCTTTTTGTGCCACACCAACTTGATTCAAATGTACTCTTTTTGCTAGTAGACATGTCTTTGGGTGTTGCAATTGACCAATCCACTACATACATATTTTTCTGTCTACATCCTTGCAACCACTTCATTTGATTCAATATCTTTGATTTGGCACATACCCATGTTGAATCCAACATTGTAGCCCTTGTCACGAGCCGATGATACTCGATAAGTTGAAGTTGAAGTTGAGTCCTTCAACATATGCAACATCTGTGATTTCTAATCCATTCCTCTTGATGGATCCAATGCCTCTTATTTCACCAGGAGCTTCATTTCCTCCAAATATGACTTTTGCTCCTTTGACTTCCTTGAATTTTGACAGATTTCTCTTATTTCTGTCATATGTCCGGAATGACCACTATCCATGTACCAGGTTCCTTGGCACTCACTTGCTCCTTGAACCCGCAATCAAGGAAATTAAGTTTTAGGTACCCATACTTGTCCGGGTCCCGAGGGGTTAGAATTGTAAGATGATCCAACCAACCTATAGCCAAATGATTTGACTCTAAGGGGTTGCCATCTATCGATGCCATAATCATAATTAATCCTGGCAAATTGCTTGGGGATTCTAGGTTCATACAAATTGTCTCTTTTGTCTCGTATGCCTGCATATGTGTTTTAGCAATTGCCTTCCTTGGGTAATTGTGGTGTTTTTGAGTGTAGTGCCTAGGTGCATATGTGTGTTTGATGAAAGCTCTTATACTTTTGGAATGGCCTTTCTTGAGTTCTGGCCTTTGCCATCCTGGGCTTATATTCCATAAGTCCGTGCTGGCCGATTCACATTATTCCAATCAGCTTGGCTTGGATATTTTCTACCATTCCCATCATATGTATTTCTTTTATGAGTTTTAAGGATTTTTGGTAGCTCTGCTTTTTCTTTACTGAGTATTTTCTCGTTTGGAGTTTGCCGAGGACTTGGTCAATCTCTTCTCACTGTCCTTTCAAAGACACTCAACTCGGCCATTTTTCCTTTTCCTTTGTAACCAAGACCAGTTTGCTTAGTATTGTGCTTTGGAGTGAATGTGTGTGCAACATTTAGAGTTTTGGATTTTTCAGATTCTTCATGACTTGAAGATCCTTTTTCCAAAATTACTCTTGAGGTTTGACATGGCATAGAGGAATTAAATCCTAAGCCCATCTTATCTCCACATTCTCTTTGACTCATAATAAGATCATCCAATGATTTAGATGCCTTAGTGAATGAGGCAATAACATTCTTGAGGTCATTCTCCCTTTTTCTATAGCAGAAGAATCTCTGCTACTAATTTAGCATTTTCAGCCTTTAAACTTTCATTTTGAACAGCTATTTGACCAAGAGTACTCAACTCCTTAGTCAGCTTTGAGTTTTGACTTTTGAGTAGGCTGTTTTCCTCATTCAATAGTGTGTGTGAGGATTTAATGTGTTCAAAATCTTTCATCATCTTGCCTAATGAATCATAAAGATCGAGGTGATGAAGTGTGTGTGTGTCACAATCACTATCACTAGTGTCCGAGCTTGTTGAGTTAGATTGTACCTCATCTTCTTGATCTTGTCCTTTGGCCATCAAGCGGATCGGGCTTCTTCTTCGAGTCACTTGAGTAGTCGGCTTCACCGCTCTCTCAATCACTTGTCTCTCTTGACTTGGTTGTCTCGGCGATCTCTGCACCATCATTGCCTTTTTCTTTTCTGTCTTCTTTCTCAAGACCTTTCTTTCTTTTCATCCCCGTGTCTTGTTGACTACAGGATATGAGCGATCAATGGCATAGTGACCTGGTTTTCTACGGTTCCAACATAGATATTCACCTTTTGATCGACTCTTTCCATTCTTGAGTTGTCGACCCTTTGATACTCAACTTTTTGATGATCTGTTCTCTTGGTTGGCCTGTCTTCCTTGATTTGGAGGGAGCCGAGTGTCTTCTTCTCGGAAGATTCACCCTTTCCTCTCTTGTAGTTCTTATTAAAGAACTTGTTGAATCTTTTAACCATCGTGGCTATTTTTTCCGGGTCAATGACTTCTTTGACCTCAACTCTCTTCCCATCTTTAACCATTAGAGCAAATTTGTTTTGGGTACAAATTGTCTCTTCCTGGTCTTTTCTTCTCACCAAACTCGTAGGCTTTGAGGTCCGAGAATAGTTCATGGTTGGATGTCTTTGATAGGTCCATGGAATGTCTCGATGCCATGACCTTCATTTCACCGGAAGACTTTTTAGGATTTTCATACACATTTCTTCTGTATATATTCCTTTCCAAGTGCGATGCTCATTTGTGATTTCGTGAATCGAGCATCCGGTTGATCCAGGTTCTCTCCTGAGATCATTTTGAAGTTTTCAAATTTTTGTACAGACCACCGATAATTTGTTTTCTCGATTTTGCTCGAGCCTTCACAAATCAATGTCAACTTGTCCCATTTCCTTAGCCGTTTTGCAAGATTTGACTTTGTTGAACATGGCTTTGTCCAAGGTTTTGTAAAGAATGTCCTTGGCTACATTGTCCAGGTTGTATCTTTTTCTCATCATCATTTGTCCACTCGGTTCTTGGTTTTTCAACCATGACCGTCCGGGAGCAAAGATCTTCTTCTCCTTCACCGCAACTCTTCGTCATTGTGTTCACCTTTAATATTTGCAGAGGCCCATCTTCTATCACTATCCACATTTCATCATGTAATGCCGATAGATGAGCCTCGCATACGAATTTTCCAATCATCAAATTCTTCAATAGTGAACATAGGGATGCGTGTCAAATTTGCTTCCATGATAATAACTTTTAAAGAGTTTTTGAAAATTTAAGTACTAAAGCGGACTTTGAAAAGTTTGGAGATCTAGTTCAAGAACTGCCGGTGCGGAGGGTTCAATGAACCAACCGCTCCGATACCACTTGTAGGTCCCAAGGGGTGTAAGTGTAAGGTTTAGAAGGGGGTTGAATAAACCTTACCAAATTTTCGATTTAGTCCTTTTAAATCTCTGAGTTGATACTACACAACCGTTGTGTCCTTGATGGACAAATCGAATTAGTCACTCAAGAGAGTTAATCTCTCAAATGACTCACTTTGAGTACATTGATGGAGAAACTCATTGTTGACTATAATTTAACTCAATCGTGGTATTATTTTCATTGGAAGACTTAACACCCTTAAGTTTGATTAAGCAAGATTTTAGAGCTTGATTTAGTACTTATAAATTATCAAATGGATAGCAAATTTATCAAATGATATAAGCGATTAATAGTGCGAGAATTTAAATGCTTTGAAATGTAAATGACACAGTGAAGTTTTTATAGAGGTTCAAGATGGGGTAATTCTTCTACTCCTCTCTTCTCCAACTCCCGGAGGAATCCACTAAGTAATGATCGGTTTACAAAGTGGTAACAATCCGTATACAAGTCTTGATCACAACAAATGACTTGATCCTTTGGGACTCGATCTAGAGACGCCTTGATCACTCACCAAGCTTCTCGTATGACTCGGCTTCTTCACAGGGCAAATGCCTTGCTACTACAGATTCACTTGCTCAAGCTCTTTGGATTTGATCACGAAGCCCTCCAAAAGCTTAAGACTTGGTTCAGCCTTGAACCTTTCTACAATCCTTCCCGGAATGTAGACCCCTTGTTTTCGAGATCTTCCTCTTCAACTGATTGAAGTTCTCTTTCCTTCACGGGTAAGTGTTGGATTGATGTACTTGAAATGTAGGCTTGAGGACCGAGAATGTTTCGATTTTTCTAATAAGCTTGTATATCTCAAGTGTGTGTCATTCATGTATATCTTCTCAAACAAACTCCTCAAATTTTATAGTGAACTTTCAAAAATTTGCCCGTTGAAGAGATAGGCTTATTTTTGAAAGTCACTTTGCGATCGTTGGCTTGCGTTCTTGGAATTGCCATTTCCTCGTATGAATTGTTCTTTCACCTTTTCGAGTTCGACAGGTGTAGTGCTTCCCATTGGTTCATTCCTATTGCACGCTTCGGGACTGAGCACTCCGAGAAAGGTGGTATGGAGATATTACTTGTTTAAGTAAATCTCTTGATTTACTCGTAATACAACGGTTCTTTTCGATTATCTCGACTTGATTGCATTTCCTTGCTTTCCCCAGGTGACTTAGAGTCGACTTCCAATCATTGGATGACTCTTCACTTCAACTTGAGACTTGGCTTTTCTTGAGTTGACTTGACCGGTGCTCCACTCACCGCATCTCACTGTTTCTTCAAAGAGTTCCCGTCTACTCCTCTTTGCCATATTCAATTTGTTTCTCGGCAGGTCTTCCTTCCATTCTTGATTGTCTTCTTGCATGTTAGGGCGTAGGCGACTTGACTCGGCTTGGCGGCTCTAATTGTTACAATACATTTTACAGCAAGAATTGGGGAGCCAACTTTCTATTCTAAGTTTTACATGGCATTCATCAAAATCTAAACAATAAAATTCCTAACACATGGCTATATAATAATATATTTCACACCAAGTGCACGTCTCATGGAAAGGTGTGTAATATGATTATTGATAGAGGAAGTTGTAAGAATGTTGTGGCGACTACAATGGTGGAGAAGTTGAAATTAAAGACCGAAGATCATCCTTAACCTTACAAGCTACATGGCTTCGTAAAGGTAATGAAGTGAAGGTAACAAAAAAATGTATTGTACAATTTTCTATTGGCAATAAGTATAAAGATGAAGTTTGGTGTGAAGTTATTCCTGTGGATGCTTGTCATTTGCTTTTTGGAAGACCGTGGCAATTTGATAGGAAAACACATCATGAAGGTTTCAAAAATACTTATACTTTTGTTAAAGACGGCGAGAAAATTATTTTAGGGCCATCCAAGATGGAGAATATTCCTAAATATTCAAAAGGAGAGGGAAATCATTTACTCTCCAAATCTCAAGTTGAAAAGGCGATTTATGAATCTATGGAAGCTTTTGCTTTGGTAGTTTTGGAGGAATATGAAGAGGATCATGGTATTCCTTTTCAAGTCCAGTCTCTTCTTCACGAATTTCATGATGTGGTACCCGAAGAAATTCCCCCAAAACTCCTACCAATGCAAAATATTCAACATTGCATTGATTTAGTCCCCGGTGCTTCAATTCCAAATAAAACAGCCTACAGAATGAGCCCAAAAGAGCATGAGGAGTTGCAAAGACAAGTTGATGGCCTTTTGGCTAGAGGTCTTGTCCAAGAAAGTACAAAGTCCATGTCTTGTCCTGGCACTTCTTATGCCAAAGAAGGATGGTTCGTGGTGCATGTGCATTGATAGTAAAGCGGTGAAAAAAATTACTATCAAATGCCATTTTCCTATTCCTCGACTTGATGATCTTCTTGACCAACTTCATGGTTTCAAGATTGGTTCAAAAATTGATTTGCGAAGTGGTTATCATCAAACTGCATGAGGCTGGGAGATGAATGGAAAGCATCTTTCAAGACAAAAGATGGTCTTTACGAATGGCTGATTATACCATTTGGTCTTTCAAATGCACCTTCGACTTTTATGCGGCCTATGAATCATATTTTTAAGCCATTTATTGGGAGGTTTGTTGTTGTCTATTTTGACGATATTCTTGTATATAACTCTATCCCGGAAGAGCATTTGCATCACTTTCGGCAAGTATTTGAAGTGATAAGAGAGTAAAAATTATATGCTAATTTGAAGAAATGTCATTTCTTCACAAATAGTCTGGTTTTATTAGGCTATGTTATTTCTTCCGAAGATATGAAGATGGATGAAAACAAGATTGATGTTATTATAAGTTGGCTGATTCCTAAGTCTATTCATGGTGTTCAAAGTTTTCATGGCCTAGCTTCATTTTACTGAAGGTTTATTAAAAATTTCGACACTATTATTTCACCTATAACAAAATGTTTGAAAGGTGGCAGCTTCAAGTGGACGGAAGAGCACAAAAAAGCTTTGAACTTCTTAAAATGAAGGTTACGGAAGCTCCAAATTTACAATTACCCAATTTTGATAAAGTTTTTGAAGTGGATTGTGATGCTTCAAATGTGGGGATTGGAAGTGTTCTTAGCCAAGAAGGTAAACCCACTGCTTTCTTTAGAGAGATAAATGAATACTTCTCGGCGTAAGTATTCTACATATGACAAGGAGTTTTTTGCTATTGTTCGAACTTTGGATCATTGGCAACGTTATCTCCTACACAAGGAGTTGGTTCTTTTCTCGGATCATGAATATTTGAAATACTTGAATACTCAACTAAAGTTGAATCCTCGACATGCTAAATGGGTTGAATTTTTACAAGATTTTAACTTGTTATCAAGCACAAATCTGGCGAACTTAATCGAGTGGCGGATGCTCTTAGTCGACGACACTCTTTGTTGTATACTTTGCAATTAAAAATCATTGTCTTTGAGGTAATCAAAGATCTCTACAAGAATGATCCCTATTTTGGCAAGATTTGGGAGGAATGTTTGAAGGCTCTATTCAAACTCTTCTTAATTCAAGATGGTTTTCTTTTCAAAGATAAGTTCTTATGTATTCCATATTGTTCCCTAAGGTAAGCAATTATTAATGAAGCTCATAGTGGAGGCCTTGCTGGACATTTTGGTAGAGAAAAGACTCTTGCACTTGTTCAAGAGAATTTTTATTGGCCAAGGATGGAACGAGATGTCAAGAAATGTATTGAACGGTGTATGACTTGTCACATTGCCAAAGGTTACAGGTAAAACACTGGTTTATACACTCTATTACCGGTACCAACGGGTCCATGGGAAGATGTTAGTATGGACTTTGTGGTTGGATTGCCTCGCACTCAAAGGAACAAGGATTCGATCATGGTGGTTGTTGATCGATTCTCTAAAATGGCACATTTTGTTCCTTGCACCAAGACTTTGGATGCGACGCATGTGGCTGATCTTTATTTCAAAGAAATTGTGATACTTCCTGGTATTCCCAAAACCATTACTTCTGATCAGGATTCAAAGTTTATGAGTCATTTTTGGAGGACACTTTGGAGGAAACTTGGAATTCAACTTCGGTTTAGTTCATCTCATCATCCACAAACTGGTGGTCAAACGGAGGTTGTAAATAGAAGTTTGGAAAATCTTTTGAGAAGTTTGGTTGGCAAAAATCCTCGCCAATGGGATGTGGTTTTGGCTCAAGCTGAGTTTGCTTACAATCGATCTTCTAGCCAAACAACTGGTAGGAATCCATTTGAGGTTGTTTATGGCAGCAACCCAATCACTCCATTGGACTTAGCACCCATTCCAGTCACTCATCATTTCAGTGGAGATGATGAAGAACATGTTAAGTACATCAAAAAGTTGCATGAACAAGTTCGACAAGAGACATGTCAAGTTGCCCGGTAACTATGGTGTTTCAACAACTTTTAATGTTGTAGATTTTTCTCCTTATGTGGACGATGAATTTGATCAAGATTCAATGGTGAATCTTTTGCAACCGAGGGAGAATGGCACAGAAAAATTATTATTCACTGAATTTTCAGGTTACTAACTTTTCAGATTTATGAGGTAACTATACAGATTAAACTGATTTAATTGGAAGCGAATTACAGTGCAAGCCATACACCATTGGAAAGCCCTATGAGTCTAGTTTTTAACGAAAGAAAAAAATGGAGCTCAAAAATAATATTCCTACAAAGAGTTATGGTCAGATTACTGAAGGCTGCCAAGATGCTACTTATACTCGGGAATTTGGAAGAGTCAACCAACTCTTGGTATTTTTGTGAGTCAAGTCATTCAAGCATCTTGGTAAATTATTGATAATTAGTATTTAGATATTATTCATCAGATTTTTCATTATTTGACTCATCTTTTTATTATTCAAGACTTTAGAAAGTGTGAAATTATATTTAATGATTTTGACTCATCTTGGAGGGTTGTTCCAAGGCTTGCCTACAAAAGGCCTTCTGTTGTAATATCTCCACAGAATTATTTCGAAATTAAATAATATTTTGAGCTCGTAAGCTTGTTTAGAAGATTATATCTTTTTGTATTTTGATCCAACTCTTTGGTGGATTCCTAGAGTGGTGAGTGTTGAGTGGTGTCTTGTGTTCTCTCCTACTTCTCTTGAACTTTCGTGTCATTGGGTAGGAATGGCCAATTCGCTTATTCATGGCATGTAAATATTTTGAGAATTTTCAATGTTTACTTTAAACTTTGTCGTAGATGTAAACTATAAAATTGTATTTCGAACTAATTAAGCGTTCTTAAGTAAATATTCCAAGTAATAAAAAAATGAGTTTAAATGTGTCACCTAAAAACAAAGAACGCTGGGAACAAAAACAAAAAGAAAAACAGGTGGATGTTCCTCCCACAATTAATATTCACTGCGAAAATCTCAAAACTGTTAAGAAATTAAAGTGGATGAGATGAACTTGTTGAATGGCTTGTACATATGGTTCTGATTAGATTAATATATATCCATGTCCTAGGGTTTCCTTAGCGTCCGGGTTCTCTCTTCCGTCAAGGCATCCATGGGCTTTGTCCAAGTTTGCTCTTGTTTCTTCTCCGTTCATTCCCAGCCTTCCCTAACCTCATACACTACCACCCCATAATTTTGTTCCGTCTCACGATCTCCCTCCCCTTTGTTTTGTTTTCTTTTTCTGTTTTCTGTTTTGCAGGTTTCTTCTTTTGGGTAGGGTTTGCAGGCAGCCGGGTCCTCTCCGAGATTATCTAGGTCGTGCTCTTTGGGCTGTGGGAAGTTAATCATGGGTGATGATCTATCCGACCTCTACTCCAAACTCAATCTCAATGCCGATGAAAATACCCAAATCTCAGCGGACTCCCTCACAACCGATATCACAGAAGACGCGCTGTCTCTTGTTGGGAGGGTTTTATCGCAACGCATCATTAATTTTGATTCCATCTCCTCGATGTTCAAACGCCTTTGGAATCCTCGTCATGGAATGAGTTGCAAACCCCTTGGTGATAATACAGTTCTTTTTCAATTCAGAAACCAGGTGGATAAAATGAAAACCCTAGCCGACTCCCCGTGGCCCTTTGATAAATCTCTACTCGCATTAACAGAAGCTAGGGTTTCACAAGTCGGTTCCAAACTGACTGTTACTACATGCCCATTTTGGTTTCAACTCCACGACGTCCCAATTGGTCTCATGAATAAAGCTTTCGCAACAACAACGGGAAATCTCATAGGCACATTTATGAATGTTGACTCCGATTCGGAAGGCTCTTCAATTGGTCGCTATCTTCGTATCCGGGTGATTCTGGATATTACGAAACCCCTTCGCAGAGTGATCAAAACTACGCTGCATGATCAAGAATATTTATTACCGCTGAAATATGAACGCCTCCCGAACTTTTGCTATTATTGTGGAATCATCGGGCATGGCGACCGTGAATGCGAAGCTCGTATCCTTAATCTACCGGAACACGCATCTGAACCCCTCTATGGCGCCTGGCTTCGTGCGTCAAGTACCTCCAATCCTTTCACTTCTCCCCGACCACAATCTGATAACCCCACCTATCATCCTCCTCGCAACTCCGCAACCACAACACACTCAGCCCCTCCTATCCACGAGCAAACACAGCCCCAACCACACAATCATGAAACAAGCCATGAAACAAATCAGCCAACTTCCTCAGTCGCTCCCCCTATACCCCCGTGCCCCCCCAACCCAACCCCACCTCTTGCCCTCGTCCCCTACTACCCATCGGTCCATAACAAGCCATCGCCTCCACCCAACCTCATCGAAGCCTCCCACCCATCTACTATATCTGAACCACCACCTAAACAAGCATCCCTCCAACTGTCAGTTATCCATCTGCCCGGCACCAACCCCTCGCCACCACCATCTTCACTGCAACCACCATCTCACAACAATGACCCCAAGA
This sequence comes from Rehmannia glutinosa, assembly GCA_016081115.2. Lineage (NCBI taxonomy): Eukaryota > Viridiplantae > Streptophyta > Magnoliopsida > Lamiales > Orobanchaceae > Rehmannia > Rehmannia glutinosa. Next base: position 26,812,405 of record CM071930.1, read on the forward strand.
ACAATCCTTCCCCACCCCCTTCAGCTTCTCTCACTCAAAAACCCCCTCCCCTCACACCCACTAGTCCTTTCCTTGTCTCCGTCCCGATGCATCTTGACACTCCAGGCCGTAAATTAGCCCGAAAATTTGTCCGTGCCAAACGAAAAATTAATCATGATGGTGCACCTCCTCCCCCCGCCACCCAACAGTCTTCCAAACGCAAACTTCCCCCCAGCTTCTTTTTCATTCGATCCGAATTCCGAGACTCCGGTGGAAATAATTGGCAAAAATGACGATTATCTTCCACCACCTCCTTCACATCTCTTCCAACGGCGGAGACTGGCGTGACCCAGTCCCGCCGAACCCAATGAGTATCATAAGCTGGAATTGCCGAGGGCTTGGGAACCCTCGGACAATTCAAGAGTTACGAGATTTCTCCCGTATTAAGTCCCCCGACATAGTCTTCTTATGTGAAACAAAATGCAAGAAGCCTGTTATAGAAAAGTTGAAACAATACTTGAATTTGCATGGGTTTTGTGTTGAGGCTGAAGGTCGCTCCGGGGGCCTCGCCATTCTATGGAAAAAAGAAATTACGGTGAATCTTCGGGCCTACTCAAGCAGATTTATCGATGTAGATACGGAACTACGGGGTCATTCATTCAGGCTAACTGGTATTTACGGGGAACCAAACGTTGCGCTATGCCGACAAGGTTGGGATATAATTCGAAGTCTGGATAGAGGCCCTACAGTGCCCTGGTTACTTTGCGGGGATTTCAATGAAGTTTTGGCTCAGAATGAATTTCAAGGCTCCCATCTTCGCGCGGACTGGCAAATTCGGTTATTCCGGGACACTCTTTCACTTATGAACCTTATGACATGGGTTTCGAGGGACACAAATTTACATGGCAGCGCCTCTTGCGACACCCGCACACCCAACGTGCGAGGCTTGATAGGGCGTTGAATAATACTCTTTGGTGAGACCTTTTTCCGTGGAGCCGTGTTAATCATTGCCCGACTTACTTCTTGGATCATTCTCTCCTCCACATCCAAGTTCGTGACCGTAACCCTCATAGTAATCAACAAAGGCGTCGCCGTCCGTTTCGTTTTGAAGTGCTTTGGATTAAATCGGATGAATGTGAAAAAATCATCAAAGAGTCGTGGGAATCAAATTTCGAAAATATCCCTCAAAAAATTGAGGACTGTTCTATTGGCTTATTACATTGGGGGAATCAATACCAAAAGAATCTGACCAAACACATCGATGAATTAAAGATTGAAATTGCTGCTTTGGAAAAAGGGGTTATTACAGATAGTATATCTTTGAAACTTGCAGAGTTGAAGCACAGGCTTAACATGTCGCTTGACCAAGTGGATACAAAGTGGCATCAACGAGCTAAATTGCATTGGTACAAAGCCGGGGACCGAAATACGCATTTCTTCCACAGCTACGCCAGCAAGCGGAAAGAAACTAACCAAATTGCGTCCCTAAAGGATGCGTCGGGCACTTCGATGACTCCCCGGCAGCCATAGAGCGTATAATTCTTGATCACTTTGGCTCCATCTTCACGTCTTCCTCCATCTCCAATGATGATATTTCCACGGCCCTAAGCAGAATAACTCCGCGATTCTCATCGGCGATGACTCAGTTGCTTGCGGAACCTTATACAGAGGAGGAAATCAGCAAAGCGCTCAGGCATATGTCCTCCCTGAAATCTCCTGGCCCGGATGGTATGAGTCCTATATTTTTCAAAAAAAAATTGGCACATTGTGAGAATTGATGTGGTTTCCTATATTCTTAATTTTCTCAACAATAATATCTGGGATCCTGGCATTAATTTTACTTATATCGTCCTTATTCCAAAAACGAAAAATCCAGATTTTATTAGTCAGTTTCGCCCTATAAGCCTTTGCAATGTAATTTACAAACTCGCCTCTAAAGTGCTAGCCAATCTTATTCGCAGTGTCCTTCCCGACATTATTTCCCCATCTCAGTCTGCGTTTGTCCCCGGCCGCCTTATCACTGATAATATTTTGATCGTACACGAAATTCACCACTATATGAAAACAAAGACCCCCACTCGCACTGGTCTTATGTCCATTAAGTTGGATATGAGCAAAGCTTTTGACAGAATTGAGAGGTCTTTTCTTAAAGCGACTATGTTAGCTTTAGTCTTCCCTAGCGCTTTCGTGTCTTTAATTATGAAGTGTGTGACCTCAACTAGTTTCTCTTTCCTTCTCAACGGGGCCGAATTTGGCAAATTGGCTCCCCAGAGAGGGATTAGGCAAGGCGATCCATTATCTCCATATCTTTTCATTATTTGCTCGGAGGTGTTTTCTTGTCTTTTGCAGGACTTGCAGCGGTGTGATAAAATTCGAGGCATATCAGTGAGTCGATCCTCACCGGCCATTTCGCATTTGTTCTTCGCGGATGACACATTACTATTGGGATGGGCTACTACGGAGGAGGCCCGATATTTTCGCTTCGCAATCAATTTATATGAACGAGTGTCGGGCCAACAGGTTAATTTGGAAAAATCCGGCATTGTATTTAGCAAGGACGTAAATCAGACAGTGGAGGAGGAAATATTACATATTTTGGGCTTCAAGAAAGTTGACTCTCACGGGAAATACTTAGGGCTTCCAAGCATTGTGGGGTGGAATAAAAAAGAAATATTTGGCCACATTAAGGATCGAATCGGGCGTGCATCCAAGGTTGGTCCCGTCATAATTTTTCCAAAGCCGGCAAGGAAATTTTGATTAAATCGGTGCTTCAGGCCATCCCGTCGTATGCGATGAGTTGCTTTAAATTCACAGAGAATGTCCTATCTGAAATTCAATCTATGGTTTGCAACTTCTGGTGGGGTAGTCCGCAACAGAATCGGAAAATCCATTGGGTATCATGGGATCGTATGGTTCGAAGTAAAGCCGAAGGAGGGCTGGGTTTTCGCTCTTTGCGAGCAATGAATCTGGCTCTTCTCTCAAAGCAGGCCTGGCGCGTCCTGACGAATCCGTCCTTACTTCTGGCGCAAATTCTCAAAGCTAAATACTTTAGCAACTGCTCGTTTATGGAAGCTGGCTTAGGCCACAGACCGTCTTGGGCGTGGCGAAGCATTTTTGAAAGTCGCAAAGTTTTAGAATTGGGTTGTTTGAGAAGAATTCACAGTGGATCCAACACGAAAATTTGGGGCGACCGCTGGCTCCCCAAGCCACCATTCACGCCACCCCCCATAACCCCCCAACCCCTCCCACCAAACACCACTGTAAGCTACCTTATTGACCCTTCTACTTCTAGATGGAAGTCCAGCCTGATTTTCCAAATATTCCCTACCCATATAGCCCACCTTATTCTATCTATCCCCTTGAGTCTCTCGTCCCGCCCCGATAACTGGTACTGGAACCTTAGCCAAAATAAAAAATTCTCCGTGAAATCGTCCTACTATACCATCCTAAACTCGCCTAGTATCTTCCCGATTTCCCATCCCCTTGATTCCCCTAGCTCTGGCCCATCCCCCGTTTGGAAAAAGTTATGGCGTTTGAAAATCCCAGGCCGAGTTTTACATTTCTCCTGGAGGTTGCTAGCAAATTCCCTACCTGACCCTGCCAACCTAGCCCGTCGCCACCTAGCTTCCCCTTCCTTGTGCCCTCTTTGCTCCTCCACAAACACAACTTCAGCCCACCTCTTCTTCTCTTGCCCTCTAGCTTCTCAAGTCTGGTACGTCGCCGGCCTACACGAGCTTATAGCGCTGTTCCAGCAACCCAGCGCTGAATTTTGGACCCGTGACCTCATTTTGGGGAGCCCAAGCCATATTTGTGAATTCTTCTTGCTGCTGTGTTGCCACATTTGGGAGGCTCGGAATAAAATTTTTTTGAGGATCGAATGCCACAGCCCCATGGTTTGGTATTATCAACGAGCCACACTCTATCATCCTACCGCACGGCTCACATGATCCCCCATCAGGCCACACCTCTCCATGAATACTGCAGTTTACTGAGACCTCCTCCGCCGGGCACTCACGTATTCTTTGATGGAGCCATTTCGACCGCACGTAATTGTGCTGGAGTGGGCGTCTTCATCCGCAATGAACAGGGCTCTTTTCTTCACGGGCTTTCTCGGAAGTTGGAAGGAATCACGGACCCCCTCATGGCAGAGACGCTTGCTCTACGAGAAGCTCTAACCTTGGCCTCCGATCTCCAACTCGCAAATGTCTCCTTGCTTAGGCGACTCAGCTCTCCTCATCGAAGCAGTTAGAGATAAAGCTCAACCCCCTGGAGATTGTGATCCGGTGTTGTTTGATATTTTAGCATTGTCTCATTTTTATGCTTCTAGTCGTTTTTGTTGGATTCCTAGAACTGAAAATATTGTGGCCCACGAGTTTGCTCAGTTTGCGAAGTCTGATATCTGTACGCACAACTCGTGGATATCCCCACCCATTTTTTTGTCTCAATCGGTGCTGGACCTTTTCCAGTAATTTAATGAAATTCCGTTTCAAAAAAAGATTAATATATATCCATAAAAAAGAATAGTTGTTATGCATTTGACTGTGTAGCGTGAGTGCGTACAAAATCAGACAGCATAAGCACAAGAAATTGGCATATTCTAGGTCATTAGTATTGGTTGGCATGCTCCATAGTTAAGATTATTGTGTGGATCATGTCTTTTTGGTGTTCACCACCTCATGGGATATGTGTGGCTCTTGACATTATGGATTTTGCACGCGCAATGCAAGTCAATCTTAATATTTTGTTTTATAATTAAAAAAAAAAGAATTAAAAATAAGGATACCTACAAATACTATCCTAAAGTTCAGCCTAATTATAAGAAACTCCAGTTATTTTTCCAAAATTTCCAAATACCCCTTAAAGTGTTACAAATACTCCCTTGAAATTTGTATTTACCTAACAAATAACCTCTATTGGAGGTAAAATTTGTAAAACAAAAACAAATATCAAGGAGTATCCTTGTAGTTTTGAAAGATAAATGGATTCTTTTATAATAATTAACTAAACTTATGGGGTAGTTTGTAATTAACCCTTAAAAATATTGAGTGCACAGACAAATGAGAAACAAGTTTTATAGCCATTTGGTAGGCAAACAAATCCCCATGAATTGGGTGGTGCAGAAAACTAACACCACAACAGCACATCAAAAACAGTTAAGTCCACCACCAAATGAGAAAAAAACCATTGACCATTCCGAAATTGAAGTGACAAATCTAAGTGTGATGTCAACATACAGAGGAACCAAAAAATGTAAACGCAAACTATTCATCCTGTATGAAATTGCAAGGCTAAAAACAAAAAAAATACACCCATAACGCAATATGATCTAAATTCAACAAGAAAATATTAGTGCTAGCATCCTCATTAATCCTACCGACGAGCCATTACAAAACCAAGGAAGTTCAAGAACAAGCTATAAGAATACACAAATAATTAGTCCGTGATCAAAAAGTAAATACAGAAAAAGAAAACCAAAAAATCGGAATTCCAGAAGCGTCGAAGCAATCATGTTGTCCCGATAGAGTAACACAGCCAAGAAACGCATAATACCGCAAAAACACGAGCAGCAGGTCCAGTCATCGAGTCGTTTCCAAATACGCACTCTTCATGAAAATAGAACAAGCTTCTTTTCCAGTATGTATTACTGCCCTTTTCGTGCGATTATGAAACCTGTACATAGATGTCCAGAAAACGTGCATCGTTTAATCCTACAAGCTCAATTACGTTCTCTTAAGCAATTTCCAGGCAAAAGGTACTTATACTGGTCCGCATTTTCCAAAAGATACGATGGAAGATGAACGGCTGAGAACGAATGAGGAATAGGTCCCATTCGCCCGATAATATCCTTGAAAGTGTACTCCTCAGGCAGCATATCGTACAAATCTGCCCCTTTGCAGATTATATCCTGAATTCTTTTGGGGCTCAAGAAATGAGAGAACCTTACTCGATCGGTATGGCTATAAGCTTTCATCTTGAATATAAAATCACTAATATAGCGAAAACAAAAGCTACAATGCCAACCCGAGTCTGATAAAAGATAGTCCGTTTGTCGATAATGGGCATATTTAGTTTTTCCCCTCTGATACCTATGAATCGAAGCTCTCCAACTCTTATGACTAAGCTGAAACTCGAACGAGTATAAGTAATTTCTTAGTTCAAGGTGAAGAACATCGGGAATATCATCGCACCATCTAAGGAGATCGATTGTGTGGCGGCTAGGAATCTCGTCCACATCAGACATTATTAGCAGATCGTCGTCCTCTATGCCCGCAACTCGTAAAAGCTGGTCGAGCGCGAGTCGTTGGTATGCCTCCTCGACGAACGGGTTCTCGCCTTTCCGAAACCTTCCGCCGATTTCTCCGTAACTCAACCGAGGCTCGATAAATTTGAACTTTTCGCGATTGACTTTGAAGTTGAGGGGTTTCGGTAAGGCAGTGAAAGTCGAGTTTGATTCGAGCAAAACGAACCGCGTGATGTAAGGGTATAGTTCTTTCCATCGGATCGTGAGCATGTCGATTTCGTTGCTGAATAACACGGCGTCGTACACACGTCTCGGGAATTCACGAACGCCCCAACCGTGGAGCTTGCAGAGAGTCGGCATCGAGACATTTTCGTTGTAGTAGTGAGTTATTGGGATAAAGGGTTTCGGAGGAGATTGCCATAGGGGCCGAAGGAAGTAGGTGATTTTCTGACCGTGACAATATATGGCGAAAATGCCGGCTGGAAAAATGAGGAATAAAAAGAAAATTGCTCGGAAATCTAGCCCGTGGAGCAAGCACCGTACTCTCGACATGCTTAAGAATGATGGCGAAGCTTGCTGCATATAAAAATGAGTCTTTTGTAAGATAATCGGATTGCAATTATCAGAAAAAGAGACGACTATTATCGGCCCAACGCAAAAAAGGAGCCTTACAGAATAAGAGAGACTAATAACACAGAATGTGCGTATTTTCGAAGGTATCTAAGACAATTTAATTTTGAAATCTTCTTCTAAATACCAACTAGTAGATAATATCCAGTAAGAACTTTCATGAACATAACATGGTACCAAAGTACAGCAAGTTTTCGTGTCTTAACATTAACAAAGCAGTGAAGCACTATTTTCTTCCCTATGATGTCTAATAACAGGGTAAAATATACTTCTTCATTGAAATTAACAATAAGCACAGAAAATTACACACAAACAGACATCCCAAACATAATCAGAATCAACAACAAAGAGGACCTCTGAATTCAATTCTGCTTTCAAAATGGAACTACAATCCAAGACAAAACTGAACCACCAATTCTCACCCCTAAGAAAAAGCACAAAATTTATGCATGATGACTTAATTTTGACAAAATTTTGGACCTTCATCATTCTATGGTAGCAATGCAGAAATTTCAATGACTACAAACAACCCTGCATTAATTTGCAAACAAACCCACATCAAATTACTCCATTCAAGCCCAAAATCCACACATAACATTCTTATGCCAAACACTAAGAAACAACTTAAATTTTCAACATTTTTTCAACCATTGAAGGAAAAAAGAAAATAGAAAACGGATTTCAATTTGCAATTAAACGATTGGAAAGAAAAAGAAAATAGCATACCTGACCACAAACGTCTTCGCATATATCATCACTCTTTTTTGAAGTATAATAATAACCTTCAGGTATCATCCGGACCAGAATTTTCTTTCTCCCTCAAAATGCCTTTTTCAATTTCCTTATAACCTCATAAAATTTTCCCTACAAAACACCAAAAAACGTTCGAAATAATTTCCCCTTTCTTCTCCAAATCCCCCTCCGTCAAAAAGTACGTATGAAAATCCTGATATGAAAAAAAAAAAAAAAAAAAAAAAAAGCAGAGGGAGTCGGAGAAAACAGATATCCTATAATGGGGGGAAAACAAAAAAAAAAACTGATCAAAAAAATTCCTCAAAGAAAAACGTGACAAACTCAACGCAATTAAATTGAATTTTCTTGTTCCTAAAAACAGGCCATTTTCTTAAAAAAAGGGCTTGGTTTTATTTTCTTCCAGCTTCTACTTTTGTGTCCAATTTCACAAAATTGGGTAATGGAGGTTTCCCTGTTCTGCAGCCTCCTGTTACTCTTCTTCTTCTCTTTCTCTCTCATTAAATTTGCAATTTTCTCTGAGAGGGAAAGAGAGAAGGATGGAAAGGGAAGAATTTTATTTTTATGCAGAAAAAAATCTGTCAAATTCCTATTTTTTAACAAAAAAACCATCCGCTGTTAAATATACATATATTCCAGGTAGGAATAATAATGATGAATTTAAAAATAGGAGGAGGAAAAATGTGCGGAGGACCACATGGTATGTAACCGCGCACACTTTACTTTTTTGCCCTCGAAAACTCATCTTTTTATCCATCTAAATTTCATTAATATATTAAAAACCAAAAGATGTATGAAATATTACAATTTCTTATCACTTTTCCTTTTGTCCTAAGAAATCCATCTTTTTTTTCTTTCTAAAAAATTTCATTAATTTATAAAATACAAAAATATATATGAAATATTACAAAATTTTACCAAATTACTATTTTTTTTTGCCCTAAAAAAGTCATATTTTTCCACTAAAATTTCATTTAGTATAAAAATGGAACGATGTGAAATATTACAAATTTTAATCACTTTACTTTCTGTCCTTAAAAAGTCGTCTTTCCCCTAAAAAAAATTCATTAATTAACTCAAAATGAAAAAGTAAATGCAATATTACAAGTTTTTTGATGACAACTGTATAATAATGTCATAAATTAAAATAATGATATTATTATATATAATGTCATAATTCATATTACTCGATTACTATTCAAATTGACAACATGAGTTAACATTATTAATCTTAAAGAAATCAAATATAATAAATCCCTCTTATAAAAGATGAAAGCTCATATCAGATGGTCTCACAAATTTAATTTCATGAGACGGATTCTAAAATGAAAGCTTACCTATTTAAATTCGGATCTATCTTGTTTTGATTTGTGAAATGAGTTGGATCTATCAGGGAGATCGTCTCACGTGAGACTTACTCCTTATAAAGATGTTCAAAAAGAGGTAATTTATGCCATGATTATATGTTTTAAAATGTTATAAAGGATGAACCACATCTGCGAGAGCTTCTACTGCCCTTGCCCTTAAGTTTAGGAAAAAAGGTGAATAGCGGGATATACTTCAATAAGTCAGGATTGAGCTCTGTTTTAAATATTTATCAGTATTCCTGGTGGTGGTTTTAAATGATATTGAATTGGTGTGACTTTTTAAGTCATGTATCCATTAGTTTCCTCATTGATATATCCTAAACTAGTGGTCAGTAAATATTTTAATTATAAACCATAAATTGGAAAAACAATGATGCTGTTTAAAATCTTAAATCGCTCAATCGGACATAATATTTGCCACATAAAAATATTGTATATATCTATATTTCTAAAATAAGGATAATGTAATTATCTATTTTCCAAAAGAGTCCAAAATTAGATGTAGTTGTTTTTTATATAACAATTGTGTATCCTAAACTTATCAAATATTCACCCTAAAAAAAACTTATCAAATAATTTGGACAAAAACTTCTGTCATACCGTCTAACGGGTCAAAAGCCGTCAGACGGATCTAACCCAAATTCAAATAATTCAATATTAGCCGCATGCAATAATCCCGCGCGTCACAAACACTGGTCTTGATGCCTCCTATAGGCATGGGCCTTGGGGTGGGCCCCCATTGCTTTCAATTTGAGAAAGTGTTGGTTGTTGGATTAATTCTTTGACTTCTTTTTGCAAGTTTTACCCATTTTTGTGGGTGGTTACTTATTTTGGTTCACTTTATATATGATTTAGTTAAAATAATTTAGTTTAGGCCATCTCAATGTATTTCTAAACACACATATTTTAAATATTTTCACTAAGATCCTGAAAATACAAGTATTATTTTTTTCTAAAAATTATTAGTAGTTTCCCAAAAAATATTTTGTAATATTAAACAGTAGCATAGTATCATTATGACCCTCAAAAGTATTAGTATTTTTTATTGAAAAGTATTAGTAGTTCCACCGAAAAGTATTTTTGTAATATTAGACAGTAACATAGTATCACGATGGCCCTAAAAAGTATAGTTTTTTCTCACCAATGTATTAGTTGTCCCCTAAAAAGTATTAGTAGTCCTCCTAAAAACTATTTAGTAATTCTCCTGATAAATATTAGTTTTTCTCCTAAGTATTAATAGTCTCACTGAAAGTATTAGTAGTTCCCCTAAAAAGTGTTAGTTTTTCTTGTGAAAAGCATTAGTAGTCGACCTAAAAAATATTTAGTAATTCTCCTAAGAAGTATTATTTTTTTCTCCTAAAAAGTATTTATAGTCTCACTGTAAAGTATTAATAGTTTCCTTAAAATGTATTAGTTTTTCTTTTGGAAAGTATCAGTAATTTCCCTGAAAGGTATTAGTTTTCTTGTGAAAAAGTATTAGTAATCCACATGAAAAATATTTAATATTTCTCATATGAAGTATTAGTTTTTTCTTCTAAAAAGTATTAACAGTCTCACTGAAAAGTATTAGTAGTCCTTTAAAATGTATTAGTTTTTCTTTTGAATAGTATTAGTAGTCACCTGAAATGTATTTAGTAGTTTTCTTAAAAAATATAATTCTATTTTTGAAAAGTAGTAATAATCCCTTAAAAGTATTATTAATTCTGATAAAAGTATTATTTTTTTGTTAAAAAAGAACAACATTCCACTTAGGCTAATAAGCCTTTTTCTGTTTGTTCCCCCACATTTTTCAATATTGCTCCATCATGTGGTCATTATGTATGTGTATTATTATTAATATATATATATATATATATATATATATATATGTATTGGTTCAAATGAGACCAATATGCTGGGGTGAGACCGTAGAGATTGATCTGGTACGTCTATTCTATTTTTTGAAGGGTATAGATTAATCCATTTTTTAAGGTATATTTAATGTTAAAAAACTCTCAAAAGATTATGTTGGTAAATACACATGTACACGCCTAGTGGTTAATTATGGATAGATATTAACATCCTTTATTTTTGGTAGAGAGAGATTGTATGCCTTTTGAGTGCCCGAGATTTTTTGGAGATTGATTTTCATGCTTAATCCTAATATCATCATTATAACCCATCTAACTTCTCATTGGCAAAGAAAGAGGAAAAGGCATAGCAAGAATCAGACGAAAGAAACGACTTCCTAGTGGATTCTTAGAAGCAGAGAAAAATCTCGAAAGTCTTGGTCACGACAAACACGAAGATTAAAGAAAAATCTAGTAAGAATTTATGTGTTGAAGAAAAACATTAAAGAGGCAGACGAGAAGGTTGAAGAAAAATCTGGTAAGAACTTTTTTTGTAGTTTTCGGTTTTATATATAATCATTGTTATGCATTTTTTTTTCTTTTTTTTTTATTTTTCTGCAACTTTTTGCATGTGATTTTTAATTGTTTCCGTTGCGTACTTGGTAGTATCATATGAATTACTTGTTGCAAAGGTTAATAGATAATTTTTGTGGTTATTTGCTTTCTTGAATCTCGTTCGTGGAGAATTAAGATTGATTGTGGCATACTTATACCTATTTTTTGTGGTTATTTTCTATGGCTTTTATACTGAATGATACAATTCTTGTGGGTTTTTTTTTTAATTTTTGAACCATGTTTTTGTTGTATTAAATTATGCATCAGTCTCTTAAAATTTATACAACAATATTATCATATTTATATATGATTTTCGCAAGCATTGGTCCTCACAGTTGTTAAGAGAATCTTGAATTTGTTGATGTGCAACAAGTAATTTAGTGTATTCATATATATATATATATATATATATATGCAAGATAATTTATCTATGTATACAAGATAATTTAATTAAATATACAGGCAAAGCAGTTGGGGCTTTGATGTGCAGTTTGTTGTTTGAGAGTAGTAGTGGGGGGCTTTATATGGGCTGCATGCATAGTTTAGTCTAATTTGTTGCATATTTTAGTTAATTTGTTGCATATTTATTTTTATGAATATATGAATATGGTGTTTTCCTAGTAGTGTAGGGGTGTTTGCTTGGATTTTTTTGGGAAGTTGATATGGGAAGTTTCCCCTTATGTTATATGATTGTCTAATGATATTTATTTAGTGTTAAATATAGGATTTTTATGTTTATATATTGCATAAGCTGAATGGAAAGTGGCAGGGGCATCATTTTTAATGCATTTATTGGTAGTCATATAGCATGTTTTAGTCTAATTTGTAGTAATTTTTTACATGTAATTTGTAGCATATTTACATCTAATTCATATATACGTAGAAATTTTATGTTGCATATTTATATATAATATGATGCTGAAGAAGGTTTTTTTAATTTTTGTTTTTCTTTACTTTATGGTGATTTACAGATCCAATTTTTTTTCGCAATTTTTGACTTCAAGGGGATGTGATCAAATGGTTGAGTTATCCAAAATCATGGACCTGTTAGGTTGGCTTTCCAATGGAGGGATGCTATTAATAAAATTGACTGTGTAGGGAAAAACTTGGAAGAACTTGGAAGAAGCAAGAAGGTTTCTGACTGGGAAGAATATTGAATAGTTAGGATTTTATGTTTTTTGGATTTGGAACTTGAATTTGTTGGACTAAATTCCTTTTTTTTTTCGTTAAAGTTGAATGGGTTGATATTTTTTATTTTGTTGGTTGGTTTTGTTACTGGTGCAATACAACTAGTTGATGTTTGGCATTGACCATTTTTTATATAATATAATTTTGAAAGACACTTATTTAGTATTGAATGACGCTAGTTTTTTTATCTGCTATATAATAATGGTCATTTCGTGCATAAATAGGTAATTGTTGCTGCATAAGTTAAATTAATGATGCATATTTTTTGGCTATGTAATAAGTTAAATTGTTGATGCATAAATAGGTAATTGTCGTTGCATAAATAGGTAATTGTTGATGCATAAGTTAAATTAGTGAGTCAGATTTTTGGCTATGTAATAAGTTAAATTAGTGATGCATAAATAGGTAATTGTTGTTGCATAAATAGGTAATTGTTGATGCATAAGTTAAATTAGTGATGCATATTAAAAACTTCTGTCCAATTTTAACGTATAAATAGATGCAGAATTTTGCATATATATTGATTGAGAGACGCATGATCGATTAAACAAACACACTAATTTAACCAATAAAATTTCGAACATGAAAATAAGCTATATATACAACACACTAATCTAACCAATTTTTGATGCATATATACCTATGAATGGATGCATAATTAGTTAAACAAACAAACAAACCAGCAAAATTTTGATGATAATAAAAAAACAATATTACATTGCATACACTCTTTTTATGCAAAATACCATATTAAACAATACCTATTATAGTGTTATTGATAAAGCTCCTGACATTTATTTTATAAGCAAACTAATATAGAATTAATGAAAACTTTTTTCTAAAAAAAATTAATGGAAACTACACACGTTGATTAGAACGTGATTTATGGATAAGGATAGTTATAGACCGTTCATTAAGGAAGAAATTATGGTGAAATAATCTCTCTCTATTTTATAGCATATTACACGCTAATTACCTTATTTATTAATATAGTTATTGCCGATTTTACCCTTGGTATGTTACTATTCAAATAATTCTATTATTTTTAATGTTTTAATCTCAACCATATATTGCTTTATTATAATGGTCCAGACCAGTAACAGTCTCACCGCAGGAAATGGTCTCACCAGAACCAACCCCTATATATATATATATATTTGTATAATTATCTTGAAACTTGTGAAGTGAGACATCTTAAGTTGGTGAAAGATCAGGGACGTAACTGTAGTGGGATTAGATATTAGCAGCCTGTGAATTTGTTATTAGTGGCCGCTTTAGGTATTACGATTAAGTTTTTAGGTCCAGGTTAATTCAGAGGAATGTGACTACGCGATTTTTTTTTTTTAAAAAAATTCGGGTCGGGGTGGTGAGATCCGTCTAATGGATTTAGATCCATTAGACTGTCTGACAAGAGACCAACTCAATTTGTCATTGTGTATAGGGATGACAATTAACCGAATTCGAGATCTTCTGAAATTTTTTAAGAGCCGAATTGACAAACGAGACTCCTTATATAATTTAGAAATATTAAAAATAATTTTAGAAAATAATATTATGTAAATTTATATATAACAATTTTTGAAACATAATAAAAGTAAACGCGTTGAGTTTGATGCTAGGTGGATTTGAAACCCACAATTAAAAACTTATCCCAACTCGTTTATCATGGCAACAAACTCATGCAAAGATAATGAATTCTACACTGCATGAATTAGGAATGGCAAGGGGACGGGGCAGAACTTAAGACCCATGCCCGTAGGCGTGGGCGTAGCTAGAAATTCTGGCCAGTGCGGTCAAGATTTTTTTCATTTTGGCAGGACGAATATTGGGCCAAAATTTTGAAAAAATAGAAAAAAAAAAGCAAATATAAATGGCATACCTTGCAACAATTATTTGCCGGTTTTCATAATCTCCAATTTTGATTTCTCTAGAATAAACTTTTTGGAGAAGTGCCTTATCCAAAAGTTTATTCTATATTAACTACCAAACAACTACTATTATTTTGGAATAGACTTTTAGATCCAAAAATTCAGTCGAAAAATGCTTCCCAAGAAGCATCAAACATTTCCGATGAGTCTCTATGTAGGCGTGCAAAACAAGAGAGCCATTCTAGTTCGCCTTGTGTCATCCGATTTGAGGGAATTCATTAGATCATGAAGTTGCTTCCAGTAAGCAAACAACGAATCCGTGGGTATTTGCTTATAAGAGAAGAGATTTGCCTTACGATGGAAGGTGCAATGGCTAGAATATCCTCGTCTCTCCCTCTCTCACCTCAAGGTATGGTTTGGGCCCTGTGGTGGCACAGAACTAACTCGATAAGATTCAATAAGCAAATCGGTGTTTTACGACCAATTTTTTTCATTTTATTTTGGGAATCATCTCGAAAGAACAAGAGTCATTCAACTGCTACAAGATCAACAATTCCATAAGCTCCTCTACTTGTCTTGGCCCTAGTCGATGGGAGGCTAGCGTGTATCATTGGTCTGGTCCTTTAAAGGCAGGAGAATCCTCGCTTGAAACGTATCTTAATGCCTGAAAGTTGGATAGACAGTTGCTTCTTAATCGTAAAATACTGGATTCATCCCTGGCCTCATTCAAGAATTGTTTTTGATCCAAAAGCGTCCTTCCTTCTCAATGCCCGGGCATCCATCCAATGCATTCTTTACCAACTCGGTCCGCCCGGTGAGCGCTCATTTTTTTGATCATCACAATATCTTTCGCTCAATTATTCTATCTTCAAACTAAAATCTACATATTATGACTAGGAATTAGCAACAGTAGCGTTGAGTTCGGCGGCTTTAGTTCTGTCCTAGTTGATCCTGATTCGACACAACTCTATGTATTCCTCTATCCATAGAGTACATTGAATGTACAGAAATATTTCCACTGCTTTCTTAGTAGACTGTAGTTTTTTCATCATTCCTTATTCCAGAGGAAGGAGTTTAAGGGGCCAAGAGGAATGATATCCGAGAGCTTGCCCAGCTAAGAAAAAAATTGCAGTCCGTTTGAGAATGATCCCCTCGCTTTGTCGCCCCTATCTCGTTAGCCGTTGCTTGCATTTCTCATCAAAGAAATAGGGGATAATTTTCATTACTTCAACTAGTGTCGATTGATGGGATTGAAATAGAAAATTTCGGAAGAATTTTAGTTTCGAATAGATTTAGATAGTTATTGGGGTTTGATTCTTTCTATTTGATTTTCAATTGTACTTGTTCGATCAGTTAGATCCTTCATTTTTAAAGTTTAGCAGAAAGACGGGTATTCCTTGCTCATTATCAGACAATCACTTATTCACAAACTTCGTGTGGGACTAATACTTTGCATTTCCCCACGCAGGGGCTAACTATAAGGGAGGGGTTCAAAGGCGCTTTCTTTCACTCCGTTCCTGGAAGGTAATTCTGAATCATTTCCACTTCAGGGTTTTGTTAGAAGTGGATGAAATGCATTGCTGATATTGATCCCAAAAAAAGACGGTAGGTACGGCTAGGCCGTGAACAACCCCTTCTCATCAATGGACTCATGACTATAAGACTCTGAATCTAGTCGTAGCTCGGCGTTCAGGTGTAACAGAACAAACAATGTCGAACCTTTATACTTTTTGATATTACTTTTGAATCATTTATTTTAGTATTTAATAAAAATAATTCAAAACGAGCCGTTTATCATTACGATAGGTGTCCAGATTTGACGTTCAACTTTAGCTAATAGCTAGCTAAAGAAAAAGTATAGGAAAGTAAAATAGTACTAAAAAATACTCGACTTTCGCATTTTGATCCAGATGAATGAACCGCCGACTAAGCCCCCTGTTTTCTAATGGAGTTTCTAAGAGGCCCACTGTATACATTCAGGAAGAGGAGGAACAAAGCCCAACCCTTGAAACATACTACAGCCCCAGGTGGCGAAGAGCCGACATCGAGGTGCCAAACCGACATGTGTAAGGTATGGTTGTCTCAAGTAGTTTGATCTTGGGAGGTATTGGGAAGGGATTGAAAAAAAAATTGTTCATTATTAAGTTTGGAACATATCTCTCTCTACATGAGACAATTATTCATCCACACATATATCTTAATTGGGTCAGGTAATTCTTAATATTTTGGGCCAAGACGGTAAGGTTTATTGACTTGTTAAATTTTAATTCATTATTTTATATGAACTAGACCTTCTGCTGAACTTTAGTGCGGCCCAACTCAAATTTAACAGTGCCACTCCGAGATCCAGTGTGGTCCACCGACCGCACTCGTCCTAAGCTAGCTTTGCCAGTGCCCGCAGGGGTGGTATTCATTAACACGATATGATAACCCAACCCGAAGTTACTGAGATAAACCCGAACCCGAACACAAAAACGACTACTCATCTTATACTAAAGAAGAGGCTTTTGATCTATCTCATGGCCAAAGAACAAGAAGATGAGGTAAATTCTAACTCATTTGACTCAAATTCTGATGATAGTGATCATGACACACACACACACGCATCATCACCCATTAATCTTTATGATTCATTAGGCAAAATGATGAAAGACTTTTAGCACATTAAATCCTCATACACACTCTTAAATGAGGAAAACAACCAACTCAAATGCCAAAACTCACAGCTGACTGAAGAGCTGAGTAGTCTAAGTCACATAGCTTATGAGAATATAGAGTTGAAGGCTGAGATATCAAAGGTTAAAGCAGACCTTGTTGTGAAAGAAAATAGGGAACATGAACTCAAAAGTGTGATTGCATCACTCAACACATCATCTAAAATATTGGATGAGTTGATGATGATTCATAAGGATATTGGAGATAAAGTAGGCTTAGGTTTCAATACCTTTGTAAATGTTCAAACCCCACGAGTGATTTTAGAAAAATGATCCTCAAGCAATGGGGGAGTTCAAAAATCGAAAGCACCATATGTTGCACCCACAATAATCACAATCACACACATGCTGACCTTGGTTATAAGGGCAAAGGAAAGAAGGCAGCTGAGTATGCTGGAAGAACAACTGAAACAAAATTCAGAAAGGTTCATCAGCAAATTCCAAACAAAAATATTATGTGTAGTAAAAATAGAACTACCAAAGACCCCTGAAGTTTCAACATAATAAATCATATGAAGGGAATGGTACAAATTATCCAACTTAAGCTTAATGGAATCCACCAATGCAATAACAACAGAGTCCTAAGGGAAACAAGCCCAAATGACAAAGACCTCAAAATCAGTATGGGTCGTTCCCAAGGAAGAGAAATCAACACACATATGCACCCAAATACAATGCACACCATGCACAACAACTTCTATATTTCCGCAGAAAACCAAACATACAAATGCATACACAAACATGCAGACAAAAGAGATTGTTGTATGTACCAAAAGCACCAAAACACTTTGTTAAAATTCACTATGATTATGGAACTGGTAGATGGTAACCATTAGAGTTAGTTCATTTGGCTATAAGCTGGTTGGAATACCTTATAGTGCTAACCCCTCAGGAAAAGGCCGAAATTCGAAATACGACCCGAGATGGAAAAAACTCCAGAAAAGACGAAGAATATACAAGAAATGAAGGACCGGGGGCCTTGGGCCGCCTCCCGGGAGGGCGCCCTCATCCATGCAAGACGGTGCCCCCTTAAGGCCACCCCACAAGGGCGCCTAGGGGGCGCCCTTGCCCACTCTGGGGAGGCGCTCCGGAGTAATCACTAACCTCATGGGGCTTTCATCTCAACTCTCGCTTCAACTCTCACCTCAACATTCAAGAACTTTTTCTAAGTTTCTACATAGCAAAAATTTACAAGTTAAAGAGTAGAGAGGGACATATCACCTTTGGAAGACATGGTCAAATGCTCTCCTTTCAAACATCCTCGTGCAAGAAGGGGTCAAAAATTTTCCGAAGGCAAGACAAAATGCGCAAGCAGAACAAGTCAGACACAGTACCAGATTAGCTCCCGCACTGCTTCATCTCTCCGCAGCACCGGAGTTGGGGGGCTTATGTTGGGGATAAAAATAATATTTAATTAATTAATATATAATTCGATTTATATATGTTTATTTAATATTAATTACCCAATGACTCTTAATAAATAAATCGACCCAATGGTGTCCGGGATTAGCCCCTGGGCCGATTCTCCTACGCGGACTGGCCCATTGACCAAATTCTCGTACACGACCCATGTTCACTTGGTTTTATACCATTGATTTGGGCTTCCTAGACTTGAGTTTTGTGTTGTTTTGAGTATTTTGAGTCATTTTTGTTATATCTCATAGGTTAGGCATTAATTTCTATTGTTTCGAGTCACTTGAGAGGCCAAGCCATGTTGAGGGCCAATTATATTGAGTCTAGAGTCATTTTAATGAGTCATGTGTCAAAAGAAGAAAGGATGATCAAACAACGAAAGATTGATTTGAAGAAACGCCCAAACGCTGCCTGGAATTTCTAAAGATCGGCGGGTTTTAGTATTTTGGTCATAACTTTCTCTAAAAAATTGCTATGGATCCGATTCAAGTGGCTGTGGAAAGCTAAGAGAGAGGGATACAACTCTTATGAAGACACCCAAAGCAAATTCGGACGTTTGGATGGCGCTACAAAAAAAAAACGAGGCTGCCGCAAAGACAACAAAATGGAGCCCCAAGCGCTTAAAACGCCCCCAGTGCCGGGAGTGTTCTACGGGCGCAGCGCCGCTCGTCCCTGCCGCTGCAGTGCTCGACACAAAAAAGGGCCGTCCTGGTTTGTGTTTTGCGCTGCAATAAGACCTTTTTCGAGCAAAGCAAATGTGCATGGGGGGCGACAAAACAAGAAATGTCCGATTTTTGGATCTAAAAGGAGGGTACTATAAATAGATACATGGTAGGCTTGAACTAGGGCATGGAGGACACTTGGGGATGAAAACCAACACCACCAAGACACAAGGGAAGAGTTGGGGAAGAGGATTGAAGACATTTATCATCTAGAAATAGATAAGATTCTTCTTTAATCTCTTTAATTCTTTCTTTGTTGTTTCTTGTATATCATTTGAGATGCATTCTCATTTGATTATGGGTATTTGTATTTTCATCATGAGCTAAACTTTATAATTCTAGAGGGATGATGTAATCTATGTTTGAACTTATGTTTTGATATTGTGGTTTGTCAATCTAGATTTCCCAATCTATTTGTGCTATTTGGATTTTATTGCTTCTAAATTACTTGATCAATAATTTAGAGTGTTTGGTGTATTTGATTTGACACTTGAGAGAGGTAATTGAATACATGACCTTGAAATAGCATAACCTAGGATTTCATAGAATTGAGAGATTTGTGAATCCTTTGAAGTCATCAACCAAGATTCATAGTTTTTATTGAGATTTCAATTGGTGATTTTTATAGAGATATTGATTTCCCAATTGTGATCTAAAATCATTTGGCACTCGAGAGAGGAGATGATTATTGTAGGAATCTAGACTTATAAATTGATAATTTGTGATTGGTATACCATATTGATAATATAAGGGAAAACTAGATTCATCACACCTCTAGAATTCATTCTCCCATAGATTTAGATGTTTATATTTTGATTAGTTATATCTAGTTGTTTTTATTTATAAATTGAGACATCCATCTATTATTGATCTGTCAAATATAGCATAGGTAATTTATACTTGGTACTTATACACGCATTCCCTGTGGATACGACAACCCTACTCATATCACTATATTATAACTTGACAACCGTACAATTGCGATTAGAAAAATCTCTAACAAGTTTTTGGCGCCGTTGCCGGCGAATGTGTTTTGTGTGATATCAAGGTTGATTGCCTAGTTGTAATTTGACTATTTTTTTGTTTTTTTCTTTTCTTGTTTTAATTTTGTGTAATTTTTTTAGGCACATCGTTGGATGGAATTATAATGTATGCATATGCGTGGCCAACCGATGATGCTACTTCTTGTGATTTTTGGAAGTCAAAGTGTGAACCATTTTGTTCCTTATTATCCACCTCAAGAAAATGTATGGACCCAAAATATGGCAAATCATGAAACCTTTCATCAGCCACAAGAACAATTGTCTAGCTTGGAAGAAATACTTTATCAATTTCTAGATGATTGTGAGGCAAGAAGACGACAAGATGAGATAAAACGCGTCGGTCCGAGTTGGAAAAGAATCTTGCTGAGTTTATCGAAGAGTGTAAGATAAGAAATCGAAAAGTGATGATAGATTACTACAAACCGAGGCAAGCATTCAACAAATTGAGATTACATGTCAAACTATGTCAAAGTTACTCCAACAAATGATTGACCAACTTAATAATGAAGAGTCGTCATCATTCTTGGGACCAGGTGAAATAGAAAATCATGAACATGAATTGCCCATTATGAAAAAGGTGGACGTCCTTCAAAATTTGGAGGAGACTTTTGAAGAGTGCAATCCGATCTTACAAGAGGAGGAGCCACATCAAATTAACTCAGGGAGTATCTCTATCTCTCACTCAATTGAAAATCCTCGTATTGACAAAAATATGTGCACTTTAGATGTAAGTTTCAATACAAATGTATCAAATTTTAAGAAGCATACACTTGAAGGAACAATGTTTGAAAATGGTGATTAATTAACATGTTCTACAGATTTCATGATATTTAATGTGAGTAAAGATAGAAATATCTTTACTATGATTGATAAACCATTTTTCATCATTAGGAACACATTTTTTGATTTCCAAAAGACCATCAACATTCGGATCCTTAATCATCCGCGTCTTATATACACTAAAGGATCGCTTATACTGTTGGAAAATACAAAGGTGTGGCATGATCGACACTTGTTTTTGGATCCCGGTTAAGTAAAACAAAAGTATGGCTAAAGACTTTAAATTTAGCGCTTCTTGGGAGGCAACCCAAGCTCATTTTACTTGCTTTCATAGTTTGATTAGTTAGAATGTTTGTGTTTTATTAGAAGTAGTCATGTTGCATCTCACCCCTATCCCTCTTGCATGCTCATTATGCGATTCTTGTGAAATTATGTGCAAAAGGTGCTTATTGTGATAGTATTTGGATGCATTGAAATTTTGGCATAATTTGATATTTAATTGCATATACATCATTTACCTTGATTTATGCCCACCATGTGTTTGATAAAATGCCTCAATGAGAAATTTAACACTTTTGCATACCCTTCTTGGTTGATTGCTTGGAGGAGTTCACATGTCGATCAACAATTATATAACATTGATGTAGCTCCCATGGTCTTCACATGATATTGTGGTACTTTACCCCATTGCTCGTTTCCACGTTTGGTTTTGTTTGACAGGTTGGTATTGTGCCTCCTAAATCAAAGAAAGACAAGGAAAAAGCCATCGACCCTATGGAGTGCTACCAATTGGCCCTGTTGCTTCTCTTTCACCCCACGATTCCGACGAGGAGTTGCACCTCTTCCATTGAGGACAATGGTTATATTAAGTTTGGGGGAGTGGTAATACCTTTTTCAGTTTGTGATCCTACTTTCTTCGTGTTTTTTTTGTGTCTTGTATATTTTCTTTGAGTTGAGTCGAGTCGAGTCATTTGTTGAATCTAGAATCGCATGACTAAGTGAATTTGTCGAATATGAGTTAAACGGTCAAAAGAGCATGTGTTTGAGCGGTGATCTATGTTTCGTTCCATTAATTCCATCTACATGCGTAATTCAGTTGATTTATTTGAAAATGATTTATGAAGTTGAGTGCTTCTTATATGATCCCACCGGATTCTAGAACTTGTCTGATCACTAGTCGAGGCGAAATCCTAGGTGAAGTAACATTAAGGAAATGATTTAGGCCATCTTTGAACAAACTAGAGCCAAAATTACCTACCTTTATAATATATATTTTCACTAGTGTCCCCTTTGAGCCTGTTAAACCCGTTCTTTGGCAACCAAATCTTATACCTTGAGCCTACATGTGAAAATCCTAATGACCCATCACTAATACACACAAAATGTTGAAGGTTGAGGAGGGTATGATAAGTAGGGTATATGTTCACTTGCATGAAGTTGCCGAAAAAAAAATATGAACCCTCATGTGTAAAAAAAAATAAGTTTGGGGGTTTCAAAAAAAAATTTGAAGTGATAATTGTGAATTTAGGCTCATAAAAGGAGAATAATGGACAATTCAACAAAAGTGAAGGTAGCTATTTTGTTTGGCAATTGGTGATTTGAAGTGATAATTGTGTGTTTGGGTGAGTTGAGCCACTTATTCCTATATTTTCCTACCTTACCCTAAGCCCACATTACAAGCCTTGAAAGTCCTATTGATCCTTGTGTTACATTAGCCTATATTAGTGGAGATTAGTGTGAATGACAAGCTTATGGAATCCAAAGAAGCATTTCATCCGGATATTCGAAAGTGGATCATTTTGATAACACTTGATTGCGTGAATCTATTTGAATAATGTAAACGGAATTGGCATGAACATTCAACACATTTGATCACAATGTCAAAACACATGCTTGATTGATAGTGAAATGAGTATGAGACAAATGATATTGGTTGTGAAGTTTTGCAGTTTGTTTGTATTGTTGTGTCTTGTATTTTTTCATTTTAGAGTTGTAATTGCTTGAGGACAAGCAATATTCAAAGTTTGGGGGTATTTGTTCACTTGGTTTTATACCATTGATTTGGGCTTCCTAGACTTGAGTTTTGTGTTGTTTTTGAGTATTTTGAGTCGTTTTTGTTATATCTCATAGGTTAGGCATTAATTTCTATTGTTTCGAGTCATTTGAGAGGCCAAGCCATGTTGAGGGCCAATTATATTGAGTCTAGAGTCATTTTAATGAGTCGTGTGTCAAAAGAAGCAAGGATGATCAAACAACGAAAGATTGATTTGAAGAAACGTCCAAACGCGTCTGGAATTTCTAAAGACTAGCGTTTTTAGTATTTTGGTCATAACTTTCTCTACAAAATTACTATGGATCTGATTCAAGTGGATATGGAAAGCTAAGAGAGAGGGCTACAACTCTTATGAGACACCCAAAGCAAATTCGGACGTTTGGATGGCGCTACACAAAAAAAAAGAGGTGTTGCAAAGACAACAATGAGCCGTAGCGCCCGGGAGTGTTCTCACTGCGCTGTAGCGCCAAATCCTCAGCAGCGCAGCCGATGTTGGGATTTTATTAATTTCCCGTGTGGACTTACATATGTAATTACAATTATATTATGGGCTATCTAATTTAATAGAGCCAATTAAGTGGTCTAATCTAATAAGGCTCTAGGGATATCTAATGGGTATGGGCTTTGCAATGTGTAGAGACCCAATACTAGTTAATTAGGATTGATGGGCTTCTAATTAACCTAGTATATAAAAAACTCTCATTAGGGTTATGGTCCCCAAGTCAAATCAGTCGCCACTCTTCTCCTCTTCCCCATCTTAGAGAGAGGCCGATGGAGTACCTAAAGGATTTGGCTGTGGAAGACGCTAACCCGATAAAGGATTCACACGCATTTGTACGGATCTGAGGTATCTATTAGTGTCTATGGATTTAAGGTACGCTTCCGATTCAAATTCAGTTTTCAATTTGTTTCTTGATAATTCACGTGATGATTCTGGGGTATGAATCAATTCTATTAATTCTAACAAGTGGTATCAGAGACTAATCATTTTTGAATTATCAAGAACAATTTATATGTTCTTTCAACGGTTATATCCAGTTTAATAATTATTTTAGTTTTTATAATTATGCCCGATGAATGGAGAAGTTTTGGATATAAGCTTCAGTTTTTTTTTTTTTTTTTTTTTTTGTGTTTTCTGGTTAACTGTGAAATCAAAAGAAAATTTTGAAATTTGGATTCAGTTTCTTTTATGATATCATCCCTTTAAGGTTTGTAGTTTGTTTCATTGCTAGCTTAAAGGGTTGAGTTTGGTAATATGTATTTTGAAAAAGCCATATTTAATTAGTTAAATGGTGGAGACTGGGTGGTCGTTCATTGTTTTGTTTAGATTGTGCTGCCCGAAAGCCGTCACCATAGTTCTACGGACACCAAAGCCGTCACCTTCCCAAACCTCACTATCCCAGCATATCGTTTTCTTGGTCGTCGTTTCGAGAGGTTGCGCGTCGACCATGAGCGAAGGTTTTCTTGGCGCATATGGTTGTGGCGCCTGTCTGACCGCAGCGGTGGAGAGACGAACGGAGCATAGACGGATATGGCAGCGGCAGGTTGATGGCGTCGAGCTGGGTGGCCAACGACAGTGAGGTGAAGGTGGTGGCGGCTGCTATGGTTGTGGTGTGAAGAAAGGATTCCAACTCTAGGGTTTATATGAGGATGATGATGACTTTGGGCTCACTTTTGGGCTTAAAGTTAAAATTTGATTTGGGCTTGGATTAATTAAAGGGTTTTGGAGCCTGGTTTTAATCGGGTGTTGATTAAAGTTGTTGTGCTCATTTTTATTAATCCAAATTCGTATTAGATGTTGGGGCCTAATTTTATATTGGGTTCTAAAATCTAAATAAAGTTTGAATATTCTTTGCGCTTGTTTGGGTGCAAAGTTCAAGTAAGGAAAAATTGGATTTATAAAAGGGCTTAAAGTATTGGGTCATTAAGGGGTGTGTTAATTCAACCCATAAAAATTAGATTAATTTTGAATTTTATTCAAATTTAATCCGTAAAGTATGACCCAATTTTCAGATGAAACCCTTTATAAAGAAATTGTAAGAGTTTGTTTTGAGGGCCTATTTGGATTTTTTAGGCTTCAAATAAATTAAAATAAGGAATTAAATTTTGAGTTTAATTTATTTTTTCACTCAAATTTATATGGTTTAATTTTGGGCTTGAAATTTTGGATATTGGACTTGATTTTGGATTGAGTTAGATTTATGACCCAATTTAGTTATCTGGGTTATTAAATTTAATTAAAGTTGAATTTAAAGTCTTGTTTGGTTTTCTCTGGACTTTAGATTCAAATAAGGTTAAGTTTGAAATCAAGTTCATATAAAGTTGAGTTTAAGCCTAATTCAGTGTTTTGGGTTTTTAAGTCCAATAAAGATAGATTTTTGGGCTTGTGGTTAGAGCTCGAGTCATTGGGTCATAAAGTTGGGATGAATTTATTCATACCCGTAAGGATTCAATTAGATTTAAATCTAGGTTGGATTTAAATTTAATTTATGAGAATACGACCCAAATTTAGTTATAATCCTGGTTATTAATTTTTATTTGGTTTTGCGAATCTTATCTTTATATTTCGGGATAAATTGAAATAGCATGTCGCCAAAGTGACCTCTATTACTAAATTTATTTTGAAATATTAGATTCAGGTAAAAGATTTGTAATTTGTCTATATCTATGCGGATAATAATCGGCCCAAATGAAGGTTATTGTCTGGCCAGATGATAGACATATGAGGCAAAATCAGGATTATATTTTATGTCTGATATTTCAAAATAAATTAATTGAAACAATATGTTGCCAAAGCAACCTCTATTGTGTAGATTTATTTATTTTGAGATATTAAGATGCGTATGTCTATTATTTATGCGAATAATGATCGGTGTAGGTCCCAAGGGGTGTAAGTGTAAGGTTTAGAAGGGGGGGGGTTGAATAAACCTTACCAAATTTTCGATTTAGTCCTTTTAAATCTACAGAGTTCTACACACAAATGTGTCCTTGATGGACAATCGAATTAGTCACTCAAGAGAGTTAATCTCTCAACAGAAATTGAAATACATTAATAGAGTAACTCACCGTTGTTGGCTATAATTTGACTCAACTTGTGGTTTTGTTTTCATTGGAAGACTTAACACCCTTAAGTTTGATTAAGCAAGTTTTTACACTTGATTTAGTACTTATAAATTATCAAATGGATAGCAAATTTATCAAACAGATATAAGCAAATAAAAGTGCGAAATTTAAATGTTGAAATGTAAATGACACAATAGAATTTTTATAGAGGTTCAAGATGGGGTAATTCTTCTACTCCTCTCTTCTCCAACTCCCGGGAGGAATCCACTAGGTAATGATCGGTTTACAAAGTGGTAATGCAGTCCGATACAAGTCTTGATCACAACAAATTGACTTGATCCTTTGGGACTCGATCTGAGACGCCTTGATCACTCACCGGCTTCTCGTGCGACTCGGCTTCTTTCACAGGCAGCCGCTTTGCTACTACAAACTCACTTGCTCAAGCACTTTGGATTTGATCACGAAGCCCTCCAAAAGCTTAAGACTTGGTTCACCTTGAACCTTTCTACAATCCTTCCCGGAATGTAGACCCCTTGTTTTCGATTTTCCTCTTCAACTGATTGAAGTTCTCTTTCCTTCACGGGTAAGTGTTGGATTGATGTACTTGAAATGTAGGCTTGAGGATTGAGAATGTTTCGATTTTGATAAGCTTGTATATCTCACGTATGTGTCATTCATCATTCTTCTCAAACAAACTCCTCGGCCTTTTATAGTGAACTTTCAAAAATTTGCCCGTTGAAGAGATAGGCTCATTTTTGAAAGTCACTTTGCGATCGTTGTTGGCTTGCGCTTCTTGGAATTGCCATTTCCTCGTATGAATTGTTTTATCACCTTTTCGAGTTCGACACGGTGTAGTGCTTCCCATTGGTTCATTCTTTTTGCACGCTTCGGGACCGGGCACTCCAAGAAAGGTGGTATGGAGATATTACTTGTTTAAGTAAGTCTCTTGATTTACGTGCAATGGTTCTTTTACGATTATCTCGACTTGACCGCATTTCCTTGCTTTCCCCAGGTGACTTAGAGTCACTTTCCAATCATGGATGACTCTTCACACTTCACTTGAGATTTGCTTCTCTTGAGTTGACTTGATGATGTTCCACTCACCGCATCTCACCGCTTCTTCAACGAGTTCGAGTTCTGTCTTCTTTCTTTGTGTACTCACTGTCTCTCAGAGTTTTCCTTCAAGTCTTGATTGTCTTCTTGCATGTTAGGGCGTAGGCGACTTAACTCGGCTTGGCCACTCTAATTGTTACAATACATTTTACAAAGAAGAATTGGTGCCAACTTTCTATTCTAAGTTTTACATGGCATTCATCAAAATCTAAACAATAAAATTCCTAACAATTTCCCCCTTTTTGATGATGCCAAAACTTAAATCATACACAGATGCAAATAACAAAGATACATACAGATAGTGTATTGACATAGAATGTATGCGCAGAATCAATCTTTTTATTGATCATATCATTCTTGTACTTAACACAACTGTTTACAATGTGTATCAGAGTATATAATAGTCTTCAAAAAAAATAGAAAATTTGTAACTTTATTACAGAAGACTTACATTGTATGTATTTACATATAAAATACACGAAGGGTTGGTTGACAAAGAACACTTCATCTCCTTTTGTCTCCTTCTTTTCATCTTGATCTTTCTTCTCTTCTTCTTTCTTCTCGTCATCACCGCCTTCCTTTTCTTCTCATATGCCTTCCTGGCAGCTTTCATCTATTCTTATTCTTTCATGTCTCTCCCGCCATAGCCGAGTTTGTCTCTTGTTTTTTTTTTCTATTCTTTTTGCATACTCGGCGTTGGTTTTAGCCACTCGCAAATTTGCCACTTGGTCAAGCCCGACCCAAGAGATCCCTCCTTTCTTCCCCCTGGATCTACGTATTCAATGTTCTTGGGCGAGGCCTGGTCCAAGCTTCTTCCTCCACTCGCCGCTTCTTCCTCTACCTCTGGGCGTATCTCGAGTCTTCTTCTTTCCAACGAGTGCCCAATGGAGTGACCAGCAGAGGATCACGGTTGTCTCACGCTGTCGCCTTCTTCACATAATGTGAGACCCTTTTCCCAAAGATCTGATCCCAAGCTTGAGCCATGGACATATTTGCAAAATATCCTTCGATTCGAGCGTTTTGAATTCGTCAATCGATCTTGGCTCTGTCGACATCTCGAAATGGCATACGTGTCTCTGTCTCACAACCGAATGCCTCCATGTTCTTTCAAGATGTTCATCACCCTGGCATCCATTCTTCCTTCCACTTCCTTCATCCCCGCTTCAATTGCTTTTCTCTTCTCGGCCATAGATACAAAGAGTGTTGGAGTGGCGAGTCACGGGGAGTTTGCCGCTTATAATGTCACCGTGATGAGACCTTGTTGGGGGTTTGTGCAATCATAAATGTTACATCCACGATCCTTCCCCTCAACAAGTTTTCCTTTCTTCTCTCGCTTTTAGGACTTCCTCACCGATTTTCCTTCTCACCGCTTCCTTTCTTTTCTTTTCGAGATTTTGTTTGCTTTAAGGTATTCCTCTTCCCCTTTTTGGCATCATCAAAGGATAGAGGAACCCCAGGGAACATCTTTGCAAGCATGAAGTCGAGTCTTCGATGGTTGAATTATGCTTCAAGTCTCATGCGTTGTATGCGATGCACGTAATTGAACGAGTAGCGTTGGATTCTCACAAATCACTTCATCTCAGCCATGAGAAGGCTGAATTTTCTTGTCATGTGTTCTTCCAAACGCCGTATATCATTTGCATTTCGCTCACGCAGCAGCCTTGATCTCGGCGGTGTGAGCTTCATGCATATGCTCAATGTGTTCCTCGCCGTTTTTCGATAAGATTTTCACTCCACACCAAAGACTTGTTGAACAATTGTCCGAAGTATCTCACCTGTTCCACACGCATTGTTTGTCTTTGTTGCCACCATTCCTTATTCGAATCATGCCTCTTAAGTCACCGTAAGGGTGGCATCTCTCGTTGTCCAGCGCATGTCCAAAGAGGCTTGATGCCTCTCCATCCGTTCAACTTCAAGAAAGAGTGCCTTGAACACTTCTCGAACTTCAAATGATTCTTCTCTCATTTGCGGTGATGGCCATACAAAGATCGGTCATAGTCAGTTGGAACAATGGTGTCGATTGGAAGAACAGAGGTGGGTTGTGATAGCGTGCTTGTTCATTTTCTCGACTCTTCGTGGAGTTCTCGTATCTCCAAAGAGAAAGGGAAAGATTCCACAAAAGATTCATCACCGCCGACCGGATCTGTTCGATGATGAGCGGTGCGCGCGTGAAGTTCTTTTGGGAATCGATCCTGCGCAGCTTGAGGAGCCGGGAGCAGTGGTCTCTCGGTTCAAATTGGGTTTGGTTGTGAAGTAGATCCGCTTTTCGAGCCTCAATGTCTTAACAGCTTCGTTGGTCTCAAATGATTTTTCCATTTCAAGACTTGTCCTCGGCCTTATCAAGCTCGGCGTCATCGGACGATGATGAGATTTCTAGTGGTGGCTCATCATCAAAGTTAAAAGTTTGACGAGTAGTCTTGGGATCGACTTGCTCGTGCCTGGAACATCCACAAATGAGTCTTTTGGATTTGTCATGGGGTTGACTCGACTTCTTCTTCGCCTTCCGATCCCGGAAAAGTGACATCGTGGTTGTCCTGGGAATCATGAAGTGCGCCGATCTCCTTCTCGATGGGTCGATGATTGCGGGAGGGATGTTCTCTACTTGCCTCTTTACCCCGGAAGTCTCAACCTCCCGTGGGCCTTCATTTCCTCCAAAGAGCCTCTCTCTGCTGCGAGGCTTTGTCCTCCCTTTCGACAAATGTCACTGCCTTAGGGTCTTCTACATGGCATCCATTGGAGTCTCAACCCCATGGATTGCACTTTCATCGCCTGCAGTGTTAACTCCCGGGTTGGTCCTGGTCCTTCCTCGTGCCTCGACCGCATCATCGGCGCCACGTCATTAGCCTTCTTGGCACCTTTCGGCACTCTCACCGAGATCTCAATCGCCTGAGCTTCGTTGATGGCAACTTGTCGTTCTTCTTGTGATTGTAATTTCTCTTCTTCGCCTCCTTGCTTCTTTGTCGAGTCATCCGCAGCATCCTCCGACCTTGCCGGTGGAGGAGTTTCCCCCGGGCGCACACCGAGTGACTTGGAGTGGGGTCACTCTCCAAACTCCCGGGCTGCCCGATTGATTGCTCAGCCGTTGGGGCGGTGGTAGCACACCTTCAATAGGGGTTGGCTCGACCGGGGTCCCCACTATTCCGCCATTCATCGCCATCTCCTTATCGCTTTCTTCCGAGTGAGTCAGGAAGTGGTAGCAAAGAACAACAACGCTATTTGCTCAACCACTCCCATTGGATCGATTTCACCGTGTTCGGAGGACTCTCCTGGTCCCTCCATTAGTCTTTGCTCGTGAAGGATTCTTGATTCATGCAATGCTTGCGCATTTGCAATTCTTTCCTCGTGGCGAAGAACATTCTCCTTTCCTCGTCACTTTCGGAGAAGACATCAAGAAGAGGATGTGTGTGTTCTATGGTGCGGAGATAGGGCGGATGCTTGCCTTCTCTCGTGCTTCGCTTCTTGACTTGCTTTTCTTTCTCCTCCTTGTCCTTGTAGATCTGCAGAATGTCTATGCAGCTTGTCTTCATCCGTAGCCGGGAGCACAAAGAGTTAATCCAAGGAAATTTAGCGCTTCCTCTTCTTCTTCTATGAACTCGGGCCGTTGGAACTGCCTTGACTTGCTCAACTTCCATTTTCTCCACTCACGCAGACGATTTTGGATGTCCGGGTAAGGTGGAGATAGGATCATAACATCACTATCTCGCTTGGGGTTTCTTCTTGTGCTTCACCGTGTGAGCTACAACCGTGTCTTTGGATTGCCTCTCACGATCACCTTCAAACAGACTTGGGTCATTTCATCAATTACATCCGAGACTCTACTTCTCCAGAGTCTCCTGGTATATGTGCTAGCCGGGTAACTCGACTTTGGTTTCTCCTATTCGACCGCTTGACGAGTCTTCTTCGTCTCCTGGTTTGTACCAGGGGAATTTCTCGTTCGGAGCGGTGTCCTCCGAGTCTTGGGCGGCCGGGGCCGGTGCTTGTGTTTATTTACGAGGAGCCGGCTATCTAGGCTTGTCGGGCTTCTCCTCTTTTTTGACGATCGGAGAAGGAATTTGTGAGTCCTTCTCGACCGCCGCAGGGGGGCAGTGACATGGCTCTTGGGCGGGTGACACACTTCTTTGGGGCGAGGCATGTTTGTTTTCTTTGTCTTTGCAGGGGCAGCGTGATCTTCTTAGCAGGTTTTCTTCTTAGGCCGAGAGGAAGCGGTTGTGTCTTCGGGGTCACCGATTCCCCTCACGTGTCGCTCTCTTGGCGTACGCCGCTTCTCGAGCACCAGAGAGATTAGCTCAAACATCCTCTTGTTAACATGGAAAGCCTTCCCATGTCTAAGAGGGACTCCTTTCACCTCCAATAGCCGCCAATCACTGGCCATATCCCGAGGATCCTCCAAATGACCCATCTTCTTTGAAGGACTTGTTCCCCACGCTTAAGCAGAGTCTGCCGTAGATAAACTCAGGCCATTGATCTTCTTTTCTTCGATGATTGCAGCCATCACAATCGGCTTTGCCTTTGACAGATTGGTCAAAGTCGCCAAATTTGATGTCGATACATTTGGCAACTATGTCCAACAATTTGTGATAATCCTCCTTTAGCGCTCTTGTTGTTTGCTGTGTATATAATTTTATCAAAGAAAGTCGGACTTGGCTATCTCTTTCCATGCGTCGGCCCAAGTTGACATCAATTTCCTTAATCTCGATTGCTCCTTCACGGTAGTGAGCAATATTCACCAAATCCTTGGCGGTGATAGTCACCGCTTCCCGTGAATGATGACTTGATTCCTTCATCATGAATCTCAGCATTCACGTAGAATTGTGCGACCTCCTCCACATAGGTCATAGGATATTCCAGCGTTAGAAACGGTTTCAGTCCTGACGTTTCCAACTTCTCCGCGATTTTCTTCACCAGGGTGTTGTCGGACCCCTGCTTCACCATTCCGTCGAAATCCACCGTCGAACCGGTGTGGATTTGCTTTCCCAACTTGGTAAAGTCATAAGTTGGTGCCATTTCTCGAGTTATTCCAAGGAAAAATTCAGAAATTGATTTGAAGGTTGATAGGGTTTCGAGAGTATCTTGCCTTTGCCTTTTGAGAGAAAGAGATTGAACAGTTTTTAGAAGTGTGAGAGAGAAACGGACGAAAATGGTTTAAATATGGTTTATGAAAGGACGTGCAGACGGTTTTTGAATTGTGATCGAAATCAACGGCTTGGATTTCGCACGCATATTGAGCAGTTCATGTCTTGTATTTAATGCGGCAAAGATTTATATCCAATCATAGGCTTGGTGTGCGGCTTTATGTCCGTACACATCATCATTATGCTTTGACGTGTCTCTTAAAACATTCCCGCTAAGTCAAAACGATTGCGTTTTTGTCACTTTGCTCATAAGTTATTCACTTATCTCTTAGCCGATTTAACTCGCTTCTCACATTTCTCTTAGTGACTCAAATATCACCGACTTGGTATAGCCGATTTTCCGATACTGGTGATTCACCGAGTGATTTTTGTTTCTAGCTCTTTTTTGCCTCCTTTCCTGTTCCATTTCTTTACTTTGATTCTTCTATGTCTCACCTTAGCTCAATTAGCCCCAACTCATGTTTGAGTTCTTCAAATCTTGACTCACATAATGGTTTTGTGAAGATGTCGGCTAGTTGTTTATCGCTTGAGATATATTCCAAGATAATGTCCTTCTTTTCAACATGATCTCTTATGAAATGATATCGACATCAATATGTTTTGTTCTTGAGTGCAACACAGATTTTGAGTGATTGCAATTGCACTTGTGTTATCACACATGATTGGAATTTCTTTTTCTTCAACTTCATAGTCTCTCACCACTGTCTCATCCATAGGACTTGGGCACAAACAATTGCCCAGCAGCCTATGTATTCTCGCCACCAGTAGAGGTGGCTATTGAGTTTTGCTTCTTGCTAAACCAGAAATTAGTCTATTTCTAGCATTTGACATGTGCCTGAAATGCTCTTCTCCCGTCCACTCGCATCCAAAGATAGTCGAGTCCGAATAGCCAATTAGCTTGAATCCACCTTCCTTTGGATACCATAGCCTACTTCTTGGCTTCCTTTTAAGTATCTCAATATTCTCTTAGCATTTGTTGTCATATGGCTCTCTTTTGGATCGATTGAAATCTTGCACATACACCTACAAAGAAAGGTGATGTCCGCCCGCTTCTTTGTGAGATAGAGCAATGATCCAATAAGTGCTCAGATCTTGTTTGATCTACAGCTTGCTTGCCATCCGCATCCATGTCCATTTTGACCGATGTGTTCATTGGTACTTTTACGAGAGGACTTCTCCTCCATACCAAATTTCTTCATTAAATCTCCTCGTGTATTTTGTTTGACTTATGAAGGTTCCATCCTTCACCTGTTTCACTTGAAGTCCAAGGAAGAATGTCGCTCTCCCATCATGCTCATTTCAAATTTACTTTGCATGAGGTTTGAGAATTTTTCACACACTCTTTGTTAGTGGATCCAAAAATGATGTCATCCACATATATTTGAACAAGCAAAGATACTCTTCTTGTCTTGAATTCTCAAAAGTGTTCTATCTACTTTTCCTTTAGTGAATCCATTTTCGCTTAGGAATTGTGACAGGTATCATACCATGCTCAGGTGCCTGTTTTCAATCCGTGACAGGCTTTCTTGAGTTTGTATACCTTGTCTCCAAGAGTCTTCGCTCAAATCCTGGAGGTTGTTCAACATACACTTCTTCTTCCAATAAGCCATTTAGGAATGCACTTTTTACATCCATTTGATATACAATGAAGTTCTTGTGAGTCGCATAGGCAAGAAACATCCTTATAGCTTCCAATCTTGCTACAGAGCAAATGTTTCATCAAAATCTATTCCTTCTTCTTGGCAATATCCTTTGGCTACCATCTTGCTTTGTTTCTTACCACGTAACCTTCCTCGTTCATCTTATTTCGAATACCCATTTGGTTCCAATAACATTTTGATGTATGGGTCTTTGCACTAATTCCCATACTTTATTTCTCTCAAACCGATTCACTCTTCTTGCATAGCTTGAATCCAATGTGTGTCGTCCAATGCTTGTGACACATCTTTGGGCTCTATTTGCGAAATGAAGCATGTGAACATTGCTTCTTGTTGAGTTCGATCTTGTCTTGACACCTTCTTTTATATCTCCAATGACAAGTTCGTGGATGGTCTCTCACCATCTTACATCAAAGTTGGAGTGAGTTAGCTGGTTCGATCGACTTGCGGTACTGTTCTTTGTTATCGCCTCTCTCGTAATCACTTAGTCGCAAATTTTCCAAATTGTTTCGAGATTCACTATCTCATCTTCTTCCTCGAATTGATAATTCCAAATTTCTTGACAAAGATAGGGACTCTTCTCGTATGGTTGGATGTTTCACTTATCACCGACTCTTCAATGTCTTCTCCATTTATGTTTGGCTCATCAAATACCACATGAATGGATTCTTCCGCAACCATAGTCCTTTTGTTGAGTATTCTAGAAGCTTTGCTTTCAAAGTATCCCAAGAAGATACCTTCATCGCCTTTAGCATCAAAAGCCTTTAGATTGTCTTTGCCATTGTTGTGAATGAAGCATTTACATCCAAATATTCTCAAATATGAAACATTTGGTTTTCTTCCCATCCGGATCTCATAGGGAGTCTTTGTCACCGCTATTTATCATACATCTCTTTTGGGTGTAGCAAGTCGTGTTGATTGCTTGACCCAAAATCTTTTTGTAACCCCGCTTACTAACATGGTCCTTGCCGCTTCTTTGAGAGTTCTATTCCTTCTTTTTGCAACTCCATTCTCGATGTGGAGTCCTTGTCTGTGATAGTTCATGGCCAATATCATTCTCAATACAATATTGAGTTATTATTCCATTGACAAACTCGGTTCCTCTATCCGATCTTATTTTGATAATGGTTTGACTCTTCTCATTTTGAATCCTCTTCATCACCGGGTAGTTTTTGTAGAGTTTCTTTCTTCTTGCACATGAATATTGTCCATGTATATCTTGAGTAGTCATCTACTACCACCAAGGTGTATTTCTTTCCACTTATGTCGGGCCGGTTCCACTGGGCCAAATAGATCCATATGGAGTAGATGCAATA
Source organism: Rehmannia glutinosa (assembly GCA_016081115.2). Classification (NCBI taxonomy): domain Eukaryota; kingdom Viridiplantae; phylum Streptophyta; class Magnoliopsida; order Lamiales; family Orobanchaceae; genus Rehmannia; species Rehmannia glutinosa. The sequence goes on from CM071930.1 coordinate 26,847,879, forward strand.
TTCTTGTTGAGGATGGGCATGTCTTTTCTTTGAATGACGACTTGATTTGTTTTCCCTTCGACATGCGTCACATATACTCTCCTTCTTGTATCTTTTGAGTCCGGAAGTCCTTCCACGAGATGACTTCTTGCAAGTTTGTTGATCGTTTTGAAATTCGGATGACTCGGCTTTTTTGTGCCACAACCAACTTGATTCAAATTGTTTTTAGTAGACAGTCTTTGGGTGTTGCGGTTGACCAATCCACTACATACATATTTTTCTCGTCTACATCCTTGCAAAGACCACTTCATTTGATTCAATGTCTTTGATTTGGCATATGCCCATATTGAATCCAACATTGTAGCCCTTGTCACAAAGTTGATCGATGCTTAGTAAATTGAAGTTTAGTCCTTCAACATATGCAACATCCGTGATTTCTAAACCATTCCTCTTGATGGATCCAATGCCTTTTATTTCACCAGAGCTTCATTTCCTCCAAATATGACTTTGGCTCCTTTGACTTCCTTGAATTTTAACAGATTTCTTATTTCTGTCATATGTCCGGGAATGTACCACTATCCATGTACCAGGTTCCTTGGCACTCACTGCTTCCTTGAACCCGCAATCAAGGAAATTAAGTTTTAGGTACCCATGCTTGTCCGGGTCCCGAGGGGTTAGAATTATAAGATGATCCAACCAACTTATAGCCAAATGATTTGACTCTAAGAGGTTTGCCATCTATCGCCCATAATCATAATTAATCCTGGCAAATTGCTTGGGAGTCTAGGTTCATACAAATTGCCTCTTTTGTCTCGTATGCCGCATATGTGTTTTAGCAATTGCCTTTCTTGGGTAATTGTGGTGTCTTTGAGTGTAGTGCCTAGGTGCATATGTGTCTTTGATGAAAGCTCTTATGCTTTTGGAATGGCCTTTGTTGAGTTCTAGGCCTTTGCCATTTGGGCTTGTATTCCATAAGTCTAGCCGATAGTTCACATTATTCCAATCGGCTTGGCTTGGATATTTTCTACCATTCCCATCATATGTATTTCTCTTATGAGTTTTCTCGGGATTTTTGGTAGCTCGCTTCTTCTTTACAAAGTATTTTCTGTTTGGAGTCTCGGCAAGGGACTCGGTGAAATCTCTTCTCACCGTCCTTTCAAAGACTCAACTCGGGTCATTTTCATTTTCCTTTGTAACCAAGGCCAGTTTGCTTAGTATTGTGCTTTGGAGTGAATGTGTGTGCAACATTTAGAGTTTTGGATCTTTCAGATTCTTCATGACTTGAAGATCCTTTTTCCAAAATTACTCTTGAGGTTTGACATAGCATAGAGGAATTGAATCCTAAGCCTGTCTTGTCTCCACATTCTTTTTGACTCATAATAAGATCATCTAATGATTTAGATGCCTTGGTGAATGAGGCAATAACATTCTTGAGGTCATTCTCCCTCTTTTCTATAGCAGCAATTTCTGCTATTAATTTAGCATTTTCAGCCTTTAAACTTTTATTCTCATCAGCTATTTGACTTAGAGTACTCAGCTCCTTAGTCAGCTTTGAGTTTTGACTTTTGAGTAGGTTGTTTTCCTCATTCAATAGTGTGTGTGAGGATTTAATGTGTTCAAAATCTTTCATCATTTTGCCTAATGAATCATAAAGATCAGTAGGTGATGAAATGTGTGTGTCACACTATCACTAGTGTCCGAGCTTGTTGAGTTAGATTGTACCTCATCTTCTTGATCTTGTTCTTTGGCCATCAAGCGGTCAAGGCTTCTTCTTCGAGTCACTTGAGTAGTCGGCATCATCGCTCTCGAGTCACCGTCCCTCCCGACTTGGGTCATCTCGGCCATCTCTCGCAGCCATCATTGCCCTTTTCTTTTCCCCTTTCTTTCTTTCTCTCAAGACCTTCCTTTCTTCTTCATCCCCTCGTACTTGTTGACTACAGGATATGAGCAATCAATTGCATAGTGACCTGGTTGTCTACAGTTCAACATAGATATTCACTTTTTGATCACTCTTTCCATTCTTGAGTTGTCCCTTTGATATTCAACTTTTTGATGATCTGTTCTCTTGGTTGGCCTGTCTTCCTTGATTTAGAGGGAGCCGAGTGTCTTCTCGGAAGATTCGCCCTTTCCTCTCTTGTAGTTCTTGTTAAAGAACTTGTTAAATCTTTTAACCATCGTGGCTATTTCTTCCGGGTCAATTGCTTTTTGACCTCGGCTCTCTTCCCATCTTTGACAATTAGAGCAGAGCACTTTTGGGGTACAAATTGCTCTTCCTGGTCTTTCCTTCTCAACTCAAACTCGTAGGCTTTGAGGTCCGAGAATAACTCATGATTGGATGTCTTTGATAGGTCCATGGAGTGTCTCAATGCCATGACCTTCATTTCCCATTCAAATTTGGAAGACTTTTTAGGATCTTCATACACATTTCCTTCTCGTATATTCCTTTCCAAGTGTAGACAAATTCATTTGTGATTTCAGAACCGAGCATCCAGTTGATCCAGGTTCTCTCCCGAGATCATTTTGAAATTTTCAAACTTCGACATGACCACGATAGTTTGTTTTCTTTGATTTGCTCCGAGCCTTCACAAATCAATGTCGACTTGTCCCGATTTCCTTAGCCGTTTTGCAAGATTTGACTTTATTGAACATGGCTTTGTCCAAGGTTTTGTACAGGATGTCCTTTGCTACGTTGTCCAGGTTGTATCTTTTTCTCGTCATCATTTGTCCACTCGGTTCTTGGTTTTTCAACCATGACCGTCCGGGAGCAAAGATCATCTTCTCCTTCACCAACTCTTCGTGACAAATTTTGTTCACCTTTAATATTTGCGAGAGGCCCATCTTCTATCACTATCCACATCTCATCGTGTAATCTTTGATAGATGAGCCTCGCATACGAATTTTCCAATCATCAAATTCTTCAATAGTGAACATAGGAATGCGTGTTAGATTTGCTTCCATGATAATAACTTTTAATGATAGAAAAGAGTTTTGAAAGTTTAAGTACTAAAGCGGACTTTTGAAAAGTTTGGAGATCTAGTTCAAGAACTGCGGAGGGTTCAATGAACCAACCGCTCCGATACCACTTGTAGGTCCCAAGGGGTGTAAGTGTAAGGTTTAGAAGGGGGTTGAATAAACCTTACCAAATTTTCGATTTAGTCCTTTTAAATCTGAGTTCTACACAATTTGTGTCCTGATGGACAATCGAATTAGTCACTCAAGAGAGTTAATCTCTCAATGACTCAATTTGAGCTGTTAATAGAGTAACTCACTTGTTGGTTATAATTTGACTCAACTGTGGTTTTGTTTTCATTGGAAGACTTAACACCCTTAAGTTTGATTAAGCAAGTTTTTACACTTGATTTAGTACTTATAAATTATCAAATGGATAGCAAATTTATCACAGATATAAGCAATTAAAAGTGCGAAATTTAAATGTTTGAAATGTAAATGACACAATAGAATTTTTATAGAGGTTCAAGATGGGGTAATTCTTCTACTCCTCTCTTCTCCAACTCCTGGAGGAATCCACTAGGTAATGATCAGTTTACAAAGTGGTAATAGTCCAGATACAAGTCTTGATCACAACAAATTTACTTGATCCTTTGGGACTTAGTCCGAGACGCCTTGATCACTCGGTTGGCTTCTCGTGCGACTCGCTTTCTTCACAGTGGCAGGCAAATGCGCTTTGCTACTACTCACTTGCTCAAGCACTTTGGATTTGATCACGAAGCCCTCCAAAAGCTTAAGACTTGGTTCACCTTTGAACCTTTCTACAATCCTTCCGGAATGTAGACCCCTTGTTTTCGTATTTTCCTCTTCAACTGATTGAAGTTCTCTTTCCTTCACGTAGGTAAGTGTTGGATTGATGTACTTGAAATGTAGGCTTGAGGATTGAGAATGTTTCAGTTTTTGATAAGCTTGTATATCTCACGTATGTGTCATTCATCATTCTTCTCAAACAAACTCCTCGGCCTTTTATAGTGAACTTTCAAAAATTTGCCCGTTGAAGAGATAGGCTCATTTTTGAAAGTCACTTTGCATCGTTGGCTTGCGCTTCTTGGAATTGCCATTTCCTCGTATGAATTGTTTTATCACCTTTTCGAGTTCGACACGGTGTAGTGCTTCCCATTGGTTCATTCTTTTTGCACGCTTCGGGACTGGGCACTCCAAGAAAGGTGGTATGGAGATATTACTTGTTTAAGTAAGTCTCTTGATTTACGTAACGGTTCTTTTACGATTATCTCGACTTGACCGCATTTCCTTGCTTTCCCCAGGTGACTTAGAGTCGACTTCCAATCATTGGATGACTCTTCACACTTGACTGAGACTTGCTTCTCTTGAGTTGACTTGATGATGTTCCACTCACCGCATCTCACCGCTTCTTGATCGAGTTCCCCGTCATGCTCTTTCTTTCTTTGTACTCACTGTCTCTCAAGAGTTTTCCTTCAAGTCTTGATTGTCTTCTTGCATGTTAGGGCGTAGTGACTTAACTCGGCTTGGCCACTCTAATTGTTACAATACATTTTACAGCAAGAATTGGGGTGCCAACTTTCTATTCTAAGTTTTACATGGCATTCATCAAAATCTAAACAATAAAATTCCTAACAATCGGCCCAAAGGAAGATCATTACTTGGCCGAATAATAAATATACATGTGGTAATAAATACGTGATGATTATTAAGTTATCCATGTAAACAATAATCGGCCCAAAAGAAGGTTATTGTTTGACAGGACTTATTGTCAGTATTTGATTACTACATTTGAGAGTACCACTTACAATTGATGTTCTTGTCCAAAGACTGAACATCAATGTTGTGCTAGGTATCTCAAGATGGGCCCACTATCATTTTCTAATGTCATACATAAGTATGAATTTTCTTGTTATTATGTTATGACATGATTAAGTGTGAGCATTTTTAATTGTATTCCCTGAATTAAATTTCTGCTTGTATTTTTAAAGTATCTGTCTATATGGATTTTATTTATGTTATCTCACTGTTTCAAATTTTTGGGGCATTATGTTTGAGGAGGTTAGTGCTGAGGAGTTCCTTAAAGATATTGACTGAAACAAGTATTATCTCAACTAATCTTGTTTCAATAAGGTTATAAATAAAAATGGAACATATGTGAGTATATTAGGATGTGTCTTTCTCGCTTCAAAGCAAAGTTCATAAAGTCGGAATTCTCTATGGTTTTATTCAGTTTCTTGTACATTAAGGATTTATAGTTAGTAACAACACCCTAAAGATTGAGATGACTCTTCGGAGATCATTTCTCATTGTGCAAGAAAATAAAGTTGGAGCGAGATAACACTAAAAGTACTCACTTAGCATCTTTTTCCTCAGGATATAGATATAAAGGTTGTAACTGGGACACCACAAACAGAACGCAAAAGAAACAAGATGAGAAATTTATCTGTTACTTCTGCAAGAAGGGTGGATACATGACATAAATGTCCCAAGTAAGTATGTCGTGTTAAAGTTTACTTCTCACTTGACTATGTTTCATTCAGTCTTGTTTTGTGCTTAGACATGTTTTGTGGGTACATACTGGTTCTACTACTCACATATGTTTTAATGCAAAGTTAGCTATGGAGCCAATTACAAATTGATGTTGAAAGATGCATCTGTGATGGTAATGGTAAAACAATTATGGTTGAGACTATACATATTTAGGTTTAATCAGTGATGATAAGGTTATTGAACATTGAAAGGACTTGTGGGATTTTGTTTCTATTTCCATTTTGAGCAAATTTTGGTTATGATTGTTCAATTTGGATATAGTAATTTTGCTCTCTTTCAATATTCATGTTGGCTCTTTATCATTGATGATGTGATTGTCTCATTTAATGAAACTTTGCATGCTAGTTCACATGGTACAAAACATATGAAACGATATAAGAATTAAGAATGTGGTAAGAAGAATGATTAATCATACTTCCTTACTGAAAACTCTCGGAGAGAAGTACTAAGGGTTACGACATAAATTTATTATTAGAGTTCTATACTAAGCAGTAGCTAGCTAAAGCCCCCTACGGATTATTAATATGTGAAAATTGGATATTGGATATTTGCATATTTGGGGTTGTCCGATTAATATAAGGTCTTCGGCCTAATAAGGGAAATTGGACTCAAGAACTATTAGTTATTGCTTGTTAGATACTCTATAAGGTCACTTGAGATGGGAAACTTGAAGGTTCTTAAGGAAGTTGAGTTTGAGGGAAGAATAAGGTTATAAACATTATCATGAAAGAGGAGTTTATTTTCCTCCTACAGTTGCAATTGACAATGATTAGGCGTTCATTCCTAACATTGTTCAAGATGCAAATTCGGATTATCAAGATAATGTTAAGGAACTCCTTGTCTGGATAAGATAATGTTTCTAAAGAGAAAACTCAACAACCTCAAGAATGGAAGCCATGAAAAATTGGATGAAATTCATGAATGACAATGACATTTTGGATCTCATCAAATTACCTAAAGGTGTGAAGTTCATTGGTCATAGATGATCATCAAGACCAATGATATTCAAAGGTAGTGTTGAGAGATATAATGTTTGTCATGTTGTCAAGAATTTCATCAAAAAGGCAGACATTGATTATAAAGAAACTTTCATTTTGGATTTAGCGAAAGTCTCTTTAAAATCATTATGGCACTCGTGGCTCATTTTGATTTTTTTGGCATGTTTCTCGTTTATGGTAAACAAACACCGTTAAGTTTATCTCGTTTGGTATTGAGATATATAAAGTTGATGATTGTATATACCGTAGGTTTAGTGGGAGAGAATCTCACTGTTAAGGAAGTTAAGTTTGATTCATTCAGTGCCCCAAGAATGAGTCAAATATTTAAGATATACAAAAGACTAATTATATATTAGCTATGAGAGGTCTTCTGTATTTTCATGTATGTACGCATCCGGATATAGCGTGCATAGTAGGATTATTAGAAGATATTAACCCTATGATGGATCATTTGGAAGCAGCCAATGAAGGGGTTGTAAAGTATTTACAAAGAATAAAGATTTATATGCTCACTTATCGGAAATCAGATCTTTGGAAGATCATTTGGTATTTCTGATTTCGATTTTAATTGATGCCAATAAAGTAAATAGATCCAGTTTGGGCTATACTTAATTGTCAGTTGGATGAGTTATTTCGGGAAAGTGCCAAGCAGACACTTATAACTCATTCCACAATGACAACTGAGTCTTGACTTGTTAAGGGGCATCTTATCAAGGGATATGGTTGATATTGTCACTAGGCTGCATGTTAAGACTGGTATCAACATACCATGAGGATAATGTGACAATAACTTGGTTTTACCATAGTCCAACAACAAAAACTCTTGAAGTTGAGGTGCACATAAACTTCAAGTTTCTTGTTGTAATAAAGAAAGAATTCAAAGTCATTTAGTGTCTATAGAACATATTCGGACAAACTCCTTATTGCGGCCGCTCATCAAGGTTTTACTAACTAAGGTGTTACGAGCATAATGCTCATATGGGTGTTGTACAGTTTTAAAGATGTGCATGTTCAGTGGGAGTTTGTAATTTGATGTTCTTCAGGTTTAGACGCGTTTCCGGATTATTTCTGCAGAATAAAGACTAAAGTTTTGGTTCTGGACTCTGAATCATTTGCATTTTTGCATGATCTCATAAGGAATAAAGTAGGACCAGTTGGAAATAGGCATGTTGGAGATCACGTTACATGTAATTTCGGTGCTACACATCCATACTCGATCTATGTCATTGAATATATTGGTGTGGTGACCATTGATGGGCCTAGTTACCATTTAAGTGTAACGAAAGCCGCTTTGATCTCACATTGATATAGGAGATGGACCAGATTGTATCTAAGGGGATATCTCAAAGATAGATAGCATTTTCAGCGCGCACTAAGGATTTTACAATATAATTGTGTCTGGTGACATATGTAGTCCAAGTGGGAGATTGTTGGGATTTTATTAATTTCCCGTGTGGACTTACATATGTAATTACAATTATATTATGGGCTATATAATTTAATAGAGCCAATTAAGTGGTCTAATCTAATAAGGCTCTAGGGATATCTAATGGGTATGGGCTTTGCAATGTGTAGAGACCCAATACTAGTTAATTAGGATTGATGGGCTTCTAATTAACCTAGTATATAAAGAACTCTCATTAGGGTTATGGTCCCCAAGTCAAATCAGTCGCCACTCTTCTCCTCTTCCCCATCTTAGAGAGAGGCCGATGGAGTACCTAAAGGATTTGGCTGTGGAAGACGCTAACCCGATAAAGGATTCACACGCATTTGTATGGATCTGAGGTATCTATTAGTGTCTATGGATTTAAGGTACGCTTCCGATTCAAATTCAGTTTTCAATTTGTTTCTTGATAATTCACGTGATGATTCTGGGGTATGAATCAATTCTATTAATTCTAACACTCGACACAGAAAAAGGGCCGTGCAGGTTTGTGTGTTTTGTGCTTTGCATTTCAGCTGGGGCGGACAAAACAAGAAATGTCCGATTTTTGGATCTAAAAGGAGGGTACTATAAATAGATACATGGTAGGCTTGAACTAGGGCATGGAGGACACTTGGGGATGAAAACCAACACCACCAAGACACAAGGGAAGAGGATTGAAGACATTTATCATCTAGAAATAGATAAGATTCTTCTTTAATCTCTTTAATTCTTTCTTTGTTGTTTCTTGTATATCATTTGAGATGCATTCTCATTTGATTATGGGTATTTGTATTTTCATCATGAGCTAAACTTTATAATTCTAGAGGGATGATGTAATCTATGTTTGAACTTATGTTTTGATATTGTGGTTTGTCAATCTAGATTTCCCAATCTATTTGTGCTATTTGGATTTTATTACTTCTAAATTACTTAATCAATAATTTAGAATGTTTGGTGTATTTGATTTGACACTTGAGAGAGGTAATTGAATACATGGCCTTGAAATAGCATAACCTAGGATTTCATAGAATTGAGAGATTTGTGAATCCTTTGAAGTCATCAACCAAGATTCATAGTTTTTATTGAGATTTCAATTGGTGATTTTTATAGAGATATTGATTTCCCAATTGTGATCTAAAATCATTTGGCACTCGAGAGAGGAAATGATTATTGTAGGAATCTAGACTTATAAATTGGTAATTTGTGATTGGTATACCATATTGATAATATAAGGAAAACTAGATTCATCACACCTCTAATTCATTCTCCCATAGATTTAGATGTTTATATTTTGATTAGTTATATCTAGTTGTTTTTATTTATAAATTGAGACATCCATCTATTATTGATCTGTCAAATATAGCATAGGTAATTTATATTTGGTACTTATACACGCATTCCATCGGATACGACAACCCTACTCATATCACTATATTAAAACTTGACAATCGTACACTTGCGGTTAGAAAAATCTCTAACAACCCACGAGGCCCATCTTCGAGGTATAAAAATGTTCCTTCTATTATCTGTAAATTAATTAATCATAATCCTCCTATGCATTTAATTTAATATTCAATTATTGTCTTATTCTCTCGTTCACCAAGCTGACTTAAGCGTCGGAGGGGCCTCCCTGGGCAACCCCTAGGGACCCCCCTAACATTTGCGTACGTGTGCAGATAAGTTCCCAATCGAAGAAATTTTTAGCTCTTGGAGAAGAAGACGTGAAGACTTTCACATCGGGAAGATGATTGATGCGAAGACTTCCCTCTCGGGAAGAAGATTTTGGTCAACCCAGTTGACTTGGAGTGATATGCCCTAAAAAACAGCATCATAACCTGACTAGGTTTTAAAACCGTATAATTTGTCCTTGTTAGATATAATATAGAGAATGAGTATATACTTGAAATGTACAAAAATATTGCGAATTTGTTTTTTTTTTTTTCCGAACAGAATTTGGTGTGTAGGAAGGTGGGCAATTAGATGTGCAAGCATAAATCAAATTTTAATACTTTAGGACATTTTCCAAAAATAATTTAGATTTTCCAAAAAGAGAAATAATAGAAGATTGCTCTAGCAGTATCATGAGTTTTAGTAATTCTTAAAACGTTGACCGTAATTATACATAAGGAAGCAAATTGGATCATGTAAAATAGCAGAGCGAGAGTCCGCTGCTAAAGAAATTCTGGTGGGGAAGAAAGAACCAAGAAGATGGCGACTGATAAAGGTGCTGTAATAGAGCACAGAGCGTATGCTCGGGTCGGGCTATTGGGGAACCCGAGCGATGTGTACAATGGGCGCACGATATCATTTAGCCTCGGCAACTTCTGGGCTTCGGTTAGATTAGAGGCTTCTGAAAATTTGTCGATCCTTCCTCACCCAGCTCACGATCTAGTTCAATTTGATTCTCTTCCTCATTTGGTCTGTTTCTTTCTCTTTTTTTTTTTTTTTTCTGTTTTCCTTTCTTTCTTTGTGAAGCGTTTTTGTTTTTGAATTAATGTTTGTGCTTGTCCCTCGTCCCTTATTGGTTTTGATTTGGGAATGCATTTGAGTTTGGTTGTGGTTTTGAGTGATGGGGTTTCTTGAGTTTGTTTTATCTGATGAAAAGCTGTCGCTTGAATTTGGTTGAATTTTTGGAGATGATGTCGCTTGAATTTGGTTGGAATTTAATGACATTAATGTTGGATTGATGAAACATTATATTTCGTTTTGTTGTGCTTTTGAATTATGGGATTCTTTAAATTTTGTTTTTGTGTAGTGTTGTTACTTATGCTGTAGATTTGATCCATGGTTAACGGATATTGAACTTTAGTAGGAAAAAATATGGATTTGAAAGGATTGCTATTGATTTCTTTTGAAAATCACTTGCGTCTGCTTGCGGTTTTCAATGATGGGCTCTCGAAATTGTTTTTTTGGACCCAACATTATAATGTTCTCTTTAAATCTATCAATGGCTAATGGTTTGTTGAAGTTTGATTAAATGGAGAATGATATTAAATGGCTGTTGGACTTGTTGCTAATTTGGTTCATGTTTTTTGTTGCATAGGTTACTCGATTGCAAACTGACGGTTATTATGGAGGGGTACGTTTGCTCATGGCGATCTGTAAAATTTTCCACAATTATTGCAAGGACAATGGCATCAGTTTACATGAGGGGAATTTTACATTGTCTTATGATACTAACATTCCTCGCCAGGTAGCGCTTATGTTCTTTGGTGTTTATATTTTCTGTGGACTCGGTCTACAATCTGTCTTGTAGAATAACTGCCTATGGACGTCTTGATTTTTAATTTATGTTCTAAATTATAGACCTGGTATGGAAACAAACATCATAATGGTGAAACTTTTACCCTTTCACAACTCGAGTCTTGTGTATTTTGAAATGCATGCCCTGCCGACATATACTTGTACATTCCCCCACATGGTAGCATGAACTTCTGTCTGTTCAATGGTGTTGGGAAGACACCATGGGAAGATCGTCTCGGATCACAAATTTCCAATAAAATTTCCAACCAACGAAAATCAGAATGAATCGTGATATCAGGTTATTTCGATCAGTTGTAGTACAAGGGTTCTGGGGTATAATTCCTAGCTGGTCGCCTTGAAAGTGAAAGCACAAATGCACTCAATTGAGATCTAATACCGTCTTAGAGTTTCACATTCATTTTCTTAAAGTTGGAACGTCGATGCAATTGTAATCTTCTTCTTTTATTATTTTATTTTTGTTTTACTATAGAGCCCTCCAATACAATATTTACTAGGATTCAATAAATTAAAGAAATAAAATGACTATATTTTGTATATTTTCGAGTATCTTTCTATTCTTATTTTTCTTGTATATATCTGTTATTTTACTCAATGCCCTTCCCAATAAATGCATTAATTTAACCATAGTCACACTTGTCACTATGTTTGGGCAATCCACTCATTTTTATTTTTTGTGCTAATATGCATTCCCCCTCTTTCTTTTCCCTCAATTGTATCAGACTGGACTTTCTGGTTCTAGTGCTATTGTATGTGCTGCTCTTAGCTGCCTTCTTGATTTCTACCAAGTCAGGCACCTGATAAAAGTCGAAAACCGGCCAAACCTTATACTTGATGCTGAGAAGGAGCTTGGAATTGTTGCTGGTCTCCAGGACAGAGTGGCTCAGGTTTATGGGGGCCTTGTCTATATGGTATGCATTGCAATTTCCTATAAGTGAAACTATATTTATCATCCCTTAATGCTTTATTTATTTATTTATTCAATTTTTTTGGTTAGGATTTTAACAAGAAACACATGGACGATATGGGGCATGGGGAATATATACCTATGGATGTAGGTCTTCTTCCACCCCTTTACCTTATCTATGCTGAGAACCCCAGCGATTCTGGGAAGGTAATAATCTTGTCATCGTTGATAGACCATTGTAGCCACTAGAACAAATTATATACTTTTTTAAGTTTTCACTTGATTTGTCCACTGCTGTTAACTTAATTTATCACTGTACGTTTCAAGTGATTTATTGTGTGTATGTGTGTGCGAGGTGGGTAGATGTGTGATATAAAGTTTGGGATGATATGGCTGTTGGACATTTTCTTCCCGATTGATTACCAGCTCCGAATTATGTACTGATGGAATATTATTGTATTGCAGGTCCATAGTACAGTTAGACAAAGGTGGTTAAATGGTGACAAGTTCATAATATCATCAATGGAAGAAGTTGCAAATATTGCATTAGAAGGACGGATGGCATTGATCGAAAAGGACTATGCAAAACTTGCAAGCCTCATGAATCGTAACTTTGATTTGCGAAGGTATGCACATGTGGACTTAGAAGCTTCTGGATTTTATTTCTTGGCCTTTACAGCTCATAGCATAAAACATTCTATTTCAATTGGACAAAATTGATATTAAGCTGCTTAAACTTTGATCACTATTAAATTTTAGATGATTAGTTTGTAATAACAGCTTCCAATAAGGTAATCACCTTTTTTAGTTGCTCTTGCTAGTCGCATTTTATTTTTAGTAGTTTTTTTTTGCCTGACATGCAATATGAACTTTCAAGTACGGTTTTTTTTACTCAGGCAAATGTTTGGCGAGGAAGCTCTTGGTGCTCTGAACATAGAGATGGTTGAAGTTGCTAGACGGGTTGGTGCTGCATCGAAGTTTACAGGAAGTGGAGGCGCTGTTGTTGTATTCTGCCCTGAAGGACCATCGCAAGCAAATCATTTGGAGGATGCGTGCAAAACAGCTGGTTTTGCCTTTGTGCCAGTTGAAGTTATGCCGTCTTTTCTAAAAGAAATTGATCTTGGAACCATGTCAACAAGATAAAAATGTTCATCCTTTTTGGTTTCCTAAATTAGGGCAGTACTCTTAATTCTTTTATAATGCACAAATAAGAGTACAACATTTTTTGCTACCAAACGCATCTTTTTATGTTCATGTGAACTATTGAGGCTTGTTACTGGCTGATTTGCCTCCAGTTGAGTAGCATTGTGTGATTAGGGAGGATTTTATATGTGGGAATAGGTGCACAGCATGTTTGAAAACAATGGAAATATGTGAAGCCACAAAAAGCCCACAGAACTGTCTATCTAGAAAGAAACACCAGCATCCATCTTTGCAGTTCAGAAAATTGAATGATAACGGCTCCACTTGTTTATTTCACTTCTCCCAATAACACTATGCAATTATGACATCATCCAATACATTGAAATAGGAAGTGGAAAGAATGTGGAATAAGAAATCTCAATCCGGAAATGTAACCATTTTCAAGATTTTTCCAGTCAAGTTCGGTTGAATAACCCACGCTCACAAAAATCCAAAACTAACATACCTTAGTACAGTTGCTAAATTAATAATAAAGAAACCAAAGATCAACAAGAAAGGTATCCCTTTCCTAGCAAGAATCACACGATGTAGTTTTCACTCGCCAGAATAACAAATATTCTTCATCGTATCATGCCAAGCTCATAAATATTTCATTCAAGCATGCAATGCATCATTGAGTTAAAGGGAAAGACAACTAGTTTGTTCTCTACCAGACAAGTAGAAATACCAACTTACTAGAAAAGCCAGAAGGTAGAGATGTGAAATGTGGTACTGATGTCAAGTTTCTCAAAGTCCAAAGAACAGTATCCACCTTATCCCGGGAGCGAATAAAAACCTCATATGATAATACTTCTTGACTACTCAGCCATAACCACTGCAGTTAAACTAGTAGATTTGATCATTTGAAACCGAGTTTTTTTAGTATAAACCAATATTACAACATCATAAACCAAAGAGCAAGTTCAACAATATTTCCACTTCTGCAGAAGGATCACATGAAACTCATTGACCAGGAATTGAGCACACAGTAAAATAAATTATCAATAAACTTTATCTACTTATAATTTCTTCTAACAAGAGCTCACATCTAGCCATTTACAATTAGATACTGCTTACTAACTCAACTGGTACTTCCTGAATACTCAGTCAATAACCAATGCAGTTAAACTAGTATATTTGAAACCGAGTTTCGGATTTTTAGCATAAACCAAAAATACAACATCATCAATCAAAGAGCAAGTTCAACAATATTTCCAGTTCTGCAGGAGGATCAAATGAAACTCATAGGCAATGAAGCACACAGTAAAGTAGATCATCAATAAATTTATCTACTACTATTAATTTCCACTTACAAGTGCTCACATCTCTAGCCACAAACATCTGCTAACTCTCTCCAAAAAAAAAAAAAAAAAAAAAAAGGAATTAGCATTCAGATTACATAAACTCTATACCAGCTCCCAATCCTCCATTCCCATGCCATCCTCAAGCTATCAAGAACTCTCCAGCCTCCATGACTCAAACGACATAATCTTTCAACATTTAGAAATTCCTCGAGCACAGAATCAAAGAAAAATCACCTAACATTTATCAAGCACCACCTGAACATGAAATGTCCTTCCTCACACTTAAGATCAATCATCAACGAACCTGCCATTTCGAAACCTAGTTTCTATATCTAATAAAGTAACTCTACAATACGACTCATCAAATCACAAATCTAGTTGCACTACAGTTGAATACACATAAGATACAAATTGAACAACTGCGGCCATTATACAGCTTCTCCTAATTGCTACTTTTTTTTTCTGTGAAAACCCCCAATACATATTCCTCAAGGACACCTATAGTTTACCTAATGCAGCCATGAGCTCATGTGGCGACGGTTCCCAAATTGGTAAATCTGTGAGTTGCTGTTTCAATCTTTCCTCTTGGGCACTGCACAATGCTTCAGCTACATCACATAAATTCGAGACATCCCGGATTATAGCCTCCTGTGCTTCAACCTATAAATTCAAAGTAAATGTCGTCAAAAATCAACTAACCAGCATTACAACATCATTCATTACGACAATTCCATATAATAAAATAAAAAATCTAGCAAGTACATTTGGAGCTTCTGAAGTAGTTTTGGAGTGCCCAATATTATCACTCCATTCTAGAGCATTACCTGAGAGAGGAGATCATCAACTACTCTCCGGCGAGTGGAATCTGAAGCCGAACCATCTCCCGAGCTCGAAGCCTCACCAAACGACGTCGTGGGATATAAATCCTGACGCTCCAGCAATTGCGTCTGGGCGTTCTGCTCCATTTCCTTTATGGTGTTCGACAAAAGTTCCCACCGGCTGATCTCATTTAAATACTTGTCCCTCAGCTTCAGCAGAGCCGTTTTCTTTCTTTCACGACGGTGCCTCCTCTCAACCGCCGGATCCGGTGGCGGAGGGGCGGAGGATGAGGTGGCGGTGGGGTCGAGACGCGGACGCTTCTTGCGCTTGTGCACGAAACCGTCGTCGTTTACTAGTTCCCACTCGTCAGGGTCTTCATAGCCGGCTGGAGCGGCCATGACTGCACATTCACTTCGAGAAATTTGAAGTTTCGTAAAGGAAAGAAATTGAGCGGATGTAATTTCAACGAAAATTTCAAAAGATTGGGAATCAGTGAGCGGCAAAGCCCGAAAGTCAATTTCATAGTATCTTTTCGTGGACCCTTGAGTTTTTCATATTATAATCTCGCCCCTGTTTTGTGAAAAAGTATTTCAAATATGGTGATTGGTTGTACTTTCATTTTTTATTTCATCATTTTTCATTTGCTGAGAGAATAATGGTGATTTTTTTTTAAAAAAGTGAAAGTTAGATATGTAGAGAAAAAAATGATGATTATGTTGATGTGATAGATAATCTTTTAGAGATGTTGATTGTTTGTGAAAATTTTGTAAAATTACTATGGCCCACGTACAAATAATTAAAGATTTGATAAATAATGAATTTTAAATATATAATTGAGAGCAAGTCTCTTGTGAGACGGTTTCACGGATCTAAATCCGTGAGACGGGCCTGCTAAGGGCTCCGTCTTGAGAACATGAACCATGAAAATAAATTTAAAAATAATAATGAACCATGAAGAAACAAAAATAAACCCTAAAAACATGAACCATGAAGAATAAACCCGAAAAACAAAAATAAACCCAAAACATAAAAAATAAACCCTAAAAAAAACTAAAAATCCTAAAAACCCAAATCAATTAAAAGTAAACCCAAGAAACAAAATAAACCCTAAAAAAACAAATATAAACCCTAAGAAAAATAAAATTTGAAAAAAAAAACCTTTAAAACTTTGTGTAAGGGCTCCGTCTCACGGATCTGAATCCGTGAGACCGTCTCATGCAAGTTTTTGCCTATAATTGATGGTTTAAATAAATAAGTTATCAGATAAGTTTTAAATTGGATAGTTAAGTGGTGGTTTATGTTCCACCTCTACACACGTTGATAGAACATGTTTGAGAACGTTTCTACCAGAACAGTTATTGGCAGATAACTACTCAAGAAATTGGTCCTCTCTCTGCCTATAATAAAACCAATTAGAACAAGAAAATCTATCACTAAAAATTACGTTCTGTGTGATTAACGAAGGCCAAGAGAGAGAAAGTGGTTTCTTCCATCTTCAACAAAGAAAGACATGGATGCTCAAGGTTAGTACCCTAATTACGATATAATTGTGAAAATCGTGAAGTTCAAGATCCGGGAATAAATTTATGTTTTTCGTTATGTCTGAAAATTATGCTTACATGTGGTATCAGAGCTTCCGGTTTAAGAACTCATGATTTTCCGATTAAAAATCTTGTTTACAAATTGAGAATTATGTTTTCCGCATTAAATAATCTCAATTTGGATAAGTTTTATGATGGGTTATGATTATAGTTTTTGTCGAGCTTTTTCGAATGATATGCGTTGAGTCCGTATGTATATGGGCATATGAATATATTGAGATTTTTTTTTTTCGAAACGGTAGAATTTTATAAACTCTTCAAACATTACAAACAATTACAAATCCTGTAGCCAACTGGCTACACAATCCTGAACAGTTACATCCAAGATGGAAGACGGGAAAGCCATTCATGCGATGCTTTTCCCTCAAGAGCAAACGTAGCTAACCTACTACAATGAGAATTTTTTATATTACAAACAAACTGAAATGAGCTAGAAACAAAAAGAGTATTCATCAAAAAGATGTCTTCGGCAATTGTCATATCGGAGACATCGAAGCACAATTTGTGGTTGAGTTTATGCACAATCTCCTTGACATCTAGGTGAATAGAAATATGTTTCCATTTCAAATGAACCGCCTTCACAATTGCAAGTCTTACTGCCATTAATGTTGCTCCAACTGAACTTGAAACAAAGTCCCTAGTAGAACACCAAGATAACAAAACATTGCATCCAGAATCCATCACAAAACCGCCCAAACCCACATATCCCTCACAGATTTTAGAAGCACTGACATAAATGGAGTAATGTCCTACCTCTTCATCCACCTTCCTAGCAATCTAACCAGTAACAACACCTTTCAAACCATACACTTGATCATTTTTTCTTTGACCAATTTTTCCTTCCATTTCAGACCATTCCTCCATTGCATTCAAGATTACTTCATGTTCAGTTTTTTTGATCCCTTGGAAAATCCAAAGATTTCTAGATTTCCAAAGCCACCAAAGCATGTAAGTAGTTAACTGAATCCTATCCAAAACTGAATCATCATTTTTTTTTGTTTTTCACTTTGCAAATTTGAAACCACCAATCTCTGAATTTATCATGAGTAAACATAGGGCCATCCCAAGTTAAAGGAGCAAGTTTCCATACCTTTTTTGCTCTGTCAGAAGTGAAGAAAATGTGCTCAATTGATTCCTCTTCTTCTCCACAAAAACAACATTTAGGATCCACTTGAACTCCTTTTTTCAGCAATTGATCATTTGTAGGCAATATTTGATGCCAACATCTCCAAATAAAGTGTTTAATCTTCTCTTTGATCTTCAGCTTCCAGGTAAGATTCCACATAGCTTTAGACTCATCTCTAGAACAGCTTGATTCAGCCCCATCCAAAGCCTCCCTTTTAATCTTCATTCCTGTTTTATACACAGATTTCACAGAAAAGATTCCTTTGGGATCAAAGTGCCACACTAACTTGTCCTTACCACCACATTGACTAATAGGAATATTCAAAATACAAAGAGCATCATCAGCATTGAAAGTTTTAAAAATAAGCTCTTTATTCCAGCAGTTTTCATTCTTAATTATCAGCTCTTTCTCCCACTCAGGCTGTGCACTATCTGGACAGATTTTCACTGGTTTAAAGTTGGGAGTTTTAGGCAGCCAAGGAGAGTTCCAAATCTGAATAGATTTCCCATCCTTGACTTGATATCTAATACCCATTTTCAGAGAAGGTATAGCAGTTAACCAGCATTTCCATAACCATGAATCTGAGTTGTGAGAGGTGATTTCCAGAAGCTTTTGATTATAGAAATATTTCCCTTTGAGAACCTGACTCACAAGAAGGTTTGGAAATATCTCCATAATTGCTTTGTTAAAAGAGCTTCATTATACATTTGGATGTCTTTAAAACCCAACCCCCCACACTCCTTTTCCAAGGCCATTTTCTTCCAACTAGCCCAATGTATTTTCCTTTTTCCCTCAACCTGGCCCCCCCACCAGAACTTAGCAGCTAAACCACATATGTCTTTACATAAACCAACAGGCACTTTAAAACAGGACATCACATAAGTAGGTAAAGCACTAATCACAGCCTTTAACAGAACCTCTTTCCCAGCATTACTAAGAAAGCAATTTTTCCAGTTATTCATCCTAGCACTCACAGTATCCAGCAAAAATTTAAAAGTATCTCTTTTAGACTTCCCAATCCCCAAAGGCAACCCCAAGTATTTTGAAGAGAGGTGCTCAGTAATCCCATGTAAAGTGAGGCAAACACTATTTCTTAAAAGTTGAGAAGTGTTTTTGCTAAAGATGATTGAAGATTTTTCAAAATTAACCAATTGCCCAGAGGCATCACAGTATTTTTGCAAAATATTTTGAACCAAAACAGCATGAGCACTATCAGCTTTACAGAAAATAATGGAGTCATCCGCAAAAAAGAGATGGGTGATGACTGGGGAATGAGGACTTATTTTAATGCCTTGGAAACCAAGAGAACATCAAGCATGCTTAAAGAGATTAGACAGGGCTTCAGAAATAACAATAAATAGATAAGGAGAGATATGATCTCCCTGTCTAATGCCTCTAGAGGGAGAAACAAAACCAGATGGCTGCCCATTCAAATTGAAAGAGAAAACAGGAGAACTAACACAAGCCATAATCCAGGAAACAAACTGCTGAGAAAATCCCATTTTAACAAAGATAGCTTCAATAAAAGACCACTCAACTCTATCAAAGGCTTTAGCCATATCAAGCTTAAGGGCCATAAAGGAATTTTTACCTTTTCTGTGGCTATTTAAAAAATGTATGCATTCATTCGCAATAACAACATTGTCAATAATTTGTCTCCCCGGAATAAAAGCTGACTGGTTTTTGCTAATACAAAGGTTAAGAACAGGTTTGATTCTGTTAGCAATTATTTTTGAAATCACTTTATAAGTGAAAGAACAAAGGCTTATAGGTCTGTAATGGGCCATTGTGGAGGGTTGTTTGATTTTGGAATAAGAGTGATAAATGTGTGGCTTGTGGTTTTTGGGATCTTTGCATACTTGAAGAAATTTTGTATAGCACAAACAAAATCCTTTTTAATAGTAATCCAGAAGTGCTGAAAAAAAATGGGTGACATACCATCCATCTCGGGTGCTTTGCTAGGATGTTGATCCCAAAGTGCTTTTTTGATTTCCTCCTCTTCAACAGGCCTGGTGAGATTGTGATTGATTTCAACAGTTATGCATGAGGGAATACCATCCAAAGTGTCACCCAAAGGGCCAGGCATAGAAGACTGAAACAGTTTTGTATGACTCTGCAATTTCATCCCCCACTGTCTCTCTATTGCTGCATACAGTTCCATCAACTTTAACCAATCTTTCTATGCAGTTTCTTTTCCTCCTCTGTATTGTACATGCATGGAAATACTTAGTATTCTTATCTCCTTCAAGCAACCACTGAACTCTGGCCTTTTGCTTCCAAAAGGACTCCTCCTCCAAATAATCACTTTTAAGCTTTTTTTTTTCTGTAATGCCCACTCAGTCCAATCCCTCTCCCCTCCAAGAGCAACTAGACCATTCATACTGTTGTTACACTGATCAATGATAATGTTGGCATTACTCTTTTGAGAAGATTTCCATTTAAGCAAAGCAACTCTACAGTTTTGAATTCTTTTTTGGATTTGAATAAGAGGAGTTCCAAGTACAGGAAGATTCCAGGCCCCCTCCACAGTTGGGAGAATTACATCCAATTTAATCCATCTAGAATCAAAAAAGAATGTATGCCTATCAGCTTTAGATCCCAACTCATCCTCCAACACCAGCAAACAATGATCAGAAGAGTGCATTTGTTTGTGACAAACCTCAGCTGTGGGGTACTCAAGCAACCAATCAGGAGCAGCAAAAAATTTATCAAGTCTCTCCTCAACAAAGCCTTCTCCAACTCTATTGTTGGCCCAAGTGAAGGCATGACCTTTAAAGGCAATTTCTCCCATTTGCATATCATCAATGAAGTTTCTGAATCTTATAAAGCTGCAGTCAAGCCTAATTCTACCCCCATTTTTATCCAAATTAGAAGTTATGTCATTGAAATCCCCCCCATAAACCATTTGGACCCCGATTTTAACTTCTCTTGCTTCAGATAATCCCATTGTAACTTCCTCTCACCCTCATCATTGCTGGCATATATGAAAATTGCCCAGCTTTTATCCATTCTCCCTCTTCCAATGAAACACACCTCCAAGCAAAACTTCTGACTAATAATCTCACAAATTGTAACCCCTTCAGCCCAACTTAGAAATAGACCACCACTCAGACCTATGGGATCAAAGCAATGCCATCTATCATCCAATTTGGCTTTTTTGCAAACAGTAGCCACAAAATTCCTTTTCTTTTTAGTTTCAGACAAAAAGAACAAGTCTGGAAGGTGGAGCCTTAAGGCTTCCTTGAACTGGGAAATTGTAAAGGGTCCTCCCAACCCTCTACAATTCCACACACATACCTTCATTGATCACCGAGGGGCCATTCCAGGTTGGCACCCGCTACCTTTACATTAGATAAACCTTCACCATTAACCTTAGCATTCTTCTTATTTTTCTTGCTAGGTACTGCTTCCTCATCAATGTTATCCTCAGAACTTCTCATCATTCTTTTGTTGTTATTGTTTTTCATTTTCTGAGCATCTGGAATTCCATCTGTTTCATTTCCTTTCTTTCTTCCCTCAATTTTAATATGCTTTTCTTTTCTTGTCTTTCCCCTATCACAAGTGGCCTTGTTGCTAATATCCCTCAGAGGGATTCTGAGCTTACTAACAGTGACATGTATATTAACTAGATCCATTCCTCCATTGTCCCATTCATTCTCAACTGTAGCTCCTGTGAATTCAAAGCACATTGGTTGACACATGTCTATAATAGATTCTGGAGGATTCTGGGCTTCATTAGATTTAGAGCATTGCCCTACCATGTTGTCTTCTTTTTGCCCCAAAACAATGCTTTTCTGGCCTTCATCAAATCCCATTTTCAATCCTGAAGGCTTAAGTCTCGACTCTTTCAAACTGCTCTCCTCATTATTCATCACTTTATTCTTCTGCTTTTCTGTAGCAAACACAGCTTTTTCTTGAATTGCCCCAATAGGCTCCTGCATTTTCAGAACCAAGCCTTCAATTCCCACATCACCACGTAAGCTAGGCTTATGATTCATCCCTGCGACATTCTGGCTTGACTTTCCTTCATCATTACTTTGAGTGTCACCCTCTCTGTCTTGAGTCTCCAAATCACCCATTTCTTTTGAAGTTTTAGAGCTTTCAGAGCTCTGCCCCATTTTGTTGTTCTTGGTTAAACTCCACCAATCAGAAGCCCTTAACCAATCCCCAAACTGACCAGAATTAATATTCTTTCTTTGAAAATCAGCCTTCCTAACTTCACAGCTTTTCTCAATGTGTCCTACTAACCCGCAATAAAAGCAAAAGCTAAGCAAATTTTCATATTTAAAATCGACCCAAACTTTCGATTCTCCTAGGTTAATATGAGTTCCTCTAAGTAGTGGTTTTTCAAGGTTAACTTCAACTAGTATCTTAACAAATCTTCCTTTGGCACAATAACATCAAGCACATTCTCGAAAAGCTTACCAATTTTAAAACCCGAATCCACAGCAACCCAGTGAAGAGGTAGGTTCCATACCTGAATCCATAATTCCACGGTGTTGAGCTGTTCCACCATTTTAGTTCCCACCTCATCCCAAGCTTTTAAGAGTAGGTATTGATTATCAAATGACCAAGGTTTGCCCTTTAAAACCTTATCTCTATCCTCCAAATTTCGGAACACAAATTGAAAGGTACTCTCTCCAATCTCTCTTATAGTAAAGACTTCTCTGGTTTGCCAAATAGCAAATAGAGTACTTTTGAGCCCGCTGAAATTAACATTCTTAGTGCCATAGATTTTGCCCACCAGACTCCTCGAACACTCTTGCACACTGAGAGTAATGTCTGTTTCTTCTAAGTCTATCCTTAAATTTCTTTCTTAGAGAGAACAAAGTTACAGAATCAGCTCTCTGTTATTCCCCCGTCCATGAAGAAGCCGAAATCAATCACAATATTCCAGACCTGGAGAAGAAGAAAAACAGAGCTAAACGCGGGTGAGGGTTAATGGGTTGAAGGAGAAAAACAATGAAACAGTGTGTACAGGTGAGAGGGGGAAAGATGAAGAACAGTTAAAAAGAAAAGAAGACAAATCTTGACAATATGTATTGATAATAAATGCTGAGAGAATGAAGAACATTAAAGAACCAATATTCTTCTTAATAAATGATGCTAAAAAAAACAGAAAAGACAAAAGGTAGGTAGAGATTTTGACCAAAATCCTTAATTCAAGTCACTTTTCGACAGTTATTTTGAAAAATTTTGAAATATTTTGAAAATATTTGAAAACCCAAGAAATTGTACTTTTGCCTCCACACATGTGAAACTAAGCACCACTCCACCTAGAGAGAGAATATTCACACTCAGTGAAACTAACTTGCATTGAATATATTGAGATTGACTTTATTGGAATTGGATGAAACTTTATGTATTGGATGAAAATTAATGAAACGTACCTGATTATGTTTCCGCTGCAAGTTACGGACCTGATGACAATTATGTTAATTCAATTTGATTTGGGCCTGAAGTATTTGAGTAGTCAATTTTCTACATGAATTTCCGTATGATTATTTATCTCTGCCGATTTTGTTTTATCTACAATTTCTTATCATGATTAATTAAGATGCTTTAACTTTCTCATATATTTATCCTGTGGAAACTACTGAACTTGAATTTCCATAGTTATGCATGCATATTACTTGAATCATGTAATGATGAGGGGTTGCAAAAATTTTGAGCTGATGAACTCAATTAGATCTTACATCATTCACGTGACAATGATAAAGTCTATATGTTCATGATGTTTTGTTCCATATGTTCATGTTGTTCTGTTATTGGATAATAAAGTGGTGATATAAATTGACAAGTCATATTAACCCACCTTTATATCATGATTCCCACTTTAATAGAATGTTGTGTATATATTTCGATAGAATAATGATGATGCTGTCTCAATGACTGATGACTTGTTTTCTGTAAACTCACTTTTGTTCTATCATATGTATTCACGCCGAACAAATTGTCCGATGACTATTCATACAACACAATTATGATTTAATTATATTTCCAGCATTATATGATATTTATTATTTAATTCGACGTCTATGTTATGAATAATTTGTTAGTCACCAAAGTGGCCAAATTAGAAAGTATTTATAGATGTTAAATTAAATAAACTTTCAATTACCCATGATTATGTGATGCTATTAATCGAAATGACATTGTGATATTTTGTAGTGGGTATATTGAAGTTCATTGATTATAGAATATTCATGGGTCGCCCAAAGGTTGATCAATTATTTTTATAATCAAGAACATAACCGTGGATAATTAATATACTTAGTTAGATGTGTTTAGTATATCCAAAGACAACGCGCATGTCTAATTTGAGTATATTCAATTACCAATCAAGTGAATTAATTTTAGCATCAATTATGTTTAGTATAGTACATTGTTGGATCACCCAAAGGAGAACTTCAATGTACATTTATTGTCTTATTTGAATCTATATTAAGTAATCTCAAAGCATTAATGATCAATTAAAATCTTTTAATTGCAGTACTTATTCCCGTTTCTCTTCATTCGCATGCTTCGTCTGTTCCAGTGTATAATGGGCTTAACTTCTCTGAATGGTGTGAGCAAATCCAATTTCACCTTGGTGTCTTGGATCTTGACTTAGCACTTCAAGTTGAGAAACCCACTGTTATTACTGACACTAGCAGTGATGTTGAGAGATCTGTCCATACTGCCTGGGAAAGATCAAACAGACTGAGCATGATGTTTATGCGGATGAGTATAGCAAACAACATCAAGTCTACCCTTCCTCACACTGAAAATGCTAAGGAATTCATGAAATTAGTAGGAGAGCGTTCCCAAACTGCTGATAAGTCTCTTGCTGGGACATTAATGGCTACCTTGACCACCATGAAGTTTGATGGTTCTTGTAGTATGCATGAGCACGTCATTGAAATGACAAACATTGCAGCAAGACTAAAGTCCTTAGGGATGAACGTTGATGATAACTTTCTCGTGCAGTTTATCTTAAATTCACTGCCCTCTGAGTATGGTCCATTCCAAATGAACTATAATACCATGAAGGACAAGTGGAATGTGAATGAACTTCATGTATGCTAGTTTAGGAGGAAACACGGATTAAGAATCAGGGGACTCATTCTGTTCATCTCGCAACCAATCAAGGAGCTGGTAAGAAAGCCGGAACAAAGAAAGGAAAGGTCAAGAAAGGACCATTTAAAGTGAATGAGTCAAATGCCCAAGTCCAGAAAAAAGAACACAACAACCTTAAGTACCGTTTATGTGGAAAGCCAGGACACTTCCAGAAAGATTGCCTGAAACGTAAGGCATGGTTCGAAAAAAAAGATATGATTAACGCTTTTGTATGTTTCGAATCAAATTTAGTTGAAGTTCCTCATAACACTTGGTGGCTTGATTCTGGCTGCACCAGTCACGTTTCAAATACGATGCAGGGATTCCTTACGACCCAAACCATAAATCCAAATGAAAAGTACGTCTTTATTGGAAATATGAGTCAAAGCTCCAGTTGAAGCCATTGGAACTTATCGCCTGATTATAGATATTGGACACTATTTAGATTTGTTCCAAACTCTTTATGTACCTTCTGTTTCTCGCAATTTGGTTTCTCTTTCCAGACTTGATTCTGTTGGATACTCCTTTAACTTCATTAATGGATGTTTCAGTTTGTTCAAACAAAGACTTCTTATTGGTTCTGGTGTTCTTAATGATGGCCTATATAAATTTAGGCTTGATAATCTTTTTGTTGAGACTCTTTTAATCCTGCATCATAATGTTGGAACTAAACGTGGTTTAGTGAATGAAAATTATGCTTACTTGTGGCATAAACATTTGGGGCATGTTTCCAAAGAAAGATTAGAAAGATTGGTAAAGAATGAAATCCTCCCGGATTTAGATTTTACCGATCTTGATATTTGTGTGGATTGTATTAAAGGAAAACAAACAAAACACACAAAGAAATGAGCCACTTTCGAGCACACAACTTCTTGAAATAATACACACTGATATTTGTGAGTCTTTTGATGTTTCCTCTTATGGAAAAGAAAGATATTTTATCACTTTTATTGATGACTTTTCACGTTATGGATATGTCTATCTATTACAAGAAAAATCTCATTCAGTAAATGCCCTTGAGGTATTTGTTAATGAGGTTGAAAGACAACTAGATAGAAAAGTGAAAATTATCAGATCTGATTGATGTGGTGAATATTATGGAAAATATAATGAATTCGGGCAATGCCCAGGCCCATTTTCCAAATTCTTTGAAAAATGTAGCATATGTGCTCAATACACTATGCCAGGTACACCACAACAAAATGGTGTAGCAGAAAGGCGTAATCGTACTCTATTGGACATGGTTAGGAGTAAGTTAAGTAATTCTTCATTACCCACATCATTATGGATGCATGCACTTAAAACTGCCATGTATCTGTTAAACAGGGTTCCTAGTAAGTCAGTTCCTAAAACTCCTTTCGAGCTTTGGACTAGTAGGAAACCTAGTTTGAGGCACCTGCATGTTTGGGGTTGTCCGACAGAAATAAGAGCGTATAATCCACAAGAAAAAAATTGGATTATAGGACAATCGATGGTTACTTTATTGGTTATCCTGAAAAGTCCAAAGGGTATAAGTTTTATTGTCCTAACCATAGTACAAGAATTGTTGAAACTGAAAATGCTAGGTTCATTGAGAATGGTGAAGTTAGTGGGAGTTAAAAACCACGAAAAGTGGACATTCAAGAAGTTAGAGTGCAAATTCCTTTGCCTATAACTTCTTCTAAAGTTGTTGTTCCTCCAATTATTGAACAACCTAATGTTGGACAAGAACAACAAATTAATGATCAAGTCACCCACAATGAAGATAACATTGATGAACCTACAATAGTAAATGAACCACAACAGATAGCATTAAGAAGGTCTGATAGACAAAAACGATCTGCTATCTCTGATGATTATGTGGTTTATTTACAAGAGTCATAATTTGACTTAGGAATTGATGATGACCCAGTTTCATTTTCACATGCCATTGAAAATATTAATTCTAATAAATGGTTTGATGCCATGAAAGATGAGCTAAAATCTATGGAACAAAATGAAGTTTGGGACCTTGTTGAATTGCCTGAAGGTTGTAAAAGAGTCGGGTGTAAATGGGTCCTTAAGACCAAACGCGACTCAAACGGCAATATCGAACGATACAAGGCCAGACTTGTTACCAAAGGTTTTACTCAGAAAAATGGTATTGACTATAAGGAGACATTTTCACAAGTCTCTAAGAAAGATTCGTTTAGAATTATTATGGCTTTGGTGGCTCATTATGACTTAGAGTTACACCAAATGGATGTGAAAACTGCCTTTCTCAATGGAAATTTGGATGAAGATGTTTATTGTTTATATGGATCAACCTGTAGGTTTTTCCATAGAAGGAAAATAACATACGGTGTGTAAACTTAAGAAATCAATATACGAACTTAAAACAAGCTTCCCATCAAAGGTATCTTAAGTTCAATGATACCATCACGTCTTTTGGATTTAAGAAAAACACTGTTGATCGGTGTATATATCTGAAAATCAGTGGGAGCAAGTTTATCTTTCCAATTCTGTATGTTGATGATATCTTGCTTGCAACGAATGATCTTGGTTTATTGTATGACACCAATAAATTTCTCTCTAAGAACTTTGAAATGAAGGATATGGGAGAGACAACTTATGTGATCGGAATAGAAATATTTCGGGATAGATCACAAGGATTGTTAGGGTTGTCTCAGAAAGCATACATTAATAAAGTTCTAGAGAGATTTAGAATGGAAAAATGCTCATCAAGTGTCGTTCCAATTCAGAAGGGAGATAAGTTCAGTCTTATGCAATGTCCAAAGAATGAATTGGAACACAAACAAATGAATGATATTCCTTATGCATCAATTGTTGGGAGCTTGATGTAGCACAGACTTGTACGAGGCTAGACATCAGTTTTGCTGTTGGAATTCTTGGCCGATATCAGAGCAATCCAGGAATGGATCACTGGAAAGCTGCAAAGAAAGTCTTGAGGTACTTGCAAGGAACAAAAAACCATATGCTTACTTATCAAAGGTCTGATCATCTGGAGGTGATTGGTTATACAGATTTAGATTATGCTGGATGTGTTGATACAAGAAAATCCACATTTTGTTATTTGTTCCTATTAGCTGGGGGAGCAATATCTTGGAAAAGTGCGAAGCGATCATCATTCTTTGCATCCACTATGGAAGCTGAATTCGTGGCATCCTTTGAGGCCACAATTCAAGGAAATTGGTTGCGGAACTTTATTTCAGGACTTGGAATAGTCGACAGTATTGCCAATCCGCTGAAAATTTACTGTGATAATTCCACAGTAGTCTTCTTTTCTAAAAACGATAAGTATTCCAGAGGTGCTAAACATATGGAACTAAAGTACCTTGTTGTTAAAGAAGAAGTTCAGAAACAAAAAGTGTCAATTGAGCATATCAGCACCGATGTCATGATTGCGGATCCGTTGACTAAAGGATTGCCTCCAAAGATATTTATTCGACATGTCGAAGGGATGGGCATTATGAATGTAACTTAAGAATTATATGCTTTAAGTATTTGACACTTTGAGCTCTCTTATGTATTGTTTCTGACATTAATTGATATCCTGTTTGTCATTGATGTATACATGAATGTTGACATTACTTTAACGGGATATTGTCTGACTTAGACACTAATGTGGACCATTATTGATATTTTAATTATTGGTTATTTTAAGTAGAAAACTAATATTATGGTACATGGAAGGAACTATGTCGGGCTAATGACATAGAACCGCCATGACCCATATTAGAATATACTTATTATAACATTATGATCTGACTAATGAATGTAAGACTTATCTTTATGTTATGCGCATTACGTATTAATATTTAAACTATGAAGATTTATTTGTCAGATGGGCCAAGTGGGAGAATGTAAAATTACTATGGCCCACGTACAAATAATTAAAGATTTGTTTATTTAAATAATGAATTTTAAATATATAATTAATGGTTTAAATAAATAAGCAATCAGATAAATTTTAAATTGGATAGTTAAGTGGTGGTTTATGGTCCACCTCTACACACGTTGATAGAATGTTTTTGAGAACGTTTCTGCTAGAACAGTTATTAGCAGATAACTGCTCAAGAAACCAGTCCTCTCTCTGCTTATAATAGAACCCAATTAAAACAAGAAAATCTATCACTAAAAATTACGTTCTGTGGGATTAACGAAGGCCAAGAGAGAGAAAGTGGTTTCTTCCATCTTCAACAAAGAAAGACATGGTTGCTCAAAGTTAGTACCCTAATTACGATATAATTGTGAAAATCATGAAGTTCAAGATCCGAGAATAAATTTATGTTATTCGTTATGCCTAAAATTATGCTTACAAATTTTTGTAAAAATAATAGTGTAAAATATAATATAACGAAAATTGCACAAAAATAAAAAAAGGGAGGCGCTATTAACACCCCAAAAACTATTAATACACTCCCTTTTTAATTACAAAAATGTTATCAACTGAAAAGACTAAAATATCCTTAGTATCCTACCAAAATTTTAAATACACATTTTTATTAAACAGTATAATCTTCTTCCCAACTCCACCTACCTTCTCCTTCTCTCATTTTGTAAATAAAAAAAGACGAGATTTGTAGGGATTTAACAAATCTTAAAATTATACCAAATTTATTTTGTGAATTCAAAGCATGAAACAATAAATTTTCAATAAAAGAAAAAAAGTATCAAACGAAAAATCAAATATCCTACATAACAGCAACCTACCCACGAAAAAAGATGAATTGTGGTAAATCGGAGATTGCGTTTGGTGGAATCAGATGCGTAGTTTTTTCTTGCATAATGCAGGTAATTAATGTATCTTTACATAAAAGCTGATCGAAACGCGCTGAACTTGTAAATATTATGGAGCAACAGATTTAAGTTATCATATGTTTTTGTCATTTCCTTTTCTCTTTATTATATCATGAGCAGATTGCAGACCATTGCTACAAAAAAACTCACCGTGTGTTTTGGCCGGTGGGTGGGTTTGTGGAAAAAATTGAGTTTTAATTGTGAGAAGGGTAAATTGGGAAATATTGGGGGTATATTAAGTAAATAGATTAATTTTAGAAAACAAATTGGGTAGTATTAAGTAAATAGATTAATTTTAGGAAAAGAATGGAGGTGTATTAAGAGGGAGGGTATATTGATAAATTTAGGGGGTGTTAATAACGTTACCCAATAAAAATTTGATCCAAAAATAGCAAATATGGATCTCACTTTATACCTTTTGTTAACAAGTTTAAGAGATAAATAATAAAAATAATGATAAATTAAAAATTATCGGAATTCTTTATATAAAAAGGGAGATGAGAGAGAACTAAATAATATAATTGAGTATTGGGAAATGTGAAAGAGAAAGAGAAAAATTAGTTTTTTTTTTTTTTTTTTGAGGGAAAAGAGAAAAATTAGTTAATTTTGGAGACAAATGGGATTTTCTTTGAAAAATTTCCATTTTTTTCACAAACAATCATACATCCTAAATTTTTTCTCTCCAAAAGTGAAAATTTTGGAAATTATTTCACAACCAATCACAACCTTAGTTTTGCCTCCTCAAAATGGAAAATTAATCTGTACCATATTAATCCTGTCACCTTTTTTTTTTTGAGTACAACTTGTCTCATTGTTATTTCTGCAACAAAACAGTTGTTTAGTATTAACAATATTTTATTTATTCATGCTTTATTAGATATAGCAAGTTTAATATTATGTAATCATGCCATTGCTGCATATTAATATAATTATAACAGGAGATCAAGTGAATTAGTTTTCAATATTTATTTTGTTTTCTTTTTTCTTTTATTAAATGACTTTTAATGGTCTGACTCTCAACCTTGCAAGTAGATTAAGAGAAAAACAAGGACTTGGATACATATCCTCTTAGAGTGAACAAGTAGTTAAATAGCTTTCTTTAAGTAATCGTTGTGTAACATTAAATTGAAACCAGATAATGTACTAGAACTACTAGATTGAGGTGTTTCTATTTGACTAATTTATCCCTAAATTTTACACTATATTATCTATAAATATCATTTATATTTTGTCTAAGTTCAAATAATATTCTTACAACATTTGGTTTAAGGCTCTATTCACAATCCCAAAACTACTAAATACATCCTTTTTTTTTTCCTATTTTACCCATGCACTATTTTCCACCTCAAATGCACCCCAAACCATATACCTCCCCACTTTCTCAATCTCAAACCAAATTACACACCCACCACTTTCTCATTCTCAATAAAACTGTTCTAATGAGATGGCTCGTGACGTATTGACGTACCGGAGAAGAAGAATAGTCATGGCGGAGGATGACGATGATGTGTCAGCACCACCATCCACATCGGGCCGAGACACGACGGCGGCACTGACACCGAAAGACGTGACAGCGGTCGACAAAGAGGTAAACTTCTCTTTTTCTAAAAATAACTTGCAAGTGTAGTGCTTTTCTAATTAAGTATGATTTTATGCTTTAATTTGATGGGTAATTGATGGGTGAAGTTTGGATTAATTTATTCCGCCATTGTTGTCTGGTTTCATTCACTCACTGTTATCATGCCACAAGGCATGATGACATGATCATGACATTGTCATCATGCCATATTGCACGATGGATGAGTGATCGTACCATGTGGCACGATAGCATTGAAGGATCTTACCATGTGGGTTGGTTGTGCCAAGTGTCACACAACTATCATGGAACAACAGGTTTGGATGGTAAAAATGGAGAAATTGCATACTTTAAGTTGTAAATTAACTAAGAAGATACTTACATTATTTGGGGGAATGAATTCTTTGTTGTCCATATATGCAACAATGTTGGTGTTGAGAAATATAGGGTTTACAAGAAAAAAGTTCCAGCTTTGCTCAAGAAAGAAGAATAATATGGGTGAAGGATGTGGGTGGGTGTGTGAAAATAAATTATAAGTGTAATAAAATATGGGGTTGTATTTAGAATTTTTTCTTTA
The DNA here is from genome assembly GCA_016081115.2 of Rehmannia glutinosa. NCBI lineage: Eukaryota > Viridiplantae > Streptophyta > Magnoliopsida > Lamiales > Orobanchaceae > Rehmannia > Rehmannia glutinosa. The sequence continues at coordinate 26,880,035 of CM071930.1, forward strand.
AGTAAGGGTATTATAGTCTTTCAAGTCAGTGGTATTCTTAAAATTATATATAGGCGAGTGTATTCATCAAAATTGGGAGTGTGAATAGCGAGGTAAATTGCTTATGTAATGTAAAAATCAAAATAAATTGTCAAAATACAGTAAAATTGTGGTTGCGCTAGGCCCCTTATTATTATATTTTAATAGTCTGGCGCATACTGTATTTGCGCCAGGCCCCATTTCTTTTATTTTTTTTCTGAATTGGCTGGTGCATCAGTAGATGCGCGAGCAACATATTTTTTTATTATTTGAAAGTTGTTGGGGCATACATTAAATGCGCCAGCCAGCTTTTTTTCCCCGTATAATTTACATTTTTTAATTTCAGAAAATTAAGTTAATTTATTTTGGTGCTTTAACTATTTTTATAACTAACTAATTAATACACAAATTAATCCAAATATAATCTTTAATATTTACTGTGAAAATTAAAATGTCTTAACAAAATATTATTAAATATATATTTTCGACTAATGTTGATCCTAATATCTATGTCCACCGTTGCCACATCCCGGAGGATGTCTCTCTCGCATGCTCCGCCTAAGGCCGTATTCAACATTATCAATATCCTGATGGTCGGATATAGATAAGTTCGGATTCATGTCCAGATAACTCCCCTAAAATCCACTGGAAAATGGTATAGGTGAATGCTGAAAACTTGGACGTGCATATCCAGATGAACCTGCCATTCCCACATTTGTGTTGAGCAGTGATATAAATGATGTGAACGGGGGTGTTATAAATTGATCATAATCCAAAGGTTGTGGCATATAGGGTGTATGATGTGAAGTGGAGGGACCTGCCGCTTATCCAGATGGACCTGCCACATATGTGTGAGGTGTTTGTGGCGTAGTAGTGTGCTACGTGCTCGGTCATGCTCCTGTGATAGATCATCTGTCTGTAGAAATGACTCTTGTGGAGGTATTCTTATGAGACACCGCACACTAGTCATCTCCTCAATAAAGTCACGCCTAAGGTGATCAACAGACTGCGGGTCAGAAGCACTGACATCTCGAACACAAATCCACAGTCGATCAAGTAGAGTACTCTGTAACATACAAATATCAGAAATATATACATAATGATACATTTCAAATGTGCATAATAGAAAATTTATAGGTAAATTACCATGGCATCCCGAGCTGCACTATCGCCTGATTGATACCCTACTGCCATATGCATGTTCTGTGGACTTATTAATCATCGTGTAATACGACTGTACCATGTCTGATATCCACGAACGGTGCTCCTATCATGACCTATCGCGTCACCTACAACAACGTACTGGCGTGCCATCGCCCAATACTGAACCCAAACATCGTGGACCTGTGTCTAATCCCATTCGCCTCGCCCTTTGCGAGTAATACCATGGAGTGATGTATGTGATTATAAGGGCATATCAGGAATATGTTGTCTAAGACCAAATTGTCTCAGCACTCGCTGTGGATAGTGAAACTCCACGATAGAGTAATTTTTCAAAGGGCACTAAGACCTCCATAACTCGGAAATACATCTTGGTCCCAGCACCATTATATTTGCTGAGTTCATGTCATATGACTCCCAAATACACCGAGATAAAATTCAATTATTAATTAATATATTTGAATATGTAGTTAAAATCACTTAGTATGAATATAAATCCTCACGTGTCTATCTGTCAATCTGTCTAGCATGTCCCCAATGATACGTACGGAATTACTAACAATGTGTGCATCTGCAATATTGCATACACCTAAATGTGAAAATAGTACATATTAAATACATATTTTATTGTAAGTTTAATATCGAGAACATGCAATGTTAGCAGTGCAGTACCTAACACCGTACGGTGGAATAGATAGCTCCTCTACATCAGCCTCGTCCACATATAAGCGACCTATGGGAACTCGGGAACGTATGACACGAGGAACAATCACAGTAATCCTGGCCCAAGCCCTCTAACATAATAGGTAAACAAATGATCAATGAGTATATACATTTATTTATGTGATGTGTAAGTGTAAAGACATATGATGTATAAATTAAAATAATAGGAGCATTGCACCACTGATGACATGCTTTTCTGACTCTGTTGAACTACATAACTCTCCACATAGTACTTCTAAACAACACTATCCCAACTATACCTCGCAGCATCCTGCATCTGCTCCAAGTAAAACAAAGACACACAGTTGCCAGATGAGTCTGACACCAACAAACTACCAATGAGTATGAGTGCATATCCTCGAGATGTCATTTGGCCACAACTGGTTCATCTTTAATGTTGTAGTTGCATCCTTCATTCTATCGTATAAACTATTTATAGTACGCATGAAAGTGAATACAGAAGGGCACAAATTGGCAATCTTCTTGCACCTTTTAGAACCGAGTTCATGCATTCAAAAATATTTGTAGTCATCATTCCACATCGTGTCCCCTTATCATGCGATAAAGTCAACTTGCTCATGTCTATAGCATCCAAGTAAACGTGAGCATGTTCATTAAATTTTTTAATCTCCTTCTTTGTCTTCTCAAATGCTCTAATTCTCAGTTCTGCCCCGGCTTGCCAACACAAATCCTTCAACCTCACATTCTTGAAATGGCTATGGAAATTAGAGACAACATGCCTTAGACAATAACGATGATACCCATAAGGGGGTTGGAATTCTGGCATGCGTTCGACTGACCTTATTATTCAAGGATGACGATTTGAAATAAGACATACACCTTCTTGTCCTCGAACAATATGTCTAGATATTAATTGCAAGAACCAGTTCCAAGATGTGAAAGTCTCTTCACCCACGATCGCATAAGCTAATGGCAAAACTCATTGGTTTGCGTCCAATGTGACAACAATAAGTAACTTGTGCTTGTATTTAGTGTAGAGGTGTGTTCTATCTAAACTAATCACTAGACGATAATGTATAAAGCCATCGACACATGACTTGAAAGCTCAAAATACATACACCAATGTCTTCACTTCACTCTCACTAGGTTCAACATGCTGCAACTCAACTATTGTACCAGGGTTATATTTATGCAGCGCCTCCATATACTTTAGAAAATAACAATAGGAGGTCTCCCAAGTACCATACACATTTTAACGACACATTTCATCAAATGACATGCTTTATAATATGAAATATTATAACCATACTTGTCTTTAATATTTTATTTTGACATACTTAATACTATAAGATGGATCACACTGTACCATCCCCATTAGACCATCAATAATAAGATTTCTATCTAAATTGTAGGGGTGGCAATCTCTGACACGACACGAAAACACGACCCGAACCTAACACGATATAAGCGGGTTAGGGTCAACCCATTTATTATTCGGGTCATGATCGGGTTCGACCTGACTTACCCGAATAATAAATGGGTCGGTTTTGGGTTGACCCGAAATTACCCACGAAAACCCGTTTAACCCATTTAAAATATTTAAGATGTAAGCCCAAAATGGTAATATTGCACAATAGAAACCCTAATCCAATTTTTTTATTTTTATTTTGATATATCACTTTTCACTCTTTCAGCCGTTTTCACACTTTCTCTGTTTCTCATATTCACAACAAAGACACAAACCCTAATGTTTCAGCTCCATTTTCTTACTCCAATTTCTCAGCCTCAGAAGTCAGAATCATATACACGAATCAACGAATGACGAACTTTCAACTGAGTTTGTTCACGACTACTTCAACTCCATTCTCCTCCAGGACTTCGTTGTGAATCAAAAAGAAAAATCGCTATTTCCACCACTTAGCTCCACTGTTAATAACCACGCCGTAAGTTTCTAGAAATTCGATTTTTGAAAACAATAGAGAATACATCATTTATTTCCATGTTTTTGTGGACCAATAGTTTGAATTTGATAGTTTTAATGCCTGAAAGTTGAGACAGTAGAAGGTAGCTGCAGTAATCATATGTTGCTCTGACTTGTATATGGAGTTTGGTTTGTAATGTTGATTCTACTTTTGCATTTATCACGTGGAGTTATGATATGGTATCTTTTGTCATTTTAAAAAAAGTTTATGAGTTAATTTTTCTTTTTCTAAATTTTATTTGTCTTGAGGGTTATAAATTTGTATTTGTCTATTATATATATATATATATATATCTAATAATTCCAATTGTTTGACTAAAAGTGGGGAAAGAGAGATTATGTTTTTGTGTTTTACTTTTACACCTTTGAGGTCTTGTTATCCTTTCAAACCGATTTGCTTTATACATTTAGTCATTTATTAGACACTTAACTGATTACATATGTATCTTTTAATTGAAATCTGTTTTGCAGTTATGGAAATAAGCAATCAATCCCCAATTAATGTCGAAAATGAAAGTGATGATTCAATTCAAGAAACAACAGAAGCCTCACAAGCTGAATGTGTTGGAGATGGAGGAAAAATTCCCGGACAAAGAAAGAAAAGGAGGCTTACATCTGAAGTTTGGTCGCATTTTGATATCCTCCCAGCAAAACCAAATGAGCCGCTCTTATGTGAATGTAGAAAATGTGGGAGAAAGTATTCGGTTGATAGTAAGAATGGTACAGGTAATTTAATCCGTCACGTAAAGAGTTGTGTGAGAATGACAACGAAAGATATAGGACAGTACATAATTGCTTCTGATCAAGATGCATCTTTAACCACAAGAAGTTCACAGTTTTGTCAATCTAAGTTTAGGGAATTGGTGGTGCATGCGATCATTAGACATGATTTGCCATTCTCGTTTGTCGAATACGAGGGAATTATGAATATTTTCAAGTACTTGGAACCATATGTTAATTCTTTCACTAGGAATACAACAAAGTCTGATATTAAAAGAATTCATACTTCTGAATTTGATAGACTTCGTGGTGAGTTACTTACATGCCCTAGTAGAATATGTTTAACATCTGATGCATGGACTTCTATTGTAACTGATGGGTATTTGAGTTTGACAAATGCACTTTGTAGACGATGGTGGGTGTTGCAGAAAAAAATTCTGAATTTTTCATACATGCCTCCTCCACATAATGGTGTTTCATTGGCTGAAAAGATTTATGGTTTGGCTAGTGATTGGGGTATTGAAAAAAAGTTGTTTGCTATCACTTTGGACAATGCTAGTGCTAATGATGTTTGTGTTGAAATACTTAAAAATCAGCTCAAGTTGAAGAATGCTTTGCTCTATAATGGTATTTTGTTTCATGTTCGATGTTGCGAACACATTCTCAATTTGATTGTTCAGGATGGTTTGAAAGAAATTGATATTGCAGTAGGTAAAATAAGAGAATGTGTGAAATATGTTAAAGGTTCTCAAGCAAGAAAGCAAAAGTTCACTCATTGTGTTTCACAAGCTTCTCTAGATTATAAGAAAGCTTTAGTGCAAGATGTTCCAACTAGGTGGAATTCCACGTATAAGATGCTTTCAAGTGCTCTATACTATCGTCTTGCTTTTTGCCATCTTCAGTTGAATGATTCTAACTTTCAAAGTTGTCCAACATCTGAGGAGTGGGAAAGGGTTCAAAAAATCTGTGATTTTCTTCAAGTTTTTTATAATGCAACTGTAGAATTTTCTGGATCTCATTATCCAACAGCAAATTTGTATTTTCCTTCGGTCTTTTTGATTCAATTAAAGTTGCATGAGGAGTCCAATAGTCCTGATCTTTATATGAAAAGGATAGCTGATCAAATGTTTGTTAAGTTCAACAAATATTGGTGTGAGTTCAATGTCTTGTTAGCCATTCTTTGTGGTATTTGACCACCGATACAAGATCCATTTCTTGAATTTAGCTACTGAAAAGCTTTATGGTTAAGGTCACAAGAATTAGTAAAGGTTAAAGAAACACTTTTTAGCCTTTTTGATGAGTACATGAAAGATTCAAAGATATCTCCATCATCATCTTCATGTTCCCGAGGTAGTAATGAGGTGCATTCTCGTAAAATTCTGAATGATAATGACAAAGAATCCTCAAATGTTTTCAAGGTATGATACAAAACTCTTGGTATCATTATTGTTCCAATTTTGTTTATATCATTTTAACTATTTTTTTAACTTTTAATTTGTGTTATTCTTGATGTACTAGGAGTTTGATGAACTTGAAGGCTTGAGTTTGCTTTGGTAGTGCTCAAGAAGTCAATTGGATTTATACTTAGAGGATCCAAGTAAAAGAACATCTTCAATTAATGTACTTGACTTTTGGAGATCTCAACAATTTAGATACCCGATCTAGCTAGATTAGCTAGGGATGTTCTTAGTGTTCGGTTTCAACGATTTGCATCCGAGTCGGCTTTTAGCCTTGGAGGTAGAATTCTTGACCATTATCGTAGTTCAATGTCTCCGAAGTTGTTGAAGCCTTGATATGTAGTAGAGACTGGTTGTTTGGAAAAAAAGGTAAAATATTTAGTGTTTTATGGTTACTCATCTATCTAAAATTATATTTTCATTATATGGTTTTTCTTTTTTTACGAAATATCAACAGTATGGAAGTCTTAACCCAAGACATTATGGCTTTGAACCTTAACAAAGGTGAAAGAGAAGATGTGTTGGTTGAAGCAAAGAAATTCAATCGATTATAATTTGGTGTTCTTAATTTGTAGTTTAAAATTTGGGCGATGAATGTTTTATGCTTGGACATTTCACATTTGGACAATTATTTTTGTAGGATTTTTAATGTTTGTGGTTTAATTTGGATTGCTATGTTATTTGTGGAGGATTGTTATGTTATTTGTGGATTAGATTGAGATTTATTCTGTATTGATTTGTTTTGTAATTTTATTATATAAATTAACCAAAATCCCTATTTGACATAATAAATGAAATATATGGTTTATTCAAGGCTTAAAAATATACAGGTCATTTCGGGTCGTGTTCGGGTTACCCGAATATTAAACAGGTTGTGTTCGGGTTGACCTGTCTGACCCATATAATTAAACGGGTCGTGTTCGGGTTGGTCATATTTCTGTAATTATTGTGTCTTGACACGACCCGCGAACCCGAACACGACTCGAATTGCCACCCCTACTAAATTGGCATGATCCACAGAAACAACATTCATTAAACAGCAGTGAGGAGGTCCATATTGGGTGATCTTCTATATCAAAAGTTTTTTTGTTGACACTCGCTCTCAACCACCAGTTGCAGTGCAGGAAAAACAAGCTGGACATTACAAAAGTTCCGGGGTTATGTTTGCATACAACTTTCCACAAAGTTTCTGTGCTTTCAACAACCTTGAATTCTCGTTTCACCCAACGCACTTGGTAATCTTTAACTGCACTTTGCACATATTTTGTATCTTTAAAAACCATTCATTTACACAACACACCAGTCTCAAAGTCATAGAATTATACAGATGAAAGAATACTAATAGAGTCATCGCATACATCTGGGAAGTTTGATTCAAAGAATGGAATTCCAGAACTAATCCCATAATTACCACCAGTAATGTTACGATTATTTGTCATCAAACTAGTGGATTGTTGAGCCTCATTTTGATTGTTATACACATCCCACACAACGACATCCGCTCCACCACTGTCAGTATCCTCATCAGATATACTTTCATCAGGTTCAAAATTTGGACGTTCATCTCCTCGAAAAATATCTCCTACATCAATATTTTTATTACTAGGTCCACATTGTGTAACTGCAGATAGGCCAGGAACCCTATCTCCTCTAAGGAACTCAACATACTAATAATAGTTATGTTCTACTGAGGCATTTATGTCAACATTCTAAATTACGGGCTCTAACTCGACAAACAAATCAAAAAACTCAATCCCAACCAATGGATCTGGAAAAGACCATAAATCTTTATAATTTGTAATAGAAACAATTCCACACATATTATTATAACAATATAGCCGAAGAGATGGTCTCCCATAAGACCGTCTTACGGATCCTAATCCATAAGACTGATTCTATCCGAATACAAATTCGTCTCCTGACCCACCTGCAAGTAATTAAAAAAAGGAAAAACATAATGCACACAGCTGAGAGATTGGATGAAACAAGGCTCTCATTGCCTCTCAGCTCCAAAACCGCCCGCTCGACATCTCCAGACCTCTGCTCCAAAACTCAGCTCGCCATCTTCTGCCCTGCTGCGCACAATAGTTGTCTTCATCTCTTCTCAAGCTCCAACCTCATCTCCTCCCAAAGCTCCGCAGGTAAGCCGACATTCACCTCTTTTCAACAAAAGTTTAAAATCTATCAACAAAAATCTCCATTGGTGGTGCATCAAAAAGCTTCATTGTCATCCTTACATTGCGCTTCAACCTGTTGTCCTACGATTTTGGAGAATCTCTCCAATGGAGAATGAAGATGCACACATCTCGTTGATGAAGGAAGGTAATATACTCATACATTGAAAAACTGATACTTTTGCTGGAAATACCGATATTTTTGAATTTATATATGATACTTTTATGAAATAGTGATACTTTTGATATTATATAAGATACTTTTGTGATAGACAGTCATATTTTAAATATAATACTTTATCAGGAAATACTGATACTTTTGAGTAATAAATATGATACTTTTAATGTGAACATTGACACATTAAATTTTTACATATTCCAAAAACAGGACATTTTGATGCACTGACTCGAGTCTCATAACTATGATACTTTTGATGCAAATAGTGATACTTTTTATGGAAAAATGATACTTTTATGATGGGCAGTGACATTGTACAAATTTTAAATTTTCTGAAGAAAAGTGACATTTTACCAGATATTTTGATGTAACAATTTATTCCATTTATACTTATAAGTGAAAACTTGGATTCGGTAGTTGTTGTTTCTAGTGATGAATATGATATAGAAGTCACTGAAGGAGAAAATTTGGATTCAAGAGATACTACTGACCAAAACACAGAAGCTGTTGGAGAAGGTATCACATTTTACTGAAAAAGTATTACTTTTTCTCCAAAAGTACCAACATTTTCTAATATGTCATGTGATTTGTTTAAATATTCTGGACTACACCAATGACCCTGTGGATATATTTGGTTCACTTGTTGGGTTGAAAAGGAAGACAATTGATGACATGCATAAGTTGTATCGTGATCATAGCCGTGTACTCGGGTTTAGTGTTCGTAAAGCAACAACTATATCTCAAGCTAATGGAGTTGTGATAGAAAAATATTTTGTATGCTCTTGTGAAGGATTTAGGAGATCCGGAAATTCGGACATAAATTTGAAAAATGAAAAAAAGAAAAATTTTCCTATCACACGTACTGGATGTAATGCTTCATTGAGGGTGAAATTAAATGACGAAGGTCTTTATGAAGTTTTGAACCATGTCATGGAGCATAATCGTCCATTTACCAGAAAAGAGTGGAACCACCTTCATCGTTTTGAGAGAAAAATTACAAGTGAAAAAGGCAAAGTCATAGAAGATATGGTATCTTCCAGAATGAGACCAACATATTCTTACCGTTATATGGCACATGAAGCTGGAGGAGATTATAGTGTTGGGCACACTATAAAAGATCATTTGAATTTTGTAAATTGTCTGAAATTGAAAGAAATAGAAGGTAGGGATGCACAAACACTTGTTGAAATGTTGTACCAACAACAGTCCGAGGAGGAGGACTTTTATTTAGAGTTAAGCTAGATGAGATGGCCAAATTGAGCAATATTGTTTGGAGAGATTCGATGATGAGAGAAGATTATGAAATATTTGGGGATGTTGTCATATTTGACACAACATATCACACAAACAGATACAATTTGATATGTGCTCCGATAGTTGGTATCAACCATCATTGGAAAAATGTGATGTTTGGTTGTGCGTTCTTATCGAACGAAAAGACTGAAATATTTGAATGGATTTTTGAGGTTTTTAAGAAAGCCATGGGAGGAAAGTGTCCTATAACTATATTCATTGACCAAGACCAAACAATTTCTAATGCGATAGAAAAGGTACGTAACTGAATTGAAAAAATAATACTTTATCCTAGAAAATAGATATTTTTACTCGAAAAAGTGTTACTTTGACTGTATGATATTTATTTTTCATCCAGTTTACTGACTTCCTATTTTTGTGACTGAATTGAAAAAATGATACTTTATCGCATAAAACAGATATTTTCACTCGAAAAAGTATTACTTTAACCCTGAATTAGTCATGCAGGTATTCCCTGGGTCGAAACATAAGTTATGCCAATGGCATCTTTACCAAAATGTTGTAAGAAGGTTTGGACAACTGAAAAGCAACAATTCCTTTAAGAATGCATTTAGAAAATGCTTGTCAGGTTGTACGGATGAAGCTGATTTTGAGAACTGTTAGAGTAACATGATTTCAATGTACGGATTGGAAGATCAAACATGATTTAAAAGATTGTATAGGCTAAAGGACAAATGGTGCACATCCTTAAACAAAGACTTCTTTTCTGCTGGAATACTTTCCTCACAAAGGAATGAAAGTACTAATAATGCCATGGGATTCAATGCAAAGAAGACGACAAGTTTGACTGATTTTTATGGTATTTTTAAGGAACTAGTGAAGAATTGGAGAATGAAAGAACAAAATGATAAATTCCGATCGTCAAGATCAATACCATCAACTGTAATACCATTGACTGGGTTGTTAAAGTACGCTTCTGAGGTATGCACATTGACATTGTTTAAAGACTTTGAGGCTGAGTTTATCGCATCAATTTCTACTACTTGTACTCTAGTTCATAAGGATGAGATATTGAATGTTTATGACATTTCTTCTCATCTTGGGGTTGGAGATGTAAATAAGGTGATATTTGATCCTTTGATAAGCATGATAACATGCACTTGTAAGAAACTTGAAGAATATGGTATTTTGTGTTTCCATTCATTATGGGTCATTCATCATCATTCTCATGTCAAAATACCGAAATATATATTCTGAACAGATGGACAAGAATGGCAAAATCTCAAGTATGGGACATCTTAAATAAGAAAGTTGAGAAGCCTGACAAGCCTAATGATTGCATTCCTTGGTGTCATTAAATGGCTCGAAGATATTATGATCTTGTGTTGAAATACCAAGGAAATGAAGAAGCAAGGAGAATCATTGAAGAAGGCTACAATAGGGATTTTCTTGCCATTAGTGCCTTAACAAATGCACAAAATTTCACCGGGCAACACGAATCATCTATTATTCCAAGTACATCTAATACATTGCAAGATCCTACATGGTCCGTAACAAAGGGAAGAAGAAAAAGAATAAAAGAAAGTTTGGAAGAGAGCAAGAAGAAAATGAGTGATGTGTCTGATTATTCTCAAGCAAAGGAGTTTGGTTCAAAGACTCCAAATGCTCTGTTATTTTAGAGATATTTTTCTTAAATTTGTCAGTTGTAATGAGGCAATTTATGATACATTTGTTATTTTAGAGATATTTTTCTTAAATCTATCTGTTTTTAATATTTTACATGTCGAATTGCTGAATACAGATACTTTTAAGACAATTTATAATACTTTTGTGGAAATTTCTGATACTTTTAACATACACAATTATGTTTCCAAATTTTAAATATCCAAGTGCTTAATACTGATACTTTTCGCATAATTACTGATACTTTTAACATAATTACTGATATTTTTTGTCTGTTTAGAAGTATACATGATACAAGTTTGCTTAGTGCCTCAGCTGAACTTGACAAGTTGAACTCAACTCACTTTTTTGAAAGAAACCTGATTTTGGATATTAAGATTCCATTTTAAGTTAAAAAAAAAAACATCTCCCTACAACAATCAACTAAATTCAGTACTTAGTGCTTAAAAATAACATTGCCCTGCAAAATGTAATAAGATGGATCAAAAGTACAATCAAACTTAAATTACAAAAACTGGTCATCAACTACAATTCAGTAACAAATCACAAAATGACTACCAACATTCACAAATATCAACATATACTATCTCAACATTCACAAATCTCAGCATATAGTATCTCAACATACACAAATCACAATATTTCTTGCTTCATTTTTTTCTGTTTCTTCGTGCCTTTCTTGGTGGCTTTCTTGGCAGGTTTCTTGACGGGTTCAGGATGGTTTCCTTAAATTTAAGCACTTGTTGTTCTATGTCCACTCTCAATTCATTCCACTAAGATATAATGATTTCGACGCAGTATTTAGCTCTCAATTTGCATCTTTCCACATGCTTCAAAAAAAAAACAACTATAAAAATAGATGATATAATTATAAAGTACAAATTCTTTGTTTAGAAGAATATTCATACCTTTGACAAATCCAGAGACGAGTAAACTTTCCCAACAAAGATTTTCATATTGTGCATGAGGAAAACACCACAATCAATATTGTTGTCATTTGTTTGCCATTTGAAAGGCACATTTTCCCAAACACATGATTTTACTTCTCCAGCTTTTGGGTGATTTTCCTCTTCTAGGAAGACAACCATTTATTTTTGCTCTGAAAAGTAACAAAATAATGTCATAGGTTTGTAATTGTTATTAACATAATAAAAAGTTAACAAATACATATGATACTTTACCACTAAATTCGAGAGACCGATGTAATGATCTACAACCTCTTCATCATGCACCATATTATCGAGGTATTGGACTTTCTTGTCAACAAAATTGATGAAAGTAGCAATAAAATGACTTTGGTAGCAATATGGTACAAAGATCTACATATTTTGAAATACAAAAACTTCATTAGATTTTTGAAACACAAAAACTGATACTTTTCAGACAATTTATGATACTTTTGATGCAATTTCTGATACTTTGAGCATCAAATATATAACATCCAGAGTGATGCAAACATATTTTCAATGTTGAGATACATTAACATAAAACTGATACTTTTCTGACAATTGGAGCATCAAAGATTAACATGCAGAGTGATGCAACATATTTCCAACCAAAATCAGAAACTTATCAATTAAAATGATATACTTTTCAAAGAAAATACTAAAAATCTTACCCGACCAACATTGTTCAAATTTGGTTTGTTCAATGTACTCATCCACGCCCTCTAGCAGCCTCTAAGTTCTATTCCAGAATTTTTCCCATTAAAACAATCTTCAAGATACAATTGTTGCAAAAAAACAAAAAGATCAAAAAAACTGAAATAAACATGACTAGATTAAAAAAATATATATATTACTAGAGTGTTGAGTATTGAAATAAAAATGTTCCGGATTCTTCGCCCGACCAACTGATTTGTTTAAAATCAGTGTCCATTCATCAATGACACTTACAAAAATCATATATGCATCAACAAAGGCAATAAACGTATGCCCGTCGTGCGCAAAAGCATTTTTACTGAAACGCAAATAATAGTAGTATATCAATAAGAAATCAATGAAATAATAACTTTTTAATCTATAATCTCATTGTTACTTACTCTTTCTGAGAACTATGATCAGAAAACAAAAGTCAACAACATCTCTCTGTTTTCGTGACATTCCAGTCAAGTACCGGTTGTTCTTATTGACATTGAAATTCACTTTTCTTGATTGGCCAATCATCTGTTCCAAAAAGAAACAAAAGAAAAATAAAATGTTACTTTTCTAAGAAAAAATGTTACTTTTCTAAGAAAAACTGATACTTCTAATATATCACATGAATTACCTTCAACTTGACTTTCAAAAATTTCGTTATTAGGGGCATCATCACCTAACGTTTCATCGATTGTTGCTTCTTGCGACTTTGGCTCAGGCGTCAGCAGATCAAACCTAGGCATTGAATCCTTCTGTCCTTTCATTTTCTGAAATTCTTCACAACTTCATCAATGTATTAATGAAGTTTGGCATTAGAGAAGAATTCATCATCAGGTGAGGATGAAGTATCTGTTTTTTTGTGTTGCATTTCCAAACGCAATTGCTCCATGTGGACATCGGTTATAACTTCCATGTCTCTTTTCAGCAACAAGCATACTTTTCAACACCCTACAAAAAAAGTGACAGTTTTAGATAACAAGTGATACTTTTTTGCTAAAAAGTAATACTTTTAAGCTAAAAAAGGATACTTGAAGATGCATAGAAAAGAATAATATCAAAAAATGAAACTTAATACTTTTTCAAAAATAAATGATATTTTTTCAAACAAAAATGATACTTTTTAATAGTAAATGAATACTTGAAGATACTTACATCTTTTGTCTGTTTTTCAACCTCAGCGTCGGTTGGGTAGCCCGGTGGTATTTCAAACTGAATCAACCTTGAAGATTGATCATCTTTTCCCCCTTTATCAATCCCAGACCTCTCTCCCTTTTTTTCTTACCTCCAGTCGACCTTTTCCCAACATCAACCTTCTCTCCACCTTTCTCCACATCACCTTTCTCAATGTTTTTCAAATTAACCTTGCCAGAAATATGATAGATGTTTACCACATCACTCTGCCCAAAATCTCTGGCCTTTTCTCTTCTTTGGCTCCTTTTTCGTTTTTTCTCCGTCGTCCAATGCTGAACAAGCGGCAGCTTCGATGGTTCAGATTTTCCTTGCCATTTAATACGATGAAAGTATATAATTTTCAAGGCCAAAACACAACCGCTTATGTGGGTTTTTGACTTCTTGTTAAAGTTTTCCACCGCTCTACATGGCCTATCCAACACTAGTGAACACCACCAAGATGTCGGATTGCATCTACATCAACTAGTGACTTAAAACAAGAAACATCCACAGTGCGATTCGCACTTGGTGTCAAAAGTGTGGATAAGCTATATAACATAAACAACCTTTTGAAATCATCCCCCCTTCGTTATAGTCATTCATCAATTTATTTTTCAAATACCCGACTTTGGAACTCCCATCAATTCTAAACCTATTCTTAAAGTCAACAACATCATCTATACTGTCACTCTTCCTATAAACTAATATGTCCTGATTGTTCCTTGGCAACAAAAAAACATCACATATATCATCGGCAGTTATAACGAACCTTCTAATATCATCAACACTGAGCAGCCGGCTTGCCCCGTTGAATCTCTTCACCAGCCACGAAAACATCTGGGCAGGGAGTTGTTTCACTTGCAACTTCAACAACCCCCAAAGCCGATGCTCTCAACATCCTCCCTCTGTCTAACATTCAGAGCATTAACTATATCGTATAGACCTTACGGTCTACACTGCAAATTGCTGCAACAAATATAAAGTGACATTAGTACTGATACAAAAACATGATATAACATAATAAATACAAAAACTCGATATAAGAACATAAGAACTGATATAAAAATTGATATAAATAAAAACTGATACTTTTATTCCAATTTCTGATACTTACAAGCATAAAACATGATACTTCTAACATGCATAATGATACAAATATATGTTAAATGTTAAAAATGCACTTATATAAAAACTGATAATTTTAAGACAATTTCTGATACTTACAAGCATAAAAAATGATACTTCTAACATGCATATAAAAATATGTGTTAAAATGTTAAAAGTGCACTGATATAAAAACTGATACTTTTAAGTAAATTTCTAATACTTACAAGCATAAAACATGATACTTCTAACATGCATAGATATTTAAAAAATATATTCAATTTGAAAATGTACTAATACGCCAATGCTTCAGATGCTAAAAAGAAACAGGGCAAAACTGCACAAACCTCTTAGTAGCTTCCTCAGATAGCTTGATTTTCTTTCAGGGACTTTTAGAATCCTTCTTTCTAATTTTCTCCCCCGAAGATTTACGCTTTTCAACAACCTTTCCAGGTTCATCTACAACAACTTCCTTTGCTGCAATTTCTTCCTCTACATCAACTTTATGCTCAGCTTTTTCAATCTCTTCTGCGATATTTCCTTCTTCTGCCAAAGGTTTTTGCATACCACCCCCTTGATCATTAGCAACATTTTGCAAATCACGACAACTAATATATTCCTTCTTCGGGCTTTCTTCTTTAACTTCAGTATTTTCCAAATTCCTTTCTCCTACCTCGCCTTCTCCCGGGCTGCCTCTTCCCCTTCCCCTTCCTCTCATGTTGACCAATAGTTTCTGGTGAGCCATCTATGAATATGAAAACATCGATACTTTTAACACATTTTATAATACTTTTGAGGTAATTTCATACTTTTAGTCTAACAATTACAATTAAATTACATTTAACAACAAACAAACATTCATATGAGTACTTAAACATTCATACATGTATTTGTTATATTTGGAGTAAGACATGAAATGTAATGCAGACTATGAGTACTTAAACAAACAACATTTTAGTGTACGTTTGGACGTGTGGAAGAAATAAACTCGCACTTATTGAGGTTTTTCTGTCAGTTTTACTCTTGATTACGGTTATTTACAAATTGCCCTATTTAACAAAACAAACTTCAAGCAACATAAACCTCAATCATGCAACCAAATCCGAACACTCCCTCATTACCCACAAAAACAACAACAATAGCACACATACTTTTAAGAAATATCAAATCTCCACAAAATAAGAAAAATAATGAAACTTAGACACGCAAACACATATATCAATATAGAGACAGAGAGAGCATATGCATGATACTTTTAAGTCATTTACTGATACTTTTGAAGCAATTTCAGATACTTTTAGTTCCATTTAACAACAAACGAACAACAATCAATACACAGTGTCAAAAAAATCATTGTTAAAAAACTGATACTTTTGAACAAAAATATAATAATTATGCGATTTTTCTGATACTTTTAAAAATCATTGTTCCCAAAAATTTACAAATAACAACAATGTATCCATTAACAAATTTTAACATAAACATAGAAAATCAATACACTATGTTAAAAAAATATTAACATAAACAACAAGAAATCAAACCCTAATGTATTACAATGACTGATTTTGCAATTCTAGAAAAAAATCGACAGTAAAATTCCATCAACAGTAAAATACCTTAACAGAGACGATTGCATGCCTTTGTAAAAACCTCGAGAAATCCTCTTCCAAGCGGCGCATTTAACTCGTCCAATGAAAAAAAAAATGAAGACTAAGAGAAGAAGAAGACGAATAAGAGAAGAGAAGATACTCGAAAATATCTTTGCAACTTGAGAGAACTCGAACTAGTGTTGAGAAATCCACATAAAAAGACCAAGAAGAACTTGAGAGAACTCAAATGTGAGCGAACATGAATGTGAGAATGTGTGAGAACTCGAATTTAACTCACAAATGCAGAAATTGAATGAAAACTGATACAAAATCGAAAAACCCTAAGTTAGAAAACGTGAGAGAAAATTGAGAGAATGTGTGTGTGAGTCTGCAGAGAGTGGGAAAAGAAAAAAGAAAAAAGAAAAAAGAAAAAAAATGGGTTGATGGGTCAGGGTACTGGGTCGGGAAAACAGGTAGGGTAAGTGAGACCCGTCTTACAGAATGAGACCCGTAAAACGGTCTTATACAAATTTTTGCCATAGACGAAACCTTCAACTTTCATTTACTTACATCAACCCCCGTCACCGAAATTAATATTTTAATCAATTTCACAAAATTCGTTCTGCAAGAAATCCTCATAGCACCAATTGCATTATGGTCATATCTCACATCGCTCCCAGTTTGCACAATTTGCCCTCCAAAATATATGATTATGGTGATAATGTTTGACATTGCCTGTATATTATAATGATAATACAGTTAAAGAATTAATAATAAAATTCAAAATATAAAATAATATAACAAATATACTAATTATATATATTAATATTAAATTATACGGTTATAAATATTTTTTACGGTTATTTATACGGTTATATATATACATTTATTTATATATTAATATGTATATATATAATTTTTACACGTTAATATATATATATATATATATATATAAATGGTTATTAATATATGTTAATATATATATATATTATACAGTTATTTATACATATATGTATATATTAATATTATAAAGAAACAATTAATATTACACTTCTAAATTATATATATATATATATATAGAGAGAGAGAGAGTTCACATATTTATATATTTAATAATAATTAGTATATCAAAAATATATAATTAATATTCTATTTATGAATTTATATTATATACAGGCATTATTTATACAATTCGACAAATATTATACGATAAATAATATGAATATTAAAATTTATTTAAAAATTACGAAGTAATTTACACAAAAAAATGTATTACAATGTCTAGAAAACATTAACACTTACAAAATAGTAACAATTACAACATATTCTGGAAAAAATTTAACACACAACATATTATGTTGAAATTAACATACATCGGATTATGAAATAAAAAATTAACATAAAACAGTTAAAATATACTTGAAAAATTCTATTGTCGCCGAAAACTGCTCTTGTCGTCGTCACCTAGAACTGTTGCCACCACCCAAAATCGGGCGAATTTTTGCTGACCGCCTACTTCCTTGAGCTTGGAGTGTGTGTGTGTGTGTGTGTGTGTGTGTGTTTTGTATGGGGGATGGGGGGGTGGGGTTATAGACTGTGTGTGTAAGTGTGGGGTAATTATTGGGGGGTGGGTGGATGTCGGTGAGGGGATTTTTTTTTTAAAAAAAAACACGGCTGGTGCAATAGAGAGATGCGCCAGCTCTCTGCAAGATGACAGTCCGTCAGGTGGTTAGATTGACTATTTTTTCTGTGCTAGGCGCACTTAATTTGTGCGCCTGGACTTTTTCAATATTTTCTTTTTCAAAAAAAGGAGGTTGGCGCACTTCACTCATGCGCCAGCTGTTCGAAAATAATTAGAAAAAAATTGTTGGCGCATGAGTATAATCTGCCAACAGTAGAACCAGATTTTCCAGGCGTAAGAAGCTAATGCGCCAACGAGTAATATCACATATCCCTCACAAATCCACTTATTTCGTCAATTTTATTTACATTTTGCCTTAATTAAGCAAATTACCTTGAATAGTGGCACCCAAAACACTTGATTAGTATTAACAATTTTTATTTATTCATGCATTATTAGATATAGCAAGTTTAATATTATGTAATCATGCCATTGCTGCATATTAATATCTATATATATATATATATATAAAAGCAAAATGGTTTCTAAAATTATTTTCCCGCCTAAATGACACTTTCTAAAAACTTTTTCTGATTTTTTATTTTTTATTTTTGGATTTTGGAATCAATTTTTGTCTTTATAATTTTGGTAAGCATATTTTAATGAAGAATAAAAATTAAATGAAAGTTGACCAAATTTAATTTTCTAACCCGATTATTTTAATTTTGGTATATGAATCAATGAAATATTTGATGCAATTATTTTAAATATGGTTTAAATTGAGTATATGAACATGAATCAAGCATAAATCATGAGAACGATTACAAATTAATGTCTGAATTTTTTAAAAAGATCTCGAAATTGTAAACAATTCGGATAAATATAGATTAAATTTAGAATGTTACTATAAAAAATATCTTCAAATCCAGTTATCACGATTTTAAATTTAGAATATTGCTGTCAAAAAATCTTCAAATCCAATTATCACGATTTGTTATGGGATGATTTAATTAAATGCTAGAAAACAATTAACAATGTTATATTGGCAATAATTATTGATACACAGATTTGACAAAATTATTTAAATTAGAAATTTTTTGTTTATATAGCAGTAAGATATATTACAAAAAAGTTAGAATGTTGTGTTGAATTTTATAACTATACAACTCATTGACCATATCCAACTACTACCATATATTAAATACTCTAATATAATGTAGTATATTTAATTATTTAAGACGTATATCTCATAGTAGATCATATTAAAATTTCCTTACACAGTAGTTCCAATAGCCCTATAAATAGTGGACGATTGAAGAAGATCATTACAACATTACAATCTCTGAAAGGTACAAGCTCTTATTGCAAATTCTCTCTTTCATTGCTTTGAAATCAGTAAAAAGAAAAAATAACATGGCCCCATATATTACACTCATACGCGACTTAAACACGAACAAAACAATGTTGGCTGCCAAACTTAGGTTGGTTCGAGTGAATGAAAAGTTCGAGCGAATGGAAAGCCATCATATACAGACAAAAATCAAGTGATGAGATGGCATGGTAAGATTTTGCTTTTTGGTTTTCTGTATTATTTATATTTAAAAAACATTAAACACTAAATATAAAAAATAAACCCAGTTGAGCGTCATTACTATTAAAACGAACTATACTCCAGATCTAAAAATCGAACTATTAAAACAAAATGAATGACTTCTCTTTATTTTCATATACTCATCTAGAGATATAAATTTATTTTTTGCCATTTTATCATTTCAGTGTTCTCGATAGGGTGTTACGAGCAGTGAATTTTCTAGATCCATACAGACAATATTCAAGTTCAGGCTAAGAATTTAAAGGGAAATTGCACAGACATTATTAGATAAATCAAATTTAAAGAGAAATTACAAATAAAATCACATTCAAAAAACTAATCAAAAAAATATAAAAAGTCATACTTATCTTCCACTCAATTTCATCAGATCAGAATGTAAATGTGATTTATTTACATTAGTATACATACAAAAAAAATCACATTTAATAACTATTAAAAAAATATATAAAAAAAGTTATTTTCCAATCGATTTTCATCATATATGAATGTATATATGATTTATAGACTTTTTTTTATATTACTTAATGATCTTGCTTAATAAACTCCTATTTTATCGGAGATTTTTTTTTTGCATGTACCATTTATATGGTACACGAGATGATGGTTTTGAGTCGAGCGGTTTTTTTAGTCTTTTTAAAATTAACTTAGATTATGCATGTAAGTAGTTTATCACAAAAAAACAACATTGGCATCAATATCAATCAACTATCGATCAACTTGGAATGAAAACAATATTCTAACTAATTGCATCAACAAAATTGGGCAATTTATTTAAATTTAAATGTAAACAATTCAAGCCCATGATTTTTGAAATAACCTTTGCACGTGTAAAAAAATATAAACTATCACAAAAAACAACACTGGTATCACTTTGGATGATGAAAACAATATTCTCATTATTTGCATCAACACAATTATCAATTTAATCAAATTTAAAGGATGAATATGTAAACAATCCGAGCACACAAATGGAAAACATCTCAAAAAACGCAAAGCATGCTAAACAGTGTAAATATTTAGTTAGGAAAACAAATCTTCCATTTTACTATATTCATACTTGCAATATTGATAAGCTCTATAAATACATATAAGCTATCCATCATTAAATACTGAACAAATTTTCTGTATTTATGGTATCCAAAATTCTTGCAGAAAATACATATCCATACACAATTCACTAAATATCCCATTGTTTACTCTAAGTGTATATATTTATTTCTTTTGAAAATGATATGCTCAATATATTTTGGGGTATTGCAATTTGCCTAAATATATATAAAATGAAGAATATATTCCATTTAGTTCACAAAAATAACCTTATTTATAAGGTTCATTCTATTTCTATGCACTAATAAATATATGAAAACTCTTCACCATATTTATGACATTAATTTGATCCTAAGTTAAGTCAAATATACTGAACCTATTTTACACATTATTCACATACTAATTTTAACAATTTGGCAGTCTATATAAACCATGTCTTTTTTTTAATCCACTATATAAAGCATGTTATATACTGCAAACAGTATAAACAAGTAAAATCATAGACCAGAAGACACCTCCAAATTCGAACAAGACATTTCATCGGTGAAAACAATAATGTTTCCACCGAATACCATGAGAAAGCTTTCTGGATAGAGAGAGTATCATCCACCATTTTTTCAGTCTTCACCTAATATCTTTTCACCTATTAAACACATAATCATGAATGAATATATGAATCTGTGATTTTTTCTAACTTATATAATACCCTGTATTGTTTTTTATTAAAAAAATTATGTGCCAGGGCAATCCATTCACAAAAAATATGTTAATTCACAATGGATCCATTTTCCCCCCATATATGACAGATATCCAACTTGAAATTAGTAAAGTTGTCTGATTAATATTTGTCTATGAGAAAAATGGGTTTATATGAAATATATTTTTTCTAACTATTTTTATTTGTCAGCTAAGTTAATATATTTTCTCTTATAAACATAACATATAAGAATTTTGCTTTTATTTTTTATGTTAATTTTATCAGTGTTAAGCAAACAACAAACTTAAACATTTTGAATAAAATAAAATGCCTACACACAATTACAATAAAAAATTATAAACGGAAAATAAAAAAAAATCCTTATCTTTGTTTTAAGGATATCCGGATTAGATTGACAGCGATGAACCACAACTTGCCCCTGAAAAGAAAAAGGATAAAAAAAATTAAATTATTGAAATAAAATTCTTATTTCAAAATCATTTCATCAAATTAAGAAAAAAACAACACTTATCTATTTTAGTGAAATGAAAACACCATATCTTATATAAGAGGTTGAGGATGGATTGATCTACTCTCACTCTTCACCTCTTGACTCACATGAGATATGTATATTAGATTTACGGCCATTTCAGTCGAAGTATAGATAAGTCATTTTTTCCGATTGACTATTTTCAAACCAACCTTTCGGATTTTTCATATACAAAACAAAACCATAAAGTTACACCCAAAACCGATTTTAAAGGAGTGCAAAAAATAAAATATATTATACACCAAAAAAAACTCTGAAATTATGAAAACCTCATATCTCAGAATAAAAATTATATTTTTAATTTTTTACGCAGAGAAAAAATACAATATTAAAACATAAATGAAAATAAAAACAGTCCAAGCAAAGCAAGCCAAAAAAAAAAAAACAGAAAAAACACTTATCTATTATGAAGAAAACACCAGATCCAGCACTATGTCTTTGCATTTTTGACTTATCCGTCGGATTATAGGTAAATGATTTTTCCGAATCGCTATTTTGAAGCTAACGATTCGGATTTTTTTGAAATGATCATTTACCAGGTCTATTTGGGAAACATGAAATCCGAACGAAACTAAACAAAATTATTCTCCCAACGAAAATTTTCAAGCCACAATTTCCGTTTGGCGATTTTGCATTTGATCGAAGAGTATCGCACAAAGGATTGAATTGTTTGTGTGATACTAGAGAATCCTATGTTAGGTTAGAATGAGAGCAAAGAGATATTGGCTTATCCGATAAAGCTCTGGATAGAAGCCTTGTCATTTGACTTTTAAAATCCCAACTTTTTTTTTTTTTTTTTTTTTTTTCCAAAGATATTGTAAATATATTTATATAGATATGTAATTATGGACACATGTAGCAATCCTGTGTACTCATTCTATGCAATGTCGGGCCGGTTATATACAATCGATGTTTGTTGGTCCGCCCATCATTATTGGGCTTGTATTTTTTTGTTTCCTCTAACTAATTAAAACAAATGGTCCAATAATAATGTATTATTTTCAGTTTTTCTAATTGAATTTTTTTATTACTGAAAAATATTGCCAACAATATAGAATGTATTAGTAAATTGTATATCTCAATTATAAATTTTAAAAACTTTCATTTTTAATTAATAGGTTCGAATCTCAATTTAATTGGTTAGTGGTTATTATAATGCAAAGATCTTATTTTCAAAAGATAAAAGAAAAACTTTATAATATAAGTGTTAAATATTTCATGACTACAAAAGAAGAGCCAAAGATATCTCTATCCAATGTCGGGCTATGAAGAATCCAGTAGTCAATCATGGGCAATTATACGTTATTGTTTACCGAGTCACGAATCGTAAGAGTTTGAATTAGCTTGTGCTAATAACAAATCAAAAAACAAACAAACGATGAATGTAGTGTACAAAAATGTATTCCAAAATTTGTAATTTTTACAAGTAATATTTTAATTTGATAAATTTATTTCAAATCTTTATTACTGTTTTTATTCGGTAAAATTATTATTTTTATATCCATTAAATTTATATGGTTCGACAAAAAAACCACATATGGTTTGATATAACACACCTAATATAGTTCAACATCGCACACCCCGTGCATAGCACGGGTAAAAAACACTAGTAGTTATAACATGAGATCAAGTGAATTAGTTTTCAATATTTATTTTGTTTTCGTTTTTCTTTTATTAAATGACTTTTAATGGTTTGACTCTCAACTTGCAAGTAGATTAAGAGAAAAACAAGGACTTGGATACATATCCTCTTCGAGTGAACAAGTACTTAATAGCTTTATTTAAGTAATCATTGTGCAACATTGATGATGCACTAGAATTAATAGATTGTTTTGTTTCTATTTGACTAACTTATTCCTAAATTTTATACTATATTATCTATAAATATCATTTATATTTTGTCTAAGTTCAATAATATCGTTACAAAAATTGGTTTTAGATCAATCTCATACGGTTGCGAATATAAAACATTATAATAAACATTTAACATTTCTTTTAGACTGGGTTGCGATTCCTCCGGGAGTTCGAACCGACGGCCAAAACTGCCAATTTCACGGTATTTTCAGACCATGCAGGTTGAAGCTTAACAACAACAAAGAACGCACACAAAATAATCTTAAATATGTTAATAATGTAAATAAGCTTTGGAAAAGAGAATAATATCAACGTTAATAATATCTAACCACAATGAAAATAATAAATAACAAGTATTTATAGGATTAAACTCCTACCATAGGACGAGTCGGAAAAGAGATTGTCACAAGAAGAATTATCAAATCATGGAGGGGTACGAGAAGTAGAAGAATTGTTAAGCTTCCTCTTGCATCACAAGGGAACCGGTTCTGATTCCCATCAATAGTTCCCGAACCTATTGACCACGATTCTACTTCCCATTTGAAACTCGATTTTGGTTCAATTGGGCCAACCCTACTTGCAAGTTGCAAGTGAAGAGTGGACATCACTATTCCCATCTTTTTTTTAGAGAAACGACCAAATACATTATTTATTACTTTAATATATCAAAGATGTTCTACCAAATTAACTGAATAAAGTACTATTAAAATAGACAAATACTCATACATGAATCAAAATTCCAAACTCAAAAACATTGTAACTATAATATCATGTACCCACCTATCACTATGTTACCAAAACTAATTTTACTGTCCCGTTTTTCTCCAGAATTAAATCCAATCCAATACTACATTGATCGATTTTTTTTTATAACAGAAATTAGCTCAATTCTATCTAGCTGACCGCGTCTAATTTAATATAAATTAACCTAAAAGCAATAAAGGACCCTAAAATGAGGCATAGCAGCATAAAAACACTATCAAAATAAAACACTGTTATATTGAAACAAAAACTAATCCTCCTAACGAGCTGTGGAATTAGGGGGGTCGATTCCCATAGCCTCAAAGTAGGCTTTCTCTGCATCAGCAAAGCGATCCTGAAACATATCCCACTCGTTTCTACACCTCTCCCTTACCTAAGCCACAAAAAGAAGATAAATTTAAATAAGTACAAAAAAAATAATTTGAACAGAAATGAAGAGTTAAAAGAATGAGTCTAATGTGTCATATGTATTAGTTTATGTGCATGTTGTCTTGATAGAGAAAATGATTAAGCCTTGAGGGTTGTAGGTAATTCGAAACGTACCCCTTCCCACGGTGCCTTGCCGTCCCCTGCTTCACCCTGTACAGACAAAGTAACTTAGGGTATGTTTGTTTTAGTGATGGGGGTAATTGAGGGAAAATGAGTTTTATGTGATGTATTAGGAAATGTGTGTATTAATAGATAAATGCAACGGGAAGCGTAATGTAATTTTTGTTGGTGATTGCCTGATTGGGGGAAAGAAATGGGAAAGTTGAAGCCAACCAAACATACCCTTAGGGTATGTTTGTTTAGCGACTGTGGTGATTGATATGATGTTGGGAAATGTGTGTATTAATAGAGAAATGCATTGGAAAATGTAATATATGTATGGTTGGTGATTGTGGGAATGGGTGATTGATAGATTCTAAACAAATATAGCCTTAGGAATTCCAGAAAAAAACTGACTGTAAGACACAAATGTCACACACCTGATTTCCAAGTGAAGGAACTGTTTGGTGCACTATCCATTGCGAATCGACGACTCCTATTTTTTCGTGAGCAGGCTGCTTTCGAGAAGGATGCAGTAAGCACAAAGGGAATGACAATGTTTATTGAAAAAAATATATAAAAAATCGTTGCATAGAAGTGAAAAACAGACCTCGACGCATTTCCTGAGAGCGAAATCGAGGCCCCAACCATGGACCAAGTCATTCTGTATCAATACCAGTAATATTCAGATTCAGTTGTCACCAGTGCATGTGTTTCATAATAACAGTATAATTGTTCTTGAGATAATTACAACACTCATTACAAAAAAAACCCAGATATCTTTCAAAATTACAAATACCCCCCTTAACATATGTTTCTATTTTACAAATTGCACCTACTGAAGGGGATAGTTTGTATGACAAATACACATCTCAAAGGAATTTTGTAGTACATCAAGAAAATATTTGTAATTCCAAATGATAACTGGATTTTTTGGTAATTAGGCCAAATCTCAGGGGTGGTTTTTGTAATTATCCTTTTTTTTTAACTTTCTTCTTGTTCTTTGTTTTGTGAACAAATAGAAAATCAGACAAATGTCTCCATACCTGAATCATATGCCACACACAGCGCCATGCCTTACGAGAAAATACCGGGGCCATGATCTCTACAAATCTGTATATCCAAAACCTTGGTGGTGATCAAAATTGTTCGTATTACGTACATGCATGAGTTAAAGAAAAGAAAAACACATATACAAAGTGATCATGATCCACTCATCTACTTACGCTGCACATGGTGGCAAATGAGGATCTTGGCACCAGCCTGGTCTTTCCTCTGTGTTCCTGTAATAAAAATTAGATTTTTAGCAAATTTCCATAATCATCTGTTTTGTAAAAGAATCAGTACATATATAAATATAAAAGGCTTTTTTCTGTTCATACTTGTGAACTTCAGTATCATCTCGCCTTCTCGTCATCTCCCATGTCATTCCACTATCTTGGGATAAACCAGGCTGTGAAATATCTAAATTATGCTTCTTTACCAATTTTATATATCTGTCACAAAAGGGACAAAATTTTAGTAAGAGTGTTGTCTGAACAGCTTCATAAATCACAGCAGAAATAGGACTATTTCTACTTACTCCTCTGGATTAAAATTCTCCACGCCTAAATCTTCGTCCCATATAAATATATAATCATAGGGTGCCACAATGTCTGGGTGCAAAAATCGTTTGGCGTACCACCTAAAAGACAAAGCATTATATTTTATGTTTTTTCATCAAAAATACGACCAGGATTTAGTAAATTAATTTACTGCTTGAAATACGACAAATAGTGAAAATAGAGAATAATAAGGAAAAAAATATATTTCTCAAAGTTTGGAATAGTTATTAAATTAATTTATTGTTGGAAAAATAGGGAAACATGGGGAAAAATTTAAGTTATTACAACAAATATATTACTCCTTATAGTTACCATTTAGTTTGCTTTGGGACAGAGACATGGATAGCTCGTTCGGACCACTCAAATTCGTCCCATTCGCTTGTCCGACCATCGTAGTGAAACAACAAAATTGTGAAGTTCTCTGTCAACTGAAACTTCTTTGTCAAGCGACGAAAACACATACTCATATGAAGTGACAAAGCATAGGAATTTCCACTTACCTTCTTTACTGCAGCATCGATGTTGTTTTTGAGATCATAGCCAACGGTAAAGGTGACAAGATATCTTGGTTTAACAATTAAGTCCTGCAATGCCGAGTTTATTTAATGAAACTGATCGGAAAATAACATACATTTGAATTGGAAAGACAAAGTTGGCAGGAGTATTTGCCAGCCCGCAAGCTGCTTTAGGGATTGTTTGCAACCACTTAAAAACAAAAAGTGATTGTCAGTTGTAAGCTGAAAAAATAAATAGTTTTTGGTATTTTCAAATGTCAACTTCTGCTTCTAATTCTGTATAAGTAGATCAGAATCTAAAATTAGGGAGAGGGGTGATATGTAATTCTAATTCTACATCTGGTTTCATTTTGAAATATGTAAAAACACTTTTACAAATTATTCATCAAACACTCTTTATTAACTTAATCATCTTTTTTAGCTTCTAGTTGCAAACACTACCAATTTGTGATTCTCAACTATTTTTCACTTCTACTACGATGATAAATCACTTATTTTAAAAGCAGAAGCTTTGGTAAAATCTCCCTTTTCTCATTTCCCTAAATCTTACACAATCCGACTAATGAAAGGGAAAATCAAATGAACTCTAAGAACCCTTCAAATCAACGGCTACAATAAAGAGGAACGCATGTCTATGAACTTTGTTCTCAACAATGTTAATTTAATCGAGTTATAAGTATCAAGACCACATAAATCCATATCCGTGCCACTTTTATCAGGCAGACACTATATGTTTGTTATGAAAGCGGAATGCTTAGTACTTTCCTGCTCTGCATATATTCGAGCAAGAAATAGTTAAGACAAGAGTATCCAATGAAATTTTGTAAAGCATATGCACCTCGACAGGTGGACCCCACAATTTGTGGATGTACATATCGGACTCAGAGACAATAATACCAGGTGGTAGTCTCTCTGCACCTCGAGGATTTGTTGGAACCCATATCTGCGTATAAATCACTTAGAAGTAAGAAAATGGAGTGAAATAGGCAGATAATCAATCCTGTTCACTCATACCCTTCCATGATTTGAACTTTTTTGAAATAAAGCATCGAGTTAACAGAGGCAACTTGTTTTTGACTAAGAAAAGCTCATTTGGGATCCATTTTAGAATTAGTGAAGCAACAATGTAAAGTGGCTCAGACGAGCTAAAATTTATGAAATCGACAAAATTATATAAAGGGAGTGTTTGTAAACTCTAAAAAAAAAGTGATTATATCTGAGAATCACATTTTTTTAAGTTTGCAAACACTCCCAAAACTTCCAGGATTGTTAAACTTTAAAGCAATTCAAACTAAATGCAACTTCAGCTAGACATTGAAAAATGATTGCAAGTGTTTTGAGAGAAATGAAAATGTTTTATTCCGTAATAACTTTTAACACACACTTTTTTCTTTCTCGGAGAAGGAAAACATTCTTGGCAACCGAAGTCAAACAAAGCAAGAAGAGTTTGCCACCTAATGCCATATCATGTTTGTTCTGAAGAGGATTTTGGCAAAAGAAGAAGATGGAAAAGTAAAACACGAACGGTTAAAAGATGTAAAATTTCTGAGAAAATCTCAAGATTTACAGATTACTGCCGGAAACATTAGCATTTACATAGTTAACGCAACTTAACACCTTCACTTACACAGGGCGGAGACGTATGAACACCGAAATATAGGTTGCCAACACGACTTTCCACCTAGAAGCTGATAATTGATTTTTTTTTCTAGAGTTTGCAAACATTTCCTAATGCTCATGTAGTGGGATTTGGGAGTGGCGTATTATTGGCACGCAAAGCAAAATTCGTAAATTCACACCAACAGATAATAGATCACCTTAGTATTATTAAAGTTGTGTGAGACGCCTCTGTGGCCTTTTAGAGAAGACCAAACGTTTAGTAGTGCTTGGGACGAGAGACCTGAATATTTGTCTTCAATATGAGTAAGATCGATGGAGGAAAACACGTTTGATGGTAAATTAACCTGGGGAAAAAAATCAAATTATGCAACAAATGATCTTATAAGTCCTCTACCAAAACAAAAACATGATTAGTGACTAATAAAGAACTCAACCAACTATTTTTTTTTTAAAAAAAGTAAGAGTTAAATCTGCCTGCCTTTGTCAATGAAATCATGGGAAAAGAAACTCCCATATAGAAGCCAAATAAAATTCCCACAAAAGGCATTATAATTAGCCTCATCATTTCGTTCGTTCTTCTTCTGCAACCAAAACATAGAACTACATTATTACTGATGTATGATCACCAATAATTAATCAAATTCATAAAATTAGTAATTTTAGAACTATAGAATTACTTTGAAATGGTGGACCTTCGATTAGGCGGCGTACCCATATTAACCACAATCTCTGCTGCAAATGAGCAAGCAGTTAACACTCTGCATGTAAATATTCAAGAAATTTTGATTTTTCAAGAATCAAAATACACATTACGAGTACCATAAAGCCCAGAACATAATTAAAAATCACCTAAAAATAATGATTATGCTAAATGTTCTAGTGACGTTTAAATGTGAATACCACAACAGACAAGTTTGAGATATAAATCCCATAACATAATCAGTAAGAAATAACTAAAGCTTAAATAACTACACAAAAATCTCATTTTTCAACCAAAAAAAAGGTCACATTCTGCTATTAAAAATTTAAAATTCGATCCAAATTCACATCCAGAAAACACACACACACACACACGCAGAGAAGAGATCGTTATTAGTAGATTGGGGGTCGAACATAATTTGTTCTCTTTACCTGGGAGGATCTGGTTGTACGTCCGCGACTGAAAACTGAAGATTAAAAGATTAAAATGTGATCAATAGACTTGCGCATTAAAAATGTGGGAGAATCTCGTACCTTTTTTCAATAATCTCGAATCTCTTTACGACATGATTGGTCTTAGGTTTCGAGAAAGCGAAAACGAGGAAACCCGACTCTCTACCATGAAAAGAGGGAAACAATAAATTGAATATCCAAAGAGAGGTGGATTGAGACAGCAATGGTGAAAAGTGGCAAAACACTGCGGTTACGAGTTAATTAATTAAATGTGCTGTGTTTATGAAGTTTCTGACATTTTGCATGTCAAAATGAATTCAGTTAGCGTTGGCGGGGTCCGTTTTCGGGTACTAAAATCAATTATAGGATAAGTGGGATTTTTGTTTGTGTTGTCTGAATTTAGGTGTCCAACCACCAGCCATTTAGTGGTATCACTCCTTCCAATGTGTGGGAGGTCAGGGGTTCAATCCAGTGAAGTGTGTGTGTAACTCAAAAAAAAAAAAAAATATTTAGGTGTCCAAAAGTCACGCACTCGCCGTTTTTATACAGTAATGCTAGAGATGTAAATAACGGTCTAGCCCTCAGGGCCAACCTAATCCGACCCTAAAAATTTGTGGGTTAGGCTTATATTTCATAGAATCTTATAACATGAGGGGCCTCCTCCTCCTCCTCCTGTTCGCTTGACGTGAAGAGCCCTTCAGGCCCTGCTTGAAGAAGTTGTCTGAGCTGCTTCGAGGAATCACGCTGTGGCGGAAGCCGCGGGAAGACCTCCCTCAAGCTCCCCTAGATCACAGATGTTGAAGACCTCAGTTTTAAGGAATAAGATAAAAGAAATGAAAGACTTGGAGAAAATTAAGGAGACCAACATGCTCCCATTGAAAGAGAAGCTAGAAATAGAGCTCAACATTCCCAAGTCCACAATCACAAGCCCGCAGAAGAGTCATGAGTGATACACATTAACCAAGCCAATTCGCGGGCCATCGCTGTAGGGAGGAAGTTCACTAGCTCCTGCCATCCTGGGCAAGCCATTGCCCTTGGGCATCAAGATCTCCAACCTCCCGGAGTACGATGGGACCGGAGGTCCCCCAAGAGCACTTAGACAACTTTTATGCGAAGGCAGATCTCTACAATGTACAGACACTTCATATTGTAAGGTGTTCTGGACAACTCTGACCAAACGCGCTAACTTGGTTCGATTAGCTCCCAGTTGGATCAATCACTGGGATGGACACGTTCACTACTACCTTTGCATGACAATTCTCCATCAAAAAGAAGTATCCGGAGACCACGACTCATCTTTTTCAAATAAAACAAACGGAAGGAGAGTTACTGCAAGATTTCATGAAATGATTCGTGGAAGTCGTAGGCTCTAAAGCCGGGAACACCAAGCAAGAGGGCAGATTGTTGAGATAACATGAGGATAGACCCCTCCTTCATGAGGAGCACCATTCAACAACTCGGAGAGCTCAAGAGGCCCCCCTTGCCTGGATAAAAAGGCGACCTTCCCCAAGCTCCTCCTCCTAAAGGGCTCCGCCCAACCAACTAAGTCTATTGGACCCTGGAAGCTCTCCAGCTCAATGAAGCTACCCGGAACACTCTAAGACATCAATCCGCTCTTAGAGCCTCCCAAAGATATCCCCGAGCTCCCCAAGCTATTGAAGACCCCTCATAAGGGCACCCTGTCGTTGCAGGTCGTAGCGACAACTGGATGAAGAATGACCCTCACTTGGCTAGAACGAAAGAGATGAACAACAGGCTGGAGGACAATTAGACTCCAGAAAACCTATCACGCTTCCGGAAAATAAGTAGTCATTAAAGTCCAACACTGATATCCACAAACTCCCCCAGCACTCGGGTTGAGGAATCAAGAGCCATGCACAGTCTAAAGCCTCAAGCCTCCAAAAATGGAAGCATAATTCATTCAATTATATCAGTGAAGCTACTTCCTAGAGATGTCAACACTTCACATCTTCGGAAGAGCAATGGAGAAAAAGATCCCTAGTGAATACTTGGACCATAATCCCCCAACTAAACTCATATCAAGAGAAACTCCCCTATCGTGGAGTCATTAATATTATTTTCGAAAATCTATAATATAGAGACCACATAATGCACTGCCAACATGCTACGAGAAGTGCAATGAAGCCAGTAGGTACGCCACTTCGAGGCAGATAACACCAAACTTCGATGGAGAGAAGAAGGTGTTAGATAAATGTTTTTATCAAGATTTTGATGATTATGTTTAAATGAGTTTTTATACCAAAACTATGTTTATAAATGTTGTCCAAATACTCCTAAATGATTTAAAATGTTTTTACTAATTTTTGGAATATTTCTTAGTATTTATTATTCGATAAAAATGGACAACACTTTTGATGATTTTGTTTAAATTGGTTTTTACACCTAAACAATGTTTATAAATGTTGTCCAAATACTCCCAAGTGATTTAAAATGTTTTTACTAATTTTTTGGAGTATTTCTTGAAGTTTATTTTTGATAAAAATCGGACAACATTTCAAATTGGAGGTCGACCGGTCGCACAAGAGGTCGACCGGTACCTGAAGAGTTGAAAAAAATGAAACATAAACAAATTCTGTGAAAAAAAAAGGAGGGGGACCGGTCAAGGGTGAGGCCGACCGGTCGCACCCCCCGTCGATCGGTCGACCCCCCTGACGACCTGTACCTGGATCGCACTATTTTTTTCAAACGGTCGAAATCTTCAACAGGGCAACCTATTCGTCTATGCTATTTTGTGACAAAGAAAGTTATCTTTTTGAAATTTTTGACAGTAAGATTTACTTTTGATTTTTGTACAATATTTCTACATCTTGTGATCTTCTTTTTGTAGACAAAAGTGAAGATAGAGGAGCCTATATTGGGAGCCTATGTTGGTGAAGACTTCCCTATAAATAGAGGATGAATTGAAGACACAAGACACAACACATACAAGCAAAAAATACACAACAAGAAATCTGCAAATTGTTCAAGCTTTCATTTTTACATTCTTGTTGTAATAGCCTAAAAATACTTTCACTTGCACATCTTTGAGGTCTAGGCTTTTTGATTCTTGATTACACTTGCACTCAATCTTTGTATTTGGTTTCATAGAGTTGTAATCTTGAATTTTGTCCATCATTCAACACAAGACATCCTTGTGAGTATTCTTGTGGTAAGAATACACTTGGGTGATCTAGGTGATAGGTGTTTGAAGAGTGTGGTACTCTTCAAAGGTGGTGAAGGAAGATTGTGGTAATCTCCTTGAAGGTGTTGTAAGAGGATTGTGGTGATCCTCAAGGTGTTGTATTAATTGTGGTAATTAATAAAATCTTTTTTTCTTTTTGAAATCCATCCCGGAGATACTGGGGTGGTAGAGGATTAGGCCCTAGGTGGGTTGAACCTCTTTAAATCAACAAGTGTTGTTTAATTTCCGCATTTACATTCTTGTCATTTACTTGTTGATTCGAAAAAGAGGGTGATTTGTGAAAAATCGGCACAATCTATTCACCCCCCTCTAGATTATTGTAGCCACTTGGACTAACAAGTGGTAATCAGAGCCAAACTCTTTGGCTAGCTCGTTCTGAGTAAAGAGGAAAGATTCATGGCTACGAATGAAGCTTATCTCACCACCGGCGCCTCCACCAACAAGCCACCACTATTCGACGCCAACAACTACGCATTTTGGAAAGACCGCATGGAGTGCTTTC
The DNA here is from genome assembly GCA_016081115.2 of Rehmannia glutinosa. Taxonomy (NCBI): domain Eukaryota; kingdom Viridiplantae; phylum Streptophyta; class Magnoliopsida; order Lamiales; family Orobanchaceae; genus Rehmannia; species Rehmannia glutinosa. The sequence goes on from CM071930.1 coordinate 26,914,111, forward strand.
TACAAGGGTGCGGATTTGATATTTGGAATGTGGTCACTGAAGGAGTTGCTCAACCAACAACAAAATTGGAGGATGGTACCACGACTCCCAAGCCGTTCAAGGAATACGATGAAAATGACAAGAAGGCTTTCTCTTTAAACGGTAAGGCCTTAAACATTTTACATTGCTCTCTTACCGCCACCGAATATAATCGCATAAGAGGCATACGGTCGGCACATGAAGTTTGGGAAAAATTAGAAATCATCTATGAGGGCACAAAGATAGTGAAGCAAGCAAGAAAAACAATGCTTGTGAAAGACTTTGAAAATTTCAATATGCATGATGGTATATCTCAAGGAGAGGAAAAATTCTCAACCATCCACCTCTAAACCGGGTACGCAAAATATTATTAAAGGTTTAGCATCTTCTTCTAATAATGTTTATTATGCTAGTGATGAGGATGATGAAGAAACGACGGTTCTTGTTAGAAAATTTGCAAAATTTGTAAACAAAAATAAAGCAAGAAAGCCAAGAGACAATTCTTGTTTCAAATGCGGAAAATCCGGGCACTACATTGCCGATTGCCCAAAATTAGCGGAAGAGGAACAAAAGAAGAAAAAGTCTTTTCCGAAAAAGAAGGCGTTAAATGCGGACGTCAAAACTTGAGATGAATTACTTGAAACAACCGCCGAGGAAGGAGAATCCGAACATGGTCTTATGGCCATAGACGATGAAAATACCGAGGTACGCTCTAATGCTTCATCTTCTTCCCTAGTTGATGAATTACAAAGTGATTTTGATGAATTGCAAAATGAGTTTCAAAATTTGATTGTTAAATACAAGAATTTGAAAAAGGAGCATAAAGAGCTTAAACTAGAAAAAGATAAATTATTTACTTCTTATGATTCTCTTGATAAGGCTCATGCTATTACTCTTACTATGGTCCGTACTCTTGAAACCGAAAAACAAACGCTCACAAATGATATTGAAAATTTGAAAAATGATGTGCATCGATTCAACTTAAGTACGGATAAAGTTACAAAAAATTTAGATGCACAAAGAGGTGAACATTCTAATTAGGACTTGGTTACAAACCTTTTCAAAATGATTTTAAGAAAAAAGACCAAGGTCCAACTTTTGTACGTGCTAGTAGTCCTCGTATTATTACTTGTTTTTATTGTGGTAAGAATGGACACTATGCTAGCAATTGTAAATTGAAGAATAATTTTAGCTATTATTGGAGACCTAAAGGTCTCAAGGCTAACCCCCATGGACCCCAAAATTATAGGGTACCTAAAAATAATTCCTTTGTAGGTTATAGGGGCTATAACAACAATGGAAGATTCAAAATGGCTCGTGGACAGCGGATGTTCACGCCATATGACCGGAAAGAGAGAACTTTTTACCAACATCAAGCTTCAAGAAGAGGGTATGGTCATGTTCGGCAATGGCAAAGGAAAAATTCTTGGAAATGGAGAAATTGGTAACTCTTCTTTTTCTCTTAGTAATGTTCTTTTAGTAGAAGGGCTTAAGTTCAATTTGATAAGTGTTAGCCAACTTTGTGATTCAAATTATAATGTTGTTTTTAATAAAGAAAAATGCCTTATTTCCAAAAATAATAAAATTATTTGTGAAGCAATTAGAAAAGGCAACCTTTACAAAATTTGTACAAGTGATTTGGTGAGTCAAAATGTTTCTTGTCTTGTCGCCAATAATGATTTAACTAGTTTATGGCATAGGCGACTTGGACATGTTGGATACAAAAATTTGCAAACTATTTACAAAAACCAACATGTAAAAGGACTACCCAAATTGAATTTTGAAAATCTTGGCTTATGTGACACTTGTCAAAAGAACAAATTAGTTAAGAGTAGTTTTAAGCCGAAAAATGAAATTCCACTACCAAACCCCTACAAATGCTTCATCTTGATTTGTATGGGGATATTGGTACAGCAAGTCTAAGTGAAAAACATTACACTTTTGTTATAGTTGATGATTATTCTAGATATACTTGGGCTCTATTTCTTACAAATAAAAGCGATGCCGTTAATGAGTTTGTTAAGTTGTGTAGACTTATTGAAAATGAAAAGGAATATACTATTAAGTCTATCCGAAGTGATCGAGGTGGAGAATTTGACGGCGAATGTAGAGTCTTTTGTGAAACCAAGGGATATAGTCATAATTTTTCGGCTCCAAGGACACCTCAACAAATTGGAGTAGCCGAAAGGAAGAATCGGACACTTCAAGAAATGAGTCGGTCCATGCTTAATGAATTTTCACTTCCAAAATATTTTTGGGCCGAAGCCGTAAGTATCACTTGCTATGTCATTAATCGAGTTTATATTCGTCCTAAAATGAATAAAACTCCATATGAGCTTTGGAAAGGAAGAACTCCAAATATTAGTTATTTCAAAATATTTGGATGTAAATGTTTTATTTTGAATACTAAGGATCAATTGGACAAACTTGATCCTAAGGCCGATGAAGGAATATTTATGGGGTATTCAACCAAGAGCAAAGCATATCGGGTTTACAATAAGACTAGTGGGGTTGTTGAAGAATCCATCCATGTCAAATTCAATGAAGCTTCGGGTGTTGAAAGGATACCCAATGATGAAAGTGATGAAGAGGATATTGTTGAACCCATTGTTCAAGATGAAACTCAAAATGATCAACCTTCAAGCTCAAATGTTCCTCAAGAAGATAAAGGTGATACTTGAATCTTCCCGTAGCATTGAAATTTAAGGGAGATCACCCAAAAGATCTTATTATTGGTGATCCCCTTGATAAAGTAATGACTCGAGGAAAATTTGCCGAGAAAGCTCTTATATCTCAAAAAGAGCCTAAAAATGCTAAGGAAGCCATTGAAGATGAGGATTGGTTTTTAGAAATGCAAGAGGAGTTGAATCAATTTGAAAGGAATGATGTATGGGAATTAGTACCTTGTCCTCCATCTCAAAACATTATTGGTAAAAAATGGGTATTTCGGAACAAGCTCGATGACCAAGGCAATATTGTTCGAAACAAAGCAAGGTTCGTAGCTCAAGGTTATTGTCAAGAAGAAGGTATTGATTATGATGAAACATTTGCACCCGTAGCACGTTTAGAAGCTATTCGTATTTTACTTGCCTATTCTTGTTTTAAAAATTTCAAGCTTTACCAAATGGATATAAAATCCGCATTTTTAAATGGTATTATTCAAGAAGAAGTCTATGTAAAATAACCCCGGGGTTTGAAAATTTTTCTAGGCCTAATGATGTTTATAGACTTAAAAAGGCCTTGTATGGTTTGAAACAAGCACCCCGTGCATGGTATGATAGACTTAGCTCTTTTCTTTTGCAAAATGGTTTTATAAGAGGTAAAGTTGATACTACTATCTTTGTTTTTGAAAAAGGGCAAGATTGCTTATTAGTGCAAATTTATGTTGATGATATTATTTTTGGTGCTACTAATGAATCCTTGTGCAAGAAATTTTCTAAGTTAATGCAAGGTGAATTTGAAATGAGCATGATGGGGGAGCTCAACTTCTTCCTTGGACTTCAAATTAAGCAATGCCAAGAAGGAATTTATATTTCTCAATCAAAATATACAAAGGAGCTTTTGAAGAAATTTGGCAATGAAGAAGGAAGAACCGTCTCTACCCCAATGGCAACAAACGTCAAGATTGACAAAGATGAAAAAGGCAAGTCGGTTGATGAATCCAAATATCGAGGTATGATTGGTAGTTTACTTTATTTAACCGCAAGTAGACCGGATATTCTTCATGTCGTATGCCTATGTGCTCGTTTTCAAAGCAATCCTAAAGAATCTCATATGAGTGCCGTTAAAAGGATTTTTCGATATTTGAAAGGCACTATTCAATATGGTTTATTCTATCCAAAGAATGAAAATTTTTCTCTTAAAGGCTATAGTGATTCGGATTATGCGAGAAATATTGATGATTGGAAAAGTACTTCCGGATCATGTGAATTTCTAGGTGATTGCCTAGTTTCTTGGTTTTCAAAGAAACAAAATTGTGTTTCACTTTCAACGGCGGCCGAAATATATTTCCGCGGCATTTTGTTGTACACAACTTCTTTGGATGAAACAAACCTTAGCGGATTATAAATGTTCTTTTGAAAGTGTTCCTATCTTTTGTGATAATATATCCGCTATAAATATTGCTCAAAACCCGGTTCATCATAACCGTACTAAACATATTGAGATTCGACATTATTTTCTAAGGGATTGTGTTTCAAAACGAAAAATTGAGATATCTTTTGTACCATCTCAAGATCAATTAGTGGACATTTTTACAAAACCGCTATCTTCCGAGACTTTTGCGTCAATACGAGCTCGGTTAGGCATAATGCATATTGAATAAGGTCTATGATTGTATTTTGCACGTTTTTAAAACTTAGGGGCGAAAAATTGGATTTTTGGTTAAAAACTCGGATTTGGAAAAACAGAAAGAACATTGGGCTGGTTGGGGAAGGTCGACCGGTCGCCAATGACGTCGACCGGTCGCCCACCCCCCAACCGGTCGCCTCTCACCATTTTATGGTTTAAATCGTTTCTGTTTTCAGTTTCAGCCATTTTGGCTCATTTTGTCTATTTTTCGTCCCCTACGCACTTTTCACACAAATTTCACTTCAAATTTGTTTTATTGCATACATTTTATATTTTGGACTTCATGAGGCTCGATTATCATCATCATTGTTCATCTTTACCAATTAGATGGTAAGAATTTCTCCTTTTAATCTCAATTGGGTTGAACCCTTGAGAATGTGCTTATATCTTGATATATTGTTGAAATTCTTGTATTAATATGTTGTTTATGATGATTGATGATGAATGTACATTGTGGTATTGAAATTGGTGATGAAAATTTTTGGCTTAAATGAATCACAAAGGCGTTATATTTCTCTTGTTTTATTCGACGCACGCCAAGTGTTCGACAAAATGTTTCAATGAAAACTTCATCACCTACATGATTCTCTTGATTTGAAAAGTCTTATAAGTTTATAGAGATCATGTTTTATCAATCAAATGAGCTTTTACAAATCAAATGAGCAATTTTTTTTCCTTTTATTCGGAATTTAAGCTTCAATGCTCAATATGCTAGATAAATCTATAAAATTGCGCACTTTGATATAATTGTATGATGTTTTTATCGTGCTAACATTATTTTTGATGATTCCAAAGGGGGAGAAACAAGAAAAACGCTCATAAGCTCAAAGAAGCGTAAATAAGCTCGCAAGAAAAGCTATAATCTAAAGCTCTTAAAAGCCAAAAGCTATGGATTATACTTGGTCCATGTGATGTATTATGGACTTTTATACTTGACTTATGATGCTTTTGTGACAGGGGGAGCTTATAAGCTCATGATATTCAAGCTTAAGTTGTAAAAGCTAGGCTTTAAGCTTTTAGTTGTTGCTTGTATACTTGTTCTTGATATGCATATTGATAGGGGGAGCTTGTGCAAAAATGTTTTTGAAAAATCTTTGCTCCTATCCTTGTGTGTTTGTACTTATGATAAATCTTTCTTATAATGGATTGATGTTTTAGACCGGAAAACTTGTTTTGTTTTAAAATCAACTTCCTAAAATTGTTTTGGTTTGTAATCATCAAAAAGGGGGAGTTTGTTACATAAATGTTTTTATCAAGATTTTGATGATTATGTTTAAATGAGTTTTTATACCAAAACTATGTTTATAAATGTTGTCCAAATACTCCTAAATGATTTAAAATCATTTTACTAATTTTTGGAGTATTTCTTAGTATTTATTATTCGATAAAAATGGACAACACTTTTGATGGTTTTGTTTAAATTGGTTTTTACACCTAAACAATATTTATAAATGTTGTCCAAATACTCCCAAGTGATTTAAAATGTTTTTACTAATTTTTGGAGTATTTCTTGAAGTTTATTTTTGATAAAAATCGGACAACATTTCAAATTGGAGGTCGACCGGTCGCATAAGAGGTCGACCGGTACCTGGAGAGTTGAAAAAAATGAAACAGAACGAAACAGACACAAATTCTGTGAAAAAAAGAAGGAGGGGGACCGGTCAAGGGTGAGGCCGACCTCGCCGCACCCTAGACGACAGATCGCACTCCTCTCGTCGACGACGACCCCACGGCGACACTGCACTGGATCGCACTATTTTTTTAAACGGTCGAAATCTTCAACAGGCAACCGTCGCCTCTATGCTATTTTGTGACAAAGAAGTTATCTTTGTTTTGAAATTTTTGACAAGAAGATTTACTTTTGATTTTTGTACAATATTTCTACATCTTGTGATCTTCTTTTTGTAGACAAAAGTGAAGATAGAGGAGCCTATGTTGGGAGCCTATGTTGGTGAAGACTTCCCTATAAATAGAGGATGAATTGAAGACACAAGACACAACACATACAAGCAAAATACACAACAAGAAATCTGCAAATTTTTCAAGCTTTCATTTTTACATTCTTGTTGTAATAGCCTAAGTACTTTCACTTGCACATCTTTGAGGTCTAGGCTTTTTGATTCTTGATTACACTTGCACTCAATCTTTGTATTTGGTTTCATAGAGTTGTAATCTTGAATTTTGTCCATCATTCAACACAAGACATCCTTGTGAGTATTCTTGTGGTAAGAATACACTTGGGTGATCTAGGTGATAGGTGTTTGAAGAGTGTGGTACTCTTCAAAGGTGGTGAAGGAAGATTGTGGTAATCTCCTTGAAGGTGTTGTAAGAGGATTGTGGTGATCCTCAAGGTGTTGTATTAATTGTGGTAATTAATAAAATCTTTTTTTCTTTTTGAAATCCATCCCGGAGATACTGGGGTGGTAGAGGATTAGGCCCTAGGTGGGTTGAACCTCTTTAAATCAACAAGTGTTGTTTAATTTCCGCATTTACATTCTTGTCATTTACTTGTTGATTCGAAAAAGAGGGTGATTTGCGAAAAATCGGCATAATCTATTCACCCCCTCTAGATTATCGTAGCCATTTAGACTAACAGAAGGTCCCGCAAAGTACTAAAAATAAGACTGTTGAATAAATCAAGACTTCTCGGGAAGGTTACATTGCCACATTTGATATAAGCAATTTCCCCTGACCAGACCGTGAGAGGGGTGCTCCATCTAAGAAACCATGGATCTCTCTATCTCCGGCAAGTGCAAACGCCATCTCCTTTTCCTTCCAAATGTCTCATCCATTGCCGAACATGGCTACAGTCCATGACCATCTAGACGTTCCCCTCAGTGAAGTAAAACCCCATCCGACTAAGACCCGGGAAGAGATGGGCCTCCTCATGGGGATTCTCTTGATGTTAACAAAAACCCTCTCTGGCTAAGACCTCGGAGAGGAGGGTCTCCCACAGGGATCCTCTCAGTGTTATCGAAAAACCCTCTCCGGCTAAGATCCCAGAGAGGAGAGGTCTCCTCACGGGGATCCTCTCGATGTTATCGAAAAATCCTCTCCGGCTAAGTCTCTAGAGAGGAGGGGTTTCCACACGGACGTCCTCTTGATGTTACCGAAAACCCTCTCTGGCTAAGACCCCCGGAAAGGAGAGGTCTCCTCATGGGGATACTCTTGATGTTATCAAAAAACCCTCTCCATCTAAGACCCCGGAGAGGAGGGGTCTCCTCACAGGGATCCTCTCAATGTTATCGGAAAATTCTCTCTGGCTAAGACCCCGGAGAGGAGGGGTCTCCTCATGGGAATCCTCCCGATGTTATCGAAAAACTCTCTCCAGCTAAGACCCCAGTAAGAAGGGGTCTCCTCACGGGGATCCTCTCAATGTTATCGAAAAAGCCTATCTGGCTAAGACCCCATAGGGGAGGGGCCTCCTTACGAGGATCCTCTCGATGTGATCAAAAAATCCTCTCCGACTAAGACCCCACAGAGGATGGGTCTCCTCGCGGGGATCCTCTCGATGTTCTCAGAAAACCCTCTCGGGTTAAGACCCTGGAGATGAGGGGTCTCCTCATAGGGATCCTCTCGATGGTATCGGAAAAAACTCTCTCCGGCACTCCCAGAGAGGATGACCTCCTTACCAGTGGTGGACGCATGAATTTACAGTTGGGGGAGGTGAAAATATAGTTGGGGAGAATACAACACATTTATGAATATTTTTTTTGGGGGGGTGCGATTACTAAATTTTTCTTATAAATAATTTTAGTATTTAAATTATACATAGTAAAAAATATTGAAAATTTTGGGCTGCCCCCACTTGCCCCCTTTGTGTCCGCCCCTGCTCTTCACAGGGATCCTATTGATGTTATCAAAAATTTGAACCCTCTTCGGCTAAAACCCCAGAGAGGAGGGGTCTCCTTACGGGGTCCTAATAAATTTTCTTTCCTCTGGCTAAAACACCGGAGGGAAGAGGCCTCCAAACGGGGGTCCCCATAAATTTTTCTTCCTCGCCAAGAATGTGCAAGAAAAAAAAGATAGAAATGCTAACAAATGTATGGAAGAGATCAAAGCGCTAAAACAAGAACTTGGGGAAAGATCCAGAAGGGTGCCTCTCCAGGCTCCAGAAGGCGACCCCCAAGCTCCGGGAGGGCACCTTTCCAGGCTCCGGAAGGACACCCCCTCCAAGCTCTGGGCGGGCGACCCCCAAGCTCCTCTCGATGCTATTATAAAGTTAAACCCTCTACGGCTAAGACCTCAGGGGGGAGGGGTCCTCCTAAATTTCCAAGGAATCTCGAGAAGCCAAACACGATATTGGTTTAGCTCCTACACTACATCGTACCTCCACAATACCAGAGCCTGGGGCTTATGTTGGGGGAAAAAAACGATGTTTAATAATTAAATATATAATTCAATTTATATATTATTTAATATTAATTGCCTAATGAACTATTAATGGAATAATCCAACCCAAAGGGGTACGGGACTGGCCCGTGGGCTGATTTCTCCTACACGGCTCACGAGGCCCATTGCTCAAGTATAAAAAGGTCCTTCCTCTTCATTTGCAAGTAATCTGACTCATAATAACTCATAGCATTTAGTATTCAATTACTGTTTATTCTCTCTCGATCACCTTGCTGACTTGAGCATTGGAGGGGTCCCTAGGCAACCCCCTGCGACCCCTCTAACATTTGCGTAGTGTGCAGGCAAGTTCCCCATTGAAGAATTTCTAACTCCCGAAGATGAAGACTTGGAAGACTTCCCCCCTTGGGAAGAAGAAGACTTTGACTTTTATCAGAATCCTTAACTTGGAGTGATCTGTCCTAAAAAGCAGCATGGCCTATAATACATCAAATTTAATATTTGATTTCATTTATCGGTTATAAATAATCGTAAAATTTATTATTGATGAAGATGAACGAATATGATATTATGACCCATGATTCCATTATTAGAATATTATATTGTTGATGTTCTTTATTAATTCATAAAATTATTTAGAAGAAACCTCATTTATTGTTACTATTCTTATTAGATTATACTAATTAGTATTTTTTATTTAGTCAAAACTATTAAACTTATAAGGGCGTGACTTCATAAAACAGAGAGGAAAAACTATAAGGCTAGTCCTAGCCCGACCATAGTCTTGTAGGGCTAGGGTTGAGCCTTGATTTTTCAAGCTCTTATGACTTTAGGGCAAGGCCAGGATGGGCCGACCCTTATTAACATCTATAGGTAGAGCAGGCAAAGTGTTGGGCTGGGTTGAGCCCATCAGGCTGTTGATTTTTGCTTACAATGCTTAACGCTATTCACCCCTTAATCTTTATGTACATTTTGTATACATAATCTGTGAGGTCGGGCTAAAAGTTAGGCTAATCGAATTGAGCCAAATAGTCCCAAATCTTTTTAGGCATAGAAAAATATAGTCCAACTCAATCCAACCCAAACCTCGGGCTAACCCACGGGGGGGGGGGGACATTTTGTCAGCTCTATATATACGGGTATAAATGAATCGAGTTGAGTCGAACACAATATTTTTCAATTTGTTTGAATTTTTTTGTTGATCTTTAAATATTGTATTTGAGTTTGATTTGATTATTAATCGAATCAAGCTCGAGTAGGTTGATATTTTTATACATAGTTTGTTCCATTCTCACTAATTGAGTTTCAACATTTTGAGTCTAGTATCATTTAGTTTGGTTCGTTTTTGGGAAAATGATAAATCATTCAACTAATCAATATTTGTTTTCCCCCACGTGTTGTCAATAAATTATTGAGCGAACTTTAAAACTGTAATTAAATATAATAAAAAAATCCATCAAGTACAATGAGCTGGTGTAATACCACATTTCATATATATAAAAACAAATTCTTTTAAAAAAAATAAATAAAAACAACTTGGGACGCCACACCTAAAAATAGAAACTTGCGGAAAATAAAATATTTTAAAAATTAATGACATTAAAGAAGACACATAAGGGTTTAATATTTAATGGAAAATTAAATGTGGAAGTGAATTTAACAATTAGAAGAAAAATAATCATCCATTATAGTAAGTCAAAAAATTATAACCATAGTTAAACTTATTCCAGAGAAACTCTAAACCAATTGTACGAAAACTAAATAGCAATGTAATTACAGTTTAACGAAACATTAAACTCGATGTATAAGGTATACTCTAGAAAATATTCATTGGCATATGATATTTATTTTTATTTTTATTTAAAATGAAGAATAAGCCAGTCACTCCTCCTCGCCTTCGTCCTGCCAAACTCTATTTGAAAAACCATTGATAAATAATAAGGTGAGTAAAAACATTTACTCAATGAGAAATTATATTTGTTGAAGCAAAATAAAATTCATGCATCACATTAATGAAATACTTGGAACACAAATCATAGCATCCTAGAGTTCATAGAGTATAGAGCTCATGTAAATTGAATCTTGACATCATAGAATCCATTAAGCAAAACTCGCAGGATATACCATGTGCACTTTAAACATTAATTTAAACAATCATAATATTTAACAAGAATAAATTGTGAAAATTCCACACCTTGAAACATAAGAAGAGGTCTGATGCAAATTATATGTTGGTATGCCTTGAACTACTAGATCTCTTTACTATTCTTGTTGTCATTACAATAATAAAATAATTTATTCTTTACTATTCTTGTTGTCATTACAATAATAAAATAATTTATCTTAGAATCCCTAAATCTTAGAACCTTAAAATTAATAATATTATAATCTCTATAAAGTAGATCTTACAAAAATAATACTAATACGAATATTATAGGTAATGTTAATATGGAGAAAATAATATAGATCTAATAGATTGATAAGAGAATGTATAGATGACCCAAATCCTTTTATATTTGAAGGCTTTATAATTTTGAATTTAAATAAACACACATATATAGTAACACTAATAAAAATACTAAACAACACAAAATATAATTATTATTAATATTCTAAATCAATACACATAAGGGACATGCACATATATATCTAGGGAGAGGATCCTGTGAGACCACTCTTTTAGGTTAGTCCATAAGACCGAATCTAGACCATCCAAATAGTAAACCAATGGCCAAGATTCGTTACAATCTATACAGGTTTTCGAAAGTAACTATACAATAGAAAAGGTAAAATTGGAATCCTGAAAATTATTAATGGTAACCTCCTCCTACATTATAGGGACATGATCTGTTATTGATCACGTCCCCATAAATCACGCAATTCACCATATACAATAAAAAATATACGTCTCCTTCTCAACGCCAACATTGCATCGCCATTATCAAAACCTCTGTAATCACCCAAAATCGGCCTGCAATTCATCCCCATAAAATTGAACGTGACAGATATCTAACAATTTTCAAGGAGTTATCATCCGTTTGATTGGAAAGAATTATACAATGGAAACAAGTATTGATTTCAACGCAACTGATGAATGTCCTCCAAGTAATTTCTGCGAGAAAAAAGTTATAATATTCATTCGCCTGTGAAGCAACAATTGATGACTGAATGAACTATATGCACTTCTATTATTGTTGCTTTGTATGTTTAGTACATAAATGTTGTCTATGTAGTGTGTCAATATTGTATATATAGTTTTATATGTTTGCATGTTACCCACTGTATGAAGGTTGCATCTCAATTAGTAGTTTGTATGTTTAGAACAGATAATTTGCTAATTTAGAATATAAGTGTAAATTGTTGCTTTGTACGCAAAAATATAGAACTGTATTATTGTTGCTTTGTATGTTTAGTGTGTAAATGTTGTCTATGTAGTGTGTCAACATTGTATATATAGTTTTATATGTTTGCATGTTATCCACTGTATGAAGGTTGCATCTCAATTAGTAGTTTGTATGTTTAGAACAGATAATTTGCTAATTTAGAATATAAGTGTAAAATGTTGCTTTGTATGCAAAAATATATATTGTTGCTTTGTATGTTTAGTAAATTATTGTTTGCTTTGTTTGCATGTTTCCAGTGTTGCATCTCAATTAGTTTGTATGTTTAGAACTAATTTGCTAATTTAGAATATAAGTCTAAATTGTTATAAAAATAATTTTATATGTTTGCATGTTTATTGTAAATTTTGTCTATTTAGTGTGTCAACATTGTATATATAATTTTATATGTTTGCATCTCATCTCATTAGTAGTTTGTATGTTTAGTACAAATAATTTGCCAATCTAGAATATAAGTCTTGTGTATATAGCATTATGTATATGCATACTTACGCCTTATCTGCAGATAGTACTGTTACCAAATTCGTTGGGTGTTTATTCAGCATATTAATTTATTCGTTGTATATTTACGTCTGTAATTTGTTCAAGAAAAAATATACTCATGCTTATTTCATTGTATGGTAGAAATTGTCTGCCATAATAAATTAATAAGTTTGTATACTTGTAAATCAAAACGTGCATGCACATACTATTAAAAATGTATGAATGATGTTATAAAACTGTATATATAATGTATACATTTTGTATTATTGTCTAATAATTTTTGTGATGTCAAAAAACAACGTAGGACAACGGCTCAAAATCTCGCAAGAATCAACAAAATATTAGATACCAGAGGTGGAATAAGAAAAGATTCTGCGAGTGGGAATGCATTTCGCTACGTTGGAAACTGGTGTACAATTTTACCGAAACTATGGAGCAATTAGCGGATTCGACATCAGACGGAGCACGACAAAGCGATTCAATAATGAAGTCATTCGTCAGCATTATGTTCTTTGCAATAGAGAAGCCTTCAAAAACACATAAAACAACATACTGCAGAACCTACAGAGGAAAGCGAAAGTAGCACAACGCATGGGTCGCGAAAGAGGACTTCAAATCGTTTCGGGTGCAATGCACGCTGTATTTTCGAGTACACTAGTAACAGCGCCTATAAAATACACAATTTTGAAGAGCGCCACACTCACCCAATGTCAGTTGGATACATTCAAGCAGTTTCTTAAAGTTAATAGAAACCTTAACTTCGGTCATTAGCAATTTATCATCAATTGCACGAAGGCTAATATAGGGAGTTCTAAGCAACACGAATTATTCAGGGAGATGGTGGGCGGATTTCCACAAGTTGGGGCACTGAAGGTTGATTTTAAAAACTTCAAGCAAGACTTGAAAGCATACATCAGTGGTGCGGACGCACAGTTGGTAATAGACAAATTGTTTAGACAAAAGAAAGTTAATCAAGGGATGGCTTTCGATTACGACGTGGATGAAGATGAACAACTGATACGACTCTTTTGGGGAGACCAAACAACTATAAGGAACTACGCCACATTTGGTGATGTGATTTCATTTGATGCTACATACAATACTAACAGGTTAAAAGATATTCTTGTTTAATTAATGCTGGTGATTTGTATACTTAATTCACTGCAATTGTATATTTAGTTTTTAAGAATTATTAATATTATATAATTTTATGCAAATGTGTTCCCTTGTATAATTACTGAAGTGGACTTGTATATTAGTTCATCTAAATTGTATACATATGTATGTTTTGTTGTTTATTTTATCAGGTGTATTGTATGCTTCATATATTGCAGCTACATGCTTAGTTTAGTAAAACTGGATGCTTAATTTAGTTAGTACATCGAATTTGTTTATAAACTCATGTTTTATTGTATATCTACTCATGTGTTTTGTATACTTGGTTCATTGCAGTTGTATGCTTACTTTACTATAATTGTATGATTAAAAACTCGTTTCATTGCAGTTGTATACTTAGTTTAGTATAATTGTATACATATTTTAATTTAGTAGTATAGATTTATACCGTAAACTTAACGTAACAAAAATTTGCAGGTATAAAATGGTTTTTGCTCCATTCACCGGAGTCGATAACCATCACCGATATGTCACATTTGCAGCTGGTCTTATATTAAAGGAAGATGAAGAGTCGTATACATGACTGTTCACAAAGTTCTTGGAAGTTGTTGGCCAGAAACCATACTATATAGTAACAGAACTGGATCCAGCAATGAAGAAAGCAATACAATCTGTATTCAAAATAGCAAAACACAGATTGTGTATGTGGCACATAATGGAAAAGGTTAGTGTAAAACCCGGTCACACCCTGTTCAAGGATAAAAATTTCATAAATCGGCTAAATTCAATCATGTGGGATAACAACTTTTCAATACCAGATTTTGAGAGTCAATGGAATGATATTATGACTGACTTTAGTCTGAAATCGCATCCATGGTTCACACATTTGTATGAGATTAGACGAAGTTGGATACCGACTTATTTTACAAATGTGCCAATGAGTGGTTTGCTCAAAACTACCTCACGCTCAGAGAGCACCAATAGCTGGTTTGGGAATTTTACAAATCTTGGTTCAAACTTGGTTGAATTTTTCATGCACTTTGAAAGTGCAATGAAGTTGTTAGCACAAAAATTGGACCACAACTGCCAAACATCGTTTCCAGAATGCAAGACAAAACTGACCATTGAGAAGCATGCATGTTTAGTGTACACACACACTGTATTTACCGTTGTTAGCACAAAAATTGAATCAGCCTGCTATGAGTGCACGATTACAGAGATAACTGATGATGCAGACAAGTGTTCCTACAGAATTAGAGACAAAACAAGTCGAATTTTTGATGTCGTCAATTATAAGATGGAGACAATGATAAACTGCAGCTGCAAAATGTTCGAACAGACGGGAACTTCTTGTGTTGTCATGTTTTCGTAATCCTAAAGGACTTTGTCAAGAAATACCTATGAAATTTTTAGCTCGGCGATGGATGAAGACTCCTCGGAACACAATACACAAGATCGACCCGGTTATCAATTTGCGGGGGCGATGAAGCCGCGATCACGCTAAACAACCTTTGGTCCGACTTCCACACCTGCATTGGTCTAGCGCAGGGGAATGTTGAAAAATTATCAAATTTATCACGACTTGTATCTGAAGAAAAGGCGAAATTGTTAAAGGATGGGCAACATGTACTGTCTTTTGGAACCACAAAGTCAGTACTAGAGACCTATTGTGGGTCAACCTCACAACTTGATATTTCTATGTTACCACCAAAACAGGCAAAGAACAAAGGCAACGGTAGTAATCTGAGAAGTAGAATTCAGAGCCAAATAGAGAAAGCCATTAAAGCAAGCACAAAACTCAAAAAACGATGTGGAACATGTGATGAGATCAGAACGCATAACAACCGAACATGTCCTAACCGCGACACCACGCCCTAGTGCAATGTTTCTATTTTGGCAAAAAAAACAATTTTGTCAGTTTATTATTTAATGAAATCTTTTTTTTTGAAACATTGAGTGATTGTTAATTTATCTTTAATGTTATTTTTTCTCCCCAAACATATATTGCATATACAATTACATTCAACTAAATATGCAAAAAAAAAAAACACTAAGCATACATAATTGTTTTACTTTATATACAACTACACTGTATACACCAATAAGTACCATAATATTTATACAAAATACATTAATCTACTTATCCAACAAATAATACAATTCAACTAATCCAAAATAGACAAATGCAACACATTAAATATACAATTCTACATATCTATTTATACAAGTACATAAGAAACTGAATACAATTCAACTAAACTAAAATCAGTAAATCACCTATTCAACTAAGTATACAAATCCACCAAACAAAATATGCAATTCAACATAACTAAGTAAACAGATATATTAATCTACTTATCCAACAAATAATACAATTCAACTAATCCAAAATAGACAAATGCAACCCATTAAATATACAATTCTACATATCTATTTATGCAAGTACATAAGAAACTGAATACAATTCAACTAAACTAAAATCAGTAAATCACCCATTCAACTAAGTATACAAATCCACCAAACAAAATATGCAATTCAACGTAACTAAGTAAACAGATATATTAATCTACTTATACAACGAATAATACAATTCAACTAATCAAAAATAAACAAATGATACACATTACATATAGAATTCGATGTGTCTATTTATACATGTCACTGAAACGTTATACAAATCCAGAACTAAAATAGTGAATAACCCATACAATCAAGTAAACAATTCCACCACATAAAATATACAAATCCACATAACTAATTAAGTAATTACATTAAACTGTTTTATAGAACAAAAAATACAATTCAAATAATCCAGAAATAAACAAATGAAACATATTAAATATACAATTGGACATAACTATCTATACAGGTTGCTGCATCCATGTATAATGTACATGCAAAACAAAAACACTTTCATCTTAAAAAAAGATCACTCTAAAAAGAAAAAAAAAAATGACATGACACAACACCATACATGGTAAAAAACAAAACATTCTACTACACAAAAACACAATAAGCAAAACAACTTAATATATTGTACCAAACTTTGAATTACCAACATTCCAAAACAAAACAGATTCAATGTCATGTAAAACGACCACTGTTAGTTACCAGATATTAAAAAAAAAACTAGAGTATTCCACCAATGACAAAGAAAACAAACTTCTACACTGGATTCTTGCCAGTCCAATGTTTCTTGCATTCACCAAATTCTTCCCCTTAACTCGTTCATGTCGTCTAGGAAAATAGCACCGGTGTACTTGGAACGGAAGGTACACATGAGATTTGCATTGCCCTTCTATAGACCATGTGACCAGCCCCTCAAACCTCCACCCATATATGTTTCCATATGCCGCATTGCAAACATTTCGCAATCGACCTTGTTTCGTGCATCTCTCCATGGCATTGCAATTCTGGCTGGTGTGAGCTGCCCAATCTCTTGACCCATCTGCACGCAACCTTTGCTTATCAAGTACTGAGAAAAAATGCGAACCTGGCACGATAGATACCAACAATTAAAAACTAGCCAAGAACAAAAATGATGTATCAAAGCAATGTATGAATATACATTTAAAAAATACATGTTCATACTCACCAATTTAGCGGGCACATCTTCGTACTTGTCCATCTTGGTTCCACAAACAGAAGAATTATCGAAAATGTGCATACTCTTCCTCTTCATATCAAACACAATAACAAACAGGTGTTTGCTCTTACATATTGGAAAGAAAAACTGGAAAAAGGTAAAAAAAACATTAGTTAAATCTGAAAATAATTGTTGTAAATCTAGAAATGAATATATAAAAAAATACCATATCAAACGCCTGCAACTTTGTTGGATTAACGTCACCAAACTCGGCATTTAGGCTTTGAGAAAATAATGCCAAATTTCTATTATCATCATCTGCCTCAGATGGTGTAACAACGGAAAACAACTACATGAAATGTACAAAAAAATATAAACAGTCAGCAATAATGAAAATGTACAAAAACACTAAAATAATTATACAATAAAGAATGCTAAGTATAAAAACACTAAAATAATTATACAATAAAGAATGCTAAGTATCCAATAAAAAAAAAGATCAGTATGCAGACTCATTTGGCAAAGTACACATTATACATAAACTAACTAAACAGTATAACATCAATACATATACAACAAGCATTTGACTGAATATGGATTTATAATCATTCTACATATAAAGAGTCACTTGACAACTATACACATCCTCTGAACTACATAAACAACTCAAATATAGTAACTATACACATCCTCTGAACTACGTAAACAACTCTAATATACTAACTATACACATCCTCTGAACTACGTAAACAACTCTAATATACTAACTATACATGTATATGTACAACAATCACAATGAGGAAAACATTAAAAGTAAACATGTACATCTAACTAACTATACAATTAAATATTGATAAATATACATAAAACATTAAAACATTACAAGTATAACCCAAAAACAATTAAATGAGTAAACCTTCCTAATTATACAAATTCACTAAAACATTACTTAGTATACATAATCATTTCACAATAAATATACAAAAAGACTGAACTAATTATACATATACACATTCTTAAATATACAAAATCCACTGAACTTAATATAAACAAATTAACTGAACTAATTGTATGGCTGGTTATGTCTATTGAACTAAATAAACTAATCCACGTAACTAAGCATACATTTCTGCCATACTAAATATACAAACATACACTTACATGCAATGAATTCCCTACTATGTATTCCAAACATGCACTTACATTTATTTTCTGAATACATGCATTAAATTTAATAAAAAAAAGAGTACCATAGAATATGTCGTAGCAAAAAAACGAAGTGGCTAACCCTTGCTCCTGATCGACTCTTTTGCATTCAAAATCTTCGTCCACACGTCAATCAGGGAGACACTCAAGTAACTTCCAGGCTGCATAGTCACAAAGTCTTCCCTTGTTATAGTCATATCAGCAGCCTTAAAAATGGCCTCGTCTCTGCAAAAAGAGAAATACGTAAAAAATATATTTAAAATTCAATAATTATAATAAAATTAATAGTATACTTGACCATAAAAAAAATAAATTACTTTTCAGCTTCCGGGTCCTCAAACAATCATTTAACAATCATGTTCTGCTGCTCATTCAACTTAGACATCACATCGACCCGTCGCTCAACGAACGGGGACGTCAATGTCTGAGCCTTCTTTTTCTGGCGAGGTTTGTTTCGGCGATAAACACTCAACTTCTCGATGTTCTTCTTCACCCCCTCCTTCCCAGTCACAACCGCATCCTTCCCACCATCAACAATCGGAGCCTCTTCCTGCGGATTAAAAAATAAATAAAATATAAGAACATAATTCCAGCAAAATAATAAATTATTATGCAAAACAAATAATACAAATTACCTGCTCATCATTTTCCTTTTCCTCCTCATCGTCTTCTTTTTCCTCCTCATCCTACGCATACAAACGTGATGTCTCAACCACGGCATCCCATTTAGCATTGTTTTGTTCTTGGGTTAAACCAAGACTAAAACTAGGCCTATCAACTTTCCATTTCTCAAACTCATCCCGCTTGCAAAGGGCAGCTTCCATCTTCTCAAGCAATGCTTATGTTATCGGGATTGCTTCAGAATGCCTCAGCCTACTGACTCTTACTTCCAACTAAATCCTCTACAGCCCGTTTGCCCTCTAGTTGAACGGTCTTGTGGCATATAAGATTCTTAGCAACAACCCCAATTTCAGAAAATTCAGGGACCTCCACTACATCAGAAGGTGCATCTCGAATCAACGAAATAATTTCTACCACATCAGAAGCAAGACACGCAATCCTTGCCTTAATATTCCCAATATAATCCTGCCAATAGACAAATCTAACAAATCAATTCTGCTGAAAGTATACAACATAAAAACAATCATATAAAATATAAGGAAAACAAATTTAAAGCACATATAAAACCGATCTATGCAAACAAATACTGCAAACTAAACTATGTATGCTTATGACCAATTATACAATATTTGTAAATTAAGTATACAATATATGTAGACTAACTATACACAAAACTAAGTAGCAACAAATACTACAGACTAAACTATGTATGCATAAGACCAATAATACAACATTGGTAAACTAAGTATATAATATATGTAGACTAATTTTACACAAAACTGAACTATGTATGATAACAAATGCTACACATAATCTAATTTTGTATCATAACTATCTATACAACAAAGTTACAATATGTATGCACCTAGGTTGAGCTACTTATACAGACTACAAATAAACTAAGGCACCACATATGTCAACTAATTATACAAAAAGATATAAACCATGTATGTAATATGCCAATTATACAACATATGTATCTTAAGTGTACCACAAAAATCGACTAAGTATACAACATATATTATTTTTAAAATAAACTTTGTATAATACCAAGTATACAATATCTGTGTCTTATGTATACAACGAAAATCAACTAACTATACAACATATACCATATGTATACCTGCCCAATGCCGCCTGCCGACAAAGGCCCGGGATGAGATGACTGTTTCTCTTGACCAGTCACCAATCTCTCCAACTGAGGTTGCAGTGAAGTCCCCCCAAATATGGTCCCTACACATATCCCTGCCCAAATCCACCATGTTTGAACTCTTTATACACCCTTTCCTTGAACTTATCCATGGTCCATGAAGCCATAGCCGGTAAAGTCCTCGGCACATCCCTCCCAAGCACACACACTCTATCCAAATAAAATACCTACGTATACGAAGAACATTGAATAAGTGACAACAACATTAGTCTAAAAATTTGGAAAAAGGCAATGCAATGGCAATTTACCGTTAACAACAGCAGCGGGCCGTTGAACTCAAGCTTGTTCGTCCTATTCCACTTAACTCTTTTAGATGTAAGGGTGTTCAATGTGTAATCCCACCAATTAAACTCCCTGATTATTGACACATCGTCGAGACAATCCAGAATAAGTGGGTTGATGTACCCACACTGTAAATTCCCAATAAGAACGTTGTCAACAAGCGTCATGAAATGCCTTCTAAACCAGTCCCCACCGTCTATGCACTCCATCATCCTCACAGCCAAATCACCCGCAGTCACTCTCTGGAAATTCGGGAACATTGTTTTCCACTCGTCGTACAACGCACATTTCCCTGATTTTATCTTTTTTTCAATAGCCACATCCCCATTAGGTAACCCCAAAAGCCTACCAACATCTTCACTCTCAATGTGAACACGCCTACCATCGTCAAATACAAGTTCACTACTTAAAGGATTGAAATTTTCAACTAACCAATACGTGAGATTTTTATTGAAATCCTCAAATTTCAGGGAAAAAACGCCAAAACCCATCTCACGTACTGCATTCTTCTGTGCAGGTTTCATAGAAGTAAGAGCATCAACCAAAACCTTGGGTTTTTGCCCTAACTTGCGTGTCGGGATATGAACTATCAATCCTTCGCCTCTTTTTGGGTCGCTCGTCTCTGAAACTATCCTCACCACTATTGACCTCTATTTCCTGTTCTTCACTTGACATTTTTCTAGCCACAAACACCTACATAAAAAGAACAGAAATCCAGATATCAACACTTTAAACCTCATTTGTTTACATTCCCATAAATGTTGTATATTTAACATGACAAACTTATATGCTTAGTATAAACAATCTGCATACTTAATATTTAACATGACAAACTTGTATACTTAGTATACAAAATCTGCATACAAAAGTATGTTTATATTCTACTTAATGTTGTGTATTTAACATAATATATCAGTATACTTAGTAAAAAAATCTGCATAATTGTTATGTGTTTCTTACTTGGGGTACACTAATTTGTTTATATTCCACTTAATGTTGTTTATTTAACATAACATATACGAATAGCAAGAATACACCACAACCCCCTACATAAAAAAACACTTAATTCATATATCAAAACGTAAATACACAAGTATGCTTATATACTACTTAATGTTGTATAATTAACATAATATATCAGTATACTAAATAAAAAGATATGCATACTTGTTATAGGTTTGTTACTTGGGTTATTTGAGTTCAAATTGCAAAATTACTGAAT
The DNA here is from genome assembly GCA_016081115.2 of Rehmannia glutinosa. Classification (NCBI taxonomy): domain Eukaryota; kingdom Viridiplantae; phylum Streptophyta; class Magnoliopsida; order Lamiales; family Orobanchaceae; genus Rehmannia; species Rehmannia glutinosa. The sequence goes on from CM071930.1 coordinate 26,935,956, forward strand.
AAACAATTGATGACTGAATAAACACACAAATTGAAAAAGGGACCTTTAGTAACAACCAGGAATAATAAAAAAAGGCAGAAGAAGAAAACAACAAACATACCTTCAAATACAAGACCTCAGACGACGATTTCCCTCTCCTCAAACCTTCTCCACAAAAACCAAACTCCTACACACACCAAAAATTACTTGATAAAGACAAGAACATACTTAAATTTGGAGGATTTTGGCCACTAACAGAGAAAAGGAACTCACCTTTTACAGACGCAAAAAACGGGCGCAATAATAACACTTCTCTGCTCCTTTCTTCGCAAAACTCAAACCTTCTACCAACAAGAAACTTAAGAATGGAGAAATAATTTCGAACTTCAAGTTTTTGGTGTGCCGGAGAAGACGAACGGCCAATTTCTTTTGTGCGATACAACGACTGGACGGGCGTGTGGGAATATTTGGGGGAGAAAACAAAAGAGTAGGGTTTTTTTTGCTGGTCAAAAAACCGTCCAAGAGGAGGGAAGCCAAAATGAACCAGTTTTGAAAAGACACAACTGAAAATCTATGATTTTTCCCCTAAAAACCGGGAAACTGATAAAGGAAGGATTCTATTTTTCTATTAATTATCAATTAACGTGATCTCCATAAAAACTGTAAAATGGTGAAAATACAATCATACCCTTATAACCCAAAAATAACTAAAGAGATCTACACCATTGAAAAATTAAATCAAGGGTCTATATGCGGTCTTATGGACTAACCTGAAGGGGTTGGTCTCATTTGAACCAATCTCTCTCTCTCTCTCTCTCTCTCTCTCTATATATATATATATATATATATATATATATATTCAATATTTAAACATACACACTTCATATATAAACAAACAAAACATCGCACCAACTTACACATAAATATAATATATACATAATATGACTCGAGTTTAAGGCCATCCAACAAAGTTCAGAAATTTTCTGTTACAATGTACAAGAAAATTTGATAAAATCTTATTTAGGGATTAATGAAAACGTGGAAAAACTCTATTTGTTAATGTCATTTTATGACTTATATATATATATATATCACTACTTTTCTTTAGCTAATTTATAAAAATTGATGGTCTTTATTGTAAATGATAATATATCTACCTTATATACTAAAAGAAAAAATAAAGTTGACACATGTCTTCACGTGATTAACTTTGGACATTTGTCAACTTCTCATTATTCTAATTCCATTTGACGGTATAACATTTATCCATGTTGCAAACCTATGTACCAATTTAAAAGATAAAAAAATCCAAACAATAAATTTAAAAGATAACAAATAAACCAAAAATCAAGGATTATATCTATAATATATTTTATTTTGTTATATCCTTTAAATTTGTTAGAAATTAAAGATTATATCTACGTTATATTTTAAATTATTATATTACAATTATACATTTCAAATAAAATGCAGAAAACAAGTATGTTCAGAAAAAATATATATTTTTATTGGATTCTAAAAGATATGTTACTATAGACTTATTTCGAAACACTTAAAACATGGTGCCCTCGCATAGGGTTCTCTGTATTCCTCTACGAGATATTAGCGTTCTCAAGGCTTAGGGTTTTGTTTTTCCGTTTGTTTTGTCGTAGGTCTGAGTAGTGTTATGAACCCCTTCCCATTCCCCCCCCCCCCCGTTGTGAGTCATCTGCATCACCTTGTTTTTTCTTCTTTTATCATCCTTTAGGTTTTGTGTGTGTCTCGCCCCATTGCTGTTATTAGGTTTTTGATATGATCTTCCTTTTTTGTGTCGTCTTGTTTTATTTCCTTCTTATTTGTGTCATGATCTATATTTCAGTCGTGTTGTAGTTGTATAGTCTGTGGTATATTTTCTTTTGCAGGACAAATATGCACCAGCAAACACGTGTGAATACACTATGATAATGAATAGAAATAAAATCCCATTGACGGATGATGAGGAAGAGCCTATTGTTGTCACAAAATCCAAATCGAATGTGGAACATAGATCTTCACCATGCCTCATAGGAAAAGTCTGTTCAACAAAAACTTTTAATGCTTTTGGTTTATTGGAGACTATATGGAATGTGTGGAAGCTAACTCATGGTATGGCGAAAAAAGAAATTGAATTCAATCTCTTATCCTTCAATTCAACCACTGGAGGGATGTTGAGAAAACTCTAACTATGGAACCCTGGCATTACGACAAGAACATTCTGATTCTTAAAAAGCTTGACAGTGGACTCCAACCTTCGGCTATGAAATTTTCGATGGTGCCTTTTGGATCAAAATCTATGATCACCCAGTTTTAGGACGACAATAAGCAGTTTTAAGAGCAACTGGAGGTCAGTGCGATAAATTTCTTGTGGTGGACTCACACACTTTGGATGGTGTGGATCGATATCTCAGGATAAAAATTCTTTTGGATACCACGAAACTCTTAAAAAGTCGTACTAGAATTGCTATTGGTGATAAGCATCCAATATGGATCTATGTGAAATGAGAAAGGTTACCCTTCTTTTGTTACATTTGTGGGTATTTATGACATACCAAAAGGGACTGTGACATTGTTGAGGATAGAGAGAAATTCTTGAACTTGGATGATGACAGTTTACATTATGGGGATGGGCTTTGTGAAACCCCAATGAAAAATGTTTGTGTTTCAGTTGAAAGAATCCAAAGATCGGCGGATCATGGCATACAAAAGCAGCTTTCTGAGACGCAGAAAAGGGAGTGGGATAAGGACATGGATGTTGAATCTGACTCATCGACATCAACACAAAGTGCTCCGACAACCTACACAGTGACAAAAATAGTAGATGAAATGATAGCTGTAGAGGTTAGGGCAGATGAAGTAAGCAACAACAATTCTCTTCCGATGATATTAATCTCCCAGGCTTTTTTTACGGATCCCATCATCTTACCCGATACCAAGCACTTACCAACTGGTACTAACCCCCAATAGAAACAAAACCAAGACCTGCAAAATCCAAACACAACCATAATCCAGAAAGAAGACCAACCTTTATCCAAAAACATGAACCACACCCACTGAACCCTACATAAATTGAAACTCATTCAAATATTATTTACCACAAACATCAACAAATACCACATAAGCATTCAACCACATACCCAAAACCTCAACACCCAACACCTGAAATAAATAACCTAGCCATAAACCCACAAAATCAACCATCCATCAATACCAAGCCTGATGAACAAACTAAAACCCAAAACCCCATGATTAAAATAATTAAACGTGCAGTACCACCGAAATAGAAACAACAACAAGGGGATAGGATTTTGCTGGGAGATAAGAGAAAAAGCCATCTGCAAGCAGGATGTGCTAAAGAGATGAATTGCAAACGAAGTCGAGAGATGGACGTAGATGGTTACAATAATGAATTAGTGGCGCCTACCGATCACCATGAATCTCTTAAGTTGGAATTATTGCATGCTTGGGAACCAAGTGACAATTCAAACCCTTAAAAAGATCCTACCAACAAAGAATCTAAGTATAATGTTTTTGATGGAAACAAAGCTAAATGAGCGATGGATGAACCAGTTAAATAACAGACAACTTCTTTATACCAGATTCTTTGTTCTTGATTGTGAGGGAGAATACAATAATAAAAAAGGAGGGATTTGTGTGATGTGGGAAAACCCATATGACCTAACATTGGAATCCTACTCAACTCATCATTTGTCATTCGGGGTATCAAACAAGGAAAATTATCTTACACGGAAATTAATGTGTTTTTATGGATGGACGGATCAGTAGAGTAAATGGAAAACATGGTAGCTAAGGCGTACCTTCTGCCGAGGTCATAATCAACCATGGTTTTGTGTTGGAGACTTCAACAAAATACTTTAGCTTTATAAAAAACAAGGTGGGGATCTCAAATCATTGGTGGCTATGGAATTATTTCATAATGCAATTGAGGTGTTCTTTATCAGATATTGGGTTTCGTTGGACATATATTTACATGGTTGAATGGGCAAATTAACAAACATAATATACAAGATTGCCTGGATAGAGGACTTACTTCAGAAACATGGAGGGATAAATTTCCTAATTTCCGAGTTGAACACCTCCCACGATTGCACTCCAACCATTTACCATTAATTTTTTATTTTGATTGGGTCGGTAGACGATTGACTCAAACAGGAGAAAATAGAAAAAAACTTTTTGTTTGAAAGCAAGTGACTCGAAAATAAACAATGTGAAGAGATAATTAAGGATGATTAGGGTACGACAAAACAATATTCAAAGTTCGGTAACAAAATTAATGTGTGTGGTGAGACTCTTAAGGAATGGGATAGAAAATAATTTTGGAATGCTCATTCTTGGATGGAAATCATTCATGGGCGTACAAAAGAAATCCACAAGGCAACTATGACAAAGGAAAACTGGAAAGAATATAAATTCTTGAATCCGAGTTGGACGAGCTACACAAGATAGCGAAGATTGCTTGGCTCCCTGCCCGGATGGTATGTGTTCTTTGTTTTCAATAATTTTGGCATTTTGTTTAGAATGATTTTATTTCCACTTGCCTGGACACTTTAAACAATGAGCTTGATCCTTTTTAGCTGAACCACACGTTCATTGTTTTGATTCCAAAAAATATAAATCTGGAGACAACTAAAGACTATCGCCCTATTAGTTTGTGTAATATCATTTTTCGCGTTATCACTTGCCATTTTGCAGCAGATTTTTGATAAGATTATTCTGAAGTTTAGAAGATGGAATGGGACGACTGTCACTCTTGCTGGGAGAATTTGCTTGGTTAATTATGTGATTACTAGTTCCTTTGTACATATTATGATGATTTACAAGTGGCCGAGATCATTGCTTAAACAAATTAAGAAAGTCATGTGTAATTTATTTGGACTGGTGATGTCAATTCTAAGGGTTTAGTGACGGTCAATTAGTCTTGATGTTGTATGCCTCGGGCAGAAGGCGGTCTTGGGGTTCGTTCGATTATTGTGGCAAATAGTACTTTTCTGACGAAACGTGGATAGAAAATTATGACGTCAGATTCAGTGGTTTTTCAAATGCTCTGAAAACGTTATTTGCTCTTGGACGGCTCTATTCGGCACATGTTTTTACCTTCTTCTATTTGGGTTGCATTGAGGACAGTTTAGCGGAGTCATGCTGGATACCTGGGAATAATTCAGAGGTCTTATTTTGGATTGACAATTGGTTGGGATACTGCATTGCTGATAGAATTGGAATCCTGCATAAGTACAAATATCTATTCGGGTAACGTATTTCTGAGTACTTCTATGATGATTCCTGTCATTTCACTTTCTCTTTTTTGAGGCTTACTTGGATCTTTTCCAGGACATTGTACGATTTCCTATTGCCCCTTCTTCGAAGGACACATGTGTTTGGATGCACACTGCTGATGGGAGATTACTTCGAAAGCGGCATATTCTCATCTTCGTCCTTCATCTCCTATGGTCAATTGGGGTTCATGGATCTGGTCCTCACACATACCGGAAAGGTGTTCGATTGTGGTTTGGCGTGGTATCCACAATCGTTTGGCGGTTTTGGATTTGTTGCACATTCAGGGTTTTATAGGCCCATCTGTTTGTGGACTTTGTTGTGCCTATGCTGAATCCGCTGATCACTTGTTTCTCTCTTGTGTCTTTGCAGGGGCTCTTTAGTGCTGGATTATTAGCATCTTTGATGTTCAATTTTCTCTGTCTCACAGTTTCAATGAATTTCCTGGTGCGCTTGATGTCTTTTCGTTTCAGTGAGCAGGTTTTTTTTATGCTGAGCAGCAGCATTATCTTGCATCTGACTTATTTGGCATATCCAGAATGATTTGGCTTTCAACGATAAGACCTAGACAGTGACGCTACAATAATCCAACTTGGGGTTCTCATTGTTGAATCTTCATCTTTAGATCAAGGTTGCATGGATAATGATCAAATGGATCTTTTCATCCTAAGAAGACTTCACGTTTTGGGTGGACCACGAAAAGCTCCCAAAATCGTGTAGGTTTATTGGCAAAAACCCATCCTGGATGGATTAAGGTGAATATCGATGGTAGTGCTTTGGGAACGCCGGGATGTCGTACGTCAAACTGGAGTCTTTCGGAACTGTATAGGCTTCTTTCAGAGTTACTTTGTGGAGGGACGTGCTGCCGGTTATGCTTTTGAGGCAGAGTTGGTTGCGGCGATGTGGGCAATTCACTATGCATTCGTTAAGGGCTGGACTCAACTTTGGCTCGAGTCGGATTCCGCTTATGTGGTGGATCTGCTTCATAAAAGATCTTCTGCTGTCCCCTGGCGACACTTGAGTAAATGGCGGTATACTCTTCATTTGATTTCCCAGATGGACTTGGTGGTTTCGTATATCTATCGTGAAGGCAAATGCGTGGCAGATCTCCTGAGTAAGAAATTGCATTCGACGTCTTGGTGGGGTGTTTCTCCTGAGGATATCGTGTATTTTCTCATGGAAGATTATGTTGGTCAATCTACTTATAGATTTATTAGATAATACGTCATGGGGTTTATTTTTTATCTTTTGGGACGTTTTTTATGGGGGGTACTCTTTTTCCTGCCAAGGGTTTTTCACACAATGGTGGGTTTTACCTTAAGAGGTTTTAACGAGGCCCCAACCATTTAGCTACCAGGTTGCCCTGTGATCAGTTATGATTTGAGTTTCGACTTTTTACTATCGCTACCTTGTCGGCTTATGATCAGGATCACTTTTTTCATTTTTATTTTATCTTCGATTCATTCAAAAAAAATTCATATGGGCCATTTGATGGATATATAAAAAATCCAACAGGGATAACAAAAATTATTCTTATTTAGCAGTGTTGTAAATATCGATCTAGGCCACTGCTTAGGCGCCCATAGGCCTAGACAATTATGTCCAAATTGGTGAAAATGTCATCTCAGCAAAAAATAGATTTAAAAAGAATCTAAAAAGATAGTTGTTCTTAGGTGCTAGGTGCAAGCCCCACTAGCGACTAGTAATTCCTGCAGCTTCACTTTTTCGTATATATACAGGTAGGAGAGTTGACAATGGATAAAACTACCACTAAAATCAGCCTAATTACTTATAATAAAAACCTAGTTTGTTTGATAAATGGTTTTATCATGATTTTGATGATTTTGTTTTTATACCAAAACAATATTTGTAATGTTGTCCAAATACTCCCGATCGGTTTAAAATATTTTTACTAATTTTTCGGAGTATCTCTTGAAGTTTATTTTCGACAAAAATTGGACAACACTTTTGTTTCGTGGTCGACCGGTCGCCCTATAGGGCAACCCGTACCTGAAGGTGTAAGTTGAAATAGAAAAACGAGACTGAAGTTTAAAATAACAGGTCGACCGGTCGCCTAGGGGTCTACCGGTGTCGTCGACTGGTCGCCCCTGGGGTCGACCGGTGCCTGATTATACGTGTTTCATTCTGTTCTTCAAATATTCAAGGGGATCGGTTGGGCACAGGGTAGACCGGTTGGACCCCCCATCGGCCGGTCGCCCTGTGTAAAAATATTGTGTTATTTTCAAACGTCTATTTCTGTGCGACCGGTCGCCCTATGGGTTGACAGCAAAATTCTAACCATTGTGCAGCAGACAGCTTTTCCTCAATTTGAGGGATTGATTTCTAACAACTATATTCTTCATTTGTCTTGCAATTTTTTTACAGATTTCAATCTCCTAGGAGGAGCCTATCATGTTCAAGACATCTTTTATAAATAGATGAAGAATTGAAGCAACACAACAAGATACACTCAAGCAAACATATTTGTTCTTCATTGTTATTATTCTTGTTGTAATAGCCTAAGGTCTTTCACTTTCACATCTTGAGGTCTAGGCTTATTTCTTGATTACACTTGCACTCAAATTGTAATATTCATTATCGAGTTATAATCTTGATTTTGGTCATCATTCAACACAAGACATCCTTGTGAGTATTCTTGTGGAATGAATACACTTGGGTGATCTAGGTGATAGGTGTTTCAAGAGTGTGGTGCTCTTGAGGTGTTGAAGAATTTGGTGTTTTTCAAGGTTGAAGATTGTGGTAATCTTCACAACGCTCCGTTGGAGATTGTGGTAATCTTCAAAAGAGATTGTGGTAATCTCAAAGGTGGTGTTGAAGAAGAGTGTGGTGCTCTTCAAGGTGATTTTGTAAGGTGTTGTATTAATTTTGGTAATTAATAAATTCTTTTTTCTTTTTGAAATCTATCCCGGATATACTGGGGTGGTAGAGGATTAGGACCTAGGTGGGTTGAACCTCTATAAATCGACGCGTGTTGTTTACTTCCCGCACCTTTATTATTGTCTTGGCTTATTTGTTTCAAAAAAGAATGCATAATCGAAAAGATGGAGATAATCTATTCACCCCCCTCTAGATTATCGTAGCCGCTTGGACTTACAAGTGGTATCAAAGCCACACTCTTTGGAAAGCTTATTCCACACCGCGAGAAAAGAGGAACGATCATCGGCTACGAATGAAGTCTACCTTGTCGGTGTCTCCACCACAAAGCCACCACTATTTGATTCAAAAATTTTACATTTTGGAAAAAAAGAATGGAATGCTATCTACAAGGTTGCGGGTTCGATATTTGAAACACGATCGTTAATGGAGAATCTATTATGATAAAAGATACACCACACACCTCCAAAGTCCTCAAGGAGCTTAATGATGAAGAGAAGAAAATCATTGCCTTAAATGGTAAAGCTCTTAATGTTATTTATTGTTCACTTACCATTTTGGAATATGATCATATTGTAGGAATTAAATCGGCACAAGAAGTAGGGAGAAAATTAGAAGAAGTATATGCAAATGAAAGGAGCCACTTAAAAGCATCTACTTCTCAATTGGATACAACATCAAATCCAACAACTTGGGATGAGCTTCCTACAACTTCCGACGACGATGAAGACGAACGATGTCTTATGGGCTTCGAAGAAAACGAGGTAAGTTCTAAACCTTCTACTTCTTATGATAATGAGTTGCACAATGATTATAGTGATTTGCTTAATGATTATGATGAAGTTCAAAATGAAATCCAAAGCTTACCTGTTAAATACAAAAATTTGAAAAAGGAATTCAATGTTTTGAAAAATGATAAGGATAGTTTATTTACTTCCTATGAATCACTATCATGTGCTCACACCACCACACTTGATAAGGTTAGAAACCTTGAAAAAGAAAATAGTACTCTTGTTGAGGATATTAATTGCATGAAAAAGAATTTATCAAAATTCTACTTGAGTACCGAAAAAATGACCAATATTATTGATGTTCATAATTATGATAATTCGAAACTAGAACTTGATCATAAGCCTAATGTTGTAAATCATATGAAAAAGAATCAAGTCTCTATGCATATTGGTCATTATGCTCCTAGAATTATTTCTTGTTTATATTGTGGTAAAAAGGATCATACGGCTAATACTTGTCGGGCTAGAAATAGCTCTAATTATTTTTGGAGACCCAAATGGCTCAAAGCTAATCCTAAAGGACCCAAACACTTGAGGGTACCACAAAACAATGTCGTATTAGGTACACGGTGGAATAATAATCAAGGAAAATTTATGCCGCCAAGAAGACATCAAATGACCGTCTCATTTAATCAAAAGAGAAAACATCACCACAATGAATTTCCAAGAGAAAGACACTATCAAAAATGGGAAGGACATAATCCTTGGAAATGGAGAAATTGGAGAAGCTATCATCTACAAGATGATTTTCAAAGGGGAAGATACCATCAACAATGGGAAAGACACAACCCATGAAAATGGAGTAATTGGTAAACCATATCTCCCTATTTAAATATGCATTTTATTTTGTTAGTATGCATGTTTTTTTATTTGTGCCTTTATTGTCAAATGAGTTTTCAAATATTTGTTTTTAAATTAAGGTCCTCAATAAATCTTTGTGTTTTTAAATATTTTGAAAAGGAGACCTTACATGTTGTTTTTAAAACTCTTGTGCATGTATTAAGGCTAATGTGCTATATTATCTCTTATGGATTTATATAGCATGAGCATATTTGTGAAATCTCTTATTGCTTAGCCTACACTTGTATCATTTTGTTTGTGCAAGATTTGTTTTAAGAATTGTGTAGGTTTTATATATCTTCAAAAATGGTTATCTACTCATTATTTGACAAGAGAAACATAAAATATCGAGGTACGCTCACCATTGTTATTCATCTATAGACTCGATATATTTTTGCCATTTGCCTATGTGCTTGATTTTCTAGATATTTCAAAGCATCTCACATAAGTGCCATTTAGAGGATTTTTCGATTTTTGAAAGGCACTATTCGATAAAGCTTGTTTTATCCGAGACTTGTAAAGGATCATATTTTGTTTTGATAAAATAATTGATTTTCATCCTTCTCTCAATATTATTCATTTGATTGCTCATATTCATTCTTGTCTAAATGCTTCTTTTAAATGAGGTCTCAACTATATGCTCTTGAATTTTTCAAATTTCAAAAAAGACCTTATATAGCTTCCTATAAGCTTAGTTGAACTTACATGTTTTATGAAACTCTTGATGAATTGTTGAAAGCATAGTATGTGTTACTTGTTATTGTATCTCCATTATTCGATATTACTATGCTCTTGTGCAAAGACATCTTGTTAAGACTTTGCAGAAATTTTTGGTATTTTGGAACAAGTTTGATGACCAAGGGGAGGTTAGTAGCTCAAAGGTAATGTCAAGAAGAAAGTATTGATTTTGATGAAACATTTGCACCCGTAGCACATTTTATAGCTATTCGCATTTTACTTGCATATTCTTGCTTTAAGAAAATTTCAAGCTTTACCAAATGGATGTTAAATCCACTTTTCTAAATGGTTTTATTCTAAAAGAAGTCTATGAAAAACAACTGGGGTTTGAAAAAGTTTTCTAGGCCAAATGATTTTTATAAAAGGCCTTGTATGTTTAAAACAGGCACCCCGTGTATGGTTTGATAGACTTAGCTATTTTTTTAAAGTGATTTTACAAGAGGTAAAGTTGATCTATTCTCCTTATTTTTGAAAAAAGGGCAAAATTGCTTACTTGTGCAAATTTATGATATTATTGGTGCTACTAATGAATCTTTGTGCAAGATATTTTCTAAGTTGATGCAAGGTGTATTTGAGATGAGCATGATGGGGGAGCTCAATTTCTTCCTTGGATTTCAAGTTGAGCAATGCCATGAAAGTGGTTATATTTCACAACCAAAGCATACACAAGAACCTTTGAAGAAGTTAGGAAGGAAGAACAATCTCTATTCCTATGGCAACAATATCAAGATGGACAAAAGTTGAGAAAGGAATATTGGTTAACAATCAAATTCGAGGTATGTTTATCTTTGCTTATTACTCTTTTAGACTCGATATTTTCTATGACGTATGTCTATATGCTCGACTTCAAAACTATCCCAACGAATCTCGTTAAAGTGCCGTTAAAAAGAAATTTTCAAATATTTGAAAGGCACTTCTTCTTATAGCTTGTCTATCCAAGGTTTTAAAATGTTCATAATTTTTTTTGGGATAACAAGTCCGGTTATTACAATTTCTCAAAATATGGTTCGTCATAATCGAACTAAACATATTGAGATTCGATATATTTTTCTAAGGGATTGCGTTTCAAAAAAAAATTGAGATGTGTTTAATTCTGTCTCAAAGATAACTCGCGGACATTTGTTCATTTACCGCCGAGTCTTTTACCTCATTTCGAGCTTGATTATGACATAATGTATATTGAATGAGATCCACGTTTGCATTTTGCACGTTTTTAAAACTTAGGGGCGAAAAATTGGATTTTTGGATCAAATTTCGGACTTTTGCAAAACAAACTGATCTAGTGACCAGTTGGGGTGAGGCCGACCGGTCACCCTATGCCTCGACCGGTCGACATCACCCTGGACCAGTCGCCCTACGCCAAGTTTTGGTTAAATTGCCTTCTGTCCAGACTTAGTCATTTTGGCGTCTTTCTTCTATATTTCGACCCCTTTGCAATTTTCACACACAATTCACTTGAAATGAGTTTTGTTGCATACATTACATATTTTGGGGATTATCTTGCTCGTTTATCATAATTGTTACTCATCCTCACCGATTAAATGGTAAGAATTCTACTCCTTTTATCTCAATTGGGTTGAACCCTTGAGAAAATGCTTCTACTTGATATATTGATGGAATTCTTATATAATTGTGTTGTGAATGATGATTGTTGTTGGATTATATTTGTAAAATTGCTTTTGGTGATGAAAAACTTGGCTTGATTACATTTACAAGGGCTATATATATCTTCTTCAATTTTTTACGCCCGCCATTCGATAAAATATTTCAATGAAAAATTCATCACCTACATGATTCTCTCGTTTTCAAATGTCTTATATATTTATAGAGATCATGTTTTGCTAATCAAATGAGTTTTCATAAGCTTCTACAAGTCATTTGATCGACTTTTCCCTCCTACTTGGTTTATAAGCTTCAATGTTCAAATAGCTCGATAAATTGGTTAAGTTGCGCACTTTGATATGGATATATGATGTTTTTATCATGCTAACATTCTTTTAGATGATTCCAAAGGGGGAGAAACAGGTTATAAGCTCTTTAGCTCAAAGAAGCTAAGTTAAGCTCAAAGGAAGAAGCTATAAGTTGTGGCTATTAAAAGCCATAAGTTGTGGATTATACTTAGTCCATTTGATGTATTATGGACTCATATTCATGTCTAATGATGTTTTGTTGACAGGGGGAGCTTATAAGCTCTTGATACTTAAGCTCAAGTTGTAAAAGCTGAGCTTTTAGCTTTTGGTTGATTGCTTCTCTATTACTCTTGTTGTGCATGTTGATAGGGAGAGCTTTTGCAAAAATGTTTTTGAAAATCTATACTCCCATCCTTGTGTTTATGTTGCGTGGAATGTCGTCGCTCACAACGGATAGTTCATTTTTAACCGTTAAAATTATTTTATTTTCAAAATCGACCTCGTTAAATTGTTTTGGTTTGTAATCATCAAAAAAGGGAGAGTGTTTGATAAATGATTTTATCATGATTTTGATGATTTTGTTTTTATACCAAAACAATATTTCTAATGTTGTCCAAATACTCCCGATCGGTTTAAAATGTTTTTACTAATTTTTCGGAGTATTTCTTGAAGTTTATTTTCGACAAAAATTGGACAACACTTCTGTCTCATGGTCGACCGGTCGCCCTATAGGGCAACCCGTACCTGAAGATGTAAGTTGAAACAGAAAAAACGAGACTGAGTTTAAAACAGCAGGTCAACCGGTCGCCTAGGGGTCGATCGGTGCCGTCGACCGGTCGCCCTTGGGGTCGACCGGTGCCTGCTTGTACGTGTTTCTTTCTGTTCTTCAAATATTCAAGGGGGACCGGTTGGGCACATGGTCGGCCGGTCAGACCCCCCGTCGACCGGTCGCCCTGTGTAAAAATACTGTGTTATTTTCAAACGTCTATTTCTGTGCGACCGATCGCCCTATGGTTTGACAGCAAAATTCTAACCGTTGTGCAGTAGACAAATTTTCCTTAATTTGAGGGATTGATTTCTAACAGCTATATTCTTCATTTGTCTTGCAATGTTTTACAGATTTCAATCTTCTAGGAGGAGCCTATCATGTTCAAGACATCTTTTATAAATAGATGAAGAATTGAAGCAACACAACAAGAGTGAATACTACAACACAACAAGATACACTCAAGCAAACATATTTGTTCTTCATTGTTATTATTCCTGTTGTAATAGTCTAATGTCTTTCACTTTCACATCTTGAGGTCTAGGCTTATTTATTAATTACACTTGCACTCAAATTGTAATATTCATTATCGAGTTGTAATCTTGATTTTGGTCATCATTCAACATAAGATATCCTTGTGAGTATTCTTGTGGAAAGAATACACTTGGGTGATCTAGGTGATAGGTGTTTCAAGAGTGTGGTGCTCTTGAGGTGTTGAAGAATTTGGTGTTCTTCAAGGTTGAAGATTGTGGTAATCTTCACAACGTGCCGTTGGAGATTGTGGTAATCTTCAAGAGAGATTGTGGTAATCTCAAAGGTGGTGTTGAAGAAGAGTGTGGTGCTCTTCAAGGTGATGTTGTAAGGTGTTGTATTAAATTTGGTAATTAATAAAATCTTTTTTCTTTTTGAAATCCATCCCGGATATACTGGGGTGGTAGAGGATTAGGCCCTAGGTGGGTTGAACCTCTATAAATCGACGCGTGTTGTTTACTTCCTGCACCTTTATTATTGTCTTGGCTTATTTGTTTCAAAAAAGAGGGCATAATCGAAAAGATGGAGATAATCTATTCACCCCTCTCTAGATTATCGTAGCCGCTTGGACTTACATAGTTATCTTTCAAAATTATAAATACCCCTTTGAAATTTGTTTCTATCTACAAACTGCATCCTCAAGAGGGGAGGGGGGAGTTTGTTTGGAAAAACACAAGCCTGGAGGGCCTGTTTGTAATTAGGGGGTATTTGTAATTTTCCAAGATAATTGGAGCTTTTTGTAATTATGCTAAACTTTAGGGGTGGATTTTGTAAATATCCCATAATTTTATTCTTAATGAATAAGTTGTATGGATAATTATTATGCACAATTAGGATCACCAAAAATCTTGTATTTTTATTGCAGAGTTGAAATAGCTGTTTCAGGTCCCCCCAAAAAAAAAATTGTTTTAACATGAACTTTAGTAACATGAAATCTACTTAAGGGTTGACAAAAACTTGACGGGTGAATTTCATAATATATAGGGTCCAAATTTAATAAAATCTATCATTTTAAGACCCAAAATTTCAATTTTCTCAAATCAAGATCCAATTTTTATTTTTTTCTCAAATTGGGCTTTCCCTCAAATTTTGAGTTCTCACTTTAAGACCCAAAATTTCAACCTTCTCAAATCAAGACCCAATTTTTATTTTTTTTCTCAAACATGGCCCTCCCTCAAAATTTGGGTTCTCCTTCAAGTTTTAGAATTTAACAGAAAGAGAAATATTAGTGTAATCTATCACGTCAACCACAAAAATTATTTTTCTTTCTCTTCTCGTTTTTTCGCTCGTTCTTTTTTTACTGATCCATACTTATTATCAATTTTATTTAACGTGTAGAAACCAAGATCTACAAATATAAATGTATGTAGCTAACAAGATGAAAAATGCCGTAAATATTTATCGGTTATTAAAAAAATAAGATATACCAAATTATGATTGAATTTTACAGTTTAAAACAAGTATCGATTAGGAAAAAAGGAATGAGCCAAAAAAACAGAGAAAGAAAATTAATTTTTGTGGCTGGTGTGATAGATTACATTAATATTTCTCTTTTTGTTAAATTTAAAATCTGAATTGAGAACCCAAAATTTAGGGGAGGGCCTGATTTGAGAAGAAAAAAAAATAAAAATTGGGTCTTGATTTGAGAAGGTTGAAATTTTGGGTCTTGAAGTGAGAATCCAAAATTTGAGGGAGAGCCCAATTTGAGAAAAAAATAAAAATTGGGTCTTGATTTGAGAAGGTTGAAATTATAGGTCTTAAAATGATATATTTTCTTAAATTTGGATCCTATTATGAAATTCTCTCAAAACGGAACTGCTAAGCTAATTATGATCGCAGTAATCGCTAGTGACCACTAAAACCATATTATGTCCTCTAAGTGATGGCTTTGACCTCGTCAATGCTCAATTTTATTATTAACTAATTACTCAGTTGTATATACTTCACTTTCTTTTACTTCGATTACCTTACCATAAGTTTTTTTTCTAAATATATTTGAGGGTTACCTACAAAAACTAGAGCTGTCGAATGGGACGGGAGAGAAAAAAAATCATGTCTGGCCGAAATTTTATCGGGCCACTATTTTTGGAGCCCAAACCGACCCATGCTTTCAAAATATACATAAAATGCACTAGGGTTGGGTAAGTTTTTCGGGTCAAATGGACAGGGCCCTCGGACCTATGAAATTCCAGTATGGCCTCGACCTTTTCAATGCGCTGGTCAGTCCGGGCTGGTTCTGACACATCTAACAAAAACTACCCCTGGGTTAAGTCTAATTACAAAAATCCCAGTTAGTTTTTAAAATTACAAATATCCCTATCTTTCGGATTCAATTTTGTAAGCTAAAACAAATGTTAGGAGCTTCTTATAGTGGTGTTATATATATGAGAGAATTTTTTAAGTACCCACTATCTTTTCTATCCATCAACATAAGAAAATTTTTTCTACCCAATTTGACCAAATTGCCCCTCCTTTAATTTGAAGATTTTGAATTTTGAAACTGATGCAATTAATAATTTCTTTGAAAATCGTGTAGACTTTCCCCCAAATACACACACCCCTATGTATAAAATCGTGTAAAATCGTGTACCCATGTCGTGCCATATCGTATCCATATCGTGCCAACCCCCATGTACATATATATATATATATACATATACATATACACACACATATCGTGCTCAAATCGTGTCATATCGTGCGAACCCCTATCGTGCCCAAATCGTGTCATATCGTGCATATTGTGCCATATCGTGTCAACCCCTATCGTGTCCAAATCGTGTCATATCGTGCATATCGTGTCATATAGTGTCAACCCCTATCGTGCCCAAATCGTGTCATATCATGCCCATATCGTGTTCAATAAAATTTAAAAGTATTTTTCATTTATTAAAAAACGTTAAAAATCCACAAAATTATTTTAAATCCTAAATAAAAAAACACGATAATTTGTTTAAAGAACAAAGAAAGAGTCGAAGTTATTTTAAAGTCAAAAAATTACAAAAAGTTAAATATGAAATTATTTTTAAAAAAAAAAAACTATACACTTTTTTTTAAAATATTTTCTATTTATTTAAAATATCTTAAAATTATAAAATAATAAAAACTCAAAATTATTTTCAAAAAAAATATTTTTTATAAAAAATCTGATTTTGTTTTTAAAAAAACTAAAACTTGTTTAAAAATCTGAAAATAAAGAAAATATAGTTATGTGAGAGAGAAATATGACCCACCTATTTTTTGCTTTTGTATTCAAGTATCAAGGGTATTTGAGTAAAATAATCACAAAAGTGGGTAGAAAACTTAATTTTTTATCTCACATGTTATAAAAGTCTTTATCTTATCCCAAGTGGGTATTTCCCACAACTTGCTCTATATATATCATGGCCATTAATTGAAACATGGCATGGATGCAGCCCTAGAAATAATCGTATCAAGCTAAAGCTATTACCATTGAAAAAGAAATGGTATATATTATGCAAAAAGAGTTCAGTTAGTGCATAAATAGATAACTTGAATAAGACCACCTAAGAATTTGCAGCAACTAGATCATCATTACGCAATATAATTACCTGAATCTAATCTTGCAATAATGGAATATATATGATAAATCCACTAGTGGCTGCACTGGTTGACTTTGAATCATATCACTCTCCTTTTCAACCACCTTTAGCCCAAATTAGTCAGCCCATCAGATTGCTGTATTAAGATTCAATCACTTTCTAACCGTATTATGTGCATCAAGAAACACTTGAGGTCTCTATATATAGCAGATACGCCCATATATATGAAATAACAATTATAAGAAAAAGAAAAAGAAAAGCACTATGATGGAGTTGATAATGATTTTGGTTTTATGGCCCTTTTTCTTATCAACCATAACAACAAATGCTGAGGAGATGATAAACTCACCACCCTATAAAGTCTATGATGAGGCGACCTTTTTCTTATCAAGAAAAAGAAAAAGAAAAGCACTATGATGGAGTTGATAATGATTTTGGTTTTATGGCCCTTTTTCTTATCAACCATAACAACAAATGCTGAGGAGATGATAAACTCACCACCCTGTGATTACACTGCAGTATACAACTTCGGTGATTCGAATTCGGACACCGGTGGGATAGCGGCCGCGTTTTATCCACCGGCGTCGCCTTCTGGCGAGACGTACTTCCATAGACCGGCTGGAAGAGCCTCCGATGGTCGCCTCATCATAGACTTTATAGGTAAGAATTAAATATAACTCCAAGATAAAAGAAAATTAAATAAGTTCTTGTATTTAATTAGGGTTAATTAATAAAAAGAAACTATTAATGGTGAGGTTTAGCCTAATAATAACAACAAACTCACTTATATTTCAAAATTACAAATACCTTTGACATTTGTTGCTCTTTGCACCCTCAAGATGGAAATATTAAATACAAACCTCAAAGGTACTTGTAATTTGAGTTTTTTGATTTCACCTACTATTTTTTTTGTGTTATATTCAGGGTGTAGCCAACCAGCTCGGCTACCTCTAGCCCCCAAATTTTTTTCCCTAAAAAAAATATAATTTGGTTTTTATTCTCCCCATAGCAAAAATGGGATAAAAAAATTTGTTATATTTTTACCTCATTAACTACTTGAATTTTTTCTATCGTGTCATCTCGCCCATCGCTAGTGGAATATTTGGGAATATTCGATCTTGTACCACGCATGTGAGAGCATAAAAGCTTGAGGCAAAGACAGTTATGACCTCGTATGTGTGGCACGTCATGGAATATTCCACTTACAATGAGCTTGAGATGGCACGGTAGAAAAACCATGTAGTTGAGGGATAGCAACCACCACTGGCGGATTTAAAAAAGATGGTTATAATTTGTAATATTTTTTCTGGGATTTTCTATTCGATCCATCCCATTTTCGTGTATCAGTCCTTCCTACTAAAGTGTCTTTGATCCGCCATTGGTCACCATGCACCATAGTTTGGATGGTAAGTTTCAAAATAACAAGATTGTTTTGTAATTAAGCTAAATATCAGGGTAAAATTTGTAATTATCCCTAGTATTTATTATGGTTGAATTGTACTTTCCTTGGGCTTTATCTTTTTGACTCATTTGCAACATTATTTTATTTTATTTATTTATTTTTTTGACCATGAAGCTGACCAATTGGGGATACCGTATCTGAGTCCATACCTGGATTCGTTAGGATCCAATTACCAGCAAGGTGCAAATTTTGCAACAGGTGGTGCAACCATTATACGGCCAAACGAAACCTGGTTTCAGACTGGTGTCAGCCCCTTCCCTCTTGAAATCCAAGTTGAGCATTATACTCAGCTTAAAGATAGAGCGCCTTTAATCTACAACCAAAGTAAGAAACAATAACCCAAAACAAAAACAAAAAAAAAATCCAAAATAAAATTTACAATGCCTTATATAAATATATGTGTTTCTTTTGGATTTTCAGCCAAAGACGAATGCATAAGAAAAAGGCTCCCAAAACCTGATCAGGACTTGGGGAAGGCTCTTTTCACGATCGATATTGGACAAAACGACGTTGCTTTCGGTATACGAACTTTGAGTTTTGAACTCCAAAAAGCAGCCGTTCCCAATATAGTCAGCCAGTTTATCTCACAAGTCAGAGTAAGTTTCACTATTCTATTCCTCTTCTTTTTTTTTTTTTTTTTTTTTTTTTGAGTACAATGAATGGATTTGGGGAGGGGACACACGTACTAATTACTAATATAGGATCAAATCCGGGTCATTCACCCTTATAACATTTTCTCAACCATTAAAGCACAAGGTTATTCTATTTCTAATTAACGATAATTACAAAAACTATATTTTAACCTAATTATTAAAAAGACTCCAAATATTTTCAAAATTAGTGTTACAATGAAGTTTGTATGTACCTAGCAAATTACCACTCTTGTGGTTGTAATTTGTAAAATGGAAATGAATGTCAATTGAATATTTGTAATTTCGAAAGATAACCATTTTTTCTTTTTCATTAATTAGGCTAAATTTAATAATGGTTTTTATAATTATCCCTTCTAATTATTAAATTGAGATAAATACAAAAATTATCCTTTATCCTAATTACCAAAAATAAACTCAATTAACTTTGAAAATTACAAATAGCCCCTTGATATTATTTCTATTTTACAAAATACATCCTGAGGATGAAAATATTTGTTAGATGAATACACAACTCAGGTGTAGTTTTCGTAATTATCCCTAATAAATTGTGTGATACCATTTAGGGGCAAAATCGTTTGATTGAAGACAAAGTTAATTATATTTCTTTTTCAAATGAAAATGATTATAAGATAGTATGATACTTACAGGTTCTAAATGAAAGAGGGGCAAGAACATTCTGGATACACAACACGGGTCCCATTGGCTGTTTACCAGTGGCCACTGCTAAAGTGAAAGATCCTGTGGCAGGGTACCTTGATGAGATTGGCTGTGTTAAGTACCAAAACGACGTAGCTTTGTTGTTCAATAAAGTGCTTAAAGAAGAAATTGTCAAGCTAAGATCAGAGCTCACATATGCAGCAATAGTCTATGTTGACATGTATGCTGCCAAGTATGAATTAATCAGCCATGCCAAAAATCAAGGTGATGAACTGATGATCCATCATATTCAACACCAAAGTTACTTTCATTCATAAAAAAATTCAACACCAAAGTTACTTTGAATCAAGATTATCTAGAAATTTGACTTTTCATGTGTATAGACAAATATGTCTCTTGTCAGCATGATGCATGGGGCTTTTGCTAGTCATAAGGATGAGTATCATGATCAGATAAAAGACTTTTACTTTCTGAATTATGAGATCACATAAAACTTCTAGTTTTAGAGGAAGTGATTAAGTATAGCATAAGCCAAAAGTAATTGAAAATCAAAAGTTGGTGGTGTTTTCCAAATAGAAGATAAAAGTTGAATACGTTAAAACTTAGTATTTCCTTAATAAGTTCTTAAAGTGTTTTATTTGTGTGTAAAAGCTAATTCAAAATCAGAATTCTAAGAGAGTGTTTGCAAACACTTCTGCTTTTGGAGGAAGTGATTTATGCCGCTGAACCGGCAAATTGTTGAGAATCAGAAATTGATAGTGATTGTAAATATATGGTGAAAATTGATTAAGCTAAGAGAAAATGTATATTGATAAGAACTGTAAAAGTTGTGTGTAAAAGTCAAACTAGAAGCAGAATCAGAAGTTTAAAGCCCTCCCCCCTACTATCTGATTAATTGAAGCAGAAATTGACATTTACAAATACTAAAAAATATTTTTTTTTCCAATTAGAAGCTGAGAATCACTTTTTTTAGCGTTTGTAAACACTTCTAAAGCATTCATCTCTCATTTTCTAGATTTTGATTAAATTATTTAGAATCAGTAGCAAAAATTGGACATTTGAAAGTGCAAAAGACTATTATTTCTCAGTCAAAAGCTAACAACCATTTTTGCTGAAGTGTACGCAAGTATTATTGAATATTCTGGTTCAAAAATACACCATTTTTTATAAGCGTACTTATTGGAGTTTGCAGGATTTGAGGACCCTTTTACAACATGCTGCGGTTACCATGGAATTGATTACGATGTTTATTGTGGAAACAAAGGAGTTGTAAATGGCAGTGAAGTAATTGCTGGTTCTTGTCCTAATCCTTCTAAACTCATCAGCTGGGATGGTGTGCATTACACTGAAGCTGCAAATCAATGGATTGCAATCCGAATACTGAATGGATCTTTGTCCGACCCGACAATTGCAATCTCAAGAGCATGCCATAAGTAAATGCGAGTTCTATCAATTGTTACTATTCATACTCTTTTTTTTCAACAAATCAATGAAATTTACTTTAATTACTTGCACACATTAAAAATGCTTTCGAGGAATTATGGATGCCAATATTTTACACCATAAATATCAAGCATGAATATATAAAGTAAATAACTGTCTCAAGTTCTTGTTATTTCATACTACCTACATTAAGCACAAATGCTGAAGCTATAACAGCTAATAAAGCTAAAAGAAATCACTGGCGATATCCTTCTGGAAGAGGAACAACTCTATGGGCGATATCCTTCTGGAAGAGGAACAACTCTATGGAAGGGTACTAACCGCTGAGGCAAAGATCCATCATCCTCTTCATCGTCATCAAATTCCAAAACGTAACTGTCAAAGCAAGTCGTATTTTATTTAACCAGATATAAAATAAAACGAGACTTTGAAATATCAAATTAGATAATAACGTCACGTAGCTTTTTGTTGAGTTTTATTGCTTCTGTAAGAAATGGAGTACAGTATTATGTATTACAGAAAAAAAATTAAATACGACAGGATATTGTTGAGTGGAGTAGGACTCTACCGCAAGACAAACACGCCCTGCCTACCACCTATCACAGGTGAATAGTTCTAGGTAAATTACACACTCTCCACACTAAATGATATTGAATTTAATCAATATCAAATCCCAAATGTGTGGGATGGGTGATGTTTGACCTACCCAACATCCTTAATCCCACTTTTAAGTTGGCCACTTTGTTTATTTTATTTCTCAATGACCACAAATTGGTTTTGAAAAGTTAAATATACTACACATATTTACCCGAAATATGGATTATCATTACAATATTTAATTCCTTCATAATAAATAAATAGTCAACTAAAAAAATTAGTCAAAGTTGGGTCAATACCCAAACTTTAAGAACCAATTTAATAACACTTTTTATATTATTCGAGAAGGCAACATAAAGAAACAATGAGAAGTAAAGCTACTTACTCGTCGGTCTTCCTCTAAAAGATTGTAAATCAGGATCATCAGCCATCACCAAATATGAACATACACAGAAAAGATAGTTAGTTTTGCTTTATTTTGTCTGTATAACTAACATAGTAAACAATTAATACCTTTCGAGCTTGGACAACCGTTGCTTTGTACAGGGCAGTTGTTTCTGGATAGACTGCCAAAACATGTTTTCCAGGAGGAAAATCTTGGACGCTAGTGGCATCAGTCCGCTTGGGAAAAGGTATAATATGCGACATAGGCAGCTTGTATTTTCTGAAAGCAACGATACAGAGAAAAGTCGTGGAGGATTAAGTGAAAAATATTACCTTCATGCGACGAGTAAAGATGAAAGTAGATAGAAAATGGTTTTATTTTGAACTTTTTTTTTTTGTGTGGGTTGTTCCCCTACTATCCCCCAATGTACTAAAAAAAAAAAGATAGAAAATGATTATCACGGCCATCGTGTTAAGAATGGAAAGTGAAATAGAAATATAGAATGTAGGAAGCCCCAATCTTGACCATTCTTAATATTATAACTCAAACATAATTTTGATTGTTTCAATTCATACTAAATGTACATAAGCAATAAAGAAAATTATATGGCTTGCCTCCAAACAAAATTTACAAATGAACCTACACCACACGAGTGCCACTCTAAAGACTCAAATCCATGAATGGAAAATAAATATGTAAAGGGGTTAAATTACTAAAGTTTACCCTAATCTACAAAAATCCACGTTATCTTTCGAAATTCAAATGTCTATTGATATTTATTTCTATTTTACAATCGCAGGGGGTATTTGTGATTTTGAAAGATAGTTGTTTTTTTTTTTTTTTTTTTGTAATTAGACTGAACCTCAAGGATTTCTTTTAAGTAACCCACAGATAAATAAATCCATAAGTAAGGAAAGAAGAAATAGCCAACCTCTGTCCACCGCTCTCCTCATCTTCCTCATCCAGAACTTCAAATCTGCACAGAGAAACAATAATGAGATGCACTAAACAGATAAAATCAATGTAGTTCACCTTGGGGGGAATCAATTGTAATTTGACCTTTATTTTCTGTTTATTTTCAGTCATATATCTGTCTAATGTCTCCTAAAAGGATATAGAAGAGCACTTACTCTCGTGTCTCCTTGTCAAAATGGATTACTTTAACCACAAACCATTCATCCTTTCGAGCATCCTCTGGAGTAACCCTTGCTGCTACCTACATTATATCAAACTTAAATTTGCATTGCCAGTACATATAAATTAGGGTTACAATAAAAACCTTGAGGTTTAGTCCAATTACAGAAAAAAAAATTAAAATACTCCCTCAATATTTGTTTCTATTTTACATATTGCACCCTCAATAGGAGGATATTTATTAAGAAAACGCAAACCTCAAGGGGTTGTTGTAATTTTGAAAGATAATTGGGTTTTTTCGTAGTTAGGTCAAACTTCAAGAACAGTTTTTTGTAATTATCCCTATAATTATCACATTACTATGAGAGAGAGCATTCAAAGTTCAAACCAATAAAATGATATATGACAGGATCATGAATGAGTAAATAAAGTGTAAGCTGAAGGCATACTTGTTCACCCTTCAAATTTGCAAGAGCCTCTAGATGACTTCGCATGGAAGGAGACAGTCTCGAGACATCTGAATCAGCCTTCATCCTCCTCTTCTTCTGCTCACCACCTTCTGCAGTTCAATGAAACTCCAGCGTTTATATAGATGAGTATAGGACAAAGCTATGTGAATAAAAAGTTTCAAAATAAAATGCAAGTCGATATTTTTGCTAACATTTATATCCCATCCCATTTTATAAATTACAAGCAATTGTTTCTTCTCCTATTTCTTGAATAGATTTCACTCTTCGGAAAAGGATTAACCTATTTTCAACATTACCCTACTGACACGCACGTATTTTCAAGAGATCGGACAAGGGGATTTTGGCAAAATGGTTGAACATTTTATAAGATTAAATTAAAATTTTCTAGCATGAGGTATGACCAGGATTGCGTTGCAGGTTTGCCAGTCATGAAATTAAAAATTAAGGCCTTGTTTGTTTGTTTCCAATGGCCCATTTCCAATTTCCAACTATTCATAGAAATGAAATCATGTTTGTTTCTAAAATTTTCAATGGAAATCATCATTTCCATTTTCCACTTTTCACATAAAACATCATCTCAAACCTACAATTTCAATTATCAACTCTATATACTACCCTACATCACTTATCAATCATTATTCTTATTTTTTTAATCCAATTATATATGTGGGACCCCCCATTACCAACTTTATCTACTTAAAATATTACTATATATATCTAATGGGACCCACTAGCCTACAATCTTACAAATATAATATTATATATTCAATTAAAATATTCAACCACTATCAACTTTTCAAATTATTATATTCATAAAATACTATTTCAAAACTACTTAACCAAACATAATCTCATTTCCAAACCTACATAAAACTCATTCTCATTCACTAATACAAACATAATTCCAATTTTCACACGAAAACCAATAAATTCTGAAAATTCATTTTCCAACACTAGAAACTAGAAATAGTCCATGGAAACATAACCATACAAGGCCTAAGTGTTTGTTTTTTACCATAGTTACAAACCTGTCCTCCTTCGATGTTGTCCTGTAGTTCCAGTAGGCAATATCGCATCCAGTTGTCCTAACAATTGCGTTGCAATACTGCAATGAAAAAAAAAAAAAAAAAGCAAAATAGTTGCGTTAAATATGCATCCATGTGCAGTGTTTAAATTTCTTATAAAATGAGAAGACCATTACAAACTAGAGCAAAAGGTTGACAATGTAATTGGGGAATGGTGTCTCAGTGTGTGTTAGAGGTACAAATGAAAGATTGAGATACTGACTTTCGCAGTGCGTTTAAATTTGTCGGAAAGACAACAAAAAATGAAAATTCAGAAAATCGAAAACATCTTAAAAGGGCACAATTCAAGCATACGTCACTTCAGTCTCGGAAAGCTCTTTGGCTTGAGTGTATAACATCTTAAGCCTAGATAGGGAGTTATCACCAGGTTTTTCGACCACCTCTGGAGCTGCATGTGAGAAAGAAGGGCAAAAACGTCAAAGAACATTGTATTGTAGACTGATTCAATAAACAAGGTGCAATACTTAATAGTCTATAACCATAAATGAGTAATCACTCAAAATAGTCACAGTAAATGCACCATCATTACAACAAAACAGATTACATTAAGTAACAAATCGTACTTTAATTAATCCTGTGCATTTGTCTAAGAGACTCACAGTACAGTTCAACAAATGTACGCATCGTGCTCAAGTTCAAACTAAAAATAAGAAACAGGATACATTGCAAACACCATATGCAATTATTACAAGTGACAGTTGCAAAAGAAGTCAAACTATTTATTATAGAAAAGCCAATCTGTAATCAATTCGAGATTTGCCCAAGCGGATAAGGATATAAAAAGGTGTCAACAATGAATCCACCTACTCCAAATTGGCTTCCACATTGGTCGTCAGGAAGCTTATTTAAGCTTGACTCTTGAAATCAACCAAACGAGCTTATATGTCAAATCGTGAAGCTTAGCTCAAGCTTAACTAAGCCAAACAACATTAAAGCATATCGAAAAGCATCAAACAGCTAGAGCTTGCTAAGAAAATAATCAAGTCAAGTTCAAATACACATTGAATTGAGACATTCAAGAAAAACTTGAACTTTATGTGTACGACTAGACCAAGAATTATAACTCAAAGGTACATGTTGGACTTAAACACACAAATAGGTTCATGAACTTTGCAGTTGAAAACCAAATCACCAACCAGAATTTTCATGTTACATTACTCAAAAAACAATTAAGAATTCACTAGTGATTCGGAA
This sequence comes from Rehmannia glutinosa, assembly GCA_016081115.2. Lineage (NCBI taxonomy): Eukaryota > Viridiplantae > Streptophyta > Magnoliopsida > Lamiales > Orobanchaceae > Rehmannia > Rehmannia glutinosa. The sequence goes on from CM071930.1 coordinate 26,962,356, forward strand.
GCACACCTGGCTCCATTGAGGATATGGAAAAACATTTTGGACTGCATATCTCAACTTAAATATTATAGTGTATTTATAAACAAATGATCTTTAATTCTCTGTAGCTCATACCAATATCCAGAAAAATTTGTCCTAAGCCAAAAATTTTGTATAATTAATGGATCACTTTCATAATGGGCTCAGCCACATTACTCAATTAATGAAACAATACACAATACGCCATATGTTAAAACAGCTCATCAAAAAAAATTCCAACAAATACACACAATTAAACTTCTTCCCGCATATAATTTCATCAAACGGCAAGTCAAATTTACAGCTTTTAACCTAACAAGCTATGGCAGCAAACCCAATAACAAACTCCATGTTGCACATTCATTGAAGCCCATGCATCGGTTCACATCACCGTAAAATTCCTAACAAAAATAGACACATTTTTCTCTTTCTGATTTGGGATTTATTAAAAAAAAAATACACATACTAGTTAATCCTGACCGAGAATGAATTAATTCAAAAAAAAAAAAAAATCATTCAGCAAATAAATGTAATCCTGGTAGACCGCGACTCACTCGATTGAAGCTTCTTGTGCACCTTGTTGATCTCGAGTAGCACTTCCTCCTCCTCCTTCCTCAACCGATCGAGCTCTTTCGAGTTGTCTAATATTCCAGCAATGTCCGGCGACGACATCGTTTCGCCCTCCTCCGAGATCGTTTTGTACTCTACTTCTTCTGAAGATTCTACAAACGTGTTACTGATTCTGGGTTTTCGATAATTGGCTTCACAATTGAGAATTTCTGAGTTTCTTAGAAGAATATGAAATCTTTTTTAAATGGAAAAGTATTGTTTCTGAGTTGTGGAAAAAAGGATATTTTTTCAGGTTAGAATTTATTTTGAAAAATTAACAACATGCGGCTAGATCGTTGTCCCGTTCTGTCCGATGGGCGCCACGTGGATTAGGGGTCGAATATCATTGGCCCAACCGGATAAGAACTTTCTATATATATTTTTAAACGCTTGAAATTTATATTAAATCGTCGTTATAAATTAATTTTTTTGAGTACTAAATGATAAATTAATTTACGAAAAAGTGTTGGGGCATTCTCTTTGGGAAATTAGGGGGTGGATTACTGGATTTTGTCCGTGTTACTAGGTTTGGATCAAGATTTAGAGTTTATCATTTTTGAACCCTACTCATCTTAGATCCGACCAATTTTTTTTTTAGGGTAAAATTTACTTTACCCTTTTTTCTATCCATTTTGTATCAAATACCCTCTCTATAATTGAAACCTTAAAAAAAAAACATTGATGGACCTAAGACCTCAATATCCTTTAACCATATGTATTGTTAAATTTTACATGCATTCTCTAACATTAATTTCAAGGGTAAGTAGACTGTCAGACCGTCAAACGGATCTAATCCATTTTGGTAACTTGGAAATTTTTGGGAATTCTGGTGACACAGTATATATTGAAGCTAAAGCTCCAAAGTATACCATTCTTATACTTCATTTGAATGACTTCCTTGTTTCATCCAAACTCTTGAGTATTTACCTGAAATATCAACCATTGTTCTTACTGGCCATTTTTTGAAAATCTTTCTGACTGCAAAGAATTCTTTCTCGTTGATATGTCATCGATTTGCTTCACTATCTGTAAATAGACTGCTGCAATATATGCATGTCACTTCTATGTTTGGTGTGGCTTTCATAAGGACTGTTGCCCACCAATAATAATTGGCATCTGTATATAGAACCAGTTCATCCTCGTCTTGTAGATTTGCAAGTTTTGGAAGCTTTTTACAAACTTCCTTGAGTTGCTTTATCCCTTTTTGATATTCATCCTCCCATTTGAATATAGCATCTTTTTTGAGTAATGGGTTGAACACCTTCCTGTAATGTGATAGATTGTTTATGAACATTCCAGCAAAATTAACAACTACGAGAAAACTTTGAAGTTGCTTCTTGTCTTTGAGTGTATCTTGAAATCCTTGTATCTTTTCCACAATGTGGCTTTGTATGATGATTCTAGATTCGTCTATTTCAATTCAGATGAATTCAATCTGTCTCGTCGCTATCACTGATTTCTTCTCTGAAAGCACTAATTCTTCCTTGTGACAAACATCTGAAAATATTTCCAAATGTTTAAGATGCTCCTTCATGTTCTTTGATGCGATAAGAATATCATCGAAATATACGAACATGAAACTGAAATAATCCTTGAAGAGATTATCTATCTTCCTTTGATATATCTGGGGTGCGTTGGCCAACCCCATAGGCATCACATTCCAAATATAATGTCCTTATGGTGTGGAGAAAGTTGTGAACTTCTTACTTTCTTCCTCCATCTTTAATCTGATAAAATCCAGATTTGCAATCGAAGTTTGAGAATATCTTGGCACCTTTGATGTAGTTAACCAGATATTCTCTACTGGGGATGTAGTATCCTTCGAACTCCAAAATGTTATTAATCCATTTGTAATTAAATAACAAGTCTTGGTTTTCCTCTTTTGATTTCTCCATGATTCCTGACTAAGATCCTTGACTATTGTATGGAGAAACTCCTGGTGATATTAACTTAAAGTCAAGATGTTCCTTAAGTATCTTTTGCATATCCTCACGAACCTCATGGTTCATAAGGACTGGTTTGAACCTCACGAACTCGTATTCCTTCCCTGGCTTGACTTTTAAGGATGAGCTCGTTCTTATCCCAAAATGCCAAAGGATTTTCATTCTAGTTCCTTTGAATGTTCTTCTTGACATCCTCGATTAATATTTGTTCCTCTATGGTAACATCACTCTGTGTTTTCTCCATTCAGCTCAGCATCAATTTTATAATAGCCTCTGGAGGAACTCATTCTTCTCCTTGTATTCTGAATGAATACAAGTTATTATCCCAATTCTTTGTATCTTTCTGCTTTGAACCATATTGTCGAAAGCATAATGATGCCTCACCAAATCTTCTTCTATCCGCCATTTTCGGATTTCGAAGTTTGGCTTCAACACCACGCTTGCTGCGAAAATTAATTGGCATTTTTTTGATAAAATGCTTCCCGCAGTCTCTGGACAATTATCTTATGATCACATAATGTTGTGAAAATAAGCCTTCTTGTCTCATTTTCCTGTGTAAGTCTCTTGAATGTTTGTAGTAAATTGTTTCCCAACAAAACATTTGCTCATGTATTATGGAAATAGATTGGTGGTATCTTCACTTTGTACAATAGGGTACCGCCCGCGCCTCCGATCATGATTTCTGCTTGTTTAATTCCTTGATTCAGGATTAGAATCCTTTTAGAGAAATTCATTCATGCAATAGCTGGTAAATCTTCTTCAATTTCATTAGGAAAAACATTCCGGCTTTTCAGTACATATTGTGGCACCTGAATCAATATAGGAAATGAAATATGCGGCCTTATATTCAACATGTAACATTTCCGATAAAAATGTATATGGAGAATGGGCTAATGGTCATCTGATTATGTATATTTTATCAGCCATTGTGAACTCCATTCTATTTTGTAATCTTTCCCAAGGTTTATGATCCTCAAGAAATTCAATACCCAATATTAATTGCTCTGGGATTTTTTCTGTTATTCCTGTGATAGTCAACTCAATTTCACCCATTTTTAGGCTTCCTTGATACCTTCCAACTATAGGTTGTTGGAGATAATATAGAACATCACAAGGAAAAATGTTATTCTTTTGGGTGATGTCAAATATTACTTTAACTTCTCTCCTTCCTTCTGGACATTTCAGCTCTCCTTGTGTTTTGAAAACTAGTAATCCACCCGTGCGATGCACGGTTCATATATTAAGGAAAAAAAACTAAATTTTTAGAAATTAATGTATTCTTCATTTCAATAAATATAAAAAATATAAAAATATATTTGTTTGGATTATTACGAAAATATTAATCATAAAGAAAATTTTCAACTAATAATTAAAAGAACCGATAAAATTTAATTTTATGTTATATTACGATACAATTAATCATAAAGAATTTTTATGTTATACATTATTCATCACATACATGGTTGGTTGTGGTTAGGGATGATAGTGCGGCGGGTCAAAAACTGTCTCCACATTAAACCTGTCCCGATCGTGGCGGGTTCAAATTCGGTCAATGGGTTCCGGTTCGTGGATTCGGTCAAAGAAAACCCATCGGGTATGGCCCATCCCGTATAAATTAATTAAGTCATTTTTTTAATTTTCAGTCAACATATCAAGCTGGCTACTGTCAATGATTGTGTAAATTTTCTTCAGTGTTAAAAATCATGTTCTTTTAGGGTTCTCATTCCCCTACAGCTTTGTGATTCTTAAAATTCATGTTTGCAGAACATTTGGAAAAGCTTAATTAGGCTATCAATTAATTCAGTGGGCTCGCCCCCCATTTTACATGTTTGACTCATTCAATGTCATTTTTTTTATATTGAGAAATCAATTATAATTATTTTAATTATAATTAAAATAAAATAGAAATTACATTTAACAGACAGCAAGAAAATTTGAATTAAAGCCTGACAAAATCAATGAGTGAGTGCGTGACTGATTTTAATTTACAAAAACGCTGGCAACAAAAATTTCATGCTGGTCGGGCGGGTTCAATCCGTCGGGTCCATGTGCGGGGCGGGGCCCGACCCCTTGACGGGACGGGTCTCAAATTTGTGTTTTCCTTCGCAAGATGAATCCCGAGTTTGGCTCCGTCCCTAAATTATTGTCATCAAAGTTGTGGTCTAACCAAATAATGGTTAATGATATTCAATATCATTTGTGATCTTAAATAACAGAGATTTTTTGTATAACCTTGAAAATTACATTGCTGAGTCGATCAATAATGTAATTCAATATTTTTTGCACAGTAAAATATAAACATAAAATAATTTACATTAAAAAATAACACGAAAATTTTGCCATTGAATGAAAATAATTATCATATTGCTGAATTAAAATATAAACCAATTGAAGTAAAAAATATTAAAATTGACCGGAAAAAGTTTTTTGGGCCATTTAATTATTTATGTCTATGTGCCGAAAATGAACTTGCATAAATCCATAGAAGATCCATAACTAATAAATTGAAAAGTTAATTAAAAATGTCTACATGATTATTGGGCTATTTAAAAAATAGATTTAAAAATTTACAAACGGCTTCAAAAAAATATGAACATGTATTATGTATATTCTCTTTTGCATGGGTCATGGATAAAGCCCAATTATTTGGTTTAGTATCCGCGAAGCCCAATTCATATTTTTCCAGATCTCAAACGACCCCATCATTTTTACCATTAAGTCTCTCTCTCTCTTACTCTCAAAAAAAAAAAAAAAAAGTCTCTCTCTCTCTCTCTCTCTCTCTAAATTCGTGTATCTATCACCAAAAAACCCTCTCTCTACATATATATACTGCCAAAGGCAGACTTATCCGTTTGATCATCTTATTCTTAATTTTTTTAATTAGTTTAGAATGCAATTTTTATAGTTTTGAGCCTGGAAATGACGTTTAATCAGAATTTTTTTTAGGAGATACCCACCCAAAGATTTCGTCCTGCATTTTTTGCTCCATATCGGTAAAAATTTCTCTTCTACTAATATATCTGTATATTTATTAGCTAATAATATGTGACAAATTTCCTACATGTATTTGTTCTTTTCTTTTTCTTTCAAAAATCGAATAAGGAAAAAAATCTGAAAATTTCTTTATTTTTTAGGTTTTTTCTAAATATTTTAATCGAAGATTTCGAATTATATACGACGAACACTAATATATATCATTATCTTGGGGTTTTCTAAACAAAAATTTTCAGATCTGACATTTTTTTGAAACGGTTTCTTAAGAAAATAAAATCTGATGGTTTTTAACAGCAGATCTGAAACTTTTTTTCGGACAAGTACATTTTTTATGTTGTTTTCTTTATTTTTGCTTGCATATGTTATATATTTTTTTCTTCTGAAAATTGACTTATATACAATTTTTTTAACCGATGTCGACCTTGGGTTTTTCAAACCCAAACATTTCAATCCTGAAATTTTATGATTGGGACTGGTAATTTTTACTTAAATATATTAGGTTTTAATATCTTTTTGTTCCTTCAAAAAAAAAATACCTTTTTATGGAAAGAATATACATTTTAGACTACCATGACCATAACATATGGTGATCTTCTGTTTTCAAATAAAATAATTTAAGATCCGTATTCTGTTTGTTTTGGATATTCCAAAGTTTTCAGATCTGAGTTCCTTTTAATAATGTTTTCAAAATACAGTTTTCAACAATTTATAATAATAAATGAAATTATGTTTGACTCAAAAAAATGTGAGCAAATTTTGTTTTAAAAACGTGAATTTTTTTTTTAATTTATAAAGGATTATTTTAAATATGTGCTTTTTTTTACATTTAAATATTTGTGTTTTGTTTGATTACATAGTCATATACTTTGAATGTATCCTCGTATTAATATTCATTTCGAACAGTTATATGCATTATAATGTTTTTTTAATGATTTTTCTTATAACATATAATGATCGACTCAATGGGTTGAAACTGGAATCATTTTTTGGGCTTGTTAATATTTTCTTTAATGATTTTTTCTTAAAATATTTTATTTTGTTTTTCAAGGTAATACTTCGTGTTCGATACTTTTCATGTTTAAGTCTAAAGAATTTTTATGATTTTATTGTAACAAATGTGGACCGACTAAATGTTCGATATTTTATTGTTCTTCAATCTTCATAAACGAAAAATAAACATGTTTGATTGCTTGGTTTCTAATTTACAAAATCTGCACTTTTTCAAAAAGTTTGTAATTTCAACTGCCGCTAATTTTCTACAAAATAATTTCTTTCATAATAACAAAATTGATATGCATAACCTAGAATTTGTATTGTAAAAATAATATTAGACAAATCTGTTTGTTTACAGATTAAGTCCATTGATTAAAATATATACTCTCGTTGGCTGTTGCTGATCGATTATTTATCATTGCAGGTAAGTTTTTTTTTATTATTTTTTTTCAAATTCATATTTACTAATCACTTTTCTTTTGTTTTACATACACAAATTCATATCATCTGACCTATACGATCATAGATCTTAAACGCAGGTGGAAATGAAAATGAAAGAGTACGTATTTTATTTTCTAGTTCGGAATGGTGCATTTCTTATATGTGAAAATGTGATCAATATGTATTTACAATAATAAAAAAACCCATATTCATGATACTTTTAAATGCATTCAGTTCAACAGATCATTCAAAAAAAATGTCAATTTAAATACATCTAGCTAGAAATAAAACACATGCAATTCGTAAAAAACAATACATCTGTAGATTAATGTTCATTGAGTTCATACACTTTTGACTTCAGTTTTTTTCCATCTTCAATACATGAAAAAATATATGAAACAAATATTGAAAAACTAACCGTTCAAATAAGTATCATCAACCCAACACTTTCTTTTGACAACTATTGGCTTAGTGATCTTTGTGGCACTTAATGTCTTCTGGAGTTTATGTATATATCTTCTGTAGTACTGCGGATTCCCTTTTCCAGGAAATTGTTATTTTTTAAACTAACAATTTGGGTAGTAAAACTTTGCAAACTGTCTTGGGCGCTCTGTCGTTGTACATCTGAGCTGTTGACATATGCCGGTACACTGTAATCAGAAATTTTCGCAGACTCAATGCCAAGTTCATTTTCGTCGGGTTTTTGTCCTCACTTTTGCAGATTTTTTTGTATATAGGTGATTGAGTTATGTTTTTGAATGGTGGAGGCTATTTGTAACAGATTTTGTAGATGAGAAAAAAAAAGTGTATTATAAGTCGATTTAGCTTCCCAATGTATGTATATTTAATCTATCGTGTATTGTGTGCATAGTGGCCTGTAGTTATTCAAATTATTTTATTATTCTGACCAATTTCAAAATTTGAATGTTATTTTTAGGGGCCCAAGACAGAATAATCATTTTGGCGGCCCAAGACAGAACTACTGGCCATATTTAATAAAGTTATTAATTTTCCAATGCTGTTTCCCACTAATTTTACAGATTCTACGTGTCTCAATGTGTAATTAACAAATCAAATTTATGATTTTATAATCCAGAATCTTCATATTACTACCTAACACGATATACCATATTAGGAAACTAAGTTTTGGCGGGATTTTGCCAAATTTGGCAACTATCTTGCTTTTATATATATATATAGATATCTGGGATTCGTTGAACTGTGCTCGGTCTTTTTCTTCCCGGTGTTACTTTTCTGTATTGTTGGAAAAACATCCACTTTGGCTCATCTCTGAGACTTCGACTTTTGTTGGAGACTGGTTGGTCTTGAATTTTCATATCTATCTCCTTTATAGTTGGAAACTCAATAAGTTCTAGTAGAACCACCCGGGCAAGTCCTCAAAAATTCTTGGGACTTCAATAAAATGTTTTTTCAAGAATATTTCTGAATGATGTGTATTCAATAGAGCATAGGAAATTTTGTATGTGATCAAGTAAGGTCTATTTCCTTCTTTCATCAAATCGACTCTTTTGAAATCTTGATGAGGGGTTAAGGCTCTGTTGAAATCTCTATCTCCCAAGTTATAATCTTTGAAACTTTCATTAGCTCTGGTGTGAGGTCGTCTAAAAGTTCTTCTTCCCGAGTCTTGCTAGTACTCACTTGGTTAGATACCGATGAAGAGGCTCTACTCTTGCTTGGTGCTGGTCTTTTCCCAAATTTGTAACTTCGGGTTTTTTGTTTTGACCAAAACCTTCAAGGTCTCCATGAAGACCTACTCCTTTTGTTGCTACTTCCACAGTTGTATGGATGGCTTTTGTGCTTCGTTTTCTTATGCTTTCGTGGTTGACCTCCCATAACTGTTGGAATGTTATCATCTTCGCAACGTAGATGAACCATTTTATTAATTCCTTGTAGTCTCTTATAGTTCCTGTAAAGTGCTGCCTGGTGGCATCATTCAGATAGTTTGGCCTTCAGGAAAGACATTCTTCTAGCCACTGTATCTAAATCAGCTACACTCTTGTATTCTCTGATGAGCATTTCTCTCCAGGGACTTGGTATCTAAGCAAAGAATAGTTGTTAAGCTTCTTTATCTTCCACCTTAGACTTTCTTCGGTACTCGGTGAATAACTTGATATATTCGTCAATATGACAAATATCATGTAACTCAAGGCACTAGAGGGCTTGTTTATATCTTTTTCTTTCTTCTTCCAGTCTCTCAAAATAGCATGTGCTGATAAAATGGATTTTGAATAATTTTGCCATATTATCGACAATTTTTTTCAATGACTCTCCAGTTGTGACGCTGCTTTTCATTTCTAATCCCGTCATATCCCATACAATCTTTACAGATCCTTCAAAACTCATTTCAAGGAGTAAGATGAATCCCTCCTTTGTAAGATCGGGGGTACCTGTTGCAATTCTCATAGCCGATGCCCAATCATCGATAAGGACTTCTCGATTTTTAAAATCTAGAATATCCAGATTTAACATCAATCCATATGAATGTATAGGATCGAGTTGTGATCTTCTGTAAGGCGTATTATACAGATTTGGCCTTTTGGAACGTCGTTGAGTTCTTAAAACAATAGGATCTCTTCTTGTAGTAAAATCACCAGCGTGCGGCATTGGTTCATCTCCATGATGTGAACCTGTACTTTCTGCAATGTTGGGATCAACTGGTGGTGGTGGAAGTAGTATTTGATGTTGGTCACGAGTAACCAAAGTTGATTCATCTCTTGCGTTCATCTTTAAATCTACAATTCCTAATCCTGCAAAGGATTCTGTAAGGTCATGTAGATCTTTAAGATTAATCTTCCCCATATCCATCACTTTTTAGTTTATGATGGATTTTCCTTTGATGATAAAAAGGAGCTTATCATCGTATGTCATGCGTCGTATTCCCATTTTGGTGTAAATAGGGTATTTTTCCAAAATTAATACATTTCTTCCTCCGGATAAACTTGTTAACTTGACTCATTTCAATATCATGAAGAATTTCAAGAGTCTCCTTCTGATATTTCACCATCTTCTTCGTCTGGTTTTGGATCTTATGTATCTATGTTGGTATATGATTATTGCGGTTGCCATAATTCTGCACCGTCTTCTGGACTTCTCTAAGATCTTTTGAGAACTTAGAGGTGTCTGGAAGTATCTCATTCCATTCTGGTATCCCATCAGGACTCATAATTTTGATGGGTTGTTTCCTGACGATTCATCAGATTGACATATAATATTTGATTTATCATAAGGAAACTTAGATAACAAGCTGCTTGTTTATCGCATTGTCTCAAGGTTTCCCTAGCGGCTCCTGCGAATTCCTTTTCAATATATTGATTATTCCAATATGTTATCTTGTCCTGGTGTACTTGTGCATACATCGTCAAATTTTGACGAAATCTCCTGTAAGGTATACATCTTGGACATTTGTCCAGATCCATTTTCTTGGAGAAAATTCTCCTCACCAAATATTAATTACATAATATAATAAATATAAAAAGTTCTTAATGAACTTAGACTCTGATACCATTTACAATCAACAATCTAAGACAAATTGAGTATACTATAAAAATGAAAAATGGGACTAAAACGCAAGCATTGAGAATTAAGCTCGTCTACTAGTCTCCTTTTGATCCATGATTGAGCCATCTACAAACATCCTCTTGGTTGAATCTCGAACAACGAACGAACCCCATAGATTGGTTTAACCACGAACAAACCACGAACTGTCGTTCTCGTTAGTGTAAATAACTACTAGATTTATTTACTTTGACTTGCACACCTTAAACCCTTGGAGAAATTTGGTGATGCTCCAAGAAGAAAACCGTAGAGAGAAATTTTAGGAGAGAGATTATATTTTCCATGTAGGGGGAACGATTTTTTCAACGTGTAAAAATATTATAGGGAGAGATATCAATATATATCTCAATCCCATATCCCCGTTAGAGTCCTGATGGGAAAGATTTTTAGATAAACCTCATCTAAATATGACTATCTATTATCTCAAATATGGATGCAACCTAATTGCACCCAATACATACCAAAATAAACCGTCTTCCACCTTATCCATTAAACAACATCACCAACAAAAATGCAAAATATATAAGTGAATATTAAACTAAATAAAATCTGCAAATCTAATTAACGATTATCCCATAATGTGGATGCCAGTGTGTCATGGAACCACCCTTAAGATTCTATATCTTGTCTTGAAGTTTGGGTGCATGATGTTCATTTTGTTCCCGTCATCATCTTTTTCAATCGGGTCAAACTCCCCATTATTGGCTCGAAAGAAGTATTGATCATTGGCAAAATATTTATGAATCCAATTATGGACAACACAATAAGCCACTATAATTTGCATATGTTGTTTCACGGAATAATGTGGTATCGGGCCTGTGAGAATTGAAATTGATCCTTTAAAACACCAAAACAACGCTTCAATTGCATTACTCATTCGTGAGTGTCTTTTGTTGAATAGCTCTTGTTGCCCATGAACTTCTTAGTTTTTTTCACCAAGCGTTAATATGGTATCGATGTTGATGTGGGGTGATAAGAAACCAGTCTGGTTATACTAGTCATTGTCCACTAGGTAATATTTAACATTAATAGGGATATTATGTACCTCTAGTTAATACATAGGCTGTGAAAAAAAAAAAAAAAAGAATACCTTGGGATGGCCTGGGGAATTTTTCATCCATTGACAAGGCGTCTGTTAGGACACAAGAGTCATTTTCACTACCTTCCCATCCCACATACACATACGTAAACATTATGTTAAAATCACACATGGCCATTACATTTTGAGACAAGCACCCTTTTTAGATCGATATGCATTTTGTTTTGTCGCAGGGATCCAAGCTGATACCAAAGTACCATCAATGCAATCCACACAATCCTAAATAATACATTTGGATGTAAGAAGATATAATATGTAACTGACATTATTAGGGAGTTATATATATGACATTGGATTGAACTTTACCTTGAAGTATGGATAAAATCGGGGATCACGTAAAATCTTAGGATGAATAGTTTTGAAGTCTGGGTTGTGATTACTTGTGGGCTGTGAAATCTAGAGCTTTGCCAACACGCTTCATGTGGCGCAAAATTATCTCGAGCGAATATTGAAAGCACTCGCAGCTTGTAGGTTGGCGTGTATAGAAGCAAAGCGTAGAAAAAGAAATATTGCATTGGACTCCTTAGTCCAACCCTTGTAGTCCTTCTATGTTGAACATATTCGTTATCAGCCAGCCAATTGCACAAGGCATAAAAAGCTTGTTTGCTTATTCGAAGACTATTGATAATGCATTGGGGGTGGCTTGCAAGAAGCTCTCCCAACCAGTCTTGCCCCTGCAAACGAGAGTTGTACATAAAAAATTTTGGGTGAAAAATATCCCGATACAAAACCTCTGTTACAAATCTAAATGACATCTCCCCACCGGAGTCCGAATCTGAACTAAATTAAGAGCCATCATCTGACTCCTCATTTTCATCAGATGTTCCACTTGAATTAGATCTATGGACATGTCTTGATTCAACTCTTCATTAATATTATCATTATTGACTGCATCCATCGTAGAATCTAGCTACAAATTGTCGTATAAACTTTAGTTTATCCAATAAGAAAAGAGCATATCGTGCTTTGTTCCTCTAAAACCAACATAGTTGTAGAAATATAGCACATTAATCTCAATGGATATATAATACCCTTATAGTATGTTAAGAGTACAAAATAAGAGAAATAAAACATTTCACATACTAGTATGCAATAAACACACAACTTAAAGAAAATGTTCACACAATAATAATGAAAAAACACATGATATTATAATAAGCAAACAGATTTCATGCATGGATCAAGACTCGATCCACGCTCTCCGATCCTCATCACTCATCAACAAACATCATGTGTCTTGTCTTGCTTTGAAGTGTGTCTTGAGCAAGAAATAAAAGACGGTGGGGAGCTCTTCGATCCATGGCACCTAGAGCAGCCATGCATCATCCAATAAATGAACAACATTTTGTTCAATACTACGAGCCCTTGCACTATTCACAACCCGCCCATTTCCCCAGGTTTGACCAACTAAGTTCGGGAGGAATAGGGTTCATGGACATGAGTTCATCCTCCCCATCGGTATCCACAAGCCCTATTGCCCATGGTGACTCATGTTTGTTTTGGTCAAAATCCATGTGCTTGTTCACCAATTCATACAGATCTATAATGGGTTTGTAGATCTGACCTTATAATGGTGACAAAAATTTTTATTTACCTTGAATCATTTTGGAGGCGATAGAGGTTCGTTGTTCTCCTCATATTATTCCTCTAATGGCCCCGTTATGGTGTTTCTTATGGAGTTAGGAATGGAGGGTGTGTTGATGTAGCTTTTTTCGTATGCGGTATAATGAAGAGAAGAAGGGTACCGTTGAGTTCATTGATGAATTTGGAAGTTCACTGAGAGATGGGAAATTTGTTGAGCTATGTATAGGGTAATGAAGAAGAGATAAGCTATATAAACATATCTCACAAGATTTTGTCAATGGGATGTGGTCAAAACCAAACGTTTTTTTGGAATCTTAAACAATAAAGAAATGAGATATTTTCCCCGAAAGGAAATCCATACAAGGCCTAAGTTTTTGTGCTTTGAGTTGTTGGCATATGTCTATAAATATGTGATTCGTGTCAAAGGATAAAGATAGAGCATCAATAAGAGAGAAAGTCGAGGGAGTGAAATACCACAATGTTCCCACCGACACATAGAGAAAATAAAGAAAACTCGGAGAAGAGGGAACAGACACCAAATAGAATAATGAAGAAAGTGTAAGGAAAATAAAGAAATGGAAATAGGAAGAAAAGTAGGAAGCGGCATAGTTGTATTCATGAGGCCACCACATCATCATCATTCATATTTTTCGTCTTGTATACATGTGGGGTTACCATTACACTTAATCATGTACTATTGCTATTCAATGCAAGTTGATTGTTTAATTAATCATGATAGATTAGTATGTTTTGCATGTATCACATGTTATGATTTTACTATATATATTACATATTTATGTATTGTGGTGACGATCACTTCGCATTACGAGCTCGTACATATTAAAAAATTACGGCTTGTCTGTACAAATGTCACGTATGATGTATTTATGCTATTTGTAATTAGTTATGTAGTCACTTAAGTGTACTCCAATGAGAGTAGTACAAAACACCCACCCAACTATTAAATATTTGCAGATACAAGGTAAAGTATACATGACGACTTGGGATCCACTATTTCTTAAATGCCCAAAGATCCCCATTTTCTTTTATTAGTGATGTAAGAAGTTAGTTTTTTCTTTAAATTAAATGCATGCTCATTATAATTTTGTAAAATAAATATGTCGAGCTTTGGCCCGAAACTTGTAATGAAATTATTTCCGCTGCGTATTTATGATAAAACCATATAGGTGAACGCGAGGAATTTGTGTAAATTGGTGATTTGTTGGTTGTTAAGACCTGAAAGAAGTACACGATATCATTTTGAATAAAATATATTTTTGTTTTTGTTATAATAGTAATTTGGATCTCAAGTCGTAAATTTCATAAAATAGTAATGCTTCAAAAGCAATTTTGGAATATTTTTGCAAATCAGGGTGTTACATCATTTTGTAAATTATATAATCAATTCATTTTTTTTCTCATTTTTCTAAATTTTTAATTTATAGTTGGATATATAACATTCTATTTTGTAAGGATGCATTATTATATTTTGTAATGATTATTATTTAATGAATCCAATATTATTTTGTTTGGGTCAAGACATGTCAACCTACACATCATTTTCCCGTTCAAAGGATGTGGTAGGTCTAAGCCCTAAGACACTCATCATGTCCAGCCTCATTACAATTTCTACAATATATAAATTTCTTAATCAAAAGTATACCATATTTCATTATATTACACTCTGTGAATCGCACATTTTATATACTAGTAAATTATAAAAGGTAATAAATAAGAAAGTATACAGTGCACTTCACTTATATATGACATCTTAGTTTTAATATTTTACTATGTTGGATATTATAATTTTAATAATACAAATTGAAAATCAACAAAAGTCAACCTAAATAGATAATAAAGTTGACATTTGACAAGTAAATGAAAAGTGTATTGTTAGATAAATATTTTTATCATGATTTTGATGATTTTGTTTAATTGAGTTTTTACACCAAAACAATGTCCCTAAATATTGTCCAAATACTCCCAATTGATTTAAAATATTTTTACTAATTTTTTGGAGTATTTCTTGTAGTTTATTTTTGACAAATATCGGACAACACTTCTGTTTTAAGGTCAATCGGTCGCCCTAGAGGGCATCCCGTACCTGAAAGTCGAAAATTGAAATAGAAACAAAGCTGGGGATAAAAATAGGCAGGTCGACCGGTGCCTGGACAATGGCCATATTATAGAACCATTCATGTATTGAAAAATGAGGAGGGCAACCGGTCGACGGGGGGTCCGCCCGATCTATTTTTAAATTTCTATTTCTACTCGACCGTCAACCTATGTTTTTGACAAAGAAAATTTAAACCGTTGGACAACCATTAATGCAAGATTTACTTTAACAATTTTGTACAACATTTCTACATCTTGTGATCCTCTTTTTGTAGACAAAAGTGGAGATGGAGGAGTGTATGTTGGAGATCCAATCTTGAAGACTCTTCTATAAATATATGAAGATTTGAAGCAACAAACACAACAACACAAGCAAACACACTACAAGAAATCTGCAAATTCTCCAAGCTTTCATATTTTTCACTCTTGTTGTAATAGCCTAAGTTCTTGCACTTGCACAATCTTGAGGTCTAGGCTTTTTATTCTTGATTACACTTGCACTCAAAGTTTGTATACTTCATTTATTGAGTTGTAATCTTGAATTTTTCTATCATCCAAAACAAGATATCTTTGTTAGTGTTCTTGTGGTAAGAACACACTTGGGTGATCTTAGGTGTTGAAGAGTGTGGTACTCTTCATAGGTGTTGAAGGAAGATTGTGGTAATCTCCTTGAAGGTGTTGTAAGAAGATTGTGGTAATCTTCAAATGTGGTGTTGTAAGAATTGTGGTAATTGTTAATAAAATTATTTTTCTTTTCAAAACCCATCCCGGATATACTGGGGTGGTAGAGCATGTAGTCCCTAGGTGGGGTGAAGCTCTTTAAATCAACGTGTGTTGTTTAATTTCCGTATTTACATTCTTGTCTTTGCTTGATTATTCGAAAAAGAGGGTAGTTTGTGAAAAATCGGCATAATCTATTCACCCCCCTCTAGATTATCGTAGCCACTTGACTAACAAGTGGTATCAAAGCCAAACTCTTTGGCAAGCTCGCTCCACACCGCGAGTAAAGAGGAAAGGTCCATGGCTACGAACAAAAGCTACCTCACCACCGCACTTCCACTAACAAGCCACCATTTTTTGACGCCAACAACTACGCATTTTGGAAAGACCGAATGAAGTGCTTTCTTCAAGAGTGCGGGTTCGATATATGGAATACGGTTTATTGAAGCCATAGCTCAACCAACGAAGAAATTGTAGGACGGCTCCTTGCCCCCAAAAGTTTCAAAGAATTCGATGATATCGACAAGAAGGCTTTCTCTAAATGGTAAGGCCTTGAATATTTTACATTGTTCACTCACCGCCACCGAGTACAATCGCATAAGAGGAATAAGGTCGGCACATGATTTATGGGAAAATTGAAAACCATCTATGAGGGTACTAAGAAAGTTAAGTAAGCAAGAAAAACCATGCTTGTTAAAGACTTTGAAAATTTCAATATGCATGATGGTGAAAGCATATCAAAAATGGTGGAAAGGCTTGGAAACATTGTCAATCCTCTTGTGTCACTTGGGAAAGTCATATCCTAAGAAGATAAAGTGACCAAAGTCTTGAATGCTCTTCCCGGGTCATGGTCCGAGAAAGTAACGGCTATCACAGAAGCACAAAATCTCGAAACACTCAAATTCGATGAGCTCGTGGGAAATCTCCTTATTTATGAAGTCTATCTCAAGGAGAGGAAAAATCCTCAATCATCCACCACTAAACCAGGTATGCAAAATCTTCCTAAAGGCTTAGCATCTTCTTCTAATATTTCATATTATGCTAGTGATGAAGATGACGAGGAAACGACGACTCTTGTTCGAAAATTTGCAAAGTTTGTTAATAAAAATAAAGCAAGAAAGCCAAGAGACAATTCATGTTTCAAATGCGGGAAATCCGGGCATTACATAGCCGATTGCCCGAAACTTGAGGAAGAAGAGCAAAAGAAGAAAAAGCCTTTCCTTAAAAAAAAGGCTCTAAATGTGGATGTCAAAACTTGGGATGAACTTCTCGCCACATCCGGTGAAGAAGGAGAAATCGAACATGGTCTTATGGCCATAGACGATGAAAATAACGAGGTATGCTCTAACTCCTCAACTTCTGTCTTAGTTGAGGAATTGCAATGTGATTTTGATGAATTGCAAAATGAATTTCAAACTTTAATTGTTAAATACAAGACTTTGAAAAAGGAGCATAAATCTTACAATTGAAAAGGATAAATTGTTTACTTCTTATGAATCTCTTGATAAAGCTAATGCTATTACTCTTACTAAAGTTCGTACTTTTGAAACCGAAAAACAAATGCTCGCAAATGATATTGAAAATTTAAAAAGGATGTGCATCATTTTAACTTAAGTACGAATAAAGTTATAAAAATTTTAGATGCACAAAGAGGTGAGAATTCTAAATTAGGACTTGGCTATAAACCTTTTCAACATATTTCAAAGAAAAATAACCAAGGTCCGACTTTTGTACGTGCTAGTAGTGCCCACAATCTTATTTGCTTTTATTGTGGTAAAGTTGGTCACTATGTTAGTCATTATAAATTGAAGAACAATGTTAACTCTTTTCGGAGACCCAAAGGTCTCAAGGCTAACCCCCATGGACCCCAAAACTATAGGGTACCTAAAAATAATTCTTTTGTAAGTTATAGGGGCTATAACAATAATGGAAGATTCAAAATGGCTCGTGGACAGCGGATGTTCATGCCATATGACGGAAGGAGAGAACTTTTTACCAACATCAAGCTCCAAGAAGAGGGTATGGTCACGTTCGGCAATGGCAAAGGAAAAATCATTGGCAATGTAGACATTGGTAACTCTTCTTTCTATCTTAGTAATGTTTTATTAGTTGATGGGCTAAAGTTTAATTTGATAAGTGTAAGCCAACTTTGTGATTCTAATTATGATGTTGTTTTTAATAAAGATAAATGCATTGTTCTTAAAAATGGTAAAATTATTTGTGAAGCTAGTAGAAAAGGCAACCTTTATAAAATTTGCACAAGTGATCATGAAGGTGGAATGTTCATGCGAAACTTGACTGACTCAACAAACCAATTGCGAAACTTCACAACCAAACTCATTCGTCAAATTTCGTTTTACTATCAAAATTTTCACAATGTGATCATGAAGGTGGAATGTTCATGCCAACCCCGTTTTCATTATCTAGATAGATTCACACAATGAAGTATTTCCAAAATGATCCACTTTTTTGAATATAGAGATAAGATGCTTACCGGACTCCATAGGCTTGTCTGTCACACTAATCTCCACTAATGTAGGCTAATGTAGCACAAGGATCAATAGGACTTTTAAAGCTTGTAATGTGGGCTTAGGGTAAGGTAGGAAAATATGGGATTAAGTGGCTCAAATCACCCAAACACACAATTATTACTTCAAATCACCAATTAGCAACTACCCTTCACTTTTTGACCTCCCCAATGTTTATGAACCTTCAATCCCGCTGATTTTTCTCATTTTTTTCACACATTTTTTTCCGGACCCCAAACTTATTCTTTTGCATACATGGGTTTCATATTTTCTTTTCTCGCAACTTCATTCAATTAAATACATACCCTTCTCATCATACCCTCCTCAACCTTCAACATTTTTCTATATTTTGTGTGTATGAGTGATGAGTAATTAGGATATTCACATTTAGGCTCTGGGTATTAGATTAGTTGCCAAAGAAATGGGTTTATAATGCTCAAAGGGGGACACTAGGGAAAATATAATACAAAGGTAGGCATTTTAGGCTTTGGCTTGTTCAAAGATGGCCTAAATCACTTCCTCAATGTTACTCCGCCTAGGATTTCGCCTCGATTAGTGATCAGACAAGTTTTAGAATCCGGTGGGATCATAAAAGAAACACTCAATCGCATAAACCATCCCCGAATAAATTAACAGAGTTAAGCACATAGATGGAATTAATGGAAAGAAGAATAAATCACAGTTCAAATACATGCTCTCTTGACCGTTCAACTCATATTCAACAAATTAACTTAGTCATGCAGTTTCACAGTTTTTAGAATTTTCATAAGGACTGGTTTGAACCTCACGAACTCGTATTCCTTCCCTGGCTTGACTTTTAAGGATGAGCTCGTTCTTATCCCAAAATGCCAAAGGATTTTCATTCTAGTTCCTTTGAATCTTCTTCTTGACATCCTCGATTAATATTTGTTCCTCTATGGTAACATCACTCTGTGTTTTCTCCATTCAGCTCAACATCAATTTTATAATAGCCTCTGGAGGAACTCATTCTTCTCCTTGTATTCTGAATGAATACAAGTTATTATCCCAATTCTTTGTATCTTTCTGCTTTGAACCATATTGTCGAAAGCATAATAATGCCTCACCAAATCTTCTTCTATCCGCCATTTTCGGATTTCGAAGTTTGGCTTCAACACCACGCTTGTTGCGAAAATTAATTGGCATTTTTTGATAAAATGCTTCCCGCAGTCTCTGGACAATTATCTTATGATCACATAATGTTGTAAAATAAGCCTTCTTGTCTCATTTTCCTGTGTAAGTCTCTTGAATGTTTGTAGTAAATTGTTTCCCAACAAAACATCTGCTCATGTATTATGGAAATAGATTGGTGGTATCTTCACTTTGTACAATAGAGTACCGCCCGCGCCTCCGATCATGATTTCTGCTTGTTTAATTCCTTGATTCAGGATTAGAATCCTTTTAGAGAAATCCATTCATGCAATAGCTGGTAAATCTTCTTCAATTTCATTAGGAAAAACATTCGGCTTTTCAGTACATATTGTGGCACCTGAATCAATATAGGAAATGAAATATGCGGCCTTATATTCAACATGTAACATTTCCGATAAAAATGTATATGGAGAATGGGCTAATGGTCATCTGATTATGTATATTTTATCAGCCATTGTGAACTCCATTCTATTTTGTAATCTTTCCCAAGGTTTATGATCCTCAAGAAATTCAATACCCAATATTAATTGCTCTGGGATTTTTTCTGTTATTCCTGTGATAGTCAACTCAATTTCACCCATTTTTAGGCTTCCTTGATACCTTCCAACTATAGGTTGTTGGAGATAATATAGAACATCACAAGGAAAAATGTTATTGTTTTGGGTGATGTCAAATATTACTTTAACTTCTCTCCTTCCTTCTGGACATTTCAGCTCTCCTTGTGTTTTGAAAATATCTGGGATTCGTTGAACTGTGCTCGGTCTTTTTTCTTCCCAGTGGTTACTGTTTATCATTCTGTATTGTTGGAAAAACATCCTCTTTGGCTCATCTCTGAGACTTCGACTTTTGTTGGAGACTGGCTGGTCTTGAATTTTCATATCTATCTCCTTTATAGTTGGAGACTCAATAAGTTCTAGTAGAACCACCCGGGCAAGTCCTCAAAAATTCTTGGGACTTCAATAAAATGCTTTTTCAAGAATATTTCTGAATGATGTGTATTCAATAGAGCATAGGAAATTTTGTATGTGATCAAGTAAGGTCTATTTCCTTCTTTCATCAAATCGACTCTTTTGAAATCTTGATGAGGGGTTAAGGCTCTGTTGAAATCTCTATCTCCCAAGTTATAATCTTTGAAACTTTCATTAGCTCTGGTGTGAGGTCGTCTAAAAGTTCTTCTTCCCGAGTCTTGCTAGTACTCACTTGGTTAGATACCAATGAAGAGGCTCTACTCTTGCTTGGTGCTGGTCTTTTCCCAAATTTGTAACTTCGGGTTTTTTGTTTTGACCAAAACCTTCAAGGTCTCCATGAAGACCTACTCCTTTTGTTGCTACTTCCATAGTTGTATGGATGGCTTTTGTGCTTCGTTTTCTTATGCTTTCGTGGTTGACCTCCCACAACTGTTGGAATGTTATCATCTTCGCAACATAGATGAACCATTTTATTAATTCCTTGTAGTCTCTTATAGTTCCTGTAAAGTGCTGCCTGGTGGCATCATTCAGATAGTTTGGCCTTCAGGAAAGACATTCTTCTAGCCACTGTATCTAAATCAGCTACACTCTTGTATTCTCTGATGAGCATTTCTCTCCAGGGACTTGGTATCTAAGCAAAGAATAGTTGTTAAGCTTCTTTATCTTCCACCTTAGACTTTCTTCGGTACTCGGTGAATAACTTGATATATTCGTCAATATGACAAATATCATGTAACTCAAGGCACTAGAGGGCTTGTTTATATCTTTTTCTTTCTTCTTCCAGTCTCTCAAAATAGCATGTGCTGATAAAATGGATTTTGAATAATTTTGCCATATTATCGACAATTTTTTTCAATGACTCTCCAGTTGTGACGCTGCTTTTCATTTCTAATCCCGTCATATCCCATACAATCTTTACAGATCCTTCAAAACTCATTTCAAGGAGTAAGATGAATCCCTCCTTTGTAAGATCGGGGGTACCTGTTGCAATTCTCATAGCCGATGCCCAATCATCGATAATGACTTCTCGATTTTTAAAATCTAGAATATCCAGATTTAACATCAATCCATATGAATGCATAGGATCGAGTTGTGATCTTCTGTAAGGCGTATTATACAGATTTGGCCTTTTGGAACGTCGTTGAGTTCTTAAAACAATAGGATCTCTTCTTGTAGTAAAATCACCAGCGTGCGGCATTGGTTCATCTCCATGATGTGAACCTGTACTTTCTGCAATGTTGGGATCAACTGGTGGTGGTGGAAGTAGTATTTGATGTTGGTCACGAGTAACCAAAGTTGATTCATCTCTTGCGTTCATCTTTAAATCTACAATTCCTAATCCTGCAAAGGATTCTGTAAGGTCATGTAGATCTTTAAGATTAATCTTCCCCATATCCATCACTTTTTAGTTTATGATGGATTTTCCTTTGATGATAAAAAGGAGCTTATCATCGTCTGTCATGCGTCGTATTCCCATTTTGGTGTAAATAGGGTATTTTTCCAAAATTAATACATTTCTTCCCTCCAGATAAACTTGTTCTGTCCTCCAGATTTTTGACTCATTTCTGAATATCATGAAGAATTTCAAGAGTCTCCTTCTGATATTTCACCATCTTCTTCGTCTAGTTTTGGATCTTATGTATCTATGTTGGTATATGATTATTGCGGTTGCCATAATTCTGCACCGTCTTCTGGACTTCTCTAAGATCTTTTGAGAACTTAGAGGTGTCTGGAAGTATCTCATTCCATTCTGGTATCCCATCAGGACTCATAATTTTGATGGGTTGTTTCCTGACGATTCATCAGATTGTCATATAATATTTGATTTATCATAAGGAAACTTAGATAACAAGCTGCTTGTTTATCGCATTGTCTCAAGGTTTCCCTAGCGGCTCCTGCGAATTCCTTTTCAATATATTGATTATTCCAATATGTTATCTTGTCCTGGTGTACTTGTGCATACATCGTCAAATTTTGACGAAATCTCCTGTAAGGTATACATCTTGGACATTTGTCCAGACCCATTTTCTTGGAGAAAATTCTCCTCACCAAATATTAATTACATAATATAATAAATATAAAAAGTTCTTAATGAACTTAGACTCTGATACCATTTACAATCAACAATCTAAGACAAATTGAGTATACTATAAAAATGAAAAATCTGGGACTAAAACTGCAAGCATTGAGAATTAAGCTCGTCTACTAGTCTCCTTTTGATCCATGATTGAGCCATCTACAAACATCCTCTTGGTTGAATCTCGAACAACGAACGAACCCCATAGATTGGTTTAACCACGAACAAACCACGAACTGTCGTTCTCGTTGGTGTAAATAACTACTAGATTTATTTACTTTGACTTGCACACCTTAAACCCTTGGAGAAATTTGGTGATGCTCCAAGAAGAAAACCGTAGAGAGAAATTTTAGGAGAGAGATTATATTTTCCATGTAGGGGGAACGATTTTTTCAACGTGTAAAAATATTATAGGGAGAGATATCAATATATATCTCAATCCCATATCCCCGTTAGAGTCCTGATGGGAAAGATTTTTAGATAAACCTCATCTAAATATGACTATCTATTATCTCAAATATGGATGCAACCTAATTGCACCCAATACATACCAAAATAAACAGTCTTCCACCTTATCCATTAAACAACATCACCAACAAAAATGCAAAATATATAAGTGAATATTAAACTAAATAAAATCTGCAAATCTAATTAACGATTATCCCATAATGTGGATGCCAATGTGTCATGGAACCACCCTTAAGATTCTATATCTTGTCTTGAAGTTTGGGCTGCATGATGTTCATTTTGTTCCTGGTCATCATCTTTTTCAATCGGGTCAAACTCCCCATTATTGGCTCGAAAGAAGTATTGATCATTGGCAAAATATTTATGAATCCAATTATGGACAACACAATAAGCCACTATAATTTGCATATGTTGTTTCACGGAATAATGTGGTATTGGGCCTGTGAGAATTGGAAATTGATCCTTTAAAACACCAAAACAACGTTCAATTGCATTACTCATTCGTGAGTGTCTTTTGTTGAATAGCTCTTGTTGCCCATGAACTTCTTAGTTTTTTTCACCAAGCGTTAATATGGTATCGATGTTGATGTGGGGTGATAAGAAACCAGTCTGGTTATACTAGTCATTGTCCACTAGGTAATATTTAACATTAATAGGGATATTATGTACCTCTAGTTAATACATAGGCTGTGAAAAACAAAAAAAAAAAGGAATACCTTGGGATGGTCCTGGGGAATTTTTCATCCATTGACAAGGCGTCTGTTAGGACACAAGAGTCATTTTCACTACCTTCCCATCCCACATACACATACGTAAACATTATGTTAAAATCACACATGGCCATTACATTTTGAGACAAGCACCCTTTTTAGATCGATATGCATTTTGTTTTGTCGCAGGGATCCAAGCTGATACCAAAGTACCATCAATGCAATCCACACAATCCTAAATAATACATTTGGATGTAAGAAGATATAATATGTAACTGACATTATTAGGGAGTTATATATATGACATTGGATTGAACTTTACCTTGAAGTATGGATAAAATCGGGGATCACGTAAAATCTTAGGATGAATAGTTTTGAAGTCTGGGTTGTGATTACTTGTGGGCTGTGAAATCTAGAGCTTTGCCAACACGCTTCATGTGGCGCAAAATTATCTCGAGCGAATATTGAAAGCACTCGCAGCTTGTAGGTTGGCGTGTATAGAAGCAAAGCGTAGAAAGAAATATTGCATTGGACTCCCTTAGTCCAACCCTTGTAGTCCTTCTATGTTGAACATATTCGTTATCAGCCAGCCAATTGCACAAGGCATAAAAAGCTTGTTTGCTTATTCGAAGACTATTGATAATGCATTGGGGGTGGCTTGCAAGAAGCTCTCCCAACCAGTCTTGCCCCTGCAAACGAGAGTTGTACATAAAAATTTTGGGTGAAAAATATCCCGATACAAAACCTCTGTTACAAATCTAAATGACATCTCCCCACCGGAGTCCGAATCTGAACTAAATTAAGAGCCATCATCTGACTCCTCATTTTCATCAGATGTTCCACTTGAATTAGCATCTATGGACATGTCTTCAGATTCAACTCTTCATTAATATTATCATTATTGACTGCATCCATCGTAGAATCTAGCTACAAATTGTCGTATAAACTTTAGTTTATCCAATAAGAAAAGAGCATATCGTGCTTTGTTCCTCTAAAACCAACATAGTTGTAGAAATATAGCACATTAATCTCAATGGATATATAATACCCCTTATAGTATGTTAAGAGTACAAAATAAGAGAAATAAAACATTTCACATACTAGTATGCAATAAACACACAACTTAAAGAAAATGTTCACACAATAATAATGAGAAAAACACATGATATTATAATAAGCAAACAGATTTCATGCATGGACTGAAGACTCGATCCACGCTCTCCGATCCTCATCACTCATCAACAGGAACATCATGTGTCTTGTCTTGCTTTGAAGTGTGTCTTGAGCAAGAAATAAAAGACGGTGTGGGAGCTCTTCGATCCATGGCACCTAGAGCAGCCATGCATCGGTCAATAAATGAACAACATTTTGTTCAATACTACGAGCCCTTGCACTATTCACAACTGCCCATTTCCCCAAGGGTTTGACCAACTAAGTTCAGGAGGGAATAGGGTTCAGTGGACATGAGTTCATCCTCCCCATCGGTATCCACAAGCCCTATTGCCCATGGTGACTCATGTTTGTTTTGGTCAAAATCCATGTGCTTGTTCACCAATTCATACAGATCTATAATGGGTTTGTAGATCTGACCTTATAATGGTGACAAAAATTTTTATTTACCTTGAATCATTTTGGAGGCGATAGAGGTTCGTTGTTCTCCTCATATTATTCCTCTAATGGCCCCGTTATGGTGTTTCTTATGGAGTTAGGAATGGAGGGTGTGTTGATGATGTAGCTTTTTCGTATGCGGTATAATGAAGAGAAGAAGGGTACCGTTGAGTTCATTGATGAATTTGGAAGTTCACTGAGAGATGGGAAATTTGTTGAGCTATGTATAGGGTAATGAAGAAGAGATAAGCTATATAAACATATCTCACAAGATTTTGTCAATGGGATGTGGTCAAAACCAAACGTTTTTTTGGAATCTTAAACAATAAAGAAATGAGATATTTTCCCTGAAAGGAAATCCATACAAGGCCTAAGTTTTTGTGCTTTGAGTTGTTGGCATATGTCTATAAATATGTGATTCGTGTCAAAGGATAAAGATAGAGCATCAATAAGAGAGAAAGTCGAGGGAGTGAAATACCACAATGTTCCCACCGACACATAGAGAAAATAAAGAAAACTCAGAGAAGAGGGAACAGACACCAAATAGAATAATGAAGAAAGTGTAAGGAAAATAAAGAAATGGAAATAGGAAGAAAAGTAGGAAGCGGCATAGTTGTATTCATGAGGCCACCACATCATCATCATTCATATTTTTCGTACTGTATACATGTGGGGTTACCATTACACTTAATCATGTACTATTGCTATTCAATGCAAGTTGACTGTTTAATTAATCATGATAGATTAGTATGTTTTGCATGTATCACATGTTATGATTTTACTATATATATTACATATTTATGTATTGTGGTGACGATCACTTCGCATTACGAGCTCGTACATATTAAAAAATTACGGCTTGTCTGTACAAATGTCACGTATGATGTATTTATGCTATTTGTAATTAGTTATGTAGTCACTTAAGTGTACTCCAATGAGAGTAGTACAAAACACCCACCCAACTATTAAATATTTGCAGATACAAGGTAAAGTATACATGACGACTTGGGATCCACTATTTCTTAAATGCCCAAAGATCCCCATTTTCTTTTATTAGTGATGTAAGAAGTTAGTTTTTTCTTTAAATTAAATGCATGCTCATTATAATTTTGTAAAATAAATATGTCGAGCTTTGGCCCGAAACTTGTAATGAAATTATTTCCGCTGCGTATTTATGATAAAACCATATAGGTGAACGCGAGGAATTTGTGTAAATTGGTGATTTGTTGGTTGTTAAGACCTGAAAGAAGTACAGGATATCATTTTGAATAAAATATATTTTTGTTTTTGTTATAATAGTAATTTGGATCTCAAGTCGTAAATTTCATAAAATAGTAATGCTTCAAAAGCAATTTTGGAATATTTTTGCAAATCAGGGTGTTACATCATTTTGTAAATTATATAATCAATTCATTTTTTTCTCATTTTTCTAAATTTTTAATTTATAGTTGGATATATAACATTCTATTTTGTAAGGATGCATTATTATATTTTGTAATGATTATTATTTAATGAATCCAATATTATTTTGTTTGGGTCAAGACATGTCAACCTACACATCATTTTCCGTTCAAAGGATGTGGTAGGTCTAAGCCCTAAGACACTCATCATGTCCAGCCTCATTACAATTTCTACAATATATAAATTTCTTAATCAAAAGTATACCATATTTCATTATATTACACTCTGTGAATCGCACATTTTATATACTAGTAAATTATAAAAGGTAATAAATAAGAAAGTATACAATGCACTTCACTTATATATGACATCTTAGTTTTAATATTTTACTATGTTGGATATTATAATTTTAATAATACAAATTGAAAATCAACAAAAGTCAACCTAAATAGATAATAAAGTTGACATTTGACAAGTAAATGAAAAGTGTATTGTTAGATAAATATTTTTATCATGATTTTGATGATTTTGTTTAACTGATTTTTTACACCAAAACAATGTCCCTAAATATTGTCCAAATACTCCCAATTGATTTAAAATATTTTTACTAATTTTTTGGAGTATTTCTTGTAGTTTATTTTTGACAAATATCGGACAACACTTCTGTTTTAAGGTCAATCGGTCGCCCTAGAGGGCATCCCGTACCTGAAAGTCGAAAATTGAAATAGAAACAAAGCTGGGGATAAAAATAGGCAGGTCGACCGGTGCCTGGACAATGGCCATATTATAGAACCATTCATGTATTGAAAAATGAGGAGGGCAACCGGTCGACGGGGGGTCCGACCTGATCTATTTTTAAATTTCTATTTCTACTCGACCGGTCAACCTATGTTTTTGACAGCAAAATTTAAACCGTTGGACAACCATTAATCTGCAAGATTTACTTTAACAATTTTGTACAACATTTCTACATCTTGTGATCCTCTTTTTGTAGACAAAAGTGGAGATGGAGGAGTGTATGTTGGAGATCCAATCTTGAAGACTCTTCTATAAATATATGAAGATTTGAAGCAACAAACACAACAACACAAGCAAACACACTACAAGAAATCTGCAAATTCTCCAAGCTTTCATATTTTTCACTCTTGTTGTAATAGCCTAAGTTCTTGCACTTGCACAATCTTGAGGTCTAGGCTTTTTATTCTTGATTACACTTGCACTCAAAGTTTGTATACTTCATTTATTGAGTTGTAATCTTGAATTTTTCTATCATCCAAAACAAGATATCTTTGTTAGTGTTCTTGTGGTAAGAACACACTTGGGTGATCTTAGGTGTTGAAGAGTGTGGTACTCTTCATAGGTGTTGAAGGAAGATTGTGGTAATCTCCTTGAAGGTGTTGTAAGAAGATTGTGGTAATCTTCAAATGTGGTGTTGTAAGAATTGTGGTAATTGTTAATAAAATTATTTTTCTTTTCAAAACCCATCCCGGATATACTGGGGTGGTAGAGCATGTAGTCCCTAGGTGGGGTGAAGCTCTTTAAATCAACGTGTGTTGTTTAATTTCCGTATTTACATTCTTGTCTTTGCTTGATTATTCGAAAAAGAGGGTAGTTTGTGAAAAATCGGCATAATCTATTCACCCCCCTCTAGATTATCGTAGCCACTTGGACTAACAAGTGGTATCAAAGCTAAACTCTTTGGCAAGCTCGTTCCACACCGCGAGTAAAGAGGAAAGGTCCATGGCTACGAACAAAAGCTACCTCACCACCGGCACCTCCACTAACAAGCCACCATTTTTTGACGCCAACAACTACGCATTTTGGAAAGACCGAATGAAGTGCTTTCTTCAAGAGTGCGGGTTCGATATATGGAATACGGTTATTGAAGCCATAGCTCAACCAACGAAGAAATTGTAGGACGGCTCCTTGGCCCCCAAAAGTTTCAAAGAATTCGATGATATCGACAAGAAGGCTTTCACTCTAAATGGTAAGGCCTTGAATATTTTACATTGTTCACTCACCGCCACCGAGTACAATCGCATAAGAGGAATAAGGTCGGCACATGATTTATGGGAAAAATTGAAAACCATCTATGAGGGTACTAAGAAAGTTAAGTAAGCAAGAAAAACCATGCTTGTTAAAGACTTTGAAAATTTCAATATGCATGATGGTGAAAGCATATCAAAAATGGTGGAAAGGCTTGGAAACATTGTCAATCCTCTTGTGTCACTTGGGAAAGTCATATCCTAAGAAGATAAAGTGACCAAAGTCTTGAATGCTCTTCCCGGGTCATGGTCCGAGAAAGTAACGGCTATCACAGAAGCACAAAATCTCGAAACACTCAAATTCGATGAGCTCGTGGGAAATCTCCTTATTTATGAAGTCTATCTCAAGGAGAGGAAAAATCCTCAATCATCCACCACTAAACCAGGTATGCAAAATCTTCTTAAAGGCTTAACATCTTCTTCTAATATTTCATATTATGCTAGTGATGAAGATGACGAGGAAACGACGGCTCTTGTTCGAAAATTTGCAAAGTTTGTTAATAAAAATAAAGCAAGAAAGCCAAGAGACAATTCATGTTTCAAATGCGGGAAATCCGGGCATTACATAGCCGATTGCCCGAAACTTGAGGAAGAAGAGCAAAAGAAGAAAAAGCCTTTCCTTAAAAAAAAGGCTCTAAATGTGGATGTCAAAACTTGGGATGAACTTCTCGCCACATCCGGTGAAGAAGGAGAAATCGAACATGGTCTTATGGCCATAGACGATGAAAATAACGAGGTATGCTCTAACTCCTCAACTTCTGTCTTAGTTGAGGAATTGCAATGTGATTTTGATGAATTGCAAAATGAATTTCAAACTTTAATTGTTAAATACAAGACTTTGAAAAAGGAGCATAAAGCTTAAAATTGAAAAGGATAAATTGTTTACTTCTTATGAATCTCTTGATAAAGCTCATGCTATTACTCTTACTAAAGTTCGTACTTTTGAAACCGAAAAACAAATGCTCACAAATGATATTGAAAATTTGAAAAAGGATGTGCATCATTTTAACTTAAGTACGAATAAAGTTATAAAAATTTTAGATGCACAAAGAGGTGAAAATTCTAAATTAGGACTTGGCTATAAACCTTTTCAACATATTTCAAAGAAAAATAACCAAGGTCCGACTTTTGTACGTGCTAGTAGTGCCCACAATCTTATTTGCTTTTATTGTGGTAAAGTTGGTCACTATGTTAGTCATTATAAATTGAAGAACAATGTTAACTCTTTTCGGAGACCCAAAGGTCTCAAGGCTAACCCCCATGGACCCCAAAACTATAGGGTACCTAAAAATAATTCTTTTGTAAGTTATAGGGGCTATAACAACAATGGAAGATTCAAAATGGCTCGTGGACAGCGGATGTTCATGCCATATGACGGAAGGAGAGAACTTTTTACCAACATCAAGCTCCAAGAAGAGGGTATGGTCACGTTCGGCAATGGCAAAGGAAAAATCATTGGCAATGTAGACATTGGTAACTCTTCTTTCTATCTTAGTAATGTTTTATTAGTTGATGGGCTAAAGTTTAATTTGATAAGTGTAAGCCAACTTTGTGATTCTAATTATGATGTTGTTTTTAATAAAGATAAATGCATTGTTCTTAAAAATGGTAAAATTATTTGTGAAGCTAGTAGAAAAGGCAACCTTTATAAAATTTGCACAAGTGATCATGAAGGTGGAATGTTCATGCGAAACTTGACTGACTCAACAAACCAACTGCGAAACTTCACAACCAAACTCATTCGTCAAATTTCGTTTTACTATCAAAATTTTCACAATGTGATCATGAAGGTGGAATGTTCATGCCAACCCCGTTTTCATTATCTAGATAGATTCACACAATGAAGTATTTCCAAAATGATCCACTTTTTTGAATATAGAGATAAGATGCTTACCGGACTCCATAGGCTTGTCTGTCACACTAATCTCCACTAATGTAGGCTAATGTAGCACAAGGATCAATAGGACTTTTAAAGCTTGTAATGTGGGCTTAGGGTAAGGTAGGAAAATATGGGATTAAGTGGCTCAAATCACCCAAACACACAATTATTACTTCAAATCACCAATTAGCAACTACCCTTCACTTTTTGACCTCCCCAATGTTTATGAACCTTCAATCCCGCTGATTTTTCTCATTTTTTTCACACATTTTTTTTCCGGGACCCCCAAACTTATTCTTTTGCATACATGAGGTTTCATATTTTCTTTTCTCGGGCAACTTCATTCAATTAAATACATACCCTTCTCATCATACCCTCCTCAACCTTCAACATTTTTCTATATTTTGTGTGTATGAGTGATGAGTAATTAGGATATTCACATTTAGGCTCTGGGTATTAGATTAGTTGCCAAAGAAATGGGTTTATAATGCTCAAAGGGGGACACTAGGGAAAATATAATACAAAGGTAGGCATTTTAGGCTTTGGCTTGTTCAAAGATGGCCTAAATCACTTCCTCAATGTTACTCCGCCTAGGATTTCGCCTCGATTAGTGATCAGACAAGTTTTAGAATCCGGTGGGATCATAAAAGAAACACTCAATCGCATAAACCATCCCCGAATAAATTAACAGAGTTAAGCACATAGATGGAATTAATGGAAAGAAGAATAAATCACAGTTCAAATACATGCTCTCTTGACCGTTCAACTCATATTCAACAAATTAACTTAGTCATGCAGTTTCACAGTTTTACTGACGCCCCAACTCGACTCTAGACTCTTTTTTCATTTTTTTTGGACTCAAGACTCAACTCGATGAATAAAACAGACTGCACCCCCTCCAAACTTAAAACGACATTGTCACCAATGTAGAGGTGGGAAAAAGGACTTTCTTGGCAGCCGAGGAGCGAAGGCTCCTTAAGTCATGTGGTACTACTACGTGTATGAGGTGTCTCGTATAAGCTCACAATGCATCCTGGTGCACAAGCTCGTGGGTGTTATATGCCTCTTAGGTGTGGTCTTGTTCTTCCCATTCGCCTTAGCCCGGTCCCTTTTGGTTTCGCATTTTTGCAACCTAGTAAGGTAGACAAGAAAACAAAACTCATGGAACCAAGGAATTCGGTTATGGGTGAGAAATCGAAAATCAAAGCCCATACATAATGCACCCAAGTAGAAAATATAATGCCATGTCAAAAAGATATAGAAATGCAAGATAGCACTAAACAATTTGAAACTATCATTGGGGCATTTAATCAAACATCTCATATGCATGAATTTGGGAAAAGATAGTGAATGCAATGGATAACTCAATTCAATCCCAAAAATCAACACCAAGCCTAAGTCTAGCATGAGCAACCAATCCACAATCTACAAATCAACAACAATTATCCTAGAACTACTACAATCCAATCACACCAAAAATTACAAGATGAGGAAAACCATGGGAAGGGGTTTGGAAGTTGCAAACTTACCAAATAATGAGTGAATGAGATGAAGATGGTGTGTGTGGAGGTAGAGTGCTCCTTTGTGAAGATGGAGTGAGATATATGGGATTTGCACAAATAAGAGGGGT
This sequence comes from Rehmannia glutinosa, assembly GCA_016081115.2. Taxonomy (NCBI): domain Eukaryota; kingdom Viridiplantae; phylum Streptophyta; class Magnoliopsida; order Lamiales; family Orobanchaceae; genus Rehmannia; species Rehmannia glutinosa. The sequence goes on from CM071930.1 coordinate 26,994,929, forward strand.
GAGATGTGATGCAACTTACTACTCCTAAAAATGCAAAAAAAAAAAAAAACAGAAAAAACAAAAACAACTACTAAATTATATTAAAACTAAGAAAGCAATAAAAGGGGCTTGGGTTGCCTCCCAAGAAGCGCTAAGTTTACAGTCTTCAGCCAGACTATGTTAGATTATCCTCAAGTTGGGGCTCCAATAGGCATGTTATCCACATTGCCCTTAGAAACTTCCCAACATCCAATGTCTTCAACTATATTCCCAACCATCTGCTTACCATCATTTAATTCAAATTTTAGCCTGTTGGTTGGATGGATGGTGAATACAACTTTCTCCTGATTTACCCGCAGAGTTAGCTCCCCCGTTTCTACATCGATCAAAGCTGGTGCTGTAGCTAAAAATGGTCGCCCAAAGATGATGGGTATTTTCTTGTCCTCATTTGCGTCCAACACTACAAAATCTACAGGAAAATCAAATTTATTAATTCTTACCAACACGTCTTCAATGATTCCCCATGGATAGGCGATGGATCGATCAACAAACTGCAAAGTGATATTGGACGGCTTCACCTCCCCGAGCCCAAACTTTGTCACATCAGAAAGAGATATAAGATTCACACTGGACCCAAGATCACAAAGTGGTTTCTCAAAGAAAACCCCTCCAATAGTACAAGGAATAGTGAAACTCCCTGGATCCTTCATTTTCTGAGGTAGTTTACTTTGGACTATTGCACTACACTCCTCTCTCAGATAGACAGTTTCAAAATCTTCCAACTTCATTTTCTTGGATTCCACTGGTTTCGCATAAATAGGTGATTCTTCGGGAGCATGCTGAATTTTTGCTTCTTTTTTCACGTAAACTGCATTACAGTGCTCTCTCGGATTAACCTCTGTATCACTTGGGAACTTTCCCTTCTGCTGCAATGAATTTACGGTTGTAGCCAACTGACCCATTTGTCTCTCGATCGACCTAATATGCGTCTCCATTATGCTCATCTTAGTATTTAGACCATCAATCTGCGCCTCACTCCTATTTATTCGATTCCTGGTCTCTCCGATGAATGAGCCGAGCATCTCTTCAACCGACTGCTTCTTTTCACCTCCGAGTGCATTGGAACTGGATGGGTTTGGATAACCCGAAGGTGGATTCAATACGTTCCTGTTGTTGCTATAAGAGAGATTCTCATGATTGCGAAGTCCAGGGTGGTAGTGAGTTGGTAATGAATTACCTCTGTTATTAAAATTTCGGTTATTCACATAATTGACTTGCTCGGCCTCGTGAGTGGTTGCTGCGCGAACGGCTGTGGGTGGGAGTGCGGCTTGTTGTGGTGTGTCGCCGGTATTCATTATTGCCAATTGCTTTGTCAGACTCGTGATTTGAGCTGCCAAAGCTGACATTGTATCAAGCTCAAGAACACCGGCAACTGGCTTCGCCGCTGACCTCTCGGAGTAAGGCCTCAGTCGAAGTTTTAGCCATCAATGTACCTCCTGATGCCGCATCTAGTATCGTCCTCGTATGCCCATTCAACCCATTGTAAAAATACTGAACCCTCTGCCAGTCTGCATAGCCATGTTGTGGGCATCTTCGCAACAGATCTTTAAATCGCTCCCAAGCTTCGTATAACGGCTCAAAATCAATCTGTTGGAGCTGGGCTATCTCGCTCTTTGGTTGGAGTGTCTTGCTGGGAGGGAAAAATTTTGTTAAGAATTTTTGAGTCAGATCATCCCAGCTCGTAATACTCCCAGGGGCGAACGTCTGTAACCACTGCATGGCCTTATTCCGGAGTGAAAATGGGAAAAACCTCAATCGAATGGCCTCATCAGTCACACCATTCATCTTAATAGTGTCGCAAATTTCCAAGAACGTGGCCAGATGTGTATTTGGATCATCCACTGGACTCCCCCCAAACTGATTATGTTGAACCATGCTTATGAGGCCTAGTTTCAATTCGAAATTATTCGCATTTATAGGCTGGCGCACAATTCTGGAGTAATTCTGGTTCACGGTCGGCAGAAAGTAATCCCGGATTGCCCTTTCTGGTGCCTCAGGATGTGGTGGCACATTCACGACCCGATTTCCGTTATTCTCATTATCTCCGTCTTTTGCCATTGCTCGATTCTGTGCTCGCTTTGCTACTCTGATCGCTCGAAGTGTCCTTTCAATCTCTGGATCAAAAGGAAGCAAATTAGTATTTTCAGAATCTCGCATAAACAAATAAATCAATGAGAAAAACGAAATTACAACTCCTAAACTAGTCTAGATTAGGATTAAGACTACGTGGTAATAGTATTAGTTTAAAATAGGATAAAACAATCTCCGGCAACGGCGCCAAAAACTTGATCGCGAAATTCTTACCGCAAGCGTACGGTGTCAAGTTTTAGTATATGTTTTGAAAGTAGGGTTATCGTCTCCACAGGGATTGTTATCGAATTTTATACTAAGTACTATAATTAAAATAACTTAACTCTATCTAGAAATCGAAAAGAGATGAAGATTTATTAAATTAAAAATAAACTAAAATTAAACAAATAATTGGTTCAGGCAATTTATCAAACACTTAAGATATGAATTCTAGAGGGTTGATTTCACTTAGTTATCCCCTATACTTTTAATCCAGTTTGTTAATCACAAGTTATTAATCTATAAGCCAATATTCCTACCATTTATCACTTCCTCTCTCGAGTGCCAAGTGATTCTAGGTTCCAATTTCTGATTTCGATATCTTTATAAAAATCATAAATTAAACCCTGATACGCTCAATGAATATTCTATCACAGGCTTCAAAAGATTCATAAATCTCTCGATTCTATGAAACCCTAGGTTGTGCTATTTTATGGCCAGGCATTCAATTACCTCTCCCGAGTGTCAAATCAAACACGCCAAATAATCTAAACTATTGATCAGATAATTCAGATGCAATCAAATCAAATAGCACAAATAGATTAAATAATATGCGAGTTTCATAATATGGAAATCAAAACATAGGTTCAAACGTAAGTTACATCAATCCCCTACAAAGATGGGTTTAGCTCATATTGGATGTACAAAAACTCATGAAGAAATAATTATACATCTCAAGAAATCGACAAAGACAAGCAAAGAAAGAATTGAGAAAAAAAGAGAAGGAATTCTCTCTGTGTCCAGACGAGAAGTGCCTCAATTGTCGTCCCGAACCCTAGCTCTGTGTCTCTTGCCTTGCGTTGTGCTCAAAATAATGTCCAACCCCTTGTTTGTGCGTCTCTGTGGTGTATTTATAAGTCGACGCCCTCGAAAATCCATCCAAAACAGCCCAAAAATAAGACAACCCATATAGTCCGCCAGGGCCTATCGCGCGGCCAAGCAATGGCGTCGCCCTTGCCCGCTCACCAACTAATACCCGGCGCTTATAGCCCCTTGCTGCTCAGCGCGCTTCATCAAGACGCCTCCTGCACATCGGTCTTGCGCTGCGCCCCACTTTCGCTGGCGCTGCCTTGCCAACATATCGTTCCCCTCGCTTTATTGCTTACGCGGCGCTGCAGCATGATCAGGCGTTGCAGTGCCCACCAACATCACGCCCGCTGTACTCTTTTACACCCCCGCGCTGCGGCGCGGGGGTTTTGGCACTGCGGCTCTCGTCCTCGCACGATTTTTTTTTTGCTTCTAAAATGCGATCTTCACCTCTCAAACACATTTTTAGTCTTTTTAACCAATTTCGGCTATCAAGATCAGTCCCGATTCTTGAACGACCACTAATGACACAAACTCGACTCAAACGACACTAAAATACTCGAAAACAATGCAAAATCCTAGTCTAGAATACTCAATACGTTGATATAAAACCAACTTAACAATATGTGATCTTATCAACCTCTCTAATTTTGTCAAGCTTGGTAGAACTCGATGTTTCATGATAAATTATATTGATTAAATGTGTTTCTTTTAATTTAGTTGATGAATAGTCTTATTTAATTATTTATTTTTGTTAGAGTACCTATTTAAATAGTCATTTAAATATTTATAGTTTTTTTATAAAATAAATGGGTTATGGGCACGTACAGGTAGTATGCAGGTATTAGCAAATGAGTTTGGGATGGATATGAGTAATAAGTGTAACTTTTCAATCGGGTTTGGGATGAGTACGAGTAGTTATCATAGGGTTCGAGTATGAATACTGTTAAATGAGTGGGTATCCTACCCATTGCCATCCTTACTCCTGGACTATCAATTGTTCTCTTGAAGGCACCATCAACACTTAATTTTAGCCATGGCTCTGGAGGTGTAAGCCATAAATTCTGGAGGTGGTGATGAGATGAAGGTAAGCTGAGAGAGAACCCAAGTGCACTGGCTATATGAGAGAACCCCAACCAGCGATTTTTGTGAAGTAACTTGCATTTGTGTAACAACTGAAAATGTGCTTTCACTTGTTTAATAATCAACGAAGAGTTAAACTTGACATTTTCATGCTTATTAGCATTCTTGGCTTTCCAAATATACCACAACGTGAGACAAGGAATAAGAAATGAAATGTGAATAGTGTGTGCATATGGTTTGATGTTTCTCAGTGTAGATATAAAATGACTAAATTGTACATTGCCACATCAAAAGTAAAAAACTCCACTCTTTTCTCCACTATCAAAAAACCTTCCAATATTTTTTTTGTAGATCCCATACTATCGAAAAATCACCCAATATTTTTTGGATGGGTCCCACCATAACATATTTTTATATTTTATATTATACATATATATATATATATATATATAACATTTCATGCTTATATATATTGCATACAATGTATTATTTATAAATTATTTTAAAAATAATTAATATTATTGAAGATGATGCTTGTATAAAAAATTAATTTTAGAAGTGGTAGATAATTGTTGTTGAATGAAAATATTTGGAGTATAATATCTATTTATAGACAAATTACTCAAAAAAAATAATAATCTAAAACTATACTATTTGTTTATGTTTCATGTGTTGGCTTTGTGGCCCAATTCACTAATTTACATTTACGTTAATGTTTATTTTTTCAAAAAATAAATCAAAAAGAAAAGTTGAAATTTATTTCCCAAAGTTCAAAAGCTATAAATATTAAAAAATAAATAAAAGGAAAGATGCAACTTGCAGCATTAATGGTTGATGTTCAGGCGTGGGATTTCTGCATCTTCCCACGCAAATGACAAAAATGATCTATCTTGGTGCATTGTGTTGTCATGCACGCCACTCAAAGTTCTTTTTTTATTAGTTTTTTGATCAAAACCAGGTGTCACGGACTTGTTCCCTCAACAACGACCGTCACGGCGCCTTTTTTCGATCGCCCCTTGCGATTAGCTAAAACCTCTCCCACGTGTTTGTGTGTGAAGAAGTGTAAGAAGATGGCTAAGTAATAAGACACAAGAAAATTAGGAAAGGAACAACACTTATATTCACTCACACTTGCTTACAATGCTTGGTTGGTTACAAATGAGGTCCCTACACCTATTTATACTACTCCACCTCCTTAATGGATGGTGGTGATTCATTTGATCCAACGGTTGGGAGAAGTTCTCTAGAACTCTCCTAAAATATTCTAGACTCTTCTAGAACATTCCGTTCTTCTATATCGTTTAGATCATTCTAGAAGCATGCTAGATGATTCTAGATGATGGACTACGTATGGTGGTGAGCCTCTTTGTTCCGGCAGATGGCGAAAAATCAGTCGTAAAGGCCAACTGCGTGACATTCTCCCCCACCCAATATGGCGACGCCCTCGTCGCCGTACTCATATCACGTGTTGACTTCTTTCTCTTCCGACGATGAGCCTTTTTCATGTTGGCTTCAATCAACCTCATGGGTGAGAAATTATTTGGTTTCTTTGTATCTTGATGTTCACCAAATAGCGGTATTATACAAGGTGAATGCTTGTCAAGAATCCACACACTATTGAGGAAAGGTATTGGAATAAAGACACACACCTTGCGCCAAAAGTCCATCCCGAGCACCACCTTGTAGTCATCCATTGGCACTATTGAAAAGTTTGCTTGGCCCTTCCAAGCACCAAGGCGAGATCAACACCTTGAGACGCACCTTTAATGGGTATGGGTTTCGTATTGGCGATTGCGCCTTCATCCATCCGTCCCTTTTCCCCATCTGTAGGCCTAGTCTCTTAGCCTCATTAACATCCATAAAGTTGTTTGAAGCTCCAGTCTGTCTACCATCACTTTGGTAGGTTTCCCATTGATATGCACCTCCACGTACATTAGCTCCTTGCTTGATGTAGTAGATACATCTCTGGTCTTAAGAGCATTAAGAAGTTGTAATGCTCCAATCCTACTTCTTCATTTTCTCAAAGACAATGTTCCTCCACCATGGCATGCAAAGTTCCTAACTTAGACAGATTACGCGTATGGGATGCGGTCCTTTGCACATGTAGCATCCTCCTTTAGGCGTAAAAGTGGTCTTCTTGGCCTCATACTCTTTTCGGAAAGGATGCTTATCTCTGTCTCTTGTGGGAGGAATCTTATAACGCTCATGTCTCTCTTCTTCATCCTCCGAAAAGTCCCTCTTTTTCTCCTCCCTCATAGAAGCTCCAAGCTTTTGATAATCAATGAGAGACTACAACCGATAGCTTCATCCATCTGTACTAACATTTCGACGTTGTACTTCTTTGTTGAAGTCCATCGACAAAGTAGAAAAGAAGGTCCTCATCCGACATGTTTGGGATTTGAAGCATAAGGGTTGTGAACTCTTTCACGTAATCTTGAATATCTCCCCTATGTTTCAACTCTCGCATTTTCGTTCGAGCAACATAAACGACATTTTCTGGGTAGAAGTGTCGTTTAAGCTCTCTCTTAAATTCTTCCCAAGTATCAATTCTACAAACACCTCGTTCTATGTCGGCATGTTTTCTACGCCACCATAAAGTAGCAAGATTCGTAAGATAAAGAGTAGCAGATTCTTACCTTTGATGCTTCATCGGTAAGGTCGAGCCCCTCAAGTATCGCTCCATTTGCCAAAAGAAGTTTTTCACAAAATGACTTTAGCGTCCCCTTACACCATTAAACCCTTTCTTTGGGGTAGTCCACCCTTGGACTAGTTGGTGATGCTAGCTCCTCCACTAGCGGCCTTTTTTACATAAAGCTAAATCTTCTCGCATCCCTCGATGCTTGCTTGTAAGGCCCGAATAGCATCCATCATCCTTGCCTCCAACTTGGCAAGACGTTCCTCATGTGTGGTGTTGACATCAAGACAAGTTTGGATATTTTCCTTGAGGGAATCTATATGCTCGAGAACATGGCCCTCCAATGTCTCGACAAAGATGTTCGACCCGCTCAAGTCGTTCTCCCATCTCTATAACAACGTTCTCCAAAGACGCCCCCTCTCGCGCCTTGCTTTGGTCACGCTTTTTTTGTCTCGTGTGACTTTGGTTCCCTCCCCGCGGTTCTCGGTCACACCCGACAATGTCTTCACCGCCATCACGTACTACTTCACAACACTTCGCCCAAACCGGCTCGATACCACACCACGGACTTGTTCCCTCAACAACGATCGTGCGGCCTTAGCTCCTTCGACGCCCTTTTAGCTAAGTCGCCTCTCCCACGTGTTTGTGTGTGAAGAAGTGTAAGAAGATGGCTAAGTAATAAGCACACAAGAAAATTAGGAAAGGAACACTTATATTCACTCACACTTGCTTACAATGCTTGGTTGGTTACAAATGAGGTCCCTACACCTATTTATACTACTCCACCTCCTTAATGGATGGTGGTGATTCATTTGATCCAACGGTTGGGAGAAGTTCTCTAGAACTCTCCTAAAATATTCTAGACTCTTCTAGAACATTCCAGGTTCTTCTATACTGTTCTAGATCATTCTAGAAGCATGCTAGATGATTCTAGATGATGGACTACGTATGGTGGTGAGCCTCTTTGTTCCGGCAGATGGCGAAAAATCAGTCGTAAAGGCCAACTGCGTGACACAGGTTTGTAGTTACGAACTGATTTTTGTCCACAAACCTTATACCAACTTCTCTAAATGGACATGGGTTTTTTTCTTAGCTTTTTACCTCCACAAACCCCAATAAAAAGTCATTGTTGTAGATGTCATAATAACATTCCAAAATGCATTTACTTCCCTAACATGTATCTAATTGTCAATTAAAGCTCAATTTCTCTGGCGAAACATCACCCAACTAATCGGGCCACAACGGTATTGAGGGGTTTTTTCAACAGGATTGTTTTTTCATTTTGTAGTTAACAAAATGAACTGAAAAAAAGTGTTAACAATATAGTATAAAACGCACACGTACTTATCGACTTTATTAAAAGTCGGTCACATTCGTTACAAATTTCTTTGGATTTGTTTCTCATTTTTTGTAGTAAAAAAGGATCTCTGGATGACAATTTTCGATTTTTCCAGATTTTTCCAGCTTTTGTCTCATTGACTAGGTGAAAGTCGATACCCACCTTATTGATTTATTTGAATTAGATATGAAGTTTTTCGGCATTAAAGTCAGTATGCAACTTCTTGTTTTCAACAAAAACAACTTTTTGACTATTTTTTGCTTTACTACTTTTTGCAGATTTAGAAACTACAGGAAGCAAGAAGGCTTAGAAAACCACCGGTGAAATAGTTCATATTGACAACTTATAAACCCATCTTCAACATTTCGGAAGGCAGCAGGCTTAGAAAAGGCAGCTTGCTCTCTCATCTTTCCCTCCAACAAGCGAGTAAGGTGCTTTGTTGGTAAGTTGATTCTATTTTTTTTTCTTCGAGCTAAGTTCTTCTTTTTATTTTTACTCTAATTCTTCTCATTTTTGTTGTTAGTTTGTTGGTGGATATTTTCTCCAAAAATAAAGCAAACTAGGGTCGTTCTTATGTTTAAAGGGCCTGGTGCGGAAAAAAGAAAAGGGGCCCTTTGTATTTATATAAAAGAAATTAAAAGTAACTAATTAATCAATGTTACAAAAATAATGTTATTGGTGAAAACATAAAATATTGAACATATATTTCTACTTCAATGTTTCCAGTTTCATTAAAATAATCCTATAAAAGAGATATTATAATATTATTACTGTCATAGATTTAAAGAAAAAACTATCAATACAATAGTCATAGAAAATAGACATTGTAATTTATTAAAAGCAAGTCCTCAATTATTTAAGTTCTACTTTACCAATAAAAAAAATCTTTAATAAAATATAATAGATAATAAGAAGCTAATGAAAATCAAAATAGAATAGACAATTGAGAAGATAACGAAACCCTCAGCAGCATATTGGTGAAAATAAAATATAAAATACAAATAATACTTACCAAAAATATATATTGTTGAGATTTTGGTTAATGGTTTTTCTCAGCTTTGTTTTTTCCGTTGATTTTGTTAAGGATTAAGGGCTGAAATTTGAAGGGGAGGGAAAATAAAGGGACTTCTGTTGCAGTAAAAGGTCGAAACCATGACCTCAATGTACACGTGAGGACACAACCAACCACTGTGCTAGACATCTTCTTTGTATTCCAACAACAATATTTACATACATATCCACCTATTTTAAACATTAAAAATTGAAAAAAAAAATCTGGCGGCCAGGGACTGTAGGTCCCAAGGGGTGATGTGTAAGGTTTAGAAGGGGTTGAATAAACCTTACCAACTTTTGAATTTAGTCATTTTAAATAATTTTCAGAGTTAACTCAAATCAGCTTAGTCCTTGAGGGACAACTAGGTTGGCTTACCCAACAAAGTTACACACTCAACAGACTCGACTGAGCTGTTATAGTATAACTTAGCTGCTTTCAGCTAACACTTAGAATAACAGTTGATTTAGTTTTGTTCAGCGGAAGACTTATCACCCTTATGATTTAAAACTTGTTTTACAACACTTGTTTTAGCAATAGTTCTTATCAGTCGAGTTCATCAATTTTAACTTAGTAGCAGATATAAAATAAATGCAAGAATTAAATATGTTGTAAAGTAAATAAGATACAAAATTTTTTTATAGTGGTTCGAGGATGGGGTAATTCCTCTAATCCACTCTTCTCGAATTTCTGGAGGAATCCACTAAGTAACAAGTTCTTGGTTACAAAGCGGTCAACAGTCCGAGTCAGCTTCGATCAAACAGCCAGCTACTCCTAGGACTCAGATTCTTCACAAAACAGTTGTCTTGATACTTCAACTCAAACACTTGAATTTGTTCACATAGCTTTCCAATGAGTCTAAAGCCTCTGGTTCAAACTTGAACCTTACTACTTCTCATTCACCTTGGAGAGTAGACCCCTTTTATTCTTTAAACATAATTTTCTCTTCAACTGGTGAAGTAATCTTTCCTTCACTGAATGTGTTGGATTGAGTTCCTTCGAATTTAGGCTTGAGGATTTCTTTGAAAAGCTTGAGAGAAATTATTGCTTGTATGCTTGTCATGAACTCGCTAATCTTCTCTCGCTCGCTTCCTCAGCCTTTTATAGTGCACATTTAAAAATTTGCCCGTTAAAGAGATATACAATTTTCAAATAGCACTTCTTGGTCGTTAGCTTGTCTTTTCTTGATCTGCAGCTTGTGATGGTGACATTTTCTCATTTTAATGAAGTGTGCAGCTTTTCAGTTTCTGACACACGCTCAGTGCTTTCTATTAGTTTATTCCTTTTGCATGCTTTTGGGATGAACACTCTTAGACATGGGATCATGGACGTATTACTACAATAAGTAATGTCCTTGACTTTTGTGCAACAGATTTATCATAGTCCACTTGACTTGACAGCTGCTTTACCCCTTTGTTTTGAGTCAGCTCCAACCTTTTAGGAACGACTTAACTTTCTGTTCACCGACAGTCTCAACTTTCTATTGACTTGACTGCCACTTCTCCACCTTTCACTCAGCTGCCTCACAGTTGAATATGCACTTGAGTCTTCAGTCGAGTCTTGTAATCTTCAACTTGGATGACTTCAACTCAACTTAAATAGCCCAATCTATTATAAGTTGAATTACATAGAAAATGGGGTGCCAACTTCCTAATCTAAGTTTACATGGTATCATCAAAATCTAAACATAAATCTCCCTAACAATTTTTCCTTTTTTGATGATGCCAAAACTTAAATAAATATAGCAAAGTAAATAGTGCAGTAACAAAAAAATGTATGTGTAGAATATGTCAATTTTATTTTAACATATCATTCTTATACTTTACAGGCGCACTTTATAAAACTTTTACAACATATAAATTATACACTATATCAGAGCTATACATGTTTATACAAATGTATCAGAGCAATGAAAAATTGTACAAATGTATCAGAGCCTAAAAACAAAATTTTACAATAGGTATCAAAAACACTTACAATTTTGTATATACAACTAAGTAAGATATATTGAAGGGGTTCGGTCGTCTTCAATGCCTCGACTGCTTCCTTCTTCTTTCGTCATCCTCAGCTCTCCTCCTGTCTTCCTCAGCTCTTCTCCTCTTTTTGTCTTCTTCCTCATTTTCTTCTTTTCATAGGCTCATTTAGCACTAGGGTTCTCCCTTCTCTGCCTTTCTTTCCATTCGCGCGTGAGCCTTTCATTTTCAGCTTCTTGTATCCTCCTAGCCTCTTCATTCATTCTTTCAACTTCTATGTTTGCAAGAGTATCATACCCAACCCAATAGTTGATTATCTTTTTCTGTGGATCAACATATCTAACATCCCTTAGTCTTGGTTGTGATGGAGTACCTCTGCTTCTTTCACCACTGCCAAACCTTCCACTTCCTCGTTGTAACTCAGCTCCTCCTCTAGAAGTGTACTATATGGGTGATTTGCCAGTAGGCTGACTGCTTGAACTCTGTTGCCTATCAGCTGATTTACATAAATCCTTTCTCTAATACAAATCCAACGACTAGGATAGAGTCATGTTCTTGAAATATCCTTCTGTATCTAGAGTCCGAAACTTCTTTAAGGATCTCGACTAAGATCCTGTATCAGGCACTGTAATCTCATAAGGGGTCTCACACTGGGAGTCTTTTAATAGTCCAGTTGGGGGGCCTTCATACCTTGCCTTTAAATCTTTAATTCTTCCAGAATGTTTATCATCTACCTTCTCGAATTCAGTTTCAAGGGCTTGTCTCGACTGTTTGTACGCCAAATCAGATTTTTCTTCAATGGACAATTCTTTAGGTAGTTGGCTGAGAATGGAGGTTGTCACTTCACCTTGCTGAGGGGCCTTAGCAAGCATAATTTGAAAGGGTGGCTTCCCCCTTGCTTGCTTTTCCCTTTCTTACATCCTTATTACTCAGCTGTTGTTGCTTACTTTCACCTTCCCCTTTTTTGGCATCATCACTAAACGGTGAGCCAATTGAGGAAACACTTCACCAAGGAATAGATCAATCTTGATGTTTGTTATGTCTTGTTTGTCATGAGTTTTGGAGTACGTTGCTCAAAATTCAGACTGCAGAGCCTTCGTCTCGGCTGCCATCAACTTCATCTTAGTTTGGAGCACCATGATATCATTTTGCATGTTGGCCTCCATTTTCTGAAGTTCTGCCTTATGTTGAGCCCTGAGCAACTCCATATCACTCTTATGAGATTGATCCATTCTGAACATGTGGTCCATCTGACGCTGCTGTAATTTGGCGTTGTTTGAGCTCTAGATCACCATTTTTGCAAATATGGATTTAAAGTATGTGACCTGCTCATGCCTCAGTGCCTTAGTCTAACCAATCCATTCCCTTATTCTCAAAATTGTTCCTTGGATATCTCATGTGATTTTTGCATCGCGGTTGTCAAGCCGTTGGTTGAGTTTCTATTTCAGCACAAATGGCTTTGAAAACTTTACGGAAGTTAGCTACATCAGCGGAGCTATTCTGGCCACACAACATCGCAATCAAACCCAATCAACACCATAGTTATATCAGCCAGAGTTCCACATTCTTTAGTTGAGACTTGGATGGTGTATTAGTAGTATCTTCCTTTTGAGTTGTCTTATCCTCGGCTGACTCATCAGCGTTATTGGAAGGTGATGGCATCATGGGAGATGGGCTATCAACCATTGTAAAATTTACAAGACCAGCCTTTTCACTGGCTTGCCTCCTCTTTGCCCGTGCCTCCTCAGCAGCTTTGTCCTCGGATAATTTCTTAATTCGACTAGACTCAACTTTGTCATGAGTTACCAAGAACTCAACATCAACGTTCTCTTGGGAATCATGAAGAGCATTGGTTTTCTCCTCTTCAATGTGTTCTTCTTGAGGGGTTGGCACTTGTTCAACGACCATTTTACCTAGGGAAGTCTCAACCTCCTCCAGGCCTTCATTACCCTCAGCAGTCTCAACCGCTGATGGGCCTTCAGTATTCCCTTTTATAGTCTCAACTGCAGGAGGGTCTTCGACAGAAATCACTTCAGCAGACGGAGCTATTTTGGGGTCTTCAGTGGCATCCATCGGAGTCTGAACCACTTGGATTGCACTTCCATGGCCAATAGTCTCAACTCCCATGGCCTCGACACCATCCTTTGCCTTGGCTGCATCAGCAACTTCATTGGCCTGCATGGCAGCCGAAGTTTCAGCTGAGATAGTTAAAACTGTCTGAGCCTCGTTAACCTCAGTCTGTTGTTCTGTTAAGGTCTCTTCTTCGCCTCCTAACTTCTCTTTAGTTTGGTCTCCCTCAGGTTCTCTAAACCAGTTGTGGTGGTTTGAGTTTGCCCCTCAATTGGTGCACCAGCTGAGTCTCGAGCATTGGGGTCACTTGAAATTTGAGACACGACTGTGTTTTCAGTTGAATTGTCAGCCGTCTGGGCAGGTGTCTCAAGAACTTCTTCAGGGAGTGGCTTGGCTAAGGTTCCCTCTACATCACCTTCCATAGCTTCATCACCAATGTTCCTGGAATTTTCATCCTCAGAGTGCACGGGAGATGTGGTAGCATCAATTGTTCGCACCACCTCCATTATATTTGGGCTAGGAGTAATCATTATGGAAAAAGATTCTCCTAGGCCCTTTGTCATACTCTGATCGTGCAGCTCTTTGGATTCCCTCAAAGCTTACCTAAACTCAGCCTTCTCCACTGCATCAGCAGGGTCTATTTCTTCCACATCACTATCACTACTATCAAAGCTCTAAGGCATATTCTGGGGCATATGCCTTTCATTCTCCTTACTGTCAAATAGAATGTTGATGCAACAGTCTTCATCCAGAGTTGTGTGTACACCAATGTCCCCCAAAAACTCCAGGAGGTATTCTTCCTCCTAAATGAATTCCGAGCTTTTGAATTGGTGCATAGACAAGCTCAACTTCCAGGCCTCTCCTATATGTCGGGATATGCAGGAGATAACATCACAAGGTCATCATCCTCCTGCATGGGCTCAATGGGAGCCCTCTCCTCCTCAGCTATTCGAGCATCCATCTGAGGGGAGCGTACAACTAACTCCTTGCCTTGGTCAGATGTTCCAACTTCCTTTTCTTTAGCTGACTCACGAACAATTGTTTCTTCTTTATTCTGCTGACCTTCATCAGCAGTCTTCTCGACTTCGGTGGTAGTTTTCTCACTACCTTCAGTTTACTTAGATTGTTGTTCTTTGACACCAACAGTCTCGATTTCAATCTGAGTGCTAGACTTAGCTGTCTTTTCCAAGGCCGATCTTCTTACTAATCGCCTTCTCTTGGTTTTGATAAGAGGAATTGCTTCCTCTTTAGCTTCTTCGATGGCAGCTGGCTCCAGATCTTTATCTTGGCTGCAGCTGGCTTGTGATGCATAACTGAGCACTTTGTTTTCACAACTGGTGAAGATGCAGTGGTGTCTTTCTCAGTCTCGGCTGCTGGGGCAGGTGCTTAGACTTCAACGGCTGCAGGGGCAGGCTTTGCTGCAATAGCTCTCTTCTTCTTCTGAATGGGCTTTGGAGAAGGAGCCTTGGCAGTTGCATCTGTGTCCTCGGCAACAGGTCAGCTGACTCACCTTTGCTGGTGTCAGCCTTTCGTGCATGGGTTTACCTTTGTGCAGCAGAGAGGTTCGCCTTGAACATCTTTTCGTTGACATGGAAGGGTTCCCATTCCTGAGAGGAATGCCCTTCACCTCTATCAGATGGCCAATCCCAAAGCCATACCCAAGTGAGCTAACGAACAAGCCATCATCAATAATAGCCTTGTTCATTACATTCTGGCAGATTTGGCTGAAGATGACCTCAGCCCAATTCACCTTCTTTTCTTCCATAATGGCAGCCATGACCGTCAGCTTCATCCGAGACAGCTGATTAAAGCTGCCAAACTTCATGGTCACACACTTGGACACAATATCCATTAACTTATGGCAGTCGTCCTTGATGAGCGGCTTCTTGGCTGTGTAAACAACCTTAGCAGTATACTCTGGCTTGGCGATCTGCTTCCACACTGCAGCCAAGTTAACATCTTTTCCAGCAATTTCTTTCTGCCCACTTAAAGGACAGTGGCAGTGAGTACCCAGGTCCGCAGCAATAATCTTGATATCAATGATGTGGATAGACAACCTTATTTCTCCATAGTGAACCTCAACATTCATGTAAAACATAGCGACCTCTTCAAGGTATGTATGAGAAAACTCCATGATGAGAAATCCCTTGAGGCCGGATTTCTCCAACTTATCAGCTATATTCTTAGCAAGGGCTTTGTCAGCCCCTTGCTTCACCAAACCATCAAGATCTACCGTAGAACCGGGGTGTATTTTCTCAGCCATCTTCATGAAGTCAAAACTTGAAGCCATTTTTGAAAATGAACGGTGATAACTTGAACTATGAGCACTGTACGAACTAGGGTTTTTGCTTAGTTGAGAGAGAACTTTGTCTTTGCTTTTAGAGAGATGTGTGTATTATGAGGAGAGAAATTTTTATTTTTGGGTATATAAGGGACATGAGAAGATGGTTTTTAGAATTTGAAAAGGTTGATAACGATGAGCGGTTGAGATTAAGAGCTTGAAATTGCATTAATATCCCCGCATTAAATGCAACAACATTTATATCCAATCATAGGCTATATGTGTACATGATTTATTCTAACACCATAATTACATTGACGTAATGCCCAAAAACATTCCCAGTCATAAAAAATGACTGCGTTTTGCCAATTAGCTCATAAATAACTCAGGTATCTTCCAAAAGTGACTTAAATCTGCTTCTCTCTTCACATGATGATCACTCAACTGTCAGTTAACTCGCTACAGTTGACTATCTGTTTTGACTGTTTCACTTGGCTGGAAAATGAAACTTTGTTGATATTCATTTCTCTCTACTTTGACTCTGCTGGTTGAGTCTTCTGAGCCTCCTAACTCATCTCAATCAATGCTAGCTCATTTTTAAGCTCTTCAAACCTTGATTCACATAATGGCTTAGTGAATATGTCAGCTAACTGCTTATCAGTTGAGATGTATTCCAAGGTGGTGTCTTTCTTTTCAACATGATCTCAAATAAAATGATATACGACATCAACGTGCTTGGTTCTTGAATGCAATACAGAATTTTGAGTAATTACAATAGAACTTGTGTTATCACACATAATTGGAATCTCCTTTTCTTCTATATCATAATCTCTCAGATGTTGCCTCATCCAAAGAACTCGGGCACAATAGCTTCCTACAACTATGTACTCTGCTTCAGCTGTGGATGTAGATATTGAATTTTGTTTCTTGCTGAACCAAGAAACTAACCTATGTCCAAGCATTTGACAAGCACCTGATATACTTTTCCTGTCCACTCTACATCCAGCATAGTCTGAGTCTGAGTAGCCAACTAACTTGAATTCTCCATCCTCTGGATACCATAAGCCAACTTCCTGGCATCCCTTCAAATACCCTATGATTCTCTTGGCTGCAGTCATATGACTCTCTTTTGGTGCAGATTGAAATCTAGCACATACACCTACAACAAAAGTGATGTCTGGCCTACTTGATGTCAAATAGAGCTATGATCCAATGAGAGCTCTGTATATGGTTTGATCTACAAATTTTCCATCTGTATCCATGTCCATCTTGATTGATGTATTCATGGGAATCTTCACTAATGACTTCTCTTCCATACCAATTTTGTTCATCAATTCTCTGGTATATTTGGTTTGACTTATGAATGTTCCATCCTTCAATTGCTTGAATTGAAGACTTAGGAATGAAGTCAGCTCTCCCATCATACTCATTTCAAACTTTCCTTGCATAAGGTTTGAAAACTTGTCACACAACTCTTTATTTGTGGATCCAAATATGATGTCATCCACATAAATTTGAACAAGCAATATACTCTCTCCATCTTGAATTCTGAAGAGTGTTCTATCAACTTTATCAATCTTGCCATTGGTAATCCATTGTCAATTAGAAACTAAGACAATGTGCCATATTAGGCTCTTGGTGCTTGTTTTAATCCATACAGAGCTTTCTTCAGCTTGTAGACTTTATCTCCAATAGTTTTCTGCTCAAAACCTGGAGGTTGCTCAACATAGACTTCTTCTTCCAAAAGTCCATTCAAAAATGCACTCTTCACATCCATTTGATACACAATGAAGTTCTTGTGGGTAGCATAAGTAAGAAACATCCTAATGGCTACCAATCTAGCAACATGAGCAAAGGTTTCATCATAATCTATACCTTACTCTTGGCAATACCCTTTGCCTACAAATCTTGATTTGTTTCTTACAACATATCCTTTCTCATTCATATTGTTTCTAAATACCCACTTAGTACCAATTACATTTTGGTGGGTAGGTCTTTGAACCAATTACCAAACTTTATTCCTTTCAAACTAATTCAGCTCTTCCTGCATAGCCTGAATCCAATGTGTGTCATCCAATGCTTGTGACACATCTTTAGGCTCTATCTGGGAGATGAAACAAGTAAACATAGTTTCATGTTGGGCTCTGGATCTGGTTCTTACTACATCTCTAACATTTCCAATAATTAATTCAGGTGGATGGTCTCTTAAATCTCACATTTGGTTGGAGTAAGTCTGTTGGATTCAGCCGTCTCGAAACTGAGTTATCTTGGATAATTTCTTCATCATCATTCAGCTGCAGACCTTCCAGCTGTCTCTGATATTCAACTATCTCATCTTCATCAGGGTTAGTGCTCTTACATCTGCTTCAACATAGGGACTCTTCTGAATAATTGGTTGATTCGTCTTCTCAGCTAACTCATCTATGTCTTCTCCATTAACATTAGGTTCATCAAAAAACACATGAATAGATACTTCTGTGAACATAGTCCTTTTGTTCAGAACTCTATAAGCTTTACTCTCATTTGAGTATCCCAAAAAGATACATCCATCAGCTTTAGCATCAAAAGCTTTTAGGTTGTCATTGCTATTATTGTGGATGAAACACTTACATCCAAAGATTTTAATATATCCAACATTTGGCTTTCTCCCTGTCCAAATTTCATAGGGAGTTTTGGACAATTGCATGTTAATCATACACCTATTCTGAGTGTAACAAGAAGTGTTGTAACGACCCGATTTTCAAAAATACAAGTAATTAAATAAAAGAGCTATAAAAGACATATTTTATAAAACAAAGCCTGTAGTTAAAATTTTCATCAAAATACGAGGACGAAATTTTGTTAAAGGGGGATAGTATGTAATATCCCGTATTTTTCAATTATTATTATATAAATTATAATTTTATTTATCAGATATTAATATTTATAATTTAGTCATTATCCTTTCACAATCCAAATTTTTATTAAACTCTATTAAGATAGAATGTCACTCGTATTAGATTTAAAAAAAATCAGATTTTGTCTTATCACTAACAAACCCTACTTATCTTCAAACTCCATAAAACCATCCTATAAATACAAATTCTTTCAATACACCCTAATTTCATAATTTGGGATAGAAATTTCAATTAGGATTTTTAACCTTAAATTTTATCTAATAAGATTTTTAGTTTAAAAAAAATAGAAAAATATAATTTTAATTAGCCCCTTTAATGAAAATTTCAGTTATGAATTTAGAAGGGCTCAGACTTAATGAAAAGAAGATGAAAGGTGAAGGGTTATAATTTTTAATGTAAGAACTTAACTCTCAATATATAATTCCAGAATTTAGCTCTATAAATTGAAATTTTTTCCTTACAAACTTCACCCCATTTCTCTACAAATCTGATTCAAGAATCGAGAATCAAGAGGATTTGAATAATCGTTTAGTTACTACGCGGATTAATAGAAATCAGTTGAGGTAGGGATTTTAAATTCCTATATTTATCTTTATATAATGCTTCATGTGAGTATTTTCATTTATATATGATATGCAGAGGAACTAGTCAGGGATCGTAAATAGGTCGGGGATTGAAGTTGATCTTCGGGTTAAGCCCGCCGTACTAAATTTATTAACTGGGCCGTAAGAGGAAAAATTTACAGAGGAAAATTTTAGAAGAAAATTACATGTTATATTATTTTGATTATGCTTGTATGTTGTATTATATAATGACAAATTGATCCCTACTGAGCAAGTGGAAGCTCACCCTATCATTTTCATAACTTTTCAAGTTGAGGAAACCGAGCGAGGATTGGAGGGGGTGGATGCGAAAATAATAGATTTTAGTTTATTTTGATTTTTAAGTAAAAAAATATTATTGTCAATAGTTTTGAAATATTGTTGATAATTAGTGTTTTATTTTTGGAAGGATAAATAATTTATATGGGTAAAAGTGCTTGTATTTATTTTGATGAAAATTTTAACTATAGGCTTTGTTTTATAAAATATGTCTTTTATAGCTCTTTTATTCAATTACTTGTATTTTTAAAAACCGGGTCATTACAATAAGTCCCAGCATTATTGCACGTTCCAATAAAGTGAGAAACATGTTGCTTTAGATTGCCCTTGCCATTAAACTATTGAAACTTCGGGGGTTGATAACTAGTAGGCATCTTCACGTTGTCAATTCTCTGAGTGTACGGTTTGGCGTAAGTCAAATACGATTTAGAACTTCCATCAATCTTATCTTTGATAGTCCCCATGATGAACTCCTTGAGTTGGTCAACTGGAACCATCCCATCAGATAAGATTTGCAACTCCACTGCCGAAGACTTCTCTTTTTCGTTTGGTTGTTGCCTTGTGGTTGTTTTAACCTCATCTTAAGCTTCAACTTATTTGTACATCATGTGACTTTGTAGGCCCCAAGGGGTGTGAGTAAAGGTTTAGAAGGGGGGTTGAATAAACCTTACCAACTTTTCGAATTTAGTCCTTTTTAAAATAGTTCACAGCTATGTCCTTGATGGACAACTAAGTTAGTTAACCAGCAGAGTTAGCCACTCAACAGACTCGACTGAGCTGTTGATAAAATAACTCAGCTGTTTAGTCTAATACTTAACTTGGCTGTGATGAAATTTTCAGCGGAAGACTTAACACCCTTGAATTTGGTTCAAGTTAGTTTTAACACTTGATTTTAGCACTTCGTTAATTATTAGTTGGATTAGCAAATTATCAGCAGATATAAAATGATATGCAGAAATTAAATGCTGAAAAGTAAATAACACAGTAATTTTTATAGATGTTCGAAGATGGGGTAATTTTTCTAATCCTCTCTTCTCCAACTCCTGGAGGAATCCACTAAGTATTGATCAGAGTACAAAGTGATTATCAGTCCAGATGCAAGTCTTGATCACACAACTGACTTGATCCTTTGGGACTCGATTAGGAGATGCCTTGGTCACACAAATTCTCGTTCGACTCAACTTCTTCACAGGGTGGTCGCTTTTGCTACTTGACTCACTTGCTCAAGCTTCTTGGATTTGATCACGAAGCCCTCCAATAACTTGAGACTGGTTCGACCTTGAACCTTTCCACAATCCTTCTTAGAATGTAGACCCCTTTTGATTCTTCAAAAGTTTCATCTTCAACAGTTTGAAGTTGTCTTTCCTTCACAGCTTGGTGTTGGATTGATTTCCTTCGAAATTTAGGCTTGAGGATTTGCTTGAATAACTTGAGAATATTTTTTGGGTTACAGTTCGAGTAATAGCTTGAATGTTCGTGGTTCAGGTAAACTCCTCTTAAAGTGATTCCTCAGCCTTTTATAGTGAACTTTCAAAAATCTACTCGTTGAAGAGATAAGCTGATTTTCAAAACTCACTTGTGTTTTTTTGGCTTGTCTTTTTGTTGTCCTTGATATTGACATTTCCTCGTATTAAATGAGCATTCAGGTTTTCAGAGTCTGACACAAGGTGCAGTGCTTCCCATTGGTTTATTCATTTTGCACGCTTCTGGGACTGAGCACTTTAAGACATGGCAGCATGGAAGTATTACTTGTTTAGGTAATATTCTTGACTTCTGTGCAACGGATTCCTTTCAGTTGTCTTGACTTGACTGCAATTCTCTAACTTCCCCAGGTGACTTCGAATCAGCTTCCAGTCGATGGATGACTCATCTGTCACTTCAACTTGAAACTTGGCTTCTTGAGTTGACTTGACTGACACTTCATATAGTTGTATCCCAGCTGATACTCCTTCATTGAGTTCTTGACTTCTCATCCTTGCCATACTCAAATTGTTCCACAAATGAGTCTTCATTTTAGTCTTCAGTTGGCTTCTTGTATATCCAGGCATAGCTGACTTGACTCAGCTCGTACAACCCTATGTATTACAATTCAAATTACAAGGAAAATGGGGTGCCAACTTTCTAGTCTAAGTTTTACATGGCATTCTTCAAAATCTAACAAATAAATTTCCCAAGAATTTCCCCCTTTTTGATGATGCCAAAACTTATAACATATATACAAAATGTAAATAGCAAAGATACATACAAACAATGTAGAAACAGAGAATGTATGCATAGAATCTATCTTTTTATTGATCATAACATTCTTGTCATTTACATAGCTGTTTACAAAGTGTATCAGAGCAACATGTCATTCTATTTCTACGCAAAAATATAGAAATTGCATAACTTTTATTCATCGTACAGAAGACTTACATACATATGTATTTACAATAGTAAAATACATGAAGGGGTGGACAGCAACACTTCATCGCCTTCGTTGCCTCCTTCTTTCTTCTTCAGCTCTGTCGTCCTCTGGTCTCTTTCTCTTCTTTTCTTCTTCAGCTTCCTTCTTTTTCTCGTAGGCTCTTCTAGCAGCTTCGTCTTTTCTCTTTCTTTCTTGTCTTTGTTGACTCTCTTACCACAACTGATCTTGTCTCTTATTTTCTTCTTCAATCCTTTTTACATATTCAACATTCTTCCTAGCCACTTTCGTGTTGGCTACCACGTCATACCCAACCCAATAGATCCCTCCTTTCTTTCCTGGACCTATGTGTTCGATGTTTTTGGGTAGAGGTCTAGGTCTGAAACCTCTTCCTCCACCTCTTCTTCCTCTTCCTCTTCCTCCACCTCTTCTTCCTCTTCCTCTTCCTCCACCTCTTCTTCTTTCCAGCAGAGTGGCCAGCAGAGTGACTGCTAGTAGTCTGTTGCCTGTCAGCTTCTTCGCACAACTTGAGGCCTTTTTCCCAATATAAGTCCCAGGCTTGGGCCATTGATATGCCTTTCAAGTATCCTTCGGATTCGAGCATTTTAAATTCATCAACTGATCTAAGCTCGTTTCCGACATCTGAAATAGCATCAATGTCTCTTCCTGTCGGAATGCCTCCGTATTGTTTCAATATGTCCATCGCACGGGCATCCATTTTTCTTTCGACCTCTTTCATCTCTGCTTCTACGATTTTTCTCTTCTCAGACATAGGCACAACAGAGTGTTGGAGCGGCAGAGTCACTGGAAGTTTGCTGATTATGTCAGCTGTGACAAGTCCTTGTTGAGGGGTTCTAGAAACCATTAGAGTCATATCCTTTTAACCTTCCCCAATCGCTTTTCCTTCTCTTTCTTCTTCTTCTTCACTTTCTTTCTTCTTCTTCTCAACACTCAGCAGGCCCTTCTCTTTTCTCAACAAATGACCCTTTCTCTTTCTCCACAAAATGACCTTTTCAACGCTCTTTTGGTATTCCTCTTCCCCTTTTTGGCATCATCAAAGGAGAGAGGAACCCCTGAAACATGCCAAAGAACCATGAAATCTAGGCGATCGATAGCCGAGTTTTGCTTGGATTCTCACAGCAGAGTATGTTGTTCGAAATTCGAGCGGGTGACTTTTGATTCGCCGCCACCATCTTCATTTCAGCCATAAGAAAGGTGAACTTTTCATTCATATTCTCCTCTACGCCGAAAGTTCTTTTCAATGAAATTCTCGCAGCAGTTCCATTTCAGTGGTATGAGAGGCATGCATCCGATCAATATTTTCTTGCATCCCCGTCTTCATGTCAGCATTATCGGTGCTCCAGACCAGCATTTTATTATACAATGCCTTAAAGTATCGAACCTGTTCGAGCCGCATTGTACTCTGCTGATGACACCATTCCCTTATCCATACCACAATCCCTCGTAAATCTGCTGTGAGGGTGGCATCTCTATTGTCCAGTCGTATATCAAGTGAAGCTTGGTGCAGTTCAATCTTTTCAATCTCACCGAGTATTGTCTTAAATACCTATCGTACCTCAGCAGTTACCTCGGTTTCAGTTGGCGGCCAAGCAGCATCGAAATCAAAATCTATGGGGACAATGGAGTCGGTGGAAATGACTGGATCTGGCCGAACGTTTAAACGACGCTGTTCACGGGCTGTTTCTTCTTCAAGGTCGGGCAGCTCAATAGGGAAAGGAAAGGTTTGTTCAAACACATCATCACGCACATATGGAATTGATGATTCAGCTTGTTCGTGCTTGTGATGATTCAGGTTGAGTCGAGCCTGCTGCAGCTTTGGGAGCCTGCGCAGATGACTCGGTCTCAGCTGGGCCTTGGTGAAATGATTGGCCAGCTGTCTGAGCCTCAGCTGTCTTAACAGCGTTTTCGGCCTCAGTGGTTTCTGCTAAATGAATTTGTGTGTCCTCAGCTGCACCATCAGCGTCATCGGACGAGGATGAGTCTTGAAGGCTAGGCTCATCATCAAAATTGAATTTTTGACGAGCAGCCTTGAATTCTGGCTTACTCGTACTTGGTAGAGCGTCCTCAGCTGAGTCTTTGTGATGTTCAGTTGGAGTAGACTCAACTTCATCTGCATATCCCGGGAAAGTTGTATCAGATCATCCGGGAGTCATGAAGAGCACCGCGATTTCCTCCTCCGAATCAAAGAATTATGGTCCGATGAATGCTCTTATCGCCTTGATTTTTACCTAGGAAGTCTTAACCTCCGTAGGCCTTCATTACCTCCTGCAGTCTCAGCTACAACGGGGCCTTGTACAATCCCTTCGACAAGCACAACTGTCTTAGGGTCTTCTACAGTGGCATCCACAGGAGTCTCAACTCCGTGGATTGCACTTTCATTGCCCGCAGTGTTAACTCCCGGCGATCCATCATGTGCCTCGACCGCATCGCCAGCGTCCTCGGCTGCGGAGAGCGATTGGCACTTCAGTTGAGACAGACTCAACTGTCCGAGCTTCTTCATGACAACTTGCTGTGTTTCTTTTTCTTGTTCCTTCTCCACTTCGCCTCCTAGATTCATGGTGGAGTCATCTGCAGCATCCTCTGTCCTAGCTGCAGTGGAGGGAGTTTCCCCGGGTCACTCTTCTCCATACTCTCGGTTGTGTCCTTTGAGTGTTCAGCCGTGGGGGTAGGTGGTAAGACACCTTCAGCAGGGGTTGGCTCAACTTGGGTGCCCAAGTTCCCAATTTCATCGCCAAGTCCCTTAGATCCGTCTTCTGAATGAACTGGGGAAGTGGTTGCAGCAATAACAGTGGCAATCTGCTGCACCACTCCCAACGGATCAATCTCCAGCTGAGATTTGGAAGACTCTCCTGGTCCTTCCATCAGCTCTTTCTCATGCAACAGTGTGGATTCCCTCATGGCTTGCTGCATGTCCAACTTTTCTTGTGCAGCAATAGGGTCCAAGTCCTCATCACTGTCTGAGAGTATGTCGAGATGAGGATGAGTATGGCCAGTGGTTCCAGTGAGAGGACAAATGCGGGCCTTCTCACGAGCTTCAGCTTCCTCTGCTAATCTCTCCTTCTCTTTTTCCTTGAAGATCTGCAAGATATCTAGGCAGTTCTCTTCATCAAGTGCCTGGACCACTATGGTCAATCCAAGGAAGTTCATCAATTATTCTTCTTCCTCGATGAATTCAGGGTGTGCGAACTGCTCCCTTGATCGACTAAGCTTCCATTTCCTCCATTCTCTTAGATGATTTTGAATGTCTGGATATGGTGGAGAGAGCATGATCACATCATCTTCATCATCTTCTCCTTGTTGCCCTTTCTTTTCAGGAATGGAAGGCAACATACTCTGCTGCTCAACTTCTTCAGCAGCATCGGGGACAGGTGGAGACACAGTCCTGTCAGTGGGGGATTCTGCTGTCTCCGCTGCTTCTTGTTCCTCAGCTGTTCTATCCACAGCTGGGTCTTCAATTTGCCTCTACTGATCAGCCTCAGCAGACTTGGTTGTTTCATCAATAACTTCGAGATCGCACTTCTCCAAATAGCTCGAGAGATCTTTTTCCACCGAGTGGCGATTCACTGTCTTCTCAAGCTCTGAATGCCTGGTAAGTCTTCTCCTTCTCTTGGTTTTCACCAGAGGAATGTCTGGTTCTACTTTCTCCGGTTCCTCGAAGGTAAAGGCCTTTGGAGTTGCCTTAGAGGTAGCTGCCTTTCTCGCCTTGGCAGTCCTCTTCTTCTTCATTCCTGGAGAAGGTATTAAGGATTCCTTCTCCACTGCGGCTGCAGGGGCAGGAGACACGACTGCGGGGGCAGGTGACTCGCCTTCAGGGATAGGTGCATCTTTCTTCTTCTTCGCTACAGGAGCAACAGTCTTCTTTCTAGCTGCATGGGCAGCTTTCTTCTTCGGAGGGGAGGCAATAGTTGTTTCTTTGGGATCAGCTGATTCCCCCTCACTGGTGTCTGCCCTCTTGGCATAAGTTCTCTTCTGGGCTCCTGAGAGATTTGATTGGAACATCTTCTTGTTAACATGGAACGCCTTTCCATATCGGAGTGGAACACCCTTCACCTCCATCAACCGGCCAACTACAAGGCCATAACCCAAGGATCCTCCGAATGATCCATCGTCCTTGAAGGACTTGTTTCCAACATTCTGGCAGAGTCTATTGTATACAAACTCAACCCAGTTTACTTTTTTCTCCTCCATGATCGCAGCCATCACGATCAGCTTGGTTTTGGACAGCTGATTGAAGCTTCCAAACTTTATGCCTACACATTTGGCTACGATATCCAGCAGCTTATGACAATCTTCCTTTAGTAGCTTCTTATCAGCTGTGTAAACCATCTTCGCAGCACATTCAGGTCTGGCCACTTCCTTCCATGCAGCAGCCAAGTTTACATCAGCCTCAAATATCTCCGGCTCTCCTTCTGACGGTAGCAAACAATGCTCCGCTAGATCTTCAGCAGTGATGGTGAAGTCCTTTCCGTGAATAGAGGATTTGATGCCTTCGTCATGAACCTCAGCGTTCACGTGGAACTGTGCTACCTCCTCAACGTATGTCATTTGGAACTCCATCGTGAGGAAGGGTTTCAATCAAGATTTCTCGATTTTGTCGGCTATCTTCTTCACAAGGGTTTCATCGGAACCCTGTTTAACCATCCCTTCGAAATCCACGGTAGAACCAGTGTGGATTTGCTTCCCTAGCTTGGCGAAATCGTAGGTTGATGCCATTTCTCTGAGTTTTTAATGGACGAACTTGCTCCGAAGATTTGGTAGGGTTTTGAGAGAAAAATGCTTTCTTTGCTTTTGGAGAGATGAACAGTTTTTGAGTAATGTGAGAGAGAACTGAACAAAATGGTATATATGGGTTATGAAAGGACGTGTTTTTGGTTTTTGAAATTTGATCAAGATCGACGGCTCAAATTTAGCACGCCGATTAGCATTTAATTGCTCGCATTTAATGCGGCATCATTTATATCCAATCACAGGCTTTGTCGTGCAGCTTTTACTGTACCTGTCATTATTACACTGACGTCATCCTTAAAAACATTCCTGCTTATTAACAACGATTGTGTTTTTGTTACTTAGCTCATAAATGGTTCAGCTTACTCCTTAGCTGACTCAACTCTTCTTCTCTCTATTCATGTAGTGACTCAGCTATCAGCTAACTCGATGCAGCTGACTTTCTGATATGGCTGATTCACTTAGCTGATTCACACGTTCTGCTCTATTTTCATCTTTTCATTTTTCGTCTCTTCTCCTTGAGTCTTCTGAGTGTCAACTCAGCTCAATTAACCCTAGCTCATGCTTAAGTTCTTCAAATCTTGATTCACACAATGGCTTTGTGAATATGTCAGCTAACAGTTTATCAGTTGAGATGTATTCCAAGGTAATGTCTTTCTTTTCAACATGATCTCTTATGAAATGATATCTGACATCAATGTGCTTTGTTCTAGAATGCAACACAGGATTTTGAGTGATAGCAATAGCACTTGTGTTATCACACATAATTGGAATCTCTTTTTCTTCAATTTCATAATATCTCAGTTGTTGTCTCATCCATAAGACTTGGGCACAACAACTGCCCGCAGCTATGTACTCGGCCACAGATGTGGCTATTGATTGGTCGCTTCTTGCTAAACCAGGAAACCAATCTGTTCCAAGCATTTGACATGTACCTGAAGTACTCTTCCTGTCAACTCTACATCCAGCATAGTCAGAGTATGAATAACCAATAAGCTTGAATCCACCTTCCTTTGGATACCATAGGCCAACTTCTTGGCATCCCTTCAAATATCTTAGGATTCTCTTAGCTGCAGTCATATGACTTTCTTTTGGAGAAGATTGGAATCTTACACATACACCTACAACAAAGGTGATGTCTGGCCTACTTGCTGTGTGATAGAGCAGTGATCCAATAAGTGCTCTGTATCTTGTTTGATCCAGAGGCTTGCCATCTGCATCCATATCCATCTTAACTGATGTATTCATTGGTATTTTCACAGAAGACTTCTCTTCCATACCAAATTTCTTCATTAAATCTCTGGTATACTTTGTTTGACTTATGAAGGTTCCATCCTTCAGCTGTTTAACATGAAGTCCTAGAAAGAATGTCAGTTCTCCCATCATGCTCATTTCAAATTTGCCTTGCATGAGGTTTGAGAACTTATCACATAGCTCCTTGTTTGTAGATCCAAAAATTATATCATCCACATATATTTGAACAAGCAGTATACTCTCTCCATCTTGAATTCTGAAGAGTGTTCTGTCCACTTTGCCTTTGGTGAATCCATTATCTGCCAGAAATTGAGATAATGTATCATACCATGCTCTAGGTGCCTGTTTCAATCCATATAGAGCTTTCTTGAGCTTGTACACCTTATCTCCAAGAGTCTTCTGCTCAAATCCTGGAGGTTTCTCAACATAGACTTCTTCTTCCAACAATCCATTTAAGAATGCACTTTTCACATCCATTTGATATACAATGAAGTTCTTGTGTGCAGCATAGGCAAGAAACATCCTTATTGCTTCTAATCTTGCAACAGGAGCAAATGTTTCATCAAAATCTATTCCTTCTTCTTGGCAATACCCTTTGGCTACCAATCTTGCTTTGTTTCTTACCAAATAACCTTTTTCATTCATCTTGTTTCTAAAGACCCATTTTGTGCCAATAACATTTTGATGGGTTGGTCTTTGCACCAATTCCCATACTTTGTTTCTTTCAAACTGATTCAGCTCTTCTTGCATGGCTTGAATCCAATGTGTATCATCCAATGCTTGGGACACATCTTTTGGATCTATTTGGGAAATAAAACAAGTGAACATAGCTTCTTGTTGGTCTCTGGATCTGGTTCTTACACCATCTCTTACATCTTCAATGACTAGCTCTGGTGGATGGTCTCTCAACCATCTCACATCTGGTTGGAGTAAGTCAGCTGGGTTCAGTCGTCTTGCAGCTGTGTTGTCTTGAGTAGCTCTCTCATCAACACTTAGCTACAGATTCTCCATCTGTCTTTGAGATTCAGCCATTTCACCTTCATCTTGATTTATTACTCCAGCTTTAGCTTCAACATAGGGACTCTTCTGCATAGTTGGTTGATTCAGCTTATCAATTAACTCTTCAATGTCTTCTCCATTTACATTGGGTTCATCAAAAACCACATGGATAGACTCTTCTGTGACCATAGTCCTCTTGTTCAGCACTCTATAGGCTTTACTTTCAGCTGAGTATCCCAAAAAGATACCTTCATCAGCTTTAGCATCAAAAACCTTTAGATTATCCTTGCCATTGTTGTGGATGAAGCATTTGCATCCAAATATTCTGAAGTACCCAACATTTGGCTTTCTCCCGTCCCGGATCTCATAGGAGTCTTTGTCACTTTGTCTATTTATCATGCATCTATTTTAAGTATAGCATGCGATTGATAACTTCACCCCAAAATCTTTTAGCAATCCACTTCACTAACGGGGTTCTTGCGAGCTTCCTTTAGAGTTCTGTTTCTTCTTTCTCGCTACTCCATTCTCACGGAGTCCTTGTCGCAGATAATTCATGAGCTATACCATTTTCTATACAATACTGAGTTATTATTCCATTGACAAACTCAGTTCCTCTATCAGATCTTATCTTTATAATGGTTTGACTCTTCTCATTTTGAACTCTTTTCATCAGTTGAGGTAACTTCTGCAAAGTTTCCTTCCTTTTACACATGAAGATTGTCCATGTATATCTTGAGTAATCATCCACCACTACTAGAGTGTATTTCTTCCCACTTATGCTAGCTGGCTCAACTGGACCAAATAGATCCATATGCAACAAATGCAATATCCTCGTTGAAGATGGACTTGACTTCTCTTTGAATGATGATTTGATCTGTTTTCCCATTTGGCATGCATCACAAACACTTTCCTTCTTGTACACTGAGTCTAGTAGTCCTTCTACAAGATTATTTCTTGCAAGCTTGTTGATTGTCTTGAAATTCAGGTGACTCAGTTTCTTGTGCCACAGCCAACTTGATTCGGCTGTACTCTTTGCTAGCAGACAAGTGCTTGGTGTGGCAGTCGACCAATCTACCACATACATGTTCTTCTGTCTGGATCCTTGCAACACTATTTCATTTGATTCAGTGTCTTTGATTTGGCATACTCCCATATTGAATCCAACATTATAGCCTTTGTAACAGAGTTGGTTGATGCTTAACAAGTTGAAGTTGAGGCCTTCAACGTATGCAACATCTGTGATTTCTAATCCATTTCCTCTTATTTCCATTGAAGCTTCATTTCCTCCAAATATGACTTTTGCGCCTCTAATTTCCTTGAATTTTGATAGATTTTTCTTGTTTCTGTCGTCATGTGTGCCGGGAATGCCCACTATCCATGTACCAGGTTCCTTGGCACTCACTGCTCCTGAACCTGCACTCAAGGAAATTAGTTTTTAGGTACCCATACTTGCCTGGGTCCTAAGGGGTTAGTGCTGTAAGATGATCCAACCAACCTATAACCAACTGATCTGACTCTAAGTGGTTGCCATCTATCTGTGCCATAATCATAATTCACTTTGGCAAATTGCTTGGGGGCTTTAGGTTCATACATCTGTCTCTTTTGTATGTATGCCTGTGTGTGTGTTTTAGCAATTTCCTTTCTTGGGTTGTTGTGATATTTCTGAGTGTAGTGTTTGGGTGCATATGTGTGCTGATGATATCTCTTATGCCTTTGGAATGACCTTTGTTGAGTTTTAGGCCTTTGCCATTTTGGCATGTATTCCATAGGTCTTTGCTTATATTTCACATTATTCCAATCAGCTTGACTTGGGTAGTTTCTACCATTCCCATCATTTGTGTTCCTTTGATAGAACTTCTGGGGATTCTGGTAGCTCTGTTTCTTCTTCACAGAGTACTTCCTGTTTGGAGTTTGTTGAGGCACTCTGCTGGATTTCTTCTCAGTTGTCCTCTCATCATACTCAACTGGCTGTTTTCCTTTCCCTGTATATCCAAGGCCAGTTTGTTTGTGATTGTGCTTTGGAATGAATGTGTGTGAAACATTTGGTGTCTTGGATTTTTGAGATGCTTCATTACTTGAAGATCCTTTTTCCAAGATCACTCTTGGAGTTTGACTATGCACAAAGGAATTGAATCATATGCCTGTCTTGTCTCCACATTCTTTTTGGCTCATGATAAGGTCATCCAATGATTTAGATGCCTTTGTGAATGAAGCAATCACATTTTTGAGATCATTTTCTCTCTTTTCTATAGCAACTATCTCTGCTATTAGTTTAGCATTTTCAGCATTCAGCTTTTTGTTCTCATCAGCTATGTGACTTAGAGTACTCAGCTCCTTAGTCAGCTGTGAGTTTTGGCTTTTAAGCTGGCTGTTTTCCTCATTTAACAGTGTGTGTGAGGATTTAATGTGCTCAAAGTCTTTCATCATTTTTCCTAATGAATCATAAAGATTAGTGGGTGATGAAGTGTGTGTGTCACAGTCACTATCACTAGAGTCTGAGTGGGATGAGTTAGAGTGTACCTCATCTTCTTGGTCAGGTTGATCTTGTTCTTTGGCCATTAGACAAATTAAGGCTTCTTCTTCAGAGTCACTTGAGTAGTCAGCTTCACTACTCTCTGAGTCTGCTACTTCCTTTGACTTACTTAGTTTGTCTCGGCGAGCCTCGGCACCAACATTGCCTTTATCTTTTTGTCTTCTTTCTCTGAAGACTCTTCTTTCTTCTTCATTCCTGTATTTATTGACTACAGGATATGGACAGTCAATAGCAAAGTGGCCTGGTTGTCTGCAATTCCAACATAGGTTTTCAACTTTTTGATCAGCTCTCTCATTTCTTGGGTTGTCAGGTCTTTGATATTCGACCTTTTGATACTCAGCTCTCTTTGGTGGCCTATCTTCCATTGATTTGGAGGGAGGTGAATGCCTTCTGGAGGATTCGCCTTTGTTTCTTTTGTAGTTCTTGTTGAAGAACTTATTGAACCTTTTAACCATCAAGGCAATTTCCTCCTGGTCGATGATTTCTTTGGTCTCCTTCCTTGACTATGAGGTCTCCTTCCTTGACTTGGGTGCAGCTGTCTTCTCTTAATCTTTTCTTCTCAGCTCGAAATCATAAGCTTTGAGGTCTGAGAATAGTTCATGATTGGATGTTTTTGATAGGTCCATCGAGTGCCTTAGAGCCATGGTCTTCATTTCCCACTTAGTTGGGAGGCTCCTTAGTATCTTCATACACATCTCCTTCTGTGTGTATTCTTTCCCAAGTGCTGAGAGCTCATTCGTAATTTCAGTGAATCTAGCATCCAGCTGATCCATTGTCTCACCTGCAAGCATTTTGAAATTTTCAAATTTTTGAACAACAACAGATAATTTGTTTTCCTTAATTTGCTCAGATCCTTCACAAATTAAAGTTAGTTTATCCCAGATTTCTTTGGCTGTCTTGCAAGATTTGACTTTGTTATACATGGGTTTGTCCAAAGTCTTGTAAAGTATATCCGTGGCCACATTGTCCAAGTTGTATCTTTTTCTGTCATCATTTGTCCATTCAGCTCTTGGTTTTTCAACCATAGCTGGTCTAGGAGCGGCAGCAGCTTCTTCTCCTTCAGCTGCAGTAGCTCTCCTTGCATCTGTGTTCACCTTCATTATTTGCAGTGGCCCATCCTCTATCACTATCCACATCTCATCATGTAAAGCTGATAAATGAGCCTGCATACGTATTTTCCAGTCATCAAATACTTCAATGGTGAACATAGGAATGCGTGTCAAATTTGCTTCCATGATAAAACTTTGTTGTTTTAAAAATGGCTTTTGAAAGAACAAGTGTTAAAAAAAACTTCTTTGAAAGATTGGAGATATAGTTCAGTAACCAGTGCGTAAGGCTCAATGAACCAACCGCTCTGATACCACTTGTAGGTCCCAAGGGGTGTGAGTAAGGTTTACAAGGGGGAGGTTGAATAAACCTTACCAACTTTTCGAATTTAGTACTTTTTAAAATAGTTCAGAGTTAATTTCACAGTTATGTCCTTGATGGACATCTAAGTTAGTTAACCAGAAAGTTAGCCACTCAACAGACTCGACTGAGATGTTGATAGAATAACTCAGATGTTTAGTCTAATACTTAACTTGGTTGTGATGAAATTTTCAGCAGAAGATTTAACACCCTTGAATTTGGTTCAAGTTAGTTTTAACACTTGATTTTAGCACTTTGTTAATTATCAGTTGGATTAGCAAATTATCAGCAGATATAAAATGATATGCAGAAATTAAATGCTGAAAAGTAAATAACACAGTAATTTTTATAGAGGTTCGAAGATGGGGTAATTCTTCTAATCTTCTCTTCTCCAACTCCTGGAGGAATCCACTAAGTATTGATCGTAGTACAAAGTGGTTATCGGTCCCGATATGCAAGTCTTGATCACACAACTTGATCCTTTGGGACTCGATCTGAGATGCCTTGGTCACATAGCTGGCTTCTCGTCCGACTCAGCTTCTTCACATGGCGGCTTCTTTGCTACTTCAGCTCACTTGCTCAAGCTTCTTGGATTTGATCACGAAGTCCTCCAATAACTTGAGACTGGTTCGACCTTGAACCTTTCTACAATCCTCCTTGGAATGTAGACCCCTTTTGATTCTTCAAAAGTTTCCTCTTCAACAGTTTGAAGTTGCCTTTCCTTCACAGCTTGGTGTTGGATTGATTTCCTTCGAAATTTAGGCTTGAGGATTTGTTTGAATAAGTTGAGAATATTTTGTAGGTTACAGTTCGAGTAATAGCTTGAATGTTCGTGGTTCAGGTAACCTCCTCTCAAAGTGATTCCTCGGCCTGTTATAGTGAACTTTCAAAAATCTGCCCGTTGAAGAGATATGTTGATGTTCAAAACTCACTTGTGTATTTTTGGCTTGTCTTGTTGCAGTCCTTGATATTGACATTTTCTCGTATTAAATGAGCATTCAACTTTTCAGAGTCTGACACAAGGTGCAGTGCTTCCCATTGGTTTTTTTCCTTTTGCACGCTTCTGGGACTGAGCACTTTAAGACATGGCAGCATGGAAGTATTACTTGTTTAGGTAATATTCTTGACTTCTGTGCAACGGATTCCTTTCAGTTGTCTTGACTTGACTGCAATTCTCTAACTTCCCCAGGTGACTTCGAATCAGCTTCCAGTCGATGGATGACTCATCTGTCACTTCAACTTGAGACTTGGCTTCTTGAGTTGACTTGACTGACACTTCACACAGCTGTATCCCAGCTGATACTCCTTCAGTCGAGTTCTTGACTTATCCTCCTTGCCGTACTCAACTATTCCACAGTGGAGTCTTCATTTTAGTCTTCTGTTGACTTCTTGTATATCCAGGCATAGATGACTTGACTCAGCTCGTACAACCCTATCTATTACAATTCAAATTACAAGGAAAATGGGGTGCCAACTTTCTAGTCTAAGTTTTACATGACATTCATCAAAATCTAACAAATAAATTTCCTAACAGACTTGAATTAATGTTATCCACTTTGTTTGTCAGCTTCATGATTTGACAGTCTTTCTCTTTATAAATGCGCTTTGTAAGTCCTCTAACAGCCTTCATCAAATTTGCAAGTTGATCTTCGAGCAAAGTAGTTTGGACCACCATGACTGCTACAGTTTCAAAGTTTGAGCTTGTAGAAGGTGCATGCAGGCCAAGTGGGTTCAGTGATTCCTTATTTGTAGCTCCATATTTTCCACCTTGTTTCCCTGTCCCCTCGTTTGTTGGAGAAGTAACTTTGTGGTTCGATGAATCACCATATTTTCTTGCCCCCTTATGCTTGTATTTTGGAGCAGTGGCTTCGTAGTTCAACATTGAAAGGTCAACATTTGTGGACTTAGAATGGTTGGCGATCTTTATTTTTATTTGAACATGATTACAAGAGAAGAGATAAGAGGTAGAGATTGCCCAATTGGGCGTGCCAAAAATTTGTAACACAAATTTTTTATTGCCAACAAATTAACAAACAAGAAAAAAATGTACAAATTGAATTTATATAAATCAAAATATCAAAAGGTAACAATCTCTAGAAATCCTCTGACTCTTTTCTATAAGAATATAATATTTGGAATTCGAGACTTTGGAGATGAGTTATTTAGCTTGATCTTCTCCAACCTTGAATTTGAATAACGTTAATTCGAGGGCCCGATAGCTTGATCTTGAATCAAACGTGATATATTTGATGATATTTGACTTGGATATGAGAATTTCTTGGTGGAACTGTCTCTTTGATCTTCCTCCAAGATGAACTTAATATTCGATAACGTTAGCTCGAGCACTTGACAGTTTATTCCTGAATCAAATGCTATGATTTGAGCAAACTCTGCGATGAACACTTTGATTTCGCCTTGAAATATGTGGATCTCCTTGAATTTGATCTTCTATAGTTGAGAGAATTTCCTCCACCGCTTTCTTCCTTAGATTTCTTCTCTTCGAATTGTGATATAATTCCTAGAGAATGACCCCCTATTTATACTTGTAGGGGAGGGGTTCTTGGATAACTCATATGGTGAAGACTTTGATTTGATTGGTACTTTACAATTTAATATTATCTCATTAATCACAAATTGTGATAATTATAAAAAGAGAATAATTTATCAAGATAAATCTTGATCTATAAGAATTTGACATTTGACAATCTTTAATTGACCAATAAAATATATATTCAAATATTAATAAATTA
The DNA here is from genome assembly GCA_016081115.2 of Rehmannia glutinosa. Lineage (NCBI taxonomy): Eukaryota > Viridiplantae > Streptophyta > Magnoliopsida > Lamiales > Orobanchaceae > Rehmannia > Rehmannia glutinosa. The sequence goes on from CM071930.1 coordinate 27,030,427, forward strand.
ACTATTTAATTTTGGATTTAATTTTAATTAAATTCCGAAATATAAAAAGAAATTATAAAATTGATATTTAATATAGAATTTCACATTTGTCATTGCTTGATTAGTACAAATTTAATTTGTCTACATCTATATATATTGAAAACCACTTACTAGATTATTGACAATTATTAATTTATGAGTTAGAAATTAATATGATGGTCAACGAAATCTTATCCAAGGCATAGTTAGTATTAATTCATTTTTATTTTTATTTTTAATAGATTATTGATTAGATATTGAGATTAATGTGATTTTAGATGAAACTTTTGATTGATCTATACTATACTTTTCCTTTCTTTGTAGATGAAGACAAATAAAATCGACGCATTCTCATATATTGTTTGTTAGTATATACTGAAAGCAAGTTTCACAAATATATATATATATATATATATATAACTTATATATAATTTTCTGATATGTAAAAGATACAATCTAAATTTTAGTATATTAGGATTGCGGTTATGTATTTTATGATGCTTAATGGTGAATATTGATATTGTATTTTATGAAAATATATAATATATTTTGAAATTTATTTTCTGACTATTGGCCACCCAACGTCCAATCCTCGTTCCGCCCTTACTGGGCATGTTCACGCCAAAACTGTTGTGTGGATTGTTTATGATTATGGCTTTAAGTCCTGATTTTAAGCAGTGGAACTCGCATTATTCTAATTCATTGTTTAGTGTTTTAGAAGTGCATCTTTATAATGAGGGTTGTTGGTCAGAAATTTTCTCTCCCCTCTCTCTAAAAACTAGATCTACTTTTTTGAAATCTTCTCTCCCTCTCCACCGCAGTGTCGTCCGTCCCCTTTTCCGCCAGCCTCTGGCCGCCGATGACCAATCTTACGATGCAAGATGGTGAGCCTAGTCTTCCTCTTCCTCTCTCTCTCTTCTTCCATTTCCACTTTTGTTCTGTTCGTGTGTGGACATTTTTTCTCTTGGCCCGATTTGATTGTTGGTGGAGTCTATGGTTGCTTATGCTCGAGGGGCAACAACTTATGGAGGTTGCTTCAGAAGAAAATGGCTGATGGGCATTTTTTTGGAGGTTGTGGCTGGTGCTTGGATAGGGGAAGGGTGCTACTGTAGGATGGACAGGGAGAGGTTATTCCGGCTTTATTTTGCTTTTTCTTTTTGTTTCTAGATAGTTTTGGTTGTTGTTTTTTTTGTTTTTGTTTCTTCTTCTTGTTGTTGTTTTGTTGTAAACTGTTCAAGGGCAAAGTTCGTAGACGAGTTAGGTTTTCTAGCTTATAGTGCGTGATAGTTCCTCGTCCCCGGTATTTTGTTTGTGTGTTGTATGGCATTCGTGCCCGGGTGTTTAGTGTTTTGCAGCCTCCATTACGGAGTGCTGAACTCTCCTAGCGTGGGAATGTTCTTAGTTTTGGTTGAGGAGTTTTAGTTTGGGAATTGCATCTGAATTGGTCTTGCCAATTCCCCGTTTGGCTTATTCAAGTCTGTTAGATAAATGTTTTTATCAAGATATTGATGATTTTGTTTAAATGAGTTTTTACACCAAAACAATGTTTATAAATGTTGTCCAAATACTCCCAATTGATTTAAAATATTTTTACTAATTTTTGGAGTATTTCTTGAAGTTTATTTTTGACAAAAATCGGACAACACTTCAATTTGGAGGTCGACCGGTCGAGCAAATGGTCGTCCGGTATCTGAAGAATGAAAAACATGAAACAGAACACTCTGGATTGAAATTTCGAAGAGGGCGACCAGTCCGAGTAGGGGCCGACCGATCGACCCCTAGGGCGACCGGTTGGACCCCCCTGTGATCGGTCGACTCCCTCTGCGAATGGTACCTGGATCGCACTAATTTTCTCTAACGTTCGAAATTTTCTATAATGCGACCGGTCGCGCTGTGTAATCTTTTGACAGCAAAATTTGTACCATTGGACTCCTTATCAGCAAAGATTTGCTTTTCAATTTTGTACATTATTTCTACATCTTGTGATCCTCTTTTTGTAGACAAAAGTGAAGAAAGAGAGCCTATGTTGGTGAAGACTCTCCTATAAAAAGAAGATGACTTGAAGACACAAGAGAACAACAACACAAGCAAATACACAACAAGAAATCTGCAAATTTCTAAGCTTTCATATTCAACACTCTTGTTGTATTTATAGCCTAAGTATTTCACTTTCACATCTTGAGGTCTAGGCTTGAATCTTGATTACATTTGCACTCAAAATTGTATTATTCTTTATAGAGTTGTAATCTCGAATTTTTGGGTTCATCATTCAACACAAGATATCCTTGTGAGTGTTCTTGTGGTAAGAACACACTTGGGTGATCTAGGTGTTAGGTGCAAGAAGATTGTGGTAATCTTCTTATTGAAGAGTTTGGTGCTCTTTGAGGTGTTGAAGAATTTGGTATTCTTCAAGGTTGAAGATTGTGGTAATCTTCACAAGGTGCCGTAGAAGATTGTGGTAATCTTCAAGGGAGATTGAGGTAATCTCCAAAGAAGTGTTGTAAGGTGATGTGGTATTAATTGTGGTAATTAATAAAAAAAAGTTCTTTTTGAAATCCATCCCGGAGATACTGGGGTGGTAGAGGACTAGGCCCTAGGTGGGTTGAACCACTATAAATCGAGGCGTGTTGTTTAATTTCCGCACCTTTATTCTAGTCTTTGATTGATCATTTGAAAAAGAGGGCTAATTGTGAAAAATCGGCATAATTTATTCACCCCCCCTCTAGATTATCGTAGCCACTTGGACTAACAAGTGGTATCAAAGCAAAACTCTTTGGCAAGCTCGTTCCACACCGCGAGTAAAGAGGAAAGATCTATGGCTACGAACGAGAGCTATTTACCAACCGGTGCATCATTCAATAGACCGCTCTTTTTCGACTCCAACAATTATTCTTTTTGGAATGATAGAATGGAATGCTTCTTACAAGGTTGCGGGTTCGATATTTGGAACACAGTTATAAATGGAGTATCCATCCCGATGAAGAAAAAGGAAGACGACACTCAAATTTCCAAAGTCCTCAAGTAGTTTGATGATGAAGACAAGAAAATATTCTCCTTAAACGGTAAAGGTCTTAACATTCTTCATTGTTCTCTTACCGCTACGGAGTATAATCGAACTAGAGGTATTCGATCCGCTCATGATGTATGGGAAAAATTAGAAACTATTTATGAAGGCACCAAGAAAGTTAAACAAGCTAGAAAAACAATGCTTGTTAAAGATTTTGAAAATTTCACAATACTCGAGGGTGAAGGGATTTCAAAAATGGTTGAAAGGCTCGATAACATTGTAAATTCTTTGTGGGCACTCGGAAAAGTCATTTCAAAAGAAGACAAAGTTACCAAAGTTTTAAATGCTCTTACCGGTTCTTGGTCCGAAAAGGTGACGGCTATCATGGAAGCTCAAAATTTAGAAACTCTAAATTTTGATGAGCTTATTGGAAATCTTATCATCTATGAAGCATATGCAAATGAAAGGAGTAAATCAAATGCATCCACCTCTCAACCGGATTTTATAACAACTTGGGATGAGCTTCTTACAACTTCCGACAATGAAGTAGCCAAGCAATGTCTAATGGGAACCGAAGAAGATAATGAGGTACGCTCTAACCCGTCTACTTCTTTTAGTAATGGATTACATGATGATTATGATGAATTACAAAATGATTTTGATGAGCTTCAAAATGAATTCCAAAGCTTGCTCGTTAAATACAAGAATTTGAAAAAAGAATTCAACACCATGAATAATGAAAAGGATAGTTTACATGCTTCTTATGAATCTCTTACTAGTGCTCATATTATTATACTTGATAAGGTTAGAATTCTTGAAGAAGAAAATAGTACTCTAGTTAAGGATATTGATTGCCTGAAAAAGGATATGTTGAAATTTAACTTGAGTACCGATAAAATGACCAAAATTCTTGATGTTCAACGTTGTGATCATTTGAAACTAGGACTTGGTTATAAGCCTAATGTTATTAATGTTAAGAAAAAGAACCAAGTCCCTATGCATGTTGATCATTATGCTTCTAGAACTATTACTTGTTTCTTTTGTGGTAAAATTGGTCACACGACTAATACTTGTTGGGTTAAAAATAGTTCTAATTATTATTGGAGACCTAAAAGTCTCAATGTTAATCCCAAAGGACTCAAACACTTGAGGGTACCACAAGAAAATTTTATGTTAGGTACTCGGTGCAATAAAAATCAAAGGAGTTTTAAATTGTCATATAGACAACAAACGATCGCGCCATTGATGAGATATTATCAACAAAATTATTTTTCAAGAAGAAGGTATAATCAACAATGGGAAAGATACAACCCTTGGAAATGGCAAAATTGGTAACCCTTATCCTCTTCTTGAAGTATGCATTTCATATTGTCTTTTATAATTATTGTAAATTTTCATGCATTTAATTTTTATGTTGATTGTCAATATTCTTTATAAAATTATTTCTTAACAATGAGGTCTCAATTTTATATTCTTGGATTTTTAAATTTCAAAAGAGACCTTATATGGATTTTCAATAAGCACTTGTTTTATCAAACTTTTGTTGATTCCTTAAATAGCATAGTATGTGCTACTTGTTCAACTTCTATGTTGTTCAATATTGTGTATATTATTCGATATCACTATGCTCTTGTGCAAGATATTTTGTCAAGTTTTTGCAGGAAATATTTTGGTATTAAGGAACAAATGATCGTAGACTCATCCATTGCCATCTACGTCATAAAGTGTCAAGATTGCGAAAGGCATATTGGTTGACAAATAAATTCGATGTATGTTTATCAACTTTGATTATTTTGTAGACTCAAAATTCTTCATGTCTTATGCATATATGCTCGATTTCAAAATTATCCCAATGAATCTCATTAAAGTGTCGTTAAAAGAAATTTTTAAATATTTGAAAGGCACTTCTTCTTATGGCTTGTTTTATCCAAAATTTTAAAACATTAAATATTTTTCAGGATAACAAGTCCGGTGTTCCAAAATTCAGTTCTTCATAATCGAACTAAACATATTGAGATTCGATATTTTTTTAAGGGATTGTGTCTCTTAACGGAAAATTGAGACGTGTTTAATTCCGTCTCAAGGATAACTCGCGGATATTCATTTTTAGCCATTAACCGCCGAGTCCTTTACCTTATTTCGAGCTTGTTTAGGCATAATGTATATTGAATGAGGTCTATATTTGCAATTTGCATGTTTTTAAACTTAGGGGTGAAAAATCAAATTTTTGGTGCAAACCAGGCACCGGTCGACAGAGAGGTCGACCGGTCGACCAGTTGCAGGCACCAGTCTCCCTACCCATCGACCGGTCGCCCTAGGTGATTTCAGGGATAAAATTGTTTTTGTCTTTCATTTCGTCATTTTAGCTATTTTCTTCCAAAATCGAACTCCTTCGCATTTTTCACTCAAAATGATTTTTTTCTTCTAAAATCTATATTTTTGAGTTTATGTAAATTCTATTTCATCCATATCATTCGACTTCTTCGATCAATTGGTAAGAATTTCTCTTTTTAATCTCAATTGGGTTGAACCCTTGAGAATGTGCTTGTATCTTGCTATTTTGATGAAATTTGTGTATTAGTATGTTGTATATGATGATTGTTGATGGATGAATGTTGTAATATTGCTTTTGGTGATGAAATTTTTTGGCTAAGGCGTTATATATCTCTTGTTTTATTCGACGTACGCTAAGTGTTCGACAAAATGTTTCTATGAAAAATTCATCACCTACATGATTCTCTTGATTTGAAAAGTCTTATAAGTTTATAGAGATCATATTTTATCAATCAAATGAGCATTTGCAAATCAAATGAGCAACTTTTCCCTTTTATTTGGAATTTAAGCTTCAATTTTCAAAACGCTCGATAAATTGATTAAATTGCGCACTTTGATATGATTGTATGATGTTTTCATCGTGCTAACATTCTTTTTGATGATTCCAAAGGGGGAGAAACAGGAAAAATGCTCATATGCTCAAAGAAGTGAAAATAAGCTCGCAAAAAAAGCTATAAGCTAGAGCTCTTAAAAGCCAAAAGCTGTAAATAATACTTAGTCCATGTGATGTATTATGAAATTTTATGCTTAACTAATGATGTCTTTGTGACAGGGAGAGCTTCTAAGCTCATGAAATTCAAGCTTTTAGCTTGTAGTTGTTTGATTCAACTTATTTTTGTTATGCATGTTGATAGGGGGAGCTTATGCAAAATGTTTTTAGAAAATATATTTGCTCCTATCCTAGTGTCTGTACTTATGACAAATGTTGCTTCTTATGGATTGATGTTTTAGACCGGAAAATGTGTTTTGTTTTTAAAATCGATCTCCTAAAATTATTTTGGTTTGTAATAATCAAAAAGGGGGATATTGTTAGATAAATGTTTTTATCAAGATTTTGATGATTTTGTTAAAATGAGTTTTTACACCAAAACAATGTTTATAAATGTTGTCCAAATACTCCCAATTGATTTAAAATGTTTTTACTAATTTTTGGAGTATTTCTTGAAGTTTATTTTTGACAAAAATCGGACAACACTTTAATTTGAAGAGGGGGGACTTTCAGTAGGGGCCGACATCGATTTAACCTTGGACCTTTGTGACATTGGCCCCCTCTCGCGAAAAGACTTGATCGCACTAATTTTCTCTAACGTTAAAATTTTCTATAGAGCGATCTGTGTAATCTTTTGAATGAAAAACATGAAACAGTACACACTTTCTACATCTTGTGATCTCTTTTTGGTGATTGAAATTTTTATAAATGAAGAGACTTGGGAGAGAACAACAACACAAGAAATACACAACAAGAAATTTGCAAATTTCTAATCTTTCATATTCAACACTCTTGTTGTATTTATAGCCTATGTATTTCACTTTCACATCTTGAGGACTTGATTACACTTGTAAAATTGTGATTTTCTTTATAGAGTTGTAATCTTGAATTTTTTTTCATCATTCCACAAGACTTTGTGAGTGTTCTTGTGGTAAGAACACACTCCTCGTCCTTATCTTGTCTTTGATTGAAGATTTGAAAAAGAGGTGTTGAATTTGGAAATATGTTCAATTTATTCAAGATTATCTTCAAAGGAGATTGGACTAATCTCCAAAGAGGTGTTTAAGGTGATTTTGTTTAATTGAGTGATTAATAAAAAAATTCTTTGAAAAATCCCTTTGGAGAAGTGGCATTTTAATTTTGTTGTTCTTGATGGTTTGAATTTAAGATATTTTATTGTTTGTCTTTGATTTCATTAAAATCTATCACCTTATTTATTCAAATTATCATACCCACTTGGACTAACAGGATTCATCCCCTTTGTTATGTCAATATAAAATTTAGCAAAAAAGTTTTAGTCTCGGGATCCTCGAAAATAATGAATACATTTTACATATTTTTTAGTTCTCTTGCTGGAATGCATGTTCTCTAATATGGTATCAATGGTATACTAATGGTGTTATTTGAAAAAGAGGGCTAATTGTTGTTAATTTATTCTTATATGTTTGTTTCGGAAAAAAAAGTGGCATTATTCTTGCTCCATTTTGTTGTTCTTTTTCTGGGAATGATGTATTTTAAATTATGAATTTTATATGTTTGTTTCTATCTTGATTTATCAATGTGATTAAATTTATGTTGTCACTCTATATTTATTACTTAATTTATGCATTGCCTTCAGAATCATTTATTCGAAATGTAATCATAATACTAATTCATATTTTATACGTTTGGAAAATATTTTAATACTTTTTAGTCATGAACACTACTAAAATACTCTCTAATTTGCTTAGAAATTACTAATACTTTTTTCGAGAAACTACTAATACTTTTCTTCGATCAATAACCTTGATAACTAATAAAACATTTTTTTGTTGCCAACTTTTGAAATATATTTCATTTCTCGAGAAATACTAAAATACTCCAGATTAACCACTGGATTAGGCTACTCATTTGCGACAATCAGAACTCCATAATTCAAATCAGAAGCCATTTCTGAAATATAAATCAAAGTTTAGTACTTCGATTAATCGGAACAAATTTGATAAGAACTAATTTATTAAAATTGTTTACTTCGATTAATCGGAACAAATTTGATAAGAACTAATTTATTAAAATTGTTCCACTTTTTATTTTTAAGGTCCAAATATCAATTTTCATCCACTCCAAATTAGCACGGATATTTATTTCTTAGTCCAAAATAAAATTCAAACCAACTTAACAACATAACAAACAAAGTCAGTAAATACAAACAAATATATATGCAGATATATATACAATAAACTATACCGAATACAGAATATAATGTAAACCAAAATTGAATTTCAATTTCAGAAGTCAACTTTTGTCACCAAATTGATAATGAATATCATGAGTTCAAGTTACTATTTAAAACTAATCTTAATTGTAATATCAAAATGCCAACAAAATGAATTACTAAGAATCACTGTACAGAGGTTACAATAGTCTACTTAAAGAAAGTAGCATATGAATCGATTTCTTTTTTGTTTGTCTAAAAAGAAATTTAAGGCAACATAACTTGTATGAATATGATTAAACAAATGGATAATACTGAATTCAATTTAGCAGTTGAAAGATTGTTGTTTCAGTTTGAAATAACAATAGAAGATAATACTTTTCAAATAAATTGGATTGTTAATACATTTGCAAGAAATATTTGGATTGAAATAAAATTACAAATTGCAGCAGCTTGTTTAATTATATTCAACTAATACTTATTCGATGAACTACTAATACTTTTTTGAGGAACTACTAATACATTTCGGGTCTAAAATGTATATTGAGAATATGAGAAATACTAAAATACTTTTGTTGTTTCAGTTTGAAATAACAAAAAGGCTAATCTGAAATTAGCAATATATCATCCCAGCTACAAATTTTGAAAGTTATAGAGAATTTGTTTTAAGTTTGTTAAACAAAGTTTGCAATACTTTTTAGAAGGATGAAATAATACAAATTTTTAATATAAATTACAGAATACCAATAAAATAAATGGTTGTTAATCGCGTGGTTATCCTTAAAATTAATGGTTTGCATGAAACTACTAAAATACCCAACACCAACCCGATCTTAAAAAAAAAAAAAAAGGTTGAATAGTCTCGCTAATCCTTATGCCGGCAAGTAGCAATGAAAATATTAATTCTTGATGGTTTGAGATATTTTAAAAAATACTAGGATTCATCCCCTATGTAAAGCAAGCAGAATAATGAATACATTTTACATATTTTTAGTTCTCAGCTCTAATATGGTATCAATACAATGGTGTTACTAATAAATATATTTTATATTCGAAAAATTAATACATTTGCATGAACACTTTTTGTACTTTTTCGAAAATAGATTTGTCCCCTATATATTCAAGAAATACTAAAATACTATTCAGGAACTACTAATACTTTTTTGAGGAACTACAATACTTTTCGTAGGATGACGAAATAATTATATTCAGAAACTACTAATACATTTTTACTTTTTAGAAGGATGAATCTTTTCAATATTGTTAAGCCATTTCGGAACATATCAAAGAACCAAAATTGCAAATACTTTTTTGAGGACAAGAGAAATACTAAAATACTTTTCAACTTTGAGAACAATATGCAGAGAATAATAAGATGCAAGTGTTAAGGGCGCGATTGGATGTACTTTCATTTTGAAAATTTTTCATTTTGCTAGAGAATAGTGAAAAAATAATTTTTAAGAGATAATTGAAAATTTTTGGGAGTGTGAATGGATATGTAATGATGACAGTTGATGTGATGTTTTTTTTAGAGAGAATTGTGATTAAATATGAGAAATATTTTTTTTTTGGATGTGATGTTTATATTTAAATATTGTAGAAAAACCTATTGTTGAATCCAATGTCATTATAAAGGCTAATTTATTAAACTAAAGCTATTTAAAAATCTAATTAACCTAATAATGCCAAAAACAAAAATGTTAATATATGAGGTGAAAACAGACGTGTAATATCTGTTTTCTCAATTTTTATTTATTTTTATAAAATTTGGAGAAAACAGTGTTTTTTTTTTTTTTTTTTCGAAAAATTAAAAAAAAAGCAGAATTTTTAATTGAAATAATTTTCAGTTATAATTTCGCTTTTAAAGATTATTTTCAAATTCATAATTATAGATAACTTTTTTTAATAAATTTTCAGAAATAATTTTATATTTAAAAAATTAATTTAATTGAATTTTACTTTATAAATTTGCAAATACATGCCCCATTTTTTTTAAGTGTAATCGATTTTTTGCTCAAAATTCAAAAAACTGCTTCAATTTAAAATGATTTTAAAAACACAACTGGATTAGCAAAACATCAATTGCCTTACAACTGAAATCTGAATCATCAGTCGAGTAAGCGTGGTTTAGGTTTTATTATGTAACCCAATTGTAATACAGTTGATGTTTTCTATTCCAGTTGTGTTTTAAATTCATTCTAAATTGAAGCATTTTATCAAATTTTGAGCAAAAAATAGTTACACTTATCCGAAAAATGGTGTATATATTTTCAAATTTGTAAAGTAAAAATTTAGTTAAACTAATTTTTATTGCAGTAATATTCCACCATGTCTTCATTGTACTTAGCTTAATTATTTTGTTAGTGGTATCATTAGTCACTTTATCATTTGATATATATATCTATGGGTGTCAATTTCGAACTCGACACGCAAATCTAATACGAACCTAACATAAAATTTTTTATTGATCGAATAGAGTATCATTGTGGTTGATTTTAAAAAACTTAGATTTATTTATTTGAAGCTATTACATGTACATAAAAATAATTTTACTAAACAGGTTGAGTTCGGATTACCTGTAAAATAAATAGACCGAGTTCGGATTCAAGATTTTGACACGAATAATTAAATGGGTATGTTTCGGGTCAGCTTATTCTAGTCCGCGAACCCACAAACCCGAATCCGTGAAATCAGACCAACCCAAATTGACACCCCTAAACATCAGATAATAACAAAAAAAAGACTTCAACTTCTATAATTACCCCAAAAAAAAAAGCTTTGAAAAATATTTACTGATAAAATTTTATGCTGTAATCTTGGCGTCCATCTTTTTTAAAATCAAGAATATATTCACAGTAATTATAATAATAATTACAAACCACACCCAAACCAATACTCATTTTGGCTAACCATTTCAACGTAATAAATGTACTGCGTAGGAAGAGATGACTTACGCATACAACATATGTATAGTAGGTGATCAGGTGTCAGAAAAAAGCAGGAAAAAATATACAACAGTAATGCTTTAGGGAAAGAAAAACAGTAAAATCTAGGGAGAAAGGCTTTTTTTTTCATAACCATTCACGTGTTCCGATAATTTTCGTCCAACTAGAGAAAAATTCTCAAATCCGGTTCACATCCAATCGCGACCTAAGTATTTTTCTGATTACTGGAAAAAATTAGCTACTTATAGAGCTGATAAAGGGCCTAATTAAAGCTCATTGCTGTTACACAGCAATAACTTTTGCTGCTACAGATTTCATTTCAAAAATTAAATCTGATGTTACAAGTAGGAATTAATATTGCTATTACAGATAATTTTAAATTCGAAATTAAAAACTGTTATAGATATTTAATTTCTAAAATAAAAAAAACTGCAAAACACAGGCTATGACTCGATTTCAGTACGACATTCGCTTCCGCACACAAGTCAGTGGTTCGGAGCCCGAACCAGACCGTGATTTGCACCCCTCTCCCCCGTGGGCGTGCGTGTAGAGAGACTCTACGCAATATAATCTTACACCTTAAGAGTAAGGTGACATTATATAAACTAGTTTAAAAAGCCTTTGTTTTTCTATGTGGGACAAACCCACCTTTCAAAGAAGACAAACCCACATGGTTTCTTCTTTTAAATTAATTCTAATACTCCACTTTAAACTTTAATTTTTCCTTCACCCACTTTTAATGTTCGATTTCCTTCACTTTTCCAACAAATATTCGATTTTAATGTTCTCACGGAGTAGAACAAGGATCCACTTTTACTTTTATCATTAGACAATCGAGGTTCTAAGAAAATCGCACCCAAATTAAAGATGCAATTTCCTTCACTTTTCCAACAATATTGTTATAATATCGTCGCTTTCTTCATCAAAAATTGGTGGTCCATTATAGCCACCATCTTCAGCGTCTCCAGAGAATAAATTATCCATGTCTGTGGAACTGGTATCCAACAGAGTGAACTGAATGGGCACAATATCGTAGGCAACTCATAACAACCAAGAAATCGTTTATCAATAAGTCTCTTGATTTCTTGATATTGGATGCACATGATATCGATTTATTTGGCCAACAAGTCGATCTGCTGACGAATATAAACAATGTCATTACCTGTAGCTTCAAATCCTAATTGGTGTCGAGATGGCATATTAAGGATTATAGCCGGTCTCTGGATACCAACTGATTGCAGGAAGAAACATGAACAAATATATTAACTCACCTCGTACGTTGATTCTACACGAATACCATAAGAGAGACAAAAATTAAGAGAAAACCCTCATTTTTATTATTATCAAAATTCAACCACCTTAAAAATAATAACAAAATAGATATTTATAGAATTAAACTTATAAATAGATAAAACTCCTAACTATTGAAAACTCTTGAAAGATAAGTATATAACTTACTAAAATTAATTCTAATAGATATACTAAGATATCCTTAAATAATACCTCAAATCTTATCTCCATCACACTGTTTTGAAAGACACAGTACTTTAAACTTTAAACGTGTAATGTATCATCACATTGTATGATTAGAGACAAAGCAGAAAATAAATATTAAGGTAGGAAGATTAAAAAAAAAAGAGAGAGAGAGAAAGATAAGAGATACTTTTAGTTTTTCAAAGAAAAGTTTTTAAAATCTAATATGTTTGTATATAAAGTTATATTAATTTCAAATATGAACCGTTTTTCTCCTCTATCTTCTTCCTATTTTTCTTCCATTATTCTTCCATGGAGGAGGGTGAGGGAAGTAATTTTCTTTACTTTTAATTTGAATAAAATTGTCCCCAATGAGTGACTTCATTTGTTCCTAATAGGTGGTTTTTTTTTTGGGTTAATAAATTTGTCACATATGTTGGATTTTGTTCAAAAGATCGAATGAGTCATTACTCGATGATACATGACAGAAGCGACACCATCTTTGATACATGTTTTGTACAACATTCTCGTGCGAAGTTCTGATTCTACGGATAAGTTCAATCTATTTAGATTTAGATTTGTATAAGTTTATGATATTGTAGGGTTAACAACTATTTTTCACTTGTTGTAATTAGTTGTAATTTTCTTACAAATCAATAAATTTATTTGATTCAAAAAAAAAAAAAAAATTCAAATATCTTTTTACCTTTCAAAAAAAGAAAATCATGTTTGGTTGCTTTGTTGCCTTTATTATATGGTGTTGGATATTATAGTTATCCATTGCCAACTTTGCATAGTTATTTTTGCATGTAGACATTGAGTGTGCGCAACAACTTAGTTATAATTGTAATTATAATAGTTTGTATAACACGTCTAACTTTCCCACTAAAGAAAAAGTTCCTTTTCAATCATCAATCATTCAAAATGGCAGGCAAAAGAAAGACAGTTTCATGTGCCTTCTAATTTTCAAGTACTTAGGGCATCTCCAACCCAACTTCAAATCCAATCTTATTACACCAAATATGCAATAATCCCTCTCCAACCCAACTCTAAACCTCACACCAAATTTGGTGTAGTGAATAGTATTACACCAAATTTGGTGTAACACTATTCATTTACACCAAATTTGGTGTAATGCAAATATCCCACATTTGCCCTCCAATTTCCTTTTACCTCAAAATTAAATTCCAATTGTATCCTCATTTTATATATAATTAATTTATATAACATGATTTTAATAATTTATTTTATTTTCTATAAATTAATAAATGACAAATAATTATAATGTAAATTAAAATAAATACTAATATTAAATTTAATATTTATTTTAGTAATATAACTAATTAATATAATATTAATTAAATGAAAGTTTATAGTTATTTACATTACTATATAAAAAAATATAAGTAAATAAAACAATTGTATAAATAAATAAATTTTGTTACTATAAAATGAAAAAAAAAGAATAAAATATTCATTTGGTGTAAGATTTGGTGTAATGGGTTGGAGATGGTTTTGACAAAATTACACCAAAATACCAAATTTGGTGTAGTTTTTACACCAAATTTGGTGTAATGGGTTGGAGATGGTCTTATTTACCAAAATAATCTATTAGGAAATAATAATAATAATATTTTAAAATTTCTTTAGAAAAGAACTAACAAAAGTCACACCCCTTTTTCTTGGCTTTCTCCGATTTATTCCCTTATATTTCGAAGGGATTTTAGATCCTTCAACGGCTCCTCGGAAAAGAAATGTTGCAGAGAATCTAGTTTCCGCCGCTAAGGTTTATCTATATATCTCCCCCTTTTTCATTTATAGCGATATTAATTCAATTTGGGAATGGGATCTTAAAAAATGCGGTTTAAGTTTTTAGGGATTTATTATTTAATTGATTTGGTAAATACCCATTTGAAGGATGAGGAGACTGGTTTTGACTAGAATTCCATTTTTTTGCTTAAATTGCAGGTTATCATTCCACTTGCATCTTTATTGGCCCTATCTCACTGTTTTGGATTTTAGTCTATTTGAGAAAACGGGGAGTTATTGCAGATAAATATACTACGAATTTATCTGGAAAGAGTAGCGTGGAAATTGGAAAAGACTTCGGGTTTTTTTGAAGTCGGCCCACCGTTTACCAAGAAGTTGTTTCTTCTTTGCATTCTCTTTTTATATAGCTTCTTCATTACACATTTCATTTATAGGAAATTGGAATACATGATTTTCTTGCATGTATCATTTTAGAAAATCGGGCATTCACTCGTCTGGAAGTCGGGTTTATTTCTTTATTGGTGTAAGTTAATTTTTCAGGGTTTTATACATGGTTCCATTTTTTTTGTATTGTAATTAGTGGAATTGGCATTTTTGGTTGGTTTTTGGGGGGTAATTATTGCTTGCTAGCCGTTTGGATCTCCTGTCATGTGTTGAAATTTTGAGATTATTTATTTTGACAGGTTTGTGTGAATTTGCTGTGTGGTGAACGTTTTGAGATTTTCGTTGATAAACTGAGTTGATGGGAAATAAAAGCTCAACCCCTAGGGATGGGGGGAGTTGGAGGCAATCTTCAACGGCTCGGTCTAGTTCGTCCGCTGGGTGGCAGCATGATTATGGTCAATCATCGTATTCGCAATACGCTCAGAATTACCCTGTGCAGCAACCTTATCCAGCAGGATATCCACCACCAAACTATGTTCCTCCTCAAGATTACGATACTCCATCTCAACCACCCGCCCCCGTCCAACATAACGTGCCTCCATCTCAGATGCATGCACCACAAAAGAAGCTTGACAGGAGGTATTCAAGGATTGCAGACAACTATAATTCATTAGAGGAGGTATGTGTATGCATATAGTGAAGGAAAACCACAGAGCGAACATGTTTATATGATATCAGATAGTGAATATCCAATTTTAGGCCTCTATTATACATTTGAAATCCTTATAATACTTCATATGGAATGAAGTAGCTGGTTGAAAAAGGAGAGGAGTGTTTATTTTATTTATCTGGTAAAAATCGAACTCACTCTGAATAATTTGTTGAACTAGAATCCAAGGTAGCTTGTGTAAACAGTCAACGTCATATCATACAAGACCAGGAGAATATATGTCTTCTATTCGAGGCAAATGATGCTTCCGTAATACATGCAAATTTTTGGCTTTGTTAGCTTAAAGTCGGACAAGACTGAGGACACCATGAATTTCTTTAGAGCTACTGTAAGCAACTGTTTGCAATTTATGTTTGTGGGTTTGAGCATCCCATTCATGAATCTGGGACAAGCTTGGATACTTGGTAATTTATAAACACTGTTCCGGCGAGTTATGAATTTATTTTGATTTTAGTGTAAGGTGGAGAAAGTAAAATATTATTTCCTTGTAGTTTCAGCTATCTATGTAGGGTGAGAAATGCCGAGTATACAGAAATTTCTGATTTCCTATGGGAGAATGGATCCAAAACATGTTATAATGAATCTGCAAGTGGGGGTAGTTGAGAAGAATAATTCGTAAAGATTAAAACATGGTAACGATTATATTGGAAATGTTTGTTTAAAAGTGGCAAATTAAAATGCTGCAATTTGAAGGCTAGAATCTATGTTGGAGTAGAAGAGGATGGTTTGATATTATGGATTTGGATGACATGTGTTGGAAACTATGATTTTGCTTGTCCAGGCCAACAAACTATAATATTTGAACTTTCTAGTATCTTGGTCCAGATACCGTTTTCATCTGAGTCTCTTGAATAATTATACTTCACAGAAGATTAAAATATGAAGACTATTGTCTGTAGGTGACTGAAGCTCTTGCACGTGCTGGTCTTGAGTCATCCAACCTAATTATTGGGATTGATTTCACTAAGAGCAATGAATGGACAGGTGGAGTTTTTATTTATTTATTATTTATTTCATTTAGATAGCATTACTAGAACTTGTGGAGAAATATTCTGAGGGTGGTCTTTTAGGCAAGAAGTCGTATAATGGTCGAAGCTTACATCACATTGGAAGTGGTCTCAATCCCTACGAACAAGCAATCAGTATTATTGGGAAAACCTTGGCCGCTTTTGATGAGGATAACTTGATCCCCTGTTTTGGATTTGGAGATGGTACTAATGGCAAACCTGTTGTTTCTTAAATTTATGATTTGATATACTCAGCATTATGATCAGTTTTCTTTGTAAATAATCTTGGCAGCATCAACACATGATCAAGATGTATTCAGTTTCTACCCTGATGAGAGGTTTTGCAATGGATTTGAGGAAGTTTTAAGCCGATATAGAGAACTTGTTCCAAATCTGAAACTGGCAGGTTAATTTCTATCTAGCTTATCTTGTGGAGCTTAATATTGGTGTTGAATTTCTAGCTTAGACTTACCTTGCTGCAGGACCAACATCATTTGCACCAGTAATTGAAATGGCAATGACTGTTGTTGAGCAGAGTGGGGGCCAGTACCATGTTTTACTGATTATTGCAGATGGACAGGTATGTTTCCTTGGATACATGGCTAATGTTTATTTCTGTTGTGGGTAGTGATAAGGAAAACTGCAAGTTGTGAATGAAATGTGTTTTGGCCTTTGTAACAAGCTTGATTTTTTATTCTTATCTGGAGATAAACCTCTTTGCCTACAATGTTTGTCTGACAATGTTGTAGAAGTTTTGAGAAAGAGTTGGAATTCAGTACTAACGATATTTTATAGCAACCACTTGATGCAGCAACTGTATCTTTCTTTTGCTCTCATAAGTCTAAAAACATTTTTGTCATTTACCCATTTTAGATTTGAGTTCTGAACTTACATATTTGGGTTGACTTCAGGAACGAATTGCTCATTTGTTGATAAGAGAAACTGAGAACATTTTAAGATTTCCAGGCTAATCTGCATGTGCGGGCATTGATGTGCTCACTTAACATTTATAACTCCGTATGATCTCTCTTTTTATGCGACAAACAGATGTAGTGAGCTGTGTTATCCAATACATGCAAAATATTGGTCTTTCTACCGTTCAATATGTACTTTCTATTTGTTAGTTATCTATCATAGTTGGAAGCAAAAAACAAAGGTGAATTTGACGTGCGTGAAAAACTTTATGGAAGTTATTTGTTTCAATTTTGGATGCATTCTATTGAAGATGATTGGTTGTCCTGGTGATGCTAGAGCCTTCCTTTTTTTCCCTTGGTATTTAGTCAGTTTTATTATGTATTTATGCAAACTTGTTCATTTTCTAAGGTTACCAGAAGTGTTGATACTGAATATGGTCAGTTGAGTCCACAGGAGCAGAAAACAGTTCAAGCAATTGTCGAAGCTAGGTAAATATTTTGTGACGCGTATTGCATTATATTTCTCAAACTTTGGGTTATCTTAAAGTAATGTTGTTAATACATTTGCAGTAAGTTGCCGTTATCCATTGTTTTGGTTGGGGTTGGAGATGGCCCCTGGGATATGATGAAGGAATTTGATGACAACATTCCCGCGCGGGAGTTCGACAATTTCCAGGTCAGTGTCTTGATTCGATTAATATGCATTATTTCTAATTTACTTGTTATGATTTGTGCTCTTTACTGAGGTATTCTTGGGGTTCTAGTTTGTCAATTTTACAGAGATTATGGCTAAAAATGTGCACCAAACTCGTAAAGAGACAGAGTTTGCTCTTTCGGCATTGATGGAAATTCCAACTCAATATAAAGCGACGATGGAGCTAAATTTGTTGGGGTAATCTTTCCTTCACTTCCGTGTGTGTGTGTGTGCTGTGCACGACACTTTTGGGTGCATTTTTTACAACACTCTGCATGTGTGCTCAATTGATTTATGTTTAAAGTTAATTACACAAAATACCCTTGAGGTTTTGTCTAATTAAAATAAAACCCAGCTATTTCAAAATTACAAATACCCCCTTGATATTTTTTTTTTGCATTTTACAAGTTACACCCTCAATAAGGGAGTATTTTAAGAAAAATACAAACCTCAAGGGGGTGTTTGTAATACTTTAAGGAGGGGGTGTATTTGTAATTTTGAAAGATAAATGAATTTTTTTTGTACTATTTATTCATTCATGTTTTGGCTGATTTAAGTGGAAGGAGACGGAATATTCCTGAGAGGGTTGCTCTTCCTCCTCCGATGTATGGTGCGGCATTTAGCAGCAATTCAAAACCCTCGCGCGCAAATACTTTTCAGCACAGCTCTAGTTCGTATTATGAGGGCAATGTTTCTGCTGATGCAGCTCCTTCTGCACCAAGCTCTGATTATGAACATCAGGTATTTCGACGTGTATATATAAGTTTGTGTTCTTCTATGTAGAGTTTTATAACTACTTGAAAATAATGCATATTTCAGAATAACAACTCAGCCTTCTGCGAACTTTCTATCTATTCTTTAAAATATTATGTTTTGTAGGGTTAGTTACAAAAAACTCCTTGAGAAAGAAAATCCAATTATCTTTCAAGATTACAAATATCCCTTGGCTTTTTTTTCATTTTACAAATTGCACCTACAGGGAGGGGGGGGGGGTGTATGTAATGCCTCAAGGGGGAATTTGTAATTTTGAATGATAACTGGATTTTTTTGTAATTAGACTAAATCTCAGAGGTAGTTTTTGTAATTTACCCAATTTTGTATTTATTTAATTAGAACAATATTAATTAAAACTTCTTCAACAGATTTGTCCCATTTGCCTTAGCAATCCAAAGGACATGGCTTTTGGTTGTGGTCACCAGGTAACCTATGTGTTTTTTGATATACTTAATTTTAAGTGTTTTGAGGAGATCCACAGAATTTAAGATAAATCTCTTTTCATTCTTCTCAGACATGTTGCGAGTGTGGACAAGAACTTCAGTCATGTCCAATTTGCCGGACTCGAATTCAGACCAGAATAAAGCTCTACTGATTAACCATCCAATTCGTTGATACCAACTAACCCTAGCACCAAATTCTTTATATTGGTTCTTGATGCAGAAAGATGGTAGTTTTTTGTGGTTGTGTTGATGCTGTACAGGTGGAATCTTAGCCTTTTCATAAATTATTTGGTTGCTGTATATTGGTTTTTCTCTGGGCTGGCTCAAAGTACTTGATGTAATCGGACGGGTAACACAGCGTTGATACAGGTGAAATCTTAGCCTTACCTGAAAAAAGATTCGATTGTAAGTTCATCGTTGATACAGATGACAGTACATAAGAATAAAGAAAATAATTGTATGAGTTTGTGTGGAGGGTGGAGTTATTTTAGGTTGCTCTTTCTAACTGTGCTGATTTTAATGTAGTCAATAATCATGGTGCTCCATTATTCACTGTGGCTTACCCTGGCAAAAAGGAATTTATTTTGCCTATCTGGTAATGTGAATTCACTCCATTTACTTTATGTATATGTGCCATTTGCTGTGGTTGGTGGGATGGCTTTGATTTTTGCTGTTCCACTACTTGGCCTTTTGAGCCTTTTGCTTCTAAGATAAAGGGTATATTCATATTCTTCTTTTATCATCTTTCTTTGTGTATGTGGTATTTTCCAAATATCATCTATTAGTTGTGGAATTTAAGTTTATGAATCACATTTACAAATATAGATGGTGAAATATTGTGTTGGAGCAAAAACATCTCAGTTCCTCTTCATCCTTTTTTTTTTTTTGGGAAAAGAACATTATTGTCCAAAGAGTATTGGGGAGAAACTATGGTTTGCCTCATCTCTTGTGATAATTATCTTGTGTTTGGCTGAGAATTACTTCAAGTTTGGAATTCTAATGGATAATATTCATATATATGAATTATATATGTCTCGATGTTAATATGAATGTACATTACAAATAGTATCATCAATAATCATTCCAATATGTACAATTTACTTTTCCTGTGGCTGTTATGAATATTGTTTAATAACGTCATCCATAAAGAGATATATATTAAATAGTTTTAATCAAGTTAGAAAGTAGGAGAAAATAATGGTAAATTAATTAATACAGAAGACACATGCTATATTTAATATAAAGTAGGAGCAATTTAGAACATTTTTTGTCCACATAACTACAGAGATTCCCATACTGTTTTGTAAAAAAAACATTTATTATTCCCATGCCTAAATTTCTTCTCCAATCCAAACTAACAAAATGGAATTAGATTCTTATATGGTAATATTTCCCAATAGTCAAGTTTCAATATAAGTATCACGTCCAAACAACAAATAATGGTTAATCCCTTGAAATAATAACTTTTTCACAGCTTTTTTCACCAAAAACAGGCTACCAATAAATACAGGGGCAGATGTACACAATGTGCATCAGATAACACATTGCAATCAATGCCTTCAATAAAACTTGAAACCTAATACCTACTTTTTTCATCAAATTATGGCAAAGCAGACTGCATGTGCATGCATAACCAAAAAAGCTATAACAAAACTGGAAAATGACAGGCCATCTTCTTTCTTCATCTCATTCTCTTGAAAATCAGGCCCATTATATTTCTCACATAAATCTCTATTTCATCTCAATATGGCCTCAAATGCTAATCTCTCTTATAAAAGACTTAAACAAGAGATTTTGTCAGACGACGACGACGATATACGAGAGAAAGTGATTGGGAGATTATTAAGGAGGTCCAGATTCAGAAGAGTGCACATTAAGAGGAAATTAAGGGTAAAAATCCCAAGAATTAAGAGAGTGTTGAGAAGAAAAGCAAGTTTGGTTAAGGTTGCTTGGACTAAGGTTTACAAAAGATTGAAGGAAAGTCAAGCCCATTTTGGTGATCTTTTTGCTGGCAATTATTTATTTATGCAGGTTACTCCAACTCCATTGAAGAATGGTGCTTCTTTTGTGAAGGATCATTATGATTTTCATGGCTTGTCTTATTCTAGGTAGGATTGCTTCATCTTGTGGCTCATCACTCTTATTAGATTGATTCTTGTTTTGTGATTTTGTATTAGACCATTGAGGATGGTCAATGGAGCCAAGCCAGATAATGCTGGTTGTACTATTGCTTGATTATACCACGAAAATGTGGTTAATTCAGTTCTTGAATTTATAAATTAGCTACGTCTCTTATTCCATCTCCACTACGTCTCTTATTCTATCTCCACGGCATGGCAATGTTGTGTGTGTTTTTCTTTCTTTCCTTTTTTTCTTCCACTGGCTATTTATGATGTATCTATGTTTTTGTTTATTATAAATGTATGAATGTTTTTGCTAAAAATCACATGGACTAAAATGTCCCTGCCCCTTAAATAAGTTTTCACATTAAATAATATCATAATTACTAATTACTAATAAAAATGTCCCTGGCCCTTAAATAAGTTTTCACATTAAATAATATCATAATTACTAATTACTAATAATGGAGTCTTTTAAATAATGGAGTTTTTTATCAAATGAATTTAAACTTATGATGGACAGTCATACAACCAAAACGGTTCATTCACAAGGCATGATATATGGAGAGACATAAAACTGAAACGGTTTTACAAAATTAAAAGTTAAAATCGGTCTGTTCAAACCCCAAAACAAAAACAAAACATATTTATGAAAAATCAGTCTGTCAAGGTGAAAGAAGAAACCAACATTGACAGGGTGCGAATAAACATTGGGGACTGGTTTCTTTATTCATTCTTACCAGTTTCCAGCAGAGCTACTTCTGATTCAACATCAGTTTTAATGTCCATGTTAGAGAATAGTATTATCGTCTCAAATTCAAACAAGAAATCTCCAACCCGTAAGTATTGTATTCAGTTTAATGTTTCCTTACATATATATTTTAATACTTCCCTCCATTAGTTAAAACCTTGGGTGCATGGGTGTGGAGTTCTCTTACTACACCCTAATGTGGAACATTTAGATAAGGCAGAATAATATTCTGTACATTTTTCCTCTCATCCAAGAACCAAACAAATAAAAGAAATATTAAAATAGGAAAATACCTGATTGTGCTGTGTTATTGAACAAAACAAATCGGCCGATGCTATCAATCTTAGCATTGTTTAGGGTGCTATCGCCTAAATTTTGGAATCGCTTAAATCTATATCTTTCCTCGATAGAATTCGGAAGAAATATTTGAATTGTTGCTTGATTCTTCCTTGTTTGTAGGCTTATTTTTCTTGAGGCTGTTAAAATCTAGATGCACTAAAAGATTAATAAGATCAAGATGCACTAAAAGATCCAGATGCACTAAAAGATCCTCTACTCTCCTACAAGCCAGCCCACTCAAGTAATTTGTTGGAATTTATTTAAGCAATATGTTTAAATTATGATCTACATGTCTGCTTAGATTAAATAGAATGAATGCATGGTGTGGGTGAGTGAGTGGAGATGAACACAAATAGTGATAATGTATTTTTTGGTTGTTGAGTTAGAAAATAATAAGAATAACACCAAAATAACTTGACGTTTTTTCTAGTTAACCAGAAACTTTGTGCAAAACAATTAGGTTGCTTGGATGTCAACTTTGGTTTATTTTCTGTGTATTATACATATCGCTTCTTCTTTTTTTTACTTTCATTCTACTATTAGATTTGTAATTAACACTCTTACAAGATTCGTAGACACGTTTTCAACAAAAGGGTTGGTAGGGATTTAGAGATTATATATCTCTTCTTCTTTTTTATACTTTCATTCTACTATTAGAAAATACTTAACTGAAGAACAGTTAGACCGCGAAATTTAAGCTTTTTTGATCGAATCTTTTGGGTAGTCAACAATCTGTATTACGCATAGGTTAGTACCACCTATAGATTCACTATTCCACTAGATTGATAGTTTTAAGCCATTATGCAATGACAGTAAGTAATTGCAACTTTCCATTTATATAAAATAGAGCTTTACATTTATATATGCACCGCGTGAAGATATTCAGTACTTTGTTCTTTTTTGAGCCAAGAGATTGTTAGATATAGATAGATACAACATGAAGAACTCATTTTGGTAAGTCACGGCACTTTGATCATGGTGATTCGGGGAAGGAATAGAGGTATTTCATCATTTCTTATCTGCAATATACTGAAAAGACTGGGCCAAATCCACAAAGATCACATGTAACGGCAAGTATTAAAACACAGGGGTATAATGCACTCACACAATAATAAGGATAAATAGCAGGTAAAGTGACTTTTGAGGTACCAGTTCTCATAGCACTATACGAAAAAACCATAACCAGATTTAAACACAAATTAAGTTCCAAAAATCCAAAAGTACTGTGTGATGCAAAGATTCTCAATATGTCAAAAAGATCTTAACAGTGCTTCAAGTAGCTAATTTAGACCAAACAAATTGGTGGACAAGTTGATCGGATTATAGCTTTAGGACAAACATGGAAGTGGAGGGACTCAACATTACTACCTAGACCTTAATATGATTACAGATGCTTGGACAATCTTGACTATTGGATTGATTGATAGGCAAACATATTTATCTTGCACTGAAGTTGGATTTGACTGATAGTATTAGCAAAAGTCAATAAAGATTAAGTGGTTAAAGCACAATTAACTTGGCCAAAGTCTTTGCTATCAGCAGAGTGGTAAAACTGTACAATATCCATGCACAAGCAATCTTCCTAAGTACTCCTCATGCCCTTTAATGGTAGTGACTAATGACTGTTATTTTACCACCCTTCTTTCACAAAACCAACAATCAAGATTTACCTGTTAGAAAATTCAATAGAAATTAAAAATTCTTTTACATGTTAGACACCAAGTAGATATGAGTTATACTACGTAATAAACGATCAACGAAATAGAAAACAATACACTAATTTATGTATTTAGCATGTGGTAATTAGAGACAAAACCAACAATCAAGATTTACCTGTTAGAACATTCAATAGAAATTAACATTATGAGAGTGTTTACATACTCGAAAAAAAAGTGATTATCAGCTTCTAGATGCAAAAAAGAAAAATAACTTCAACTGAGAATTAGAATTTGCAAAACATTCCCTATATTAAAAATTGTTTTTATTTATGCTTATTTTTTCGCATTTAATTTTGAAATTTTGTTGGTCCTTCAATTCCTTGGTTGCAACCAATTATTTTGCATTTTATTGTGTTTAGCATGAAATAAGGTTGCAATTTACATTTTAGGTTAGCATTAATGAGGTAGTACTTATAAAGATGCTCCCATTGAAGTAGTGGATTGTACAGATGCATAAATCGTGTGCATAGTTACTCATTTGATACTCCACATTAGAGGTTAAGAATCCATTTTTTGCTTATTGAACAAGCCTAAGATGGGATGATTGAACAATCAAAATTAGATACTAATTTTGTTTTCTTTGAATGAACATGAGACTATGGGATTGATAGGTTCATCAAGGATATTGTCAGCAAATTGTATTTTTCTCCCGTTTTTCCGCTAAAAATGACCTTTTGCACATTCATAATTTAATGAAATCTTATAATTTGATCAACTTTAGCAATAATGTGTTCCCTTAGATTGATCTCATAAAATTCCCACCTTCTTTGGATGGAATTCAACCACATAAATAATCTTTATTGATTGTGTCGACCTTTCTAATAGTAGCACTACAACATGTTTGCAGGCGACAAAGCAGTATTAATTCGGCACTAGCAGCATAAATCCTAACATAAGATATTAGAATTGACAACACAACACATGAAAGTCAAGAACATGCAGGATATATTATTTTAAATTTTCCACCATTCATAGTAAGTTGATCCTCCATTCCCATGATACTACATTGTTAACCACGTGATTGTTTTTTTACGTTGAAAGCATGAATCTCCAATAATTCGGGTCCAAAGTTGTTTAGAATATAAAAATGCAACCAAGCCAATTAACAAATTTATCATCAGGTAAAATTGGTTTAATTTTATTTTTTTGTGTTAATTTTTTTGAAGAATCTCTTTTAAGTATTTTAGGTATTCAAGATACCTTAATAATACCTTCATTAGAAAAACCTATAAATTCTATGTTTTAGTGGCAGATGTCTATCGACAGAGACAACGTGAAAGGATGAAAAAGAGGTATGCTGATTTAAATGCCACACAGAGAAAAGAATACATTGACAGAGTTAAGAAATATAAGAAGCAACGTAATTCATGTATTCTTGTAGATCAAATTCCTTGTGAGTCCGAAGGTTAGTGATTCAAAATTTTCAATGCATATATATATATATATATATTATATTGAAGAATGTTTTACTTTGCAAAAACCTAAGTTACATTTTTCCTTATATGTTAGGTCCAATAGTTTATGAACCTGTTTGTTCGGAGAAACATGAGCTGAAAAAAATGTCTAATTGCATACACTGTGGTGCTATAAGATTTGAGTATGAGCCTCCGACTTTTTGTTGTGATAATGGAAAAATTAAGCTTGCAACTATTGAAGTTCCCGATGAATTGTATGAGTTGTTCACTTCTCAGTCAGATGAGGCCATTCAGTTTCGAAAAAATATCCGTCCATTCAATTGTATATTCTCATTTACCTCATTTGGAGTGAAATTAGATAAAGAGCTTGCATCTGCAAGGCGATGAGTTTATACTTTTCGAGCACAAGGAATGGTGTATCATAACCTTCCAGGCTTAAAACCCAAGGAAGATGGTCCCGATCATTTTCAATTGTATTTCATGGAAACAGAAAATGAGGTTGGGAATAGAATGAAAATACTTGAAAACTCGAGTATATCTGAAATAACTGTGAAAAAACTCCTAAAAGTCCTAGAAGAAAACCCATACGCCAAAGTCTTCAAAAGATTAAATGATTTTCCTTCAACTGATGATGTTCAGCTCCATATTTCAAAAGATGTGAAAATAGATCAACGAGTATATAATTCTCCAACAGCTGATCAAGTTGTTGCCATATGGGTTGAAGGAAATAATGTTAATATACCATTTGAAAGAGACATTGTAGTACATGCATATTCTGGAGAATGGCATAGAATAAAGCATTATTATTGATGTTACGGCCCTTTGCAATATCCACTTCTTTTTCCAAGAGGCGAGACATGATGGCATCAAAATATTAAAAAACCTGCCACCAACAAGTCCACTACATCAACTCATATTATGATTGGCGAAAGTTTATTAGGGGAGAACAAGGTACATAACATTTGAATTTATGTTCATGATGATTATGTATTGAAATTAAAATATATTTTAATGTCAATATCGATGATATTTTTTGTAAATGAATTAATCTTCTTCTATATTCTTCTATGGAATGTTATGCCAATTCGATTAATTTTATATATTTTAATATTTATATGTTTAGATATAAAACGACTACTAGAAATACATAAGTTTAAATTTGTATTTTTGTTCAAACTGTAAAACATCCTATATAAGTATTCTAGAATTATTAATATTCGATGTATCATCTCTGCATATAAATATGTGAATTAATAATTCATAGTTATTAATTAGTAATATTGTTGTAACCTTGCTTTACTTTTTATTTTTTATTTTTTATTTTTTAAATAAATTATGTTTTTAGTGTGTAGTCGAACTACTATTGATGCCTCTACAACAACATCAAGCTTTTCTTGTACAGATGATATACTTTCCCAAGAACAAGAAGGTATGAATTTATTGAAAGTTTAATGATAACTTCAACAATATCATACATGTATTTATTGAGATTTGTTGAAATATATTTCAATTAATATATTAACATTCAAACATCGTTTCCAATGATATTGACAAAATGTTCTTTATAAGGTATCCACTTTTACCAGTTAAGTATGGTCTTGCAAATATAGTCAGTTCTTATTACTATATTAATATTTATAAAATATATTTACCTTTTATTTGTTTTTAATTTTTTTTGTAGTTGTCAGCAGAGAAAGTAATAAGAATGTCTCATGCAGAGAATATAGTTGTTATAGGCTACAAATTCGAAATCCGAGGCAATCTACACTTCTTTTGGCAGGAAGGTTGTTGCAACAATATGCAGTCGATATGTATATAAAATTAGAGACAACAAGATTGGATTATTATCGGCATAACCAATGTAATATGAGAGCTAAACTATATCAAGGAATAGTTGATAGTTTCTTGAAAGGAGAGACTAAATGGAGTGAAGTTGGCAAAAAAATTGTTCTCCCAACATCATTTATTGGGGGACCAAGAGATATGCGCCGCAGATATCTTGATGTATTAGCATGGGCAACAAGCTCAAGATCGTCCAGATTTGACATCAAGAGTATTTCGATCAAAATTGCAGGATTTGAAAGATCAGTTGTTTAAGAAGGAGATATTTGGACATGTAGCTGCAAATGTTCATGTCATTGAATTTCAAAAAGGGGATTACCTCATGCTCATATGTTGATAATTTTGAAGTCAGAATACAAAATTACAACTCCAGATCGCTTTGATAAGTTTGTCAGCGCTGAACTTCCTGATCAAGAAAAGTACCCTAAACTTTTTAACTTAGTAGCAAAACATATGATGCATGGACCTTGTGGAGATAAGAACTTGAACAAATCTTGCATGGTGGATAAAAATTATAAATATCGTTACCCACGATCATATTGTGAGAGCACGATACTAAAGATGGATATCCAGTCTATAGAAGAAGAAAAAATGGAATAACAGTTCGAGTTCGCAATGCACAGCTAGACAACCAGTGGGTGGTGCCTTACAATTCATATCTCTTATCTAGATATAATTGTCACATCAACGTAGAGATATGTTCAGGAGTGACAACGGTTAAATATTTGTACAAATATATCTATAAAGGACATGATAGAGTGGCAATTCGTGTCTCCCACATTGATGATGAAAATTTAGTTGATGAAATCAAACAATTTCAAGATGCACGATGGGTCTCTGCTCAAGAAGCAATGTGGAGAATTTTTTAATTTAGTTTGAATGAAATACACCCAGCGGTTATCAACTTGCCATTACATCTCCCAAATCAACAATGTGTGACTTATTAGGCAAATCAGAAGTTAGAAAATATTTTGAGCTGGGATCATGTCTCCAAAACAATGCTCACGGAATATTTTTCTATGTGCTCTAAAAGTGAAGAGGCAAGAAAATATCTCTACAAGGAATTTCCGGAGCATTACGTATGGGACAAACAAGGTAAATGTTGGAAAGAAAGAAAAAAAGGAGGGGTGATTGGTCGTATAAATACAGCAAATCCTAATGAAGGTGAAAGATATTATCTTAGGTTACTCTTAAATCATGTTAGAGGACCAACATCTTTCCAAGATTTGCTAACAGTAAATGATATACACTACTCCAGTTTCAAAGAGGTGGCACAAAAACGAGGATTACTAGAATCTGATCAACGTATTATTGAATGTCTAAATGAAGCTATCACTTTTCAAATGCCAGCTGAATTGAGAAGACTATTTGCAATCATCTTGGT
Source organism: Rehmannia glutinosa (assembly GCA_016081115.2). NCBI lineage: Eukaryota > Viridiplantae > Streptophyta > Magnoliopsida > Lamiales > Orobanchaceae > Rehmannia > Rehmannia glutinosa. The sequence goes on from CM071930.1 coordinate 27,059,392, forward strand.
ATATTGTGCACCAACAGATGTGAGAGTACTTTGGGATACATACTTTGAAGCAATGTCTGATGATTTCAGAAGAGGATCAAAAAACTCAGTTGAATTACAAGTTGCTAAAACTTTGAACAGTTTGAAGTTTTACTTGGAAAGTATGGGAAAAGGCATAGGTTCTTATGATCTTCCAAACATTCCTAATGTTATGGATAATGGAGACAATGATTTTGCAAGAGAGATACAAGATGAAATGTCAATAGAAATACCTCAAGAGGATTTAGAAGCAGAGAAAAAATTGAATCCTGAACAACTCAAAGCTTTTTCAATAATCTTGGATTGCATACGAAAAGGAAATGGTGGTATTTTTTATTGACGGACCAGGTGGAACAGGAAAAACATTCTTGTATCGTGCATTATTAGCTCATTTGAGATCCAAAGATGTAATAGCACTTGCAACTACAACATATGGAGTTGCTGCGGCAGTAATGCCCAGGGGGAGGACATCACATTCACGCTTCAAAATACCAATATATGTAAATGAATCAAGCAGATGCACTATGTCTAAGCAAAGTGGGGCTGCAGAGCTATTGCATAAAACACAACTTATATTATGGGATGAAGCACCAATGGCAAAACGGTGGGCAATCGAAAATGTTGATAGTTTAATGAAGGGCATAATGGGAAATGATAAGGATTTTGGTGGAAAAGTGTCTGTGTTTGGTGGAGATTTTAGACAAGTGTTACCAGTTGTTCCTAAGGCAACAATCTATCAAACTATTTCTGCAAGTTTGGTGGCATCGTATTTGTGGCCAAAAATGAAAAAAATTACTTTGTCCAGGAACATGAGGTCGAGGAATGATCCAAACTTTAGTGAGTTCTTACTTAGAGTTGGAAATGGTGATGAACCAACTGATGCTGAAGGTAACATCAGAATTCCAGATGAGATGCTTATTAAGTATGACAACGAAGAAGACTCAATTCAACGACTTATAAGGGCCATTTTCCCAGACATAAATAAAAATGCCCACTCAGCTCATTACATGATAGGCCGAGCAATATTAGCTTCTAAAAATGAGCACGTTGACAGATTGAACGATAAGTTGATCACTATATTTCCTGGAGAAGAAAGAACTTTTAATAGTTTTGATGAAGCTATTGATAATACAAAAACTACTATGAAGAAGACTTTTTAAACACCTTAACCCCAAATGGCTTGCCTCCTCATAAGTTCGTGTTGAAGAAAAATTGCCCAATAATTCTTCTAAGGAACTTAGACCCATCAAACGGATTGTGTAATGGTACAAGAATGGTGTGTAGAGATTTCAAGAATAATATAATTGATGCAGAGATTGTATATGGACAACATATGGGAAATCATGTTTTCATACCAAGAATACCACTTTCGCCAGCTGAAAATGAAGGCTACCCATTTCAGTTTAGACGTAAACAATTTCCAATCCGACTTTGCTTTGCTATGACAATCAACAAAGCACAGGGACAAACAATTCCAAATGTCGGTGTCTATTTGCCGCAATAAGTATTTTCTCATGGGCAATTATACGTCGCACTCTCCAGAGGAACTTCCATGAGTACAACCAAAGTATTGATAAAACCAGACACTGCAAATATAAGAGGAATGATGGGGACTAAGAATGTGGTGTACAAACAAGTCTTAAGTGCAGGTACAAACATTTTTTTTACCTACATAATATAATAAATATTATATATTAACTAATATTTTACTTTTATTAGGAAACACAACATTGATGCAACAATCACTATAGCGCAAAGTTCTAAGGCCTAACAATGAGGTAATTATTGTGAAAAAATTCCAATGTACAAATGATTAATAGAAAATAAAATTATGTGATTATGTATGATATATACCTTTTGATATATTTTATGTTTTTTTACTCACTTATAAATCTATAGTAGCATATTTTCAATCGTTAAATTTACTTCATGACATGTAATTTTTTTCAATTAAAAGTATATGGCCACAATCTAATATATTTTTCTAGTGCCCATTCACAATTAATATTTCATCTATGATCTTAGAAGTATCTTTTACTTTTTACATTTTTTCTCTTACCCATTTCATTATTTTCATTTTCACTAATGTTGGCAGGATGACGAATTTCTTCAACTAACCAGTACAAGTGGTCTGTAAAGTAAGATCTCCAACAGGGTCCTCTTAAAATAAGAAATGCATAGTGTTTTTTTAATTTTTTTTTTTGATTTAGTTGCTTGACATCTACTCTAAAGAGATACCTTTGTATCATGTAACTTTCAATTCTTATTGACTTTATTGGGTTTATTATGATCAACAAAAAATTACAAGCCATCACCTGAAACATTAAGGATTATCCGAAGATTCAATTTGCAGGTGATATAAAATTTTATCTGTAATTAAATTAGTAAAACTATATGGATCACGTGCAACGCACGTGCATCTTACTAGTATACAAAATATGTATATATATATATATATTGGTTCAAATGAGACCAAGTCCCTTTAGGTGAGACCTAGGGACATATCGTGGCCATTGGATTGAAAGTAGTAATGGTCCATATTTTCCTTCCCTTTTTTTTGTAAACCGCCTAATTAAGGGAATTTTAAGGGCAATTATGTATTTTCGATTTTAATGTCAGGGTTAATAGTGTAATTTTATTATTAATGTTTTGGTATCATCCTACCATATATATCTCCTGTGATTTTTGAGTCAATTATTTTTCAAACTCGTTTACCATTCTACTCTTTCTCCTTTTCTTTTCTCGAGATGTCAATATGCAGGCGAGTGACAGGTTTAATACTCCCAGCTCGAGCATCTGCAGGCTAAATATGTGGGCACAAGGGATGCCGACTTGACTCGATTTGGTGAATATCCACTGAGATAGTTACGTATCGTATGTTGGGCATTATCCGATTTTGGCTTACTTTGCTGTAGGGGAAAATGAATCCATCGGGAGAGAGCGCTACAATTTCATCCACAAAATGCTTTTGCCGTGCAGTCTCCCCCTGAGAGAGAAGATGATTGAAGTTTCTTCTAGGATATTATGGATCGCTGCAGCTGGAAGCTATAAATGACACTTTGTTGCGAAATCAGATATCTTCAACTGATATTAAATATTTGATATTTGTGTTCAAATTGAGAAATTAAGTGGAGCTTCACTGTTACCATCTAATTACCAAGTCAGATAAACGCACTGATGTTTGCATGGTTACTTTTTGATTAATTTACTATTGTGTTAGCTGAGCCTGAGGGCAAACATTTTAGATGACCATCTCCAATATAAATCTGTTGGGAAATTTATTGTTTAGATTTTGATGAATGCCATGTAAAACTTAGAATAGGAAGTTGGCACCCCATTTTTGCTGTAAACTGTATTGTAATAAATAGGGCTGGTCAAGTCGAGTTTAAGTCACTATGATTAAACATGCAAAAAGACAATCAAGACTAGAAGGAAGACTCTCATTGCGAGACAAATGAGTATGGCAAAGAAGAGAAGACAGGGGACTCGATCAAGGAACAACTGAGATGCAGCTGAGTGGAGTATCAGTCAAGTCAACTCAAGATAGCCAAGTCTCAAGTTGAAGTGACAGGAGAGTCATCCAATGATTGGAAGCTGACTCTAAGTCACCTGGGGAAAGCAAGGGAATGCAGTCAAGGCGAGACAACTGAAAGAGATCCGTTGCACAGAAATCAAGAGAATTACTTAAACAAGTAATATCTCCATGCTACCTTTCTCGAAGTGCTCGATCCCGAAGCGTCCCAAGGAATAAACCAATGGGAAGCACTACACCGTGTCGAACTCGAAAAGTCAAGAACAATTCATACGAGGAAGTGGCAATTTCAAGGACTGCAACAAGACAAGCCAACGTCCACAAGTGACTTTCAAAAATAAGCCTATCTCTTCAACGGGTAGATTTTTTTTTAAAGATCACTATAAAAGGCTGAGGAATGACTCTAAGAGAAGGTTACCTGAACCACGAACATTCAAGAGAACATTTGAACTGTAACCAGAAATATTCTCAAAATCATCCAAGATTAATCCTCAAGCCTACAACATGAAGCACATCAATCCAACACTCACCTGTGAAGGAAAGATAACTTCAATCAGTTGAAGAGGAAACTTTTGAAGAAAAGGGGTCTACATTTCACGAAGGATTGTAGGAAGGTTCAAGGTCGAACCTGTCTCGAGTTTTTGGAGGGCTTCGTGATCAAATCCAAAGAGCTTGAGCAAGTGGGTTGTAGTAGCAAGACAACCTGTGAAGAAGGCGAGTCGCACGAGAAGCCACCGAGTGATCAAGGCATCTCCGATCGAGTCCCAAAGAATCAAGTCAGCTGTGTGATCAAGACTTGTATCTGGACTGTTACAACTTTGTATACTGATCAATACCTAGTGGATTCCTCCAGGAGTTGGAGAAGAGAGAAGTAGAAGAATTACCCCATCTTCGAACATATATAAAAACTTATCGTGTCATTTACATTTCAGCACTTTAATTCCTGCATCTTATTTGTTTAACTCTGCTGATCAATTTGCTATCCACTTGATAATTTCTAAGTATTAAAACCAAGTATTAAATCATTGCTAAACCAAAATTAAGGGTGTTAAGTCTTCCGCTGAAAACAAACTACAGTTGAGCTAATTCAGTCTTAACAGCTGAGTTATTCTATCAACAAAACCGATCAGTCATGAGTGACTAACCCTACTCGATTAACTAAATTGGCTGTCCACCAAGGACACAACTGTGTAGTATCAACTCTGAAATTTAAAAAGGACTAAATCGAAAAGTTGGTAAGGTTTATTCAACCCCCCTTCTAAACCTTACACTCACCCCTTGGGACCTACAAGTGGTATCCGAGCGGTTGGTTCATTGAGCCTCCCGCACTGGTTACTAAACTAGATCTCCAAATTTTTCAAAGTCTGTTTTAGTACTTAAGTTTTCAAAACTTCTTTTATCATTAAAAGTTACTATCATGGAAGCAAATTTGACACGCATCCCTATGTTCACAATTGAAGAATTTGATGATTGGAAAATTCGTATGCAGGCTCATCTATCAGCATTACATGATGAGATGTGGATAGTGATAGAGGATGGGCCACTGCAAATTTTAAAAGTGAACACAAATTGTAAGAAGGGCATGAATCAAGGTGAAGAGGATGTTGCTCCTAGACCAGCTATGGTTGAAAAACCAAGAGCATAATGGACAAATGATGACAGAAAAAGATATAACTTGGACAATGTGGCCAAGGACATTCTTTACAAAACCTTGGACAAAGCCATGTTCAACAAAGTCAAATCATGCAAAACGGCTAAAGAAATGGGACAAGCTAACATTGATTTGTGAAGGCTCGAGCAAATCAAGGAAAATAAATTATCGGTGGTTGTACGAAATTTGAGAATTTCAAAATGATCTCGGGAGAAACCTGGATCAACTGGATGCTCGATTCACAGAAATCACCAACGAGCTATCTGCACTTGGAAAAGAATATACACAGAAAGAAATGTGTATGAAGATCCTAAAAAGTCTTCCAGCTGAATGGGAAATGAAGGTCATGGCACTAAGACATTCCATGGACCTATCGAAGACATCCAATCATGAGCTATTCTCAGATCTCAAAGCCTACGAATTTGAGCTAAGAAGAAAAGACCAGGAAGAGACAATTTGTACCCAAAACAATTTGCTCTAATTGTTAAGGATGGCAAGAGAGCCGAGGTCAAAGAAGTCATTGACCAAGAGGAAATAACCCCGATGGTTAAAAGGTTTAACAAGTTCTTCAATAAGAACTACAAGAGAGGCAAGGGTGAATCCTCCGGAAGACACTCACTCCTCCAAGTCAAGGAAGATAGGCCAACCAAGAGAACAGAGCATCAAAAAGTCAATATCAAAGGGTGAAAATCCAAAAATGGAAAGAGTGATCAAAAGGTTGAAAATCTATCTTTGAACCGTAGGCAACCAGGTCACTATGCCATTGATTGCCCATATCCTCGTAGTCAACAAATACAGGAATGAAGAAGAAAGAAAGGTCTTGAGAAAAAGAAACAAAGAAAAGAAAAAGGCAATGTTGGTCAGAGAGATCACCGAGACAACCAAGTCAAGAGACACAAATGATTCGAGAGTAGTGAAGCCGACTACTCAAGTGACTCAAGAAGAAGCCTTGATCTTTGATGGCCAAGGAACAAGACCAACCTGACCAAGAAGATGAGGTACACTCTAACTCATCACACTCAGATTCTAGTGATAGTGATTGTGACACACACACTTCATCACCCACTGATCTTTGTGATTCATTAGGCAAAATGATGAAAGATTTTGAACACATTAAATCCTCACACACACTTCTAAATGAGGAAAACAGCCTGCTTAAATGCCAAAACTCACAGCTGACTACGGAGTTGAGTACTCTAAGTCAAATAACTGATGAGAATGAAAGTTTAAAGACTGAAAATGCTAAACTAATAGCAGAAATAACTGCTATAGAAAAGAGGGAAAATGACCTCAAAAATGTGATTGCCTCATTCACTAAGGCATCTAAATCATTGGATGATCTTATTATGAGTCAAAGAGAATGTGGAGACAAGACAGGCTTAGGATTTAATTCCTCTGTGCTATGTCAAGCTCCAAAAGTGATTTTGGAAAAAGGATCTTCAAGCAATGAAGTATCTCAAAAATCCAAAACCCCAAATGGTGCACACACATTTAATCCAAAGCACAATTACAAGCAAACTGGCATTGGTTATAAAGGAAAAGGAAAACAACCAGTTGAATGCGTTGAAAGGACAACTGAGAAGAAATTCAGCAGAGTTCCTCAGCAAACTCCAAACAGGAAATACTCTGTAAAGAAGAAACAGAGCTACCAAAAACCCCAGAAAATCTATAAAGGAAAAACATATGATGGGAATGGTAGAAAATATCCAAGCCAAGCTGATTGGAATGATGTGAACTATCAGAAAGACCTATGGAATATAAGCCCAAATGGCAAAGGCCTAGAACTCAGCAAAGGCCATTCCAAAGGTATAAAAGCTTTCATAAGCACACATATGCACCTAGGCACTACACTCAGAGATATCACAACTACCCAAAGAAGGCAATTGCTAAAATACTTATACATGCATACAGACAAAAGAGACAGTTGTATGAACCTAGAACTCCCAAGCAATTTGCCAGAATTAATTATGATTATGGCACTGATAGATGGCAACCCCTTAGAGTCAAATCATTTGGCTATAGGTTGGTTGGATCATCTTACAACACTAACCCCTCAGGACCCAGACAAGTATGGGTACCTAAAACTTAATTTCCTTGACTGCAGGTTCAAGGAACAGATGAATGCCAAGGAACCCGGTACATGGATAGTGGTTGTTCCGCATACGACAGAAACAAGAAAAATCTGTCAAAATTCAAGGAAGTCAAAGGAGCAAAAGTCATATTTGGAGGAAATGAAGCTCCAGGAGAAATAAGAGGCATTGGATCCATCAAGAAGAATGGATTAGAAATCACAGATGTTGCATATGTTGAAGGACTCAACTTCAACTTGCCGAGCATCGACCAACTCGTGACAAGGGGTTATAATGTTGGATTTAGCATGGGTATATGCCAAATCAAGGATCTTGAATCAAATGAAGTTGTGTTGCAAGGATGCAGACAAAAGAACATGTATGTCGTGGATTGGTCAACTGCAACACCCATCACCTGTCTATTAGCAAAGAGCACAACTGAATCAAGTTGGCTGTGGCACAAAAAGCTGAGTCACCAATTTCAAAACGATTAACAAGCTTTCCGAAGTAATCTTGTGGAAGGACTTCCAGATCGAGTATACAAGAAGGAGAGTATATGTGACGCATGTCGAAGGGAAAACAAATCAAATCATCATTCAAAGAAAAGACCGCCCATCTTCAACAAGAATATTGCATCTCGCTACATATGGATCTATTTGGTCCAAAGTGGAACCAAATAGCATAAGTGGAAAGAAATACACCTTGGTGGTAGTAGATGAATACTCAAGATATACATGGACAATATTCATGTGTAAGAAGAAAGAAACTCTACTGAAACTACCACAACTCGATGAAGAGGATTCAAAATGAGAAGAGCCAAACCATTATCAAAATAAGATCGTGACAGAGGAACCGAGTTTGTCAATGGGATAATAACTCGATATTGTATTGAAAATGGCATTGGTCATGAATTATCTCAAAAGGACTCCACAAATGAGAATGAAGTTGCGAAAAGAAGGAATAGAACTCTCAAAGAAGCAGCAAGGACCATGTTAGTCAAGTAGGGTTACCAAAAAGATTTTGGGTCAAGCAATAAACACAAAGTTGCTACACTCAAAATAGATGCATGATAAACAGACAGCTGACAAAGACTCCTTATGAGATTTGGACAGCGAGAAAACCTAATGTTGCATATTTTAGAATATTTGGATGTAAATGCTTCATCCATAACAATGGCAAAGATAATCTAAAGGCTTTTGATGCTAAAGCAGATGAATGTATCTTCTTGGGATACTCATCTGAAAGCAAAGCCTACAGAATACTCAACAAGAAGACTATGGTTACAGAGGAATCCATTCATGTGGTGTTCGATGAACCAAATGTTAATGAAGAAGACATTGAAGAATCAACTGATAAGTTGAATCAATCAACCATGCAGAAGAGTCCCTATCTTTGAAGTCAAGCCGAATCATAAACTCGGATGAAGATGAGATAGTGAATCTCAAAAACAATTTGGAAAATTTGCAGCTAAGTGATTACGAGAGAACGATCAAAGCAACACAGCTACAAGACGACTGAATCCATCTAATTTACTCCAACCTGATGTAAGATGGCTGAGAGACCATCCACCAGAATTTGTCATTGGAGATATAAGAGAAGGTGTCAAAACAAGATCCAGAACTCAACAAGAAGTTATGTTCACATGCTTTATTTCACAAATAGAGCCTAAAGATGTGTCACAAGTATTGGATGACACACATTGGATTCAAGCTATGCAAGAAGAACTGAATCAGTTTTAAAGAAATAAAGTATGGGAATTAGTTCAAAGACCCACCCATCAAAATGTTATTGGCACTAAATGGGTGTTCAGAAACAAGATGAACGAGGAAGGTTCTGTGGTAAGAAACAAAGCAAGACTAGTAGCCAAAGGATATTTCCAAGAAGAAGGGATAGATTTTGATGAAACATTTGCCCCTGTAGCAAGATTGGAAGCTATAAGGATGTTTCTTGCCTATGCAGCTCACAAGAATTTTATTGTATATCAGATGGATGTAAAACGTGCATTCCTAAATGGTTTATTGGAAGAAGAAGTGTATGTTGAACAACCTCCAGGATTTGAGCGAAGACTCTCTTGGAGATAAGGTATATAAACTCAAGAAAGCTCTATATGGATTGAAATAGGCACCCGAGCATGGTATGACACTTTGTCACAATTCCTAACGAGAATGGATTCACAAAAGGAAAGTAGATAGAACACTTTTTTCTTAATTCAAGACAAGAAGAGCATCTTGCTTGTTCAAATATATGTGGATGACATCATTTTTGGATCCACAAACAAAGAGTCATGTGTGATAAATTTTCAAACCTCATGCAAAGCAAATTCGAAATGAGCATGATGGGAGAGAGTCGACATTCTTCCTTGGACTCCAAGTGAAACAGTTGAAGGATGGAACCTTCATAAGTCAAATAAAATACACCAAATGATTTAATGAAGAAATTTGGTATGGAAGAGAAGTCTTCGTGAAAATACCAATGAATACATCATCAAAATGGACATGGATGCGGATGGCAAGCCCGTAGATCAAACAAGATCTGAGAGCACTTATTGGATCATTGCTCTATCTCACAAGAAGCGAGCCGGACATCACCTTTGTTTGTAGGTGTATGTGCAAGATTTCAATCTGCTCCAAAAGAGAGCCATATGACTGCAGACTAAGAGGATCTTGAGATATTTGAAAGGAAGCCAAGAAGTTGGCCTATGGTATCCAAAGGAAGGTGGATTCAAGCTAATTGGCTATTCGATTCTCGACTATCTTTGGATGCGAGTTGACAGGAAGAGCACCTCGAGGCACATGTCAAATGCTTGGAAACAGGGTGTTAAGTCTTCCAAAAAACAAACTACGATTGAGCTAATTCGATCTTAACAATGAGTTATTCTATCAACAAATCGATCGAGTCCGCTTGAGTGACTAACCCTACTGATATTAAATTGGTTGTCCACCAAGGACACAGCTGTGTAGTATCAACTCTGAAATTTAAAAAGGACTAAATCGAAAAGTTGGTAAGGTTTATTCAACCCCCCCCCCTTCTAAACCTTACACTCACCCCTTGGGACCTACAAAAAGCAAAATTCAATAGCCACCTCTACAGCTGAAGCAGAATACATAGCTGCAGGCAGCTGTTGTGCCCAAGTCTTATGGATGAGACATCAGCTGAGAGACTATGAAGTTGAAGAAAAGGAAATTCCAATCATGTGTGATAACACAAGTGCAATTGCAATCACTCAAAATCCTATGTTGCACTCAAGAACAAAGCATATCGATGTCAGATATCACTTCATAAGAGATCATGTTGAAAAGAAGGACATTACCTTGGAGTATATTTCAACTGATAAACAGTTGGCTGACATATTCACAAAACCATTATGTGAGTCAAGATTTGAAGAACTCAAGCATGAATTAGGATTATTTGAGCTGAGCTGACACTCAGAAGAATCAAAGAAAAGAAATGAAACACAAAAAGGGAAAAAGAGCTGAACTCTCAAATCAGCTAAGTGAATCAGCTGTATCGGAAAGATAGCTATACCTGATTAGCTGACAGCTGAGTCACTAAGAGAACTGTGAGAAGAAGAGTGAAATCAGCTGAGGGAAAAGCTGAGTCATTTATGAGCAAAGTGAGAAAAACGCAGTTGTTTTTACTAAGCGGGAATTTTTTTTTGAGAATGACGTCAGCATAATTATGACGTGTCAGGCAAAAGCTGCACACCAAGCTTATGATTGGATATAAATGCTGCCGCATTAAATACGAGACATTAAATGCTAAACCGGCATGCAAAATCTAAGCCGTTGATTTCGATCACATTTCAAAAACCACCCGCACGTCCTTTCATGAACCATACTTAAACCTTTTTTGGTCCGTTTCTCTCACACTTTACCAAAACTGTTCATTTCTCTCTCTGAAGCAAAGGCAAAACTCTCTCAAAACCCTATCAATCTTCAAATCAACTTCTAAGTTTTATTCGGCGAAATACTGAAAAATGGCTTCTACTTATGATTTCGTCAAGCTAGGAAAGCAAATCCACACCGGGTCTACTGTGGATTTCGAGGGTATGGTCAAACAGGGGTCCGATGACACCCTCATAAAGAAGATCGCTGAAAAGCTCGAAACGTCCAGGCTAAAACCATTTCTGACGATGGAGTTCTCGATGACCTATGTGGAAGAGGTCGCACAGTTCTACGTGAACGCTGAGATTCATGATGAGGGGATCAAATCCTCTGTTCACGGGAAGGAGTTCATCATCTCTGCCAAGGATTTGGCGTAACACGCTTTGCACTACCGGGCGGAAGAAGCACCAGAAATCAATGAAGCTGATGTAGACTTGGCTGCTGCTTGGAAGGAAGTAGCCAAGTCCAACTATGCTGAAAAGATAGTCTACACAGCTAACAAGAGGCTGCTGAAGGAGGACTATCACAAGTTGTTGGACATAGTTGCCAAATGCATAGACATTAAATTTGGCAGCTTTGACCAACTGTCCAAAGCGAAGTTGATAGTAATGGCTGCAATCATTGAAGAAAGGAAAATAAACTGGGCTGAGATCAAACCTCTCTGGCGCATAGAAGAGAGCCTACGCCAAGAGAGCTGATACAAGTGAGGGGGAATCACCGTGACCACTGAAGATACATTGTCTCTCTCCACCAAAGAAGAAGGTCGCCCTGCTTTCTTGCTAAGAAGATCATTGCTCTCTGTAGCAAAGAAAAACAAATCTGCTCCTGCCCCTGCAGCCTAGGCACCTGCCCCCGTAGCCGTGTCTCCTGCCCCATCAGCAACGGTCGAGAAGGAATCTCAAATACCTTCTCCGATCGTCAAAAAGAGGAGAACTGATAAGCCAAGACGGCCAGCTCCTCAGAAGAAAACACCAGCACCTTTGCTATTTACATTTTGAATGGTTTAAGTTTTGGCATCATCAAAAAGGGGGAAATTGTTGGGAAATTTATTGTTTAGATTTTGATGAATGCCATGTAAAACTTAGAATAGGAAGTTGGCACCCCATTTTTGTTGTAAACTGTATTGTAATAAATAGGGCTGGTCAAGCTGAGTTAAGTCAGCTATGATTAAACATGCAAAAAGACAACTGAAGACTAGAAGGAAGACTCCGCTGCGAGACAGCTGAGTATGGCAAAGAAGAGAAGACAGGGACTCGACTGAAGGAACAACTGAGATGCAGCTGAGTGGAGTATCAGTCAAGTCAACTCAAGATAGCCAAGTCTCAAGTTGAAGTGACAGGAGAGTCATCCAATGATTGGAAGTTGACTCTAAGTCACCTGGGGAAAGCAATGGAATGCAGTCAAGGCGAGACAACTGAAAGAGATCCGTTGCATAGAAATCAAGAGAATTACTTAAACAAGTAATATCTCCATGCTACCTTTCTCGAAGTGCTCAGTCCTAGAAGCGTGCAAGAGGAATGAACTAATGGGAAGCACTACACCGTGTCAGAACTCTGAAAAGCTGAAGAACAATTCATACGAGGAAGTGGCAATTTCAAGGACTGCAACAAGACAAGCCAACGTCCACAAGTGACTTTCAAAAATAAGCCTATCCCTTCAACGGGTAGATTTTTTTTAAAGATCACTATAAAAGGCTGAGGAATGACTCTAAGAGAAGGTTACCTGAACCACGAACATTCAAGAGAACATTTGAACCGTAACCAGAAATTTTCTCAAAATCATCCAAGATTAATCCTCAAGCCTACAACACGAAGCACATCAATCCAACACTCACCTGTGAAGGAAAGATAACTTCAATCAGTTGAAGAGGAAACTTTTGAAGAAAATGGGTCTACATTTCACGAAGGATTGTAGGAAGGTTCAAGGTCGAACCAGTCTCGAGTTTTTGGAGGGCTTCGTGATCAAATCCAAAGAGCTTGAGCAATTGGGTTGTAGTAGCAAGGCAGTTGCCCTGTGAAGAAGAAGGCCGAGTCGACGAGAAGCCACCGAGTGATCAAGGCATCTCCAGACTGAGTCCCAAAGGATCAAGTCAGCTATGTGATCAAGACTTGTATCTGGACTGTTACCACTTTGTATACTGATCAATACCTAGTGGATTCCTCCAGGAGTTGGAGAAGAGAGGAGTAGAAGAATTACCCCATCTTCGAACCTCTATAAAAACTTATCGCGTCATTTACATTTCAACACTTTAATTCCTGCATCTTATTTGTTTAACTCTGCTGTTCAATTTGCTATCCACTTGATAATTTCTAAGTACTAAAACCAAGTATTAAATCATTGCTAAACCAAAATTAAGGGTGTTAAGTCTTCCGCTGAAAACAAACTACAGTTGAGCTAATTCAGTCTTAACAGCTGAGTTATTCTATCAACAAACTCGATCAGTCCGTTGAGTGACTAACCCTATTGATTAACTAAATTGGTGTCCACCAAGGACACAACTGTGTAGTATCAACTCTGAAATTTAAAAAGGACTAAATCGAAAAGTTGGTAAGGTTTATTCAACCCCCCTTCTAAACCTTACACTCACCCCTTGGGACCTACAAAATCGTTATGTGCTTGTTTGTGCTCCAAAAAAAATTCAAACTCAGTTTACAGATGTGGTGCTTGTTCTGGCAAAACACAATTTGTATATTATAATATAATACACTTTGAACATACTAAATATGCAAATTTAGAATACTATTCATGCAGAACATAGATATGTAGTATGTAGGGTACGGTATGAATTATATAAAATTGGCTCTTGTTTCAATATTTACTTATTTTGTTCTAAGTATACATAGATATAAACTTATATATGCAATATTCCTATATTAAATAAACACATTATTAAAATTTCTTATGCAATTTTTTTATTACTCAAAGTGAATTTTAATGTAATACACTTTGTACATACTAAATATTCAAATTTGGGACACTATATACGTAGAACATAAATATGCAATATGCAAGGCATTTATAATGACCAATGCATAATGTATTTCGATATTTTACTTTTTTGGTCTAAGTATACACAATAACAAACATATATATACAATATTCCTATTCTAAATAAGCACGCTATTAAAATTTAATGTAATACACTTTGTTCATACTAAATATGCACATTTAGAACACTATATACACAGAAGATAAATATACAGTATGCAGGGTATTTATAGAGACCTCAATATTTTACTTGTTTTTTTTCTAAGTATACACAATAACAAACCTATATATGCAATATTCCTATTCTAAATAAGCTCGCTATTAAAATTTAATGTAATACACTTTGTTCATACTAAATATGCATTAGAACATTATATACGCAGAACATAAATATACAGTATGCATGGTATAAATTATAAGGACCAATGCCTAATGTATTTTAATATTTTACTTGTTTTATTCTAAGCATACACAATAATAAAATTATATATGCAATATTCCTATTCTAAATAAGCACATTATTAAATACATGGCAATTATTTTTTGAATTAGCATTAAATATGGTGGTAGTTATTTTTGGATACGTGATCAAATATGGAGAAGATGGTGGTGTATGCGTGATTTTAGAATACGTGATCGAAAAATAGATTTCATCCCTTATAATTAGCATTAATTAGCTGGCAGTTATTTTTGGTCTAATTATGTGATACCTATTATACCCCTGGGCATTTGTTTCCCATATTTTTTAATGATACAAAAATTGCTAGATCTTAGCCTTCCATTATTTTTTTTGGATGGTGTAGATGTGTTCTTACGGTCTCGCCTAAAGCTATGGCCTCACAGGATATATATATATATATATATATATATATATATATATATATATATATAGGGGAGGATCAAGTGAGACCATGTCTCTAGGTGAGACACAATGGACTAATCTCAATCATCCCCCACTATAATCAATGGGTATGATTTAATGGATAAAAAATATATTAAAATATTAATTTAATAAATATAAGAGTAGCAGGGTAAAATAACATAACAAGTTAGTTACAAAATGGAATCAAATGTTTTTCTCTCTCATACATCTCCCAATTTCCCCAATCTCACGTCTCTCTCTCTCTCTCTCTCTCTCTCTCTCTCTCTCTCTCATTCCTCCATTAACACAAATAAAGAAAGTTGTGAAGAACTCAAAAATTACAGTTCATGAAAATTACAGAGAAAAAACAAGAAAAATCAGTGCAATATTACAGAGAAATAACGAATAGTGAGTTCGAAAACTAAATATGCAACAAAACTCAACTAAATATGCGTTATCTGAACACTATCTATGCAGCGTAAAAAAAACGAATATGTACTACAATATATCCAACTACGCAACAAAATCAACTAACTATGTATTATCTAGAAACTATTTATGCATTGTGGAATAACTAAATATGCAGTACATTATGTAACATCCCATTTTTATAATTTCCAAAAGCAAACTAAATATACATTATATTGAACCTATTTATGCAGTGTAGTATAACTACATATGCAGTACGTTATATTCAATTATGTCTTGTTTTCGTAAAACAGTGCCAACAAAATAACTAAATATGCATTATTTGATGTCTAATTATGCAAAGAGAAGAACTCTAAATATCTTTGTAAAATAAAAATATTTGGAAAGAAAACAGTTCCTTAAATTCCGCCACAAAATCCGGCAGTGTCAATTTCAGCCCATAAAATCCGATGGGACCACTAATTTGAATAACAAAATTACAATCTTACCCTTATAATCAGCGAAAATTAGTAAATAATTAAAAAAAACTAAATTAATCACATCCCTTCATTTTTTAAGATCAATGGGTAAGATGAGTCCACACTGTCTCACCTAGGGAGGGTGGTCTCATTTGAACCAAATCCTATATATATATATATATATATATATATATATATATATGTGTGTGTGTGTGTGTGTGTGTGTGTGTGTGTGTTGGAAAATTAAATGGCAATTGTGCATTTTGCATGGTTTTCTTGGACCAATATCTTCGATGAGGAAGAACGTGCTTAACTCCAAAAATTAACAAATGAGATTCATCATCCTTATAAAATTTATGGTGTTTACTTTGTAACATGTAAAATTCATAAGCCATGGAGTCAATGGTGGAGACAGGGGGCTAACCTGGACCACGACCCTTTTTTTTTTATTTACTTAATTCTATCAAGAAATAAAAAAAAATAGTAATAGTTTATATGATTTTTTTGAGTTTTTCATCGGACCCACCCATTTTTTGTGGGCTGTAGACTAGGGTTGTGCACGAGACTTTGAGATTACCAAAATCGAACCGATATTTAGACCGAAAAATATCCGCACCGGAATATCCATTGACTTTTTGATTTTCTCCAAACCGAACCCCATCCCGAAAATAATTTTGGTATGGATATGAAGATTTTTCAAATACCCGTACCGAGAACTGTACTGAACCGAAGATTTGAATCTATAACCGATTTTAAAGATTTTTATGTATATACATATATATTATTGCTATTATATTTATATTTTGATATTGAATTGACTACATATTATTTGAAATTAAATTGAATATCAAACATAATTCTCAAGAAAAAATCATAATACTATAATTATTATGAATTTTTAAGAACTTTAACATTAATAATAGAGTAAATTGTTTGATTTAGTTAAATGATTAGTAAATTTCACCTAAAAGAAAAACATACTCTAAACAAGTAATAGTACCATATTATGGCATTATGACCTTCTTAAAAACTAATCGTATTGTATTTTTTTACCACATCACATAAATTATAATTTTAGTTTTATTTATTATGTTAAGTTGTTAAGTATGAAATATTGAGATTATAAACTTATAAAGATTTGTGTTTCATATTAACTTATCAAAATTATTAGTTAATTATATTTGCATAAGTAAAGAGATAAGGGCAATAACCCAAGATAATAGAATATTATGGTAATATAGAGGTTACTAGGTTTATGGTTTTAGAATTTAGGATTATATTACCTATTATGGTTTTAGATTTATTTTGAGACTACACTAAAAAAAGACTCAAAGTATATTCGTTTAGTGATTTTTATATTGATTTTCTTCTTTTTTTCAATTTGTGTGTTTTATTTATAACTAATATTTAAATCTCCGTCCCGAATCGTAACGTATTGTACGTCCCATTAGAACTGAATCTCCATTCCAAACTGTACTATATCGTGCACACCCATACTGGAGATGCCATATGAAGTAGTGGGAGAGTGAATGCATTTGAAACTAGCCATGGGGCATTAAGGAGTTAATATGAGTTGATTTTAACGTCTATAAAAGGTGGTCCAGTTTTTCACAATCTACACAACCACAATTTCAAAGTATTGTCTTTCCTTTGTTTGTTTCTTTTGGGTAGTTCGGAAGTTTTTGGGCTCCAGAACTTGGTGATACAATTCAAACAGATGTCAGTTTGCCAGAATCGTAGCTTTGGGTTAGGCTGTCTACCAATGGAATAGCTAGAAAAAATATTGGGGAACACAAAAATAGAGTAGGCTAGATAACAAACTGAATTAAAAAAAAAACCATACAAATTATAACTAAAATACTTTTAAAAAAACTCTTAAATATACTTTTATTCAAAAAAAAGGGGTGGTGGGGAGGGTCGGGGCCTAGGTTGCCTCCTCTCTGCTAGTGCTTGATAGTGGTTACACTATTGTATCCTGTGAAATAGACGCTAGAAAAGATCCTCAAACACGTATAATATGGGGGAATTTGTTTTAAGAAAACTGTGTTTACACATGCTTCGTTGGTATTGTTTTTCGAAGATGGATTCTCGCACATCTTCTTCGATCGGTTTCTTTATTTATTTACTTTATGCTATTTTGAATTCTATTTCCAAAATAAATTTTTTATTTATGTTCTGTTGTTCATATTTGTCTTATAGTTTGATAACACATTTCTGTTTTACTGTTATAATACGTGTACTAATATATTTTTCCAACATACATGCATATATATATATATATATGTGTGTGTGTGTGTGTGTGTGTGTGATTTAGTTCAAATGATACCACCCTCCTAGGGTGAGACTGGATGGACTAATCATATCCATTCATTTATTTTTTTAAGAGCTGTGATTTTTCTAATTTTTTTTAGATCTTTTTCCATTTATTTTAATTCAATAAGGGTAGAATGGTATTTTTCTTATCTAACGATTTTTCTTGTATACTTTCACTTTTTGAAGTCATTTTTTATGAGCTGAGACTGTAACTGTTGGATTTAATGACGTTATTTTAGGAGACAATTTTTTTTCTTTACACTATCTTTTTCCCGGAATCCAGCAGGGTTCTTTGCTACTTAGATAGCTATTACATGATGCATATTTAGTTGTTTTATTGCAATGTATGACACTATCACATAGTTGGGTATAAAATGCTGCATCTTTAGTTTTCACACACTTCATATATAGTTCTAGATAATGCATAGTTAATTGATTTTTGATGCAAAGTTTATGACGCACTGCATAGTTGGATATATGCAGTACTGCACATTTAGTTTTTTACACTGCATAGATAACTTCTAGATAATGTATAGTTAGTTGATGTTTGTTGCATAGTTTTCAACTATGCAACATCCTATAGTTATTTATGCAGTATTCCCAAAGTATGTATGCACCATCTCCAACGCGGAAATTTATAGATTATAATATATAAAATATGGGTTAATATACTAGTTTGGAGTTGCTTTCAACTTCTTCTATATTGTCCATGAGAGTTTCTTGTGAAAATATTAATATTTCTTCGCTTTGAACATACATCATCTTCTTATTCACAATTTGTTTTCTCTGTAAAATCAACAAAACTCGTTAATGGCGTGTAGAAAAATAAATTTCATGTTTGCATTAATGGTGGAACTATGAGAGAGAAAGAGATTTGATTGTGGGATTAACGACATTTTTTGTTGGACTGAGATATATATGAGAGGTGGCTGATTTGCGTGTTAATTCTTTTCCTATTTGTAACCGTTTTATTATGAAGATTTGGTTACATTTTATTATATTTTTACATTGATACCATTTTGTTGATTAAATTAATTAGGTAATGTAATGTTTCCATTTTAATCGCAACCCTTGATTAATATATGGGGATGGTTGAAATCAGTGCATACAGTCTCACCCGGCACTAGTCTCATTGGATCCAATTCATATATATATATATATATATATATATATGAGTGGTTCAAATGAGACCACATTCTTGGGGTGAGACATTGTGGACTAATCTTAGCCTTTGATTGTGATTTTTCCAGGATTTTTGGCAATTTTTCATTTATTTCAATTCATTAAGGGTAAAATGGTACGTTTATTATCCAACGATCTTTTTAGTATTGGTTGACTTTTTGAAACTGTTTTTATGGGGTGAGGTTGTAACTACATTATTTAATGGCATTATTTTAGGAGATAGTATTTTTTTAAATTTTTTTTTTTTTCCCAGAATCGAGCATAGTTAGGGTTCTTTTGCTTCTTAGATAGCTATTTGATAATGCATAATTAGTTGATTTTCGCTGCATAGTTTATGACACTTTGCAAAGTTGGGTATATGTACCGCATATTTAGTTTTTTACACTACAGATAACTTCTAGATCATACATAGTTAGTTGATTTTTGCTGCATAGTTTATGTCACTTTGTAGTTGGGTATATGTACTGCATATTTAATTTTTTTTCACTGCATAGATAGCTTATAGATCATGTATAATAGTTGATTTATGATGCATAGTTTATGACATTTTGCATAGTTAGGTATATATGTACTGCATATTTAGTTTTTTTACACTGCATAAATAGTTTTTAGATTATGCATAGTATGTTGATTTTTGTTGCGTGATTTTCAACTATGTAACATAATATAGTTATATGCATCATTTCATAAGTATTTATGCATCGTCGTCTTCGTGAAATTTACAGATTTTAAGACTTTGTTGCTAAAGACCTGGTTCGAGTTCTTATGGATGTCTACTTCATCAACGATTAAATGTGGAATTTCTTCTGTAATTGATGATTTTTCATCGACATGAATCGAAGTCATCGTGTTGAGTTTCGTCGTTTCTCTATAGGTATCTCAGTTTTTTTGTTTTCTCTGTAAATTTCTGAGAAAATGTCCATGACTATGGAACACCAATGAAATTTTAATGGGACTGCAATGGAACTCCAATGAAATCATGGTTTTGATTTTGAGATTTTTGCGTGAGGATGATGAGTTTGGAAGGAGGATCATGATTTGATCCTGGTTTCTCTCTCTATAACCGACTTTCCATAATCAACGTGTGCAACAGTTTCTTTTTAATAATATTACCCTTTAGGGTATTAAATTAATCACTTAGTGTATTATTATTCCTTTTTAATCCAAGCCTTTGGTGTTTATATGAGGATGGTTAAGATCAGTCCACACTATCTCACCACAGGATATAGGGGTTATATGAGACCATGGCATAGAGCAAGTCCATGGGGACCAATCCTAGTCATAGATTTAATTTTTTCAAGGGACAATATTTAACCAGCTAAATTCTAATTTACTAATTAATTAACTTAACATAGGAGTAAATTAGTCAATCGGATGTTTTCCCAACGAAAATATAAGAATCAGTTGCCATTATCAACCCAGGCAAATCGCACCATGATCCTATACCAAAATCATCCATGAGAATCACGTAGTAGAATCAGTTTCATCTTCTCTACTCAACACACTACTGTGTGAAAAAAGTTGCAGACAATTCGTCATAGTTGCAGTTCGGAAATTGCTTATGAAGATGTAATTTGTTGCTTGTGTAGTTGTATTATGATGTTTTTATATACCATTAAAGCTCTCGAATAAACATGTGCTTTTAATTAACAAACATGTTGCATATATAAGCCAAAGTGGGTGCATGTATAACCTTCAAATAGGTTGCTTCAATTCTATAGTGCAATCAATTTACAAAAATATAATTACAAGGAGCTTAAATGTAAGGACTTAAATTTTTGTGAATTATGAACATACTATAACACAATTAAAAATTGTAGCCTGAAAATTGCACCAACTTTGGACGAAACAACAAGCTCGACAAATCCGCATATGAATATATGATGTGGTGCTTGTGTATCATTTTTCTCATGCTTGTGGATACCATGACTGGTCCTAGAAAAAAAAGATGCTATTTATTATATAGTGCGCGTGTAATACAATAGATGTGCATGCGTTGGCATACAATGTTGCTACAATTATACAATGTCACCACTTATACTCCTATTGAAGAAAAAAGATTGCTTATGTACAAATTGGATAGATACATGCTAACAAGCAGAATTATGTTATACTAATGTTTAAACATGTTTTACATATGTATGAAGTATATTCTTCATACGCATATCAACAATCAAAAATTATGAGTACTCTCTGACTAATCAATACTGTATTGGAAAATTTTGATCTCTGAAAATGCTTTACAATTTGCCTACATTGGCATTACATATACAACGGATGATTGTTGTTTGTGTATTACAATTGCCTACATTGGCATGAACATCCGCATAATCGAAGAATTTTGAATAAAACGTATTATTAACGTGCATAATTTGGACAATATATACTGAAAAAACATTTGACGCTGCAAAGCCACAATATAATTTCAACACCCCAAAATATAAAAATCAACAAGTATAACACTCTACCACTATGGCAGTGTTTTGCTTAATATGCATGAATCTAATATTACATAAGTATTATTTAGCACCTTCACAAGCAATATTATCAATGAGCACAAGCATAATAAATACCAGTCACAGTTAAACACTCAATATGAATAATATTTCATAAGCAACATTGGATACATATACAAGCAAAACTGCCCACTTACACAAGCATAATAAAGGATGGTCATACAAAAAACCAAATTTGCAATGAAGCTAAGACGATAAACGTTTCACAAACAACATGCATATACTTAACAAGCAACATTAACCTTGTACATAAGCATATAAAATAGAAAGTTATAGAACAACAAACTGCAAACACGTACTAACTCCACCAATAGATACACTATTACAACACTGTGAAAACGTGTACTAATACCAGTACTTCAGTAGTAACAAATCCAAACAACGACAACAGTCTAAATCATAAATTGAAAAATCGCAAACTCAATCAACAAAAACATGAGAAACACCAAACGACGATATACCTTCACAGTTTCTGCAAAAAAATTGACCTATCGAAGTAGAAATTATAGTCAATCGACGATGACGATAAAAAAACCCAGAGAGAGAGAGAGAGAGAGAGAGAGAGAGAGAGAGAGAGAAAAAGAGACAGAGAGAGAGAGAGAGAGAAAACAAACTGCTTGAATGAAAGAGATGGATCAGAAGTCGAAAGTTCAGGAAACGTATCTAATAGGCTTCTTCACATTTGTTGACTGGAAACAAAAACACCCTAGGGCTCCAAAAACAAACAAATATTGTCGCTGTTAAAAAAACAAAACTGAGGATCACTTCGCATGTAACACTTAATACATTCACAAGCAGAAATATACAGTTACACAAGCGTACAAACAAAAACCAACATAAAAAAGTAATATTGTAGTGAAGTCAAGATATTAAACATTCCCCAAGCAGTATGCACAAACTAAACAAGCAACCTTAACAAGTCACATAAGCACATGAAAAAAAGATTAAAAAAATGAACAAAACTACCACAATCAACTCAACTACAATCGTTCAAAACAAAATTATCCAATGTGTAAAATGAAGTGAAAAACACACAAAAATAACAAAAAAATTCACCTCAAAATAACTCAAAAACTGATGCAGTTCAAAAAATTGAACAAAAAAACCCAAACTAGGGCTTCACCAGCACATAAAAATCAAGCTACTTACTAAAAATCGCAAGCTTAAAAACATAAAATCACAAGATGGAGACTTACCTTCAACAAATCTGCAAAACATTTCAAATATCGTTGACGAACTGAGAAAATCCGAAAGAGAAGGAAATTATTTTCCAGAAAAAACTAATAAAAGTGAATGCCAAACGTCGGGGTTAATTAAAACCTATATGTACACGTCGGATGAGTAGAGAAGGAAAGAGAACGTGATTAGGATCTTATCAAACCTCAATAACTGCTTTTAGAATGTAAAATGACACTAATACCCTTTTTAATTGTTGAACCAAAAATAAAATTAAAAACCCCTAAAAATCTGGACCACTCAAAAATTTTAATCTACGATTAAAATTTATCCCTATGGACTCACCCCGAATGAGAGGACTCGTAGGATCCATAGTCTATATATACTAGTAATCTCGCTCGTGCGTCGCACGTGTATTATTATTTTAATATTCATATAAAATAAATAAATATAAAAATTTATATATCAAAATTATATTTTTTGCATGTATAGACTTAAATGTCAAATTCAACTCGTTTAGATTTATCTCAATATATGCATATCTCTATATTACTATTATATCTATCACTCTTTCTTATACACATTGTACCTTTCTATAGAAAATTACATATATATATATATATATATGTGAGACATATTTCATATAGAACTTGTACTGTTGAAAAAATTTCACAATCTGGAAAATTTTATCTATGAAGTTTATTTAAAAATGCAATGTATAGATGAATGTTATGTTTGGTAAATATTTTAATAAGATTTTTTTCTTAAAGGTACTACATAGTTACCCATTTTGAGTTGTATACATTTTGGAAAAATTCTACCGTTGAGCAAATTGTAGTCCTTTTATTGTAAGGTAATAAATTTGTATATTGATAAACCTTTAATATACCTGATTTTCTCAATTTTTCCTAAACGAATTTCTAATTATCTTTTCCAGCTTTTTGTATAATAATAAGTTGGAATATAATTTAAAATCTTTTCCTAACAAATGAACAAAATCTTTGAACAAAATATTGACTTTAGATATATTATTAATGGAAAGCCGTGCATCATTACTTTGTACTTAATGAACAACATTTTCTATAAATAATTCTTATGGTAATTTGTGTATCAAATCGTTAGCTATATAATAAATATACATCTACATATATTAATATCATTATTAATTTTCAAGATTTTTAATTAATATTGATTGCAGGATCTACGATTAAGATTTAGCAATAAAATAATTCCAAATTTAGGAAGTGAAAATGGGCGGAAAATTTAGTTCCTAACTTCTATTATTATATACATAGATATAGATTAAGTGATTTAGGTAGACTATAAAAATTATTTTGAAGTTTAAATAGTTTATAAAACACAAAAAAATGTCTTTTTAATTTTCAAAAGCCTCATTATTATCAGTTGTTATTTTTCAAATTACACTTATTAACGGAATAATTCGAATGAACTTATATAATAAGACAACATTCAGGCTTCGGGCGCTATTTCTAGTTTAATTTATATTACAAATAGTTTTGAATTTTGGTTTGAGAATCATTTCGATAGGCAAATAGTGATTTGCTAATCCGAATTGTTAATTATTAATAATATTAAATTGCTTGAATCAAATTAATTACTATACAAAATAAAGAAAATAAGAAAATAACAAAGACTAAATAATTGGCTCAACAATGATATATATATATATATATATAATCCAAATAAACATCTCTAATAACATAATAAAGAAAACAATTGAATAAAAAAATTCAATCATCTCAAAAAGGTAATGAAAATAGCGTGATGACTAAACATATATGTAAAATGAAAGAATTGCTAAGTTAATACATTAACATGAAAAATCAACGACCCAGAGTCAATCAACTCAAACACGCACGTGCATCCTTCACTAAGGTTGTTTCTTCTAGAAGAAGTTTTGCAACCATGTCTGGACTTCTTTTGCTTTAATCTAACACATCATTATCTTCTATTATATCTTATAATTGCATTATTTTGTTCTTTGTGTGTGCCCTTGATAAAATTATTCCAAAAGTTCATGTGTATAGGCTATTGATCAAAAAGTGAAATATTAATAAAAAAAAATATCATTACTGAATGAACATAAGAAATCATGAACTTACAAATATAAAAAAAACCCTAAATACTCACCAAGCGAGGTTTTTCTCATTCGACTTTGAGAGAACCAATTGAAAGGTCGGATTCTCAATAGTCTCCACCCCAATGTCATATCATTTGATTCATCGTTGTTTGTCCACACATATTAAATCAATTAATTTATAATTAAATAAAAGTATCATCTAATATGATTTAAACTGTAATAAATTACTTGCACTAATATAAAAAACATGTATAGTCAGATACACATCGATTCTGTTACATGCACCATCATTTGAAAATATCGACACATCAAAATCGTGGTTAGCCCGATAAGTTAAAACCAATACTTCATCATATGAAATTGTGTTATCATGGACGAATTTTCGTCCATCCATCTGTAAAATAGACCACATCATAGCGGTTGATCATTCTGACCGTCCAAGTGTTTCCGTTCACATTATGCACTTCACATTTTAAAACAATTCAAATGGTGTCTTAATTTAGATGGGAGACGCTGACACGAAAAATTACACTTTGAAGAGATAATGACATGACAACATATTTAGTTAACAAAAATTTTAAAAAATGACAATGGTAGAGCATATACATGTGATATTTGCATCATTTGCATGCAATTGAGTTTCATTTATAGTTAAGATAATCATTTTCTTTTGAGGAATACGATCAAGATGATCTATAAAATTAATAAGCCAAACTGTTGAGTTGTATAATCGAATTCAATAATTCTTTGTAATGAATTTCTAATGAAACAAATTTAATAAGCAAAAATTCCAATAAATTCCTTACAGAAATAATGGGGAAAAATCAAACCTCTAGAAATAATCAAAGAGTCAGTTACACTGGCCCGCATCTAAATTTGAATATTGATTTTCAAAAAGAGAATAATTCAAAATTGTAGGTCCCAAGAGGTGTTTAAGTTAAGTCTAGAAATGGGGTGTGAATTGACTTAATCAAATTTTAGTCCTTGAGGGACATCTTAGTTCAACCTCAACAGTAGAGTTAGCCACTCAACAGAATCGAGAGAGTTGTTGATAAGATAACTCAGCTGAGTGAAGTGACCTTTTTAGAAATACAGATGTATACAAATTAAATTTGTACCAATCAAATGGTGGCACGTGTGAAATTTGATATTAAATATCATTTTATTTCCTATTTATATTTCGGAATTTAATTAAATTTAATTCCTAATTTAAATAGTTAAGTATTTAATATTTTAAATATATATTTTATTGGCCAATTAAAGACTGCCAAATGTCAAATTCTTATAAGTCAAGATATTCTTGATTTATTATTATTTCTTTCGATAATTATTACAATTTGTGATTAAAGAAATAATATTAAATCTTGAAGGACCAATCAAATTAGAATCCTCACCATATAAGTTATCCAAAGACTCCTACAAGTATAAATAAGGGTCATTCTCAAGGAATTAAATCACAATTCAAAGAGAAGAAATCCAAGCAAGAAGGCGGTGGAGGAAATTCTCTCAAGTCAAGAAGAACAAATTCAAGGAGATCTACGGTGTTCAAGGCATTCAACGCGGAGTCCATTCAAATCACGACGTTTGATTCGGGAATAAGCTTCCAAGCCCTCGAGTTAACGTTATCCAATATCAAGTTCATCTTGGAGAAAGATCAAATAGACAATTCCACCAATAAGTTCTCATATCCAAGTCAAATATCGTCAAATATATCACGTTTGATTTGGGATTAAGCTTTCAAGCCCTCGAATTAACGTTATTGAAACTCAAGTTCAAGTTTGGAGAAGATCAAGCTGAAGATTTCATTTCCAAATTCTCAAATTCCAGATATTATATTTTTTGAAGAAAAGAATCAGAGGATTTCTAGAGATTGTAACCTTTTGATATTTTTGACTTATATAAATTCAATTTGTACTATTTTTCTTGTTTGTTTATTCACGGACAATAAAAAATTGTGTTACAAATTTTTGGCATGCCCGGTGGGACAATTCTACCTCTCATCTCTTCTCTTCAGACCAAGTTCATATATCAATGAAGATGGCCAACCATTCCGAGTCCACAAATGTTATCCATTCAATGTCGAACTACGAAGCCACTACTCCAATATACAAGCATAAGGGGGCTAGGAAAGATGGCGAGTCTTTGAACCATGGAGTTACTCCTCCAACAAACGAAGGGGCATGGAAAGAAGGTGGCAAATATGGAGCTTCAAATAAAGAATCATTGGGCCTGCTCAACGTGCACGCACATTCTACAAGCTTAAGACTTGAAACTGTAGCAGCCATGGTGGTCCAAGCTACTTCACTCGAAGAGCAATTTGCAAATTTGACGAAGGCCATTGAAGGACTTACAAAACATGTTAAAGAGCGAGACTCCCAAATCATGAAGTTGATAGACAAAATTGACCAAGTTGATTCAAGTTGTGTGATGGACAAAGAAATCGAAGCTCAAGATGATGTTGAAACATCCACAAGGCAACATCCAAACGAAAAAGAGGAGTCTCCCGCAAAGGAGTTACAAGTCTCGTCTGATGGCCTAATTCCAGTTGACCACCTCAAGGAGTTCATTATGGGGACTATTAAAGACAAGTTTGATGGAAGCTCCAAGTCATTCCTAATTTACACCAAGCCATATCCACGGAGAATTTACAATTTGAAGATGCCAGATGGCTATCAACCTCCGAAGTTCCAACAATTTGATGGCAATGGCAATCCAAAGCAGCATGTGGCTCACTTCATTGAAACGTGCAATGATGCTGGGACTTATGGAGATCACTTAGTGAAGCAATTCATCCGATCCTTGAAGGGAAGTGCATTTGATTGGTACATCGACTTGGGGGCAAATTCAATTGATACTTGGGAGCAGTTAGAATGAGAGTTTCTCAATCATTTCTATAGCACACGACAAACTGTTAGTATGATTGAACTCTCAAATTCATGCCAGTGTAAGGGAGAGTCTGTCATTGACTATATCAATCGTTGGAGGGACTTAAGCCTCAACTGCAAAGATCAATTGTCGGAGACCTTAGCAATTGAAATGTGCATCTAAGGAATGCATTGGAGACTATGCTACATACTTCAAGGAATAAAGCCGAAAACTTTTGAAGAGTTAGCAACTCGAGCGCATACCATTGAGATAAGTTTGAACTTTGACCAACAAGAATGCCCAAGTGATACAGTGACGATGATGATGATGATGATGATGATGATGATGATGAAGTTGAGCCATCTTTAACTTCTCAACACTCCTAGATGCGAGTATAAATCATCTAAAATTGTCAAAAAAAAAAAAAAAAATAGCCAAAATGCTCCTTGATAAGAGCCTAAACTATCAATCACACTCCTTGACATGAGTATAAAAGGTCCATATCTCAAACTCAAATTTTTATTCCGTGATACGAGTATAAACTATCAACATGTCTCAAACTCAAATGTTTACTCCTTGATACGAGTATAAACTATCAACATGTCTCAAATTCAAATGATTACTCCTTGATACGAGTATAAACTATCAATATGTCTCACATTCAAATCAAGACTCCTTGATACGAATTTAAACTATCAACATATGTCAAGTTCAAATGTCTACTCCTTGATACAAGTATAAAATATCAATATATCTCAAATTTAAATGAAGCCTCCTTGATACGAGTATAAACTATCTTCATATCTCAAATTTAAATGAATGCTCTATGACATACGAGCCTAAACTACATGTTACTCCTGGCCCACATGAGTATAAACTATTTATGGCACTCCAAAAAAAACATATGTTTATGAACTACGTTCTGACTTGATCTCTTTGTTAGGGTACGTAGGCAGCTTAGAATTTTCTCAGTTCAGTCATGCTATTGTGCCTAATTATGTTCATTGCAGAAACGAAAAGGGAGTTAGGAAATGACCCTCTTCAACAATGTTCCCTGTTTGTTGTAGTGCATGATATCATCTACATTGGCTCCTCGTGGCTCCAAAGATTTGGGACTCTTTTTAATCCCTTCCAGTGATGCTTCGTTGGGGGCATCTTCTCTCTCTCTCACTGACCTGACCTTCAATAATGTGGCAGTGTGGCCATGAAATCGGCTCTTGTGCTGATTCTGATGGTTGCTTGTGAACTCAACACCCTTGATGGTGTCTCCCCACTTGACGAGCTTATTGTCGGTGATGAGTCACTTGCTAATTCCATACCCTTGATGACATCTCCTTGCTTGGCAAGTCTATCATCAACGACGAGTTTCTTTCTAATTCCACACTATTGATGATGTCTCCTTGCTTGGTGAGTCTATTGTTGGCAACGAGTTTCACACCCTTGACAACGCCTCCCGCTTAGCGAGCCTATTGTTGATGGCCAGTTGCTTCATGGTGTTTCTCCACGTGGCAAGTGCATTGATGGCGGCGATGGCATTTCTCCACCTGGCAAGTCTATCGGTGGCGGCAAGTCATTTGCAAAAACCATATCCTTCATAGTATTTCTCCATGTGGCAAGTCCATTGATGGCAGCGATGGCGTTTCTCCACCTGGCAAGTCTATCGATGGCGGCGAGTCATTTGCAAAATCCATATCCTTCATGGCGTTTCTCCACTTGGTGAGATGCATGCGAGATCTACCTGGCGCCTCTCTGCTTAGCTTGGTATTGAATGATGCTTACTTGCGAATTTCACATCCTTGAAGGCATCTCCATACTTCGACAAATTGCTTCCGAGACCTACATGGATGCTCCCTACTTTGATGGCTTACTTTCGAGACCTGCATAGATTCTCCCTACTTCGATGAGTTGCTCTGAGATCTACATGGATTTTGTCCACTTCGACGAGTTGCTTCCACATGGCGTCTATCTGCTTAGCTTAATTTTGAATGATACTTGCTAGCTAATTCCACATCCTTTACGGCTTCCCCCCGTGGTGAGTCTGTTGATGGTGGCAAGTCATTTGCAATATACATACATTGGCATCTCCCTACGTGGCTTTGC
The DNA here is from genome assembly GCA_016081115.2 of Rehmannia glutinosa. Taxonomy (NCBI): domain Eukaryota; kingdom Viridiplantae; phylum Streptophyta; class Magnoliopsida; order Lamiales; family Orobanchaceae; genus Rehmannia; species Rehmannia glutinosa. The sequence continues at coordinate 27,089,536 of CM071930.1, forward strand.
CTTTGATGGTACGATGCCTCAAAATTAGAAAGGAAGTTGGCTCCTCCGATTGTCAATGATAAGTTGCTTGCAAAGACCACTACTTGGATTCATTGATTGGTGGAATCTCACAAGACCACTCCTTTAAGTGAAGTCAATTCATCAATTTTGACCATTGCTTCGCATATCGACCGATAAGTGGGTCATGAACTATCAAAATAGTGCCCTCCTCCGTGGATTGATTCTCGCCATAAAAGATTCCCAAGTGGTGCACCTCAAAATAAGAAGAGACGTATGAAATAAACCTTCTTGCTACTGAAAAAGAAAGAAATTCGGGTGTCAGCATGTTTCGGCAAAAAAAAGAAAAACTTTGCGCATAAGATAATAAGAAATTAAAAAGGGTGATTTGTGATATATTCAGGTGGCATGCTATAGTTTGGTTGAGCATTTAGTCTTATACCACAAAGTTTTCATCTTGATAAATTGCTTTGATTGAAATAGTGGCTGCAAACTTTGACGAACTGTAAGGAAAATTGATATATACATACATAGATATGCGGACATATCAAGTACAAGCAAAAGAAATATATATACATATACATACATATGTATATAAATCAAAGCGGTCGAGTCGAAATATTGGAGCAATTTTCATTGGCCAGCGGAATTGTAGAAGGGCTCGACGCACGACTCCATATTTCTTTTGTCTGATATATGAATTTAAGAACCAAAACGTCTCTTTTATAGCCAATGAATGGGGATTAACACTAGAAGTCTGTCATTATCCAATTACTTAGGATTGAGGCATATTCTTATTGGAAGAGGATATTCTCAGTTTGCATTCAATCAGGAATCTGATTTGCTGCATGGAACTCACGAGTTTGCAGCAACATATTGGAGTTCTCACAAAAGTCTGGAAAGTATAGAATTTAATTCAAACAAGGAATCAATTATATAAAAGGCCAAAGAATTCTATTGGTAGAAGGTGTGTACCGTGAGTATCTTGATCCCACAGAATGTTTCAAGAGATAAATGGTAACTTGGTTCCATATTCTTTATCAATAGGCCAATTGATCAAGGAAAAGAGATTGAGTTGTGGCTCTTAAACCAAATATTGAAAAAGCAGCCCATATGTTCAAGCCCAAATTCAAACGTCTTCATGCTTATGTGGGGTCCATTAAATGGAGGATTTCAATAGCAAAGCTTATGGGTCATACGTCCAAATGCTTTGATTCATATTTCAAAGCCCACAGTTTAAATGAGTTTGCCAAAAACAAATGTGAAATTCGAGCAATTATCGTGACTTATTCACTTCAAGACACGTCGTCCGTGAACAAGTCTCGAGGAGGTATTTGTAGACAAATTAAATTTGTACCAATCAAAAGGTGGCACATGTGAAATTTGATATTAAATATCATTTTTATTTTCTATTTATATTTGGGAATTTAATTAAATTTAATTCCTAATTTAAATAGTTAAGTATTTGATATTTTAAATATATATATTTTATTGGTCAATTAAAGACTGTCAAATGTCAAATTCTTATAAGTCAAGATATTCTTGATTTATTATTATTTATTTCGATAATTATCACAATTTGTGATTAAAGAAATAATATTAAATCTTGAAAGACAAATCAAATTAGAGTCCTCATATGAGTTATTCAAAGACTCCTCTCTTACAAGTATAAATAAGGGTCATTCTCAAGGAATTAAATCACAACTCGAAGAGAAGAAATCCAAGCAAGAAGGTGGTAGAGGAAATTCTTTCAAGTCAAGAAGAACAAATTTAAGGAGATCCACGGTGTTCAAGGCGTTTCGCGGAGTCCATTCAAATCATGGCGTTTGATTCGAGAATAAGCTTTCAAGCCATCGAGTTAACATTATCAAATATCAAGTTCATCTTGGAGAAAGATCAAAGAAACAATTCCACCAAGAAGTTCTCATATCCAAGTCAAATATCATCAAATATATCACGTTTGATTCGGGATTAAGCTTTCAAGCCCTCGAATTGACGTTATTGAAACTCAAGTTCAAGTTTGGAGAAGATCAAGCTGAAGATTCATTTCCAAATTCTCAAATTCCAGATATTATATTTTTTGAAGAAAAGAATCAGGATTTCTAGAGATTGTAACCTTTTGATATTTTTGACTTATATAAATTCAATTTGTACTACTTTTCTTGTTTGTTTATTCGCAGACAATAGAAATTTATGTTAGAATAGCAGACTTGGTTTTTCAGCGAAAATCTTACACCCTTTGTTTAAAATATATTTTCAACACTTGTTTTAGGTTAAGTTATTATCAGTAGCCTTAGCAAATTTATCTACAACAGATATAATAATCAAGAAATATATGTGTTGAAAGATAAAAGACACATAGCAGGTTATAGTGGTTCGAGGATGGGGTAATTCCTCTATCCCACTCTTCTCCAACTTCTGGAAATAATCCACTAAAGTAATAGTGACTTCATTACTATAGTATAACATTCCAAGCTTAGCCTTGATCACACAGTTGGCTTCGCTTCTGGGACTCAGTTCTTCACAAGACGGTTGTCCTGCTACTTCAGCTCCTTTAGACCTTTGGATTTGATCACTTAGCCCTCCAACGAATCCAAAGACTTGGTTCGAACTAGAACCTTACTGCACTTCCTTCAACCTTGGTTTTGTAGGCCCCTTGTCTTTCAACAATGTTCATCTTCAACAGTTTGAAGGTTTCTTTCCTTCACTGAGAGTGTTGGATCGATTTACTTCGAATTTTAGGCTTGAGGATATAATTGATTGCTTGAGAGTAGATTGCTCTTTGCTTGAATGTTTGCAGGTATGTGTCTATTGCTTCGTACCCTCTCTCATAAGCTCCTCAGCCTTTTATAGTGCCTGTTTGAAAAATGTATCCATTAAAGAGATAGATCTATTTTTCAAACTGCACTTCATGGTCGTTGGCTTGTCTTGTTATGCAGCATTTGATGTAGACTGAACCTTGTATTAATGTTCTGCAGCATGCCTAAAACTCTGCAGTTTGCAGGAGCATTCCATTGGTTCCCATCTATTTCCACTCTTTCAGCAAACCAGCTTTATGGTTGCAGTCTATTATATTTCCTCTTTCAGCAAAGATTTGACTTTGCTTATCGACGGACATCTTCAGCTTTCTTATGTCTTTTTTGCTGCTGAACCCCTTTAATAGCCTTCTCCACTTATATGTGAGTGACTTAGCTGTCAGTCTACTAACTGAGACAGCTTTTTGGTACTTGACTGATCCTTCACTGCAATACTCATCAGACACACAACAGAGTCTTCACTTCGATCTTCAGTCAACTTCTACAATCTTCAACTTGGCTGCTTCGACTCAACTTATAGAAACATATATATTACATATTTGAATTTACAACAGAATTGGAGTGTCAACTTCCTAATCTAAGTTTTACAAAGCATCATCAAAATCTATGCAATTAAATTTCCTAACAATTTCCCCCTTTTTGATGATGCCAAAACTTAAATAAAATAACAAAGTAAATAGTGCTTGAAAAAGAATGATTGTATGAATGTGTCATTTTATTGAACATATCATTCTGCACTTTACAATGTATTACAAAGTACAATAAAAAAAGATTACAAGGTACTTACATTTCTTTCTATGTATTTACAGTTAAGTAAAAATACAACAAAAATTTGTCTTTGTTAGGAAATTTATTATTAGATTTTGACGATACCATGTAAAACTTAGAATAGAATGTTGGTACCCCATTTTCCTTGTATTTCTATTTTGTAATAGATACGACTGCATGAGCTTAGTGGAGTCAGCTATGTTGACGAATGCAAGAAATCAACTGAAGACTGAAGTGAAGACCCAGTTGTGTGTAAGCTGAGTGTAGTCAAGATGGAAGGCACAGACTCGGCTGAAAGAGATCCAGCTAAAGAACAACTGAGTAAAGGTCAAGAAGTGTCGACCAAGTCGATCAGAGTACATCTGATCTACGATTGAATTGACAACAGTCATTCCTAAAAGGTTGGAGCTGACTCAAGTCAAAGGGGTAAAGGCAGTTGTCAAGTCAAGTCGGTTGATATATATCTGTTGCACAGAAGTCAAGGATATTACTTTAAAATAGTAATACGTCCATGCTGCCATATCTTAAAGTGTTCATCCCAGAAGCGTGGAAAAGGAATAATCCAATGGGAAATACTGGAGCTTGTGTCAGGTCTTGAAAAGCTGTAGAGTCATTTAATACGAGGAAATGTCACCATCACTAGTTGCAAGTCAAGAAAAGACAAGCCAACGAACAAGAAAGTGTCATTTGCAAATAGCCTATCTCTTCAACGGGCAAATTTTCAAATGAAAACTATAAAAGGCTGAGGAAGCAAGAGAGACAAGTACGAGAGAACAAGCATACGAAGCAATTCAAAGTAAGCAATACCTGCAAACATTCTCTCAAGCTTACTAAGAAATTCCTCAAGCCTGAAACTCAAAGGAACTTGAACTAACACACTCTGTGAAGAAAAGAATACTTCAACCAGTTGAAGAGAAAAAAGTTTAAGAACAAAAAGGGGTCTACTATCCAAGATTGAAGGAGTTGTAGTAAGGTTCAAAGTCAAACAAGAAGTTTCAAGCTCGTTGGAAGGCTGTGTGATCAATTCGAAGGGTTCGAAGGGAGCTGAAGTAGCAAGGCACTTGTCTTGTGAAGAAGCTGAGTCGCAGGAGAAGCTAGTTGTGTGATCAATGCTTTCTCAGACTAAGAACTACTTTGTAACCTGATCTGTCACTTAGTGGTTTCCTCCAGGAGTTGGAGAATAGTGGATTAGAGGAATTATCCCATCTTTGAACCACTATAAACTTTGCTTGTGTCATTTACTTACAACATTTTATTTTTCCTGCTTATATTCATATTTGTTGTTTAAGTTAAATTACTAACCCAACTGATAATAACATTGATGAGAACAAGTGTTAAAAACAAGTTTAAATTAACAAGGGTGTTAAGTCTTCCGCTGTATAAAAACCAAATCAACTAAAAAGTTAAGTATTAGCTGACGCAGCTAAGTTATAATATCAACAGCTCAGTCGACTCTGTTGAGTGTGTAACTTTGCTAAAGTAAGCCAACCTAGTTGTCCCCCAATGACTTAGCTGATTTGAGTCAACTCTGTTGAAATATTTTAAAAGGACTAAATTGCAAAAGTTGATAAGGTTTATTCAAACCTCCCCCCTTCTAAACCTTACACCACATCCTTTGGGACCTACAAGTGGTATCAGAGTGGTTGGTTCATTGAGCCTTTTCCACTGGTTACTGAACTAGATCTCAATCTTTTTCAAAAGACATAACACGTGTTTTCAAAGATTTCATTTTAAAAGCAAAGTTATTATCATAGAGGCTAATCTAACTCGTATTACTATGTTTATTGTGGAAGAGTTTGATAACTGGAAGATTCGCATGCAGGCTCACCTATCAGCCTTACACGATGAAATGTGGCTTGTGATAGAGGATGGGCCACTGCAAATATTGAAGGTTAATATTGCTGTGAGAAGAGCACCTCCAGGGGAAGGAGAAGATGTTGTAGCAGAGCCTAGACCAACCATGGTTGAGAAACCTCGTTGAGAATGGACAAATGAAGATAAAAAGAGATACAACTTGGACAATGTTGCCAAGGACATTCCCTACAAGACATTGGACAAGGCTATGTTCAATAAAGTCAAATCATGCAAATCAGCCAAAGAAATATGGGATAAGCTAACACGATTTGTGAAGGATCTGAACAGATAAAAGAAAATAAACTAACAGTTGTTGTTCAAAAATTTGAAAATTTTAAAATGCTTGCAGGTGAAAGTCTGGATCAGCTTGATGCCAGATTCACAGAGATCACAAATGAGCTTTCAGCTCTTGTGAAGGAGTATAACACTCAAAAGGAGACGTGCATGAAGATTTTAAGAGCCCTCCCAGCTGAATGGGAAATGAAGGTCATGGCCTTGAGACACTAAATGGACCTCTCAAAAACATCAAATCATGAGCTGTTCTCAGATCTCAAAGCTTATGAGTTTGAGCTGAAAAGAAAAGAGAAAGAGGAGACAGTTGTGCCCAAGACAGTTGCATTTATAGCCAGTGAAGGAAAGAAATCTGAGCCAAAAGAAACAATTGACCAAGAGTAGATTGCTCTAATGGTAAAGAGGTTCAACAAGTTCTTTAATAAGAACTATAAAAGAAACAAGGGTGAAACCTCTAGGAGACATTCAACACCTTCGAAAGCAAGGGAGGATAGGCCACCCAAGAGAGCTGAGCATGAAAGAGCTGACTATCAGAGAACTGATAATCAGAGAACTGAAAGAGCGATATGCAGAAAGCTGAAAACCTGTGTTGGAATTGCAGACAACTATGACATTTTGTTGTTGATTGTTCCTATCCACCAGCCAACAAATATTGAAATGAGGAATAAAGAAGAGTCTTCAGGGAAAGAAGACAAGAAAAGAAAAAAGCCATGTTGGCTGCTGAGACTGCTGAACCAGCCAAGTGCAAAGAGCCAGCAGACTCAGACAACAGTGAAGTTGACTACTCAAGTAACACTGAGGAAGAGGTTTTAATCTGTCTCATGGCCAATGAACAAGATCAAGAAGATGAGGTACACTCTAACTCATCTCATTCTGAGTTAAGTGATAGTGATAGTGACACAAACACTCCTCACCCACAGATCTTTATGATTCATTAGACAAAATGATGAAATACTTTGAGAACATTAAAACCTCACACACACTTCTAAATAAGGAAAACAGCCAGCTTAAAAGCCAAAACTCACAGCTGACTAAGGAGCTGAGTCTTCTAAGTCAAATAGCTGATGAGAATACAACGCTGGAGGCTGAAAATGCCAAGATTCTATCAGAGTTAGCTGCTACAGAAAAGAGAGAGAAAGATCTCAAAAATTGATTGCCTCATTTATAAAGGCATTCAAATCATTGGATGAACTAATACTGAGTCAAAAAGAGTGTGGAGACAAGACATGCATAAGATTCAATTCTTTGTGCATAGTCAAACTCGAAGAGTGATTTTGGAGAAAGGATCCTCAAGCAATGAGGGAATTCCAAAACCCAGAACACCATATGTTGCATTAACACCCACACTAAAACACAATCACAATCACACTAGTCTTGGATACAAATGTAAAGGAAAGAAGCCATTAGAGTATGTTGAAAGGACAGCTGAAACGAAATTTAGAAAAGTCTATCAGCAAACTCCCAACATAATATACTCTGTGAAAGCAAAACAGAGCTACCAAAAACCCCAAAGATTTCATCATAGAAATTCATATGATGGGAATGGTAGAAACTATCATAACCAAGCTGATTGGAATAACCAAGTGAAACATCAGCAAAGACCTATGGGATACAAGCCAAAGTGGCATAGACCTCAACCTCATCAAAGGTCATTCTCAAGGCAAAAGAGCTATCATCAGCACACTTATGTACCCATGCACAATACCCATAAATTCCACCATTACCCCAAGAAAGCAATTGCTCAAACAAATACACAAGCACATAGCAAAAGAGGCAGATGTATGATCCTAAAACCCCCAAGCAATTTTCTATGTGCACTATGATTATGGAACTGATAGATGGCAACCTCTTAAAGTCAGATCATTTGGCTATAGGTTGGTTGGAGCATCTTATAGCACTAACCCCTAGGACCTAGGCAATTATGGGTACCTAAAAATTAATTTCCTTTGATTGTAGGTTCAAGGAACAACTGAGTGCCAAGGAACCTATTACATGGATAGTGGTTCCAGACGTATGACAGGAAACATGAAAAATCTATCAAAGTTCATGGAAATCAAAGGAGCAAAGTCATATTTGGAGGAAATAAAGCTCCAGGGGAGATCAAAGGCATATGATCCATAAAGAAGAACGGTCTGGAGATCACAGATGTTGCATATGTTGAAAGTATCAATTTTAATCTACTAAGCATCAGCCAACTCTGTGACAAAGGCTACAATGTGGGATTCCATACGGGAATATGCCAAATCAAAGATGCTGAATCAAATGAGATTGTGCTTCAAGGAACAAGTCAGAAAAACATGTATGTAGTGGATTGGTCAACTGTTACACAATGTCTGCTAGCAAAGAGTACAGTCGAATCAAGTTGGCCGTGACACAAGAAGCTGAGTCATCTGAACTTCAAGACAATCAACAAGCTTGCTAGGAGTCATCTTGTGGAAAGATTGCCTGACTCAGTATACAAGAAAGAAAGTATATGTGATGCATGCCAGATGGGAAAGTAAACCAAGTCATCATTCCAGGATAAGCCAAGTCCTTCTTCAACAAGGATATTGCATCTGTTGCATATGAATTTATTTGGTCCTATTGAACCAGGTAGCATCAGTGGAAAGAAATACACCTTAGTGGTGGTAAATAATTTCTCAACATATACATGGACACTTTTCATGTGTAAAAAGAATAAAACACTGAGAAATTGCCTCGGCTGATGAGAAGAGTTCAAAATGAGAAGAGCCAAACTATTATAAAGATAAGGTCTGACAGGGGAACTAAGTTTGTCAATGGGATTATAACTCAGTGTTGTGTTGAAAATGGTATTGCTTATGAGTTATCAGCTGCTAGAACTCCACAGCAAAATGGAGTAGCTGAAAGAAGGAACATAACTCTCAAGGAAGCTGCTAGGACAATGTTAGTTGAAGCTGGATTGCCTAAGAGATTTTGGGCCAAAGCCATAAATACAATATGCTAACAGAATAGATGCATGATCATTAGCAATTAACCAAGACTCCCTATGAGATATGAACATGTAGAAAACTAAATGTTGGATACATCAAGATATTTGGATGTAAGTGCTTCATCCACAACAATGGCAAAGATAACTTGAAGGCATTTGATGCTAAAGCTGATGAAGGTATCTTTTTGGGATACTCAGCTGAAAGTAAAGCTTAAGAGTGCTAAACAAGAGGACTATGGTCACAGAAGAGTCTATCCATGTGGTTTTTGATGAGCCTAATGTAAATGGAGAAGACATTGATGAGTTAGCTGAAAAGCAAAATCAGCCAACTATGCAGAAGAGTCCTTATGTTGAAGCTGAAGTAAGAGTAATCAACCAAGATTAAGATGAGATAGATGAATCTCAAATACAGCTGGAAAGTCTACAACTGAATGATGATGAAAGAGCTGCTCAAGACAACGCAGCTGCAAGACAGCTGAACCCAGCTGATTTGCTTCAACCTGATGTGAGATGGCTGAGAGACCATCCACCAGAGCTAGTTATTGCAGATGTTAGAGATGGTGTAAGAACCAGATCAAGATCTCAACAAGAAACAATGTTCACTTGTTTTATTTCTCAAATAAAGCTAAAAGATATGTCTCAAGCACTGGAAGATACACACTGGATTCAAGCCATGCAAGAAGAGCTGAATCAGTTTGAAAGGAACAAAGTATGGAATTGGTGCAGAGGCCAACCCATCAAAATGTTATTGGCACAAAATGGGTTTTCAGAAACAAGATGAATGTGGAAGGATCTGTGGTAAGAAACAAAGCAAGATTGGTAGCCAAAGGGTATTGCCAAGAAGAGGGAATAAATTTTGATGAAACCTTTGCTCCTATTGCAAGATTAGAAGCAATAAGGATGTTTCTTGCCTATGTTGCACACAAGAACTTCACTGTATATCAAATGGATGTGAAAAGTGCATTCTTGAATGGACTGTTAGAGGAAGATGTCTATGTTGAACAACCTCCAAGTTTTGAGCAGAAGACCATTGGAGATAAGGTGTACAAGCTCAAGAAAGCATTATACGGATTAAAGCAAGCACCAAGAGCATGGTATGATACATTATCTTTATTTCTAACTGACAATGGATTCACCAAAGAAAAAGTGGACATAACACTCTTCAGAATTCAAGATGGAGAGAGTATATTGCTTGTTCAAATATATGTGGATGATATCATTTTTGGATCCACAAATAAAGAGTTGTGTGATAAGTTCTCAATCCTCATGCAAGGTAAATTTGAAATGAGCATGATGGGAGAGCTGACTTTCTTTCTAGGACTTCAAGTCAAGCAATTGAAAGATGTAACCTTCATAAGTCGAACAAAGTATACCAGAGATTTAATGAAGAAATTTGGTATGGAAGAAAAGTCATCAGTAAAGATTCCTATGAACTTCAATCAAGATGGATATGGATGCAGATGCCAAAGCTATTGATCAAACTAGGTATAAAGCCCTCATTGGATCATTGTTCTATTAAATAGCAAGTAGACCAGACATCACATTTGATGTAGGTGTATGTGTTAGATTCCAATCTGCGCCAAAAGAGAGTCACATGACTGCAGCTAAGAGAATCCTAAGGTATTTAAAGGGATGCCAAGAAGTTGGCTTATGGTATCCAAAGAATGGAGGATTCAAGTTGGTAGGCTACTCAGACTCAGATTATGCTGGATGTAGAGTGGACAGGAAGAGTACACCAGGTATTTGTCAAATGCTTGGAAATAGATTGGTTTCTTAGTTCATCAAGAAACAAAATTCAATAGCTACATCCACAGTTGAAGCAGAGTACATAGCTGCGGGCAGCTATTGTGCCCAAGTTCTCTGGATGAGACAACAGCTGAGAGACTATGATATAGAAGAAAAGGAAATTCCAATTATGTGTGATAATACAAGTGCTATTGCTTCACTCAAATCCAGTGTTTCACTCAAGAACAAAACACATTGATGTCAGATATCATTTTATAAGGGATCACGTTGAAATGAAAGGCATCACTTTGGAATATATCTCAACTGATAAGCAGTTAGCTAACATATTCACTAAGACTTTATGTGAATCAAGATTTGGAGAGATTAAGAATGAGCTAGGATTAATTTAGGTAAGTTAGGAGACTCAAAAGACTCAATCAATAGAGACAAAGAAAAAGAGAAACAAATATAAGCAAGTTTCATTTTTCAGCCAAGTGAAACAGCCAAGATGAGAATTCAGTTGTATCGAGTTAGCTGACAGCTGAGTGGTGTAATGTGAAGAGAGAATCAGAGTTAAGTCACTTTTGGAAGATAGCTGAGTTCTTTTTGAGATAAGTGACAAAACCCAGTCGTTTTCTGTGAGCGGAAATGTTTTTAACGAATACATCAGCGTAATTATTATGTCAGAACAAAAGCTGCACGTTTAGCCTATAATTGGATATAAATGTTGTTGCATTTAATATGGGGAAATTAATGCGGTTTCAATGGTTGAATCCTGACCGTTAATTTTGATCAAAATTTTTAAATTCCAGAAACCGTCCCTTCAAGTCCAATATAAACCGAAACCTATTTTCTCTCTCCTCACAAACACTCATCTTCAGCAATAAAAGCAAGAAAAGCAAAGTTTTCTCTCTGTGAAAGTTGTGAAACCCTAGTTCCAAAAATCCAAGATTTTTCGTTTCTTTTCTCGATTATTCTCTAAGAAAATAGAAGCATCGTATGATTTCGTTAAGATGTCCAAAAAGATCCACTCGGGATCAACAGTCGACTTTGAAGGAATGCTGAAACAGGGTGCTGACAAGGCCCTGGTGAAGAAGATTGCAGAAAAGCTTGAGAAATCTGGTCTGAAGGATTTTCTCACGATGGACTACTCTCATACGTACTTGGAAGAAGTTTCCATGTTCTATGTCAACACAGAAGTTCATGACGATGAGATTCGATCATCTGTCCATGGCAATGAGATTAAGATCATTGTTGCTGACCTAGCTGAGCACTGCAAACTGCCCACTGAAGGGTTAAAGGAGTTAGTTGAGAAGGATGTGAAATTAGCTGCTGCTTGGAAGGAAATCGCCAAGCATGAGTCAGCTGCGAAGGCTATCTACATAGCCAAGAAGGCGATGATTAAGGAAGACTACCACAAACTAATGGACATTGTGTCTAAGTATGTCGACATGAAGTTCGGCAGCTTTAATCAGCTATCTCAAACTAAGCTGGTGGTGATGGCTGCCATAATGGAAGAGAAGAAAGTAAACTGGGATGAGTTTGTCTTCAGCCGAATATGTCAGAACGTGATCAACAAAACCATTAAGGGGGATGGATTGTTTGGAGGCTCATTGGGATATAGCCTAGTAATTGCCCATCTCATGGAGGTGAAGGGGATTGCCCTGAGACATGGAAAACCGTTTCATGTAAGAAAGAAGATGTTCAATGCAAATCTGTTTGGCGCTCAGAGGCAAGCGCATGCAAGGAGAGCTGACACGAGCGAGGGTGAATCAGCTGACCCTACTCCAGAAGACACAGCTGTAACCGCCCCAACTCTCTCTCCTAAACCAATTCAAAAGAAGAGAGCTGATGCAACTAAGCCAAAGACCTACCCTCCAAATCGGACCAAGAAAGCACTCCGCTCCAGCCCGGACCAAACCCACTAAAACTCCCCGTCCTGCGACCAAACCAAAAGACGCCCGCCCAAAGAAGAGACCGAGAAGGACACATCTACACCTTCTCTGGTCATGAAGAAGAAATGCTCAGTTGTGCCTCGCAAACTAGCTGCAGCGAAGAAGATAAAGATGGTGGAGCCAGAAGCCAACGAAGAAGATGAGGAGGAAAAAATTCCTCTTGTAAAGACAAAGAGACAAAGACTTGTTCGCAAGTCTGATTTGGAAAAAGCTGAGTCCGCCACTCAGCCTGAGAAAGAGATTGTTGCAATCCAAGAAGAGCAGTCGAAAGAAACTGATGGTGGTGATGCAGTCACCATGAAGATAGACAAGGAGAAGATTGTTGGTGTCGATAAGCAAACTGCCAAAGACCCAGCTGCTTGAGAGACAGCTTGTGGAGGAACACGGAACTGAGACAACTGAGCATAATGAAGAAAGAGTTGTCCAGTCCCCTCAGACGGATGCAAATGAACCTGAGGATGAACATGCTCCACGTGCCACTATTCAGGAGGAAGGAGATGATGATGATGTTGTGATGTTATCTCCTGTCTATCCTGACATTCAGAAGAGGTTAAGGGTATGGATGAGTTGTAAGCTAAGCTACTCCAGACATCAATTCCAACGCCCAGAATTCATTGAAGAAGAAGAGGAACTGATGGAATTCTTGGGTAATATATCCATTAGCTCCACCCTTGATCCAAATTTCTATTTGAAAATTCTATCTCAGAGAAGGGATGAAGAGAAAGAGATAGCCTTGGAGAAGGCCAAAGCAATTGAGGAAGTGAAGAAGACTCATACTTTCCCTTTCTCTGATGTACCAGAACATGCCATGGACTCAACTGATAGCAGCGATAGTGATGTTGAAGAGATAGACCTTACTGTCGTAGCTGAGAAAGCAGAATTTAGACAAGCCATTAAAGAGTCCAAAGAGATGCACGAGCAGAAAATGCAAGAGGGTCGAGAAGAATCCTCTTCACTCTCCTTAGTCCCTGACGTTATGGATGTGGTGCATAACATAGCTGTCGATATTGTTGCCACCATATCCCCCGTGCACTCATAAGATGGCACTCAGAAGTTTTGTGATGAAGCTAAGGATGGTGATGAAGGGAGCACCTTAGCCAAGCCAACTCCTGCAGAAGGTGTTGAGACACCTGCCCCTATGGCTGATCACTCAAACGGAATAATAGCCGAGTCTCAGGTGCATAGTAAACCCATGACTCTTGACTCAGCTGGTGCGCCAGCTGAGGGGGAAGCTCTCACCACCACATCTAGGTCAGAGGATGTTGTGGGAGACTAATCTAAATAGTTTGGAGGCAAAGGTGAGTAACAAAATGAACAGCAGAGTGAAGTTGATGAAGCTCAGATGGTTGAGACTATCTCAGCTGAAACCTCATTTGCACTGAAGGCCGATGATGTTGCTGATGCAGCTAAGGCACATGATGGAAAGGAGGCCATGGGAGTTGAGACTCCTAGCCCTGAAAGTGCAATCCTAGGATTGACGGATGCCACTGAAGACCCTAAGGCAGCTGAGTCTGCTGAAGGGAGATCTACCCAAGACCTTGATGCAGTTGAGACTGCACACAGGGATGTCGAAGGCCCTCCAGCGATTGAGACTGTTGTGGGTGTAGAAGGACCAAATGAGGTTGAGACTTCCTTGGGTAAAAAAAGCTATAAATGAGCCTACTCCTCAGGTGGAGGTAGCTGATGAAGAGGAAGAAATCAGCGCCTTCGTGATTCGCAGGAACATGTTGATACTGAATTCTTGGAATCAGAAGATGAAGCTGAGTCCACCCCCATTGATGAATCTAATAAGGACACATCTGAGGATGATCAAGCCTCTTGGAGTGAAGCTAGTGATAAAGCTGCTCCGATGTGATTTGTATTCGTTGATGAGCCAACCCTAATGGTTCCATCACCCTCCGATGACACTGATAAGTCAGCCGAGGACCAGACTACTCAAAGAAAGCAACATATGATACCGAGGAAGCTATTAAGATAGTTGAGGATCAGTCAGCTCAGTAGGCTAACACAACTGCTCAAGATGTCGATGAAGTTGAAACAACTGAGGCATATAGATTGAAAATGTTTGAAGGAAACGGGAAAGGCTCTACAAACGCAGGAAGTGGATATTCCTTTTTTCCAAATGACCTATTCGCGGAATACTTTCCGTTTGAAGCCAACATTCCATTTGAAGCCGAATCTGCTAGGGAACAAGCTCGCTATAATGTCCAAGTACCCCCAGAAGAACTCTAAGCTCCAGGTGAATCTGCTATTGTACCTATATGGTTCAATTTTGATGCAGTTTGGCCGGAAGATCAGTTTATTGGGATAGCTGACTTCAGAAAAGCATTTAAAGCTATCTATGAAGAGATCGAGAACATGGAGCATGGCTTTGCATCTTTGGACCAAAGGCTAGACAACAGGGATGCTATGATCACCGGAGACATCAGAGGCACAGTTTTGAGAATCCAAGAATGGGTGGGACATGTAAAAGCTTTAAGGAGAGAGCAAGTCTCATATTTCAAGTCATTGTTTGCTAAGATGGTGATCTGGAGCTCTGACAACCTCAAGTTCCAGCAGAGGCTTCGAGACCACATTTTTAGGATAGACGAGTCTCATAAGTCGGACATGGAGTTGCTCAAGTTGTAGCACAAGAATTAAATTGCCAGATTGGAGACCAACATGAGACAACAGATTCAGGTTCTCCAAAAAAAATGAAGTTGATGGCAGCTAAGCCGAAAGCTATGTGGTCTGAGTTCCGAACAGCTTACTCCAAGTCACACGACAAACATGATTCAACTAACAGCACACTCGATTTCATCCTTGGTGGTATGTTCTCTGGCATAACTCTACCTTTTGTTGATGATGCCAAAAATGGGGAAGAGGAAACCATAAGGGAACTGAAGGAAGGGCTTGGGAGTGATAAGGAAGGATAGCAAGGGGAATCAAGCAAGGGGGAAGGAAGCTCCGTGAGAAATCCCCCATTTGAAAATCATGTTTGCCAAAACCCCTCAACAAGGAGAAGTCACAGCCTCACTTCTTAGCAAACTACCTAAAGAGCTGAGTTTAGAAGAGAAAGTTGAGTTGGCGGTCAAGGAATCAACAAAATCCATCGAAGCTGAGTTTGAGAAGGTAGCTGAGAAGCAAATATCAGAACAAGGTATGATGGTCCCCCAGCAGGACTATGGATTCCCAATCAATTAAACCTCGAAGAGAAATCACGATGCTCGATGTTGGATCTGAGCCCAGATCACTAAAGGAATTTCAAAATCTAGATGCAAAAGGCTACTTCAAAAACTTGACTCTATTGCAGGTGTGGGACTTGTACTGGTAGAAGGGTCTCGATTTATGCAAATCAGCTGATAGGCAGCAGAGTTCCAGTAGTCACTCAGCTAGAAAGGCACCAATACAGTACACTCCCAGAGGAGGAGCTGAGACAACTAGAGAGAGGAGAAGGTCTGGAAGTAGTGGAAGAGGCAGAGGTACTCCACCACAGCCAAGACCACAAGACATAAGGTACATTGATCCACATAAGAAGGGGATCAATTACTGGGTTGCATTTGATCATCTTGCCAACCTTGAAGTTAAGCGCAAAAATGAAGAGGCATTGAGGAGACAAGAAGCAGAGAATGAAAGAGTTACATGCGAATAGGAGGAAAGGCAGCGTAGGGATGACCTTGCTGCTAAGCGCACATATGAGAAGAAAAAGAAAGAAAAAGAAGAGAAGAAGAGGAGAAGAGTAGAGGATGATAGAAGGAGAGTTGAAGATGAAGAGAGAAGAAGGAAGCAGCCAAGGCATTGAAGACGGTTGTAATCTCTTCATGTATTTTACTTAATTGTAAATACACAGCTGTAAGTATTCTGAAATAAATCTTCGATACTTGTTGTAAATTTGTAACTTTGCTTCTCAGAAGAGTCTATTCATGTGGTGTTTGATGAACCTAATGTAAATGGAGAAGACATAGATAAGTTAGCTGAGAAGCAGAATCAGCCAACTATGCAGAAGAGTCTCTATGTTGATGCAGATAAGAGCACTCAATCCTGAAGAAGATGAGATTGTTGAATCTCAGTGACAACATGAAGGTCTGCAGCTGAATGATGATGAAGAAGCTGTTCAAGACAACTTAGCTACAAGAAGGCTGAATCTAGCAGACTTACTCCAACCAGATGTGAGATGGCTGAGAGACCATCCACTTGAGTTAATCATTGGAGATGTTAGAGATGGAATACGAACCAGATCCAGAGCTCAACATGAAGCCATGTTTACTTGTTTCATTTTGCAGATAGAGCCTAAAGATGTGTCTCAAGTATTGGATGACACACATTGGATTCAGGCTATGTAGGAAGAGCTGAATCAGTTTGAAAGAAACAAAGTATGGGAATTAGTTCAAAGGCCTACCCGCCAAAATGTTATTGGTACTAAGTGGGTATTCAGGAACAAGATGAATGAGGAAGGATCTGTAGTAAGGAACAAAGAAATATTGGTAGCCAAAGGGTATTTCCAAGAGGAATGAATAGATTTTGATGAAATCTTTGCTCCTGTTGCTAGGTTGGAAGCAATAAGGATATTTTTTGCTTATGATGCACACAAGAACTTCAATGTGTATCAAATGGATGTGAAGAGTGCCTTCTTAAATGGACTTGTAGGTCCCAAGGGTGTAAGTGTAAGGTTTAGAAGGGGGTTGAATAAACCTTACCAAATTTTCGATTTAGGCCTTTTAAAACTACGAGTTCTACACAACATGTCCTGATGGACAATCAAATTAGTCACTCATGAGTTAATCTCTCAACAGACGGACTGAATTTGTCATTAATTAATAGAAGTAACTCAAATTGTTGGCTATAAATTGACTCAAGCGTGGTTTTGTTTTTATTGGAAGACTTAACACCCTTAAGTTTGATTAAGCAAGTTTTTACTGACTTGATTTAGTACTTATAAATTATCAAATGGATAGCAAATTTATCGTGAGATATGAGCAATTAAAAGTGCGAGAAATTTAAATCTTTGAAATGTAAATGACACATAAAGTTTTTATAGAGGTTCGAAGATGGGGTAATTCTTCTACTCTCTCTTCTCCAACTCCGGAGGAATCCACTAAGTAATGATTAGTTTGAGTGGTAATCCGGATCAAGTCTTGATCACAACACAAAAGACTTGATCCTTTGGGACTCGATGCAGAGACGCCTTGATCACTCGGTTGCTTCTCGTGCGACTCGGCTTCTTCACGAGGCATGCCTTGCTACTACTGACTCACTTGCTTAAGCACTTTGGATTTGATCACGAAGCCCTCCAAGAACTTAAGACTTGGTTCGACCTTGAACCTTTCTACAATCCTTCCGGAATGTAGACCCCTTGTTTCATATTTTCCTCTTCAACTAATTGAAGTTCTCTTTCCTTCACGAGGTAAGTGTTCGATTGATGTACTTGAGATGTAGGCTTGAGGATTGAGAATATTTCGATTTTTGATAAGCTTGTATATCTTCATGTGTGTGTCATTCATGCATCATTTTCTCAAACAAACTCCTCGGCCTTTTATAGTGAACTTTCAAAAATTTGCCCGTTGAAGAGATAGGCTTATTTTTGAAAGTCACTTTGCGATCGTTGGCTTGCGGTTCTTGGAATTCTTTGTTTCCTCGTATGAATTGTTGTTTCACCTTTTGAGTTCGACACGGTGTAGTGCTTCCCATTGGTTCATTCCAATTGCACGCTTACGGGGTGAGCACTCGAGAAAGGTGGTATGGAGATATTACTTGTTTAAGTAAATCTCTTGATTTACGTCACGGTTCTTTTCGATTATCTCGACTTGACTTGCATTTCCTTGCTTTCCCCAGGTGACTTAGAGTCGACTTCCAATCATGGATGACTCTTCGTCACTTGACTTGAGACTTGGCTTCTCTTGAGTTGACTTGACTGATGTTCCACTCAACAGTTCTGTCTCTCTTTTTTCTTTGTACTCAAACCCTCTCACGAGATTTTCCTTCAAGCCTTGATTGTCTTCTTGCATGTTAGGGCGTGGCGACTTAACTCGGCTTGGCGGCTCTAATTGTTACAATATATTTTACTGACAAAGAATTGGGGTGCCAACTTTCTATTCTAAGTTTTACATGGCATTCATCAAAATCTAAACAATAAAATTCCTAACAATTTCCCCCTTTTTGATGATGCCAAAACTTAAATCATACAAGGATGCAAATAACAAAGATACATACGAGATAGTGTATTGACATAGAATGTATCGCGAAATCAATCTTTTTATTGATCATATCATTCTTGTACTTAACACAACCTTTTACAAGGTGTATCGAGTATGTAATTGTCTTCAAAAAATAGAAAATTTATAGCTTTATTACGAGAAGACTTACATTGTATGTATTTACATATAAAATACAAGAAGGGTTGGACAAAACACTTCATCTCCTTCATTGTCTCCTTCTTTCATCTTGATCGGATCTTCTTCTCTTCTTCTCTTCTTCTCGTCATCACCGCCTTCTTTTTCTTCTCATATGCTTTTCTTGCGACTTCATCTTTTCTTATTCTTTCCTGTCTCTCTGCCATAGCCAAGTTTGTCTCTTGTTTTCTTCTTCTATTCTTTTTGCATACTCGGCGTTGGTTTTAGCCACTTGCAAGTTCGCCACTTGGTCAAGCCCGGCCCCGATAGATCCCTCCTTTCTTTCCTGGATCTACGTATTCAATATTCTTGGGCGAGGCCTGGGTGCAAGCTTCTTCCTCCACTTTTTTTTCTTCCTCTACCTGCGGGCGTATCTTGTCTTGGGGCATAACTTTCCAAATTGAGTGCCAGGGGAGTGACCAAAGATAGTGAGCTAGGTTGTCTGGCATGCATGTCGACTTCTTCACATAATGTGAGACCCTTTTCCCAAGTCTGGTCCCAAGCTTGAGCCATGGACATATTTGCAAAATATCCTTGATTCGAGCGTTTTGAATTCGTCAACGATCTTGGCTCTGTCCCGACATACGAAATGGCATACGTGTCTCTGTCAACCGGAATGCCTCCGTGTTCTTTCAAGATGTTCATCACCCTGGCATCCATTCTTCCTTCCATCTCCTTCATCCTGCTTCAATTGCTTTTCTCTTCTCGGCCATAGATACAGTGTTGGAGTAAGCGAGTCACGGGGAGTTTCTTTGCTTATAATGTCACCATTTGTGTGGACCTTGTTGGGGGTTTGTGCAATCATCAAGGTCATATCTTTTGATCCTTCCCCCTCAACATTTTCCTTTCTTGATTTCAAAATTTCCTCGGTGATTTTCCCTTCTCAAATTTGTTCCTTGTCATTGTTCCTTTCTTTTCGGCTTGATTTTCTTTTGCTTTAAGGTATTCCTCTTCCCCCTTTTTGGCATCATCAAAGGATAGAGGAACCCCAGGGAACATCTTTGGCAAGCATGAAGTCGAGTCTTGATGGTTGAATTTTGCTTCAAGTCTGCTGCGTTGTATCTTTGCCTTGAGAAATTGACCGAGTAGCGTTGGATTTTCTTTGAGATCGGCTTCATCTCGGCCATGAGAAGGCTGAATTTTCTTGTCATGTGTTCTTCCAAACGCGGCATATATCATTTGCATTACGCTCACGCAGCGAAGACTTGATCTCGGCGGTGTGTGCTTCATGCATATGTTCAATGTGTTCCTCGACTTTGTTTTTCGCATCAACATTTTCGACTCTCCACACCAAATACTTGTTGAATAAGGTTAAGTATCTCACTGTTCCACACGCATTGATTCTTCTTGTTGCCACCATTCCCTTATTCTCGACCGTGATGCCTCTCAAGTCACCAAAGATTGGCATCTCTGTTGTCCGGGCGCATGTCCAAAGAGGCATGCCTTTCCATTCGTTCAACTTCACAAAGAGTGCCTTGAACACTTCTCGTGCTTGGTGATTCTTCCATTGCGGTGATGGCCATACTGACGTCGAAATCAAAGTCGGCCGGAACAATGGTGCCTGAGTGAAAAAGAGGAGGTCTGTGCGTGATAACGTGCTTGCTCGTTTTTCGACTCTTCGTGGAGTTACGGTATCTCGGTGAGAAAGGGAAAGATTCTACAAAAGATTCATCACCGCCGAGGATCATTCGATGATGATGAGCGGTGCGCGTGAAGTTCTTTTGGGAATCGATCCAGTTGTAGCTTGAGGAGAGTGGAGCGGTGGTTTTGGTTCACTGGGTTTGGTTGTGAAGTAGACCCGAAGCTTGCTTTGAGCCTCATCTTATCTTAACGTTGGTCTCAGTGATTTTTCCTTTTCGGTTGACTTATCCTCGGCCTTATCGGCGCGTCATCGGACGATGATGAGATTTCTAGAGGTGGCTCATCATCAAAGTTAAAAGTTTGACGAGTAGTCTTGGGGTCGACTTGCTCGTGCCTGGAACATCCGCAGCTGAGTCTTTTGGATTTGTCATGGGGGTTGACTCGGCTTCTTCATCGCCGATCCCGATCCCGAGAAAAGTGACATCGGGGTTGTCCTGGGAATCATGAAGTGCGCTGATTTCCTTCTCGAGATGGGTCGATGATTGCGGGAGGGATGTTCTTTACTTGACCTCTTTACCGGGAAGTCTCAACCTCCCGTGGGCCTTCATTTCCTCCGGCGGTCTCTCTGCTGCGAGGCACTGTCTCCCTTTCGACGACATTGTCTCGGGGTCTTCTACAGTGGCATCCATTGGAGTCTCAACCCCATGGATTGCACTTTCATCGCCAGTGTTAACTCCCGGGCATTCCTTCTGTGCCTCGATCGCATCGGCGCGTCATTAGCCTTCGAGCGGTTGGCACCTCACCGTGAGAACGATCTCGGTATGAGCTTCGTTGATGGCAACTTGCTGTTCTTCTAGTGATTGTAATTTCTCTTCTTCGCCTCCTTGCTTCTTTGTCGAGTCATCTGCGGCATCCTCCGACCTGCTGCGGTGGAGGGAGTTTCCCCCTCGGTGCGCACCGGTGGTGAGTGACTTGGAGTGGGGTCACTCGTCTCGGACTCATTTGTTTCAATTGATGGTTCAACACACCTTCAATAGGGGTTGGCTCGATGGGTCCCCACTAGCCCGATTTCATCGCCATTCCTTATTGCCTTCTTCCGTGAGTGGGGAAGTGGTAGCGGCAACATCGGTGGCTATTTCTTTGAACCACTCCCATTGGATCGATTTCAGTGTGTTTTGGAGGACTCTCCTGGTCCCTCCATCGATCTTTGCTCGTGAAGGATTCTTGATTCATGCAATGCTTCTGCATTTGTAACTCTTACGTGGCGGCGGCATTTTTACGATTCCTCGTCACTTTCGGAGAAAACATCAAGGAGAGGATGGAAGTGTTACGTAGTGCGGAGATAGAGGCGATACTTGCCTTTTCACGTGCTTGGCTTCTTGACTTGCTTTGCTCTCTCCTGTCCTTGTAGATTTGCGGGATGTCTAAGCGATTGTCCTCATCAAGTCTTTGGGAGCACGATAGTCGATCGAAGGAAATTTAGCGATTCCTCTTCTTCTTCTATGAATTCGGGCCGTTGGAGGCTGTTCCCTTGACTTGCTCAACTTCCATTTTCTCCACTCACGCGACGATTTTGGATGTGCGGGTAAGGTGGAGATAGGATCATTACATCACTATCCGCTTTTTGTTCTTCTTGAGTTTCATTGTGTGAGCTACAAGCTGTGTCTTCGGGTTGCCTCTGGCTGGATCGCCTTGACGAGACTTGGTCGTTTCATCAACTACATCTGGAGACTCTACTTCTCCGGAGTCTCCGTATTTGTGCTAGGTGAAGAAAATGCGACTGTTGGTTTCTCTGTTGGGCCTTGTTTGACGAGTCTTCTTCGTCTCTGGTTTGTACCGGGGAATTTACAGTCCCGGGCGGCGTCCTCTCGAGTCTTGGGCGGCGGGGCGTGCTTGTGTTTGTTTACGAGGCGGCCGTCTAGGCTTGTCGGTTCTCCTCCTTTTGACGATCGGAGAAGGCATTAGTGAGTCCTTCTCGACCCGGCTAGCTGCGCGGGGCGTGACACGAGCTGGCTGGGCGGTGACTTCTTGCGGGCGGGCATGTTTGCTTTTCTTTGCGATCTTCTTAGCATTGCGGCGACTTTCTTCTTAGGTGGAGAAGCATTTGTATCTTGAGTCACCGATTCCCCCTCACTTTGTGTCGGCTCTCTTGGCATAAGCTCGCTTCGAGCACCGAGAGAGGTTAGCTCGAACATCCTCTTGTTGACATGGAAAGCCTTCCCATGTCTAAGAGGTACTCCTTTCACCTCGATGGCAGGCCAATCACTAGGCCATATCCTAGGGATCCTCCAAATGTGCCATCTTCTTTGAAGGACTTGTTCCCCACGTTTTGAGTCGGTTGTAGATAAACTCAGCCCGTTTATCTTCTTTTCTTCCATGATTGCGGCCATCACAACCAAATTGCCTTTGATAGTTGGTCAAAGGCCAAATTTGATGTCGATACATTTGGCAACTATGTCCAACAATTTATGATAATCCTCCTTGGCCGATCTCTTGTTTGTTGTGTATATAATTTTATCGGCAAAAGGTCGGACTTGGCTATCTCTTTCCATGCGTCGGCAGTTTACATCAGCTTCCTTAATTTGATTGCTCATTCTGCGGGTAGTGAGCAATATTGACCAAATCCTTGGCGGTGATAGTCGTGCTTCCGTGAGCAGATGACTTGATTCCTTCATCGTGAATCTCGGCATTCACGTAGAATTGTGCGACCTCCTCCACATAGGTCATAGGATATTCCAAATAAAAAGCGGTTTTGATCCAGGCGTTTCCAACTTCTCGCGATTTTCTTCACCAGGGTGTCGTCGGACCCCTGCTTCACCATTCCGTCGAAATCACGGTCGAACCGGTGTGGATTTGTTTTCCCAACTTGGTAAAGTCATACCTTGGTGCCATTTCTCGAGAATAATTTCAAGGAAAAGTTCGAAATTTGATTTGAAGGTTGATAGGGTTTTGAGAGTATTTGCCTTTGCCTTTTGAGAGAAAGAGATTGAACAGTTTTTAGAAGTGTGAGAGAAAGCGGAGGCGAAAATGGTTTAAATATGGTTTATGAAAGGGCGTGCGAGGCGGTTTTGAATTGTGATCGAAATCAACGGCTTGGATTTCGCACGCCTATTGAGCATTTCACGTCTCGTATTTAATGCGGCGACATTTATATCCAATCATAAGCTTAGTGTGCGGCTTTATGTCGTACACATCATCATTATCTTTGACGTGTTCCTTAAAACATTCCCGCTAAGTTAAAACATTGCGTTTTTTGTCACTTTGCTTATAAGTTATTCGACTTATCTCTTAGGCGATTTAACTCTACTCCTCGCAGATTCTCTTGTTGACTCGGCTATCACCGACTTCGGTGTAAATTCTTTCCGTCTGGTGATTCTTGAGTTGATTTTTGTTTTCGACTCTTTTTCACTTCTCTTGTTCTAATTTTCTTCTTTGATTAAATGCAGTGTCATTCATCAATTAACCCCAACTCATGCTTGAGTTCTTCAAATCTTGACTCACATAATGGTTTTGTGAAGATGTCGGCTAGTTGTTTATCGGTTGAGATGTATTCCAAGATAATGTCCTTCTTTTCAACATGATCTCTTATGAAATGATATCGACATCTATATGTTTTGTTCTTGAGTGCAACACGAGGATTTTGAGTGATTGCAATGGCACTTGTGTTATCACACATGATTGGAATTTCTTTTTCTTCAACTTCATAGTCTCTCATTTGTTGTCTCATCCATAGGACTTGGGCTGCAATTGTTTGCCCGCAAACTATGTATTCTGCCTCCATTTGTAGAGGTGGCTATTGAGTTTTGCTTCTTGCTAAACCAGAAATTAGTCTTTCCTAGCATTTGACAGTGCACGAAGTGCTTTTCTGTCCACTCGCATCCAAAGCATAGTCGAGTCGAATAGCCAATTAGTCCGAAACCACCTTCCTTTGGATACCATAGGCCTACTTCTTGGCTTCCTTTTAAGTATCTCGGTATTCTTTTAGGCTGGCATGGCTCTCTTTTGGAGCGATTGAAATCTTGCACATACACCTACAGCAAAGGTGATGTCGCACTTCTTTGTGAGATAGAAGCGATGATCCAATAAGTGCTCATCTTGTTTGATCTACTGAGCTTGCCATCTGCATCCATGTCCATTTTGATGATGTGTTCATTGGTATTTTTACGAAGACTTCTCTTCCATACCAAACTTCTTCATTAAATCTCTGGTGTATTTTGTTTGACTTATGAAGCTTCCATCCTTGAACTTGAAGTCCAAGGAAAAATGTCGGCTCTCCCATCATGCTCATTTCAAATTTGCTTTGCATGAGGTTTGAGAATTTTCACCACGACTCTTTGTTAGTGGATCCAAAAATGATGTCATCCACATATATTTGAACAAGCGGTATACTCTTCTTGTCTTGAATTACGAAAAGTGTTCTATCTACTTTTCCTTTTGTGAATCCATTTTGATCGGGAATTGTGACGGGGTATCATACCATGCTCACGGTGCCTGTTTCAATCCGTCAGGGCTTTCTTGAGTTTGTATACCTTGTCTCCAAGAGTCTTCTACTCAAATCCTGGAGGTTGTTCAACATACACTTCTTCTTCCAATAACCCATTCGGGAATGCACTTTTTACATCCATTTGATGTACGGTGAAATTCTTGTGAGCGACATAGGCAAGAAACATCCTTATAGCTTCCAATCTTGCTACGAGGGCAAATGTTTCATCAAAATCTATCCCTTCTTCTTGACAATATCCTTTGGCTACTAGTCTTGCTTTGTTTCTTACCACGTAACCTTCCTCGTTCATCTTATTTTTACGAATACCCATTTGGTTCCAATAACATTTTGATGTATGGGTCTTTGCACTAGTTCCCATACTTTATTTCTCTCAAACTTCGATTGACTCTTCTTGCATAGCTTGAATCAATGTGTGTCATCAATGCTTGTGACACATCTTTTGGCTCTATTTGCGAGATGAAGCATGTGAACATAGCTTCTTGTTGAGTTCTAGATCTTGTTTTGACACCTTCTCTTATATCTCCAATGACAAGTTACGGTGGATGGTCTCTCGGCCATCTTACATCGAGGTTGGAGTGAGTTAGGCTGGATTGATCGACTTGCGGTTGTGTTCTTTGTGGTCACTCTCTCATAATCACTTAATTTGTAGATTTTCAGTGCTTTTGAGATTCAACTATCTCATCTTCTTACGAATTGATAATTCTGCTTGGCTTGACAAGGGACTCTTCGTAAGGTTGGGCGATTGACTTATCGGTGACTCTTCAATGTCTTCCCCATTTACATTTGGCTCATCGAATACTACATGAATGGATTCTTCTCGTAACCATAGTTCTTTTGTTGAGTATTCTCAGAGGCTTTGCTTTGGTGAGTATCTGAAGATACCCTCATCGACTTTAGCATCAAAAGCCTTTAGGTTGTCTTTGCCATTGTTGTGGATGAAGCATTTACATCCAAATATCTGAAATATGCAACATTTGGTTTTCTTCCATCCGGATCTCATAGGGAGTCTTTGTCACCGTCTATTTATCATACATCTGTTTTGGGTGTAGCAAGGTGTGTTGATTGCTTCACCCAAAATCTTTTTGTAACCCCCGCTTGACTAACATGGTCCTTCTTTTCTTTTGAGGTTACTGTTCCTTCTTTCTGCAACTCCATTCTGTTTGTGGAGTCCTTGCGGTGATAGTTCATGACCAATACCATTCTCAATACTGATCTTGAGTTATTATTCCATTGACAAACTCGGTTCCTCTATCGATCTTATTTTGATAATGGTTTGACTCTTCTCATTTTGTATCCTTTTCATCACCGTTGTGGTAGCTTTTGTAGAGTTTCTTTCTTCTTGCACATGAATATTGTCCATGTATATCTTGAGTAGTCATCTACTACCACCAGGGTTTATTTCTTTCCACTTATCTTTGGTTGGTTCCATGGGCCAAATAGATCCATATGAAGTAGATGCAATATTCTTGTTGAGGATGGGCATGTCTTTTCTTTGAAAGACGACTTGATTTGTTTTCCCTTCGACATGCATCACATATACTCTCCTTCTTGTATCTTGAGTCCGGAAGTCCTTCTACAAGATGACTTCTTGCCAACTTGTTGATTGTTTTGAAATTCGGTGACTCGACTTTTTGTGCCACGGCTTGAACTTGATTCAAATGTGCTCTTTGCTAGTAGAACAGTCTTTGGGTGTTGCGGTTGACCAATCCACTACATACATATTCTTCTTGTCTATTTCCTTGCGGTACAACTTCATTTGATTCAATATCCTTGATTTGGCATATTCCCATGTTGAATCCAACATTGTAGCCCTTGTCACGCGAGTTGGTGATGCTTAGTAAATTGAAGTTTAGTCCTTCAACATATGCAACATCTGTGATTTCTAAACCATTCCTTTTGATGGATCCAATGCCTCTTATTTCACCAGGAGCTTCATTTCCTCCAAATATGACTTTTGCTCCTTTGACTTCCTTGAATTTTGACAGATTTCTCTTATTTCTGTCATATGTCGGAATGACCACTATCCATGTACCAGGTTCCTTGGCACTCCGCTTGTTCCTTGAACACGCAAACAAGGAAATTAGGTTTTAGGTACCCATTCTTGTGCGGGTCTGAGGGGTTAAATTATAAGATGATCCAACCAACCTATAGCCACATGATTTGACCTAAAGAGGTTGCCATCTATCGATTGCCATAATCATAATTAATCCTGGCAAATTGCTTGGGGATTCTAGGTTCATACAAATTGTCTTTTTTGTCTGTATGCTGCATATGTGTTTTAGCAATTGCCTTTCTTGGGTAATTGTGGTGTCTTTGAGTGTAGTGCCTAGGTGCATATGTGTCTTTGATGAAAGCTCTTATGCTTTTGGAATGGCCTTTGTTGAGTTCTAGGCCTTTGCCATTTGGGCTTGTATTCCATAAGTCTAGGCGATAGTTCACATTATTCCAATCGGCTTGGCTTGGATATCTTCTACCATTCCCATCATATGTATTTCTTTTATGGATTTTAAGGGATTTTTGGTAGCTCTGCTTCTTCTTTCTGAGTATTTTACGTTTGGAGTCTGCTGAGGAACTCATTGAATCTCTTCTCGGTGTCCTTTCAAAGCACTCTCAAGCCGTTTTTTCCTTTCCTTTGTAACCAAGGCCATTTGCTTAGTATTGTGCTTTGGAGTGAAAGTGTGTGCAATATTTAGAGTTTTGGATTTTTCGGACTCTTCATGACTTGAAGATCCTTTTTCAAAATTACTCTTGAGGTTTGACATGGCACAAAGGAATTAAATCCTAAGCTTTGTCTTGTCTCCACATTCTCTTTGACTCATAATAAGATCATCCATGATTTAGATGCCTTAGTGAATGAGGCAATAACATTTTTGAGGTCATTCTCCTCTTTTCTATAGCGGCAATTTCGCTTATTAATTTAGCATTTTCAGCCTTTAAACTTTTATTCTCATCACTATTTGACTTAGAGTGCTCGGCTCCTTAGTCGACTTTGAGTTTTGACTTTTGAGTAAATTTGTTTTCCTCATTCAATAGTGTGTGTGAGGTTTTAATGTGCTCAAAATCTTTCATCATTTTGCCTAATGAATCATAAAGATCGGTGGGTGATGAAGTGTGTGTGTCACGATCACTTTCACTAGTGTACGAGCTTGTTGAGTTAGATTGTACCTCATCTTCTTGATCTTGTTCTTTGGCCATTAAGCGGATCAAGGCTTCTTCTTCGAGTCACTTGAGTAGTCGGCTTCAAAGTCACTGTCTCTCTTGACTTGGTTTGTCTCTCGGCCTCTGCGACCATCATTGCCTTTTTCTTCTCTTGTCTTCTTTCTCAAGACCTTTCTTTCTTCTTCGTTTACGTACTTGTTGACTACGAGGATATGAGCGATCAATAGCATAGTGACCTGGTTGTCTACAATTCCAACATAGATATTCAGACCTTTTGATCGACTCTTTCTATTCTTGAGTTGTCGGCCCTTTGATACTCAACATGTTGATGATCTGTTCTCTTGGTTGGCCTATCATCCCTTGATTTGGAGGGAGCCGAGTGTCTTCCGGAGGATTCACCCTTTCCTCTCTTGTAGTTCTTGTTAAAGAACTTGTTAAATCTTTTAACCATCGGGGCTATTTCTTACCGGGTCAATTGCCTCTTGGACCTCAGCTCTCTTTCCATCTTTGACGATTAGAGCAATTGTTTTGGGTCTGTTGTCTCTTCTGGTCTTTCCTTCTCGGCTCAAACTCGTAGGCTTTGAGGTGCGAGAATAACTCATGATTGGATGTCTTTGATAGGTCCATGGAGTGTCTCAATGCCATGACCTTCATTTCCCATTCAAGCGGAAGACTTTTTAGGATCTTCATACACATTTCAACGTGTATATTCCTTTCCAAGTGTAGACGCTCATTTGTGATTTACGTAAACCGAGCATCCGGTTGATCCAGGTTTTCTCCCGAGATCATTTTAAAGTTCTCAAATTTTTGTCAACCATTGATAGTTTGTTTTCTTTGATTTGCTCGAGCCTTCACAAATCAATGTCGGTTTGTCCCAGATTTCCTTAGCGGTTTTGCAAGATTTCACTTTATTGAACATGGCTTTGTCCAAGGTTTTGTAAAGAATGTCCTTGGCTACATTGTCCAGGTTGTATCTTTTTCTGTCATCATTTGTCCACTCGCCTTGGTTTTCAACCATGGTACGAAACAGTCTTTGCATCTTCTTCTCCTTGTTGCAACTCTTAAATGCAATTTGTGTTCACCTTTAATATTTGCGAGAGGCCCATCTTCTATCACTATCCACATCTCATCATGTAATCTTTGATAGATGAGCACATCACGAATTTTCCAATCATCAAATTCTTCAATAGTGAACATAGGAATGCGTGTTAGATTTGCTTCCATGATAATAACTTTTAATAATAGAAAAGAGTTTTGAAAGTTTAAGTACTAAAGCGGACTTTTGAAAAGTTTGGAGATCTAGTTCGATAACAGGTGCGGAGGGTTCAATGAACCAACCGCTCGATACCACAAGGTCCCAAGGGGTGTAAGTGTAAGGTTTAGAAGGGGGTTGAATAAACCTTGCAAATTTTCGATTTAGGCCTTTTAAAACTACGAGTTCTACACAAGCTTGATGGATGATCAAATTAGTCACTCGGTAGAGTTAATCTCTCAACAGACTCAAATTGAGTTGTTAATAGAAATAACTCAAATTTGTTGGCTATAAATTGACTCAACTTGTGGTTTTGTTTTTCATTGGGAAGACTTAACACCCTTAAGTTTGATTAAGCAAGTTTTTACTGAAATAAATTATCAAATGGATAGCAAATTTATCGTGAGATATGAGCAATTAAAAGTGCGAAAATTTAAATCTTTGAAATGTAAATGACACGATAAAGTTTTTATAGAGGTTCGAAGATGGGGTAATTCTTCTACTCCTCTCTTCTCCAACTCTGGAGGAATCCACTAAGTAATGATTAGTTTACAGTGGTAATTGATCCGGATACAAGTCTTGATCACAACGGCCGACTTGATCCTTTGGGACTCGATCGGAGAATCACTCGGTGGCTTCTCGTGCGACTCGGCTTCTTCAGAGCGGCATGCTTGCTACTCGACTCACTTGCTTAAGCACTTTGGATTTGATCACGAAGCCCTCCAAGAACTTAAGACTTGGTTCGCCTTGAACCTTTCTACAATCCTTCCTGGAATGTAGACCCCTTGTTTCAATATTTTCCTCTTCAACTAATTGAAGTTCTCTTTCCTTCACGGGTAAGTGTTGGATTGATGTACTTGAGATGTGAAAGAGGATTGAGAATATTTCGATTTTTGATAAGCTTGTATATCTTCACGTGTGTGTCATTCATGCATCATTTTCTCAAACAAACTCCTCGGCCTTTTATAGTGAACTTTCAAAAATTTGCCCGTTGAAGAGATAGGAGGCTTATTTTTGAAAGTCACTTTGCGTCGTTGGCTTGCGAGTTCTTGGAATTCTTTGTTTCCTCGTATGAATTGTTGTTTCACCTTTTCGAGTTCGACACGTGTAGTGCTTCCCATTGGTTCATTCCAATTGCACGCAAGGGAGCAGCACTCAGAAAGGTGGTATGGAGATATTACTTGTTTAAGTAAATCTCTTGATTTACGTGCAACGGTTCTTTTTACTGATTATCTCGACTTGATTTGCATTTCCTTGCTTTCCCCAGGTGACTTAGAGTCGACTTCCAATCATTGGATGACTCTTCATCACTTGACTTGAACTTGGCTTCTCTTGAGTTGACTTGACTGATGTTCCACTGTTGTATCTCATTTCTTCTTGATCGAGTTCTGTCTGCTTTTCTTCTTTGTATCAAATTGTCTCTCAAGATTTTCCTTCAAACCTTGCCTGTCTTCTTGCATGTTAGGGCGTAGGCGACTTAACTCAAACTTGGCGACTCTAATTGTTACAATATATTTTACTGACAAGAATTGGGGTGCCAACTTTCTATTCTAAGTTTTACATGGCATTCATCAAAATCTAAACAATAAAATTCCTAACAGGACTTTTAGAAGAATAAGTCTATGTTGAACAAATTCCAGGTTTTGAGCAGAAAACTATTGGAGATAAAGTCTACAAGCTCATGAAAGTATTGTATGTATTGAAACCAGCACCAAGAGCCTGGTATGACACATTGTCACAATTTCTAATTGACATTGGCTTCACTAAAGGAAAAGTTGATAGAACACTCTTCAGAATCTAAGATGGGGAGATTTTACTACTTGTTCAAATCTATGTGGATGATATCATATTTGGATCCACAAATAAAGAGCTGTGTGACTAATTTTCGAACCTTATGCAAGGGAAGTTTGAAATGAGCATGATGGAAGCTGACCTTCTTCCTAGGTCTTCAAATCAAGTAAATGAAAGATGGAACCTTTATAAGTCAAAGAAAATACACCAGAGATTTGATGAAGAAATTTGGTATGGAAGAGAAGTCATCGGTGTAGATTCTAATGAACACTTCAATTAAGATGGATATGGATGCAGATGGCAAAGTTGTTGATCAAACCAGATATAGAGCTCTCATTGTATTACTGCTCTACTTAACAGCAAGTAGGCCAGACATCACCTATGTATGTGATAGATTTCAATCTGCACCAAAAGAGAGTCACATGACTGCAACCAAGAGAATCCTAAGGTATTTGAAGGGATGCCAAGAAGTTGGCTTGTGGTATCCAAAGGATGGAGGATTCAAGCTGGTAGGCTACTCGGACTCAGACTATGCTGGATGTAGAGTGGACAGGAAAAGTACATCAGGTACTTGCCAAATGCTTGGAAATAGATTGGTTTCTTGGTTCAGCAATAAACAAAATTCAATAGCTACATCCACAGCTGAAGCAGAATACAAAGTTGCGGGTAATTGTTGTGCCCAAGTTATATGGATGAGACAACAACTGAGAGATTATGATATAGAAGAAAAAGAGATTCCAATTATGTGTGATAATACAAGTGCTATTGCAATCACTGAGAATCCAATATTGCATTCAAGAACAAAACACATTGATGTTAGATATCACTTTATAAGAGATCATGTTGAAAAGAAAGACATCGCTTGGAATATATCTCAACTAATAAGTATTTAGCTGACATATTCACTAAGCCATTATGTGAATCAAGACTTGAAGATCTTAAGAATGAGCTAGGTTTGATTGACCTGAGTTAGGAGGCTCAGAAGACTCAATCAACAGAGTTAAAGGAGAAAGAAATGTAATTAAGCGAAGTTTCACGTTCCAGCCAAGACGGGAAATCAGTTGTATCAAGTTAGCTAACAACTGAGTGATTATAATGTGAAGAGAGAAGTAGAGTTAAGTCACTTTTGGAAGATAGCTGAGTTATTTATGAGTTAAGTGACAAAACGCAGTCGTTTTCTGCGAGCGGCAATGTTTTTGGGCATTATGTCAGGGTAATTATTGTGTTAGAGTAAAGCCTGCACACATTTAGCCTATGATTGGATATAAATGTTGTTGCATTTAATACGGGGAAATTAATGTGATTTCTAAGGTTTAACCATGACCGTTGATTTTGATCAAACTTTTCAAATTTTAAAACCGTCCCCTCACATCTCATATAAACCAAAAATTCATTTCTCTCTCCTCACAATACTCTCTTCTCTAGCAAGAAAGTTCAAGTTTTTCTCTGCAAAGCAAGTAAAACACTAGTTCTTCAAGCGCTTATTCTATACGTGTTTCACCATTTTTCTTCGAGAAAATGGCTGCAAACTATGATTTCATCAAGATGTCCGAGAAAATCTACTTTGGCTCAACTGTGGATTTTGATGGAATGGTGAAACAGGGAGTTGATAAGGCCCTGGTTCAGAAAATTGCTACGAAACTAGAGAAATCGGGTCTGAAAGAATTCCTCACGATGGAATACTCCCACATATACTTAGAGGAAGTTGCCATGTTCGACGTGAATGTTGAAGTTCACGATGGGGAGATTAAGTTTTCAGTCCACAACAAGGACATCAAGATTACTGTTGCGGACTTAGCTAAACACTGCTACTTGCCTTCGGTGGGAATGAAGGACATTGTTGAAAAAGACGTTAACCTGGTTGTGGCATGGAAGGACATTGCCAAGCCAGAGTCTGCTGCAAAGGCTGTCTACACAGCCAAGAAGTCGTTGATCAAGGACGATTATCATAAGCTGATGGACATTGTGTCCAAGTGCGTGGATATGAAATTCGGGAGCTTCAATCAGCTATTAAGGACAAAGCTGACTGTTATGGCTAATATCCTTGAAGAGAAGAAGGTGAACTGGGCTGAGTTCATCTTCAGCCGAATCAGCCAAAACATCATGAACAAAAATATAAAGGATGATGGTCTATTCTTGAGTTCTCTGGGATATGGCTTGATCATTGGCCATATGATGGAGGTGAAAGGGATTCTACTCAGGCATGGGAAGCCATTCCATGTCAACAAGAGGATGTTTAAAGCTAACCTCTCTGTAGCTCAGAGGCAAGCTCATGCTAGAAGGGTTGACACCAGTTTAGGTGAGTCAGCTGATCCTGTCCCGAGGACACTGCTGCAACCGACCTAGCTCTTTATCTGAAGCCAATTCAAAAGAAGAAGAGAGATGTTGCAGCTAAGAAAGCACCTGCCCCTGCAGCCATTTCAGAGAAAGCACCTACCCACACAGACTGTCCCTCAATCGTCCCCTGCCCCAACAGCTAAGACTGAGAGGGAACCTCTTGTACCTTCTCCAGTCGTGAAGAAGAAGCGCATTGCTATGCCCAAAAAGGCATTGCATCCAAGAAACAGATGACAGATGAAAATGCTTTTACCTTTGATGAGCCTGAAGATGTGGAGCCAGAAGTCCCTATGGTTCCAACCAAAAGAAGAAGACTGTTCAAGAAGTCAGAACTTGAGAAGCCAGCTGAATCTGACACTCAACCAGCGAAGGAGACTTCTGAAGCTTAGGAAGAGAAGTTTAAGGAAGTTATAGGTGGTGAAATACTCACCACCAAAGTGGAGAAGTTAGCTGACGAGGGTTAGCAAATTGAACAAATGTTAGTTGTCCGAGACACAGTTGAAGAACAAGGAGCATACACAGCTGACCAGTCTGAAGAGTTAGTTGTTCAGTCCCCTCAGAATGATGCACGAACACCTGAGAAAGAACATATGTGCAGGAGGAAGAAGGAGATGATGATGATCTTGTGATATTATCTCCTGCATACCCAGAGATTTGAGAAAGGTTGTAGATATGGAGATCGTGGAAACTCAGTAAAGCTAGATCCCAATTTCAATAGCCTGAATTCATGGAGGAGGAAGAATATCTCCTATTATTTTTGGGAGTTGACGTTCGATCTGCACTGGATGATGACAATTGTGCAGACATGTTGACTGCAATCAAGGAGGATGCAAATTTTTAAAGAAGCTGAGATGGCAGAGGCTCTTACTGAATCACAAAATCCCCATTCTTGGCCATTCACAGATGCTCCTGAGCATGCCCTAGAATCAGCTGACAGCAGCGACAGTGAAATTGAGGAGATCGACCATACTGCTGCAGCCGAGAAGCTGAATTCTGGCAAGCTATAAGGCAATCCAAGGAGATGCATGAGCAATAAATGACTAGGGGCCCTGGGGAATCCTCATCTTTCATGATTACCCCTAGCCTTGACATAATGGTGATGGTGAAAAATATTCAAGAAACCACATCTCCCGTGCACTTTGAGGAAGAAAATTCCAGGAAGACTGGCGATGAAGCTAAGGATGGTGATGACGCGGACACCTTAGCCAAGCCACTCCCTGCAGAAGGTGTTGAGATACCTTCCCCAACGGCTGAACACTTAATTGGACTAACAGTCGGGTCTTAGGTTTTGAGTAACCCCACTACTCAAGACTCAGCTGGTGCGCCAACTGAGGAGGAAACTCAAACCACCACAGCCAGGTCGGAGGAGGCTGTGGGAGACCAACCACAAATGGAGTTCGAAAGGGATGGAGAGAATGCTACAATTCAGCAGACTGAAGTTGACGAAGCTCAGATAGTTCAGACTGTCTCAGTTGAAACTTCAACTGCAATGCAGGCCGATGACGCTGCTGAAGCAGCTAAGGCAAAAGATGGAAGTGAGGCCATGGGAGTTGAGACTCCTGGCCCTGAAAGTGCAATCCAAGGAGTTGAGACTCTGAAGGATTCCATTGAAGACCCTAAGCAGCTTCATCTGCTGAAGAGATAATTTCTAAAGACCCTGCTGCAGTTGAGACTGCAAAAGGAAATTACAAGGCCCATCAGCGGTTGAGACTACTGAGGGTAATGAAGGCCTAGAGGAGGTTGAGACTTCTATAGGTAAGAAAGTCGTTGAGGATCTGTCTGCTCCTCATGTAGAGGTTGCTGAGAAAGAAGAAGAGATCAGCGCCATTCACGATTCTCAGGAAAATATTGATACTGGATTCCTGGAATCTAAAAATGAAGTTGAGTCCAGCCCCATTGATAAATCTAATGAGGAGGCACATGCAAAAAGGAGTCAAGCCAGTGATAAGGCTACTCCAATGCAATTACAATGGTTGATAGCCCACCTCTATGTTAGATAAATGTTTTTATCAAGATTTTGATGATTTTGTTTAAATTAGTTTTTATACCAAAACAATGTTTATAAATGTTCCAAATACTCCAAAAAGATTTAAAATGTTTTTACTAATTTTCCGGAGTATTTATTCAAGTTTATTTTCGACTAATATATTGGATAACACTTTTGATGATTTTGTGTTAATGCATTTTTACATCAAAACGATATTTCTAATGTTGTCTAAATACTCCCGATTGGTTTAAAATATTTTTACTAATTTTTCGGAGTATTTTTTGAAGTTTATTTTTTGACAAAAATTGGACAACAATTCAAGTTGGAGGTCGACCGGTCGAGCAAACGGTCGACCGGTACCTGAAGAACACACAGAATGAAACAGAAAGAATTTCTGTGAAAAAATGAGAGGGGGAGACCGGTCCAGGGAAGGGCCGACCAGTCGGACCCCTCTCCGACTGGTCGGACCCCCCTCCAACCTGTACCCTGTACCTGGATCGCACTAAATTCTTTCCAACATTCAAAATCTTCTATAGGGCAACTGGCCGCCCTGTGTATTTTTTGGCAGCAAAAATTGTACCGTTTGAACTCCATATCAGCAAGATTTGCTTTTGATTTTTGTACAATATTTCTACATCTTGTGATCCTCTTTTTGTAGACAAAAGTGAAGAAGGATGAGCCTATGTCTATGAAGACTCTCCTATAAATAGAGGATGATTAGAAAACACAAGACAACACACAAGCATACAATACAACAAGAAATCTGCAAAATTCTCAAAGCTTTCATTTTTACATTCTTGTTGTAATAGCCTAAGTTCTTGCACTTGCACAATCTTGAGGTCTAGGCTTTTTGTTCTTGATTACACTTGCACTCAAAGTTTGTATACTTCATTTATTGAGTTGTAATCTTGAATTTTTCTATCATCCAAAACAAGATATCCTTATTAGTGTTCTTGTGGTAAGAACACACTTGGGTGATCTTAGGTGTTGAAGAGTGTGGTACTCTTCATAGGTGTTGAAGGAAGATTGTGGTAATCTCCTTGAAGGTGTTGTAAGAATATTGTGGTAATCTTCAAAGGTGGTGTTGTATTAATTGTGGTAATTATTAATATTTTTTTCTTTTCGAAATCCATCCCGGAGATACTGGGGTGGTAGAGGATTAGGCCCTAGGTGGGTTGAACCTCTTTAAATCGACGAGTGTTGTTTATTTTCCGCACTTACATTCTTGCCATTTATTTGTTCATTCGAAAAAGAGGGCGATTTGCAAAAAATCGGCATAATCTATTCACCCTCCTCTAGATTATCGTAGCCACTTGGACTTACAAGTGATATCAAAGCCAAACTCTTTGGCTAGCTCGTTCCAAGTAAAGAGGAAAGATCCATGGCGCCTCCACCAACAAGCCATCACTATTCGACGCCAACAACTACGCATTTTGGAAAGACCGTATGGAGTGCTTTCTACAAGGGTGCGGGTTTGACATTTGGAATGTGGTCATTGAAGGAGTTGATCAACCAACCAAGAAATTGGAGGATGGCACCACGACTCCCAAACCGCTCAAGGAGTTCGATGAAAATGACAAGAAGGCTTTCTCTCTAAACAGTAAGGCCTTAAATATTTTACATTGCTCTCTTACCGCCACCGAGTATAATCGTATAAGAGGTATAAGGTCGGCACATGAAGTTTGGGAAAAACTAGAAACCATCTATGAGGGCACAAAGAAAGTGAAGCAAGCAAGAAAAACAATGCTTGTGAAAGACTTTGAAAATTTCAATATGCATGATGGTGAAAGCATATCAAAAATGGTGGAAAGGCTTGACAACATTGTCAATCCTCTTGTGGCTCTTGGAAAGGTCATCTCCGAAGAAGACGAGGTGACCAAGGTATTGAACGCTCTTCCCGGCTCATGGTCCGAAAAAGTGACGGCTATCACGAAAGCACAATATCTTGAGACACTCAAATTTGATGAGCTCATCGGGAACCTCCTCATCTACGAAGTCTATCTCAAGGAGAGGAAAAATTCCAAACCATCCATCAATCAATCGGGTATGCAAAATATTCCTAAAGGTATTGCATCTTCTTCTAATAATGCATACTATGATATTGATGATGAGGAAGAGGAGGACACGGCCGCACTTGTTCGTAAATTTGCAAAATTTGTGAATAAAAATAAGGCTAGAAAATCGAGAGACAACTCGTGTATTAAATGTGGAAAATCTGGGCACTTCATAGCCGATTGCCCAAAACTCGAGGAGGAGGAACAAAGGAAAAAGAAGCCTTTTCCGAAAAAAAAGGCTCTAAATGCGGAAGTCAAAACTTGGGATGAGTTACTTGAAACAACCGACGAAGAAGGAGAATCCGAACATGGTCTTATGGCCATAGACGACGAAAACAACGAGGTACGCTCTAAAGCTTCATCCTCTTCCTTAGTTGATGAATTGCAATGTGATTTTGATGAATTGCAAATTGAATTTCAAAATTTGATTATTAAATACAAGACTTTGAAAAAAGGGCATAAAGAACTTAAAATTGAAAAGGAAAAATTATTTACTTCTTATGAATCTCTTGATAAAGTTCATGCTATTACTCTTACTAGAGTTCATACTCTTGAAACCGAAAAAGAATCGCTTACTAAAGATCATGAATGTTTGAAAAAAGATGTGCATCATTTTAACTTAAGTACGAATAATGTTACAAAAATTTTAGATGCACAAAGAGGTGAGCATTCTAAATTAGGACTTGGCTATAAAACTTTTCAACCTCTTTCAAAGAAAAAAGACCAAGGTCCTACTTTTGTACGTGCTAGTAGTGCCCATAATCTTATTTGTTTTTATTGTGGTAAAGTTGGTCACTATGTTAATCATTGTAAATTGAAGAATAATTTTAGCTTTCTTTGGAGACCCAAAGGTCTCAAGGCTAACCCCCATGGACCCCAAAACTATAGGGTACCTAAAAATAATTCTTCTGTAGGTCATAGGGGCTATAACAACTATGGAGGATTCAAAATGGCTCGTGGACAACGGATGTTCACGCTATATGACCGGAAAGAGAGAACTTTTTACCAACATCAAGCTCCAAGAAGAGGGTATGGTCATGTTCGGCAATGGCAAAGGAAGAATTCTTGGAAATGGAGAAATTGGTAGCTCTTCTTTCTCTCTTAGTAATGTTCTTTTAGTAGAATGGCTTAAGTTTAATTTGATAAGTGTTAGCCAACTTTGTGATTCAAATTATAATGTTGTTTTCAATAAAGAAAAATGCCTTATATCCAAAAATGATAAAATTATTTGTGAAGCAAATAGAAAAGGCAATCTTTACAAAATTTGTACAAGTGATTAGGTTAGTCAAAATATTTCTTGTCTTGTCGCCAATAATGATTTAACTAGTTTATGGCATAGGCGACTTTGACATGTTGGATATAAAATTTTGCAAACTATTTACAAAAACCAACATGTAAAAGGACTACCCAAATTGAATTTTGAAAATCTTGGCTTATGTGACACTTGTCAAAAGAACAAATTAGTTAAGAGTAGTTTTAAGCCCAAAAATGAAATTTCCACAACCAAGCCTCTACAACTTCTTCATTTAGATTTGTACGGGATATTGGTACGGCAAGTCTAAGTGAAAAACATTACACTTTTGTTATAGTTGATGATTTTTCTAGATATACTTGGGCTCTATTTCTTACAAATAAAAGCGACGTCGTTAATGAGTTTGTTAAGTTGTGTAGACTTATTGAGAATGAAAAGAAAGATACTATTAAGTCTATTCGAAGTGATCGAGGTGGAGAATTTAGAGTCTTTTGTGAAACCAAGGGATATAGTCACAATTTTTCGGCTCCAAGGACACCTCAACAAAATGGAGTAGCCGAAAGAAAGAATCGGGCACTTCAAGAAATGAGTCGATCCATGCTCAATGAATTTTC
The DNA here is from genome assembly GCA_016081115.2 of Rehmannia glutinosa. NCBI lineage: Eukaryota > Viridiplantae > Streptophyta > Magnoliopsida > Lamiales > Orobanchaceae > Rehmannia > Rehmannia glutinosa. The sequence continues at coordinate 27,128,791 of CM071930.1, forward strand.
ACTTCCAAAATATTTTTGGGCCGAAGCCGTAAGTACCGCTTGCTATGTCATTAATCGAGTTTATATTCGTCCTAAAATGAATAAAACTCCATATGAGCTTTGGAAAGGAAGAACTCCAAATATTAGCTATTTCAAAATATTTGGATGTAAATGTTTTATTTTGAATACTAAGGATCAATTGGACAAACTTGATCCTAAGGCCGATGAAGGAATATTTATGGGGTATTCAACCAAGAGCAAAGCATATCGGGTTTATAATAAAATTAGTGGGGTTGTTGAAGAATCCATCCATGTCAAATTCAATGAACCTATTGTTGAAAGTGATGAAGAGGATATTGTTGAACCTATTGTTCAAAATGATGCTCAAAATGATCAACCTTTAAGCTCAAATGTTCCTCAAGAAGACAAAAGTGATACTTCGGATCTTCCCGTAGCATTGAAATTTAAGGGAGATCACCCAAAAGATCTTATTATTGGTGATCCCCTTGATAAAGTAATGACTAGAGAAAAAGTTGCCGAGAAAGCTCTTATATCTCAAAAAGAGCCTAAAAATGCTAAGGAAGCTATTGAAGATGAGGATTGGTTTTTAGAAATGCAAGAGGAGTTGAATCAATTTGAAAGAAATGATGTATGGGAACTAGTACCTTGTCCTCCATCTCAAATAATTATTGGAACAAAATGGGTATTTCGGAACAAGCTCGATGATCAAGACAATATTGTTCGAAACAAAGCAAGGTTAGTAGCTCAAGGTTATTGTCAAGAAGAAGGTATTGATTATGATGAAACATTTGCACCCGTAGCACGTTTAGAAGCTATTCGTATTTTACTTGCCTATTCTTGTTTTAAAAATTTCAAGCTTTACCAAATGGATGTAAAATCCGCATTTTTAAATGGTCTTATTCAAGAAGAAGTCTATGTAAAACAACCTCCGGGGTTTGAAAATTTTTCTAGACCTAATGATGTTTATAAACTTAAAAAGGCCTTGTATGGTTTGAAACAAGCACCCCGTGTATGGTATGATAGACTTAGCTCTTTTCTTTTCCAAAATGGTTTTATAAGAGGAAACGTTGATACTACTCTCTTTGTTTTTGGAAAAGGGCAAGATTGCTTATTAGTGCAAATTTATGTTGATGATATTATTTTTGGTGCTACTAATGAATCCTTGTGCAATAAATTTTCTAAGTTAATGCAAGGTGAATTTGAAATGAGCATGATGGGGGAGCTCAACTTCTTCCTTGGACTTCAAATCAAGCAATTCTAAGAAGGAATTTATATTTCACAATCAAAATATACAAAAGAGCTTTTGAAGAAGTTCGGCATTGAAGAAGGAAGAACCGTCTTTACCCCAATGGCAACAAACGTCAAGATTGACAAAGATGAAAAAGGCAAGCCGGTTGATGAATCCAAATATCGAGGTATGATTGGTAGTTTACTTTATTTAACCGCAAGTAGACCGGATATTCTTCATGCCGTATGCCTATGTGCTCATTTTCAAAGCAATCCCAAAGAATCTCATATGAGTGCCGTTAAAAGGATTTTTCGATATTTGAAAGGCACTATTCAATATGGTTTATTTTATCCAAAGAATGAATTTTTTTCTCTTATAGGTTATAGTGATTCGGATTATGTGGGAAATATTGATGATCGTAAAAGTACTTCCAGATCATGTCAATTTCTAGGTGATTGCCTAGTTTCTTGGTTTTCAAAGAAACAAAATTGTGTTTCACTTTCAACGACCGAAGCCGAATATATTTCCGCGGCTTTTTGTTGTACTCAATTGCTTTGGATGAAACAAACTTTAGCGGATTATAAATGTTCTTTTGAAAGTGTTCCTATCTTTTGTGATAACATATCCGCTATAAATATTTCTCAAAACCCGGTTCATCATGACCGTAATAAACATATTGAGATTCGACATCATTTTCTAAGGGATTGTGTCTCAAAACGAAAAATTGAGATTTCTTTTGTACCATCTCAAAATCAATTGGCGGATATTTTTACTAAACCGCTATCTTCTAAGACTTTTGCATCAACACGAGCTCGGTTAAGCACAATGCATATTGAATGAGGTCTATGATTGCATTTTGCACGTTTTTAAAACTTAGGGGCGAAAAATCGGATTTTTGATTCAAACTTCGGACTTTGCAAAAACAAAATGGACAGTGGGCTGACTGGGCTAAGGCCGATCGGTCGCCCGAGCCTCTGACCGGTCGCCCGAGCCTCCGACCGGTCGCCCTAGCCTCCAACCGGTCGCCCACATCAAAATTTTGGTTAAATTCGATTCTGTTCTCAAACTTAGCCATTTTGGCCTTTTTTGTTCATTTTTCGTCCCCTACGCAAATTGCACACAAATTTCACTTCAAATTTGCTTTCTTGCATATATTTTACATTTTGGACTTCATTAGGCTCGATTATCATCATCATTTCTCATCTCTACCGATTAAATGGTAAGAATTCTACTTCCTTAACTCAATTGGGTTGAACCCTTGAGTTTTTTGCCTTATTTGAAATATTCTTGATGCTAGCTTCATATGATTGTGATGAGCTCGTTAATTATTGTTGTATGAATGTTGTTTGAATTGATTTGGTGTTGAAAATTTTGGCTTGATTACATTTACAAGGGCCTTATACAAATTATTCCATTTCTAAGCCCACAACGTGTTCGATAAATTGTCTCAAAGAAAATTTCAACATTTACATGACTCATTAGCTTTCCAATGTCTTATATATTTATTGAGATCATGTTTTATCAATCAAATGAGCTTTTGCAAATCTAATGATCAATTTTTCCCTTTTATTTGGAATTTAAGCTTCAATTTTCAAAACGCTCGATAAATCGATAAAATTGCGCACTTTGATATAATTGTATGATGTTTTTATCGTGCTAACATTCTTTTTGATGATTCCAAAGGGGGAGAAACAGGAAAAACTATCGTACGCTTAAAGAAGCGATAATAAGCTCGCAAGAAAAGTTATAAGCTAGGGCTCTTAAAAGCCAAAAACTGTGAATAATACTTAGTCCATTTGATGTATTGTGGACTTTTATGCTTGACTACTGATGTTTTGTGATAGGGAGAGCTTCTAAGCTCATGAAATTCAAGCTTGTTTTGTAACTTGTATGGATGTATTTCCAAGTCCAATTTCCAGTTTCTAGTGTTGGAAAATGAATTTTCAAACTTTATTGATTTTCGTGTGAGAATTGGGAATATGTTTGGTTTGTTGTCTGAATTTCTGTTTGAAAATGAGAATATGTTTGATTATAGTTTTTCAAATGTATTTTTGACATAAGTTTGCATGATTGTAGTGTATTTTTACCTAGGTTTGCGTAATTGAAATGAAAGATTATTTGGTTGTGTTTTCAAAAGAATATTTTCCATAAAAAAGTGAAAACTGAAAATGACTTCATTTCTATTGAAAACTTTTGAAACAAACATAAACCCATTTTCTGGAATTGTTGGAAAGTGGAAAAAGGGTGTTGGAAACACAACCATACAAGGCTTTTGCTTTTAGTGGTTGCTTTTATACTTGTTCTTGATATGCATATTGATAGGGGGAGCTTGTGCAAAAATATTTTGAAAAATCTTTGCTCCTATCCTTGTATATTTCACTTATGATAAATCCTGCTTGTAATGGATTGATGTTTTAGACCGGAAAATATGTTTTGTTTAAAAAATCGACTTCCTAAAATTGTTTGGGTTTGTAATCATCAAAAAATGGGAGTTTGTTAGATAAATATTTTTATCAAGATTTTGTAATCATCAAAAAAGGGGAGTTTTTAAATGATTTTTATACCAAAACAATGTTTATAAATGTTCCAAATACTCCAAATTGATTTAAAATGTTTTTACTAATTTTCCGGAGTATTTATTCAAGTTTCGACTAATATATTGGACAACACTTTTGATGATTTTGTGTTAATGCGTTTTTACATCAAAACGATATTTCTAATGTTGTCTAAATACTCCCGATCGGTTTAAAATATTTTTACTAATTTTTCGGAGTATTTTTTGAAGTTTATTTTTGACAAAAATCGGACAACAATTCAAGTTGGAGGTCGACCGATCGAGCAAACGGTCGACCGGTACCTGAAGAACGCACAGAATGAAACAGAAAGCATTTCTGTGAAAAAATGAGAGGGGGTGACCGGTCCAGGGAAGGACCGACCGGTCGGACCCCCCTCCAACCTGTACCTGGATCACACTAAATTTTTCCAACGTTCAAAATCTTCTATAGGGCAATCGGTCGCCCTGTGTATTTTTTGACAGCAAAAATTGTACCGTTTGAACTCCATATCATCAAGATTTTCTTTTGATTTTTGTACAATATTTTTACATCTTGTGATCCTCTTTTTGTAGACAAAAGTGAAAAGGAGGAGGCTATGTCTATGAAGACTCTCCTATAAATAGAGGATGATTTGAAAACACAAGACAACACACAAGCATACAATACAACAAGAAATCTGCAAAATTCTGAAAGCTTTCATTTTTGCATTCTTGTTGTAATAGCCTAAGTTCTTGCACTTGCACAATCTTGAGGTCTAGGCTTTTTGTTCTTGATTACACTTGCACTCAAAGTTTGTATACTTCATTTATTGAGTTGTAATCTTGAATTTTTCTATCATCCAAAACAAGATATCCTTGTTAGTGTTCTTGTGGTAAGAACACACTTGGGTGATCTTAGGTGTTGAAGAGTGTGGTACTCTTCATACTGGGGTGGTAGAGGATTAGGCCCTAGGTGGGTTGAACCTCTTTAAATCAACGAGTGTTGTTTATTTTCCGTACTTACATTCTTGCCATTTATTTGTTCATTCGAAAAAGAGGGCGATTTGCGAAAAATCGGCATAATCTATTCACCCCCTCTAGATTATCGTAGCCACTTGGTCTTACACTCCAATGGTGCCATCACCCTCTAATGACGCTGATGAGACAACTGAGGAACATACAACTCAACAGGAAGAAACAACTGATCCCGAGGAAGCTGTTAAGACAGCTGAGGATCAGTCAACTCAGCAGGCTAACACAGCTGCTCAAACTGCCGATGATGCTGAAATAGCTATGGCATACAGACTGAAGACATTTTGAAAAAAAAGGGAAAGGCTCCACAAGTCGACGACGTGGAGATACCTATTTTCCCTGAAGACTTATTTGCGGAATATTTTCCGTTTGAAACCCATATACCCTTCGAAGATGAGTCAGCCGCGAAATGTGCCAGATACAATATCCAAGTCTCTCTAGAAGAAATCGGAACTCCAGCAGAGATTACTATGGTGCCGATTGGATTTGATTTCGATGTTGTATGGCCCGAGGAACAACGTCGGCCGGCAAAACACTTAGAATCCTTCAAAGCCATCTGTGCTGAAATAGAAAAGATGGAGCATGGTTTTGCAGCATTGGACCAACGGCTAGACAACAGAGATGCTACTATCACTGGAGATATCCGAGGGACAATATTGAGAATCAGAGAATGGGTTGGACAAGTAAAGGCATTAAGGCGTGAGCAGGTCACCTACTTTAAATCTCTCTTAGCGAAAATGGTGATCTGGAGCTAAGATGATGCTAAGTTCCAGCAATGACAAAAGGACCACATGTTCAGGATGGATCAATCACATAAGACAGATATGGAGTTGCTCAAGGCTCAGCACAAATCAGAAATTCAGAGAATGGAGGCCAACGTTGAACAGCAGATAAAGGTGCTCCAAACTGAAATGAAGCTGATGGTAGCTGAGACCATGGCCTTAAGATCAGAATTCAGAGCACCATACTCCAAGACTCATGACAAGCATAATTCAACGAACAATAAGATTGATCTACTCCTCAGTGGGATTTTCCCTAACTTGGCTCTACTCCTTAGTGACGATGCCAAAAAGGGGGAAGAGAAAATGAAGGAAGGGCAAACAGTGATAATGAAGGAGTAAAAGGGGAAGTAAGCAAGGGGGAATATAGTTCTATGAAGAAACCTCCCTTGAAAATCATATTTTCCAAGACCCCACAACAGAGTGAAGTTACAGCCTCGATTCTCAACAAACTACCGAAGGAGCTGACCGTAGAAGAGAAAGCTGAAATGGCAGTCAAACAGTCAAGAAAAGCCATTGAAGCTGAATTCGACAAGGTAGCTAAGAAGCACTCCGAGAGAATTAAAGATATTAAAGCATGGTTCGAAGGCCCCCCAGCTGGTTTATTAAGAGATTCTCCAGCTGTAAGACTCCCTCGAGAATCACGATGCCCGGTGTAGGATCTGAACCCAGATCACTAGAGGAGTTTCAAACTCTAGAGGCTGAAGGCTATTTTCAAGAATATGACTCTACCATAGGCGTGGGACTTGTATTGGGAGAAAGGACTCGATTTATGCAAATCAACTGAGAAGCAGCAAAGTTCTAGTAGTCACTCAACTGGAAAGACAGCTGTGTGATCAAGACAGCCGTTTTATGAAGTAGCTGAGTCCCAGGAGCAGCCAACTGTGTGATCAAGGCTGACTCGGACTGTTCACTACTTTGTAACCAAACCTGTTACTTAGTGGATTCCTCCAAGAGTTGGAGAAGAGTGGATTAGAGAAATTATCCCATCCTCGAACCACTGTAAAATTGTTTGTGTCATTTTTACTTACAACATTTTATTTTCTTGCACATACTTATATCTGCGGTTAAGTTAAATTTGCTGAACTCAACTGATAATAACCTTTGTTAAAAACAAGTTTAAAACATTTAGGGTGAAAAGTCTTCTGCTGAGCAAAAATCAATTCAACTGTAAAGTTAAGTGTTAATTGATCTCAGCTGAGTTATACTATCAACAGCTCAGTCGAGTCTGTTTAGTGGGTAACTTTGCTGAAATAAGCCAACCTAGCTGTTCCTCAAGGACTTAGTTGATTTGAGTTAATTCTGAATAATCTTAAAAGGACTAAGTGCAAAAATTTGGTAAGGTTTTTTCAACCCCCTCTACAACTCACCCCTAAGGACCTACAACCGATTTTTACATGATTAGTATCAATTAACGGTTTAATTACTGCATCTTCATTACTTCATATGCAACCAGACTTGTGGATCTATCAAATTTAACCAACAATTAATATTCCCCAATTTTCCACAGTTTTCTAATGCTGCTTAATGCTCATTGTTGAACTTGAATCAAAGAAAAGAAGAAGACTATTAGATTTTTCGTCCAGTCATGATTATTTTATTGATAATTTGTACAAATTATAAACAATTAATTTTGTATATAACTATGTTAGAGACTAATAAAATATTGGGATAATTACAAAAAATTTGGGTTATTTGTAATATTTAAAAATATTAAAATATGTAATCATAAAATGTTTGATGAATCGAGTACATTCCATTAGTTCAACTAACAGTTTAGGTAAAAATGTAAGATATAATTAGACCTTAAGGGAAATTTTGTAATTTCGGAACTTTTTTAGATTTTTTTGTAATTACCTCAAATCTTAGGTTAGTTTTTATAATTACCCGTAAAGTATTTATTATATTTTACTAGTGGAATAAGTTTAGAAAAATTGAAGAATGTATTTGTGGTATTTGATGAAGTTAGCAAATTTCACCATTTCAACCAACACTTGGAGTAAAAATGTAACACATAATCAAACTTTAAAAGGAATTTTATAATTTTCAGAACTTCTCAGGATTTTTTTGTAATCACCCTAAACGTCAGGTTAGTTTTTGTAATTATTCCTAAAATATTTATAATATTTTAGTGAGAGAAAAATATTTATTATATTTTACTACTAGAATAAATTTATAAACACAATTATTTGAATACATTAAAGATGATCATACGAACAAGTATAGATGTTAAACGGGCTGGCCCTAGCCCTATAGGGTCAGTCCTAACGGACTTTGGGCTAAACGGGCCACTATTAAACGGACTAGCATATTGTGAACCTAATCCTAACCCTAGCGGACTTCGGGTTAAACGAGTCACTATCGGACTATAAGTCAAAAAAAAAAAATATATATATATAAATCTAAAACTTTAAACTCGAATATATATAACATTAAAGTTTAACATGTTAAGTTAAAGTATTCATTATAAAAAAATCTTGCATAGTATATAATTATATTACATTAACAAAATTATAAATTTAAATATTCCATGATCAAATTTTTAAAATAAAAGATAGCATTATAATATATACTCATATAAAATGAAAAAAAATAATACTTTTTTTAAAAATAATCATATAACTATAAGTCATAGTTTTAAGAATTATATATATATTTTTTTTTTGAGAAAAAGAATTATATATTTAAACCTATTAAAGATGGGGAGATGTGAGCTTGAAAAAATATATTTAATAATAGGTAATATGTAATAAAATAGATTTATAATATTATAATTATATTTATTTTTAAAAAAAAAACACAATTAGCGTGCTAGCGGGCTAGCTCTAACGGGTCTTGGGCTAAACGGTCCGGGCCAAAACAGGCCCGAGTTTAAACGAACCAAAATAATATCATAACCCTTTTTTTTTCCGATTTAAACGGTCTGGGCTAATGAGCCTCGACCCTTTTAACATCTCTACGAACAAGTATTTGAAGTTGTTAAAGTAAACGATTTCTAAGAAAAACGAAAACTTCGGCACCCCAAAGTGCACGAAGTTTCCATACCTCAACCTCATAAGGTTGCCACGTGTCAATCTTCTTGACCCCATTTCCCCAAAGGGTTTATGCGCAGTCCCCCCCTTTTGTTCAACCCTTGCTTAAGGAAAACCCTGAAAAATAAAATCCAATTTCAATTGCTTTTCAATAATGAAGCTCCTCCGTGCATTCTCTGGTGCTCCTAACTCAAATCCACCTGTTATACGTGTATAAACAACTTATATATACGGCTTGTGACTCTTGAAATATATTTTTGATTTTTTGTTTCTGTTGCTGTATTTGTGTACTCAGGACAGAATCGCGCTGTAGTTCGAGCGCTAGGGCATCGGAATTACAGTGCGCCGTCGGAGGAATATTTCAAGCGAAATTATGCGAACAATGAGGCTGAATACAACACCGTCATTGGCTCTATCACTTCCCAGCGAAGGTATTTTTTTTTTTTTTTGCGATTTTTCGTTTTCTTATTAATTATGCTATATTGCAAAAGGTCGTATGCAGTGCCTGATATATGAGATTCAAACATGGTGTAACTTCCCAACATTTCTGTTTTCAATTGCTGTGTATGATGTGGGAATTTTTTTAGGCATTATCTTTTGAGGGATGTGTATGATGATATGATGCTGGATGGAGTGAAGCCAGAGAGGGACACATTTCACTCGCTTGTTGTGGGGACAATGAGAGGAGCGCGAATGCAAGACGCATTTTTTTTCCGAAACGAGATGAAGTCCTTGGGTTTGGTTCCTGATGTATGTTTCTTACTCTGCTTCACCATTTATGTTGATAGTTCATACAAATCAATAAACTTCGGGATGACATAATTACTTGTTCTTTTAATAATGCGGATCTCTATTGTTTCTTGGTCATGAATTGCGACAATTTGTTGACCATGCTCCTCCTGGAGCAATACTGCCGTCTAATATGAGCCCATAGAATTCGAATTGATGACATCAGAAAAGCAGCAATACAAATATTGTGCTCCAGGAGCATGGAAGGAGCCATTTTTCTGTATGTATCTGCAAACAACCATTTCCAGTTGCTACACACAACAATGAGAACTGCTTTTTATTTTTCCTCAGGTTACTTTATACAACTACCTGATATCTACCTGTGGAAAGTGCAAAAATTCTGATCAGGCGATTCGGGTATTTTCAAATATTGGCTTGCATCACTTGCTTTATGTTAATTTAGTTGATTGTGTTTGAATTATAAATTTCTTTTGAAATTTTTATTTTGCCTTTGAATTGAAGCTTCTGGATGAAATGAAGATGTATGAAGTGAAACCTACTGGACAAACCTACATATGTCTACTTCATGCATGTGCAGCATCTGGCAGATTAGATCGAGTGTAAGCTTGTTGTTCTTCAGTGTATTAACTTTGGCTTATCCTGGTGACTTTTACGTTGATGCCTGGACTTAAAAACAAATTTTGTTTCAGTCAACTGCAGTTGTGAGTGATCAATGTTAGGCCTCACCGCACCCTCACTAATGCTCCTCATAGTCTTTTCTTATGATGATTTGCAGCATTTAACTTTTCCATCTCTTGATTTATGATGCTTCTTTTATTTTGTATGGACTGCCATGTGCTAACAACTGCATTATCTTATTTTCATTTTGCAGATATGCTCTAGTTCGAGACATGACTGCTGCTGGTCTTGGTTTGAACAAATTTTGCTATGCTGGAATTATAATTGCACACAAGAATAAGTCAACTCTCTCCGATGATACAGCCTCCAAAGTAATTATCAAATAAACTTAGAATTTTGTTGAAGTTGATGCATTATATTCCTTTAGCATATCTGGTTTCTCAGATAAAGATGTCTGGGAAATTTCTTATGACCTTTTCTTTCTGGAAAAGATTATTGAGCTTGTTGAGCAGTCTAAAGGATGGTCCTCACTTGATCAAACAAAGGACAATGCCGAAAATGTTATGATGGGTATTTCTGAAGAAGAATTGTATAATCTCCCTACAGCTGAATATATTCATCGCCGTGGTGGATTCATAGCCAGAATGTTGACTGTATACCATGTTGCATTTCATGCTTGTGCTGACCTTAGGGATGTCCAGGTAACAAGTGAGCTGTTATTGCTTTCATTGACATTCTGCAGTTGTCTATTTTAAATTTTTATTTTTTTAATTTTTTATTTTCCCTTTCTTGGCTTGATATTATACAAGAATGTGCTGGTCTTGTGATAATTTAAACATGGAAAGGACTGAGAAACTTTCACTGCCTCTGTGCTTGATATGCACCCTATAGATTGGGCTTATCCCATCACTGTAGTTCATTGTGCATCCCTTTGCTTTGTCATGTCATATGAATGATGATGCAATTGTTGCCACATTATCTTTGGTAGACATTGCTATGCATTTCCTTCTCTTATGAATAGAATTGCGTTCGCTTCATGACCTGTTTAGTTTTGTTTTGTGATCTACTACCTTCTCTAGTTTTCAATAAAGACCCAATTTCTGTAGTTATACAAAAACATTATGTCTGGCGGGCTTGATATTGCAATTCAACTTTACATTTTTTTTCTAGTTCCATGTAAAATAGTTATTATAATGCCTACTTTTTGGTAGGGGTGTAATAACTAATAACAAATGACAGATTATCCCTATCAGAACCGAAAATTGTCAAAGTTTTAAAGCATCATTGTAGCAGCAATAGTATATGATGTTATGCTTATTCAAGCAAGTCCTAGGAGTTACCTCTTTTTCCTTTCTTTTTCCCCTCATCATTTTTAACATTTTCCCTATGTTGTTATATAAGACATGTTATTGTCCCAATGAAGAGTCTATTTTTGAGTCAAAACATGGGTTACTGATCCAGTGGCTGACTGGCTGTAGAGCTAGACATTAAAAAAGAATCATTTATTGCATTTATAAAATTTGGCCAGAGCTCCCAAGAAATTTACCTTCCTCAAAATAGCTGTCTTTACTCACATCTAGGTTTAACCATTGTATCCTGGCAGGCTACTGAAAGACTTCTGGAGATGCTTGAGAAGGATGGAAAAAATCCTGATGTTTTTATTTTGATGCAAGTTATGAGGTATCTTTTCTCGATCTGTCACTTATGATGTTTTACCTATCAATTTCAAAATGGGGGACAACCATCCAAACTATGGTGTTTTAGACACTTTGGGAGATATATTCTTTTTTTGGTACACTTTGTCATCTAAACTACTCTAGTGTTGCACTTTTCCATCTAGAGCACCTCGATTGTTGAATTTTTCGCCAGGATTCTGTCACATGCATGGCACGCCCTTTGGTTGTTCACTTTTTGGTCAATTTCTGATTGTTTGATGTACTCAATTCCAACTGTTGAGCCTAATGCCGAGAAGTTAGATTACTATTTTGCCCATGGAAATGAATAAAAAGTGCACAAACTAGAAGCGTGCCATGCATCTGATATAATCACGGCAAAAAGTTCCACAATTGAGGTGCTCTAGATGACAAAGTGCAAAAACAAAGCGTAACAAAAGAAAGTTACCTCCCAAAGTGCGAAAATTGCCACAGTTTTGGGTGACAAAATGTTTTTACCCCTTTCGAAAATTTATGTATACATACCAGTCTTTCTTTGCGGTATACAGCCGTATACAAGTATCTTTAACATATCCATTCCACTTCATATATAATAATTGATAGGTTCGTAAAATGTATTGTGCTTAGAAATTGGAAGTAGTCTATTATTTTAGTATGTATTTTGCTGAGTCTTGGACATCTTATTGTCGACATCATTTTAAGTCTTACAAAATGAACTTACTAAAGTTGGCCTAGATATTCTTAGCATGTCTGGCCACATATGTAATGGACTTTTGCATCAAAAAGTTTACGCTGATACACAAAAATTAGGACTGCATGGTAAGATAAAATAACTCGACCTTTTAGGAAAAGTTCCATTTCTGAAAGCCCATCTTAGAGAAGTGAACTTTGGCAGCTTCTAACTTTCGTCTTTTCCAAAAATCTAACTAATAGCTGTTTTATTATTTATAATATCTCCGAATTAAGTTCACCAAGCTTGATTTGGTGATGGAACTTCTAATGAGGATACTGTTCTTTTTATTTTATTTTATTTTTTTTTTTTTTTCGAAAAAGGAAAACTATGTTAATCGATATAGTTGCCAATTCTTGCACCTATTTTGATAGAGCCAAGGGTGTAGAAATTCAGAAGAATAAAGCAGTAATGTGAAATAGAATAACAAGACAGAATTCCCTACGGAATTGCTTCCGCCCCCAGCTCAAAGCAGTAAAACAATTAACCCAAAAAGATGTCCTACTATAACTCTAACTGCCTACTTAAATAACATCTCTCCTACGGGCCTCAAGCCAAATAAAACCTAAACTGAATAATTAAATAACATCCCAACTAATAATTAAATTACATCTCAACTAATTATTTAACCAAGCGGTCCAAGCCCACTAAATCAACAGAATAAGCTGCTGCTCCCCATATCGCACCCGCATCCGTCTTCTTCTCTCTTTGGTGATAGTCTTCTTCTCTCTTTGGTGATAGACGTGTGCGAAACGATCCGTGTCGTATTTCTTACAATTATTCTTGATTTTCTAACGTAATATGAAAATTACGGGAATGAGTTTTTATATTGTTAGAGAAGAAAAGGTGAGGGAAAGAGGTAGAGATATACTTTTTGTATTTTGAAATTCTTGATCTAAATGACTCTACATTTATATTTTTCCTAATTCCAGATATCATATCAAAAACTAGTTTCGCTTCTTTATTCACTCTGCTCGACTGACATTGATCTTCTTGATGCATAACTCCCTCGTGCAGATGCTATCTTTATGCTGGGGACATAGACCGTGGTCTGAAAATTTTTGAAGACTACATGAAGTCAAACAGACCCCCTATGATAGAACTATATGTGGTGAGTTCTGAAAGAAAAGTTGTTTTTCTTCCTCCAAATAATTAGTTTCTTTTAGACTTCGTTGATACATAGTGAATTTAGCACCTCCTTGCCACTACCCAAAGCAGATAATAAAAAGCAAAATTCGAGATTTGTTATTACATCAACAGTTTTTTATTTGTACAACTATTTGCTGTGTTTATGCAAAATTATAACGTTTTGGTTCTCTTAACTTGTCACACTAGATGATTTACCTCACCACTTGTTGCTTTGCTAGGTGAATTCAACTGTTCTTGAAAGAATTGATATTGTGGGGAAAAATATTCTCATGCCTACCATATATTTTGCTCGACATTCTGAAGATATCAGTGTAGTGTGTTTGAGTATTTGTGAACCTCACCCTTTTGATAGCTTTAGTTATTCATTGTTCAACTCCAATTATGATCACGTCTAATTTCATATTTTCTTGACTGGTAAACTTATATACTTTATATGTTCTGCTAATACATTAAATGTGATAAATAATGCAACTTCTTATGTCTGCAGACGCTTGCAGAAGGAGCAATGGTTGGATATACACCCAGGGGCATGCAACTTGCTCAAGAGACTCTGGTAAGCCTTTGTCTTGTGAAGGGTCTTTGAATCGGTTACTCATATCCGTTGACTTGACTCAAGTTGTCGATATTGGATAACTTTTCCTTAACGTACTTTTCATTTATCGACCAGGTTAATATGAATTCTAGGGGCTTCTTTTTGAGTTTTAAGATGGCAAATGATCTCCTCCTTGCTGCCGCGGGTGAAAAGGTATACCAATAGATAATCATGTTCTGTTGACTTTTCTGTGACTGCATGTTGTCATCATCGATTTTCTTCTTGTTAGACTAATTATCGTTCTAATTGTCTACAGACTGGTGGATATACAGTTGCCAACTTAATATGGGATATGATGCAAGCTCGTAAAATGATCCCATCACTCCCTGCTGTTGAAGCATATCACAACGGTTTGAAAGTGAGTCTTCAATTTGTGTTGGGATTTATATGTTTAATATTATGTTTTGTTCGATGTTCTAAAAATACCCGCCTGGGCGCTAGGCTCCCCTTGTCACCGCCTATGTTTTTCTTCTGATTAGGCTCTGCCTAACCCGCCCCAATAGGGGCGGTTCCTTGTGTGATGTGAGGGCTTTAGCCTCCCTAAATTTTTCAAAAAATTCATTACTCTATTTATTTTATATTTAGATATTAATTTTTTGTACTTAAATATTAACTTTTAGTTGATTTAGTCCCCCAAAAGTTAAATGTCTAGTTCCGCCCCTGTCATCCCCGCCTAGCCCCGTCCAGGCTCCCCCTAGGCACTAGATCCTAGTGTGCCGCCTAGCGCTTAGCATCTTTTAGAACACTAGTTTTGTTGTAAAACCAACTTGGATATGGCTTTTAATCGTATGTCATTTAAACCGTAGTGTTGTCAGACATTTAGTTATTGATTACCAATCTTTAGTTTTCTCTTATTGTGATTTCTATCATCCTTTAATTTTCTTTGCATTTCAGGAAAGAGAGATACCTGAGGATGATCCACGGTTGATGTTAGTTTCCAAAACTCGCAACAATCTTAAACTTAAAGTTGGGCCTGGAGGTGGACGATAGAAAGCAGATGAAAAAAGTTTTTGGATTAGCATTTACCAAAATTAGTCATTGTTTTGTGCTATATTTATCGTCTTTTAATCGACAAATTTCCTGTAGTTGAATGATATCTAGATCAAGTGCTTCATTGCTATTTAAATGGAGGAATGAAGCATATCAAGGTTGAATACATATACCTTGGATGAGGAGATGAATCATTTCTAACTCTATTTTCTATTAGAAAATTCTGTTCAAAATTTAATTTCTTTTTAATCAACCAAAAACCGACCCAAGTGTACCATTTTGCAAGTTTGGCTGAGGAATAAGAATCGGGGTGGGGTTATTTGAGTTTTCTCACCCTTATTATCCAAAGGCGTATCCAGCCAAATGTATATCATCATAAAACTCAGCCAGGAAATTGAATACACAAGGAAAACATATTACACAACACCAGAGAACATTAAAGTAGGTGAAAGGCCGAAAGCAATTACATGATAGGAAATAGCCAAAAGAAACTATGTACAGCAATACCAATCAAGTTTATCGCACATACCACCTGGGCTATCTGAGGTAGAAAATCTATATATCATAAGTCAGTTCATTTATAGAACTTCAACTGTACAATAATGTTTCACAATCTCTCAAGGTTTAATCGAATCCAATTATGAGGCACAAAAAGTGAATCCAGAAATGATACTCCAATCACATCGTCCGGCCACCTTGAGAAACTTTGATATTATATACAATCAATCAGTTACAACATCCACCACTTTGAGCAACTGCTCCATCTCTCCCTCCTCCTGGACCCTGAGTCCGTCCATAGCCAACTCTGATGCCCGACGACTGCAATTTCATATCAAATATATAAACCAACAAATATAGCTTCCTATTTTATTTTTAATATTTGTTTCAAAAATGCAAAGAACAGAAAGCAGAGGACAAGTATCTATCAGTTGCACACAGAAAGGTAATCATGAAACTAATTGCAGAAAACAAGTATCTGTTAATTACACAAAGAAATCTGTATGCCATTATAATATTCGGGGTGGCACTAGAAAGCTTTGGCATTGAATATTTCTGACTCTTTTAATGCGTCTCTCCAGCTCTATGAAACCACAAAGACTCAATGTCTAAATATAATTTCTGCTTCACTGAAGCTCAAGATGCAAGTTAACCATATTATTAGTAAATAGCAGGCTTTTAGAAAATTAAAACAAAAGTGGACCAAATTATAGACAAGACGAGTAAATCAGCGCATGCAAGGTTACTTTATACTCATATTGAGGTAGCAACTAGCAATAATGCATTAAATGATCAAAATTGTCCTGTCATAGGAGCATGTCACAACCATGAACTCAGTTGCCAGAGGTTTACCTCATTGGATACATCAAAGACTCCTTCCTGAATCCTCTGAAGTATCTTGGCGGAAGTCTTTGTGAATGCCTGCATTTAAGATTTCATTGAGAAAAACGAGATTGAGAAACACGACAATATTAGCTAATATTGGTAAGGATAAAAGCTCTTTAGATTTTTGCTACAAATATAGTACCTCCTCAACATTTTGGGCTGTTCTTGCAGATGCCTCCAAGAACAGAAGTCCATTTTCTTTTGCAAATTGTTCCCCCTCCTCTTTGCTTACGGCTCTTCGGTGTGCAAGATCACTTTTGTTTCCTACAAGCATGATTGTCATATTTGGGTTTGCGTGCTGCCGAGCATCTTCGAGCCAGCTTGCGAGATGATTAAATGTCTCTCTCCTTGGAAACATAAGACATTCCCAGTTTATGGAAAAAGCTAATTCATATAATATAAGACTTGACCACTAAGTAGAGAGTCAAAAAATGTTCGCCAACACGCTGTTAAAAAGTTCGAAGGCTTAGATCTTGGCCTCATGAAAGGCTTTTTCCTGACTCCAATCCACTGATAGTTATATCAAAACATAAATGGCCCACATTTGTGTTGATATTCCAATTTATCCTTGATAAGACAGAAATCCAGCAAAACTGTTTGGGCATGTTATAATTAAATAAAGCCTTTCAGCCAACAAAGATCATGCAGAGAGCAAACTGTAGTATGCACTCTGTACAATAGGATGTGGTTGTAAGCGTGTTCATGTGAATCATCTCCTAAAAGGAGGCCTGCCAGCTAAATATTAGAGACCTTTTGTGCACAAAAAACGCGAGAAAACAGGACAAAGAGCATAGATATTCCTCTACCTGGTGATGTCATATACCAGCAGTGCACCAGCTGCTCCTCTGTAATACGATCTAGTGATGGACCTGAAGGACTCTTGGCCGGCCTAAAAGAAAAAGACAAATATAAGGTACACTTAAACGATTATATACGACTATATCTTTATATGCCCAAAAGGTATAATCCCAATGATAAGGAGATACACGAAATGAAAATTGTTTATGTATGATTACAATAGAAACAAGAAGCGACACTGTTATAATTCTTCAAATGCAGATGAACCAATGAAGCACTGATATGGGTACGGGAGACGGGTACGACTCGATACGGGTACGAGAATACGACATTTTTCGCAATTTTAAGGATACCGCCACAACATATATTTAATTATATATTATTGAAAATATAGACATAATAAGTCAAATTTTTGAAAAAAATTCAGTCTTTCAACCATAGAAAATAAATATTCAAATCCCAAATATGTCGAATCCCATATACATACCAACAATAGAAAATCAATTTCTTTCCTTTTAAAACCATAAACATTTTTACTACTCACTAATCCACTACCCACACCTTCTCTCTCATTTATCCTAGTTTGTTTTTCCTAAACATATGTGTATCCATATAGATACGTCCACAGTGTGTATCCGATACATGTATGTCATCCTTCCAGAAATATCCATGTTTCATGTTCCTATAGATGAAGAGAGATGGGTCCATGGGCCCAGCACAAAGTGGGTTTTAGCAACCCAAATTAAAATCAACTTTTGGTTGTTAGGGCACAATCTAAGATTAATTAACTAAAAATCTGTTCTTCTACAATCATTGTTTCAAAAGTTTTGCCAAATTATCCCCAACAACAAGACATAATCGCAGTAAATACCAAACAATCACACGCAATTAAGCATAAGAAACAAAGTAACATAACTAAATTGAAATAGAAAACAAGCTCAGCGAATTACAGTGTCCCAAATCTGAAGCTTAATCGGCCTGCCGTCGATAGTAACCATCCGAGCACCGAATTCAACTCCGATTGTGAGATCATGCACCGGCTGAAACCTCTTATCGGTAAATTGCAAAAGCAAACACGATTTCCCCACACCTACAAACAACACTCCGGATTATTACAAACAACGCCAAAATTAGAACAAGTAAACGAGTAGCAACTAGGGCTTCAAAGCTCAGAAAACTTAAAGAGGGAATAGGGTTTTCTTTCTCTACCTGTATCTCCGATGATTATGTATTTGAAGAGGTAGTCGTACGACATTCTTCACCAAATACGACGTCGTTTGCAACGATGGAGGAGAATAGTGTTCCTCTGTGTCTCTCTTTCTGTGTATACGCCAAGGAAAGAATAGCACGCACGCGTATATATATATACATTAACTTGCGCTCGTATGTATTTGTATATGTATGCATATAAATAATACGAGAGGGAAAAGGATTGGATAATAAAAACAATTTGTTTGTTGTAATGAAACGTGCGATGGTCGGAGATATATTTGCCGACATATCTTTAATTTTAGGGGAGCGGTATCAACCCACCCAATTCTTATCAATACACCTTTCTTCTTAATACACTCCCACCTATCTTTTAAAAAAAATATTATTTACTTAATACACCCCTATTGTTCCCCAATTTACCCTTCCCCCAATTAAATATAATTACATCCCCAGAATATAAACCCATCCAACATATACGCTTATACACACCCAGTGCCATGGGAGGGGAAAAAAAAAAAACTGAACTACTAAGTTATGTGTCATCCATTTGATGGTCACATTCTTGAGTAAGACTGATTTGTCTACTTATTACATAGAAAATGGGTCCTTACAATATAGATCAGACGTGGAATTAGATGCTTCAAGCAGAGATGCATATGGTGATTTTAAGAGGAAGCAAGTTGAAGTTGCCTCATAACCATATTATCCAAACAAATTGAGAAAAAACGATCAAAACAACCAAGATTAAACTCCAACTACAAGGCGTAGTTCTCAGTGATGATAATTTTTACTGAGTTTTTTTTTTCTTCATTTTTGGCACTTATTGTTGCCTTATGGCAATTAACTTTGTATTTCATTTTTCACTTATATTGATTATTCAATTCTCGATAATTCAAAAAAAAAAAAGGAAAAACAATCCATACACAACAGCTGCGAAGAACAAAGAAAAAAAATGCCCGATCAGCAAACACACCCAATTCTTATTTCTCCGTAGCGTTGAAAAATGTGGGTGTTATCCTTCAAAAAAATGTGGGTGCTAAAGGGCATTTTAGACTTTTTAATTAATGGTATTTTTATAATTAAAAATTGGGGGTGTATTGATAGGTTTTGGGGGTGTTACACTACTAGAAAAAGAGGTTTTTGTAAAAACAAATATTTGTCACAAAAGACTGAATTTCATCACAAATGGGTTTTTTGTGGCGACAAATCGTCTTAAATAAGTCGCCACATAAACCTCGTGACAAATAAGTTATTTGTGACACAAGCGTCGTCACAAATGGTATTGTGACAACATGTCGTCACAAATAAGTTGTCAGAAATGTTCACCAAGGTTTTCGTCAGGGACATTTTGGTCAGACTTATTTGTGACGACAATGTTGACTCAAGTAATTTGAGATCTTTTGTGACGACATTTGTCGTCTCAAAAGCTAGTGTTCTGAAACTTTATTTGTGACGACTTCGTGGTCGCAAAAACCCTCTTTTATTAAATATTTTTTATATTTTTATTTTACTATCCCATTTTTAAACATGTATTCATCTAATAACAATATCAACATTACCTATCATGAATGCATTCATTCAACCAATAATATCAACCAAACACAAAAATCAAGTATCAACATCATGTTAAATATCAAACTACTTGTATTCACCAAATAACAATATTAACATTACCCAACACCAATGTATTCATTCAACCAAACACAAAAAACAAGTATCACCATCATGTTCAAAATAACAAGTATATATATACAAGCAAGACATCGTCTCATCTAAGCCTAATCATCTAAATCATCAAATTTATTATAGCCGCGAGTTCCCACAACAGTTGATTCAGTCATGCCATAACCCTGAAAGCAATTTAATTATCTTAATCTCCATTTTCATTTGCATTAACAAAAAAAGCAAGTAGCACTAGATTTAACCAAGAAAACCTAATGCTGCTAATATAACTGAACAATTACCTGAATGAAATCATTGACGTGTATTTAGGTCAACAAGCAAAAGTATATAGAATATGCAATACGTGGAAATGGGAATAGATTTTAATTCAGGGCTAATTCTACCTTTTTATTTAATATACCGAGCTGAAAGCTTCTGGTCGGTTTTCTTTTACAGTCGTACTTTTACAAGCGTTTTTCTCTATTATTTATCTCTTGTCTTTTTCCTCATAAATGAAGCCTAGTTATACTCATCTCATTAGTGGGTTTTTAATAATCACTATTACACTTAACACTAAAATAATCTTAAAGGGATACATGTCCTTCTCTGAGCATGCATGTTGGCCAAGTATTTGCCACTTGTTGACTCATCTTGATATTATGCTGACAAGTGGCGCTTCTTGTGCTAATGGAGCACTAAGTTCGATTGGATGGTTACCCTTTAAATTTTCTGCCATAATCCGGTTCTGGCGAGCCGAGCTCAATTCTTGCCATGTCATCAGGTCGGTTGCTGACGTCATCAGCTCGGTCTGCGTCGCCCTGTGGGTCCCACATGCGCACGTGCTGAATGGCCACGTGGATTGATTTGCTTCCAGCTCAGCTCGGGTGTCATCAATGGCTCCCAAGTTTAATTTCGAGGGAAGAATTCCTGAAGTCGGATTTAAACTTTAATGCTAATGATGAACCTTTAATGGGGAAGAAGAAATCTCAAAAGTCACTCATCCCTGACACTTGTCGTTTAGTAGTCAATGCCTGGACACGTGGCGTCTCTTGATTGGACCAACTCAGTAGGAACCGAAGAGGTGGGATAGCTTTTGGCAGCGGTACATGGGGATGTGACGTTCTGACAATTTTTGAAATTGAAAAGACACGTCTTTTGAGTTGGTGTCTCATTTTTCGAGGGAACTTAACCTATAAATACCCCTTTCACTTTCCATTCTACACTTTTGCATTCATAATCTTCCGAGCAGTACTTCTTGAGAGCGAGCAGAAATTTCAGATCAGTCCTTAGAGTTCAGAGAGTCCAGAATTACTTAGGTATTTTTTCCAAAACCCTATCTCTTCTTTGCTTCAGACACATGTCTTTTTCCGAGGATAGCCAGAATCGTAGCTATAGTGTTGGGGTTGAAATCGAAGATCCTCCTTCTGACCCCTCTGTTTCTTTTTCTCCAGTTCGATGAACTTCACCTCACAGTCCCAGTGTCGTCGAGATTTCAAGTTCGACTCATACGCCCCATTTGAAACTCCGCTTGAGTAAACACACACCATTTTTGAAACCCATTCCAGTTACCATCTATCGAGAGGGTGTTTTTTATGAGCCTGGGTTAGCCCGAGAAGAGTCCTGCGAAAAGGCTTTGAATACCGATCCCCGAGACAAGCAGCAACAGAAAGGAGAAGGTATGGACCCGTGAGAGCATGTGTAGGAGAAGGAGGGTGGTGAGGCCTCCGAAGGTTCGAGGGCTGCAAGGCCCATAGGGTGGTGGGCCATCAACATGTGGATGGCAGACGTGGAGGAGGGCCCTGCCTGCGTGCGGAGGCTGGGTGGAGACCCTCCGACCAAAACGACACGCCAAGCATGCTGACGGTCCGAGAGGTGGGCGCCCTACACCAAAAGTACAAGATCCCAGCTAACGTTACTTTTTGGTGGCCGAATGGCGTAGAATGTCCCGAGCACCCGTCGGAGGGGTGTGTGGCCGTTTACGTCCCCAGTCTCTTGTACGGGCTGCGATTCCCCCTGCCATTGGTGCTCACGCGGTGGTTTCGCAAATGGGGCCTCCCCCTGTCCCAAGTGCACCCCCTATCCTGGGGTCGAATTATCGGACTGCTAGTGCTTTCCATCTGGAAGGGTACCCCCGTCTTCGATTCACTGAGATGAACGAGTTGTTCGTCTAGAAGGCGACCCTATCGACGCCAGGTCGGGGGCAGCCATCAGGGTGGTACTATGTGCATACCAGGCCCGGGTACCCAGACGGGCTGGTTGAAGGCCTTCTTCTTTCTGTCTGTCTCTCTCTCTCTCTCTCTCTCTATCTCTCTTTTCAGCTTATTTGACCTTGGTTTTTTCCTTATTTAGGGAACCGACCCTCTGCCGGTCCACTTTTGGCCACTTTTGTCTGCCGGCTTGAGAACATTCAGGCCATGGGCTGGAGGGACAGAAGGATTGAAGTCCTGGCCACAGAGGTCCGTCTAGCTGAGGCCGGACTGCGGCCCGCTTTGCCCGCCGATACCGAGGCTGGAGAGGTGCCGAGGGAGGGGCGGTGGTGGTGGAAGAGGAGGCCGAGGAGGAGCCTGAGAGGAGCCCAACGAGGGCTGAGAGGGGACAAACTCCTGAGCAGGGGCGACAACCTTTGCAAACGAAGTAGGCGGGGTTGTCCCCAGTGACGGCCAGTCCCCAGGGGAAAACACCCGTGCCCACCGGGCAGGTGCGAACTCCCGAGCGGCAGGGAACAACTGGGGCTCAAGGTACCTATGTTACAATTCTCGAGCTTCCCCTTTTTTTGACTTTCTTCGTTTTCTGTCCTTTGCTTAATTAACCTTCTTGCAGGGCGTGGGGTGGATGTCTTTGCCCGTCTTCAGCGTGTGAGGAATACGACCACCCGCAGAACCAGAGCATGTGTGGGCCAGCCCGCTGATGCTGAGGTGGCCCAGAGAGAAGAAATCCGGGCCGGTAAACGTCCTGCTGAGGATACCCCAAAAATGGAGGGGCCCCCACTCCAGAGGAGAAGAGGGGGCATTGTGATCGAGGAGCCCGGGCACACAGAAAGGACCGGGCCAACCCCACTGGTGCCTCCAGTGCAGATTCCAATAGGTGGGGTCCCGAGAGTCTTCTCGGACGAGCTTGGTCAGGAGGGTCACTTCATCCCCCGAGCCAGGTGAGGGAGGAGGCCTGCGAAAGGATGGCCGGATCATGACCTCAGTGGTTCATGGAGTTTGTCAGGTGCTCCACACCTGCTGAGGAGCAATCAAAGGCTTTGACGGAGGCAGGTCGGGGCCGCAAGGGATGTTCCAACTCGTGCTTGGACCACAAGCATCAAGTAGTTCTGCTCAGAAATTGACTGGGAGGAGCAGACTCAATATGTCATGGGGTTGTCTGGTAGGATTATCTCCTATGGCATGCGATCGGAGGGCCTCGTGACTTGGAGAAGAAATACACCGACCTGGAGAGACAGCATACTGACTTGCAGGATGTTTATGCCACCCTCCAGGGGGTCCAGGAATCCTTAAAGACCCAGGCGGAGGAGGCCGCGGCCAGGGCAAACATTGAAAGAGAAGCCGCATGAAAGCCGAGGCCGAGAGGGACCAGGCCCGAAAAGATGAAGAAGAGCTCCGGGCTAAGTTCGCGGAGCTGGAGAAGACAGTTGCTGCCCATGATGGGGAATTGGAGAGGCGTGAAGCCGAAGTCCACAGGGAGGCAGAAGAAGCTTCCCGTAAGCAGGTTGAGGAGGCTCGGATGGAGGCCGTTTGGGCTTACAAAGATTCAGAGGAATACTCCTTCATGCTGACCTGCGGACATGCAACCAGCATCGGGGAGATCCTCCAAGACCTTAAGGCTGGTAAGACCATGGCTGAGCTTGCCCAGCTGGACGCTGACCTTTATGCCATCCGCCCTCGCTTTTTGGAGGCCACCGGTGGCCAGGATGCCCCTCATCTAGAAGAAGAAGTGGCTTCAAGTGGCCTGTTGGGATCCCTCCTCCCACTGGGGCTTGACCCTTTTTGTATTTTCTTTTTGTCCTTTTTTGTATTTTTCTATTTTGGTAGGCTAGACGGCCTTGAGCCTTTCGATGTAAATGGGTTCCGGCCCCCTACTGTACATATTTTGCTTAGTAATCGACGTGTGTTGTTTATTTCCCGCACTTTTATTCTTGTCATTGCTTATTCATTCGAAAAAGAAGGCATAATTCGGAAAATCGGCATAATCTATTCACCCCCTCTAGATTATCGTAGCCACTTGGACTAACAGTTTTCCTTCTTCGTATTTGTATGATGGCAAGTTGCAGAATGGAGAACATATGTCTGGCAAAACTGCATCCTTCCACGAGACTTGGTGCCTTGGGCCATATGTATTTTTTGATATTATTGATGGGCAGGAGCTTCGTGGTAAGAACGCAGTGTCATTGTCCCTATACAATGAGTCTGAGGTGTGAAGTGGAGAAGCTCAATCTGGTTGTCGTCAACACCAATGTCGTACCATTTTTTTTTCGCGGATCCGGGTATGGTCTGCGAGATGGGTATGATATTTAGACGGTCTGACAGTAGACTAGCTCTTTCTTTTTAAATGTCTTCGACACATCTAAATTCTAAGGTTGATCTACACATATTGTTTAGTCAATGTACTAAATTTATTTATCTACAATCTTTTTTAGAAAAAAGAAGAATTGAACCTCATATAATGAATTGAGCCTCTAGGGCATAGTGCGATGAGCTGGGCCTCGTGGACTTTTTGTTAGCTTAGCTCAATTGATAAATTTTATGGGCTAATAATTAATTAAGGAGAATTAAATATAGATAGATAATTAAATATTTAAAAAAATACGATTTTACCCCTCATTAGTCTGGATTTACAAATTTTATTTGTAATGCTTATCTCCTGCATGTTAATTCGGTAGAATGTTGAATGTACTGATCAATTTGTTTTTCTAATATAATCCTACAATTATATATGCATTTGTAATTCATTCGCACAGTCTTCGTTAGCAAAGTGGATCGAGTATACCTCTATTTGTAGCGGAACTATCGATCTATATAGTCAGAATTAAGCCCGTCTATAAGTCTTCTTTTGATTCATAATTAAGCCCGTCTACAAAGCTTCTTTCACTGAACCGTGAATAACGAACAAACCCCATGATTGGTTAAACCACGAGCAAACCATGAACAAGATCATGATCCATCTTTCTCGTTTTAGTTAAATAACTATGAGATAGGGGTAAAAATGGACCAAGCCAAGCCGGACTTGAGTTGGAAGGTCTGGGCCTGCTTTATTAAGTTTAGGCCTAAGACTGCCCTATTATTTGTAATAGGCTTTTTTCATAGGCTCAGTCTCACCTTTCTAAGTAAAAATGTCAAATCTGGGCTTATTTAAAGCATGTTTAAGCCTATCAAAGTCAATTTCAACAAAAAATTAATTGTAAACTAGAAAAAGCACATGACAATCTCACAATAATTCAATACAAGATTCATGATGGAAAAAATAAAATGCACATGACAATAGAATTCATTACGCTACATATCCAAAGTACATAAATATGTTGATACAATATCAATAAGTCCATAATATCCAATTAAGTGTCTGATTAGTGTTATCATATTATATTTACTAGTTACCCGTGCGATGCACGAGAGTATGTTCGGAGTGTGGTGTTGCTATATAAATTGAATATCAATAAAATATATAATCTATATATAATGTAACAGAATATAAATTTTTAACAAAAAAAAGAGAATTACATTTGCACAAAAAAAAATTACAAATTTTGAAAAACTTCTTTGTATACAACATTAGTTGTTTGTTTGTTGTTTGATGCATTGTCACCACAAACTAATAGTTTCAGTCCCTTACGGTTGGTAACTCGAGAAACTGCGACATATAATTGGCCATGACAGAAAACTGGATTCTTGAGATATAGGCCGACATTCGAGAGAGATTGTCCTTGGCTTTTGTTTATCGTCATGGCATACGACACGATCAAAGGAAATTGACTTTGCTGGAACTTGAAGGGTAAGAGTCATTCGTGGAATCAACACTTTATGACCTGCATTGGCTCCGATGAGAATCTTGGATTCAAGCACATGTTTACCGAGCCTTGTAATAACCAATCTTGTGCCATTCCACAAACCAATTGAATGGTCTATATTTCTCAGGAGCATAACAGGAGTCCCAACCTTCAAATGAATTTCATGATTACGAACTCCGGAACATCTTATCCCATTTAAGAATTCTGGTGTGTGCAGATCATGTAAGAAATCAACATTTGCATCCGATTTGTAAGTGTTATTCGAACTCAAATAAGTATGACCTTTGATGTGTTCAAAGAGGTCATGTATTAATTTATCGACTCAACCACATCGAGAGTAGGTGCCAAAATAGCTCTTTCCTTCAGATAAGTCGGATCCTCGATTACATCTTTAAACATAGGATAAGTGCTTTCGATGATAGTCAAAATCGGATCACCGTTTGATTCAAGCAAAATATCTTCAGGGATGTCAATAGTGGCAGAATCGTCATTTTCTCCTCCAAGTGTTCCATCTCCAATATTTGCAATCCATTCAGAAAACTTCACCAAATCCGCATAATCATCGCTTTCACCTAGTCTTTGAAGCCGCATCTTCTTAGTTAGTCTAAGAACAGTACAAAGTCTCCACAAATGCGAAGAATTTATCGTGGCATTGACGATATCCTGCCGACTTCCCTTGGGTACGACTGGCAATATCTGTCTGAAATCTCCACCAAACACGACCTTTTTGCCTCCAAATGGGATATGCTGACTTCCTGGTTTGACTGTCTCCATAATATCTTTTATAGTTGTGTCCACTACCTCAAAGCAATGCTTGTGCATCATTGGAGCTTAGAGATTATGAGATTGAAGAAAAAGAGATTCCAATTATGTGTGATAACACAAGTGCTATTGAAATCACTCAGAATCCAGTGTTGCATTCATGGACAAAGCACATTGATGTCAGATATTATTTTATAAGAGATCATGTTGAAAAGAAAGACATCACTTTGGAATATATCTCAACTGATAAGCAGTTAGCTGATATATTCACTAAACCCCTATTTGAGTCAAGATTTGAAGAGCTTAAGAATGAGCTAGGGTTAATTGAGCTGAGTTGACACTCAAAAGACTCAACCAAAAGATATGGAAGATGAGAAGATAAAAATTGAACAAGTTTCATGAATCAACCATGTGAAACAACTATGTCGGAAAGTGAGTTGTATCGAGTTAGCTGACAGCAGAGTCACTTAAAGAAAGGAGAGAACCAGTGTTAAGTCATTTTTGATATAAGTTGAGTCATTTATGAGCTAAATGACAAAAACGCAGTCGTTTTTAATGAGCGGGGATATTTTTAAGGATGACGTCAGCATAATAATGTTGGGTACAGTAAAAAGCTGCACAGTAAGCATATGATTGGATATAAATGTTGCCACATTAAATACGATAAATTAAATGCGGTTTGACGTGCTAAATATGAGTCGTTGATCTTGATCAAAATTTCAAAATCCGAAGACATGTCCTTTCATAACCCATATATATTCATTCTTTCTGTTTTCTCTCTCTCATTCGGAAAATGTTCATCTTCAAGAAAAAATAAAGCACGTTTTTTTTCTCTCGGAAACCCTAAGTTTCCTCAAGCAAGTTCGTCAAGTTTTAATCGGTGAAAATCTCTGAAAATGGCACCTAAGTTTAATTTCGTCAAGCTATTGAAGCAAATCCACTCAGGATCGTCAGTGGATTTCAAAGGTATGGTGAAGCAGGGTTCTGATGAAACCCTAGTGAAGAAGATTGCTGAGATGTTAAAAAATTCAGGTCTTAAGGCTTTTCTGACTTTGGAATACTCGCATACCTATCTCGAGGAGGTAGCACAATTCTATGTTATTGCAGAAGTGCGGGATGAAGGAATCAAGTCTTCTGTCCACCGCAAGGATATTTTGATAAATGCTAAAGACCTTGCGGAGCACAGTTTATTGTCGTCTGATGGCATGAATGAGATAAATGAAGCTGATGTTGATTTGGCTGCTGCGTGGAAAGAGGTAGCCAAACCAGAGTCTGCTGCTAAGGTGGTCTACACAGCTGAGAAGAAATTGCTGAAGGACGACTATCATAAGTTGATGGATGTCATCTCCAAGTGTGTAGACATGAAGTTTGGAAGCTTTAATCAGCTATCCAAGACTAGCTGATCGTTATGGCTGCGATCATGCAGGGCAAGAAAGTCAACTGGGCTGAGTTCATGTACATCAGACTCTGCCTGAATGTGTTGAATAAGACGTTCAAAGAAAGCGGACATAAGTGAGGGGGAATTAGCTGAACCCGAGGACACAACTGCTACCCCTCCTCCAAAGAAAAAAGCTACCCCTGCAGCTGCAAAGAAGAAGGTTGCCCCTGCAGCTAAGAAAAAGGATGCCCCTGCCCCTGCAGCCGAGTCGCCTGCCCGTGCAGCCGAGTCCCCTACCCCTGCAGCCAAGGCTGAGAAGGAAACCCAAATCCCTTCTCCAGCCATACGGAAGAAAAGAACTACCAGGCCACGGAAGGCAGCGACCTCCAAGGAAATTCAGAAAGCTTTCACTTTTGAGGAACCTGAGGATATTGAACCATAAGTTCCCCTGCTACCCAAGAGAAGAAGACTGGTTAGGCGATCTGAATTAGAGAAGACAGCTGAGTCTGCCACTCAGCTGGAGAAAGCATCCGAGACTGCTGAAACTAAGGAAGTGTAGTCTCCTGAAGTGATTGATGATCAAGCCAAGTCTGCTGAGGGTGATCAGTAGAGGCCTACTGAAGACTAAGCTGGGCGTCAGACTGCTGAGGGAAGCAAAGCAACAGAGACAACTGAACATCCTGTTGAAAAGGTTGTCTCTCCACCGACTTCTGATGCTGCTAAAGGAGAAGAGCAGCAGAGTATGTTGTCTTCAGTCCCAGAAAAGGAAGGACAAGAAGAAGATGATGATGATGACGTGATCATGTACTCTCCATTGAACCTAGATATCCAGAGACGTCTTAGAGAATGGAGATCATGGAAGCTTGATCACTCAAGGGTGCAGTTCACTCACCCTAAGTACATTGAAGAAGAGGAAGAATTGCTCCATCTTCTGGGCATTTATACTGTCCAACAGGCCCTCGACGAAGACAACTGTCTAGATCTCCTCCGCATCATGAAGGCGGATGAGAAAGACAAAGCTGAAGAGTAAGCCCGTGCATTGGAAAGGCCAAGAAGTGTGTGCTTACTGGTGATCACGATCACACACTTCTCGATGTGTTATCTAAGAGTGATAAGGATCCCACTGCTGCAGCAGAAAAGTCAGATATGCAGCAGGCTCTAAGGGAATCCAGGCAGGTACATGAGCAACAGTTATTTGAAGGACCAGGAGAGTCGTCTCAATTTCTCATGCAAATAGACCCATTGGGAGTGGTGCAGCAGATTGCCACAGACATCGATGCAACTATATCCCCTGTACTTTCGGAGGATGGGTCCAAGGGACTTGGCAATGAGACTGGGACTTTGGGCACCCAAGTTGAGCCAACCCCAGAAGAAGGTGTTTTACCACCTGCCCCAGCGGCCGAGCATTCAAAAGAAAAAGCCGTGAGTTTGGAGCAGAGTGACCACATCATCAGTCACTCAGTTGGTGTGTCAGCTGAGGAGAAAACTCTCTCCACTGCAGCAGGGTCGGAGGATGCTGCAGAAGACTCTAACTTGAAGCAAGGAGGCAAAGTGGAAACTGAGAAACAACCACAGCAGAGTGACATTGACGAGGCTCGGACAATTGTCTGTCCCAGCTGAAATGTCAGCTGCTATGAAGGCTAATGACACTGTTCTTACAGTCGAAGCACATGATGGAGATGCCCCGGGATTTAACACTCTGGGCAGTGAAAGTGCAATCCTAGGGCTTGAGACTCCTATAGATGCCATGGTCCACGACCCTAAGACATCTACGACTGTCGAAGGGAATATTGAAGGACTCGCTGCAGTTGAGACTGCTGGAGGTAGTGAAGGCCCAAGGGAGGTTGAGACTTCCCTGGGTAAAGTTGAAGAGATTTAGAACATTCCTCATGTTCACAGCGTTGAATCTAAGAAGGAGATAAACGCACTTCATGACTCCCAGGAGAATCCTGACATATCATTTCTGGGGTCTGAAGATGAAGTTGAGTCCACTCCTATTGAAGATCCCAAGGACTTAGCCGAGGATGTTCTCAAAACAACGAGCTAGCTAAGTGAGAAAGTTGCTCGTCAGAAATTTAACTTTGATGATGAGCCAACCCCGTAAATCTCATCATCATCCGATGACACTAATGATGCAGTAGAGGATCCGGTAATTCATTTAGAAAAATCTACTGAGACCGAAGAAGCTGTTAAGACAGCTGAGGCTCAGTCAGCTGGGCAACACATTCCAGAAGCCCAGTTGAGTCATCTACGCAGGCTCCCACAACTGCAGCAGTAATGACTCCACTAGCATCATCACAGGCACAAACCGCACAAACCATCACATACGTGCGCGATGATGCCTTTGAACAAGTGTTTCCATTTTCTATAGACTTGCCTGAGCTAGAGGAAGAAACCTCTAAAGAAAAGCGACGATTCACTGTACGAGAAGATCCCATAATCCCTACCAACTCTATCGTACCAGCAGATTTTGATTTTGATGCAGAATGGCCGGCAACTGAATCAAGTGAGACAACTAAGATTCGTGAAGTCTTCAAGAAGATCTGTGAGGAGATTGAGAAGATCGAACGACACCAAGCCTCAATAGATTTACGACTGGATAATAGATATGCCACCCTCACAGCAGATTTGAGAGGGATAGTGGTACGGATCAGGGAGTGGTCTCAACAGCAAAGTGCCATGCGATTCGAACAAGTTCGCTATTTCAAAGCACTATACAATAAAATGCTTATTTGGAGCGCTGACAACACTTCGATCAGGCACAAAATGCAAGAATATATTGAGAGGTTGCATGCCTCTCACAAAACAGAAATGGAGCTACTACGTGAATTTCAGAGAAAAGAAGTTTTGTGTCTTGAAGAGACCATGAATGCAAAATTTAGCCTTCTCATCGCTGAAATGAAATTGGTGGCAGCCGAGTCCAAAGCCACTCGTTCAAAATTCCAAACAGCTTATGCCGCAGCAGACACCAAATAGAGTTTGGCTCTCAGCAGACTCGACTTTATGCTCGTAGGTATGTTCCCTGGGGTCCCTCTTTCCTATGATGATGCCAAAAAGGGGGAAGAGGAGTCCCTAAGGTATTTAAAAGAAGAAAAGTTGAAAGAGTCTGAAGTCAAGATGATGGCAGCTGAGAAGAAGAAGGGAAAAGCAGTTGAGAGGGAACTTTCGAAGGACTTGACATTAATGATTGATGAAACCCCTCAGCAGGGTCATGTTACGGCCTCAATTATTAGCAAACTTCCAGTGACTCTGCCGATCGAACACTCTGTTGTGCCAATGTTGGAGAAAAGGCGAATCATAGAAACAGGGATGGTAGAGTTCGACAAGAAGATGGATGCCCGCATCGAAGAAGTGTTGAAACAATACGGCGGCATTCCGGCAGGGAAGGATCAAGATGCCATTCCTGACAACGGATCTGTACGTCCCAAGGGGTGTGAGTAAGGTTTAGAAGGGGGGGATTGAATAAACCTTACTTTTCGATTTTAGTCCTTTTAAAATAATACAGAGCTAATTTCACAGCTAAGTCCTTGAGGGACAACTAAGTTAGTTAACCAGCAGAGTTAGCCACTCAATAGACTCGATTGAGCTGTTGATAGAATAACTCAGCTGTTTAGTCTAAACTTTAACTTAGTTGTAATGAGATTTTCAGCGGAAGACTTAACACCCTTGAATTTTGTTTAAGTTTGTTTTAACACTTGGTTTTAGCACTATGTAAATTATCAGTTGGATAGCAAATTATCAGTAGATATAAAATGATATGCAGAAATAAAATGTTGAAATGTAAATGACACAATAATTTCTATAGTGGTTAGAAGATGGGGTAATTCTTCTACTCCTCTCTTCTCCAACTCCTGGAGGAATCCACTAAGTATTGATCAGAGTACAAAGTGGTTATCAGTCCAGATACAAGTGTTGATCACACAGCTGACTTGATCCTTTGGGTCTCAGTCTGGAGATGCCTTGGTCACACAACTGGCTTCTTGTCCAACTCAGCTTCTTCACATGGCAGCTGCCTTGCTACTTCAGCTCACTTGCTCAAGCTTCTTGGATTTGATCATGAAACCCTCAAATAACTTGAGACTAGTTCGACCTTGAACCTTTCTACAATACTCAGATTCTTCAAAAGTTTCCTCTTCAACAGTTTGAAATTGTCTTTCCTTCACAGCTTGGTGTTGGATCGATTTCCTTCGAAATTTAGGCTTGAGGATTTGCTTGAATAACTTGAGAATAAATTGCAGGTTACAGTTCAAATAATTGCTTGATAGTTCGTGGTTCAGGTAACCTTCTCTCAATGAGATTCCTCAGCCTTTTATAGTGAACTTTCAAAAATCTGCCCGTTGAAGAGATAGGCTGATTTTCAAAAGTCACTTGTGTTCGTTGGCTTATCTTGTTGCAGTCCTTGATGTTGACATTTCCTCGTATTAAATGAATGTTCACTTTTCGAGTCGACACGAGGTGCGATCTTCCTATTGGTTTATTCCTTTTGCACGCTTCTTGGGCTGAGCACTTTAAGACATGGCAGCATGGAAGTATTACTTATTTAAGTAAGCTTCTTGACTTCTGTGCAACGGATTCTTTTCAGTTGTCTTGACTTGAGTGTAGTTCTCTAACTTCCCCAGGTGACTTCGAGTTAGCTTCCAATAAATGGATGACTCATCTGTCACTTCAACTTGAGACTTGGCTTCTTGAGTTGACTTGACTGACACTTCACACAACAGCTTGTATCCCCGCCGATACTCCTTGATCGAGTTCTTGACTTCTCCTCCTTACCATACTCAAATTTCACGAGAGGGTCTTCATTTCGATCTCGATTGACTTCTTGTATATACAGCCATAGCTGACTTAACTCAGCTCGTACATCCCTATCTATTACAATGCAAATTACAAGGAAAATTGGGTGCCAACTTTCTAGTCTAAGTTTTACATGGCATTCATCAAAATCTAAACAATAAATTTCCCAACAATTTCCCCCTTTTTGATGATGCCAAAACTTAAATCATACATACAAAATGTAAGCATCAAAGATACATACAGACAATGTAGTAACAAAGAATGTATGCGTAGAATCAATCTTTTTATTGATCATAACATTCTTTTCCTTTACACAACTGTTTACAATGTGTATCATAGTAAACATAGCAAACTATATCTACGCAAATATAGAAATTACACAATTTTTATTCATCGTACAGAAGACTTACATACATATGTATTTACAACAGTAAAATACATGAAGGGGTGAACATCAACACTTTATCGCTTTCGCTTCTTCCTTCTTTCTTCTTCAGCTCTGTCGTCCTCTGCTCTCTTTCTTTTCTTTTCATCTTCAGCTGTCTTCTTTTTCTCGTATGCTCTCTTTGCAACATCGTCTCTTCTCTTTCTTTCTTGCCTTTCTTCCCACAGCTGAGTTTATCTTCTATTTTCTTCTTCGATTCTCTTAACATACTTAGCATTTTTCCTCTCCACTTCCAGATTTGCTATGGCATCATATCTAGCCCAATAGATCCCTCCTTTCTTTCCTGGATCTATGTATTCAATGTTTTTGGGTAGAGGTCTAGGTCTGAAACCTCTTCCTCCATCACTTTCTTCCTCTCTTCCTCGGGTGTATATTGTACGGGAGCCTTCCTATTGTCGGTGACTTGTCGCTTGTAGTCTCATTGACCACTCGGTAGTCTTTGCCTATCAGATTATTCGCACAACTTAAGGCCTTTTTCCCAGTACAAGTCCCAGGCTTGGGCCATGGACATGTTCTCAAAGTATCCTTTGGATTCGAGCGTTTTGAATTCATCAACTGATCTCGGCTCACTTCCGACATCTGAAATGGCATCTGTGTCTTTTCCTGTTGGAATGCCTCCGTATTGTTTCAATATATCCATTACACGGGCATCCATTTTTCCTTCAACCTCCTTCATCCCTGCTTCTAAAAGTTTTCTCTTCTCAGTCATCGGTACAGCAGAGTGTTGGAGCGGTAGAGTTACTGGAAGTTTGCTGATTATGTCAGTTGTGACAAGGCCTTGTTGAGGGGTTTTAGCAAACATTAGAGTCATATCTTTTGAACCTTCCCCCTCAACTGCTTTTCCCTTTTCTTTCTTCTGTTCTTCAACTGTTTTCTTCTTCAACTGAACAGTTGTATCCTTCTCTTTCTCATCCGCTGACCCTTTCAACATCTTCAGGTATTCCTCTTCCCCCTTTTTGGCATCATCAAAGGATAGTGGAACCCCTGGGAACATGCCAGCAAGCATGAAATCTAGGCGGCTGATAGCTGAGTTTTGCTTGGAGTCTGCTGCGGAGTATGTTGTACGAAATTCTGAGCGGGTGGCTTTGGATTCGGCTGCCACCAACTTCATCTCAGCCATGAGAAGGCTGAATTTGTTATTCATATTTTCCTCTACGCGCAAAAGTTCTTTCCTGTGAAATTCTCGTAGCAGTTCCATTTTAGTGTTGTGGGAGGCATGCATTCTGTCAATATTTTCTTGCATTCTCCTCTTCATGTCAGCATTATCAGCGCTCCAGATCAACATTTTGTTGTACAATGTCTTAAAATATCTGACTTGTTCTCGTCACATTGTGCACTGCTGTTGACACCATTCCTTGATTCTAACCACTATTCCGCGCAGATCGGCCATAAGATTGGCATCCCTGTTGTCCAGTTGCATGTCCAATGTGTCCTGGTGCCGTTCTACCTTCTCAATCTCTGCAAATATTGTCTTGAAGACCTCTTGTACCTCAGCTGTCACCTCGGTCTCAGCTGGTGGCCAAGCAGCATCAAAATCAAATTCTGCTGGGATGATAGTATCTGTGGGACTAACTGGGTCAGGTCTGACGTTGAAGCGTCGCTGCTCTCGAGTTGTTTCTTCATCAAGTTCAGGCAGCTCAATAGAGAAAGGGAAAGTTTCTTCAAATGCATCATCACGGACATATGGTATAGATTCCACCGTTACTCATGCCTGTGATGTGCCCGGTTGAGTGGAGTCTGCTGCAGCTTTGGGATCCTGCGCAGACGACTCGGTTTCAGCTGGGCTTTGGTGAGTGGGTTGGCCAGCTGATTGAGCCTCAGCTGTTTTAACAGCTTCTTCGGCCTCAGTGGATTCTGCTAAATGAATTTGCTATTCCTCAGTTGCACCATCAGCATCATCGGAAGATGATAAGTCTTGAAGACTTGGCTCATCATCGAAATTGAAAGTTTGACGAGTAGCCTTGAGGTCTGGCTTGCTCGTACTTGGTAGAGCGTCCTCAGCTGAGTCTTTTTGATGTGCAGTTGAGGTAAACTCAGCTTCATCTGCAGATCCCAGGAAGGTTGTATCAGGATCATCCTGGGAGTCATGAAGAGCACTGATTTCCTCCTTTGAATCAGCAATTATGGTCTGAGGAATGCTCTTATCTCCTTGATTTTTACCTAGGGAAATCTCAACCTCCCTTAGGCCTTCATTACCTCCTGCGCAGTCTCAATCTGCACGGGGGGCTGTACAAATCCCCTTCGACAGCGCAGCTGTCTTGGGGTCTTCTGCAGTGGCATCCACAAGAGTCTCAACTCCGTGGATTGCACTTTTATTGCCCAGAGTGTTAACTTCCGGGGTAGAACCATCATGTGCCTCGACTGCATCAGTAGTGTCCTCAGCCTGCAGAGCAATTGGCACTTCAGCTGAGGCAGATTCAACTGTCCGAGCTTCGTCAATGACAACTTGTTGTGTTTCCTTTTCTTGTTCATTCTCCACTTCGCCTCCTAGATTCAGGGTGGAGTCAGTCACCGCAAGATCCTCCGACCTAGGCAGCGGTGAAGTGAGTTTCCCCCTCAGCTGGCTCACCAGCTGAGTGACTTATGTTGGGGTTACTCTGCTCCAGACTCCTGGCTTTGTCAAATGAGTGGTCAGCCATAGGGGCAGGTGGTAAGACACCTTCAGTAGTGGTTGGCTCAACTTGGGTGCCCAAATTCCCAGTGTCATCGCCAACCCTTAGATCCGTCTTCCGAGTGAACTGGGGAAGTGGTTGCAGTAATAACAGTAGCAATCTACTATACCACTAACGGATCAATTTCCAACTGTGATTTGGAAGACTCTCCTGGTCCTTCCCTCAGCTGTTGCTCATCCATCATTTTGGACTCCAGCATGGCTTGCTGCATATCCAATTTCTCCTTTGCAGCAACCGGATCCACGTCTTCATCACTTTCTAAAAGAACATCTATGTGCGGATGAGTGTGATCGTTGGTTCCAGTAAGAGGACAGATGCTGGCTATCTCACGCGCCTCTACTTTCTCAACTGCTCTTTCATGTTCATTTTCCTTCCGAATTTGCAGCATATTAATACAGTTATCCTCATCCAGGGCTTGCAGCACTGTATCAACTTCAAGAAACCTGGAGAGTTCCTCTTCCTCATCAATAAACTCTGGGTGTTTAAACTGCACCCTAGAGTGACTCAACTTACATTTCCTCCATGCTCTTAGACGATTTTGGATGTCTGGGTACAATGGAGAGCATATGATTACATCATCATCTTCATCCTCTCCCTGTTGCCCTTCCTTTTCAGGAATGGAGGGTAGCAAACTCTGCTGCTCTTCGCCCTCAGCAGCATCTGCTTTCTTTGTTGCTTCTTGTTCCTCAGTTGTTCTGTCCACAGCTGGGTCTTCGATTTACCTCTGCTGATCGACCTCAACAGACTTGGTTGTTTCATCAATAATTTCGAGATCGCACTTCTTGGCCAGCTCGAGAGATCTTTCGGTGAGTGGCAGACTCAGCTGTCTTCTCAAGCTCTGAACGCTTGGTGAGCCTTCTTCGTTTTGTCCTTACCAGAGGAATTTCTGGTTTGGATACGGCTTCCTCAGATTCCTTGCGGCGAGGGCTGGTGCATCTTTCTTTGTCTGAGGAGCTGCCTTTCTTGGTTTGGCAGTCCTCTTCTTCTTGATGGTTGGAGAAGGTATTTGAGGTTTCTTCTCTGCCTCGACTGCAGGGGCAGGAGACACGGCTGTAGGGGCAGGTGACTCGGCTGCAGGGGCAGGTGCATCTTTCTTCTTCGCTGCAGGGGCAGCTATCTTCTTTGCAGCTGCATGGGTAGCTTTCTTCTTGGGAGGGGAAGTAATAGATGTTTCCTCAGGGTCAGTTGATTCCCCCTCACTGGTGTCCGCCCGCTTGGCGTATGCTCTCTTCCGGGTTCCAGATAAGTTGGCCAGAAACATCTTCTTGTTAACATGGAATGATTTTCCATGTCGAAGGGGAACACCCTTCACCTTCATCAAGTGGCCAATTACAAGGCCATACCCCAGAGATCCTCCAAATGACCCATCGTCCTTGAAGGACTTATTTGCAACATTCGCGCGAGTCTGCGTAGAGCGACCGCCCGATTGACCTTCTTCTCCTCCATGATCACAAACATGACGATCGGCTTGGTTTTGGACAAAATGATTGAAGCTTCCAAACTTCATGTCTACACATTTGGCGACGATATCCAGCAGTTTATGATAATCATCCTTCAGCAGCTTCTTGTCAGTTGTGTAGACAACTTTTGCAGCACACTCGAGTTTGGCCACTTCCTTCCATGCAGCGACCAAATCAACATCTGCTTCATATATTTTCGGCATGCCCTCTGACGGCAATAAACAGTGCTCTGCAAGGTCCTTTGCAGTGATTAGAATGTCTTTGCGGTGGACAGAGGACTTAATCCCTTCGTCCTGCACCTCAGTGTTTACGTAGAATTGGGTGACCTCCTCTACGTATGTTGTTGGGAAATTTATTGTTTAGATTTTGATGAATGTCATGTAAAACTTAGAATAGGAAGTTGGCACCCCATTTTTTGCTGTACACTGTATTGTAATAAATAGGGCTGGTCAAGCTGAGTTTTAAGTCGCCTATGACTAAACATGCAAAAAGACAAATCAAGACTAGAAGGAAGACTCCTCTGCAAGACAATTGAGTATGGCAAAGAAGAGAAGACAGGGGACTCGATCAAGGAACAAAGTGAGATGCGGTGAGTGGAGTATCGATCAAGTCGACTAAACATAGCCAAGTCTCAAGTCGAAGTGACAGGAGAAGTCATCCAATGATTGGAAGTCGACTCTAAGTCACCTGGGAAAGCAAGGAAATGCGGTCAAGTCGAGATAATCGAAAGAGATCCGTTGCCGTAAATCAAGAGAATTACTTAAACAAGTAATATCTCCATGCTACCTTTCTCGAAGTGCTCGATCCCAGAAGCGTGCAAAACGAATAAACCAATGGGAAGCACTACACCGTGTCAGAACTCTGAAAAGCTGAAGAACATTTTATACGAGGAAGTGGCAAATTCAAGGACTGCAACAAGACAAGCCAACGTCCACAAGTGACTTTCAAAAATAAGCCTATCTCTTCAACGGATTTTTGAAAGATCACTATAAAAGGCCGAGCAATGACTACGAAAGAAGGTTACTCAACCACAAACATTCAAGAAATTATTTGAATCAGAATCGAAATATTCTCAAATCGTTAAAGATTAATCCTCAAGCCTACATTGCGAAGCACATCTATCCAACACTCACCTGTGAAGGAAAGATAACTTCAATCAGTTGAAGAGGAAATTATTGAAGAATCAAGGGGTCTACATTCCACGAAGGATTGTAGGAAGGTTCAAGGTCGAACCAGTCTCGAGTTTTTGGAGGGCTTCGTGATCAAATCCAAAGAGCTTGAGCAAGTGGGTTGTAGTAGCAAGCAAAGCACTTTGCCTGTGAAGAAGCCGAGTCGTATGAGAAGCCACCGAGTGATCAAGGCATCTCCAGATCGAGTCCCAAAGGATCAAGTCAGCTGTGTGATCAAGACTTGTATCTGGACTATTACCACTTTGTATACTGATCAATACCTAGTGAATTCCTCCAGGAGTTGGAGAAGAGAGGAGTAGAAGAATTACCCCATCTTCGAACCTCTATAAAAACTTATCGTGTCATTTACATTTCAGCACTTTAATTCCTGCATCTTATTTGTTTAACTCTGCTGATAAATTTGCTATCCACTTGATAATTTCTAAGTACTAAACCAAGCATTAAATCATTGCTTAATCATAATTAAGGGTGTTAAGTTTTCCAATAAAACAAACTACCGCTGAGCTATTTCTTAACAATGAGTTATTCCATCAACAAATTTCGATTGATTCTGTTGAGTGACTAACTCTACTGATTAACTAAATTGGATGTCCACCAAGGACACAACTTTGTAGTATCAACTCTGAACTTTAAAAAGGACTAAATCGAAAAGTTTGTAAGGTTTATTCAACCCCCCCTTCTAAACCTTACACTCACACCCCTTGGGACCTACAAGTGGTATCAGAGCGGTTGGTTCATTGAGCCTTCCGCACTGGTTACTGAACTAGATCTCCAAATTTTTCAAAGTCTATTTTAGTACTTAAGTTTTCAAAACTCCTTTTATCATTAAAAGGTTATTATCATGGAAGCAAATTTGACACGCATCCCTATGTTCACAATTGAAGAATTTGATGATTGGAAAATTTGTATGCAGGCTCATTTATCAAAGATTACATAATGAGATGTGGATAGTGATAGAGGATGGGCCACCGCAAATCTTAAAAGTGAACACACCTGTAAGAAGAGCTGCAGCTGAAGGTGAAGAGGATGTAGCTCCCAGACCAGCTATGATTGAAAAACCAAGAGCTGAATGGACAAATGATGACAAAAAAAGATATAACTTGGACAATGTGGCCAAGGACATTCTTTACAAAACCCTGGACAAAGCCATGTTCAACAAAGTCAAATCATGCAAAACGGCTAAAGAAATGCAGGACAAGCTAACATTGATTTGTGAAGGCTCGGAGCAAATCAAAGAAAATAAATTATCGGTGGTTCAGACAGAAATTTGAGAATTTCAAAATGATCTCGGGAGAGAACCTGGATCAACTGGATGCTCGATTCACGAAATCACCAACGAGCTATCAAAGACTTGGAAAAGAATATACACGAAGAAATGTGTATGAAGATCCTAAAAAGTCTTCCAAATTGAATGGGAAATGAAGGTTATGGCACTAAGACATTCCATGGACCTATCGAAGACATCCAACCATGAACTATTCTCGGACCTCAAAGCCTACGAATTTGAGCCGAGAAGAAAAAAGACCAGGAAGAGACAGATGTACCCAAAACAATTTCTAATTGTTAGATGGAAAGAGAGCGAGGTCAAAGAAGTTATTGACCCGAAGAAATAGCCCTAATGGTCAAAAGGTTCAACAAGTTCTTCAATAAGAACTACAAGAGAGGCAAGGGTGAATCCTCCGAAGAAGACACTCGGCTCCCCAAGTCAAGAGAAGAAAGGCCAACCAAGAGAATGATCATCAAAAAGTCAATATCAAAGGGTGACAAAATCCAAGAATGGAAATAGCTGATCAAAAGGTTGAATATCTATCTTTGAACTGTAGGCAACCAGGTCACTATGCCATTGATCGCCCATATCCTCGTAGTCAAGAAATACAGAATGAAGAAGAAAGAAAGGTCTTGAGAAAGAAGACAAGAAAAGAAAAAAAAAGCAATGTTGGCCGCAGAGATCGGGCCGAGACAAACAAGTCAAAAGACATAGCCGAGTCGAAAAATAGTGAAGTGACTACTCAAGTGACTCAAGAAGAAGCCCTAACTGTTTGATGGCCAAGGAACAAGATCAACTCGACCAAGAAGATGAGGTACACTCTAAGTCATCAAACTCGATTCTAGTGATAGTGATCGTGACACGCACACTTCATCACCCACTCGATCTTTATGATTCATTAGGCAAAATGATGAAAGATTTTGAACACATTAAATCCTCACACACACTACTAAATGAGGAAAACAAATCTACTCAAGAGCTAAAACTTACAAAATGACTAAGGAGTTGAGTACTCTAAGTCAAATAGCTGATGAGAATGAAAGCTTAAAGACTGAAAATGCAAAGTTATTAGCAGAAATAGCTGCTATAGAAAAGAGGGAAAATGACCTCAAAAATGTGATTGCCTCATTTACTAAGGCATCTAAATCATTGGATGATCTTATTATGAGTCAAAGAGAATGTGGAGACAAGACAGGCTTAGGATTTAATTCCACTATGCTATGTCAGGCTCCAAGAGTGATTTTGGAA
Source organism: Rehmannia glutinosa (assembly GCA_016081115.2). Lineage (NCBI taxonomy): Eukaryota > Viridiplantae > Streptophyta > Magnoliopsida > Lamiales > Orobanchaceae > Rehmannia > Rehmannia glutinosa. Next base: position 27,170,172 of record CM071930.1, read on the forward strand.
AAAGGATCTTCAAGCAATGAAGTATCTCAAAAATCCAAAACTCCAAACGGTGCACACACATTTAATCCAAAGCACAATTACAAGCAAACTGGCCTTGGTTATAAAGGAAAAGGAAAACACCGATTGAGTGCGCTGAAAGGACAACTGAGAAGAAATTCAGCCGAGTTCCTCAGCAAACTCCAAACAGAAAATACTCTGTAAAGAAGAAACAGAGCTACCAAAAACCCCAGAAAATCTATAAAAGAAACACATATGATGGGAATGGTAGAAAATATCCAAGCCAAGCTGATTGGAATGATGTATACTATCAGCAAAAACCTATGGAATATAATCCCAAATGGCAAAGGCCCAGAACTCAGCAGAGGCCATTCCAAAGGTATAAGAGCTTTCATCAGCACACATATGCACCTAGGCACTACACTCAAAGACATCACAACTACCCAAAGAAGGTAGTTGCTAGAACGCATATACAGGCATACAGACAAAAGAGACAGCTGTATGAACCTAGAATCCCCAAGCAATTTGCCAAGATTAATTATGATTATGGCACTGATAGATGGCAACCCCTTAGAGTCAAATCATTTGGCTATAAGTTGGTTGGATCATCTTACAATTCTAACCCCTCAGGACCCAGACAAGTATGGGTACCTAAAACTTAAATTCCTTGATTGCAGGTTCAAGGAATAGCTGAGTGCCAAGGAACCTGGTACATGGATAGTGGTTGTTCCAGACACATGACAGGAAACAAGAAAAATCTGTCAAACTTCAAGGAAGTCAAAGGAGCAAAAGTCATATTTGGAGGAAATGAAGCTCCAGGAGAAATAAGAGGCATTGGATCCATCAAGAAAAATGAATTAGAAATCACAGATGTTGCATATGTTGAAGGACTCAACTTCAACTTGCTAAGCATCAGCCAACTCTGTGACAAGGGTTATAATGTTGGATTTAACATGGGTATATGCCAAATCAAGGATGTTGAATCGAATGAAGTTGTGTTGCAAGGATGCAGACAAAAGAACATGTATGTCGTGGATTGGTTAATCAACACCCAAAGACTGTCTATTAGCAAAAAGCACAATTGAATCAAGTTGGTTGGGGCACAAAAAGGAAGTCACCCGAATTTCAAAATGATTAACAAGCTTGCGCTGTATAATCTTGTGGAAGGACTTCGGACTCGATATACAAGAAGGAGAGTATATGTGACGCATGTCGAAGGGAAAACAAATCAAATCATCATTCAAAGAAAAGACCGCCCATCTTCAACAAGAATATTGCATCGATACATATGGATCTATTTGGCCCAAAGGAACCAAATAGCATAAGTGGAAAGAAATACACCTTAGTGGTAGTAGATGACTACTCAAGATATACATGGACAATATTCATGTGTAAGAAGAAAGAAACTCTACGAAACTACCACCAGTTGATGAAGAGAATTCAAAATGAGAAGAGCCAAACCATTATCAAAATAAGATCGGACAGAGAGGAACCGAGTTTGTCAATGGGATAATAACTCGATTGTATTGAAAATGGCATTGTTCATGAACTATCTCTGCGCAAGGACTCCACAAATGCAGAATGGAGTTGCGAGAAAGAAGGAATAGAACTCTCAAAGAAGCAAAAAGGACCATGTTAGGTGAAGCGGGGTTACCAAAAAGATTTTGGGTCAAGAAATAAACACAAAGATGCTACACTCAAAATAGATGCATGATAAAAGACAAAATGACAAAGACTCCTTATGAGATTTGGACAGGGAGAAAACCTAATGTTGCATATTTTAGAATATTTGGATGTAAATACTTCATCCATAACAATGGCAAAGATAATCTAAAGGCGTTTGATGCTAAAGCTGATGAAGGTATCTTCTTGGGATACTCAGCTGAAAGCAAAGCCTACAGAGTACTCAACAAGAGAACTATGGTTATAGAGGAATCCATTCATGTGGTGTTCGATGAACCAAATGTTAATGGAGAAGACATTGAAGAATCAACTGATAAGCTAAATCAACCAACCGTGCAGAAGAATCCCTACGCTGAAGCTGAAACTGGAATTGTAAACTCAGAAGAAGATGAGATAGCTGAGTCTCAAAAACAACTGGAAAATTTGCAGCTAAGTGATTACGAGGAGCTGATCAAAGCAACACAAATTGCAAGACGATCAATCCGGCTAACTTACTCCAACTTTGATATAAGATGGCCGAGAGACCATCCACCGAACTTGTCATTGGAGATATAAGAGAAGGTGTCAAACAAGATCCAGAACTCAACAAGAAGCTATGTTCACATGCTTCATCTCACAAATAGAGCCCAAAGATGTGTCACAAGCATTAGATGACACACATTGGATTCAAGCTATGCAAGAAAAACTGAATCAGTTTGAAAGAAATAAAGTGTGGGAATTAGTTCAAAGACCCACCCATCAAAATGTTATTGGCACTAAATGGGTGTTCAGAAATAAGATGAACGAGAAAGGTTCTGTGGTAAGAAACAAAGCAAGATTAGTAGCCAAAGGATATTGCCAAGAAGAAGGGATAGATTTTGATGAAACATTTGCCCCTGTAGCAATATTGGAAGCTATAAGGATGTTTCTTGCCTATGCAGCTCACAAGAATTTTACTGTATATCAGATGGATGTAGAAAGCGCATTCCTAAATGGTTTATTGGAAGAAGTGTATGTTGAACAACCTCCAGGATTTGAGCAGAAGACTCTTGGAGATAAGGTATATAAACTCAAGAAAGCTCTATATGGATTGAAACAGGCACCCAGAGCATGGTATGATACTTTGTCACAATTCCTAACTGAGAATGGATTCACAAAAGGAAAAGTAGATAGAACACTTTTCAGAATTCAAGACAAGAAGAGTACACTACTTGTTCAAATATATGTGGATGACATCATTTTTGGATCCACAAACAAAGAGTTGTGTGATAAATTCTCAAACCTCATGCAAAGCAAGTTCGAAATGAGCATGATGGGAAAGCTGACATTCTTCCTTGGACTCCAAGTGAAACAACTGAAGGATGGAACCTTCATAAGTCAAATAAAATACACCAGAGATTTAATGAAAACATTTGGTATGGAAGAGAAGTCTTCACGTGAAAATACCAATGAATACATCGATCAAAATGAACATGGATGCGGATGGCAAGTCTCAGAGATCAAACAAGATCTGAGCACTTATTGGATCATTGCTCTATCTCACAAAGAAAGCGAGGCGGACATCACCTTTGTTGTAGGTGTATGTGCAAGATTTCAATCTGCTCCAAAAGAGAGCCATATGACAGCAACTAAGAGGATCTTGAGATACTTGAAAGGAAGCCAAGAAGTTGGCTTATGGTATCCAAAGGAAGGTGGATTCAAGCTAATTGGCTATTCAGACTCTGACTATGCTAGATGCGAGTTGATCGAAAAAGCACCTCGAGGCACATGTCAAATGCTTGGAAACAAAGCTAATTTCTGGTTTAGCAAGAAGCAAAATTCAATAGCCACCTCTACAAACAAAGCGAGAATACATAGGCTGGCAAACCATTGTTGTGCTCAAGTCCTATGGATGAGACAAAGAAATGAGAGACTATGAAGAAGTTGAAGAAAAGGAAATTCCAATCATGTGTGATAACACAAGTGCAATTGCAATCACTCAAAATCTGTGTTGCACTCAAGAACAAAGCATATCGATGTCGGATATCACTTCATAAGAGATCATGTTGAAAAGAAGGACATTACCTTGAGTATATTTCAACCGATAAACAATTAGGCGACATATTCACAAAACCATTATGTGAGTCAAGATTTGAAGAACTCAAGCATGAGTTAGGATTAATTGAGTGAGTGACACACTGGAAGAATCAAAGAAAAGAAATGAAACACAAAAAGGAAAAAAGAGCTAAACTCTCAAATCAACTAAGTAAATCACCAGATCGGAAAGACAATATACTGAGTCGGTGACAAATGAGTCACTAAGAGAACTATGAGAAGAAGAGTTAAATCAGCTGAGGGAAAAGCTGAGTCATTTATCAGCAAAGTGACAAAAATGCAGTCGTTTTTACTAAGCGGGAATGTTTTTAAGAATTACGTCGGCATAATTATGTCGTGTATAGGCAAACGTTGCACACCAAGCTTATGATTGGATATAAATGCTGCCGCATTAAATACGAGACATTAAATGCTAAATCGGCGTGCAAAATCTAAGCCGTTGATTTTGATCACATTTCAAAAACCACCCGCACGTCCTTTCATAAACCATACTTAAACTTTTTTGTTTCTCTCTCATATTACCAAAACTGTTCATTTCTCTCAGAAGCAAAGGCAAAACTCTCTCAAAACCTTATCTATCTTCAAATCAACTTCTAAGTTTCCTTCGGTGAAATCCAGAAAAATGGCATAAACCTATGATTTTGTAAAGCTAGGAAAGCAAATCCACACAGGGTCTACTGTAGATTTCGAGGGCATGGTCAAACAGGGGTCCGATGACTCCCTCATAAAGAAGATCACTGAAAAGCTCGAAACGTCCGGGCTAAAACCATTCCTAATGATGGAGTTCTCAATGACCTATGTGGAGGAGGTCGCACAGTTCTACGTGAACACTGAGATTCACGATGAGGGGATCAAATCCTCTGTTCACGGAAAGGAGTTCATCATCTCGCCAAAGATTTGGCGAACACACGCTCACTACCGGGAAGGAGCATCGAAATCAATGAAGCCGATGTAGACCGGCCGCTTGGAGGAAGTAGCCAAGTCCGACTATCTTTGACAAAATAGTCTACACACCAACAAGAGGTCTGCCAAGGAGGACTACCACAAACTATTGGATATAGTTGCCAAATGCATAGACATAAAATTTGGCGGCTTTGACCAACTCAAAAAGCAAAGTTGATCGTAATGGCTGCGATCATTGAAGAAAGGAAAATAAATCTGGCCGAGTTTGTCTACAGCAGACTCGCGAGAATGTAGGAACAAATCCTTCAAGGAGAATGGTACATTTGGAGGATCCCCGGGATATGGTCCGTGATCGGTCGATGATGGAGGTCAAAGGAGTCCCTCTTAGACATGGAAAAGCGTTCCATGTAAACAAGAAGAGGATGTTCGATCAAACCTCTCTCGCGCACGAAGAGAGCCTACGCCAAGAGAGCGACACGAGTGAGGGGGAATCACCGACCACAAGATACAAATGTCTCCTCTCCACCAAAGAAGAAGGCTACCCCTGCAAATTTGCTAAGAAGATCACTGCTCCCAAAAAAGAAAAACAAATCTGCTCCTGCCCGCCCGCAGTCGAGTCACCGCCCCTGCAGGCCGTGTCTCCCGCCCTCAAAGAAAGAGCGGTCGAGAAGGACTCTCAAATACCTTCTCCGATCGTCAAAAAGAGGAGAACTAATAAGCCAAGACGGCCAGCTCCTCGGGAAGAAAACATCAAAGCACCCCCCGCCCAAGACTCAAAGAAACTCTCTCCGAACTAGAAATCCCTCTGCGTACGAACTAAGAGACGAAGAAGAATCATCAAGCGCTCCGAGCTTGAGAAACCGGCCGAGTCGCCACTCACCAAGCAGAAGCGAGATCTGGAGAATGCTTTGAGAAGTAGAGTCTCCGATATTATTGATGAAACAACTAAGTCTGTTGAAGGCGATCAGCGTGAGGCAAGGCAAGAGACACAAATGAGTTCGCATGACAGTGACACGACACCGAAAGAAGGCGAGAAAGCGCACTCGCTGTTGTGAGGATCGTATACCCTCCCCGCAAAGGCACGCAATGATAGTATGGAGCACCAAAGCTTGCTACCTTCTATCCCCGAGCACGAGGGACACAAGAAGAAGAAGCGATAGAGATGATAGTGATGTGATGATCCTATCCCCACCTTATCCAGACATCCAAAATCGTCTGCGAGAGTGGAGGAAGTGGAAATTGAGTCGATCAAGGGAACAGTTCCAACGACCTGAATTTATAGAAAAGGAAGAGGAACTGGCACGAACTTTCTTGGGTCGACCACCGTGATCTCAAAGATCGGATGAAGAAAATCGCAAAGATATCTTGCGATCTTCAAGGACAAGGAGAAGGAGAGACAGGCGGAAGGAAGGCGAGGAACGTGAGAAGGCCAAAGATCACCGCCTATCACCGCACCACGAACACACACATCATCTCCTTGATGTCTTATCGGACAGTGATGAGGATCTGGACCCTGCTGCCGCCACAGAAGAAATGCAAATGCAGCAGGCATTGCATGAATCCAGAACTTCACGAGCAAAAATTGATGGAGGGACCCGGAGAGTCCTCCAAAACATAGCTGGAAATCGATCCAATGGGAGTGGTGCGAAAGAAACCGCCACCGTTATTCTTGCCACCACTTCCCACTCACCGGAAGAGGGAAATGGCGATAAAACTGGGATAGTGGGGACCCCAGTCGAGCCAACCCCTATTGAAGGTGTCTTACCACCTGCCCTAATGGCTGAACACTCAGTACAAACAGTCGGGAGTTTGGAGACGAGTGACCGCATTCCAAGTCACTCAGCTAGTGCGCCACCGAGGGGGAAACTCCCCCACCGGCAGCGGCAAGGTCGGAGGATGTGCAGATGACTCCACAACAAATCTAGGAGGCGAAGTGGAGAAGGAACAAACACAAAGTACACAACAAGTTGTCATCAACGAAGCTCGAGGCAGTTGAGACTGCTCTCGGTGAGGTGCCAATCGCTTCTAAAGGCTAATGACGCTGCGATGCGGTTGAGGCACATGAAGGAACAACCCGAGAGTTAACACTGGCGATGAAAGTGCAATCCATGGGGTTGAGACTCCAATGGATGCCACCACGAAAGACCCTCGCATACCGACACTGTCGAAAGGGATGTCCAGGCCTTGCTGCCGATTGAGACTGCAGGAGGTAATGAAGGCCAACGGGAGGTTGAGACCTCCCGGGTAAAGAAGTCAAGTAGAGAACATCCCTCCCGCTATCATTGATCCATCGAAAAGGAGATAAGTGCACTTCATGATTCCCGGGATAATCCTGATGTAACTTTTCCGGGATCGAAAGGTGACGAAGAAGCCGAGTCATCCCCCGTGATGCATCCAAAAGACTCACCGAGGATGTTCCAAGCACGAGCAAGCCGATCTCAAGACTACTCGTCAAACTTTCAATTTTGATGATGAGCCACCAATAGAAATCTCATCATCGTCCGATGACGCTTCGAGATAAGGCCGAGGACCATCCACTCAATTGGAGAAACCAAACCAAGACCGACGGCTGTTGAGACAGTGAGGCTCGAAAAAGTCGGGTCCACTTCACAAAAGACCCCAAATGAAACAGAGTCCATCGCGCAGCTCCCAAGCTGCAGCAGTTCGACTCAAAAGGAACTTCACGCGCACCTCTCATCATTGAACAAATCCCGATTGGCCATGATGATTCCTTTGTAGAATCATTTCCCTTCTCTCTCGGAGGTACCCGACCTCCCGAAGAGTCGAGAGAGAGATCTCGCGCTTCCACAGACTGACCCTATCATTCCATCGAGATACCATTGTTTCAAATGACTATGACTTTGACGCTGCTTGGCCGTCACCGCAACGGAAGGAACAAGCTGAAGTTTGGGAGGTGTTCAAAGCATTATTTGCTTTGAAATTGAACGGATGAGAGGCACCAGGCCTCTATGGACATGAGATCGACAACAGAGATGCCAACCTTATGCGACTTGAGAGGCATAATAGTCGAATCGGGGAATGGTGGCAACAAAGAAGAAACAATGCGTGTGGAACAAGCTAGATACTTCAGGACATTGTTCAACAAGTCGTTGGTATGGCGGCGAGAATGCGATGCTAAGACGAAATTGAGAGAACACATTGAGCACATGCATGAAGCTCACATTCTTGAGATAAAGGCTGCTGCGTGAGCAAAATAAGAGTGACCTCCTGCGTGCCGGAAGAAAACATGGATAGAAAATTCAGCCTTCTCATGGCCGAGATGAAGCTAATTTCAGCGAGTCCAACGCTACTCGCTCGAATTTTGCGCCGCATACTCCGCAGCGACTCGAGGCGAACTCGGCTATCGCAGCTCGACTTCCCGCTTGCCGATATGTTTCCAGGGTTCTCTCTCCTTTGATGATGCCAAAAAGGGGAAGAGGAATACCTAAAAGCGCCAAGAGTTCGATGTTGAGAAAGAGGGAGCAACAGAAAGGAAAGACACTAAGGAAGTGTCAAAACAAAAGAAAGGAAAGTCTGTTGAGGGGAAGGATCGAAAGATGTGACCTTGATGATTGCACAAACCCCCAACAAGGTCTTGTCACAAATGATATTATCGCAAACTCCCAGTGACTCGCCACTCCAACACTCTGCTATATCTATGGTGAAAAGAGAAAGACAATTGAAGCGAGGGATGGATGAAGTGAAAGGAAGGATGGATGCCCGAGTTATGAATATCTTGAAACAACATGGAGGCATTCCAAAGAGACAGAGACACTTATGCCATCTCAGATGCTGGAACTGAGCCAAGATCAGTTGATGAATTTAAAACGCTCGCATCTGAAGGATACTTTGCAAACATGTCCATGGCTCAAGCTTGGGACTTGTACTGGGAAAAGGGTCTCACGCTATGTGAAGAAGGCGATAGCGGCGAGACTACCGGCAATCACTTTGCTTTGGTCACTCCGCTAGTCACTCGGTGGGAAGAAGAAGACCCCAAGATAAATACACGCCCGAGAGGGAGAGGTAGAGGAAGAAGCGATGAGTGAAGGAAGAGGCTTGGACTGGACCTCTGCCCAAAAACATTGAGTACATAGATCCATGCAAGAAAGGAGGGATCTCTCTGGTTGGTTCTTGACCAAGTAGCCAATCTGCAAGTGGCTAAAAACAATGTTGAGTATGTGAAAAGAATCGAAGAAGAAAATAAAAGACAAACTCAGCTTTGGGAGGAGAGACAAGAGAGACTAAGAAGAGATGAAGTTGCCCGGAAGGCATATGAAAAGAAAAAGAAGGCGGCTGGAGATGAGAAAAAGAGAAGAAGAGCAGAAGATGTTGAAGAAGAAGAAAGAAGGAGGCAGCGAAGGAGATGAAGTGTTGTTGTCCACCCCTTCATGTATTTTACCATGTAAATACACTCTATGTAAGTCTTCTGTAATATACATTTGTAAATTCTCTAGTTTTGCGTAGACATAAATGTTTGCTCTGATACACCTTGTAAACAGTTGTGTAAAAGAACAAGAATGTTATGATCAATAAAAGGATTGATTCTACGCATACATTCTATGTGAATGCTCTATCTGTATGTATCTTTGCTATTTACATTTTGAATGTTTTAAGTTTTGGCATCATCAAAAAAGGGGAAATTGTTGGGAAATTTATTGTTTAGATTTTGATGAATGCCATGTAAAACTTAGAATAGGAAGTTGACACCCCATTTTTTGCTGTAAACTGTATTGTAATAAATAGGGTTGGTCAAGCTGAGTTAAGTCAGCTATGACTAAACATGCAACAAGACAACCGAAGATTAGAAGGAAGACTCCGCTGCAAGACAGCTGAGTATGGCAAAGAAGAGAAGACATGGACTCGATCAAGGAACAATGAGATGCGGTGAGTGGAGTATCGATCAAGTCACTAAACATAGCCAAGTCTCAAGTCGAAGTGACGAGAGAAGTCATCTAATGATTGGAAGTCGACTCTAAGTCACCTGGGGAAAGCAAGGAAATGCGATCAAGTCGAGATAATCGAAAGAGATCCGTTGCACGAAAATCAAGAGAATTACTTAAACAAGTAATATCTCCATGCTACCTTTCTCGAAGTGCTCGGTCCCGAAGCGTGCAAAAGGAATAAACCAATGGGAAGCACTACACCGTGTCGAACTCGAAAGTCAAGAACATTTTATACGAGGAAGTGGCAAATTCAAGGATCGCAACAAGACAAGCCAACGTCCACAAGTGACTTTCAAAAATAAGTCTATCTCTTCAACGGGCGATTTTTGAAAGATCACTATAAAAGGCCGAGGAATAACTCGACGAAAGGTTACTCAACCACAAACATTCAAGAAATTATTTGAATCAGAATCGAAATATTCTCAAATCATTCAAGATTAATCCTCAAGCCTACATTACGAAGCACATCTATCCAACACTCACCGTGAAGGAAAGATAACTTCAATCGATTGAAGAGGAAATTATTGAAGAATCAAGGGGTCTACATTCCATGAAGGATTGTAGGAAGGTTCAAGGTCGAACCAGTCTCGAGTTTTTGGAGGGCTTCGTGATCAAATCCAAAGAGCTTGAGCAAGTGGGTTGTAGTAGCAAGGCAAATTGCCCTGCCTGAAGAAGAAGGCGAGTCGTCACGAGAAGCCACCGAGTGATCAAGGCATCTCCAGATCGAGTCCCAAAGGATCAAGTCACCGTGTGATCAAGACTTGTATCCGGACTGCTTACCACTTTGTATATGATCAATACGTAGTGGATTCCTCCGGGAGTTGGAGAAGAGAGGAGTAGAAGAATTACCCCATCTCCGAACCTCTATAAAAACTTATCGTGTCATTTACATTTCAAAGACTTTAATTCCTGCATCTTATTTGTTTAACTCTGCTGATAAATTTGCTATCCACTTGATAATTTCTAAGTACTAAACCAATCATTAAATCATTGCTTAATCATAATTAAGGGTGTTAAGTCTTCCGCTAAAAACAAACTACCGTTGAGCTAATTCAGTCTTAACAGTTGAGTTATTCCATCAACAGCTCAGTTGAGTCTGTTGAGTGACTAACTCTACTGATTAACTAAATTGGTTGTCCACCAAGGACACAGCTGTGTAGTATTAACTCTGAACTTTAAAAAGGACTAAATCGAAAAGTTTGTAAGGTTTGTTCAACCCCCCTTCTAAACCTTACACTCACACCCCTTGGGACCTACATATGTCATTTGGTATTCCAGTGTGAGAAAGGGTTTTAGCCCAGATTTCTAAATGTTATCAGCTATCTTCTTCACAAGGGTTTCATCGGAACCCTGCTTTATCATCCTTTCAAAATCCACGGTTGATCCGGTGTGGATTTGCTTTTGGAGCTTAGTAAAATCATGTGCTGGTGCCATTTCAGAGATTTTATCGAACGAAACTTGACGAACCTTCTTTGAAGATTGGTAGGGTTTTGAGAGAAAAGATACTTGCTTTCTTGCTTTAGAAAGATGAATTCCCATCCTTCTCCCTCAACTCATCATTTTTATTTTTGAAGTGAGAGAAAAACGAACAAATGGGTATATAAGAGAAAACTGTTATATAAAGGACGTGTTTTTGGTTTTTGAAATATTGATCAAGATTAACGGCTCAGATTTAGCACGTCCCATTTGCATTTAATTGCTCGCATTTAATGCGACAGCATTTATATCCAATCATATGCTTGTTGTGTAGCTTTTGACTGTACCTGTCATTATTACGCTAACATCATCCTTAAAAACATTCACACTCATTAAAAACGACTGCGTTTTTGTCACTTAGCTCATAAATGACTCAACTTACTCCTTAACTAACTCAGCTCTTGTTCTCTTTATTCATATAGTGACTCAGCTGTCAGCTAACTCGATACAGCTGACTTTCCAATCCTGCTGGTTCACTTGACTGATTTGTAAGATCTGCTCTGTTTTCATCTTATCCTGTTTCATCTCTTCTCATTGAGTCTTCTGAGTGTCGACTCAGCTCAATTAACCCTAGCTCATGCTTAAGCTCTTCAAATCTTGATTCACATAATGGCTTTGTGAATATGTCAGCTAACTGTTTATCAGTTGAGATGTATTCCAAAGTGATGCCTTTCTTTTCAACATGATCTCTTATGAAATGATATCTGACATCAATGTGCTTTGTTCTTGAATGCAACACAGGATTCTGAGTGATTGCAATAGCACTTGTGTTATCACACATAATTGGAATCTCTTTTTCTTCAATTTCATAATCTCTCAGTTGTTGTCTCATCCATAAGACTTGGGCACAATAGTTGCCCGCAGCTATGTACTCTGCTTCAGCTGTGGATGTGGCTATTGAGTTTTGCTTCTTGCTAAACCAGGAAACCAATCTGTTTCCAAGCATTTGACATGTACCTGAAGTACTCTTCCTGTCAACCCTACATCCAGCATAGTCAGAGTCTGAGTAGCCAATCAGCTTGAATTCACCTTCCATTGGATACCATAAGCCGACTTCCTGGCATCCCTTCAAATATCTTAGGATTCTCTTAGTTTCAGTCATGTGACTTTCCTTTGGAGCAGATTGAAATCTTGCACATACACCTACTGCAAAGGTGATGTCTGGCCTGCTTGTTGTTAGATAGAGCAGTGATCCAATGAGTGCTCTGTATCTGGTTTGATCCACAGGCTTACCATCTGCATCCATATCCATCTTGACTGATGTATTCATTGGTATTTTCACAGAAGACTTCTCTTCCATACCAAATTTCTTCATTAAAATCTCTGGTATACTTTGTTTGACTTATAAAGGTTCCATCCTTTAGATGTTTAACTTGAAGTCCTAGAAAGAATGCCAGCTCTCCCATCATGCTCATTTCAAATTTGCCTTGCATGAGGTTTGAGAACTTATCACACAGCTCTTTGTTTGTGGATCCAAAAATGATACCATCCACATATATTTGGACAAGCAGTATACTCTCTCCATCTTGAATTACAAGAGTGTTCATCACTTTGCCTTTGGTGAATCCATTATCTGTCAGAAATTGAGATAATGTATCATACCATGCTCTAGGTGCCTGTTTCAATCCATATAGAGCTTTCTTGAGCTTGTACACCTTATCTCCAAGAGTCTTCTGCTCAAAACCTGGAGGTTGCTCAACATAGACTTCTTCTTCCAATAATCCATTTAAGAATGCACTTTTCACATCCATTTGATATACAATGAAGTTCTTGTGAGCAGCATAGGCAAGAAACATCCTTATTGCTTCTAATCTTGCAACAGGAGCAAATGTTTCATCAAAATCTATTCTTTCTTCTTGGCAATACCCTTTGGCTACCAATCTTGCTTTGTTTCTTACCACAGAACCTTCCTCATTCATCTTGTTTCTGAAAACCCAGTTTGTGCCAATAACATTTTGATGGGTTGGTCTTTGCACCAATTCCATTACTTTGTTTCTTTCAAACTGATTCAACTCTTCTTGCATGGCCTGAATCTAATGTGTGTCATCCAATGCTTGGGACACATCTTTTGGCTCTATTTGAGAAATAAAACAAGTGAACATAGCTTCTTGTTGAGCTCTGGATCTGGTTCTTATACCATCTCTTACACCATCTCTTACATTTCCAATAACTAGCTCTGGTGGATGGTCTCTCAGCCATCTCACATAGGTTGGAGTAAATCAGTTGGGTTCAGTCGTCTTGCAGCTGTGTTGTTTTGAGCAGCTCTCTCATCATCCCTTAGTTGCAGATTTTCCAACTGTCTTTGAGATTCAACTATCTCATCTTCATCTTGGTTGATTGCTTCAGCTTCAGCTTCAACATAAGGACTCTTCTGCATGGTTGGCTGATTCAACATATCAGCTAACTCTTCAATGTCATCTCCAATTACATTAGGTTCATCAAAAACCACATGGATAGACTCTTCTGTAACCATAGTCCTCTTGTTCAGTACTCTGTAGGCTTTGCTTTCAGCTGAGTATCCCAAGAAGATACCTTCATCAACATTAGCATCAAAAGCCTTTAGATTATCCTTGCCATTGTTGTGGATAAAGCATTTACATCCAAATATTCTAAAATACCCAACATTTGGCTTTCTCCCTGTCCATATTTCATAGGGAGTATTTGTCAGTTGTCTATTGATCATGCATCTATTTTGAGTATAGCATGCAGTGTTTATGGCTTCAACCCAAAATCTTTTAGGCAGCCCTGCTTCAGCTAACATGGTTCTTGCAGCTTCCTTGAGAGTTCTGTTTCTTTTTTTCTCGCTCTCCATTCTCATTGTGTAGTCCTTGCTGCAGATAATTCATGAGCAATACCATTTTCAACACAATACTGAGTTATTATTCCATTGACAAATTCAATTCCTCTATCAGATCTTATCTTTATAATGGTTTGATTCTTCTCATTTTGAACTCTTTTCATCAATTGAGGTAACTTCTGCAAAGTTTCCTTCTTTTTGCACATGAAGATTGTCCATGTATATCTTGAATAATCATCCACCACTACTAGAGTGTATTTCTTTCCACTTATGTTGGTTGGCTCAACTGGACCAAATAAGTCCATATGCAACAGATGCAATATCCTTGTTGAAGATGGATTGGGCTTCTCTTTGAATGATGATTTGATTTGATTTCCCATCTGGCATGCATCACAAACACTTTCCTTCTTGTACACTGAGTCTGGCAGTCCTTCTACAAGATTACTCCTTGCAAGCTTGTTAATTGTCTTGAAATTCAGGTGACTCAGCTTCTTATGCCACAGCCAACTTGATTCGGTTGTACTCTTTGCTAGCAGACAAGTGTTTGGTGTCGCAGTCGACCAATCTACCACATACATAGTCTTTTGTCTGGATCCTTGCAACACTACTTCATTTGATTCAGTGTCTTTGATTTGCCACACTCCCATATTGAATCCAACATTGTATCCCTTGTCGCAGAGTTGGCTGATGCTTAATAGGTTGAAGTTGAGGCCTTCAACATATGCAACATCTGTGATTTCTAATCCATTTTTCTTGATGGATCCAGTGCCTCTTATTTCCCCTAGAGCTTCATTTCCTCAAAATATGAATTTTGCACCTCTAATCTCCTTGAATTTTGACAGATTTTTCTTGTTCCCTGTCATGTGTCTGGAACAGCAACTATCCATGTACCAGGTTCCTTGGCACTCAGCTGTTCCCTGAACCTGCAATCAAGGAAATCAGTTTTTAGGTACCCATACTTGCCTGGGTCCTGAGGGGTTAGTGTTGTAAGATGATCCAACCAACCTATAGCCAAATGATCTGACTTTAAGAGGTTACCATCTATTTGTGCCATAGTTCACTTTGGCAAATTTCTTGGGGGCTTTAGGTTCATACAACTGTCTATTTTGTCTGTATGCATGTGTGTGTGTTTTAGCAATTTCCTTCTTTAGGTAGTTGTGATATTTTTGAGTGTAGTGCTTAGGTGCATATGTGTGCTGATGATAGCTCTTTTGCCTTTGGAATGACCTTTGTTGAGTTCTAGGCCTTTGCCATTTTGGCATATATTCACATTATTCCAATCATCTTGGCTTGGGTAGTTTCTACCATTCCCATCATTTATGTTCCTTTGATAGAACTTCTGGGGATTCTGGTAGCTCTGTTTCTTCTTCACAGAGTACTTCCTGTTTGGAGTTTGATGAGGCACTTTGCTGGATTTCTTCTCAGCTGTCCTCTCAGCATACTCAACTGGTTGTTTTCTTTTTCCTTTATATCCAAGGCCAGTTTGTTTGTGATTGTGCTTTGGAGTGAATGTGGATGCAACATTTGGTGTCTTGGGTTTTTGAGATGCTTCATTACTTGAAGATCATTTTTCCAAGATCACTCTGGGAGTGTGACTGTGCACAAAGGAATTGAATCCTATGCATGTCTTGTCTCCACACTCTTTTTGGCTCATGATAAGGTCATCCAATGATTTAGATGCCTTAGTGAATGAAGCAATCACATTTTTGAGATCATTTTCTCTCTTTTCTATAGCAGCTATCTATGTTATTCGTTTGGCATTCTCAGCCTTCAGTTCTTTATTCTCATCAGCTATGTGACTTAGAGTACTCAGCTCCTTAGTCAGCTGTGAGTTTTGGATTTTGAGCTGGCTGTTTTCCTCATTTAATAGTGTGTGTGAGGACTTAATGTGCTCAAAGTCTTTCATCATTTTGCCTAATGAATCATAAAGATCAGTGGGTGATGAAGTGTGTGTGTCACAATCACTATCACTTGAGTCTGAGTGAGATGAGTTAGAATGTACCTCATCTTCTTGGTCAGGTTGATCTTGTTCTTTAGCCATTAGACAGATCATTGCTTCTTCTTCAGAATCACTTGAGTAGTCAGCTTCACTACTCTCTGAGTCTGCTACTTCCTTTGACTTAGCTGTCTCAGCAGTCTCATCAGCCAACATTGCCTTTTTCTTGTCTTGCCTTCTTTCTCTGAAGACTCTTCTTTCTTCTTCATTCATGTATTTATTGACTACAGGATATGGATAATCAATAGCAAAATGTCCTGGTTATTTGCAATTCCAACACAGGTTTTCAACTTCTTGGTCAACTCTCTCATTTCTTGGGTTGTCAGTTCTTTGATATTCGACCTTTTGATACTCAACTCTCTTGGGTGGCCTATCTTCCTTTGACTTGGAGGGAGCTGAATGTCTCCTGGAGGATTCGCCTTTGTTTCTTTTGTAGTTCTTGTTGAAGAACTTGTTGAATCTTTTAACCATTAGGGCAATTTTCTCCTGGTCAATGGCTTCCTTGATCTCAGCTCTCTTCCCATCCTTGACTATAAGTGCAGTTGTTTTGGGTACAATTGTCTCCTCTTGATCTTTTCTTCTCAGCTCAAATTCATAAGCTTTGAGGTATAAGAATAGCTCATGGTTAGATGTTTTTGATAGGTCCATCGAGTGCCTTAGAGCCATGGTCTTCATTTCCCATTCAGCTGTGAGGCTCCTTATGATCTTCATACACATCTCCTTTTGTGTGTATTCCTTTCCAAGTGCTGAGAGCTCATTTGTGATTTCAGTGAATCTAGCATCCAACTGATCCATTGTCTCACCTGCAAGCATTTTAATATTTTCAAACTTTTGAACAATAACAGATAATTTGTTTTCTTTAATTTGCTCTGATCCTTCACAAATTAAAGTTAGTTTATCCCAGATTTCTTTTGTTGTTTTGCATGACTTGACTTTATTGAACATGGCTTTGTCCAGAGTTTTGTAGAGAATATCCTTGGCCACATTGGTCCAAGTTGTATCTTTTTCTGTCATCATTGGTCCATTCAGTCCTTGGTTTTTCAACTATGGTTGGTCTTGCTTCGGCCACAACTTCCTCTCCTTCAGCTGCAGCAGCTCTCCTTGCAGTTGTGTTCACTTTTAATATTTGCAGTGGCCCATCCTCTATCACTAGCCACATTTCATCATGTAAAGCAGATAGATGAGCCTGCATACGAATTTTCCAGTCATCAAATTCCTCAATAGTGAACATGGGAATGCGTGTCAAATTTGCTTCCATGATAATAACTTTGCTTTTTTAAAAAAATGGTTTTTTGAAAGAACAAGTGTTAAAAACTTCTTTGAAAAATTGGAGATCTAGTTCAGTAACCAGTACGGAAGGCTCAATGAACCAACCGTCGATACCACTTGTAGGTCCCAAGGGGTGTGAGTAAGGTTTAGAAGGGGGGGTTGAATAAACCTTACCAACTTTTCGATTTTAGTCCTTTTAAAATAATACAGAGTTAATTTCATAGCTAAGTCCTTGAGGGACAGCTAAGTTAGTTAACCAACAGAGTTAGCCACTCAACGACTCGATTGAGCTGTTGATAGAATAACTCATCTGTTTAGTCTAAACCTTAACTTGGCTGTAATGAGATTTTCAGCGGAAGACTTAACACCCTTGAATTTTGTTTAAGTTTGTTTTAACACTTGGTTTTAGGACTATGTAAATTATCAGTTGGATAGCAAATTATCAGCAGATATAAAATGATATGCAGAAATAAAATGTTGAAATGTAAATGACACAATAATTTTTATAGAGGTTCGAAGATGGGGTAATTCTTCTACTCCTCTCTTCTCCAACTCCTGGAGGAATCCACTAAGTATTGATCAGAGTACAAAGTGGTTATCAGTGTAGATACAAGTCTTGATCACACAGCTAACTTGATCCTTTGGGACTCGGTCTGGAGATGCCTTGGTCACACAAACTGCTTCTCGTCCGACTCGACTTTCTTCAAAGGGCAAATACTTTACTTGACTCACTTGCTCAAGCTTCTTGGATTTGATCACGAAGCCCTCCAATAACTTGAGACTGGTTCGACCTTGAACCTTTCTGTAATCCTCCTTGGAATGTAGACCCATTTTGATTCTTCAAAAGTTTCTCTTCAACAGTTTGAAATTGTCTTTCCTTCACAGCTTGGTGTTGAATCGATTTCCTTCAAAATTTAGGCTTGAGGATTTGCTTGAATAACTTGAGAATAAATTGCAGGTTACAGTTCGAATAATTGCTTAATAGTTCGTGGTTCAGGTAACCTTCTCTCAATAAGATTCCTCAGCCTTTTATAGTGAACTTTCAAAAATCTGCCCGTTGAAGAGATATGCTGATTTTCAAAAGTCACTTGTGTTCGTTGGCTTGTCTTGTTGCAGTCCTTGATGTTGACATTTCCTCGTATTAAATGAATGTTCACTTTTTCGTCGACCGACACGAGGTGCGATCTTCCTATTGGTTTATTCGTTTTGCACGCTTCTGGGACTGAACACTTTCAGACATGGCAGCATGGAAGTATTACTTATTTAAGTAAGCTTCTTGACTTCTATGCAACGGATTCTTTTCAGTTGTCTTGACTTGACTGTAGTTCTCTAACTTCCCCAGGTGACTTCGAGTTAGCTTCCAATAAATGGATGACTCATCTGTCACTTCAACTTGAGACTTGGCTTCTTGAGTTGACTTGACCGACACTTCACACAACTTGTATCCCACCGATACTCCTTCAATCGAGTTCTTGACTTCTCCTCCTTGCCATACTCAATTTGTTTCACAAATGAGTCTTCATTTCGATCTCGATTGACTTCTTGTATATCCGGCCATAGTGACTTGACTCGGCTAAATGCAGTCCCTCTATTACAATGCAAATTACAAGAAAAATGGGGTGCCAACTTTCTATTCTAAGTTTTACATGGCATTCATCAAAATCTAAACAATAAATTTCCCAACAGGATCTGAGCCAAGATCAGTTGAAGAAATCAAGATGCTCGAATCCAAAGGCTATTTCCAAAAGATGTCACTCGCCCAAGCCTAGAATTTGTACTGGGAGAAGGGTCTTAAATTGTGCGAAGAAGCTGATAAGCAGCAGACTACCAGCAGCTTCAACTAGAAAGCAGAAGACTCCTGTACAATACACACCCAGAGGAGGAGAAAGAAGTGGTGGAGGAAGAGGCTCGTCCAAGACCTAAGAATATCGAATATGTAGATCCCGGAAAGAAGGGGAGACTCTACTGGGTTGGGTATGATGAAGTGGCGAATCTAGAAGTAGCAAAGATGAATGTTGAGGCCGTGAAAAGACAAGAAGAGGAAAACGAAAGACAAACTCAGTTATGGCTCGAGAGAAAGAGGAAGGATGATGCTGCAAAGAGAGTCTATGAGAAGAAGAAGAAAGCTGAGGAAGAAGAAAGAAAGAGAAAAAGAGCTGATGACTTTGACAGAGCTGAAGAGGAAAGAAGGAGGCAGCGAAGGCGATGAAGTGTTGCTGCGAACCCTTCATGTATTTTACTTATGTGGATACATTTTTGTAAGTCATCTGTATACTTAGTGAAGTGTTCTATAATTTTTCACTTTGTATTTATATCCTAGCATAGATGTCTGTATTTTGCTTTCATATAGAATGCTCTGATACTAAATGTAAACAGTTGTGTAAAGGACAAGAATGTTATGATCAATAAAATGATCAATTCTACGCATACATTCTTCGTTACCACATTGTCTGTATGTATCTTTGCTGTTTATATTTTCTTGAATGTTTTTAAGTTTTGGCATCATCAAAAAGGGGGAAATTGTTGGGAAATTTATTTTATAGATTTTGATGAATGTCATATAGAACTTAAACTAGAAAGTTGGCACCCCATTTTCCTTGTAATTTTCACTGTAATAGATAGGGCTGGAAAAGCTGAGTCAAGTCAGCTATGCCTGGAAATACAAGAAGTCAACTGAAGACTAAAGTGAAGAACTCGACTGAAGATGTATCAGCTGAGTAACAGCTATGTGAAGGGTCAGTCAAAGTCAACTTAAGAAGCCAAGTCGCAAGTTGAAGTGACAGGTGAGTCTTCCAATGATTGGAGCAGACTCAAGTCACCTGGGGAAAAAGGCAGCAGCCAAGAGAGTTAACTGAAATGAATCCATTGCACAGAAGTCAAGAACATTACTTAAGTAAGTAATACTTCCATGCTGCGAGGTCTTAAAGTCCTCATCCCAGAAGCGTGCAAAAGGAATAAACCAATGGGAAGCATTGCACCACGTGTCAGAACCTGAAAAGCTGCACATTCATTTAATACGAGGAAGGGTCTACATCTCAAGATTGAGGCCCAAGAAAAGACAAGCCAAAGAACACAAGTGACTTTGGAAAATCAGTCTATCTCTTCAATGGGCAGATTTTTGAAAGTTCACTATAAAAGGCTGAGGAAATTCATTGAGAAAAGGTTACCTGAACCATGAACAAGCAAGTATTATTCGAACTATTAACCTACAAATATTCTCAAAGATATTCAAGCAAATCCTCAAGCCTGAAACTCAAAGGAAATCGATCCAACACGAGCTGTGGAGGAAAGACAACTTCATACTATTGAAGACGAAACTTTTGAAGAATCAAAAGGGGTCTACTATCCAAGGGGGATTGTAGGAAGGTTTAAGGTCGAACAAATATCAAGTTATTGGAGGGCTTCGTGATCAAATCCAAGAGCTTGAGAAAGTGAGCTGAAGTAGCAAGGCAGTTGCCCTGCGAAGAAGCTGAGTTGGAAGAGAAGTCAGCTGTGTGACCAAGGTTGTCTCTAGACTGTTGACCACTTTGTAAATAGATCTTTTGCATAGTGGATTCCTCCAGGAGTTGGAGAAGAGAGGATTAGAAGAATTACCCTATCTTCGAACCTCTATAAAAATTAACTGTATCATTTATTTTTCAGCACATTATTATTTCTGCATATTTACATTATATATGCCGATAAACCTATTTGTTATCCACTTGATTAATAACCAAGTGCTAAAATCAAGTGTTAAATCGAGTTTAAAACAAATCAAAGGGTGTTAAGTCTTCCGCTGATTAAAACCAACACAGCCAAGTTAAAGTTCAGGTTAAACAACTGAGTTATTCTATCAACAGCTCTATCGAGTCTGTTGAGTGGCTAACTCTGCTGAATAACCAACTTAGATGTCCCTCAAGGAATTAGCTGTTTGTATTAACTCTGTTATATTTTAAAATGACTAAAATCGAAAAGTTAGTAAGGTTTATTCAACCCCCTCCCCTTCTAAACCTTACTCACACCCCTTGGGACCTACACTAAAGTTTTACTTAAGTTAAATAACAAAAATGTAATTAAACAACAATTCTCACCATTGTTAATGGATGCGATTGTGTCATGAAACTGAGATATAATTGTATTTGACTTTATTGTATTGTCCACTATTGTATTTGAATTGCAGTTCTCGAAAGTTTGAGCAGAGTCTTTCGTAGTAAGGTCAATAATTTCAGAGACATGAGAATTGTTCATATTCTGAGTATTGTTTTGAAGCATTGGTCTTCTCCTGGAAACTAATTATAAAAAAAAAAAGTAACTTCAAAGTAAAATTTACACCTAAATGTGTAAATTAATAACTGCAACATATAAAATAATAGATTGAATATACCATTTGCACTGTCACCAATATGGGAGTTTGAAAAATGATAAGCAATTATGCTTGAACCATTATTTGAAAAAACTCTTTTAGGACAATCTATAGACTTTCTTCCCGCTATGCTCCCATTTTCTGTTAAAAAAAGTAAAAATCAAAAAAATTAATTCCACACATAAATGTATCTATATATATATATATTTATTTATTATATCTACTTTAAGTATATCTAATTGTATTTCACAACATTCAAAATTATAAATGATTAGTTAAGCTAATCTTTACTTTCTTTATCAAATATTTTTTTATATATTTTTAATACGAAAATTTATAACTTCAATGTGTGATTGATTAAAAAAATAGACAACTATCTTTAAAGTATTGTCATACACATGCCAATATTTCAATGTCAGAATAAAAATATTATTTTTTACAAATTTATATTTATTTTTATAAATATAATTTTAATATAAATACATAAAACTATTTAAATATATAACTATATAAATATAATAACAATAAAATAAAATGTACCGTTTCTGATGTCACTAAGAGGAGAGATGGAAAAAATGGAGAAGCACTGTTGCTCGAAGCATTGTCGTGCCCCACAAACATAAACTAAAATATAAAAATATGCAAAACAAATATTGGATAAATAATAATATAACTTATAATTTATATATATTTGATTTTCCATAAGATTATAATATAAACAATTTAAAAAATTCTATTTAATTAAAAGAAATATGTACATTCTTGTATTTTACTATTTACAAAAACACACTAATACTTTACAAAATTGAAACAAAAAATATGTATAAATAATAATATAAATTATAAGTTATATATATATATTACTGATCAAAAAAAAGTTATATATATATATATATATATTATTAATTTTTGATAGTATAAATATATAAAAAATTAGTAAATTTCTATTTAATACAAAAATAAATTGCGTAAATTATTTGTTATATTTTTCAGGGGTACATATAAAATTTAAATAATTTAATAAAATAATTTTCAGAGGTACATATAAAAAAATAGTCTGAAATAAATCATAGACTAAAATATAATAAATAAGATATGAAAAAAATAAAAACCAAGGCGCCCATTAATGAATACAATCCAATAAAATCAAGTTTTGGCCTTTTATGAATAATCCATTTGGGGGTTATTAAAGCCCATTAAAATCATTGCTTAAAAAAATCGAAAAGCCCATTAAAAATAACCCAAAAACTTAACAAATTCAGCACATTAGACTGTACACGTGTAAAACATTCAACCCACCTTCTAGAGAATTCTGAGAAATCAATGGTCAAGATTATCAAACATGTGCTGTCAAGATTAAACCAAAAAAGGAACCAATTTAATTTTTACTCAAAATAACCAAAACCCTAATCACCCCCTCACATTCGGCCGCTCACCTCACTCCCATTTCTCATTTTCTCTCAAACTTTCTCTCACTAAACCTAGCTTAAACACTCTGTAACTTTGAGATATACATTCTCAGCCATTTAGTCAAAATTTTCTTGTATCATATGTTTGTTTTCCACAATATACACTCTGTAAATTTATTCTTCTCAGCCATTTTTATGCCGATCCAGTTTTTTTTAGTTTTTTGGTTTTCAAATCTCATTTTACTTTTTGGCAGAATAAAAAAAAATAGTTTGTGTTTTATCCTCTTTTTTTATTTCCATCGATTTATGGAAGTTCGTTTCGCAGGTTATTTTTTATTTCGAACAATTGTTTTTATTTAAATTCGTTTTATATCCTTCATTTCAGATAAAATGCTGCAGCTTCGATTTTTTCAGATCATTTTTGTAGTATTTTTGTTTTTTATGTCTTCATTTTTTGGCTCTGATAATATATAAAAATCATTTTTGTTTTTATATTATTTTAAAAACAAAAATGATCGATTTCATTTCATCATTTTCTAACTCTTACACTGGAAAATTTGTATTGGCTTCATCTTAACATTATTTTGTGTCTTCAAAACAAGAAAATAAGATCTCGGAAAAACAATGAAATTTTGCAAGCAAAAAATTATTTTTTCCATCTATTTTTTTTCGTCTGTTTTATAATAAATATTTTTTATGTATACTCATGCTTTTTTTTCTGTTTGCATGTGGAAAAAGGAAAAAAAATCTGAAGATTTGTGCTTCGTCATATCGAAGGTAAGGGTTGCTATTTTATTTTTTCTTTAGATCTATAAATGGATATACAACCGTGTATTTTAATTTTGTTGTTCTCTGTGTTCTTGCTTGAATTTCTTTAGATCAGTATCAGACTAAAGATATATGTAAAATCTATTGTGTGCATAGAGAATAGAATTTTAAATGTAGATATATATCGCATTTTTTATAAAATAAAATATTTTCAGACTTCTTTTTTCGTGTCTGTTAAAGTTTCCTGAAGATGTTCTGTTTTTTTTATTTTTGTAATATATAGTACGAAAGTTTGAGATGCATCTTTTGTTTTGTAGACACTTGTAATCTGAAATTTTTTCTAAGTCATTTACTAGATTTTGAGAAAAAAAAAATCTATTTTTTTTCAATCTTTTAAATAAAGTTGAACATCTTCTTACTTTTTTTTGTACTATGTAGTACGAAAATGTAAGAGGCGTTTTTTATTTTTAATAAACAGTCTTAAATTATTTTTTTCAAAAAATTACTAGATATTATAAATCTAACTGATTTTTTTTTTCTGTATTATGAGACTTAATGCTCACATTTTTGAAGATGTGGACTGTGTCTTTTTCAAGGTAATGATAATTATATTATGTAGTTAAATATAATATAGAAACATTTTTGCTTCTCCTCTTTCTTATCTCCATACTAATCTTCATCTTTCCTATCTCCAGTTTATGTTATGTATTCGAATATATTATAGAATATATTTCTAGTATATTTTATTATTTATTGCAATGTAATATGAACATTTTATACAATGATCTTTAATTATGACATTTGTTCATTGCATTTTAGAGTTGAGACATAGTTTGATTCAAGTTAAGAAGACATGTTTTTATTAAAGATAAGTCATCTGTTTCTTATAGTAGTTACTTATCTTTTTTATTTTTTTATTATTTATGAACTTACATATGTTCTTTATGCTACAGAGTTTGTTAAATTTTACTATTTAGAAGTACAAATTCTCTGGTTATGGTAAGAATACTAAACAAAAAATTGTTGAACTTATTTTTTGAAAACTAAATTTAAAGACAAAAAATTACCATCTTCAAAATTTGCTTCTCTTGTTCGTTTGCTACCCAATACAGTTGATCTTGTCAGTTGTCTCATTGTGATCTCTTTTGCCTGTTCTGATCGTCTATATGGTTCGTTTTTTCGTTTTTTGTCTGAGTGTGTGTTTTATATGTATTGTTGTGTTGTCCTGCTTCGAATTTTGCTGATGATTGAATTATGAAAAATGTTTCACATTTTATACTGTCATGTAGATTATGTCATGTATTCTAGTCTCATAATTTATCATCTAATATGTTTATTTCCATTTTACTGTATGATTTTATGGTATGTTAGACTGTAGATTAATAAAAATCTAGTAAGGTAAGAATCAAGAATCATAATAAATTACTACATCAATGATTATTTTGACAGTTTTAAATGGATAAAGCCAAGTAGAGTGATATGTTCGAATTAAGTTTAACTTATATTATATATGCGCTTTTTTAGATGTATTTAAGATTTAAGATAGATTAGAATGATGGAATAAAATAAATATTTAAACTGAAGTAGATTAATAGTGATAAATGTTCCAATATATATTATAAACAGAATATAGGACATGTGTTCAGTTTCAATTGAATGAATTATACTTGATTATGTTATTTCTTGTTCATGAATTTTCAATGTCCTATAATTTTAATTCGCATACATTATACTTTGGGGTTTCAGTTAACATAAAACTGACACTCTAAGCAACAAAACCTGCTTGACCCTACACCATGAGTGTAGTGGAATCCTGCAGGGGCTTAGAGGTTGAAATTTGTTCTTTAATTTGATATTTATGGCATCTGTTTGCTTGATTCTATTGTTCCATTCTGCGTATTTCTTTACATTGCTGCTTGTACATTATTTTTTTTTGCAATTGTTATTTTTTTATATTTTCCATAAGGTAATTAAATTTAAAAAATAAATTTAATTGCTTTAAAACATAAAACAAACAAATTAAGAAAAACGAAACAAAATAAATTTATTAATACCATAATAAAAAATAACAAACTTACTAAATTCTTAAAACCCTAATAATACTCTAATTAAATGACATATTGTCATTCATTTATTCAGATAAAACAATGAAAATAAAACCCAACTATTAAAGATAATATTACTAAGCTAAAATGACATTATTTCTTCTCATCGTCGTCCTGTTTCTTCACAAACTTCTTTAACTTCTTGGTAGTTGTAGAAGGCGCAAAGTCATCAAAAAGTGCTCATTTAAATGCATGACTTCCTTTCACAACTTCTTTCTGTTTGGTACTCTTATTTGCAGTGTTAACTTCATCTTCCGAAGAGTCGTCCTGCTAAATGTTTTACTTATTTGACAAAAAATACAACATAATTTATTTCATAAAAAATTATAACCACAATAGAAACCTTTATGTTGAATTCTCCTTCATTGTGCAGCTTAGACAAAAAGTCAGATTCCTACAGTTCATTAAAATTTCATTATCAATTGTTATTCTTGAAAACAAATTCAGTAAATAATTAAATATATTAGAACTATTAAATAAAAAAAATTAACAATATACTTAAATACCTGACTTTCAAATGAAGTTCGAGAAAATTCCTCAATCAAAGCTGGATTGGTTGTCAATTTCAAAGCTGTTAAAGATCTATCATAATGATTATGTTGATCTCCTTTGAACCTTAAAAAATGCTTGTAGATCAATCAAACTTGCAATTTCATCTGGGATGTCTCGTCCGTCGGCCATATATTTAAATTAATAAAATTTATGTTATTAATAAATTTATCTACATATTATTATAAACAGAATTGACTATGCATACATCAAGGTATTCGCTCCTTAGAACTGCACAAAGCTTTCCTATAAGCTTTTCACAATCTCGATCCCACAACAAAAGTGGCACGTTCCCAGTTTCATCAACAACTCGTATCTCCAGCTTATACCTAAGATTACTCATCAGAAAACTAATTAAAAAATTATTACATATCAATAAAAAAATTTATTATTACAAATAAAAAATATATACCTTAATTACCCAGTTTCCGACAATTTATCGCAGCCAAAGCAATACAACTTATCTCTTGCTTCAGATAGTTTTTTTGGGCATATTGGGCAAGATAGATACCACCAATCCCCAATGAAAGATATAATTGTACCACACACCCGAAAATTACCAATCTGTAAAACAAAAGGAATTAATCAACAAAATATATTTATAAAATACCAATATGTAAGAAGAGATATTACATCGAACATAATGTATTAACCTGTCTGTTGGTATTCAATTGCTCTACTGTTCGTATGGAAGATTCACCGGATGCTAAATTTTCAAAAACAGTCACATTGGAAGGCACAATGACATGATTGATCGAACAGCTGGGGTTGCTACCATTAACAAAGTTGAATCTAACAAATCATTAATAAGTAAACATTAATTATGAATACATCAAGTATAACAATAAACAATAATATTTTAATTTAATACCTATTCTTAAATTCCTTAATCTCATCTTCTTCTCCATTGACAATCAGCTTAGTAATATGAAAGGAATTTGACACTTTTACCTCATCTTCATGTATTTATGCAAACAGAAAATATAATCAAGTTGAAGTCATAATAAACCGAAAAAATTACAAAATCTTATTTTACTGTATTTCAATTTACCTTTAAAGACCTTTGCTCTACACATTTGCAGAATAATGACAATTGGTTCACGGCTGTGTTCTTCAAGATAAGGCAGTAGATATCAATGTATTCTTCCCAAAGAGTGCATGTCATGCAATTTTTTCTGCATTTACAGTAAAACAATTTGTAAAAAATATTTAAAAGAGACACTGTAATTTAAAAAATTCTTGATTTACTCCAAATTCTCCGAAGTGATGTCTAAGAAACGTGTTGACTTTCCACCAACTTGTGTTGTTTGTGCCGATTGCATCGACACAACTCTTCCGATGATGTCTATTAATATTCCAAAAAAGATAACACATAAAAATTTGTAGAAGAAACAAAGTTTATGAAAACAACATTATTGAAACAGAATTTACCAAAAAGCATTGTATCATCAATTTTCTGAAAATCATACAGCTCCTTGAAATCTTTGAAGACATACATAAACCTTGGATAGGTTTTATCAAACATCTCAAACATGTGTGTTTTACCATGAAATATGATTTTATATTTTGTCTCACATGTTTTGTATTTATCATTTTGGTTAGTGACTTAGAAGTTCCGAATAGCATAAATGTGCCCTTTAATTAGCAGCTTTTTATGCTGCTCCATATGCATTTTTCTGATAGTAGCATGTATCCGGTTTCCTTCCAAAATATATTAAATAAGATTAGACAATAATTATAATATTCGATTTTGTTTTAATTACATAATCAAAAATATTGTCGAACCTCCGAATCATGAAATATGTATTCTAGATTGGAAATTTGTTTGTTGTCATTGAAAGCTGGTTTTTAATAAGCACGAACCAGATAGACTTTTATGGCCCAACCTGTTTTGCTCTTGTTCAAATGTTTTATCAAACTAAACATTGGTGTCATATCTAGCAAAAATTAAAGCTGAAAAGTGGTACTTTATTTACTGTAAGAAATTCAAATTGCCAAAAATCAAGATATGCCTAAACTCGAGAGAATATGTTGTAAACTGATGAATGTTACATGTATTTATAGGGTCCAACAATCCAACAAAAGGAAAGAAAATATATGTATTTTAGTAATCTGAATTTAGAAAATTCAGTTTTCTTTATTTATTTCAGTTATTTGAGTAACTCTTGTATATATTTTAGTTTTTTTATTTACTTGTATTGAACTTTAAAATTTCATCAGAATGTTTTTACATAATGCGCAAGGAAATTTAAAATTTCATCAGAATATTTTTACCTAATGCTCAAGCCACACTTTCTTCACAAAATTATACTTTCGATTATTGTACTCAGATTTTATGGTAAGTTGAATTGCAATTAATATACACATTTTGGTAAGTGGAATATATAATTTTATTATCGTCATATTACGGAAAATCCGGGTGATAAACCATCAGAAATAATCGATATCTATATATGTATAATATTTCGACGCGATAATGTACTCAGATTTTTGGTAAGTTAAATTGCAACTAATATACACGGCAAATTACTGTGCGGAAATCAAGGTAACATTAAAGGTAAAGATTACAAATTTGGGGGAATGAATACCCGAATTATTCACAGATTTCGTATTTCAATATTTATTATACTCAATTAGGTAAGTTAAATCTAATTAATGATATAAAATTAAATAGGAAAGTAAGCACAAAATACATAATATATTATATAATGATTTGTCATATTACATTAAATAAAATTAAATAACTAAAATATGATTTGCTCAGATCACGTTGCCGAAAATTAAGCAAATAATTAAAAGCAAAAAAAAAGTAAAACGGTTTTAGAAAGTGAAAAAGAGGCTGGAAAATTTCATGCTACTATTTTGAGAATAGTCTATTATTATTATATATATATATAGATATGTAAGATATATTTAGTTTTTTATATAATTTATATCTTCAATACATTTATATAATTTACTACATATATGTAGGAATAGGATCAAATGAGACCAGATAATTAGAGTGAGACAGTGTGGACTAATCCTGGCCACAAATCTTTAATTTTAGATGGTTGGGATTTATCCAATTTAATAATCATTTTAAATTTATTTTAAACCTACAAAGGGCAGCATTGTAATTGTACAATTAATTAATATCTTTTAATTTTGGTAATAAGAACCGCATAGAATAAAATTAAATTTCTGCAATGCCAAAGCCATGGAGTTGTTTGTGGGTTGATGTGCCAGGACCGCGATTTCACCGCCGGAAACGGTACCGGAGGAGAATCCATCTACGGATCAAATCGCCGACAAGAATCTCATCAAGAAGCACACCGGGCCGGGTATTCTGTCGATGGCGAACGCGGGTCTGAACACGAATGGGTCGCAGTTTTCTGGTCTTTGTTCCTTTTTTTTGGGTTTTGTGTTGGAACAAGGGCTTGTGTGATGTTAACGGAATTCTTCAGCTTGAGCAATTTTTTAGCTCAATTTTGTATGGTGGTTTTGTGGGAGGATACAATTATTTTTTGGGGTCTCAGAATAAAGGAAAGGATCAGAGGATTGGTGAAGAAGACGATGCTGACGTAGAGAAAACGAGGGCCTACTAGGAGGCAGTGACGATTACTGTACACTTAGATATTTTTCGATGTATACTTAGATGTGTTTTGTTGTATAAGTAGTTAATTTTTTATGTTTGTATTTATGTTGCTGAGTACTTATGTTTTTTGATGTATGTTTATATGTGTTTTGTTGTATACTTATATTTTTTGTTTGACCATTTTAATATGCAGTAAAATTATGTTAAATATACAGCAAAATAGTGTTAAGTATACATCAAATAGATGTTGAATATAAAACACAATAATGAGCATGATTTTCTCTCTCTATAATTGATTTACTTAATCCACGGTCCCCACATGTTAATGAGCGTGATTCTCTCTCTCTCTATAACTGATTCCTTAATTGACGGTCCCCACATATTTTTGTTTGACCATTTAAATATACAGTAAAATTATGTTAAACATACAGCAAAATAGTGTTAAGTATACAACAAATCATTGATAAATGTACAACATGCTGCATGGCAGAGCACATGCGTGATTTTCTCTCTCCAGTGCGATTTTCTCGCGATTTTCTATCTCCCAACGTGATTTTCTCTCCCTTAATAACTGATTCCATATTTGGATGGTCCCCCACATGTTTGTTTTGACAATTATACCCTTATTTTGCCTTAATTAAATGTTTAATGTAATTTTAACCCCTATTTATCTTAGCCATTGATATAGATAAGGGAGGGTTGAGATGAGTCAACTTTGTCTCACTATAATATGTGGTATCATTGTAACCTCCCCCCATATATGTATTATATATAATATTATATATGTAGACTTTAAATAGGCTGGCTTGTTGAGCCTAAAAGACTTTTCTAAAGACCCGGGCCTGACTCAACTATTTATATAAGCTTTATAAAAAGCATATGCTTTGCCCAATCGTTAAATAGGCAAAGCCAAGCCAAGTCCTTAGTAGATCGTGCGTATATCATGTTGGGTAGTCTGACCTATTTTCACCCCTACTACTAGAATTAATCACTTTGTTGTGCACACCTTAACCTTGGAGAACTTTTGACGATGCTCCAAGAAGAAAACCATAGAGAAAAATATTAGGAGAGTGATTATTTTCTTGTTGTGTGGAAGACGTGTATTTTGCGTAGTCTGATATTGTAGGGAGAGGTATCAATATATATATATATCTCAATCACATATCTCAGTTAGAGTCCTCGTGAGAGAAGTTTCTAGATAAACCTCGTCTAAATAGGACTCCATATTATCTCAAATATAGATGCAACCTAATTGCACCCAATAATCTTAAATGTATTCAAGTTGATAACTTGATGCCAACTAGTTTAGGAGTGGCAATTTGGGACATCATGTCGTGTTCATCTTCAGTTTTTTGTCAATTTCGGGGTATGTTCAATATATATAGCCATGTTTAAGATATACACAAAATTTAGTAAATATTAATAATTATGCTTTAAGGCAAATTGGTGTTGGAATTTGGTGTAGAAATTGGGTGTTGACCCAATTTTGACCAGATATTTAACTTGTTTCCAATAGAGAAAAAATGAAATTAAATTATTTGTAAAAATTCTACTAAGTGAGTAGATGAGATTGGCATTTGGAATTTCTCAAAATCAATTCCATGTGAATGAGAAATTAATGCTAGAAGTTAGCCACTTAAAACTAGAAAATGGTATGGAAAATGGAAAATGTGAGGAAGGAGAAAAATTCCATCCCACATAGGAGGAAAAGCCAAAATTTGCTCAATTACCCAAGTTGGACAATTGGGTTTGGGCCCTTGGAGCACCAAAATTTTTAAAGGGGTGAGGACCTACATGCTAGTAGGTTTGGTTCAAAACATACGCGCGCGCGCCGCTGGCCGGCCGGGCCCGGTCTGGGTCATGGGTCGTAGGCTTGGGCTTAGGCTTCAAGGCCCTTATACTTTTTGGACCAAATTTATTTATACCTTTTAAATATTAATTAATTAATTTTAGATAAATTAATGTTTTTCCAACTGGGATGGTGTACGGGTATGTTGCGCATGGGCGCTAGTTAGTATGTGGCGCGCACCTGGGCAGCGTGCGCGCGCACTGCGGATAGGGGCCGAAACCTGTCCCGTGCGCAGGTGTGCGTGGACGCGCACGTCTGAACAGATACACCTGTTCAAGTAACCAGGTGCATTTTTTGGCTGTAGAAATGTCTTTTCGATCCAAAAGACATATCCTTTCCATCGGACACCTTTATGTCTATAAACACAAGGCCCCTGCAGATGAAAACAAATACGAAAATATAAGCCTAAAAATTGAGTCATTGCATTACGGCATATTGAAATCATTCCCTTCAAAGTTTGAAAGTTTCAAACACTTAAGTTTGCTGTAGTTTCGAGTTTTGCAAGTGATGCTAAGTCGAAACAATAAAGTCATTGTATCTTAGGGTCGAACGCCGGAATTGTAAGCACTTCAAATACGGGGCAATTTCATCTTATGGAGACTGTATCAAATACATGCCTAGACTTAATCCAGTTTTTCTAAACACTTGCCATTTTTCTTGTAAATAGTAAACCACCCAAACAAACAATCGCAAGACGAAATTCTACGTTTTCTGTTTTCAAGAAGATGCCTTCCGTTTCATTCACTCCGATGACTGCTGCTCCTTCTCACGGTGAAAAGCCGACAAATTTCTCCGACGTTGACTTCAAATGCTGGCAATAAAAGATGCTCTTTTACCTCACTACCTTGGGTCTGTCTCGTTTTTTGAAGTAGGACCCCCTACCATTGGCGATGAAGAATCCGACAACCAACGGAGAATCGTTGTGGATGCTTGACATAACAACGATTTTTTCTGTCAAAATGAACAATGATTTGAACGGGCTAGACGACACCCTCTATAATATCTATAGTTCGTTCAAAACTTCCAAAGAGTTGTGGGACTCTTTGGAGAAAAATTATAAAACAGAAGATGCCGACACAAAGAAATTTGTTGTCGGAAAATTTCTGGATTTCAAGATGGTTACACCAAGATGGTGATCAGCCAAGTCCAAGAGATTCAGATCATACTTCACGACTTAGTGTCTGAAGGGATGATTCTGAACAAGTCTTTCCAAGTGGCTGCGATAATCGAAAAATTGCCGCAATTGTAAAAGGATTTTAAGAACTAAGCACAAGCGTAAAGAAATGGGGCTTGAGGATTGGATAGTTTGACTTCGGATTGAGGAAGATAACCGTGATTCAGATTGGAAATCGACAATTGTGGGGGTGTGACCACACTTTACGGAACACCAGTGGAGCTTCTGTTATATTTTTAAATGTAATAGAAGGTGTTGCCAAAAGTGTTATACACTAAAACCACAGTTGCATGAAGTGTTTCCCAAAGTGTTGTAACACTAGAGGTAGACACAGTAACAAACTAAATCCGAAGTGTTACTGAATATGTGATAACACCAACGGTTACACACCTTGTAAAAGGTGTTAATGGAGTTGTTGGAAATAAGGTCTGAAATCTGTTAGAACGAGGTTCTAACTGGATTATTGGGACAATGTTCTAAAAAAAAAAGTGGGTCGAGAGCCATAAAAATTCTGGATAATCTTATGTTGAACAAGGATATCGGAAATTGGAAGGGGAGCTTTATTTTAGCAAACCATATAAAGGATAATACCATGAAGTTTGGGTGTGCTTTGGCTATAGTAGAAGTGTTCGACCGCTAAACATCTAAAATAAATCTAGCAATCCTCGCAAGAGAACGAAATCAATCGTAGAGTAGCAAGTTGACCACAAGTCATCTCTCGAGGAAGACTTAGCCGACAAATAATTATTATGCAACACAATTGACATAAAATAAAACCTAAACACTCTAACTAGATTTGTTTGATTTAAATAAACTAAAAGAAAATAATTAAAAAGACGAATTAAAACTAAGCACGATTAAATTTGGAGAAAAGGATATGAATGAAAGTCTAGGATTTTGGATTCATCTCATCAAACTTGCAAGCAGAATATCAATTAATTGATCATGCGGTTAACAAATATAACAAACATGTAAAGACTAGGTCTAGATCTGATAACTCACGTATTCACAGATTAGGGCTATCCCAACATAATTTGCTATTTTCATTAAGCCCAGGGTTAGATAATACATTTCTGATTCATATCTAACCCCCTGAATAATTTAGTCCAGGAATAATATCTTTGATCCATCTCAATTATCCCCTGAAACAATCAAGAGTTGGCCAAACAATCAATGAGCAAGTAAAACAATTTATTCAGGAAAGCAGATTAATTATCAATAGTCATGCTTGTTTGTTTGAATCAAATCATCCTAATTCTAGAACAAGGAAATTAGTCCATGCTTGGAGATGGGATCATAATCTAAATTGAAGGAAAGGAAACAATCATAAACATAATCATGCAACAATAATAATCACTCAACAATTGAAATCAGAGAAAAGAGATGAAGAAATCTTACTCTTTGATTAAGAAGCAAAATAACTTCAAGGGGAAGAACCCAAGCAATCCCAATGATGAAAAACAAGAAAAATACCAAAACTAAAGTCTAGAAGTTCTATAAATGAGAGTGTGTCAAAAATAGGGCTCCCCAAGTCCTATTTATAAGCCTAGAGTCCTAAACAAGGTGGAAGAGCCAAAAATCAGGAAACAAAAATTGAAAATTTCGTGTCAGCAAGTCACGGCGCGCGACCGCACGGCCTCTATACGTCGGAATTTCATCTTGATGTCTTCTTATGAATTGTATCTCTATCTCTTAGCTTTTCACAGCCACTTAAATTACCTCAATATCAATATTTTAGAGAGATTTATGGCCAAAATATCAAGATGTGTCATTTCCGAGATTTTGACATATTATTTTGTCTTGTACATGATTTTGACCCATCTAACGTCTTCATTTGCATTTAGTAGCAGGTTAAACATTGTAGAACTTTGAATTATATTTCTAATGGTGCATGAATCATATCAATTGGGCTTCGGATGCGAACGTTACGTCTAAAATACAATGACTGCCGCAGTTGCGCGAAATGATTTTTTAACGCTTTTTGCTCCAAAACTTGTTTTTTCCACCAAAACCTAAAAAATCAATAAAATAACACAACATAACACTAAAATATGAAAATACAAATAAAACATGCCAAAAATATGTATAAATCATCACACAAAACACACAAAAAAACATGCAAGACAAGAAGCACCCAAGGAAATAAATTCATGATATAAATAATGGTACGATCATTAAATTAAGAAATGTTGTATTTATTAAAGGTGTCTTTTCTTGCAAAGAAAAGAGGTTAGTCTAGACATGTTCGTCGAAGACACAATACCATTAGATAATTGATTTCGAATGAGGTTATTTCGGTTGACTACGTGAAGTCAAAGGAAAACCTTGCGAATCCGCTTACAAAAGGCATAAAGCGAGATCAATTGTATAAATTGTTATGGGGAATGGGTTTAAAATCTACAAAATAAAGAATGTCCATAGCGGTAACCCAACCTTATGAATTAGAGATCCCAAGACCATGGTTCAATGGGACAACTAAGTTATGAATGTTCAGCTGAACACTTGGAAAATATGTTAGCTCATTACCAAAACTTCCAAGTGAACTAGAAACATGCTGAATGTGGTGAGGTTAAGTTTAAGACTTTTAATGATTCCTATACTGAAAGGTAGAGTATGGCAGTATACTCTTCAATAGGAGATCACCTATATAAGTGAGAAGTAATGGTCGCTTCAAAGAAACACTTATGAATCTAGATATGGTCCAGGGTCAAAATTGACACAACGTGAGAACAACAAATGTTAGAATTGTTATTGTGTAAGTAATGTTGTCTCGGTTTACACAACGTGAAACGACTGAGTAGTTTAAGACATCGCATCACTATGCAGCTAGTAAATCCAATAGTATTTTACTAAAGAATGTTCAAAGCCGCAAGCTACCTATCCAGATGCAAGAACAGTTCACCGAGACTTTCAAGAGAATTTGCATACACGTATGCATTAATTTCATTCATGTGGGAAATTGTTGGAATTTGGTGTAGAAATTGGGTATTGACCCGATTTTGACCAAATATTTAAGTGGTTTCCATTAGTAAAAAATAGAATTAAATTATTTGTAAAAATTCTACTAAGTGAGTAGATGAGATTGACATTTGGAATTTCTCTAAACCAATTCCAGGTGAATGAGAAATTAATGCTAGAAGTTAGCCACTTAAAACTAGAAAATGGTATGGAAAATGGAAAATGTGAGGAAGGAGAAAAACTCCATCCCACATAGGAGGAAAAGCTAAAGTTTGCTCATTTATAAATCCCAAGTTGGACAATTGAGTTTGGACCCTTGGGGCACCAAAGTTTTTGAAGGGGTGGAGACTTATATGCTTGTGAGTTTGGATCAAGGCTCTTGTACTTTTTGGACCAAATTTATTTAAACCTTTTAAATATTAATTAATTAATTTTAGATTAATTAATGTTTTTCCAACTGGGATGGTGCGCGACGCAATATGCGGGCGCTCACCATGACACGCTGCGCATGCGCGCTAGGCAGTGCGTGGTGCGCACTGCAGATAAGGGCCAAAACATGTCGCGCGCGCAGACACGCAAATCTGAACAGATGCATCTGTACGAGTAACCAGGTGCATTTTTTGGCTGTAGACATGTTTTTTCGATCCAAAAGATATATATCCTTTCCATCGGGGACCTTGATTCCTATAAACACAAGGCCCCTGCAGATGAAAACGGATACGAAAATACAAGCCTAAAAATTGAGTCATTGCATTACAACATACTAAAATCATTCCCTCAAATCTTGAAAGTTTCAAACACTTAAGTTCGTTGTAGTTTCGACTTTTGCAAGTGCTGCTAAGTCGAAACAGTAAAGTCGTTGTATTTTAGGGACGATCGCCGGAACCGTAAGCACTTCGAATACGGAGCGATTTCGTCTTGCGGAGACTGTATCAAATACAGACCTTGACTTAGTCCAGTTTTTCTAAACACTTGCTATTTTTCTTGTAAACAGTAAACCACCCAAACAACAATTGATAACATCATATCGTGTTTGATCGTATTAAATATGTGTTAGTCTTGTTCGTATCGTGTTCATATTCGTATTTCTCTCAGTAATTTCAAGTTGAGTTTGTATTGTGTTAATATGTTGTGTCATAAATTGTTTTTCCTTTAATCCTTGTTTTCAAAGTCTAGTGCCCATTGGCCTAATATGAAAGACTATGAAGAAATATTGTCCTAGTCTAAGCAAATAATTGTA
This sequence comes from Rehmannia glutinosa, assembly GCA_016081115.2. Lineage (NCBI taxonomy): Eukaryota > Viridiplantae > Streptophyta > Magnoliopsida > Lamiales > Orobanchaceae > Rehmannia > Rehmannia glutinosa. The sequence goes on from CM071930.1 coordinate 27,207,280, forward strand.
AACTAGATTATATGATTAAAGTATGTTAGGGGAAATAGTTTCGGACAATTTGACGAGAAAATATGATTTATTTTTCATTTTATTTTCTTCTGCACTGGTATTTAGTTTCTTATACTTTATCTATTTCCTTATTCATAAGTTTGATAGCAATATTTGCATCTAGTATTTACTAGTATTGTAACTTATACACGTGAGTTATTATTTAACGAAAACAGTGTCCTATATTCTCCTTTCTATTAATATCTTTACAATTGGTCTCCCTCTTGAAAAAATATGTACAAATTATGCATGGAGACAATTGAGTCTGTAGTCGATACAACCAAGAAATGCATATAAAACGCCATATTAAAATTATTAATTATGTGAAGTAAACAACCTCTAATCCTTAATGCCCACCCTCTAGGTGTTTTTACAAGAAAAAAGAAAAAGAAAAGAAAGAGAGAGTAAATAATTTCTACATCAGGGGTGATATCGTTATTATATTTTAAGTCCATTCGACTCGACCTGCCCGCTGTTGGCAGGGCCGCTACTTGTATTAGGCAAATATATCAGTCAACTCGGGTCCATAAAAATTACGAATGTTTGGGGCCCAAAATTTTTGTATTCCTTTTATGTATAATACATATATAAAATAAATAAAATATTATGCTAAGAGTAAATTCATTGTAGTAGTTGGAAAAAAAAATTAAAAGTACTCAATTGTAGTCTAATGCTCAAGCTCTCTGACCAAGAAAGAAGGGTCCAGATTGATTCTCCTTGCAGCATTCCTAAAAAAATTGTCATATTTAAATATTTTAAGACCCTAAATTTAAAAGAGTTCAAACAAAAAAGGTAAGAATTATATTAAGAAATTAATTCTCGTACTTGCCCCACTTTCCCCAAAAAAATACCACTGTTTATGCTTCATTCACTTATATACGATCCCGATTGACTTTTTGATTTTTTTTTACACTCCTGCATATATTTTTTGTTAGTTTTACATTTTTTTTTCGATTTTTGTTGTTCCTGTATTGTTATATATGTTATTTTTGTTGTCTCGATGTTGTTTATATTTGTTTGTTGGTTGTTTCGTTGTTGTTTCGATGTTTCAATATAACTTTTATTTATTTTTTATGCTATTTTTTATTCATTTGTTGTTTTTAATACTGTTTATGTTGTTTCTATGTTATTTTCTATAATATTCTTAATGTTGTTCTGATTATTCTTTGTTGTTTCCATATAATTTTCAATGTTTCAATGTAGTTTTACCTATTTTTAAGCTCTTTTTATTGATGTGGTATTTTCTAATATTGTTTATGTTATTTCTGGGTTGTTTCTGAGTTGTTTCTGTAATGTTTTTAATGTTGTTTTGATGTTTCTTTGTTGTTTTAATGTTTCAATGCAGTTTGACCTATTTTCAAGCTATTTTTGTTCATGTGGTGTTTTTTATATTGTTTCAGTAGTTTCTGGGTTGTTTTTATATAATTTTTAATGTTGTCATGTTGTTTCTTAGTTGTTTCCATGTTTTCGACGTTTTAAATGCATTGAACAAAAATTCAATTATATTTTCTATTCATGTATTATTTCTATATTATTTTCAATGTTTTTTTTATATATGTTGTTTTATGTATAATATTTCTTGATTGTTAAGATTTCGAGTATAAAATTGATTATTTAATGGGAGAGAATTGTTTTTTCATTGAAATTTTATTAGAAGACACATGTTTGAAACAATCATGAAACAACAATGGAAATAAATCCGGAAAAATTGGCGAAAACGTAAAAGTATAAAAAAAAAAGGCGGGAGCGTAAAACAAAAATCAGGAAAAAGTCAGCGAGTATAAGCATGTGTTCTTTTTTCAGGATTGTTGGTTTATTGTGTCCATAACCCTAATTATTTTTACCAATTGCAACTGTTTTTTTCTTTTTTTTTTGGTTTTTTTGGAATAATGAATAAAGTAATTTTCAATACATTGACTAATATTAAGTGTAACACGTGAATCTTTTTTGAAAAAGAAAAAAAAAAAGTGTAACACGTGAATCTCTTCTCACACTTAACTGCTTCATTTGCTTTTTTTGTAATATTGCCTATTAACATTGGCTATTTTTTGTACTGTTACTATGGTTTCTTGTTGCCCTTGGTATTGGAGTGGGTTCTCTCCCGTCTGATTGTTTCAAGTTGAGAATGATTGTAAGCCAGTTGGCTTGTTTTGGGTTCCCTGGTGATATATATAGGGGAAGGATCAAGTGACACCATGTTTCTAAGTAAACATAATATACTAATTTCAACCATCCCCACTATTAATCAATGGATATTATTTAAGTGATAAAAGAATATTAAAACATTAATTTAATCAACATAAGAGTAGTATGGTAAAATAATATAACAAGGTAGTTACAAAAATGAAATCAAATATCTTTCTCTCTCATACATCTCCCAATGTTACGTCTCTCTCTCTCTCTCTCTCTCTCTCTCTCTCTCTCTCTCTCTCTCTCTCTCTCTCTCTCTCTCTCTCTCTCTCTCTCAGATCTCTTTCTCTCTCATATTAATCAATGGATTTGATTTAAGTGATAAAAAAATATTAAAACATTAATTTAATCAACATAAGAGTAGTAGGGTAAAATAATATAAAAAGGTAGTTACAAAAATGAAATCAAATCTCTTTCTCTCTCATACATCTCCCAATCTTACGTCTCTCTCTCTCTCTCTCTCTCTCTCTCTCTCTCTCGCTCGCTCTCTCTCTCTCTCTCTCGCTCTCTCTCTCTAATTCCTCCATTAACGCAAATAAAAAAAACTGTGAAGAACTCGAAAATTACAGTTCATGAAAATTACAAAGAAAAAGCAAGAAAATCGGTGCAATATTATAGAGAAATAACGAACAAGGAGTTTGAAACATGATGATGAATCATCAGTCGTGGAAAAAACTCTTTCCAACAGCATCAATGGTGTAGACATCGATGGAGAACTCAAAACTGACCATTAACATAAACTTTTAAAAAACTGTAATTTTCACGAATCTGACGATGCATAGATACTTATGAAATGATGTATAGATACTTATGAAACGATGCATATATCTGTAGAATATTACATATTTGAAAATATGCAACAAAAATCAACTAAATATTCATTATCTGAAAACCATCTATGCAGTGTACGTAAAAAAAAACTAATATGTAGTACAGTATACCCAACTATGCAAGGCGTCATAAACTATGCAACAAAATCAACTAACTATGCATTATCTAGAAACTATTTATGCAGTGTGGAATAACTAAATATGCAGTACATTATGTAACATCTCATTTTTATAATTTCTAAAAGCCAACATCCCATTTTATAACTAAATATGCATTATATTGAACCTATTTATGCAGTGTAGAATAACTAAATATGCAGTACGTCATATTCAATTATGTCTTGTTTTCATAAAACAGTGCCAACAAAGCAACTAAATATGCATTATTTGATAGCTAATTAAGCAGTAGAAGAATCCTATCTATACTGTAAAATAAAAATATTTGGAAAGAAAACTGCTTCCTTAAATTACGCCACTAGATCCGGCAGTTTCAATCTCAGCCCATAAAAATGGTTTCAAAAAGTCAAACATACCAGAAAATCTGCTGGGACCACTAATTTGAATTACAAAATTACAACCTTACCCTTAAAATCAACAAAAATTAGAAATAATTAAAAAAGCTGAATTAATCACATCCCTTCATTTTTTAAAATCAATGGGTAAGATGAGTCCACACTGTCTCACCTAGGGAGGGTGGTCTCATTTGAACCAATTCCTGTATATATATTGCAACTGTCGTTTGTTAAATAAAAAAAGGAAAAAGGAATGAATCAAAAAAAAATACTAAAAACAGAAATAGGGATTCTTTTTTAGTATAATAAGTGATAATACGAGAGGGACACACCCATTGGTATGGACCGAATCCGGACAGAGCCGATAATTTTTTGGTCTGAGTCGAACTTTAAAATTGGGCCCCTTTTTAAATACAAAGTTAAAGACAACATAAAACAATAAAAAAAATTGTACAATATATAAAACAGTTCTATTATATTTAAAATAAGATGACATCTCCCTTGAAATATGTATATATATATATATGACATCCATTTGTTAAAAAATCCAACTAATTATTTAAAGGGGGACTCTCTTGTGAGACCGTCTCACGGATCTAGATCCGTGAGACGGAGCCCCATTTAGTAATCTCCGCCATCCAGCCCGCTGCACCAAAATAGACCCAGCCCGCTGCAAAATAGACCCAGCCCGTTGCAAAAGCCCATACCTATTGAATCGTGCCCTAGCAGTCATCTCCCTCAGCTCGAATCTAATGAAACAGTGTATAGAGAAGAATTAGCTCGTGTTCTAGTAGTTGTCTCCCTCAGCTCCAATCCCATGAAACATTGTACAGAGAAGAAAAAGCCTTAGCTCGTATTTTCTCTTTCTCCCTCTCTCGACATCAACGAACATAAAACCTCAGCTCTTCTCGCTCGATGTCAACACACATAAACCTCAACTCGTGTTCTCTTATTGTGTCTCACGGTACGTAAATTTCTTCTTCTTCTATTTACCTTTTGTTGCTAAATATATGTATGAAACTGGGGTTGCTGTTGGTGTTTGTTATTGTATGATAAACCTTATTATTCTCTAATGATTTTTTCTTTTATAGATTTTTATCTGATGAAAAATCTGAATCATTTGAGTGGCTTTTATAGCATATAGGTATGAAATTTGTGTTAGTATTGGTGTTTGTTATTGTAAGAAAAAACTTTTTCTTCTTTTTTATTTTCCAGCTTCTGTCTAAGTTTTGTTGAAGAACAAAAATGGACAATACAAAAGAGCTTGCCAAAGAATGTATGAATTCTTCCATTAAGACTAAAAATATTACTTTTATAGCTAAAAGTATCACTTTTTCAATAAAAAGTATCAGATTTCTAACAAAAAGTATTGCATTTAGATGTTGTCACCGTCATTGACTCTAGTGATGAGGGTGATGAAATCAAAATTGACACAGGGGATGATTGTGATGTAATGCTCCAAGAAGCTGAAGGTAATGTATTGCCTATCTTTTGTCACTTCATTTTTCAAGTATTGCTTTTCTAGTCAAAAGTATCATTTTTTCAATGAAAAGTATCACTTTTTCAATGAAAAGTATCACATTTCTAACCAAAAGTATTATGCTTAGATGTCGTCACAATTCTTGGTGCTGCTCCTCAAAATGGCGAAGTCAATATTACCACACAGAATGCAAGTGATACAACGCTCCAAGAAGCTGAAGGTAATGTGCTTCCCATTTTTTGTCAATTAAGTTTTTGAATTATTACTTTTTTATTAAAAACTATCACTTTTTAAGTAAAAAGTATCACTTTTTGAATGAAAAGTATCACATTTCTAACCAAAAGTATTACGCTTAGATGTTGTCACAATTCTTGGCGCTGCTCATGAAAATGATGAAGTCAATATTACCACACAGAATGCAAGTGATACAGTGCTCCAAGAAGCTGAAGGTAATGTGCTTCCCAATTTTTGTCACTTCAGTTTTTCAAGTATTGCTTTTCTAGTAAAAAGTATCACTTTTTCAATTAAAAGTATCACATTTCTAACCAAAAGTATTATATTTAGATGTCACAATTATTGCCTCTAGTGATGAGGGTGATAAAGTTAGTATTCCAATGAGGCTGGAGTTGATAATGAAGATGAAAATGAGTTTGATGTGAGTGGTTGTCTTCTAAATATAACAAGAAAAACAATTAAGGATATGCATCAGTTGTATTGTCGTCATGCTCGTACTGTTGGGTTTAGTGTACGAAAATTGACTACTAGAAAATCTACAACTGAAACAGGAGTTGTTGTTAATAAATACTATGTATGTGCTTCTGCTGGATTTAAGCAATCTACAGCTGAAAAGAAAAAGGTTAATGTTACACGCACCGGATGTAAAGCTTCAATGAGAGTAAAGTTAAATGGAGAGGGGCTTTACGAGGTAGTTCAGCATATTGTGGAACACAACCATCAACTCATAAGAAGGGAATGGAGCCATTTACATCGTTCTGAGAGAGTCATTACAAATAAAAAAGGCAAAACTATTGAGGATATGATATCTTGTGGGATGAAAGCCACTCAATCTTACCGTTATATGGTACATGATGCGGGGGCGAACAATGCATTGGTCATACTTTGAAAGACCATTTGAATTTTGTTAATAGATTGAAAATGAAAGCAATAGAAGGTGGCGATGCACAGACGTTAATTGCATCTTATATCAACAAGATGTCGAAGAGGATGATTTCTTTTTTTGAGTGAAGTTGGATGAATTTGGTAGATTATCTAATGTATTTTGGAGGGTTTCCATGATGAAGGAAGACTACAAGATATACGGTGACGTTATGATATTTGACACAACATATCGCATTTAATAAATACAACTTGATTTGTGCACCATTTGTTGGGGTCAACAACCACCGAAAACCGTCATGTTTGGGTGTGCTTTTTTATCGATGAAAAATCAATCATTTGAGTGGCTTTTTCAAGTCTTTACAAAATCAATGGGTGGAAAAAGACCTGTAACTTTGTTCACTGATCAAGACCTGGCAATAAGCAATGCAATTGAAAAGGTAAATACTTTATGACAATAATTTGATACTTTTGTCTGTGATACTTTTATAGCTAAAAGTGATACTTTTAGCTATAAAAGTGATACTTTAACATGAAAATTAGATACTTTTCCCTCAAAACATATATGGTTAGTTTTGTCTGTGATACTTTTATAGCTAAAAGTGATACTTTTAGCTATAAAATTGATACTTTAACATGAAAATCAGATACTTTTCCCTCAAAACATATATGGTTAATTTTGTATGTGATACTTTTGTCTGTGATACTTTTATAGCTAAAAGTGATACTTTTAGCTATAAAAGTGATACTTTAACATGAAAATTAAATAATTTTCCCTCAAAACATATATGGTTAATTTTGTTTTCTTTCTTATGTGCAGGTTTTTCCTCAAACAAGGCACATGCTATGTCTTTGGCACCTTCACCAGAATGCTATAAGTCGGTTTGGACGTTTGAAAAAAAATAATTCTTTCAAAGAAGCATTCAATAAATGTTTGACTTATTGTGTTCATGAAAGAGACTTTGAAACTTGCTGGAATTCTATGATTTCGGAGTATGAATTGCATAATGATTCTTGGTTTTGACGCATGTATGATTTGAAGGAGAAATGGTGTACTGCATTAAGCAAGGATATTTTTTCTGCGGGAATATTATCTTCACAAAGGAGTGAGAGTACGAACAGCGCAATAGGATTTAATGCAAAGAAAACAACAAAACAATGAAAAAGAAAACGAATTCCAATGCTCAAGATCAATTCCGACGTCTGTACTACCATTAACTGGAATGTTGAAACATGCTACTGAGGTATATACATTGACCCTTTTTAAAGAGTTTGAGAGTAATTTTATTAAAAGTATCTCTACTGAATGCATCATTGTGCGTGTTGAAGAAAACATCATGGTTTATGACATTTCAATGCCAAATGATGGGGGTTGTTGTCATCGTGTGGTGTATGATTGTTTAAATATGCTCATAAACTATTCTTGTAAGAAATTTGAGTGTGGTTTACTCCATTGTCATAGCTTAAGAATATTTCATATGCATTCTATCTCCAAGATTCCTGAGTGTTACATTGTCAAAAGATGGACAAAATTTGTCAAAACAGAGTTGTGGGGGAAGTTCAATAAGATGGCTGAAAGTTCTCACAAACCGAAGGGTTGTGTTCCTTGGCGGCATGAAATGGCACAAAACTATTATAATCTTATTCTAAAATGCCAAGACAATGAGGAGGCGAGAAGAATCATCGAAGATGGCTACAATAGAGATTCTTTAGCTGTTGATGCATTGATGAATACACTGAATTCTACGGGACAACATGAGGTTTCTAATTCTTCTAACAAAGATATCGGATCCTACACGTTCAGTTACAAAGGGGAGAAGGCAAAGGATCAAGGGGCGTTTTCAGCAGAAAAACAAGAAGAAGAAAAGTAGTGATACAACAAGCTCACATCCATCCAAGGAGTTTGGTTCAAAGACTCCTATTCCTCGATTATTTTAGTATTTCTACTGTTTTAGTATCGAATTGTTCAGATTTTTAGTATTGAATTGTTCAGATTTTTAGTTTTGAATTCTTCAGCTTTTTATTATTGAATTTTTTAGCTTCAGTATTATAAATGATGGTGATACTTTTATCCCAAAAAACGATACTTTTGTAACAAAAAGTGATACTTTTAACCCAAAAGGTGATACATTTCCAATGGAAAGTTGTACTTTAATGAGATGATACTTTTTTAACACTAAATGATACTTTTAACCCAAAAAACGATACTTTTGTAACAAAGAGTGATACTTTTAACCCAAAAGGTGATACTTTTCCAATTGAAAGCTATACATTATGCTATGATATTTTTTTAACAAAAAGTGATACTTTTGTAACAGAAAGTGATACCTTTAACCCAAAAGGTGATACTCGATTGACAACTATACTTTAATGAGATTATTCTTTTTTAACAATAAATGATACTTTTAACCCAAAAAACGATATTTTTGTAACAAAAAGTGATAATTTTAACCCAAAAGGTGATACTTTTCCAATTGAAAGCTATACATCATGACATGATACTTTTTAAACAAAAAGTGATACTTTTAACCCAAAAAATGATACTTTTTTAACAAAAAGTGATACTTTTGTAACAAAAAGTAATACTTTTAACCCAAAAGGTGATAATTTTCCAATTGAAGGCTATACATCATGACATGATACTTTTTTAACAAAAAGTGATATTTTAAACCCAAAAAACGATACTTTTTTTAACAAACAGTGATACTTTTAAAACAAACAACGATACTTTTTAAAACATAGTGATACTCTAATAAGTCCATATTTCTAAAACTGGCAACAAAATGCTCGAACATTACAAATGTGCTTATTCACAACCACACCAACTTACAAAATGTGAAAACAGCTTTTTGTCATCTTCCCAGCAAATCATACAACCAAAAAAGATACACCAAAAAACTATTCAATACCTATCAATGTAACTTGCACCAAACTAATTTATACATGCATAACAATTAGAAATAATTCTTCTATTTCATTCTCTATCGAGCCCTATACATATATCAATCAACTTGTTTGATTTATAAATTCAATTACTTCCTTCTCAACTTGCACTCTTAATTCATTCCACCGGCTGAGAACAATCTTTGCGCAATAAGAAGCCTTTAATTTGCGTCGTTCACCAACCTTCAATAAAAATAAGATAAAACAAAGGTAAAATAAATAAAAATAAGATAAAACAAAGAAATTTAATCTAATCTAATTTGCAAAAACATTCATACCTTACGCAAATCCGGTTCTGAGTAAACAAGCCCTTGGAAATTTTCCATGTGGTGCATTAAGAAAACACCACAGTCAATGTTGGATATTTTTCTTTGCCATGGAAATTTGACATTATCAAATTCATATTTTGCAACATCATCAGCCTTAGGGTGGTTTTTCTCCTTCAAGAAAATGCGCATTTCTCTTTGCTGGAAAAAAAAAAGAGAAATCACACTACTCAGAGATACTTTTCACTTCAAAGTATTACAAATAATGAGTAATATTTTTCACTTGAAAAGTGATACTTCTCATATGAAAAGTGATACTTTTCACATAAAAAGTGAAACTTTTTACTTCAAAGTATTACAAATAATGAGTAATACTTTCAAGTGAAAAGTGATACTTTTCACTTAAAAAGTGATATTTTTCACTTCAACGTATTACAAATAATGAGTAATACTTTTCAAGTGAAAAGTGATACTTTTCATGTGAAAAGTGATACTTTTCACTTCAAATGTATTACAAATAATAACATGAAAACTGACATCAATAATAACATCAACTAAATAATTTACCACCAATTTTTCTTGACTAATATAGTCAGGAGCAACATTTTCATTATGCACCAAATTATCCAGATATTGCACTTTTGCATCAACAAAGTTGATGACAGCACAAATATAATGTTGCTTGTAGCAAATTGGCACAAAAATCTGCATTTTTAACAAGAAAATCAGGACAAAAATCTGCATTTTATAAGAAGAAAAGCTAAATTCCAAAGCAAAACTTGAAAGATATTCTTACGAAATCCACGGTCTTTGAGGTCTCACTTTGCTTCCACTTGACATCCAATGATTCCACCAATCTCTCAAATTTTTACTACTATCCTGCCCTTTATCTCTCAAAAGATTTTCAAGGTAGATCTGTTGCACAAGTGTGATACTTTTAAAGCATAAAATGACACTCTTAAATAAAACTTACAGAATGTTGAGCATGGAAGTAAAAACAGTTCGTTGCTGGTATTTTGTTAAGCAGCATAGCCCATGTGTCTATGATGCTTATGTGGATCATCATTGAATCGTTCAATGTCATGATGCCATCATTAAATGCAATATAAAAACCCCCAGCATGTGCAAAAGCGTTTGAACTGAAAATTAAAAACAATTAATACAACAAGAAAATGGATTTGAACTGGAAATTAAAGGTAAATTATAAAAACAATTTACTTACTCGATAATTTTTTCGTGATTGAAAAAGCAATAATCAATAATATCTTGCTCCTTCCTGCGCAAGAATTTGAGGCTGCTCTTGTGTTTTTTCATGAAAATGGACTTGAATTTAGCCTTTGGATCAATAGGCCATGGTTCGTCCAGAATTCTAGCATCCTCTCCTGATTCTTCATTCCCAACTTCTTCGCAGGCTTCTTCACCACCTTATTCACCAACTTCTTCCCCCACTTGTTTGCCTGAATCTTTCTCTTCTTCACCAGCTTTTTCAGAACTAACCTCCGGGGTAAGGAGCTCAAAATTTGGCATTTGAGCTGCCAAATTCTTCATCAATTTAAAGTTTTCAACAGCTTTATCAATCAGCTCGTGCACCTTCGAGTCTGAGAAGAACTGGCTTTTAGAGATTGACGAGTGCGGAGATTAAACCGTATCTTTCTTCTCTTGCTTCTCTTGTGTCATCTCATTTTCAATTTTCTGAACTCGTCCATATGAAATTGTGTAACAAGATTAAAATTTCTCTTGCACATCAAAAAAGCCTTGTGAACATTCTACAAAAATAAGAAGAAATATGTTAATATTTGATATGAAAAGTGATACTTTTCAGGTGAAAAGTGATACTTTTCAGGTGAAAAGTGATACTTTTCAGGTGAAAAGTGATACTTTTCACATGAAAAGTGATACTTTTCACTTCCAAGTATTACACTGATTAGTAATATTTTTCAAGTGAAAAGTGATACTTTTCACAGGAAAAGTGATACTTTTCACTTCCAAGTATTACACTGATTAGTAGTACTTTTCAAGTGAAAAGTGATACTTTTCACATGAAAAGTGATACTTTTCACTTCCAAGTATTACATGATCAGTAATACTTTTCAAGAGAAAAGTGATACTTTTCAAGTAAAAAGTGATACTTTTCAAGTAAAAATGGATACTATTCCCTTCAAGTAAAAACAGATACTTTAAATGAACTTACATCCCTAGCCAGCTTCTCCACCTCGTCATCGTCGAGCTCCTTCCCCTTTGGTAGTTTCAAATTTATATATTCATCATCACCAACTTGAACATCTTCTTGTTCATCCTCTTCGTCTGCATTTTACCTAACCTTCTCTTTCTCAGCCCTATTTTTTCCATTTGTCACATTTTTTCCAACCGCCTCTTTCTCAACCGTGCATTTATTCCTCGAGCAAACAGGGTATGTATATCATTACCCATTCACCCCCTAGCACAAAGACAAAGAATAGAGCTTTCTTGCTTTATTCTTTTCCTCAGCTTATCAGGGGTCCAATGAGATATCAGTGGTAGTGTGGATGGTTCAGTGTTTCCCCGCCAATTCAATCTATGGAAATACAAAAACAATAAGACCAAAACACACCCACTGATGTATTTAGCTCTGGGTTCCTATTGTATTTGTCCACCCCCTGCACGTGACTTTTTCAAAACATACGAACACCAGTCATAGTCCCCTATTTTCTCCACATCAATGACTGATCTAATCGCATGCAAGTCAACTTTTCGATTCATCCTCGGAGTCAAAAAAGAAGACAAGCAGTAAATAACAAAAAGGCGCTTAAAATCATCGCCGCCATCCACCAACCTACTCTCAATCACATTCTTAACCTTGTAAACCAAACAATCCCCGTCGATGTCGTACTTCTCCTTCAACTCACCACTCAACCGAATATACTCTCCCCGATCCAATTCTAGAACATCATTCCCAACTTTATTGGGCAATAAAAAAAGATCATATATGTCATTTGATGTGACAACAAAAAACTCGTATTGTCGAACTTCAACATCCGACTGGTACCATTAAAATTTTTTACCAGATTTTTAACAATACCCATAGGGAATGCTGAATCAATACGAAGACTCAACAAACCACCAAATCTTATACTGACAACATCAGCCTTTTGTTGATCAGTCAATTTTTTCAGAAACTCACATAAATCTTGAGGTTTACATTGGCTGATAAAGTCTCTGCAACCCATAAAGAGTGACACTTTTAATACTTTTAATAGTATTAACATGCAAAGTGATACGATATGAAAAAGTGATACTTTTAACACATAAAGTGATACTTCTATATGAAAGTATGTTAAAAGTGATACTCAGTTAAGTGATACTTTTAACAGGAAAAGTGATACTTTTAATACATAAAGTGATACTTTTAATACATAAAGTGATACTTCTATATGAAAGTATACTTTTAATACAGAAAGTGATACTTTTAACACATAAAGTGATACTTTTAATACAAAAAGTGATAATTTTAACACATAAACTGATACTTCTACATAAAAGTATGTTAAAAGTGATACTCAGTTATGTGATACGTTTAACAGGAAAAGTGATACTTTTAACATAGAAAGTGATACTTCTATATGAAAGTATTTCCATAACACAAAAAATATGTTAAAAGTGATACTCAGTTATGTGATACTTTTAACACAGAAAGTGATACTTTCAACACAAAAAGTGATACTCCTATATGAAAGTATATGTTACCTGGCTTTTCGCCTTTTCTCTATGGTTACCTCCACATCAGAGCTTTTCCTATCATCTCCACTGCAACAGTAAATACAATCAAATAAATTAACACAGAAACATCAAAACAACACAATATAATCATGCATTAAACAGTGTCTATACCTAGTTTTATCTTCCTCTTCTTTTTCAGCCCTTTGTGGTACTTTTCTCTTCTTTGGAATAAGCTTTGAATCTTTTGCTTGAATATTTTCATTTTCATTAGCTTTCCTTTTTTCAGGAATATCTTTTTCATTTCTCGGCGCGAGTTTCTTTTTTATAGGAGAAACCGTCTTGCGTGCCTTCATTTTGTAATACCCTATCTCCGGGACAATCGGGATACGAATACGAGGTGTTGAAAATGTTGAAAAAATATCAAAAAAAAAAACACATTAAAATGTTGAAAATATATAAATCTAATAAGAAGAAATTAACATGACTACTTTATGAACACTAAAATGAATTTCGCATAAAAAAACTCATAAACCCTAAACAAAATCGAGAACATAACAACCCCAACACAAGAAAGAACTGAAAACTGAACAAAAAATGGAAGAAAAATGAAGAGAAATGGAAAAAACTGAACACCAACACCACCCCCTGAACACCAACCCTAAAATAAAATGAGAACATAAAAACTCTGAAAACTGAACAAAAAACGGAAAAAAAACGAAGAAAAATGGTAGAAACTACACGGTTGACAAATCGCAAGAAAAATTGAACTAAAAACTAAAGAAAAACGGAAGAAAAAACCATAAAAATTGAAGAAAAACGGAAAAAATGACTTACCAGTTGACAAATTGAGGAATCGCGCAAGAGAACCGAGCGAACCGAGCGGAAATCGGAGAGAAAATTGTGAGCTCGAGCGGGAGAGATGAAACAGGGATAAGAGAAAGGGTTTGGAATTGGGATGGAGGGAAAATAGCGGGTTCAGAGAGTTTTTTACAAATGGGACATCTCAGTTGGGCTGGGGCGGGTAGGTCTGCGGGCCGGCGGGTTGGTTTTAGTAAAATGGGGTTCCGTCTCACGGAACTAGATCCGTGAGACGGTCTCACGCAAGTTTTTGTGTTATTTAAATAAAACCCGCCTTACAGTTTGGGCGGCAAAAATATTAATCAAGTAATAATCAAGTTGTGTATGTTTTTTATTTTCTTTTCTTTCTAATTTGAGAAATTTTAGGCCTTAGGAAAAATTAAAGGGATAAGGACACCATTACCCTACTTTTTTGGACAAAGGACATGATTTTATGTTTTCCGGTGATTTTTGGACAAAATTACACTTCCCCTCTTTTTTTTGGACAAAAATATGCTCCTACTGAAATTCCCGAACTTTTTTACGTTGTTGTTTCTTTATTGTTTCAAACATATTTCTTCTAATCAAATTTCAGTGAAAAAATAAATTTTTCCCCCGTTAACTAATCCATTTTATACTCGAAATCTTATAAAAAAATAAAAATATACACATAAAATAGCACATATTAAAACCAAACAAAATAAAAATAATATAAAAACAACATGAGTAAAAACACACAATTCAATTTTTGATCCAATGCATGAAAACATATAAAAAAACGTGGAAACAACCAAGAAACAATATATAAAAAAACCAGAAACAATATAGAAAACACCATATGATCAAAAAGAGCTTAAAAATAGGTAAAAATTGTATTTAAACATCGAAAACTATGTGGAAACGATAAAGAAACATAAGAATAACATTAAAACGGTATGGAAACAACCTAGAAATAACATAAAAATATTAAAAATACCACATGAATAAAAAAAAGCTTAAAAAGTAGGTAAAAATTGTATCTATACATTGAAAACTACATAAAACAACAAAAAAATTATTCGAACAACATTAAAAATATTATAGAACAACACAGAAACAATAGAAACAATGTACAAAATAATACATTAACAAAAAGCAGCATAAAAAATAGGTAAAAATTGTTCAGAAACATCGAAACAATAAAGAAACAACAAAGCAACAAACTAAAACAACATCGAAACAACAAATATAACATATAAAACAATAGATGAACAAGAAAAAACAAAAAAAAAACGTAAAAATAATCAAAGAATATGCAAGAGCGTAAAAAGGGAAAAAAATAGGTACAAAAGTGATAAGAGCGTACTTGATGGTATTTTTTCAAAAATTGAGGTATTTCTAGAAATTTCTCAAAATTAAATGTGATAGTTTTATTAGTGGTGAGAGGGGTTTTAATTTTTTTCATTTAAATCACAAAATACAAAAAAAAATATATGCAACCAAGAGGATACAACATGGGTGCTTAAACCTTTCCAAATTTTAAGGTGACAGGACAACCACTAGGCTAGACTTGTTATTTGATCAATTTCTTATTTATTTTTTATATATAACTATAAATAAAAAATATACAAAAAATATGGCCCCCTTAGTTTTGTATTTTTTTCTGGGTCCGAGTTGACCGACTCCTCCACTTTACGTTAAGAGTAACCCTAAAACCGGATCAATCGCCCTTACAACACAATACTCTACCATTAAAGTAATAGATTGATCCCAATTAGGGAATATCTTAGGTACCAAGTTTTTCAATTAGTCTTACTCCAATTTTCTTACGAAATTCTGTATTATCTATGGTACTATGACATTGGGATAATCCATTAAGAAAAATATTAGGGCTTTAATGCAATCAAAATGTCTAGGAATGCGCTTTCAAAAAGAAAAAAAAATGTCTGGGAATGCGATAAAGTTGTGCATTTCTGCGCTGATTCTACAATTTGTAAATCTAAGGACTAAGGCTGTTTATGTTTTCAAAGAACCATTTTCAATTCTCAACTATTCATAGAAATAAAATTAATTTTATTTTAAAATTTTTAATTAAAACAATTATTTTCACTTTTTCTTTTACATAAAACAACATTTCGAACCTATAATTTCAATTATTAACCGTATATAAACAACCTTACATCATTTATCAATCATTATTCTCATTTTCTTACCCAATTATATATATGGGACCCACTATTATAAACTTTATCTATTTAAAATATTACAATTATTCAATTTTATCTATATAATGGGATCCACCACCTACAATCTTACAAATATAATATTATATATTCAATTAAAATATCCAACCATATCAACTTTTCAAATTATTATATACATAAAATATTACTTTAAAACCAAACATAATCTCATTTCCAAACCTACATAAAACTTATTCTCATTCTATCATCCACACATAATTCCAGTTTTCACACGAAAATCAATAGATTCTCAAAATTCACTTTTCAATATTAGAAACTGAAAATGATCTATGGAAACATAACCATACAAGACCTATGGTTCTATATTGACAATTTATTCTCTATTTAACATGTGGATTTTATTTTATAATTGGACTAAATAAAGTTAATTTATCGTTATAAATTTGAAATAATTTTCCCAATTATTAAGAAACCCACACGTCATTGTTACAATATAAAACGAATTTGTCTGCTTATGCTGAAACAATTATCTGTCTGATTATTTTCTTTCAACGTACAAGTTATTTATTCAACAATTACAAAGTTTAGAGGTCAGCCTAAAAGCCCCTATAGCTCAGTGGTAGAGCGTCAGTCTTGTAAACTGAAGGTCTGTAGTTCGATCCTGCATGGGGGCAATGTTTTTCTTTTTGTTTCCGTGTTTTTTCCCCAAACTAAACCAAAAATCGTGTTTGGGCATTTTACATTTATACTTTCTAATACAATCGTTTGAGCAATCCAGTTCCAAACCCTGAAAAAGCCCTAATCAAAGAACTTTTTCATCTTCAATGTCACAGCTGAATTGATTCAGCAAATATTTGGCTTCAAAAATGGTGTCTTCAACTATCCAAAAACTACTCAGAAACCAATCCCAATCAGCTTCTAAAATCCCTACTCTTTTCCGCAAACCCCTTCCTCCATTAACTCCTTTGGTGACCCAAATCCCCCAAATCTCCGAACCCAGTTGTCCGACGTCTTTTTCAAATCACCCCAAAATTGATCATTTGAAACCAAATCATTCTTTTTGCGCGCACGTTTACCCTAGTTTTTCGTTCGGGTTTTTTCTCAACCCGATTTCTCCAACCTCATTAATTCGATCTGAACCCAATGACGAAATGGCTCCGGAGGAGTCTAATATCATCCGAGCTGATAGTGTAAAGAAGAAGAGAAAAAAGAAGATGAACAAGCACAAGTTGAGGAAGCTAAGAAAGCGTCTCAGGAGGAAAACATAGTTCCGATTGTTTTGCCATTTCGGTGAGATACTGTTGTTTTTCTTTTGTTTTTCCCCCTTTTCAGAATGGACTTAGGCATTTATTTTTTTCAAATTGTCGTATGATCCACTAGCGAAGGTGTTATTTTCGTACTGACGTAGAACATCAATAATTGTTACATTTTGCGTGGTGGAATATATTGGTCAATGCTGTCAGAGTGGATTGGCCAGTTTTTGGGATAATGTCAATCTTGTTGTTCCGTTATATTTATGAGCAATATATGCAATCTATTATTATGGTGTGGATTGGAGCATATGGTTGTAATTTAAATTCTTAAGCTATAGATTTAGGTGGCTTTAGTAACCTTCTTCTTCTTTTTGTTGTTGTTTTTTTTTTTTTTTTTTTTTGAGGAACTGATGAGCTGAATCCAATCGTTCGTGTGGGTTTTGTTTATTTATGGTTTTGGAACAACTTAGTGGAGATTGGTGTTAGGGTTCAACATGAGCTCGGGTTATCTGGTGTAATTACATGAAGGTCTTTGATGAGTAAAGCCTGTTCTGCTTTTTAGGATTATCAGACCATGATTATTCAAGTTTTTACAGAAAATCTAAATAATCACTGAGATTGTTTGGCACAAATTAGATAATATGGACAAAAGTCACTGAATATGCTACTTTGATTTCAGATCGTGGGAAGTATTTTAGTTTCTGTTATCGTCAATATATATATATATTTTTAAAACAGAAACTCCTGGAATTTGTTTTTTGATTATGTTATAATATTTTAAGAAAGTGATTATCAAAATAATCTGCACCGAACATATTGTTGGAAATTGCTCATGATTCTCATCCATATTCATTACTCAGTTTACTATAAAATGCTAAAATGCGCCAAACACTAGCTGCGACATTGGATGAAGCTTCTGTTTGTCCTCTATTTTGTATTACCAGTGGAGTATGTTGTTAATGCACAAATAAAGCTGTGAAACTTTGTGTCAGTAGTAGTAGCTGGGGCTGTATGAAATTAGTTGCTGGCCATGTGAAGCTTATGTATGTTTGCAGTTATGCTATCATTTTGGGCCACCAGACACCAAGTGATTTGTGTTTGCACTCTGAAAAGAAATCCGGGGTTTCCAATATGTGTTCCTAACAGGCCTAGATATGCTGCTATTGCATCTATTGGGATTCTTGTGATTTTTCTTCATCAAGGCTTCATTTGGATGGATGGATATTAAGTTGAGGATTTCAAATCCACAATAACAAATTCATTGAGCTTGTTTGGATAAAATGGATTTCAATTCCTTAAGCTCGCATTTTGAGCTATTTTTGGATTCATTGTGGTGGATTTCAAATCCACCTTAGGTGGAGTCATTTGAAATTCTTCCCCCAAATCCTCCCCTTAATCCAAATGTAGCCTAAAGGTTTTGTATATTCTGTTTGCGGATTGCTATCTAACAAAAATATTGGCTTTTCTGGCTCATGTGAATCTAGCTAGTTTCTTTGTAGTATTTTTGAAGACAACCTGCCTTCTACCTCATACTGTAAATCAGAAGCTACCCATGGACCATGCACACTTGTGGATTGGGAATAATTAGTTTAACTGTAGGTAGCTCCACATAGTCCAGATTTCTCGATTTCATGCATGTTACCTTAGTGCATACGTTTTGCATTTATATAATATATCCAGTGACAAAGCGATCTAAATTCTTTTATGACTTTGCCTAATTCATGTAAATTATCGAATATGGATGTTTTATCCTGCTCAAATCAAATTTGGTCATGGCTGCTGTTATTCATTCTTGTTATGGTTATTTTCCCCCTCTTTTGCGTATGTGGATATCCATCTCCACCATGCTCGCATTGAAATTAGAAGAGCTTGTGATTTTAGATTCTGAAGCTATTCATGTCTACAATGGAGAGCATTTCTCCTCGTCAGGAAGATTATATTGAACCTTAAGCAACTTGAAATTTCAGATTTTCATCACTTATATATGTTGGAGTTGATGATTTTGTGGAAAAAAAGGGTTAAATACAAAAACTAAAAACTATCCCTGAGGTTTAGCCTAATTACAAAAGAATCTAGTTGTCTTTTAAAATTACAAATACCTCCCTGACAAATGTTTATAGCTTACAAAATTGTACTCTCAAGTGGCTTCAAGAAGGGGGTATTTGTTAGTAAATACAAACCTCAAGGGGGTATTTGCAATTTTGAAAGATAACTGAATCTTTTTGTAATTAGGCTAAACCTCAGGGTAGTTTTTGGTAATTACCCCAAAGAAAATTAACTTTCTGCAGAATTGTGAGTTAGGAGGATGCTTGCAGGCAATCTATTAGGTCTCAAATATCTCATAACATGTTCTTATTGATAATGACAAGAAAGAAAAACAAAATGATAATTAGATTGCTGAAAAATCCACGTAAATGCAGCCATTCTTAATTGTGCTGTAACGCTCTCAAGATGGAATAGGAGACTTGTTTATTTTGCAAAATGCATGTTTCCATGTGTAAAATTCGTTGCCTTGTCCAATCATAATTATGAGTAATCATAGGCGTTTGATTTGAGGACCACAATTTTCTCACTGTCGTCTTTATAGTATGTTATTGCGACTTAAAACCTCATAATTTCATCACTGCTTTGAGTTTTCTTCTCATGTGTCACTTTTTAGTCTCCCTTTGCTTGGATTGAAGATATTTATACTAGCTGTCTGACTTGTTTTGCTGGAATAATGATGTATGTAGTCTTTGAATAGAAAACCTTAGCAATGTTTTCAGTTTGTAGTTTTCAGTCCTTTGTATATATGTTACTTCAATTCTTCCTTTTGGGGAATGTATGAATTGAATTATGCTGGTACAACTTGACAGAGTCAGCTGAAATATGATATGCCCTACCAGGAAAGTAAATGGCGAATACCATGGAATTTTATAGGGTGTGGTTAAGCCAGATAATATTTCTTGGAATGGATGATTTATTGTCTGCCTCTTGAGTTGGCCAAAACTTGAACTGATATTAATTAAGCTTTCTTTTCTATTTTTCTTTTTAATCGCAACTACTTTATATATTTCCTGTTGTAAGAAAGGGTATAATTCATAACATACTCTCTACGGTATATTGAAATTGCAAATATGTATATGTACTCGTATAAGGGTTTTTGCAATTTATTCTAAATAAAATTAAAAATAAAAAGTATCCAATAGCAGCCCCGTTGGTGTAGAATCTCAGAACAGTCAAGTGTCTGAGGATGAAGTGCAATATTCTAGGATTCAGCACTATTCCACCATAACTAGTTTGGATTTTAAATTCAGAGTTTGTTCAAACACCGAAATAGTACCTTGTCGTAATCATATTTAAGAAGCATTCTTTCTAAAAATTCTTTGCTTAAATTTCCTGTCTGACGCTAGACTTCTTGCCGTCTATGTTTTTTTTCCCTTATCGTCCTATCTATTCCTATCTATACCCGTTTAAGCCCGTCTAGAGCCTAGTGCCAAGACGCACAGTCTGTCTTAGCTCATAACGTTTTAAGAACACTTATCTAAAGGACTGTAATAATAGCTAATTGATATCCAATCAATAAATAATGTCGTCTTAAAACACATGAGTAGCTGGCCTATGACCAAACAAATATCTTTGTCCACTAACTAATTCCAGTTTATCACGAGTCATCATCAAATTGTGATTATCCCGTGGGATATATAGAAACCACATGTTTGGGGCTTTTGCACATGCCTTTGTTTTTTGCTTTTATTCTTTTGTTGAAGTTTCAGCCTCACCAACCCTTTTTCCATTTAATGATGGGATAATTACAAAATGTTTTTTTCCTGAATAAAATGAAGCTAGCGAATATGGATAATACTTTTTTAGGCATACGCCACCACACACTTACCTGTGTCACATTAGTCAATTTAGAACTATGTGGTTATAGGCACAAAAACTCACATGCTTATTTTTTGTATCATGCTCAAATACCCAATTTTCTTAACACATGCCAAGTAAATAAATAACTTTTCTCCTAAGAATTTATTACATTATTCCCACAAGTATGTTATCCCATGCCATATTCATAGTAAAATCATAAGGAGCTGGGCATACGAACTGAATTAAAAACCACACACATAAGCAATTAAATGTGCTAAAGCGATAAACATGCTAAAAATAAAAATAAAATAAAAATGAAAAATTGAAAAATTTTAATGCAATTTTTTATGTTCTACGTGCAATCCTAGATTCAATGTAAAATATGCAACAGTACTAAATTACGCATTCTTGACAACCTCTTTCCCCCCAAACTTAAAATATGTTTCGTCCCGAACATATGAGGAAATAATCAAAAGAAAGAGGAATGCGTAAGAGTACTTACCTGGATAGTTTACACGGCCCATGTGCATTTCACACGGTCGGGCTGTGTAGCCCTGGGCAATTTCTGTTTCGCTCTGTCTCCAGCCACACAGTCATGTGCAGCTCACACGGCCTGCCCGTGTGGCTAGTCAGGAAGCACGACCCGTGTGGAGTTCCACACGGTCATGTGAAGTAGTTTTTAGTTTTTTTTTTCATTTTTTTTTCGTTTTTTTCCATTTTTTTATCTTAGGAGTTTGTCGCGGCGTTTCTTGGGTTGCCTCCCACAAAGCGCTAAGTTTTTCGTCTTCAGCCAGACTCAGACTTCTAACATCACTTTCGTTGAACCGTGTCAGTTGAAATCCTTGAGCCCTTATATTTTGTACCATCCATCAAACGAATGGCGTTGAACTGTTTTCTCGGATTAAGTATATCGCCTGGGAATTTGCCCTTTTGATGTTGGCCTCCCACTGCAGCAGCGGTTTGGGCTTCTTGTATCTCCAAAGATTCCAGTCTCGCACTCAACAAAAATGATGTTAGAAATGAAGAAGAAAAAAAATATAATATAAAAAATCGAAAAAAGAATACAATAAAAAAATTACTAAAAAATATGCTTCAATTAAGATTAACTACTTATTACTATATCTAAATAGAATCTAATCAATCCTTGGCGACCGCGCCAAAAACTTGTTCGCCAAAAATTATTTTGGTTCATACAACTGCAAGTGTACCGTGTAGTTTATAGAATAATGGCAAGCAAGACCGTATTCCTCAGGGATTGAAGCTTGAAACACTTAGGCTATAATAACATCGTATTCCAATTTTATTGAAGCGGCCGAAAATTAAGTATTTTAATCTAAGGAAAATAAAGAAAATAAATAAAATAAATTTGTGAACCCCACAAGTCTTTTCAACATCTTTAGGAGCAACCTTAGGCACATAATCTCAACATGCTTCTTCAATATTAAATGCGAATAAAGTTTTAAAAACAATTCCATGCAATTCTATGGGTTCAAATTCATAATATCATCTACTCCCCCTCCCGGGTGGTGCGTAAACAGTTGATTAATAACAATTGTAGTCCTCACAGATCGTTACAATTCTTATTAACTCCAAAAAGATTTGTGAATTGAATTACTCCCCACAAACATGTTAGATAAATGTTTTTATCATGATTTTGATGATTTTGTTTAAATGAGTTTTTATACCAAAACAATGTCCCTAAATGTTGACCAAATACTTTCGATCGATTTAAAATGTTTATACTATTTTTTGGAGTATTTCTTGGAGTTTATTTTCAATATAAAATTGGACAACACTTTTGTTTCAGGCTCAACTGGTCGCCCTATAGGACAACATGTACCTGAGTTGAGTTTTGAAACAGAAAACGGGACATTTGTAAAATAGGGGAGGGCGACCGATCGACCCGGAGGTTGACCAGTAGGGGCGACCGGTCGACCCTAGGGCGACCTGTACCTGGGAAGCCCTCCTCAAATGATGTCTCTCTGTTTTGATTTTTATCAACCCCCAACCGGTCAAGCTTAAGGGCGACCGGTCGAACCCCCCTTCGATCGGTCCCCCTGTGTAAAAATTGCAGCAAACTCATTTCAAACTTATCTCTGCGCGACCGGTCGAACCCCTCTTTTATCAGCAAACTATCCGCTGCATTTTTCAGTCAGCTTTTCCCTAATTTGTGGGATTGATTTCTAACAGATATAATCTTGATTTTAAATGGTTTCTTTTGCAGAAAATCACTCCCCAAGGAGGAGTCTATGTCTGGAAATCAAGCCAAGACCTTTCCTATAAATAGAGGCTTCATTCAAACAACAAGATATAACACATTACACAAGCAAAAGAGCATACAAGCAAACACTTTTATAAATCTTGTTGTATTAGCCCAAGTACTTGCACTTGCACTTCTTTGAGGTCTAGGCTTTCAATTCGGATTACACTTATACTCATATTGTATTATTCATTATTGAGTTGTAATCTTGATTTCGGTCATCATTCAACACAAGACATCCTTGTGAGTATTCTTGTGGTAAGAATACACTTGGGTGATCTAGGTGATAGGTGTTTGGAGAGTGTGGTACTCTTCAAAGGTGGTGAAGAAAGATTGTGGTAATCTCCTTGAAGGTGTCGTAAGAGGATTGTGGTAATCCTCAAGGTGTTATATTAATTTTGGTAATTAATAAAATTTCTTTTTCCTTTTCGAAACTCATCCCGGATATACTGGGGTGGTAGAGCACGTAGTCCCTAGGTGGGGTGAAGCTCTTTAAATCGACGTGTGTTGTTTATTTTCCGCATTTAGCTTTCATCTTTGATTAATTATTCGAAAAAGAGGGCAATATCTGAAAAACCGAGATAATCTATTCACCCCCCTCTAGATTATTGTAGCCACTTGGACTACCAAGTGGTATCAGACCCAAACTTTTTGGCTAGCTCGTTCCGAGTAAAGAGGAATGATCCATGGCTACGAATGACGCTTATCTCACCACCGGCGCCTCCACCAACAAGCCACCACTATTCGACACCAACAACTACGCATTTTGGAAGGACCATATGGAGTGCTTCCTACAAGGGTGCGGGTTCGACATTTGGAATGTGGTTGTTGAAGGAGTTGATCAACCAACCAAGAAATTGGAGGATGGTACCTCGGCTCCAAAGCCTTTCAAGGAGTTTGATGAAAACAACAAGAAGACCTTCTCTCTTAACGGTAAGGCCTTAAATATTTTGCATTGTTCTCTTACCGCCACCGAGTACAATCGCATAAGAGGCATAAGGTCGGCACATGAAGTTTGGGAAAAATTGGAGACAATTTATGAAGGAACTAAGAAGGTCAAGCAAGCAAGAAAGACCATGTTTGTTAAAGACTTTAAAAACTTTAACATGTATGATGGTGAAAGCATCTCTAAAATGGTGGAAAGGTTTGACAACATTGTCAATCCTCTTGTGGCCCTTGGTAAAGTCATCTCGGAGGAAGACAAGGTGACTAAGGTATTGAATACACTTCCCGGTTCATGGTCCGAAAAAGTGACAGCAATCACGGAGGCACAAAATCTTGAGACACTCAAGTTCGACGAGCTCATCGAGAACCTCCTTATCTATGAAGTCTATCTCAAGGAGAGGAAAAATTCCAAACCATCCATAAATCAATCGGGTATGCAAATTATTCCTAAAGGTCTTGCATCTTCTTCAAATAATGCATATTATGATAATGATGATGATGATGAGGAGACGACCGCATTTGTTCGAAAATCTGCAAAATTTGTGAATAAAAATAAAGCAAGAAAACCAAGAGATAATGCTTGCTTTAAATGCGGAAAACCCGGGTACTTCATTGTCGATTGCCCAAAACTCGATGAGGAGGAACAAAAAAAAAGAAGCCTTTTTCGAAAAAGAAGGCTCTAAATACGGAGGTCAAAACTTGGGATGAACTACTCGAAACAACCGACGAGGAAGGAGAAACCGAACATGGTCTTATGGCCATAGACGATGATAATAATGAGGTACACTCTATCTCTTCTACCTCCTCCTTAGTTGATGAATTGCAATGTGATTTTGATGAATTGCAAATTGAGTTTCAAAATTTGATTGTTAAATACAAGTCTTTGAAAAAAGAGCATAAAGAGCTTAAAATTGAAAAGGAAAAATTATTTACCTCTTATGAATCTCCTGACAAAGCTCATGCTCTTACTCTTACTAGAGTTCACTCTCTTGAAACCGAAAAAGAATCGCTCACCAAAGATCTTGAATGTTTGAAAAAGGATGTGCATCGTTTTAACATAAGCACGGATAAAGTTACAAAAATTTTAGATGCACAAAGAGGTGAGCATTCCAAATTAGGACTTGGTTATAAACCATTTCAAAATGTTTCTAAGAAAAATAACCAAGGTCCGACTTTCGTACATGCTAGTAGCTCTTATACTCCTACTAGTTTTTATTGTGGCAAAGTTGGACATTATGCTAACAATTGCAAATAGAGAAATAGCTCTAGTCATATTTGGAGACCCCCAAAGGTCTCAAGACTAACCCCCATGGACCCCAAAATTATAGGGTACCTAAAAGAAATTCTTTTGTAGGTAATAGGGGCTATAACAACTATGGAAGATTCAAAATAGCTCGAGGACAGCGGATGTTCACGCCATATGACCGGAAGGAGAGAACTTTTTACCAACATCAAGCTCCAAGAAGAGGGTATGGTCATGTTCGGCAATGGCAAAGGAAGAATTCTTGGAAATGGAGAAATTGGTAACTCTTCTTTCTCTCTTAGTAATGTTCTTTTAGTAGAAGGGCTTAAGTTTAATTTGATAAGTGTTAGCCAACTTTGCGATTCAAATTATGATATTTCTTTCAATAAAGAAAAATGCCTTATTCTTAAAAATGGTAAAATCATTTGTGAAGCAAATAGATAAGGCAATCTTTACAAAATTTGTACAAGTGATTTGGTTAGTCAAAATGTTTCTTGTCTTGTCGCCAATAATGATTTAACTAGTTTATGGCATAGGCGACTTGGACATGTTGGATACAAGAATTTGAAAAATATTTACAAAAACCAACATGTAAAAGGACTACCCAAATTGAGTTTTGAAAATCTTGGCTTATGTGACACTTGTCAAAAGAACAAATTAGTTAAAAGTAGTTTCAAGCCCAAAAATGAAATTTCCATAACCAAACCCCTACAATTGCTTCACCTTGATTTGTATGGGGATATTGGTATGGCTAGTCTAAGTGGAAAACATTACACTTTCGTTATTGTCGATGATTTTTCTAGATATACTTGGGCTCTTTTTCTTACCAATAAAAGTGATGCCGTTAATGAGTTTGTTAAGTTGTGTAGACTTATTGAGAATGAAAAGGAAGATACTATTAAGTCTATTCGAAGTGATCGAGGTGGAGAATTTGATGGTGAATTTAGAATTTTTTGTGAAACCAAGGGATATGCACATAATTTTTCGGCCCCAAGGACACCTCAATAAAATGGAGTAGCCGAAAGGAAGAATCGGACATTACAAGAAATGAGTCGGTCCATGTTCAATGAATTCTCTCTTCCAAAATATTTTTGGGCCGAAGCCGTAAGTACCGCTTGCTATGTCATTAATCGGTTTTATATTCGTCCTAAAATGAATAAAACTCCATATGAGCTTTGGAAATGAAGAACTCCAAATATTAGTTATTTCAAAATATTTGGATGTAAGTGTTTTATTTTGAATACTAAGGATCAATTAGACAAACTTGATCCTAAGACCGATGAAGGAATATTTATGGGGTATTCAACAAAAAGCAAAGCATATCGGGTTTACAATAAAACTAGTGGGGTTGTTGAAGAATCTATTCATGTAAAATTCAATGAAGCATCGGGTGTTGAAAAGATACCCAATGATGAAAGTGAGGAAGATGATATTATTGAATCCATTGTTCAAAATGATGCTCAAAATGATCAACCTTCTACATCAAATGATCAACCATCCACTTCAAATGTTCCTCAAGAAGATAGAGGTGATACTTCGGATCTTCCCATAGCATTGAAATTTAAGGGAGATCACCCAAAAGATCTTATTATTGGCGATCCCCTTGATAAAGTGATGACCCGAAGAAAATTTGCCGAGAAAGCTCTTATATCTCAAAAAGAGCCTAAAAATGCTAAGGAGGCTATTGAGGATGAAGATTGGTTTTTGGATGCAAGAAGAGTTGAATCAATTTGAAAGAAATGATGTATGGGAATTGGTACCTTGTCCTTCTTCTCAAACTATTATAGGTACTAAATGGGTATTCCGGAACAAACTTGATGATCAAGGCAACATTGTCCGAAAAAAGGCAAGGTTAGTAGCTCAAGGGTATTGTCAAGAAGAAGGTATTGATTATGATGAAACTTTTGCACCCGTATCACGTTTAGAAGCTATTCGTATTTTGCTTGCCTATTCTTGTTTCAAAAATTTCAAGCTTTACCAAATGGATGTTAAATCCGCTTTCTTAAATGGTTTCATTCAAGAAGAAGTCTATGTAAAACAACCTCCAGGGTTTGAAAATTTTTCTAGGCCAAATGATGTTTCTAAACTTAAAAAGGCCTTGTATGGTTTAAAACAAGCACCCCGTGCATGGTATGATAGACTTAGCTCTTTTCGTTTGCAAAACGATTTTACAAGAGGTAAAGTTGATACTACTCTCTTTGTTTTTGAAAAAGGGCAAGATTGTTTACTTGTGCAAAATTTATGTTGATGATATTATCTTTGGTGCTACTAATGAATCTTTGTGCAATAAATTTTCTAAGTTGATGCAAGGTGAATTTGAGATGAGTATGATGGGGGAGCTCAATTTTTTCCTTGGACTTCAAATTAAACAATGCCAAGAAGGTATCTACATTTCACATACAAAATATACAAAGGAACTTTTGAAAAAGTTCGGCATTGAAGAAGGAAGAACCGTGTCCACCCCTATGGCAACTAATGTCAAAATTGACAAAGATGAAAAAGGCAAGTCCGTAGATGAATCAAAGTATCGAGGTATGATTGGTAGTTTACTTTATTTAACCGCTAGTAGACCGGACATTCTTCATGCCGTATGCCTATGTGCTCGTTTTCAAAGCAATCCCAAAGAATCTCATATGAGTGCCGTTAAAAGAATTTTTCGATATTTGAAAGGCACTATTCAATATGGTTTATTCTATCCAAAGAATGAAAATTTTTCTCTTAATGGTTATAGTGATTCGGATTATGCGGAAAATATTGATGATCGGAAAAGTACTTCCGGATCATGTCAATTTTTAGGCGATTGCCTAGTTTTTTGGTTTTCAAAGAAGCAAAATTGTGTTTCACTTTCAACGGCCGAAGCCGAATATATTTCCGCAGCTTTTTGTTGTACTCAACTTCTTTGGATGAAACAAACCTTAGCGGATTACAAATGCTCTTTTGAAAATATTCCTATCTTTTGTGATAATATATCCGCTATAAATGTTGCTCAAAACCCGGTTCATCATAATCGTACTAAACATATTGAGATTCGACATCATTTTCTAAGGGATTGTGTTTCTAAACGAAAAATTGAGATATCTTTCGTACCATCTCAAGATCAATTGGCGGACATTTTTACAAAACCGCTATCTCCGAGACTTTTGCGTCGATACGAGCTCGGTTAGGCATAATGCATATCGAATGAGGTTTACATTTACATTTTGCATGTTTTTATAACTTAGGGGCGAAAAATCAGATTTTTGGTTGAAAATTCGGATTTTGGAAAATTGGTTAAGACAGTGGGCTAACTGGGTTGAGGGCAACCGGTCGCCCACACCGTCGACCGGTCTCCCTCAACGTCGACCGGTCGCCCAAAGCTTTTTTGTGGATAAAACAACTTCTGTCTTCATACTTAGTCATTTTAACCCATTTTTGCCATTTTTCGTCCCCTTCGCCAAATACACACAAACTTCACTCAAAATGTGTTTTCTCGCATACATTTCATATCTTGGACTTAATATAGCTCGATTATCATCATCATTGTTCATCTTTACCGATTGAATGGTAAGAATTCTACTTCCTTTACTCAATTGGGTTGAACCCTTGAGTTTTTGGCTTATGTGTAAGTTTCTTGTTGTAAATGTCATATGGTTGAGATGAGCTTATTTACTATGATGTATTGTATTGTGTTTGGTATGATTTGGTGATGAAATTTTTTGGCTTGCTTCATTTACAAGGGCTTTATACAACTTCTTTTATTTTTCACGCCCACAAAGTGTTCGATAAAATGTCTCAAAGAAAATTTTAATTTGTACATGACTCTTATGCTTTCAAATGACTTATATACTTATTACGATCATGTCTTGACAAACAAAATGAGCTTATGGTTTCACGCTACATTTCTCCCACTTCCTCGGATTCTAAGCCTATTTTTTCAATTATTGATAAATCGTCTCTTTGGCGCACTTTGATATTTTTGTATGATGTTTTTATCATCCTAACATTCTTTTGATGATTCCAAAGGGGGAGAAACAGGGAATTGGCTCGTTAGCTCAAAGAAGCTAATAAAAGCTCACAATAAAAGCTATCAGCTATGGCTTTCTAAAGCCATAAGTTGTATTGAATACTTAGTCCAATGGTTGTATTATGGACTAGTTTCCTTGATAATGAATATTTGTGACAGGGGGAGCTTCTTAGCTCTTGATTTTTACTATTTCTAGCCTATGCAATATTTCTTATTGATGTGCTTATTGATAGGGGGTTTTGTAAAATGTTACTTAAACGGATAGTTTACTCATAAAACCGAAAAATTGTTGTGTTTTTAAAATCGTCCTCTTGAAACTTGTTTTGGTTTGTAATCATCAAAAAGGAGGAGTTTGTTAGATAAATGTTTTTATCATGATTTTGATGATTTTGTTCAAATGAGTTTTTATACCAAAACAATGTCCCTAAATGTTGACCAAATAATTCCAATCGATTTAAAATGTTTTTACTATTTTTCGGAGTATTTCTTGGAGTTTATTTTCGATATAAAATTGGACAACACTTTTATTTCAGGCTCGATCGGTCGCCCTATAGGGCAACCTGTACCTGAGTTGAGTTTTGAAACAGAAAACGGGACGTTTGTAAAATATGGGAGGGCGACCTGTACCTGGGAAGCCCTCCTCAAATGTTGTCTTCTCTGTTTCAATTTTTATCAACCCCCAACCGGTCAAGCTTAAGGGCGACCGGTCAAACCCCCCTTCGACCGATCCCCCTGTGTAAAAGTTGCAGCAAACTCATTTCAAACTTATCTCTGCGCGACCGGTCGAACCCCTCTTTTATCAGCAAACTATCTGTTGCATTTTTCAGATAGCTTTCCCTAATTTGTGGGATTGATTTCTAACAGCTATAATCTTGATTTTAAATGGTTTCTTTTGGAGAAAATCACTCCCCAAGGAGGAGCCTATGTCTGGAAATCAAGCCAAGACCTCTCCTATAAGAGGCTTCATTCAAACAACAAGATATAACACATTACACAAGCAAAAGAGCATACAAGCAAACACTTTCATAAATCTTGTTGTATTAGCCTAAGTACTTGCACTTGCACTTCTTTGAGGTCTAGGCTTTCAATTCTTGATTACACTTATACTCATATTGTATTATTTATTATTGAGTTGTAATCTTGATTTTGGTCATCATTCAACACAAGACATCCTTGTGAGTATTCTTGTGGTAAGAATACACTTGGATGATCTAGGTGATAGGTGTTTGGAGAGTGTGGTACTCTTCAAAGGTGATGAAGGAAGATTGTGGTAATCTCCTTGAAGGTGTCGTAAGAGGATTGTGGTAATCCTCAAGGTGTTGTATTAATTTTGGTAATCAATAAAATTTCTTTTTCCTTTTCGAAACCCATCCCGGATATACTGGGGTGGTAGAGCACGTAGTCCCTAGGTGGGGTGAAGCTCTTTAAATCGACGTGTGTTGTTTATTTTCTGCATTTAGCTTTCATCTTTGATTAATTATTCAAAAAAAGAGGATAAAATCTGAAAAACCGAGATAATCTATTCACCCCCCTCTAGATTATCGTAGCCACTTGGACTAACAAAACATGCATGTCACACGTGTTTCATGTCTGAAATTCGATTTCCGTCTTTGTTAGAACTCATCTCCCGAATTTTGCAATAACAAATATGACATGCTAATTATTGGCCAAATAAAAAATAATTATAAATAAGCACTCGAATTCATAAAATAGAATGCATGAAGCATTTAAAGAAAACAAGTAATCATATTTAATATAAATCCACAGTTTCGATTATGCCCCTAAGATCTAAAAAATATGCCGAACATTGATTACAAAATCATAGACAAATTCAAATCAATATTATGGCATCATATAAGCACAGACAAGAGTTCTTAGACATAGAAAGAAAACCCCGTCTTGTCAGGATGGATTCCCCTTCCAAGCCCTCGATGCTCTTGTGCTCCCTAGATGCAAAAGCTTTGTGGTGTTCTTCGCGACCTAGCCTTCTTTGCTCAGAAGATCCTTGATTTCTTCGTTCCTGTGTTATTTGATGTGTTTTTGCTGTATGGAATGATGATTTTTCATGCAAGACTTGGTCCCCTTTTATAGATGCTTGGAGAGATCACTTGTAGAATTGGAACGGGAAGCACACTCTAAAAAACACACTGAAACAGACTCCCACACGGTCAGGCCTTATGGGTCCACACAGGTGTGTGGCCTTGGGCTTAGCCCTTTGTCGCATGGGCAGGCTGGTCGCACGGGTAGGTGGTGCGGCTGATAAACTTATCCACACGGCCGTGTGAGTTCACACGGTTCGGCCGTGTGGACCTGATCCGTCCTCTGTTTTCTTTCCTTCTTCACACAACCGTGTGATTTTTCACACCACCATTCCACACGGCCGTGTGAGGCTACACGGTTTGGCCGTGTGACTTGCTTGTGTTCCCTTTTTCCGTTGTTTTGAGCTTTTCTTTGCATTCGGCAATCTTATCTGGGCATCCCAACTGATATTTCTTCCTTTTAAGCTTCGTTTCCTACAAGAATTACAAGAATATGCAGTATCATGCCCTTTAAAGGAAACCAAGTAAAAACACAGTAAATATGCGTGCAAATGCATCAATTATACATCAATATAAGCCCTAAAATGCACGTATATTTTACACACATCGGGTATACCTCTTTGATCTCAAACGGCCCGCTCCATCTTGATATTAATTTCCCTGGGAATAACCGCAACCATGAGTTAAATAAAAGGACCTTCATTCATGGTTCGAGATTTTTATCGATAATCCTTTTATCATGCAACTGTTTGACTTTATCCTTGTATATTCACGTATTTTTCATATGCATCGTTGCGAAGCTCGTCAAGTTCGCACAGTTGCAACTTCCTTTTTGTTCCTGCTTTATCCAAATCGAAATTTATTGTTTTGATGGCCTAATATGCCTTGTGCTCCACTTCAACTGGTAAATGACCCACTTTCTCGAAAACTAGTCTATAGGGGATAATTCCCAAAATCATTTTATAAGTTGTTCTATATGTCTATAGCGCATCATTTAACTTGGTAGCCGAGACTTTCCTCATAGGATTTACTGTCTTCTCCAAAATTTCTTTTATTTGTTTGTTGGTAATCTCCACTTACTCATAAGTTTGAGGATGATAAGGTATAGCTACCTTATGTGTGATGCCATTTTTCTTCATTAGTTTCTCGAATAACTTGTTGCAAAAATGTTTTCCCCATCGCTAATGATAGCTGCTTAAGATATTTTTCTGCCCAAACTTGATGACAGTGTTAGCATCACAAGTCCTAGTGGGGATTGCCTCAACCCACCGGGACACGTAGTCAACAACAACAAGTATATATATAACCAAAAGACTTAGGGAAGGGGCCCATAAAATCAATACCCCGCACATCAAATATTTCAACTACCAAGTTATTATTCAGAGGCATCTCATTCCTCCTACTAATATTTCCAGTCTTTTGGCATTTATCGCATGTCATCCCAAATTATGCGCGTCTTTGAATAATGATGGCCAATAGAATCCTGATTGGAGAACCTTAAAGGTTGTTTTATGGCCTCCAAAGTGTCCACCACAATGGATGTCATGACAAAAGGCCAAAACATCATTCTTCATCATTGCAGATTTTAAACAAGTATGGGTCATCCCAAAAGTAGAACCTACAAGTAGATAAAAATATTTTCTTCTCCTGAAACGAAAGGTTAGTTCTCATAATTCCACATGCAAGATAATTCACAATGTCGGCATACTAAGGAATTGAAGTAACCTCAAATAACTGCTCATGGGGGAAAGAATCAATTATATGTTCGTGTTTATGAGAAACAAGAGTATCATCAGTAAGAGCAAGACGAGACAAGTGATCCGCCACTACATTCTCGCACCCTTTTCTATCTTTTATTTCAACATTAAATTCTTGCAACATCATAATCCACCAAATTAACCTAGCTTTGGCTTGTGGCTTACTCAACAAATATCACAAGGCTGCGTGATCACTATGAACAATTACCTTAGACCCAACAATGTAATATCTGAATTTATCCAAGGAGAAAACAACAGTTAATAGTTCTTTTCAGTGGTAGTGTAATTTACTTGTGCGTCATTAAGAGTCAAACTAGCATAGTAAATCACAAGGAGCAGTTTATCAATTCTTTGGCCTCAAACGGCTCCCACATCATGATTAGACGCATCACACATAATTTCAAAAGGCGATGACCAATCAGGAGCAACAACAATAAGAGCATTTATCAACTTCTCTTTCAATGTGTTAAAAGCATTTAAATATTTTTCATCAAAATCAAAAGGGGCATCTTGAGAAAGTAATTTACAAAGGGGTTCGCTAATTTTTGAAAAATCCTTAATAAACCTTCTATAAAATACAACATGCCCAAGAAAACTCCTAATGCCCTTAACATTAATAGGGGTGGTAATTTTTCAATAACATCAATCTTAGCCTTGTCGATCTCAATTCCATTTTTTGAAACCACATGGCTTAAAATAATTCCGCTTGTTACCATGAAATGTCTTTTTCCCAACTTAAGGTTAAGATGCATTCAATACATCTTTCAAGAATCTTAGCCAATTCATTAAGACAATCAGAATAAGAGGACCCAAATACAGAAAAATCATCCATAAATACCTCAATGAAGTCCTCAACCATGTCAGAGAAAATTAAAAACATGCACCTTTGAAAAGTCGTCGGCGCATTGCAAAGTCCAAATAGCATTCGTCGAAATGTGAAAGTCCCAACCGGGCATGTGAAAGTTGTTTTTGCTTGATCCTCTGGTGTGATAGCCACTAATAACCTGACAAACCATCCAAAAAACAATAGAAACTATATCTTGCAAGTTCGTCAAGCATTTGATCAATAAAGGGAAGGTGGAAATGATCTTTTTAGTAGCATCATTCAACTTCCTATAGTCTATGCACATCTTCCATCCAGTTGTGGTCCTAGTGGGAATAATTTCACATTTTTGGTTCTCTACAACTGGTATCCCACTCTTCTTTGGTACAATATGCACCAGACTCACCCATTCACTATCCGTAATTGGGTATATCACCCCTTCGGCTAGGAGTTTCAATACCTCTTTTTTCACTACTTCCATCATAATGGGATTCAATCTCCTTTGAGCTTCTCTACTAGGCTTAGCCCCCTCTTCTAAAATAATTCTATGCATGCATGTAGTAGGGTTAATCCCTTTGATATCACTCAATCCCCAACCAATCGCATTTTTAAATTTTCTAAGTACCACCAACAATTCTCCCTCTTCTTCTTTAGAAAGTACAACAGAAATATTCACCGGCTTCTGCTCACTTTCTTCTAAAAACACATATTTTAAATACTTAGGGAGTTCTTTCAATTCGAGTTTTTATTGGGTTTACTATCCACTTCTTCTAACGCAAATATTTCCATCAACCCCTCGTTTAAGGCTTGCCCATATGTCTTCCATGACATCAAAAATATCATCCTGCTCAAGAAATAAAGTATCAAGACTATAATCATGCAACAATGTATTTTCGACCGCTTCATCAAAGAAATCAACGAAAGAGCAATTTTCAAGTGATGCATGCGAGGGAATGGAGTTAGTGTCAGAAATAGATAAAGTCACAGTCTCACCAAGCACATTATTCATAGTTCCATTTTTAACATCAATAAGTGTGTGTGTGGTGGCCATAAATGGGGGGCACATTATTCATAGTTCCATTTTGCACTTCCCCTACTTCTAACACAACAAAATCAACAGGGACAATGAGGCCACCCACTTTTACCAAAATATCTTCAACAATACTTTTAGGGAACCTAATGGACTTATCAGCAAGTTGAATACACATCCTAGTGGGCTTCAATTCCCCTAAATCAAGTTGTTTAAAAATAGAATAAGACATCAGATTAATCTCAACCCCCAAATCGAGCATCCCAGAAGTTTCCTTACCATTTCCCATTGCAATTTTAATAACAAAACTACCTGGATCTCGTTGTTTAGGAGGCAATTGGTGCTGAAGAATCACACTCGCCACTTCTGAAACTATTACCTTCTCGTTGTCACCGAACTTCCTCTTGTTGGATGCAAGTTCTTTAAAGAATTTGACATAGGCTGCCACATTTCTAATAACATCTAGCAGAGGTATATTAACATTAACCTTAGATAACATGTTAGAGAAATCCAAGAACTGCCTATCCTGTTTTTCGTTCCAAATGCGTCTTGGGAAAGGAATCAGAGGTTTGTAAGGATTGTTGGTTTTGTGCAAGACAGATCCCTTACTCCCCTCTTCCTCCTTTTTCATGTCTTTTGTATCAGGGGCCTTCTTTATCTCCTCGTCACCTACAGGTTTAGTCAAAGTAGTAGAGAATGGAATTTCAACTTTGTTACCAATAACCTTACCACATGTTGAGCAATTTCACCAACTTGAGTGGCCAATTGACCAACTTGGATATCAAGACGTTTAAATGAAGCTTCCATGGACTTAAACCGCTGAATGTTGGCCTCTTGAGTTTTCTTACTAACCTGGATGAATGAACTCCAGATATCCTCAACAGATGGAGGCCGAGATTGGTTTGATGACTGGCCTTGGGATTGTGGTGGCCTCGGATAGATTTGAGATAGATTTTTCGAATTCCCCCAAAGTTCGGATGATTCTGCCAACCTGGATTGTAAGTTTGAGCATAAGGATTATTACGAGACCTTTGCTGAAAACCCTGGATAACATTATTGTCCTCAACCTTCTGTTCAACCACCATATTACAAACATTATCCCCATGACCAAATTCACCACAAATTTCCCATGACTCGGCAGAGGGAGGGGCGGTAGGTGGATGCCCACGTGTATGTCAATAATTGTACTTGTTTAGTCAACTCAGCCAATTATTTTGTCACATCGTAACTCGGAACTACTTCATTCACGGTAGCCCGTTTGCCTCTGGCACTCTTTTGTTGGGAGTTATCACTCATCACCATCTCTAGAATATCATAGATTTTCTGGGTCGTATGTACACCCATGTCACCCCCAGCAGCATTGTTAACCATATATTAATAATTATGTGATAATCTATCATAGAAGAATTGGTTTAACAATTCCAGTGGGCAGTGATGATATGGGCATTTAGTCTGTAAATCCTTAAAGTGATCCCAGTCCTCATGAAAAGGCTCACCTTCCATTTGACTAAAGGTAGCTATCTTACCTCACAGATCTGAAGTTTTCTGATGAGAGTAGTACCTACCAATGAACTTATTGTACACCACCTCCCAATTAGTAAGAGAGTTGGGAGGTAGAGACATAAGCCATGTTTTTGCCCGATCCTTAAGAGTATATGGAAAACAACGCATCCTAAGATGATCCTCATTCAAATCCTGTAGAGGAAAAGTTTGAATGATAGAATAGAATTCTCGAATGACGTTTGAGAGGATCTTCATTTGGCATCCCATAAAAAGACGGTAACTGATTGAAGTGAATGTTTTTTAGCTTATAGTTCTGTGCTGCTTGTCCTAAAGTGATGCAAGAGGTTGCAGTTCCAATCACTGGGCGCGTGAACTCACGCATTGAAGGCTGGCGTGCCTCCGCGTTGTTTTCATTTTGATTGTCACCCATTGCTGGCTCGTCTGTTTGTTCTTCCTTTGGAGCGTGATCCTGAGAATCCTTGCTATTATCTGTAGAACCATCCTCTTCTTTCCTTGCACTTCTTACAACTCGATGGATGTCGTCCATGAAAGCCACAAGGTCCCGATTGAGATTACTACGCCTTGCATAAACAATACTAGGAAAACAAATCAAACGCACCTGTGGAATAAGGTAAAAATCAAAAAACAAACAAAAAGAATCCTAACTAAAAACACGAAAAATAGACACAATAATTATTACGCCTAAAGTCTTCCCCGGCAAGGGCGCCAAAATTTTGTTCGACCACTAAACACCTAAAATAAATCTAGAAATCCTCACAAGAGAACGAGATCAATCATAGGGTAGCAAGTTGACCACAAGTCGCCTCTCAAGGAAGACTTAACCGGCAAATAATTATTATGCACACAATTGACAGAAAATAAAACCTAAACACTCTAACCAAATTTGTGATTTTAATAAACTAAAAGAAAACAATTAAAAAGACCAAATCAAACTAAACACAATTAAACTTGGAGAAAAAGATATGGATCATGCGGTTAACAAATATAACAAATATGTAAAAAACTAGGCCTAGATCTGATAACTCACATATTCACAGATTTAGGGTTTATCCTTACATAATTTACTATTTTCATTAAGCCAAAGTTAGATAATACATCTCTGATTCGATCTCAATTATTCCCTCAAAATAATCAAAAGTTGATCAAACAATCAATTATCAAATAAAGCAATTTATTCAGGAAAGCAAATCAGTTAGTCAATACTCATGCTTGTTTGTTTGAATCAAACCATCCTAATCCTAGAACAAGGAAGTTAGTTCATGCTTGGGGATGGGATCATAATCTCAATTGAAGGAGATAAAACAATCATAAACATTTTCATGCAACAATAATAATCACCCAATAATTGAAATCAGACAAAAGAGAAGAAATATTACGTTTTGATTAAGCTATAAAAATAACTTCAATGGGAAGAACCCTGTTAGTCCAAGTGACTAAGATAATCTAGAGGGGGTGAACAAATTATACCAATTTTTTGAGTTTCGCCCTCTTTTTCGAATGTATAAGCAAAGACAAGAATGAAGGTGCGGGAAAATAAACAACACACGTCAATTTATAGAGGTTCAATCCACCTAGAGCCTAATCCTCTACCACCCCAGTATCTTCAGGATAGATTTCAGAAAGAAAAAAGAATTTTATTAATAATTACCACAATTATTACAACTTGAAGAGTACGACACTCTTCTTACAACACCTCTTTGAAGATTACCACAATCTTCCTAGAAGATTACCACAATCTTCTAGCTACGGCACCTTGTGAAGATTACCACAATCTTCCACCTTGAAGAGCACCAAACTCTCCAACACCTCGAAGAGCACCAAACTCTTCCTCAAGAAGATTACCACAATCTTCTTACACCTAACACCTAATATCACCCAAGTGTGCTCTTACCACAAGAACACTCACAAGGATATCTTGTGTTTGAATGATGAACACAAATTCCAGATTACAACTCGATAATGGAATATGCAACTTTGAAGTGCAAGTGTAATCAAGAATCAAGCCTAGACCTCAAGATGTGAAAGTGAAATACTTAGGCTATTACAACAAGCATGTGAAAGCGAAGAACAAAATATTTGCTTGATATATCTCTTGATGTGTTGTAGTGTTTTCTCTTTTATTCTGTTGCTTCAATTCTTCATCTATTTATAGAAGATGTCTTGAAATTGATAGGCTCCTCCTAGGAGATTGAAATCTGTAAAAAATTGCAAGACAAATGAAGAATATAGTTGTTAGAAATCAATACCATAAATTGAGGAAAAGTTGTCTGCTATACAACGGTTAGAATTTGTTGTCAAAACGGTAGGGCGACCGGTCAACCTCTAATACAAAAAACGTTTTGACAAAGAGAAAAACATGCCTTGGACCGGTCCAGGGGAGGTTGGACTGGTCGACCTAGGGTTCGACCGATCGACCCCCATGTGGACCGGTCACCCTGGTGGTTTTTGAGAGATACAGAGTTTCTGTTCCATGTTGTGTTTCTCCAGGCACCGGTCGACCTCTTACTCGATCGGTTGATCTCCAGGGGTTTTTCAAACGTCTTGTTTCTGTTTCAAAACTCAACTTCAGACACGGGGTTACCGGTTGAACACGAGACAGAAGTGTTGTCCAATTTTTGTCGAAAATAAACTTCAAGAAATACTCCAAAAAATTAGTAAAAATACTTTAGATCGACCGGGAATATTTGGACAACATTTAGAAACATTGTTTTGGTGTAAAAGCACAGTTAAACAAAATCATCAAAATTATGATACAAATATTTATCTAACAAACTCCCCCTTTTTGATGATTACAAACCAAAACAATTTTAAGAGGTCGATTTTGAAAACAAAATAAATTTTCCGGTCAAAAAATAACTATCCGTTTTAAGCAACAACTTTCCATGCATAATAATCACAAGGATGTGAGTAAAGATTTTCAAAAATATTTTGCAAAATCTCCTTCTATCAACATGCACAACAAGAGTAGTATAAATGCAATCAAACAAAAGCTAAAAGCTCAGCTTTTACAAAGAAAACTTGAATATCATGAGCTTAGAAGCTCCCCCTGTCAAAGAAACATCATTAGGCATGTATATAAGTCCATAATACATCCAATGCACTAAGTATCATTAACAACTTTTGGCTTTTAAGAGCCATAGCTTATAGCTTTTTTTTCGCGGGCTTATTTTAGCTTCTTTGAGCTAAAGAGCTTATTACCTGTTTCTCCCCCTTTGGAATCATCAAAAAGAATGTTAGCAGGATAAAAACATCATATAATCATATCAAAGTGTGCAATTTAATCGATCTATCGAGCTTATGAACATGAAGCTTAAATTCCAAAAGCTAAGAGAAAAGTCGCGAATATTACTTGTTAAAAGCTCATTTGATTGACACAACATGATCTTTATAAACTTATAAGACTTTTGAAATCGAGAGAATCATGTAATTGATGAAATTTTCTTTGAAACAATTCATCGAACACTTGGCGGGCGTCAAATAACAAAGAAGATGTATATAGTCCTTGTAAATGTAATCAAGCCAATTTTTCATCACAAAAAGCAATTCTATAAATATCATCCAACAACAATCATCATACCCAACACAAGTATATAAGAATTCGAACAAAATATCAAAAATGAAGCACATTCTCAAGGGTTCAATCCAATTGAGATAAAGAAGGAATTAAACTTACCAATTAATCAGAGAAGTCGGGTATCATGGATGATATACCAATAGTATAAACTCAAAAATATATAATTTACAAGAAAGAGATCATTTTGAGTGAATTGTGTGTGAAATTTGAAAGGGGTTTGAAATTGGAGCAAAAGGGCCAAAATGGCTAAGTATGGGACAGAGACAATTTTAAACCAAAATTTTGCCCAGGTGACCGGTCCAAGGGGGTCCGACCGGTCCGGGTGATGTTCGACTGGTCCCGCTCCCTTCATACAGTCCATGGAGCTTCTTTTCAATTTATGTCCGAATTTTGAGTTAAAAATTTGATTTTTCACCCCTAAGTTTTAAAAATGCACAAAATGCAAACATAGACCTCATTCAATATACATTATGCCTAAACAAGCTCGAAATTAGGTAAACGACTCGGCGGATAGCGGTTAAAAACAAATGTCCGCGAGTTATCCTTGAGACGGAATTAAACACATCTCAATTTTCTATTTAAGAAACGCAATCCCTTTAAAAAAATATTGAATCTCAATATGTTTAGTTCGATTATGAAGAACCGAATTTTGACAAATTATTTATACCGGACTTGTTATCCCGAAAATGTGGACGTTTTAAAACTTAGGATAAAACAAGCCACTTTCAAATACTGAAAATTTATTTTAACGGCAATTTAATGAGATTCTTTGGGATTGTTTTGAAATCGAGCATATAGGCATACGGCAAGAAGAATGTCGAGTCTATGAGAATAATAAATGTTGATGAACATACCTCGATTTTGTTTTTGACCAGAAACATACCTCGATTTTGTTTGTCAACCAATATGCCTTTTTCAATCTTGACAAATCATGATGTAGATAGCCATGGATAAGTCTACGATCAGTTGTTCCTTAATACCAACATATTTCCTGCAAGAAACTCGACAAAATATCTTGCACAAGAGCATAGTAATATCGAATAATATAGATAATATTGATATAAACCATTATAGAATTTTGACAAGTAACATACTATACTTTTGTAAAAATCATCAAGAGTAAAACATGTAAGTTTTAATATGCTTATAGGAAGCTATATAAGGTCTCTTTTTGAATTTTGAAAATCCGAGAGCATATAGTTGAGACCTCAGAAATATTTTGAAAAAGAATTATGACAATTAATCAAGAACAAAGACATGAATATGTGCAACAAAATAAAATGCATAATTCAAGAAGAGGATACGAGTTACCAATTACGCCATTGCCAAGGGTTGTATCTTTCTCATTGTTGATTATCCCTTCTTCTTGAAAAGTGGTTTTGTTGATGGTGTCTCTTTCGATCAAATGGCGCGAACATTTGTTGTCTATTTGACGAGTTGAATTTCCTTTGGCTTTTGTTGCGCCAAGTACCTAACATGAAATTTTTCTTGTGGTACCCTCAAGTGTTTGGGTCCTTTGAGATTAGCATTGAGACTTTTAGGTCTCCAATAATAATTGGAGCTATTTCTAGCTCGACAATTATTTGTCGTGTGACCCCTTTTACCACAATAGAAGCAAGTAATAACTCTTGAAGCATAATGACCAACATGCATAGAGACTTGGTTCTTTTTCTTATCATCAATAACATTAAGTTTATAACCAAGTCCTAGTTTCAAATGATCACAATGTTGAACATCAAGAATTTTGGTCATTTATCGGTACTCAAGTTGAATTTTAATATATCCTTAGCAAGAGTACTATTTTCTTTTTCAAGGTTTCTAACTTTATAAAGTGTAACATTATGAGCACTAGTAAGAGATTCATAAGAAGCATGTAAACTATCCTTTTCATTTTTCATGGTGTTGAATTCTTTTTTCAAATTTTTATATTTAAAGAGCAAGCTTTGGAATTCATTTTGAAGCTCATCAAAATCATTTTGCAATTCATCATAATCATCATGCAATTCATTACTACAGGAAATAGAAGAGTTAAAGCGTACCTCGTTGTCTTCTTTGATGCCCATTAGACATTGCTCGGCTTCTTCATCATTGGATGTAAGAAGTTTGTCCCTTGTTGTTGGTTCGACTTTGGCCTTCAAGGCTTTGTGAAAGTGTTTTTTCTTTCTTTGCTCTTCTTTCTCTTTTGGACAATTTGCAATATGGTGTCTGGGTTTTCCGCATCTAAAACAAGAATTGTCTCTTATTTTTCTTTCCTTGTTTTTATTTACAAATTTTGTAAATTTTCTAATAAGCTCCTCATCTTCATCTTCATCTTCATCTTCATCTTTCTCATC
This sequence comes from Rehmannia glutinosa, assembly GCA_016081115.2. Taxonomy (NCBI): domain Eukaryota; kingdom Viridiplantae; phylum Streptophyta; class Magnoliopsida; order Lamiales; family Orobanchaceae; genus Rehmannia; species Rehmannia glutinosa. The sequence continues at coordinate 27,250,002 of CM071930.1, forward strand.
ACTAGAATAATAATTTTTCGATTTTGAGGCAAGACCTTTTGGAGTTGATCCCATACCCGGTTGAGAAGTTGATGTCTTTGAGTTACTCCTTTCATTGATATAAACTTCATAGATGGGAAGATTGCCATTAAGCTCATCAAAATTTAGAGTTTCCAAATTTTGAGCTTCCGTAATAGCGGTAACTTTTTCGGACCAAGAGGCGGGAAGAGCATTAAGAACTTTTGTAACCTTATCCTCTTCGGAAATAATTTTCCCAAGTGCAACTAGAGGATTTACCATATTGTCAAGCCTTTCAGCCATTCTGGAAATATTTTCACCAATATTCATAGTGAAATTTTCGAACTCTTTGACCAACATGGTCTTTCGAGCTTGTTTCACTTTCTTTGTGTCTTCATAGATAACCTCCAATTTTTCCAAAACATCATGAGTGGATCGAATACCACTAATATGATTATATTCTATAGCGGTAAGAGAACAATGAAGAATGTTAAGAGTTTTACCGTTTAAGGAGAATATTTTCTTGTCTTCATCATCAAACTCCTTGAGGGCTTTGGGGATTTGAGTTCCGTCTTCCTTTTTCTTAATCGGGATGGATACTCCATTTATAATCGTTCCAAATATTGAACCCGCAACCTTGTAGGAAGCATTCCATTTGATCCTTCCAAAATGCATAATTATTGGAGTCGAAGAGAGGCGGTGTATTGAATGAAGCACCAGTTGGTAGATAGCTCTCGTTCGTAGCCATGGATCTTTCCTCTTTACTCACAATGTGGAACGAGCTTGCCAAAGAGTTTGGCTTTGATACCACTTGTTAGTCCAAGTGGCTACGATAATCTAGAGGGGAGTGAATAGATTATGCCGATTTTCCGAGTTTCGCCCTCTTTTTCGATTGTATAAGAAAAGACAAGAATGAAGGTGCAGGAAAATAAACAACACGCGTCGATTTATAGAGGTTCAACCCACCTAGGGCCTAATCCTCTACCACCCCAGTATCTCCGGGATGGATTTCAAAAAGAAAAAAGAATTTTATTAATAATTATCACAATTATTACAACTTCACCTTGAAGAGTACCACACTCTTCTTATAATACCTCTTTAAAGATTACTACAATCTTCCTAGAAAATTACCACAATCTTCTAGCTACGGCACCTTGTAAAGATTACCACAATCTTCCACCTTGAAGAGCACCAAACTCTCCAACACCTCGAAGAGCACCAAACTCTTCCTCAAGAAGATTACCACAATCTTCTTACACCTAACACCTAAGATGACCCAAGTGTGCTCTTACCACAAGAACACTCACAAGGATATCTTGTGTTTGAATGATGAACACAAATTCCAGATTACAACTCGATAATGGAATATACAACTTTGAAGTGCAAGTGTAATCAAGAATCAAGCCTAGACCTCAAGATGTGAAAGTGAAATACTTAGGCTATTACAACAAGCATGTGAAAGTGAAGAACAAAATATTTGCTTGATATATCTCTTGATGTGTTGTAGTGTTTTCTCTTTTATTCTGTTGCTTCAATTCTTCATCTATTTATAGAAGATGTCTTGAAATTGATAGGCTCTTCCTAGGAGATTGAAATCTGTAAAAAAATTGCAAGACAAATGAAGAATATAGCTGTTAGAAATCAATACCATAAATTGAGGAAAAGTTGTCTGCTATACAACGGCTAGAATTTGCTGTCAAAACGGTAGGGCGACCGATCAACCTCTAATACAAAAAACGTTTTGACAAAGAGAAAAACATGCCTTGGACCGGTCCAGGGGAGGTTGGACCGGTCGACCTAGGGTTCGACCGATCGACCCCCATGTGGACCGGTCACCCTGGTGGTTTTTCAGAGATACAGAGTTTCTGTTCCATGTTGTGTTTCTCCAGGCACCGGTCGACCTCTTACTCGACCGATCGACCTCCAGGGGTTTTTCAAACGTCTCGTTTCTATTTCAAAACTCAACTTCAGACACGGGTTGCCCTATAGGGCGACCAGTTGAACACGAGACAGAAGTGTTGTCCATTTTTTGTCGAAAATAAACTTCAAGAAATACTCCGAAAAATTAGTAAAAATATTTTAGATCGATCGGGAGTATTTGGACAATATTTAGAAACATTATTTTGGTGTAAAAACACGGTTAAACAAAATCATCAAAATCATGATAAAAACATTTATCTAACAAACCCAAGCAATTCCAATGATGAATGAAAGAGAAAAATATCAAAAACTAAAGTCTAAAAGTGCTAAATATGAAAGTGTACGAAATTATGGATCCCCTAAGTGCTATTTATAAGCCTAAAATCCTATACAAGGTGGAAGAATCCAAAAAGAAGGAAATCGAATAAAACAATCTAGAATGTTTCATCGGTGCGCGCATGTGCACATTGTGCGCGCCACGCAGTGTGCCTTGTTGCGTGCCACGCACTTGCATGCTCGCGCACACCCTTGCGTGCCATGCACGCACCCCTCAGCTGTGATAGTGAGCATCCGCGCACACTTCCGTCAAGTTTTGACGATGCGCGCCGCGTGCAAGTGTGCTCGCGCCATGTCTCCTTCGATGCTTCATGTGCGCGCCGCGCACATGCACGTTTTCAGCCGGCGTCCGCCTGCAATGCCCGATTTGCCCGTTTTAACCCATTTTTGAGATTTTTTTATGAAAACCTACGAAATTGACAAAAATATCCTACATAACATACGATACTATAAAATGGGATGGAAAGACACAAAAATACACACAATCACACACAAGAAAAATAGAAATCGCACAAAAATCACACACAAAAACATGCAAAACAATTTCAATTTTGTCTATGAACTTGTTATCAAATATGTTGGGCTAATCATTCTGATCCTATGGCATAATCAAAATTATGGATTCATGTTAAATATTTACTGATTGTTTTCTTAATTAGTTTATGTGTTCTATTATATGATTTCGAATGCTTATTTCTTGTAGATTATTTGACTAATAATTTGTATGTCATATTTGTTACTCCATAATCTGGGAGGTGAGTTAGAACAAATGAAAATTGGATTCGGACATAAACGGGTGTAATATGTCGGGAGACCTACAACTGTTTGTGGGGAGTACTTCAATTCAAAAATCTTTTGGAAGTTAATAATAATTGTAACGTATCGAGAGATCTAGAATTGATATTAATCGACTGTTTATGTGCTCCCCGGGAGGGGGAATAAACTAATTTTGGAATTGAACCCATAGAAACATATAAATTGGTTTTGATAAACATTAATTGGATTTAATATTGAAGAAGCATGTTGAGATTATGTGCCTAAGGTTGCTTTCGTATTTGTTGAAAAGACTTTGTGGAGTTTGGGTTTTTACAAATTTACATATTTTATTTTCACTTTTAATTTAGGAGTAGATTAGATAATAAACTTGTGATTTTCGGCCGTTTCAATAAAATTGGAATACGATGTTATTATAGCCTAAGTGTTTCGTATTCAATTCATGAGGAATACGACCTTGCTCGATATTATTCTAGTAGCTACACTGTACACTTGTAGTATAGTTAAAAGATTTTCACAATCAGATACTTGTAGGCTTTTGAAAAGATCAGAGTTTTGCAGGCTTCTCATGGGCTCAAGCTTCTTGCACTCTTTTAGCAAGAACACTTTGAGGTTGTAGGTTTGCCAACATTACCAAAACAGGTAAGTTTTTTACTTTTAACACAACAGACTCTTTCCAGTTGTCTCTGAGTCCTTCAGTTGCTTTACCCTTTGGCTTGAGTCATCTCCATCATTCCTTGGTTGACTCAAAAAGTCTTCCAAAGATTTAGTTGATGTCTTGTGGAAGGTCTTCTGAATTCACTTAGTTGCGACTCAACAGATTTCTTCTCTGGATTCTTCAGCAAGTGTTTTGCATTTTCTACTTAGTTGTTATTTTACTCAGCTAATAATATATATATATTACAAAGTAGAATTTACAAACAAAATGGGGTATGCCAACTTTCTAATACAAAGTTTTCTAAGTATTATTAAATCTAGACAATAAATTTCCTAATACACACACACACACACACACACACACATATATATATATATATATATATATATATATATATATATATATATAGGGATTGGTTCAAATGAGACCAACCCATTTAGGTTAGTCCATAGGAATACTTATGGACTCTTGATTTAAAATTTTAAATGGTGTAGATCATTCTAGTTATTTTAGGCTAATAAGGGTATATTTGTACTTTCTATATCATCAATTTATTAAATAGGCGGGTTAATATCTTTAATTGCTATATTTAAGGGAAATACAATCTTACCTTTTCAGTTGGCCGATTTTTAGGGAGAAAAAACGCATCACTTTTATACATGGTTTTGTTTTATCATATATTTAGTTCAGTGGAATTGTATACTTAGTTCAGTGGACTTGTATACTTAGTCATGTTTTATTGTATATTTAGTTCAGTGGATTTGTATACTTGGTTCAGTGCAATCGTATTCTTAGTTATATAAGTAGTTTAGTAAGTAGTTTAGTGAATTTGTATACTTAGTTCAATGGAATTGTATACTTAGTTATATAAGTAATTCAGTGGAATTGTATATTTAGTTCAGTATAATTGTATACTTAGTTAAATATATTTGTATACTTATTAATATTTTAATGTATAGTTAGTTCAATGTAATTGTATACTTAGTTACATGTTTCTGTATACTTAGTAATGTTTTAATGTACATGTAGTTTAGTGTAATTGTATACTTAGTTAATTATTTATGTATACTTAGTAATGTTTTAATGTATAGTTATTTTAGTGGAATTGTATACTTTTCATTAATTGTTGAATGATTTTGTTGCCAAATTTGAATAATTTGCAGGTTCTTTGAAGAAGGGAGAGAAAGAAAATGTGAATCGCGTGATTATGGGGACGTTATCAATAACATATCACGTCCCTAATTTGTAGGAGGCGGTTACCATATTTAGTTTGTTGAATTCCTATTTTACCCTTCTAATTTATACTTTCATATGAATTGCTGTATATATTTGTTCATATCTTGGCCATTGATTTATCTTTTTGATAGCGTAGATCTGGTCTTATGGTCTTACCTAGGAGGGTGGTCTCACATGATCCTCTCCCTATATATATATACATATATATATACACAGTGATGCTACTATAATTTGAGCATGTGACCTTAGATTCATGGGCCCAAGAAGCAAACTTGTAAGGTTTATGAAAGAGCTAAAATGTTGGGAAAATTACATAAAATATCTTTTTTTCGGTAAACATACCACAACATACACTTTTATCACTTTTGTGCCTATTTGTTTTCTTTTGTACCTATTTTTTTCTTTTTTACACTCATGTATATTTTTTGATTATTTTTACATTTTTTAGTATTTTTTTCTTGTATTGCTTTATATGTTATATATGTTGTTTCGTTATTGTTTAAATTTATTTCTTTATTGTTTCTATGTTTTTTCTTTATTACGTTGTTTCGATGTTTCAAAATAATTTTTACCTATTTTTTATGCTATATTTTGTTCATGTATTATTGTGTACATTATTTCTATTATTTTTGTGTTGTTCTATAATATTTTTTGTTATTTCCATGTAGTATTCAATGTGTAAATACATTTTTAAGCTCTTTTTATTCATGCGGTGTTTTTAATATTTTTTATGTTGTTTCTGGGTTATTTCCATACCATTTTTAATTTGTTCTGATGTTTCTTTATGTTTCCATGTAGTTTTCGATGTTTAAATATAATTTTTACATATTTGTAACTCTTTTTGCTTATATGATGTTTTCTATATTGTTTCTGGTTTGTTTCTTGGTTGTTTCCATGTTTTTTATGTTTTCATGCATTTGATCAAAAATTGAATTGAGTTTTTTATTTATGTTGTTTCTATAATATTTTTAATTTGTTTGGTTTTAATATGTGTTGATTTATGTATATATTTTTTATTTTTATTATAAGACTTCGAGTATAAAATGGATTATTTAACAAGGACAAAATTATTATTTCACTGAAACATTATCGAAAGAAACATATTTGAAACATGTTCGAAATAATCTTGAAACAACAGCGTAAAAAAGTATGAAAATTTTGGCAGAGCGCAAATTTGTGTAAAAAAAATGTGGGAGCGTAAATTTGTCCAATCAAGTATCGGGAAGCGTAAAAAACTGTCATTACCTACAAAAAATGGGGCAATTGTGTCAAAAACCCTAAAATATTCTCGTCGATATAATTATAGGTTTGAGAATTAGCTGATTTGTCCTGACCTAGATGATCAACGAAAACTTGGACATAGGCTAAAGCAATGGGCCGACATGTGTTGTGCAGGCTCGATTGAGCTTCTCACTTAACACCCACCAAGCTGACGAGATGGATACTTGTTAGGTAAATTTAACAGAGTAAGGATTCTTGATAGGTAAAGTCGACTCCTCTCACATATTATATTGCAATTAAGGACATGCAAATTATCGTGTCATGTCATATTGTGTTCATGTCGACAAGATAAGGACACAAAAATTATTTGTGGAAAAGACCTTTATATCTTTTTATTGGACCATTTGGTAGTTTGTATCGTGTATTGTCATGTATATCATGACATATCATGTGACGAGAAAGGTAGCAAAGTCACCTCCATTTTCGATTTCTACTGCGAACAGAGTTTGGATTAACATGTAATATTGTATTATTTAAATTTAGTCAGTTTCAATTTATTTTACTCATTTTGTCAAATCTTGTAGTGTCGTGTCAAATAAAAATTTTTATATTCGTGTAAATACAAGCTCTTATCATGTCGAGTTCATGTTTGAGATTATTGTGTTATGTTGGCAATCATATCATGATTGCAGAAGAGATTATATCGACAATAACATTTTGTACCTTTGGAATGCCAAATGAATATATGATTTACATTCATATAACTGGAAATATGAATGGAATAACATTAAAAGACTACGAAATATCAAAACCACCCACTCTCCTTAACTCCTCTCTCACCCCCCAAAAGTAGATATTAGAAAGGCAAAAATCACAGTTCTCCCCCATCCTCCAACGGAGGACAAGTATAATCATCATTTTTTGTCGTCTTCTTTTGCTTCTCTCTTTGTTTTCACGTTTTTCCCCCTTTTATTGGAGTAGTATTCCTCTCATTTGTGGAAGTAGGCACCTTTTCTCTTTGTGAGTAGAAGTTTCTTCTCTCTTTGTGGGAGCGTCTTCATTCAATCATATAATGATTCTTGGACTTGACTTGGATGATTTTTGAGTTTTTTTATTAGATCTGCACATTTGATGAGAATCTAGATCCTTAATTGTCCGTTTCTCTATTGTTTGTGCAAGCAGCCACTCAATGAAGATGTGTTGCTATTTGAACCGTTTATGGGGCTTTCAATGTAATGTTGGATATGTTTTTCTTCTTTTATTCATCATCCTTTTATGTTTGTTTGTGAGAGGATGTTTTGTTTTGTTGCAGCAAGTATTTGTATTATGTACTGATAAATCTGTAGTTTTTTTGCATCTTGTATGAATATAATTATCTTATTTGTCACAAAAAAGTACAAAATATCATTTTTCATATAACCCATAGGACAATGTCGAACGCAAAACAATGTTTTCCAGATTGGATCGATGAGCAAATTATTGGTTCACCATTTAGCCGATCTGATTCAACCATCGGTCTAATCAATCTAATGAGAATTAAATCAATTTTTTTGTTATAATGTTTAAAATAATAATACAGTATAATAATTATTATGCAGTACAATTTCAAAATAAAAAAGTATACATTAGCGACTAAAAAATATTCAACATAACTCAAAATTCAAGTGAATAAATTTGATAAAAACAAAATTTTAAAAATTTTAAGTTTCTATAAAAATTTAAAAATACAAAACAAAAAACTAAATAAAAAAACTGGTTCAACCAATTCTGGTGGATTGTGACCGGTTAAACCGATTTTTGACATGTTATAACCAATTTAACCTTAAAATAGTTTTCAGGGGTCTAATTCAACCAAGCCAACCACCGTTCCCACTTCAACCCGTTGGGACTGATCCGGTCTTTAAAACATGGATGTTAGATGGTCTTATTAATGCTAACATGGACATTAGCCTTTATCTGCAACCAAGCAAAAATACATATTGATATCAGCAATGCTAAAAACATACTCGAGTACAGTCTTAGTGACATTATATGAAATGATACTTGAACTATAAACTGCAGCGGAAAACCCATCAAATACTATAACCTCAAGTTAAAAATCTTCTATATCCAGACACCCCTGCACCTGAAACATACTTCTGCATTTCCGAGTCATTGCTCACTACAGCCGCGCACCATCATACAAGATGGGATGAAGTCATTGCTCTCTTGTGCTGATTGGGCATCTATCACTAGGAGAGGGAAGAATTGGATGGCAGAATTGGAGTTGTCTTGAAGATGAAAGAAGTGGGTTACAGACGTAACAGTAATGCTATGCCATTGTCTCTATTTTTTATGCTGATAATTTTACCAACCAAAACACAAAATCAAATATAAAACTTCAATCCCAATAGCAAGTATGGCAGGCCTTGCTAGGTGAAGACGAAACAGGCCTCCAGCCTTCCGTAATTTTTGTAAAACTCAACCAAGCAAATGAGACACAAAGAATTCACAAATAAAAAAAAAGGGAGGGGGAAACCGAGACAACATGTGGGCAGTGAAGTTTCCGAAATTAATCACTATGAAGCTAGTGAGATTAACAGCAAAAGTGAAGAAACAAAACAATTACTAGAATAGGTTCAAATGAAGCCACAAGTCATTAAAAAGATAATACTCCAATTTATATTACATTCTAAACTCCTATCTCTATGCAGGAGCACCTCCAGTCTGGTGCAACATAGCGTCTATCTCATCACCATCCTCCATTTCCAGCTGCAAAAAGGGAAGACAACAGAACAAAATTTCGAAGTCACACTCGTGTACATGAAGGCTTGGGAAATTCAGCATAAGCACGTGTCAGTGTGTGTGTGTCAGTGAGAGAGATGTAGAGTAGAGTGAAGAAGAGACCTCATCAGGAGTCTGCTCTGCCCGGAGACGACGACCATCAAAGAGAAAGGCAATGGAGTTGAAATCCACGGATTGCCGATCACAGTAAGCATTCATGAGTTTCTTCAGTTGTGTGCTTCTCTTAATCCTGAAAAATACTTCATTTCCATCCTACATAAAGAGAACAGCATAAGAATTTCCAATTCTGTACAAGCTGCACAAGGCAATGAGTTACACAGGACTACCAATACAAAACAAGCACGATCAACACAAGGACTAAATGACGGTCAGATTTTATATGTTCATGAGAAAATAATTGACAACTCAAAACAGAAAACAATTACACTATGTATAAGAAAAACAATTCAACAATACAAAACCTGATCTTACAATAGGCGGAAAAGCTAGATCCTTGTTCAATTTTGCTCGGCTAAAAATCATAGTTGAGCAAAAAGAGTCATTCCTTGCTAATTATTAAAAAAGTATAGACACTCAATTTGCACCCATGCATCTGGTAAATTTATTCCCAGCAAACAACCACCTAACACAAGCAAATCCTAATACACCCAATATACCAAGTGCAAATAGATAGAACATTTCGAACGAAAAACCATCATTCTGTTATGAATAATTTATACTTTGCAAAGCATATAGGCATTGCCCTTATCACAGTTATAGTAGAGTTAGCAACAGAAATAAATATATTTTAAACTGTCATTAAAGACAACAAAACAGCAGAACATATAAAGATATGAACTATCCCAGTAGCAACTCTAAAATACAATATGCATAATAAAAAAAGGAAATCATGGCCAGAATTAAAAGGGGAGAAAAACCTTCTCACAACCTTAAATAAGAAAACCTATGAAAATCGGGCAGCCATTAGTCTAAACCTAAAATCCTAGGGAAATCAAAAGATTTTGATATATAAAACATAATAAAAAATAAAAAATTAATCACTACATCAGAAAGAAAAGAGCAAAAAGGCATAAAGGAGAAATACCTGGCCTTTGACTTTGAGATTGATGTGTCCCGATTGATCACCGGGCTTCTTATCTTCGTCTTGACCGGGAGTCGACATTCTCTCTCAGACGTCGATTTGCTAACTGCACCAATTAATCGTGTGATGCCGCTGCTTTGCGGAAACAGGAGTTTTATGCCTCTCTATCTCTCCTGGCTCTTTGAGTGAGGGTTTCTCGTACGTCTCTTGTTCTCTCTTTTTATATAACTAATAATAATAATAAAGAGAGATGAGAATGGGAAGCGATAGTTCGGTGAAGGCTGAGGATTGTATGAGGGCTACTATTAACGGTTCAGATGACTGGGTTCTGATCAAACGGTTAGATTTCGCATTATTAGAAGAGATACATTCCACCTGCCCTATGCAAGGTGTAAGGAAAAAGGAATGATGATTAATTATATGTAATATTAATTGGATTTTGGATTCTGATAAAAGAAAAGTTCAAAATCTATATATAAAGAAAGTTCAAAATCAATATATAATCATATGAAAACAACTTGACATTTTCAGTTTGGAGTCCTGGCATGTAGGTATGTTTATTATTTTTGTTTATTTATATATCATTCATTTTTCTGAATATATAGATTTGTATATAATACAGCCCATTTCCATATAAATCAAACGTCCGAGACTAAGACAGAGAACAATATAAACAACATAGATTATTAGATTTATTCATTTTCTGCATTTAGTCATACAAATACATACAAGTACAGTTAAGTAAAACTTAGCCTTCCTTTGATTCTAACTGTCAGACACCACATACTTAAACGAAGTTGCAGCTAAAATGTGTAAGTATACTCTGTAGTCTATACAATACACTCATGAACATAATGAAATGCCAATAATTAGATTAAATAGCATAAAATCACATTATGCATAATATATAATAAATTCTCAATAATCTACATAAGTCAAAACACAAAGAAGTGTGGCATATCATTTAAAATAGCAGTTTTGTACTTGAAAGATCATAAAAATGACACAATTTCCCATCCCAACACAGAAAATAAAAAAAGAAAAAGAAAAAGATGACATATCATTCTAATGACACTTTTAAATCCTTTTAAATGGAATAATATCACATTACGCAACAAATCTATATATATTCTTAACATTCTCCTTAAAATAAAGTGAAAAACAAGTATAACATGTCATTTAACTAGAAGTATATAAAACATCACAACCCATAATTAACTAAATGTAATATGGATCCCCAACAAATGACATCGTCCCCAAATTTATCCTATGCTAAATGACTTTCAAATTTAAATTGAATTACTATAACTAATAGATTGAATATCGAGACAATAGTTTTTCACAGTGTCCCATCACAGAAATCAAGAAATAAATACGAAAATAGCATGTCATTCAAATAACACTTTGAAATCCATTTAAATGACATAATATTTATATAGATTGTCAACAATCTCTTTGAAAAACATGTATGGCATATCGCATGGGACATCATGCATCATACAGTTCTCATGATGCTCAAAATTAAAGAATTTTTCAGATTATAAAATGGTGACTTATGACAAGGAATATATGCAAGGCTATTTAATATCAAGTTCGTGGCAGAAGATCACTATCATTTTGTATATTTGTTAGATAAGAAAAAGAAAAGTATTCTAACAGATTTTTTATATTTGTTAGATAAATTGTCAGATTTTAAAAAAAAAAAAAAAAAAAGCGTTTGCTTCACACATATCTGACTTAAAACAAAAAAGAAAGTATCTTTCCTGACAATGAAATTCTCCTTCCACTACCAAACCAACAACTTCAGAAAACAAATTGAGCAATGAAATGGCATTCATTGTGCAGAGAGAACAGCAGGCAAGGATAGCTGACCTGTGCGAGGAAGATGGAGCAGCGGCGAACGAGAGCGTAACTGGAAAATCTAATCGAACTAGGGTTTTTAATTTTTATGGAGTGAGGTTTATGTGGGAATGGGCTGTGTGTGTGTGTGGGCTGACATTTGGGCCGATGTTTCATTTTGGTCTCTACGATTCGGTTGTTGAGATCCCATGCTTAATCCCTCTCAAATTTGTTTAACTTATTTTTTAAAGGAAATATTTCAAAAGTAAATCTCTATTTTCGATTATAAAATCTTAATTTATTCAAAACTACCCCTGCGATTAAAGTAATGATATGAAACAACTCTCAATATCTATTTTCAGGATGATGTGTCAAGTATACAAATTAAGCTTATATTTTTCAACTATTTTCTAATATACTTTATTCTGGTCAAATTAGCTCCAAATTTTTTGTTTTTTTTTTTAAAAAAAAATATCAACCCTATATACTAAAAGAAAAAACAAGCTGCCACATTTCATCACCTTTGCAATTTGGTACACATGTCAACATCTTTGTCTTCCAAGTCCACGTGTCACCTTCATATTTAACCACGTGGCAAACCATGTAACCACCTTATTCTTCCAATTATAAATTAGTTTACTCTCAATTTATCATCAACGTATTAATTAAATTTATGTATTTCCATATATAACTACTGACTCAATTGATTTTCCTTATAATGTATTAATTAATTTTCCATATATAACTCTACCTTATCTATATATATATAATAATAGTAGAAGTCCGAAACAATAATTTTCCCGCCTTTTTTACTTCTTATATTAGGAAATAATTGAAACATTACAAATAGTAATTATTATAAATGCTTAGATTAGGAAAATATCATAAGAAATTTATTGTAATTAGATAAATTAGGAAAATATTTTAAGAAAAGATTGTAAATGGTATTCCTAATTTATATGTATATAAATTAGGAAAATATCATTAATGGTATTCTTATTTTTGTATGTATAAAAATTAGGAAAATTTTATAAATTGTATTCTTATTTTATACCAAAAACGAGTCTATACTATCAATTCTATCTATATATAATATATAGATATATAAAAGTTATAAATAGTATTTCACTATAATAATATTATATCTGTACGTCAGTTCTGTTCATATATATACAATGATTATGTTGATTCTATACATCATATCTTCATCAAATATATTATTATTTGTTTCAATGGTGTCGTTACTTTTTTGAACAATGTAATATTAATTAATCAAGTTTTAAATACTAATGACTATTCAAGTTTCCCTAAATTATTTAATAATAGTTAAAACACCATCTTTCACCATTGAATCAACAATTGATTTTGCGTTTAAAGAATTTTTTGGCAGCTTATTATTTATGCAGCATCCTCTTATAGTTATACAACTTAAATTGCACATAGAGACACACTTTGATATTGTTGATCGTAAATTCGCAGCATAACCACCAAATATGGCTTCATCTTACGTTCCCCTCTATTTCCGTATTCATCAAATGTCTTATTATTAAAATAAAGTAATAAACACCAGCTCATGTTAATAGATAGTTTCAGTATAAACCAATAAAATAAAATAATAATACACGTGAATAATAAAAAATATGATTCATGTGAATAATAAAAAAAAATAATACACGTGCAATGCACGTGCGAGATTACTAGTATATTAATAGAAAAAAACAAGTTGTCACATGTCATCACCTTTGCAATTTGGTACACATGTCAACACCTTAGTCTTCCAAGTCCACGTGTCACCTTCATATTTAGCCACGTGACAAACTATGTCACCACCGTATTCTTCCATTATAAATTGATTTACTATCAATTTATCATCAACGTATTAATTAAATTTATGTATTTCCATATATAACTATTGACTCAATTGATTTTCCTTATAATGTATTAATTAATTTTCCATATGTAACTCTATTGACTCATTTGATTTTATCAAAATTTAATCCAATCAAATATCGATGTATTAACTAAATTTTGTGTACTACCATAATATAACAATTGACACGATGATTTTCCGTATAATGTATTAATTAATTTTTCATATATAACTATTTAATATATTTATATAATATGTATGTATATCCAGCAAGTTTTTTTTCTAACTATAAGTTGATATTCTTTCCTAAAAGACCATAAAAGACAAACTAAAAATTGAATTAATTTTGACCGCGTGCAAATTATATGGTAAAATTAGTATTTAATCCAATCAATTATATGTATGTATATCCGACAATTTTAATCCAATTAATATTTAATCCAACCAATATTTGATCGGTAAATCGTATATTTTATATATGAGTTTTTTTTAAAAAAAAAGATATTTAATATATTTATATAATAAGTATGTAGCTTTCAAATTTATTTTTTTATAATCAGTATTTTCGGTCCCTTCTAACTATCACAAATAAATTTGAGACACTAAAATTTTATCTTTTGGACAAATCCCGTGTAACACACGGGTGTTTTTCTAGTATATATATACATATATATAAACTATTGATCGAAATATTTATGATCTAAATCGATGATGATTAACATATTATTTTATTTCAACCCCTACAGAATATAAAAAGTTCTATCTATCTTATTTTATCTAAACACCCCAACAATTTATTATGAAAAATAAGATTCCGCATCTTATAATATGTAAATACTAAATAAGGTTAGCCAAACACCTCTTAGGACATACAATTACAAGATTAAAATACTACTAATCTCTTTTGATATGGAAATTATCCTTGAAAAAAAGTTCCAGGAAAAGCATCCATAAAATACAGCTAATTGTAAAATCACTAAAGCGCCAGAATAAAAATCGAACTCAATAATGCAAATGAATTCAGATATTGCAAGCAAGTTAAGGTATACAACTTGTTAGTTTCCAGAAAAAAGTAGTAAAAGAATCTATAAGAGGAGGAAACCAAAGTGTGGCCACACAAGGCTCATTATACATATCCTGACCCTGAAACAAAATGTGTAAGCATCTGGACTAGCAAAACTGGTAACCCTTGTTCTTTGGTAGTACCGCATTAAGGTTTATAAGAATTTTTTTATCTCCATTCAGAACCTACAGTCCATCTAATCCTTTGAGTAAGTATCCACAGGAAGAAACTTTTGAGTATCGATCGGTACTTTTTCCTTCAGATTTGTGGTCATAATACTCAAACACTGCTGCACCAGCCAATGCAGCCAGTGTTAGAGCTTGAGCATGCAGCCTGAAAATGTTGCGGATAGAAATTCAGTAAAAGCTATGACATTAATAATGTAGACACTCTCTAGACACTCTACAAACAAAAAAGTAGTTATATAAAAGAGAACTGTGCAAGTGTTCGGGAAAATTTGATGATAATATGCATATTGATCTTAAAAAGGGAACTCGAAAAAGAAATATAAAAGCCCCTGAGTTCTCCTGGTAAATGTGTGCACGGCAGAGAGGGGTAAGAGTGGCTTGACATACAATAATCTGATATGGCATTGTTTAAATGGAATTATATGAAGACATAAAAAAGATGACATGGAAAAGAAGAACAAAGAAACAAATTGATGTCCGCTTTGTATAATATTGCAAATGATATATGATATATATTATAGATAGTAGGATTTTTTGTCATCGTATTATTTTCCTTAGAATATGTTTTAAGAAAATTACTCTCAGAAATAATCAAGAACCTACGCAGTAACGCTTTTACAAACTGGTTTCATTACTATAAACTGCCTGATCATGTAGAGAAGAAAATCAGGTTCCAAAGGAGAGATATCAGCATTGATTTTGGACTTTCTTGTCAAATTCTTTGCACGAGTTCTTAGCACAACAAGATTTTCACATCATCAATCTTTTTTTCCTCAAAAGAATTGATACCAGAATTGCTACTCAGATGTGTTGATAATAGTTTATAGCAGGGTAAGGTTTACGGTTAAGATGTAGTTTTTAGCTGGCCCATTTTGTAAAGCTTTAAGTATTGGGACAAATACTACTATATCATGAACTCATACCACCAACCAGGTGCTTGCCATCAGAGGGCTAAACCCACCTGATACTAAAATGGTATAACCCCTCTATCATAACACTATGAAACTATGACTTAATGAAGAAAAAAAATGATTCTTCAATCTTTTAAGTAGATTATTCAACATAATGATAGTCTAGCCTAAGGACCAAGCTGAATATGCGTATAAAGCATGTAAGACAATGAACTGAATTTACTAAAAATTAAATTTTAAGAAATTTGAAATTATTGCTCCGGAAAAAAAGGACAACAATTTTAGATTGCAATTGGGTAGTTCGAATAGGAATGTTTGGGTTTAAAGTCTACAAGTTCATTCAAACATTATGTGGGAGTATATTTAACTATTTCATGCTATCAAAGCTTTGTAAATAATTTTATTTATTCAATTCCCATAAAATATTAAATCAACGATGGGTCAAGTTTGGAGCTTTGTTTAACAATGCTAGATAAGTTGGATTTAGTTCGTATGTCAAAGTGCAGGGCTCCTCAAAATGAAACGTGAAAGATATCTTGGTAACCATGATAAGACATAAACTACACGAAATAAAATCTACTGGTGACATGATTCAAAGCCAATGCCACAGTCATTCTCAAAGAAAAAGGAAATTTACACGAAAATATATCTAATAGTAACACGATTCAAATGTATTCAAGCCTGTCCAAACAATAGCATGAAGCAAATAAAATCCAGCAGAGAAAACACCCCCTGGTTTAAGGAGATATGTAATTCAACTGAATCAAAATGCTGATAATCCGTTTTTCTTGAACCTAGTTGTGTCTATAAAATTCAACATAAATAAAACCCTTGCAATCTGATGCATCCACAAGGAAAGACTTTTGCATAATTTTGGGGTCAATCAACACTGATTGATTTCCATTATCTTTGATTGAGAATTCAAATCACATTTTAAATTCCTTTCCTTTAGCAGCTTGTTTATTTTGGGTTGTTTCAAATTATGATTTCATTTCCTTTTTAGTTTGTAGCCTGATTGCAGATTTTGTGTTCTTTCCTTATTATGTAGTAATTAGCTTGTAATTCACTACTATATAAAGGGACTTTTTTATTAAATAAAAGGCAGACAAGAATTAGGGAAAAACAAAGGAGAAAGAAAACTCCCAAACAATTCCACTTTGTTCTTTTTAATTGTGTATTTCAATAATCTTTGTCATTTCATTTTCTTCCACAAGCATAGCTAATCTCATTCCATCTTCCAATAAATTCGAACGCTCTTTGACGCGAGCTTTTGCGAAGGATCATAACATTTTGGTTCCGTTACCGGGCGTCAATATGGGCGATCTCAAAACTCTTCAAGCAGATGTTCGAGCTCTCCAATCTTCTGTTCAAGCCATACAAAACTCTATCCAAAAGCTAGATTCCGTGGCAGACACGGCTGACAAGCTAAGCAAAATGGTGAAAGACCTTTTAACTAAACAAAACATCCCCACTAATAATTCCACCATGGCAACACTACCATCATCTTCAACCACCCCCCTCAACTCGAACCCAAATCAGCCACATTGCGAACTATACTTTGCAAATACAAGCACAACCGAATGTGAAAAGGTGGGCACGTCAGCCTACCACATGACAGACGTCGCCCAACTATAGTACACCAAGCGAGTTCAGGATGGCCAAAATTTCTCTTGGCTTACTTTTAGGGACGCATGTACCCTATGTTTTGGCCCTCCTAGAAGCCTCAATCCTCTAGGCGAGTTAGCTAAACTACAATAAAATGGCAAGCCAATTGAAGAGTACGTTGATGAATTCCAATTGATGCTTGCAAGATCGGATAAAGTCCATTATAATCAACAAGTTGCTTTGTTCACATCGGGTCTTGACGAGATCCTTCAAATTGATGTTGAGCGGTGTAGACCCACGGGGTTAGATGAAGCCATTAATCTGGCTCGAGATTATGCCCGCAAATCACAACTTTTGGTATCTTCAAGCCATCGTCAACACACATATCTGGATAATTTTAGCACGGCAGCACCATCACAATAAAACATCCACCTCCTCTGTCAGCGCCGCGTAAAAAACATCTCTCCCCGGAAGAGATGTTGGAACGTCGTCAGTTGGGCAAATGCTACAACTGTGATGAACAATGGGTGAAGGGTCATCATTGCAAGCAACAACTTTATATCCTGGGCTTTCCTGAAGATGATGACTTTGAACATGCCACCTGGGATGTTGCATGATTTCAAATTTCAACCCTAATTTCAAGCTTGAGGACAAGTTTGATTTCTTGGAGGGGTGTAATGATGCATCCACAAGGAAAGACTTTTGCACAATTTTAGGGTCAATCAACACTGATTGATTTCCATTATCTTTGATTGAGAATTCAAATTACATTTAAATTTCTTTCCTTTAGCAGCTTGTTTATTTTTGGTTGTTTCGAATTATGATTTCATTTCCTTTTTAGTTTGTAGCTTGATTGCAGATTTTGTGTTCTTTCCTTATTATGTAGTAATTAGCTTGTAATTCCCTACTATATATAGGGACCTTTTCATTAAATAAAAGGCAGACAAGAATAAGGGAAAAACAAAGGAGAAGGAAAACTCCCAAACAATTCCACTTTGTTCTTTTTAGTGTGTATTTCAATAATCTTTGTCATTTCATTTTTTTCCACAAGCATAACTAATCCCATTCTATCTTCCAATAAAATTGAACTCCCTTTGATGCGAGCTTTTGCGAAGGATCATAATACAATCACGGCCAGACGACAATTCAAAGTTTTCATCTAGCTTGGTGATGGCTCAAAAGCTACCTTTAAAACCGTAGGCAAGTGCACCTATCGTTTTATAGTATAGATTATTGAGTACCGAGTGTCATTCCCACGAGGATTGTAAGTACTAATAATTACCGTCTTTTTTGTTATTTAATCTAACAATTTTTCTTTTTGTTTGATAAAGAATCTAAATTATCGAAGTGTAAAAATGAAGTAAAATTTGTAGAATAAGAAATCAAGAGATAGAAGTGTGTTTGAATGTAAATCCCTCTAGAATGTTTTTGTGATTTGACAAGTTAAAAGATTCAACCATAAGCCCTTAAGCAAAAACCAACCTCTTTTAATAAAATCTCACGTCTTGTGGACCGTAGAAATTCCCAATTTAAGTTAAACCCTTTCTCAAGCGAAAAACTTCTAATCTCAAGTTGATTAATCAAATCTCTTTCTAGTTAAAACCCCCAAGACAAAGATTATAACGATTTGTGAATTCCCATATTAGGTTTGACCCTAATCCAGAAGATTTATGTCGTCCTATATCTAGGATTGCATGCAACTCTTTTCACTTATATAGGTTCTATTTCACCATGAATCTCTCGATTTCCCGGATGAAAAATAAACTTCAAATCAATATTGCGCATATATCAATTCGAATGAACGAAGCATAATATAAGTGAATCACACAAAATATGAAGATTTTATTAAAAACATACACACCTAAATCACAAATCCATTCTAGAGTTCATTACATTCAAACACTAGGAGTTTTAGCTACACATGCTTTTGACACAAGAATAAATTACACAAGAAGATGTAAACATTGTAGACATGGTGTACTTATCTTTATCAAAATCTCAATTGACTTGATGATGTTGCTCCAAGCCTTCTTCCCCAATGTTGCCTCAAGCTTACTCCTCCAAGACCCCTTGATCCCAATTCTACTTAATGAAATGAATACAATGAATATTTTAAGTATCTAATTGAATTCCTCTCCCAACTTCAACCTTTGGCTTTTATAGGCAACCAATACATTGATAATACTCTCTTTTGTTAAACAATTGCCTCCATTTTCATTGTTGGTTGGTGAATTCTTGTACTCATTGATGATTGAGGGAATATGGGGACATGTTTGAAAAATTGGGTGTTAAAGGTGTATAAAAGTGGTCAAAAGGCTTGGTAGGTGAGTTTTCCATAATTTTCGCATGGAAAAGTTGCAAAAGGGTCCGGACACGCCGGTCAGAACGTCTTTGCGCAAAAATTTGGAAACAAGCGACACGCCGTGTTGGACAACAACCGTGTTTGTACGACACGGCCGTGTTATGCGACACGGCCAGGCCGTGTTCGGGCCTGACGATTTTTCCTCCTCTTTTGATCCCCTTCAACATGGCCGTGTTTGGTGACACGGCTTGGCCGTTTGGACCCTTTTTCCAATTTTTATCCAATTTATTTCCTTCTTTTTTTGAACATGGCCATGTTACTTGACACCCCAAGTCATGTTGAGTGATTTTCTTGCCTTTTTCAAGTAATATTGGCTTCATTGCTCCAAATTGCTCCACCTATAATGTTAAACACATCACACTATGAAATGCTACGAAATACTTGAGAAACTATGATTTTTCTAACAAAACAATTCAAAAACTATTGAATTAATAATATAAAATATGTACAAAATGACACTTATCAAACCGCCTCCAACTTTGAACTTTGCTTGTCCTCAAGCAAAACATTATATCAAAAAGAGGGATTCAATAAATCACAACATACAAAGATGATTTTTTTTTTTTCAACATATTGAACATAAGCGATCAAGTTCTTGGCCTTCTCAAATGAATTAACCATTAAGTAAAAACATCGTTTTGTAAAGCGATCGATCACAAGAAAGACAGTAATTTCGGCAGGCATCATTCGACTTGAAATCATCACTCCACAAATACGATAGTTATGAACAACTTCAATTCAATAACGCCATGAAAATACAAGAATTCAATAGATCATTGTAGTTAGCCTACTAGTCATATAACCAAGCTTCTTGAACTTTATTGGAATGAGAAGTCAAGGAGTATTCATTCTCCTTTTTTTTTTTTTTTTTTTTTTTTTTTTTTTGGGACCTTTCGAGACATGCTTCCACTAGGTTTATATTTTGAATTTCTGTTCAAACACTCTTAGGGTGGTTTTCCATACTCATATTCGTGTCGCCGTTTTACGTAAAAAGACAAACATGGGGCTCATGAATGCTCCTAGTTACTAAGCAACAACAAATAGAGAGTATAACCCTCGATTGGTCCGTTTTTTTTTTTTTTTTTTTCTTTTTCTCTTTCTCTCTTTTTCTTTTTTTTTTTTCGCAAGCTTGGTTTAACAACTCGTTAGCCACTACTAAATCACGAGTTCTCGACGCGTTCATAGCGCTAGGTATCGTCGTATATGCCTTAACACATCAAGTATTTATGGTGTTAGAAATCTCATCAAAATTTTGTGCATCCACGCTAATCTATCCTAGACAATCAATTGCTTCACATTGAAAACACAAATTAACAAGTTAATATAGGTATAATTGGGCCAAGTTATTGACTAGCAAATACTCAATTTGTTAAAAAAAAAAAATCACATCTCTTGAAAACAAACACACAAGCATTCTCAAAATGTTATTGTACCCACCTCCAACTTTAAGATTCACATTGTCCTCAATGTGAAAGAAATAAATGGACAAACACACACAAAACACTAAAAAAAAAAAAAAAAAAATAGAATGATATAAAAGAGGTGGGAAAAAAAAAAAAAAAAATACGACCTTACTACAATAGTGGAATCGGTGTTGAGCGACCATTGGGTTGTTTTGGTGCGGACCTTCAACGGCATCTTCATACCTAATCAAAGTTAAGCAACACACAACTCGAATACCGTGAAATCTCAAATATTCCCAATTAGGACAAGCAAGAAGGAGCTCAAGAGTTTTTTTTTTTTTTTTTTTTATGATTTGAAAATGACTCTAGGACTTGTGATTATTTTGAAAGAAAATAAAATAAAATAAAAATAAATGAAAACAATTGCACACAAACATCGGGTTGCCTCCCGGGTAGCGCTTTTAACGTCGTATAGCTGGACCATTTCACCTAAATGTGAAGATTTAATCGGGCGGAGCCTTGAACTTATGAAAAAATTTATCTCTTTGAACAACATCGTCACCCGTATCGATTTTCGAACAATTGACCTTCATGGTCCTGTTTTTCTGCATGTTATTCTCAAAATGGGATTCATCTGTGGAAACTTTTGCACATTGAACATCACATACTTTCAAGGATTTATTAGAAGACATATCAAGCAAAGAATCATTTATCCTTGTCTCAATCAAGTTTATAGGAAAACAAGTATCATTTATAGGATTTCTCAAAGGAATTTTAAAGATAACTTGTTCACCCCCTACTCTCAAAGTAAGTTTTCCATCATGCACATCAATGAGAGATTTAGCGGTAGCCAAAAAGGGACGCCCTAGAATTAAGGGAACTTCTAAATTATCATGCATGTCAAGAATAACGAAATCGACTGGAAACACGAATTTGTCAATCTTGACTAACACATCATTAATAATACCTCTAGGATGTTTAATCGATTTATCGGCTAATTGAATGTCCATCCTAATAGGTTTAAGTTCACCTAATCCCGCATGCTTAAATGTTTCATAAGACATCACATTGATACTAGCTCCCAAGTCGGCTAGTGCCTATCAACAGTAAATCATCAATTGTGCAAGGGATAATAAAGCTTCCCGGATCATTAAATTTTTGTGGTAGTTCATTGGAAGGACATTTATCATTGAATTGCACATTTGATAATTTGTTAAGCTTATTTTCACTAGGAATGATGTCATTAAGATCCCTAACATGCTTTGAAGGAGGGTCAACAAATGGAATATTGGCATGTAATTGTTTGAAAGAATTAAGGTACTTACCAAATTTGTCCTCCCTTCTATCTTCTTCTTCTATTAGACTCCTTAAGGGATCTTGGGCTTGTATTCGCAACCTCCTTTTTCATGAGATTTTCTTTGGGCATCTCATCCTCCACGTATTTCTGCATGGCGGCATTGGCATAATCATGCTCATGTGGAAAACGATGGTGATTGCCTTTACGTGCTCCCTTGGTTTGGCTCGATTACCCTAAACTACCTTGTGGCCTTTCGAAATCATCTTCGCAATCGCCTATTTGGTTTTCCAGTTATGGATAGATGCCTCTTGATTTCTCAAGGATGTTTCCACCGCCGGAATCGGGTATCTGTTGATTGCACAAACTTTGTTATAAGATCTTCCAAGTTAGGCTACCTTGATTTGGCCGAAATCCGGAGACGTGTGTAGATCAGGATTGGGATTAGGTCGTGGTTGACCTTGATTTCCCCAACCAAAATTAGGATGTTGTCGCCACCCAGGATTATATGTGTTGCTGTAAGGATTACTTGGGTAATTTTTGCCTTGATTCCCAACGTAATTAGCATGTTCAGTGTGAGGTATTGTGTGTGGGCAATCCTGATGATTATGCAATCCCCCACAAGTTTCACAAGATAAAACATGCGGTGGTGGTGGTTTAGGAGCTGCTAGATCGTCGATCTTTTGGGTCAATGCTTCGACCTGTGCGGCGAGCGTAACTACCGCATCTGCATTATACACACCAACTGACCTATTAGTTTTACCTCGTATGGATTGCCATTGGTAGCCGTTCATGGCCATTCCCTCAATCAAATCCTGAGCGGCTTCCGGCGTTTTGTTATTAAGAGTTCCCCTGCCGCCGATCGATCATTTGTCTTGTTGCAGAAAGTAGCCCATTATAAAATGTTTGGACTTGCATCCAAATAGGTAGGCCATGGTGTGGGCATTTCCGCAACAATTCTTTGAATCTCTCCCAAGTGTCGTACAAGGTCTCATCGTCCTCTTGAGTGAATGAAGAGATCTCATTCCTCAATCGTGCGGTTTTGGCGGGTGGAAAATACTTCAGAAGGAACTTTTCTGCCATAATGTTCCATGTTGTGATTGTTCCCTTCGGTAAAGTGTTTAGCCATTGTTTAGCCCGTCCCCGGAGAGTAAATGGGAACAGGCGTAAACGGATGGCATCATCAGAGACTCCATTTATTTTGAAGGTATCGCAAATTTCAAGGAAATTCGCGATATGATTATTGGGATCTTCATCCGGTAGGCCGTCGAATTGAACAAATTGTTGCACCATTTGAATGACATTCGGTTTGATTTCAAAATTATTGGCTGCAACAGCGGGCCTTACGATACTAGATGATGTGCCGTCCATAGACGGCTTGGCATAGTCGTACATGGTTCTTTGCTGTTCATCCGCCATATTGGGATCCTTGCCTTCGTTAATATCCTCCTCGTGGTCTGTATTAATACTTTCCTCTGTGTTGCTATCGGCGGTGTCGCGCTTCCAAATTCGGCGACGAGTAGGCATGCACTGCGGTAAATAAAGAGGATAAGTGTAATCCAAGACTTACAAAGAAAATAAAAAGAAAGACAAATGATGAAATAAAATAAAAAAAATGATTAAATTAACAAAAATAAGGTGTTCTTAATATTACAATCCCCGGCAACGGCGCCAAAAACTTGATGGCTCAAAAGCTACCTTTAAAACCGTAGGCAAGTGCACCTATCGTTTTATAGTATAGATTATTGAGTACCGAGTGTCATTCCCACGAGGATTGTAAGTACTAATAATTACCGTCTTTTTTGTTATTTAATCTAACAATTTTCAGAGTTTTTGTTTGATAAAGAATCTAAATTATCGAAGTGTAAAAATGAAGTAAAATTTGTAGAATAAGAAATCAAGAGATAGAAGTGTGTTTGAATGTAAATCCCTCTAGAATGTTTTTGTGATTTGACAAGTTAAAAGATTCAACCATAAGCCCTTAAGCAAAAACCAACCTCTTTTAATAAAATCTCACGTCTTGTGGACCGTAGAAATTCCCAATTTAAGTTAAACCCTTTCTCAAGGCGAAAAACTTCTAATCTCAAGTTGATTAACTGAAATCTCTTTCTAGTTAAAACCCCCAAGACAGCATTATAACGATTTGTGAATTCCCATATTAGGTTTGACCCTAATCCGGAAGATTTATGTCGTCCCCATATCTAGGATTGCATGCAACTCTTTTCACTTATATAGTTCTATTTCACCATGAATCTCTCGATTTCCCGGATGAAAAATAAACTTCAAATCAATATTGCGCATATATCAATTCGAATGAACGAAGCATAATATAAGTGAATCACACAAAATATGAAGATTTTATTAAAAACATACACACCTTAATCACAAATCCATTCTAGAGTTCATTACATTCAAACACTAGGAGTTTTAGCTACACATGCTTTTGACATAAGAATAAATTACACAAGAAGATGTAAACATTGTAGACATGGTGTACTTATCTTTATCAAAATCTCAATTGACTTGATGATGTTGCTCCAAGCCTTCTTCCCCAATGTTGCCTCAAGCTTACTCCTCCAAGACCCCTTGATCCCAATTCTACTTAATGAAATGAATACAATGAATATTTTCTCGAGTATCTAATTGAATTCCTCTCCCAACTTCAACCTCGCTTTTATAGCAACCAATACATTGATAATACTCTCTTTTGTTAAACAATTGCCTCCATTTTCATTGTTGGTTGGTGAATTCTTATACTCAATTGATGATTGAGGGAATATGGGGACATGTTGCGTAAAATTGGGTGTTAAAGGTGTATAAAAGTGGTCAAAAGGCTTGGTAGGTGAGTTTTCCATAATTTTCGCATGGAAAAGTTGCAAAAAGGGTCCGGACACGCCAGTGTCAGCAAAGACGACGGCCGTCTCTTGCCGCAAAAATTTGCTTTGAAAACAGGCGACACACGGCCGTGTTGGACAACACGGCCAGGCCGTGTTTGCGACACGCGGCCGTGTTATGCGACACGGCCAGCCGTGTTCGGCTGTTTTGTGCGATTTTTCCTCCTCTTTTGATCCCCTTCAACATGGCCGTGTTTTGGTGACACGGCTTGGCGTTGGACCCTTTTTCCAATTTTTATCCAATTTATTTCCTTCTTTTTTTGAACATGGCCATGTTACTTGACACCCCAAGTCATGTTGAGTGATTTTCTTGCCTTTTTCAAGTAATATTGGCTTCACATTCTTCCAAATTGCTCCACCTATAATGTTAAACACATCACACTATGAAATGCTACGAAATACTTGAGAAACTATGATTTTTCTAACAAAACAATTCAAAAACTATTGAATTAATAATATAAAATATGTACAAAATGACACTTATCACTTGGAAACTCCTTAATAAATCTTATTAACTTGCTCAACATGTATTCACTTCAAATTCAAATAAAACTTCATTACTTGGAAGGAACATGAAATTTTAATCATTCCAAAATAGACTGCATCAAAATTCAATTCAAGAACATTTGACATCCCAAAAATATCCCAAGAATCAAGCTAGCTTAATAGATGATCAACCAATGAAGATTGCAAAGAGAAATATTGAAATAAATAGAAAAAATTTACCTAGCGTGAATAATCTTAACACTAGTCTTGCCAGGTTGACTCCAATTGTAAGCCAATGATCCAATTACACCGCTTGCCCACAAACTCCCTTCAAAAAACAGAAGCCCACATCAGATAATCGAAAGCAGGTACAAAATTGAACGCCAAAGAGAAACAACAAGGAAACATAAAGACTTAATTTGACTTCTACAATAAAAGTTAAACTTGTCACTAAGAACATCTATATTGAAACAAAACAGGGGAAGTTTGACGATTTTCGATCAGATTAAGCCATTAAATTGGGAACGGAAAGGAGCTTACCAACGGTGCGAAGCTTGTTCTCGACGATCCATTCTCTGATGGATATAAACCTAGACTTGACGCTGGTAGATTCTGCCATCTTTATTCTCGTATAATTGTGTTGAAAATCAAACTCTATTGTATATTTGTATGTTGTACTACATTTGCTAATGCTTGGTCTCCATGCTCCATTTTTTTCCTTCATGTTCCAAGCTAATTTTTTTAGAGGAAATTACGCAAAACCCTTTATACTATTTGTGTTTTTACATTTTATTTTTGGTTACACTTCATCATATATTTTACCATATATGGACAATTTTACCCTTAAAGTTTTATTTTCTTAAAATAATGAAAATAGTTCATTACGATCATACCTGACCAATCATGCTTTCGTATAAAAATTAATAATCTCTTAAATTCATACTTTGTTTGACTGTAATGTATTTGGGTTATCTTTATTATTGACGAGTAAATTATTAAGAGTATTATGTTTGTCATATGGAGTTTCTACTTGATCAAAGATTATGCATTACTTTTTTAAATATCACTTCATGATAATATTTACGATTATAAAAGAATGTAGAGATAATTATTTAATACAATTAATATTTTTTTTATTAATTATTAACGTTTATAATTATTTGAGAGAACTAACATGTATATTTTTATTATATAACATTTGATTAATAGTATCTCTTATGTTCTAAAAAAACCTTTAAATTTATTGTTAAACATAGTATTATTCACACAATATAATACAATTTATGTGTAATGTATCTGCTAAACTTTTTAAAGGAAAAGATAAGTATATTTTTATTAAGTTCAGAGCTAGGGTTACAATATTTTCCAATGTTCATGTATATGTGATATATATATATATATATATATATATATAGGGTTAGGATTAAATGTGGCAGAGGGGCTTACTGTGTGGCAGTGTGGATTAATCCAATCATTAATCCAACAAATCCAATGGTTCAGATTTTTTTCGATTTTTTATTTATTTATTTAGATTTCGCTCAATTAACGGAATAATTGTCATTTTATTTGTAAAATAAAGCTGTTACTTTTGGTAACTGTTCATCCCAACGATTTTTATGGGATTTGATTTTATGTTTATTCCCAATTTTCATTCACTTGCGGTTTACTCAGAATGATGTATAATTATGTATACAATGATACATTATAAAATGATGCACTGTTAGATATAAAATGGTGCATAATTCAGTATTAAATGGTGCACAGTTCAGTTATGGAAACAAATCCATGATTGTAGGGCGTAATATGGGAAGATGGTTACACCACTTTGTCTTTATAGTTCTTTTTAGATGATTTCAATTAGTTATACAATGATGCACTGTTAGATATAAAAATGGTGCACAGTTTAGTATTAAATGATGCACATTTCAGCTATTAAAATGGCGCACAGTACAATTACAGAAACGTGATATTAATCAATCCCTTGATTGTAGGGGCGTGATTTATCGGAAGATGGTTACACTATTTTGTCTTTATAGTTCTTTTAGATGATGTACAATTAGTTATACAATGAAGAACTGTTAGATATAAAATGGTGTACACTTCAGTTTTGAATGGGAAGATGGTTACACAATTTTTTCTTTATAGTTCTTTTAGATAATGTACAATTAGTTATACAATGATGCACTGTTAGATATAAAATAGTGCACAGTTCAGTTATTAAATAGGAAGATGGTTACACCATTTTGTTTTTATAGTTCTTTTAGATGATGTACAATTAGTTATACAATGATGCATTGTTAGATATAAAATGGTGCATAGTTCAGTCATTAAATGGGAAGACGGTTACATTATTTTGTCTTATATAGTTCCTTTAGATGATGTACAATCAGTTATATAATGATGCACTGTTAGATATAAAATGGTGTATAGTCAGTTATTAAATGTAGAGCTGTCAATTTAACCGGGCGGGGCCGACTCGATGCTAGCCCGTCGGGCCAAGTGGGGAAATTGGGTTGGGTCGGAATTTGTTCGGCTCGCTATTTTGGAGGGCCCAACCCAAACCATGTATTAAAAATACACTTGATTTGCTTCGGGCCAACCGGGCCGGCCCGGTGTTTCGGGCCTAATGGGCCGGGCCAAATAGGCCCGACTCTTTTTGGGCTTGCAAAATCGCAGTCCAGCCCTATTACCGGGCCGATCAGGCCAGCCCATCGGGCCGAACATTTTTTGACAGCTCTAATTGAATGATGTACAGTTCAACTATTAAAAATGATACATAATTCAGTTATAAAACGTGATATCAACCAATCATTTGATTGTAGGGGTGTGATTTATGGTATTTTGCTAGTTACTATTATGCTCTTTCCACCTATTATTTAATTGATAATTCAGTTATTTTTAATAGCAATCTGGACCATTGAATAAAATGTGTGGATGGATAGGATCAATCCACACTGCCACATGGTAAGAGGCTGCCACACGAGATCCCATCCCTATCATCCGTGTGGTTGGAATAGGAGATCAAACACTCTCCTTGATTATTTCTTCCGTCTCGTTTTTGTTTCATAGATCAAACTTCAGGCACAGGTTGCCCTTTAGGGTGATTGGTTGGCCTCGAAGCAGAAGTGTTGTCCAACTTTTGTCAAATATAAACTTCAAAAAAATACTCCAAAAATTAGTAAAAATCATTTAAATCGATTTGGAATATTTGGACTCAGTTATATGAAATCATCAAAATTACGATAAAAATATTTATCTAACACTAGCTTCAATTACGAATTGTCTATGGAGGATTAATATTCTATATGTAATGATTATATCAATGAATTGCTAATTTCGTAGAGTAAGATATTCTTTATAAGAGTACAATTCCGAATTTATAGTGGAGTATGTTTGATACATGTTTTTATCTTAATTTTGATGATTTTATTTTGTCACCAAAACAATGCTTTTAAAGGTTGTCCAAATACTCCTAAATGATTTAAAATGGTTTTAATATTTTCCGGAGTATTTCCTCAAGTTTATTTTTGATAATAATGGACAACACTTTTAATGATTTTTATATCAATGGATTTTTCACTCCTAAACAAGGTTCCTAAATGTTGTCTAAATACTCTCGATTGGTTTAAAATGTTTTTACTAAATTTTCGAGTATTTCTTGGGTTTTATTTTCGACAAAAATTGGACAACATTTACATCTCGTGGTCGACCAGAGTTCGCCTATAGGGCAACCCGTACACAAGATGTTTTTAGAAACAGAAAATGAGACGGAAGGAAAAACAAGCGGTCGACGGCCGCCAAGGCGTCGACTCTGGCGTCGACGATCGGTCGGCCGTGCCCAGTGCGGCGACGGTGCCTCGCAAGTGTGTTTAAATAGAACACTTGATCTTTGCAAAATCCATGAGGGGGACCGGTTGGGGTGATGGTCGGCCGGTCGAGGTAGACGCGTCGACCGGTTGCCTGTGTTATTTTGCTTTGTGTATTCTTCCAACGTCTATTTACGTGCGATCGTCGCCCTATCTTTCTTTGACAAAAATTTCGACGTTGTTTGACATTTTCCTTAAAATGTGGGATTGATTTCTAACAGCTATATTCTTGATTTTAATTGCAATTTTCTCAGTAGATTTTCAGGTCCCAAGAGGAGCCTATGCTTGATCAATCATCTCCTATAAATAGAGGAAGTTTTGGAGCAACCAACACAACAATTGAGATACAACACAACAAGATGCACTTCAAGCAAACACTTGGTCTTTCATTGTTATTATTCTTGTTGTAAAATTGCCTAGCTTATCACTTTCACATCTTTGAGGTCTAGGCTATTCTTGATTACACTTCGCACTCAAATTGTAATATTCATTATTGAGTTGTAATCTTGATTTTCGGTTATCATTCAAACACAAGATATCCTTGTGAGTGTTCTTGTGGTAAGAACACACTTGGATGGTCTAGGTGATAGGTGAAGAAGATTGTGGTAATCTTCTTATTGAGGTGTTGAAGAATTTGGTATTCTTCAAGGTTGAAGATTGTGGTAATCTTCACAAGGTGCCGTTGAAGGAAGATTGTGGTAATCTTCAAAGGGAGATTGTGGTAATCTCCAAAGGTGTTGTTGAAGAAGAGTGTGGTGCTCTTCAAGGTGTTGTAAGTTGAATTTGTATTAATTTTGGTAATTAATAAAATTCTTTTTTCTTTTCGAAATCCATCCCGGATATACTGGGGTGGTAGAGGATTAGGCCCTAGGTGGGTTGAACCTCTTTAAATCGATGTGTGTTGTTTATATTCCGCACCTTTATTATTGTATTTGAGCATTCGGTTTTAAAAAGAGGGCGAAATCGAAAAGATGGAGATAATCTATTCACCCCCCTCTAGATTATCGTAGCCGCTTGGACTTACAAGTGGTATCAAAGCGAAACTCTTTGGCAAGCTCGTTTCACATCGCGAGTGAAGAGGAACGATCGTCGGCTACGAATGAAGCTCATCTATCCGGCACCTCTACCACCAAGCCACCACTATTTGATTCCAAGAATTTTAATTTTTGGAAAGAAAGAATGGAATGATATCTACAAGGTTGCGGGTTCGACATTTGGAACACCGTCATTAATGGAGAATCCATTCCGACGAAAGATACACCATACACCTCAAAAGGCTTCAAAAAGCTCAATGATGAAGAAAAGAAAATCATCTCCTTAAACGGTAAGGCTTTAAATATTTTGTATTGTTCATTTACTAATTTAGAATATGAACATATTGTAGGAATAAAGTCGGCACATGAAGTATGGCAAAAATTAGAAGCCATCTATGGAGTATTTGCAAATGAAAGGAGTCAAACAAAAGCATCTACTTCTCAAGATCATACAAGCTCAAATCTAAGGAATAAGCCTCCTACAACTTCCAATTATGAAGAAGTTGAATATTGTTTTATGGGCATCAATGAAGAAAATGAGGTATGTCTTAAACCCTCTACTTCCTATGATATTGTCATTCAAAATGATTATAGTGATTTACAAAATGATTATGATGAACTTCAAAATGAATTCAAAGCTTACTTGTTAGATACAAAAATTTGAAAAAGGAATTCAATATTTTGAAAAATGATAAGGATAGTTTATTTACTTCTTATGAATCACTATCATGTGCTCACACCACCACACTTGACAAGGTTAGAAACCTTGAAAAAGAAAATAGTACTCTTGTTGAGAATATTGATTGCATGAAAAAGGATTTATTAAAATCCAACTTGAGTACCAATAAAATGTCCAATATTGTTGATATTCATAAGTGTGATAAAGGACTTGATCATAAGCCTAATGTTGTTAATCATATGAAAAAGGATCAAGTCACTATGCATATTGGTCATTATGCTCCTAGAATTATTACTTGTTTTTATTGTGGCAAAAAGGGTCATACGGCTAATTCTTGTCGGGCTAGAAATAGCTCTAAATATTGTTGGAGACCTAAAAGTCTCAAAGCTAATCTTAAAGGACCCAAACACATGAGGGTACCACAAAACAATGTGCTATTAGGTACCCGGCAAAGCAAAAATCGGAGAAAATTCATGCCACCAAGAAAACATCAAATGAACGTTTCATTTGATCAAAGAAGGAGAAACTACTCTCAACAAAGCCAATTTCCAAGAAGAGCGTATAATCAAAAATGGGAAGAACACAATCCTTGGAAATGGCAAAGACATCATCAACAAGATGATTTTCAAAGAAGAAGAAACCATCAACCATGGGAAGGTAACCAAACTTGGAAATGGAGAAGTCATCATCAAAGTGACTTCTCAATGGGAAGATATCATCAACAATGGGAAAGACACAACCCATGGAAACGGCGTAATTGGTAAACCGTATCTCCCCATTTGTATATGCATTTTATTTTTAAATCTATGCATACTTTTAATTGTGTCTTAATTGCAAAATGAATCTTCAAGTATTTATTTTTAATATAGGTCTCTTATATATTTATGAGTTTCAAATTTTTTTTAAAAAAAGAGATCTTGCATGATTTTCTAAAACTCTTGAGCATTTTATTAGACTTATGTGGCTTATTATCTCTTATGAAATCTTATAGCATAAGCTCTTTTTGATATCTCATATTTCTTGCCTACACTTGAATTTTCTATGAAAATGTTGTCTAAGAATTGTGTAGGATACATATTTCATACTCATTGGCTATTACTCATCAAGTTTCTTAAACCATCGAGGTATGTCTACTCGTATTGTTCTTTAAACTCGATTTTATGCTTATGCACATATCTTTCAAGATATTTCATTTTGATCCCTTAAGTGCCCCTAATTGATCTTGCAAATATTTTCTTTTAAAAGGCACTACGTGTTTAGTCTCGATTTTATTGTTTATATGTTTTCCCAAAACCCATATTTGTTGGATATAGTCCAAACTTATATTTTTGCAAAGTTTTAAAACTTTTGGGGTGAAAAATCGAATTTTGGAAAACTGCGGGAGAAAGAAAAATCACCTGGGGCGGTCAAAGCGGGGGGCGACCGGTCGCATCACACATCGACCGGCGCCCCATACCTCGGCCGGTCGCCCCTGTGCCAATTTTTCAGGTTTTAAACGTTCTTTCTTCATTACGAAACAGGCGAAGAAAATCCCCCCAAACCCTTTGCGCGTAAATCATCCCCTTTTCTCTAGAATCTTCAATTCTTCATCATTTTTCACGATTCTTGTTGCTAATCTTCTTATTTTCACAAGAATCTTACACATATGGCACCTCCAAGAAATTCTACCGAACGAAATCCTCAAAAGAGGAGAAGGAGGCAAAGGGGTGAATCTTCTTCCGATCCACAACAAGATGATATTCTTCAAGGAGACTATCAAAATCGGCTTGCGGAAGAGGAGATTGCCGAATTAAGAGCCGGGTTTCAAAATCGAGCATTCATTGGGACTCTAGTAAGTTATCACTCCTCTACGAGCCTCCCTCTAGAGCTAATAGATTTCGATTCTTAAATAAACTTGCGGAGGAACATTATGAGAATATTGGATTGAATGATAAGAAAATTGCGTGCACTCGTATGGTTCTTTTCAAGCTTTTCATGATGAATTTCCAGATATTAGAGCTTATTTTGAAATTCAAGGATGGGTTTCACTTTGGGATAATCCGTGTTTGCACTATGATGACGAGCTTATAAAACTTTTCTATGCAAATATGTGGATTGTTGATGCTACGATAGATAATCCTTTGGAACTTCACACATTTGTTAATGGTAGGCATTTTTCATGGACATTGGCCGATATTTGTAATCACTTTAATGTGCCAAATGATGGAGTAGTCAATGTGGATTGCGCTCATTGGGATGATAACGTTTTCGGTGTTTCACTAGATGATGTGAAAACATTTTTAGGAGTATATCCCGAAGTGACATACTCGGCAATGCCGCCAAATTATCGGATTATATCTATCATTTGCTCCTATTGTGTTTGTGGAAAGGAAGTAAAACTTCCAAGCAATCTCGAACTCTTTCTCACCTATAAGATTGTTCAAGGAGAAAGAGTAAATTATGGGGCAATCTTTGTGTATTGCTTGTTGGAATCTAGAAAGCTTACCAAGAAAAAATATACCTTGGGTAATTTGATTTGCCGTCTCCTATATTTATCGGGATACCCGGAAAATGAAATGAATACCGAAATTCATCACAATGATTTTGATAATGCCAACATTCTACAAATGGTAAGAATGCGATGACATTTACCACGGGTTCCTACCAAAGCCGCTAGGGGACGTGCCCGACATCAACAACAACCTCGTGATGATTTCTTTAATGACAATGAGGTTGAAAATATTGGAAGAGGTGAGTTTAACGAACAAGGAGATGATGTGGGGAATGAAGAGGAAAATGAAGAAGAGAATGTGGGATATGAACAAGAAATTAGGGAGGAAGGAGATGAAGATGAGTCGGATGTAGAGGATCTTAATCTCAAAGAGAGAATGGCCAAAGTGGAAAGAGAAACATTTAGAGATGTGGCCTCTCTTAGAAAAGAGCTCCGGGTTGTGAAAAAGGAAAATTCTAGTTTGAAGAAGTCAATCGGAAAATTGAAGAAATTTATCAAAGATCTCATTCCCTAACTTGCTTCTCTTCGGACGAAGATTGATACCCCCACCCCCTTTACTTTCTAGCATTTTCATTAATGTTGCTTTGTATTTTGATAAACTTTTGTAAAACTCATTTGTACTAATGATATTTGCTTGTTTTTCTTAAAGGGTTAAAATTGCAAGTTGATAATGACTTGTGAATGATCATGACTTTGATGGAGTATTTGATGGTAAAAATACTCTAAAGCATTGTTTGATAATTGGTATGAAGTACTTGATGGTAAAAGTGCTTCTCTTATTGCTTTGTTCATTTTGCTTAGTTGGATATGTTGGGACATTTGATACATGTGTTGTTGAAAGCATGACTTATTACTTGATGGATGCTCTAATTGTTGGCATTTGTAATGCCTTGATCATTCTTAGCTTATCTCAATTGGGATGAACCCTTGAGAATCTACTTTGAGCTTATTACTTGATGAACAAATTGTTGCATATGGTGCATATGATTTCTTTGAACTTTGGAATGAGGTTGATTGATGATATGAAAATTTTTTGGCTTGAAACCTTTACAAGGACTATATACAACCTCTTTTATTTTTCACGCGCACAAGGTGTTCGATGAAATGTCGCAATGAAACTTTCAACTTCTACATGATTCTCTTGCTTCTAAATGTCTTAAAATCTTTTTGAAATCATATTTTTAGCTATACTATGAGCTTATGGATCTCTCATGTTTCAATTCTCCCATTTTCCTTGGATTACTATGCTTTAATAGCTCAACGGTTATTAAACCGTCCCTTTGGCGCGCTTTGATATTATTATATGGTGTTTTCACCATCCTAACATTCTTTTTGATGATTCCAAAGGGGGAGAAAAACAGGATATTGGCTCATTAGCTCAAAGAAGCTAATAAAAGCTTGTCATAAAAGCTATAAGCTATGGCTCATAAAAGCCATAAGTTGTGATTTGTTCTTAGTCCAATTGTTGCTTGATGGACTTATAAAATTGATTAATGATGTTTTGTGACAGGGGGAGCTTATAAGCTCTTGAGCAAAATTGTAAAAGCTAAAGCTTCTAGCTTATGGATAATTGCTTTTACATTATTCTTGATATGCTTGTTGATAGGGGGAGCTTGTGCTTATTATTGAAAAATATTTACTCCCTACTTGGTTGCTTTAATATTTTTGGAAATTTTGGTTGCTTCCAAACGGTCAAATGTTTTTACCGGAAAATCATTTCTAAAATTGCTCTCTTAGTTTGTGTAAAAATTATTTTGGTTTGTAATCATCAAAAAGGGGGAGATTGTTTGATACATGTTTTTATCTTAATTTTGATGATTTTATTTTGTCACCAAAACAATGCTTTTAAAGGTTGTCCAAATACTCCTAAATGATTTAAAATGGTTTTAATATTTTCCGGAGTATTTCCTCAAGTTTATTTTTGATAATAATGGACAACACTTTTAATGATTTTTATATCAATGGATTTTTCACTCCTAAACAAGGTTCCTAAATGTTGTCTAAATACTCTCGATTGGTTTAAAATGTTTTTACTAAATTTTCGAGTATTTCTTGGGTTTTATTTTCGACAAAAATTGGACAACATTTCTGTCTCGTGTCGACCGGTCGCCCTATAGGGCAACCCGCACTGAAGATGTTTTTAGAAACAGAAAATGAGACGGAAGGAAAAACAAGCGGTCGGCCGGTCGCATCGGCATCGACCGATCGGTCGGCGGCCGGCCGCCAGTGCGGCCGGTGCACGCAAGTGTGTTTCTCAAATGCGAACACTTGATCTTTGCAAAATCCATGAGGGGACCGGTTGGGGTGATGGTTGACCGGTCGAGGTAGACGTCGACCGTCGCCCGTGTTATTTTGTTGTGTATTCTTCCAACGTCTATTTACGTGCGGCCGTCGCCCTATCTTTTGACAGCAAATTTCTGACCGTTTGACAGCAGACACATTTCCTTAAAATGTGGGATTGATTTCTAACAGCTATATTCTTGATTTTAATTGCAATTTTCTGTAGATTTTCAGTCCCCAAGAGGAGCCTATGCTTGATCAATCATCTCCTATAAATAGAGGAAGTTTTGGAGCAACCAACACAACAATTGAGATACAACACAACAAGATACACTTCAATCAAACACTTGGTCTTTCATTGTTATTATTCTTGTTGTAAAATTGCCTAGCTTATCACTTTCACATCTTTGAGGTCTAGGCTATTCTTGATTACACTTCGCA
The DNA here is from genome assembly GCA_016081115.2 of Rehmannia glutinosa. Taxonomy (NCBI): domain Eukaryota; kingdom Viridiplantae; phylum Streptophyta; class Magnoliopsida; order Lamiales; family Orobanchaceae; genus Rehmannia; species Rehmannia glutinosa. The sequence goes on from CM071930.1 coordinate 27,286,715, forward strand.
CTCAAATTGTAATATTCATTATTGAGTTGTAATCTTAATTTTCGGTTATCATTCAAACACAAGATATCCTTGTGAGTGTTCTTGTGGTAAGAACACACTTGGATGGTCTAGGTGATACGTGAAGAAGATTGTGGTAATCTTCTTATTGAGGTGTTGAAGAATTTGGTATTCTTCAAGGTTGAAGATTGTGGTAATCTTCACAAGGTGCCGTTGAAGGAAGATTGTGGTAATCTTCAAAGGGAGATTGTGGTAATCTCCAAAGGTGTTGTTGAAGAAGAGTGTGGTGCTCTTCAAGGTGTTGTAAGTTGAATTTGTATTAATTTTGGTAATTAATAAAATTCTTTTTTCTTTTCGAAATCCATCCCGAATATACTGGGGTGGTAGAGGATTAGGCCCTAGGTGGGTTGAACCTCTTTAAATCGACGTGTGTTGTTTATATTCCGCACCTTTATTATTGTATTTGAGCATTCGGTTTTAAAAAGAGGGCGAAATCGAAAAGATGGGGATAATCTATTCACCCCCCCTCTAGATTATCGTAGCCGCTTGGACTTACAGAGTAATATCGGAATTAAAAAGTAGATTGAATTAATTAAAGAGTTTAATTATTTATTTGATTTATTTGAGCTTATATTATAGGTCCATGGTGTAAGTCCAAGTGGCTACGATAATCTAGAGGGGGGTGAATAGATTATGCCCATTTTCTCGATTTTGCCCTCTTTTTCGAATGTAATAAGTAAAGACAAGAATGGAAATGCGGTAAGTAAAACACGCATCGATTTATAGAGGTTCAACCCACCTAGGGCCTAATCCTCTACCACCCCAGTATCTCCGGGATGGATTTCGAAAAGAAAAAGAATTTTATAAATAGTTACCAAAACTATTACAACATCACCTTACAACACCTCTTTGAAGATTACCACAATCTCCCTTGAAAATTACCACAATCTTCCTTCAATGGCACCTTGTGAAGATTACCACAGTCTTCCGACTTGAAGAGCACCGAACTCTCCAACACCTCGAAAAGCACCAAACTCTTCTACAAGAAGATTACCACAACCTTCTTTCACCTATGAAGAGCACCACACTCTTCAACAACTAAGATCACCCAAGTGTATTCTTACCACTAGAACACTCACAAGGATATCTTGTATTTGGATGATGAATTACAATCAAGATTACACTTTGAAAAATATTACAACTCCAAAGTGCAAGTGTAATCAAGAATCAAACCTAGACCTCAAGATGTGAAAGTGAAAGACCTTAGGTTATTACAACAAGAATGTTGAAAATGAAGAACACAATATATGCTTGAGTATATCTCTTGTTGTGTAGTAGTAATTCTTGTAGTTGTTGCTCCAAAGCTTCCTCTATTTATAGAAGATGTTTGATCAAGGATATGTTCCTCTTGGGGATTGAAATCTGAAAAAAAATACATATTAAATCAAGAATATAGTTGTTATAAATCAATCCCACAAATTAAGGAAGAATGGTATGCTGCATAACAGATAGATTTTGCTGTCAAACGTACAGGGCGATCGGTCGAATAAAAATAGAAGTTTGAAAAATATTGCACAATTTTACACAGGGCGACCGTCGACATGCTCCAAAAAATGTCGACCCAAGTTTCTGTTTCAAAAATCAACTTCAGATACAGGATGCCCTATAGGGAGACTGGTCGAGCACGAGACAGAAGTGTTGTCCAATTTTTATCGAAAATAAACTTCAAGAAATACTACGAAAAAATAGTAAAAACATTTTAGATCGATCGGGAGTATTTGGACAACATTTAGAGACATTGTTTTGGTGTAAAAACACAGTTAAACAAAATCATTAAAATCATGATAAAAACAAATTTCTAACAAACTCCACCTTTTTGATGATTACAAACCAAAACAATTTAAGAGGTCGATTTTGAAAAACAAAACAAATTTTCCGGTCAGAAATAACTATCCGTTTTGAGCGACAACATTCCATGCATAATAGCCACAAGGATGGGAGTAAAGATTTTCAAAGACATTTTGCAAAAGCTCCCCCCAACATGCACAACAAGATAAATATAGAAGCAATCAAATAAAAGCTAAAAGCTCAGCTTTTACAAATGAAACTTGAATATCATGAGCTTAGAAGCTCCCCTTATCAAAAAGAATCATTAATCAAGTATAACAAGTCCATGATACATCCAATGGACTAGTTTTCATTCACAACTTATGGCTTTTAATAGCCACAACTTATAGCTTTTTCTGCCAGCTTTTTCTAGCTCATTTGAGCTAATGAGCTTGTTTCGTGTTTCTTCCCCTTTGGAATCATCAAAAAGAATGTTAGCACGATAAAAAACATCATATATTCATATCAAAGTGCACAATATTACTGATTTATCGAGCTTTGAACATTTAAGCTTAAAATCCAAGGAAAAAGGGAAAAGTCAATCATTTGACTTGTAAAAGCTCATATGAGTAACAAAACATGATCTCTATAAACTTAGAAGACTTTTGAAATCGAGAGAATCATGTAATTTAAGAGTTTTTCATTGAAGCAATTCATCGAACACTTGGCGGGCGTAGAATAAAAAAGAAGATGTATATAGCCCTTGTATATACAATCATGACCAAATATCATAACCAATCATAATTATACAAGCATAATCCATCATCATACATAATTCCCATCAAAAATATACAAGAATTGTATAAAAATACCAAAATGTAAGCACTTTCTCAAGGGTTCAACCCAATTGAGATTAAAAAGGAATTAAACTTACCAATCAATCGGAAGAGTCAAGTAATACGGATGATATACTCGTAATATAAACCAAAAAATATAGAATATACAAGAAATAAATTATTTTGGGTGAATTGTGAGTGAAATTTGCAAAGGGGTCGAAAAATGGAAGAAAAATGTTGAAAATAGCTAAGTCTGGGACATAATGCAATTTAACCCATTTTTGCTCTAGGTCGACTGGTCCAAGGGGGGTCCGACCGGTCCAGGTAGTGGTCGACCGGTTGACCTCCCTTCATCCGATCCCTGGAGCACTTTTTCTAGTTCTGTCCGAATTTTGATCCAAAAAATTCGATTTTTCACCCCTAAGTTTTAAAAGCGCATAAAATGCAAACATAGACCTCATTCAATATGTATTATGCCTAAACAAGCTCGAAATGAGGTAAAAGACTCGGCGGATAGCGGTTAAGAACGAATATCCACGAGTTATCCTTGAGACGAAATTAAACACATCTCAATTTTCCGTTTAAGAAACGCAATCTCCAAAACAATATCGAATCTCAATATGTTTAGTTCGATTATGAAGAATTTTGAGAAATTATTTATACCGAACTTGTTATCCCGAAAATATGAACGTTTTAAAACTTTGGATAAAACAAGCCATAAGAAGAAGTGCCTTTCAAATATTGAAAATTTCTTTTAACCGCACTTTAATGAGATTATTTGGGATTGTTTTGAAATCGAGCATATAGGAATACGGCATGAAGAATATCGAGTCTATGAGAGTAATGAAAGTAGATAAACATACCTCGAATTTGTTTGTCAACCAATATGCCTTTCTCATCTTTGTCTAACTTGATATTGGTTGCTATTGGAGTAGTGACGGTTCTTTCTTCTTCAATGCCGAACCTTTTTTTTAAAAGTTCTTTTGTATACTTTGATTGTGAAATATAAATCTTTTCTTGGCTGGCTTAATTTGAAGTCCAAGGAAGAAGTTTAGCTCCCCCATCATACTCATCTCGAAGTCACCTTACATTAACTTAAGCAATTTCTTGCACAAGGATTCATTAGTAGCACCAAATAACCTTTTTCAAAAACAAAGAGAGTAGTATCAACTTTACCTCTTGTAAATCCATTTTGTAGAAGAAAAGAGCTAAGTCGATCATACCATGCACGGGGTGCTTGTTTTAAACCATATAAGGCCTTCTTAAGTTTATAAACATCATTTGGCCTAGAAAAACTTTCAAACCCCGGAGGTTGTTTTACATAGACTTCTTCTTGAATAAAACCATTTAAAAATGCGGATTTTAACATCCATTTGGTAATGCTTGAAATTTTTGAAACAAGAATATGCAAGTAAAATACGAATATCTTTTAAACATGCAATGGGTGCAAAAGTTCCATCATAATAGATACTTTTCTTCTTGACAATAATTTTGAGCTACTAACCTTGCCTTATTTCAAATGATGTTGCCTTGGTCATTGAGTTTGTTCCAGAGTACCCATTTTGTACCTATAATTGTTTGTGATGAGGACATGGTACCAATTCCCGAATATCATTTCTTCTGAATTGATTTAGCTCCTCTTGCACTTCTATGAACCAATCTTCATCTTGGAGCATCATTTGAGAAATTTGTTCAATGTTGTCTTCTTCATCACTATCATCATTAGGGATCCAATTGATCTTTGGTGTTCATAATAAAATATTTACATCCAAATATTTTGACGTAACTAATATTTGGAGTACTTCCTTTCTCATCCTCACTAAGTCTACACAACTTAACATACTCATTAACGACATCACTTATATTAGCAAGAAAAATAGCCAAAATATATCTTGTCTATGAGATTAAAATAGCAAATATGATCATGCCTCAAATGTTTATGTCAATCTTGATAAATCATAAATTAGATAATATGTTGACGAACATGTATATCAAGATACTTAAAATTTTGACAAAACGTCTTGCACAAGAGCATAGTAAAAGGGCAATGGACAAAAATGGCTAAGGCAATTTGAGAAATAACACAAGTATACAATGCTTTCGCTTAAATCCACAGGAGATGATAAAACTTATAAGTATAAAAAAAAAGTCCATACAAGGTCTCCTTTAAAAGAGTTTTTGAAAATCCCGAGAGTATTTAATAGAGACCTCATTTTTAAGAGATAATTTTGAAAAATTATTTTGACAATTTTTAAAGCAAAAATAAAAGCATGCATAATAATAAGACACTAAGCATATTATATGGTTTACCAATTACGCCATTTCTACAGGTTGTGTCTTTCCCATTGTTGATGATGTCTTTCTCTTGGAAAATCATTTTGTTGATGATGGCTTCTGCAATTACTCCATTTCCAAGGTTTGTGTCCTTCCCATTGTTGATAATATCTCCCTTTTGGAAATTCATTGTGTTGATGTCTTCTCCTTTGATCAAATGATACGAGCATTTGATGTCTTCTTGACGGTATGAATTTTCTCTGTTTGTTATTCCTCCAAGTACCTAATATGACATTGTTTTGTGGTACCCTCGAGTGTTTGGGTCCTTCAGGATTAGTATTGAGACTTTTAGGTCTCCAATAATAATTAGAGCTATTTCTAGCCCGACAAGTATTTGCCGTGTGACCTTTTTTACCACAATAGAAGCATGTAATAATTCTAGAAACATAATGACCAACATGCTTAGAGACTTGATTCTTTTTCTTATGATTAACAACATTAGGCTTATAACCAAGTCCTAGTTTCAAATGATCACAACGATGAACATCAAAAATTTTGGTCATTTTATCGGTACTCAAATTAAACTTTGTCAAATCATTTTTCATGCAATTAATATCCTTCACAAGATATTCATTATCCTTTTCAAGGTTTCTAACCTTATCAAGTGTGGTAGTGTGAGCACAAGAAAGTGATTCATAAGAAGTAAATAAGCTATCCTTATCATTTTTCAAAAACTTGAATTCCTTTTTCAAATTTTTGTATTTAACAAGCAAGTTTTGGAATTCATTTTGAAGCTCATCAAAATCATTTTGCAATTCACCATAATCATCTTGCAATTCATTATTAAAAGAAGTAGATAGGTTAGAACGTACCTCATTTTCTTATTCGATGCCCATAAGACATTTCTCGATTTCTTCATCATCGGAAGTTGTAAGAAGCTCATCCCATGTTGTTGGATTTGATGTTGTATTCGATTGAGAAGTAGATGTTTTTAAATAGTTCCTTTCATTTGCATATACTTCATAGATCGCTTCTAATTTTTCCCACACTTTATGTGCGGATCGTATCTGTGACGCCCACGCCTACTACTACATTACTTAACAATATAAAAATTAAAACTTGACACATAAACCCTATATACATGTAATAATTTTTTTATCCCTCTGACATTTTAACAATAAACAAGTAAGATTATTTTAACTATAAGATAATGACAGTCATTTCCACAAACAAAAGAGGTAACCAACCATGTTATTAAACACAACAGACATCCACGTGATCAAAAGCATACCCAACATCACCCAGCTATTTACATGTACATATTTACATCAGAGTTTTCAAAAGAGGGTACAACCCAAATCCAAAGACCAAAAAGGGAAAGGTCAACCATCAACATAGCCCAACAACTCGTCATCCATGTACACTGTCCTCAATAACCTGTAGGAGCACCAGCAATCTGCCCAGTAAGCCCATGAAATCCAGCATCAACAGGTCACCTACAATGCATGAACTACGTGAGCTGATGCTCAGTAAGCGAAAATTATGCATGCGAAAGGAATAAAGCAATATACATGCGGTGCATTCCAATATATCATGCCACTGATTTATGTTTATTCACCAAGGTATTTTATTCAAAATCACTTTCTTTTACTGGGCCCTTGGTCCACCTGCTATGCATCGGAAAGAGCTCAACACAATATCATTAATCACATGGCCATAATCAAATTGACACTGCCTAGGGCCATCTCCTGGGACCACCTGAGGTCCACCCCCTGCCTTCCCTAATGATCCCTCAGGAGTCTTCCCCCGGACGTGTCAATAAGGGCACAGTCAAGTGGTCCACCCCCTCGTGACCATCAGAGGCACACCACCTGTCAACCTCTATGATCCTCCGAGAAGTAACAACCACTGAGCCCCAAAACATATCATAAAGCACACCTCACATGCCTCGGTGCACTAGCAGTGGCCAATGAAAATCTTCTCTCTCAAAAAGTCATCTTGTGCATGCATCATCTCAATAATGCTTATATGTTATGCATGCACGTGAAAATGCCAATGAATGACATGCTCAATGAGACAATAATCACCACACTCCAATATCCACCAAGCAACATATAGATGTCAATGTCTCCATAATACATCCATTAAAATACAAGAATCACATTTAGTATCGATAAAGCAGGGAATACTATGTTCATGCATTGTAGTTGCAGATGGATTTTCACTTACCTCACATCCGTTGTGCCTTATTTACTGATCTGATATTGTTCAACTGTAATTCTGCAACCTCAGATGTGGATAGTCTGTAATGACACAATGTATTAATTTATAGTATTCCGTGAACATGTTTATAATCACTAATTTCACAAATTGCCTAATTCTTAAAAATAACTAGTTAGATACTAACACTTGAAACATATATTTTAGTCCCATTCTAAACTCCAAAGAACCTCAATTTCATATTTTGGTTATACTATAGCATCTCTTATTTGGTATTTTAACACTTCCATCAAGTTCCTGCATATTCAACATCATTCAAGTACCTTTACAACAATTGTCTAAATTTTAATGATAAAATCATGTTAACTCAATACAATTACTAATTTTATTAAAATCATATACAATTTCCAAAATCACTCTCACAAAATAAGCATTACACATCTAATTAGTTCTACTAAATATATTATACACTGCCCCTAACATGATTAGAAACATATACAGTGGAACTCTAATAAGTTATTAATTACAACATAAAATACCTACAAGTATATAACTATTTGATGCATTTTATTTTATACTCCTGATTTGTTTTAGAACAAATGATCCAAATCATATCAGAAGTGATAAAAATACTTATAGATAATTTAATTCCCTCGTATGTCATCTTTAAAAATCACACGTCCCTTTTTTCGGCCCTTTTATTTAATTTTTTTTCTCTCGATTTTGTTCGCTCGCCTGACCCCTTTGTTTCTTTTCTCCGCTCATGTGTGTGTATGGGCAATTCTTGATTAAAATGCTCATACATACTTTACATTAAGGCGGTAGTGAAGTGATAAATGTACAAATATATATTATATATATAAGCCTGGTGTTGTATATATATGTATATATATTATCCATGTTAATTATTATTATTATTTGTTGTCAATACATGTGGAGTCACCAATACCAAATGAGGATGAAACAAATTTGATTAAGCATGCAGCTACGTGGCTCACTTGAGAAGGAAATCAACCGACTTAGTGCGACAATAATGTTTGACCACTGCTCATTCCTCAATCTGAATGTGTGTGTTATATCTAAGTTACAACTATATATATAAGTATTATATATATAAAGATTTCACCTTAATTAATATATTTTTATATACATGCAGGTTATATATATATTTGTGTGTGGGTGTAATAACGGATTAGCTACTATTTACATATAAAGTCCCAAATTTACTTTCTATTTAAATTTGTTTTTCTTCCTTTCACAAAAATATTTTTTTTCCAATTACTTAAATTAGTAATCCGACAACTAACACCATAGGTGAGTTCCAAAACTAAAGAACTAGCCATGTCGCATAAAATAATCAGATTATGCAAATAATACATAACCAACACGTAATTCATGAACTATATTGATCAAATGGGTAGTGAGAGGCTCGAGTATTACATCCTCCCCTCCTTATAAAAATTTCATCCCCGAAATTTTACTTACCGGAATAAGTCAGGATACTTAGCTCTCATCTCGTCCTCTCTTTCCCATGTAGCTTCCTCTACTGATTGATTTCTCCAGAGTACTTTAACTATTGGGATTTTTTTTACTCATGAGTTTTTTTACTTCTCGTAACAATATTTCCATAGGTATCTCTTCGTAGCTCAAGTTGGTTTTTACTTCTACTGTTTCTTGATTCAAAATAGGAGATGGGTTGAACATATTTTCTTAATATAGAAACGTGAAATACGTCATGTATCCGATACATTGATGCTGGAAGGTTAAGTATGTATGCAACATCACCAATTCTTTCAGTAATATTAAACACACTAATGTATCTAGAACTTAGTTTTTCTTTCTTTCCAAATTGCATTACCCCTATTATTGGTGCCACCTTAAGAAATACTAGATCTCCTAGAGAAAATTCTAACATTATTCTTCTTTGATTTGAGTAACTTTTATGTCGGCTCTAAGCAGTCTCCATCCTCTATCAAATTTGTGTCACAACTTCTGTCATTTCTCGAATCATGTCTGGACCTAACAACTTCCTTTTGCCAACCATCCCAATGGACCGGCAATTTGCACCTTTGACCGTACAATGCTTCATAGAGAGCCATCACGATTGTGGCTTGATCGATGTTGTTGTACAAAAATTCTATAAAAGGTAGATATTTACTCCATTGTCCTTGAAAATCTAGAACACAAACTCTAAGTATATCTTCTAAAGTTTGTATCGTTCGTTCTAATTGTCCGCTGGTTTGAGGGTGATAAGCAGTACAAAATAACAATTGTGTCCCTAGTGTCTTCTGTAGACTTCTCCAGAAGGTAGATAAGAATCTGGAATCTCTATCTAACACAATGGATAGTGGCACACCATGAAGTCGAACCACTTCCTGTATATATAATTGTGTATATCGGTCCATGGAATAGGTTGAGCAAATAGGAATAGAATGAGCGGATTTGGTTAATCTGTCCGCGATCACCCAAATAGCATAGTGTCCCTTGACAGTTTTGGGCAAACCTGTCACAAAATCCATGGTTATTCTTTCCCATTTCCATTCTGGAATAAGCAGAGGTTGCAACGTTCCAGCTGGCCTTTTGTGTTCTGCCTTTATTTGTTGATAGGTTAAACGTTGTTCCACATATTGCGTGATATCCCATTTCATATCTGGCCACAAGTAATGCATCTTCAAATCTCTGTACATTTTGGTAGGTACTGGATGTACAGAATATGGCGTTGAATGAGCTTCCCTAGAATATTCTCTCGGAGATCATCCCTGTTGGGCACATATAATCGTTCTTTAAATCGCAGTACTCCATTCTCAAATAGTTTGAAATCAGAAGACACTCCGGCGGCAATAATTTTATTCACTTTGGCATAGTAATCTGTTGGGAAATTTATTGTTTAGATTTTGATGAATGCCATGTAAAACTTAGAATAGGAAGTTGGCACCCCATTTTTTTGTCAGAACGTATTGTAATAAATAGGGTGGTCAAGCCGAGTTAAGTCGCTATGACTAAACATGCAAAAAGACAACTAAAGACTAGAAGGAAGACTCATTGCAAGACAACCGAGTATGGCAAAGAAGAGAAGACAGGGGACTCGATCAAGGAACAATTTGAGATGCGGTGAGTGGAGTATCGATCAAGTCGGCCTAAACATAGCCAAGTCTCAAGTCTAAGTGACGGAGAGTCATCCAATGATTGAAAGTGACTCTAAGTCACCTAGGGAAAGCAAGGAAATGCGGTCAAATCGAGATAATCAAAGAGATCCGTTGCCGTAAATCAAGAGAATTACTTAAACAAGTATATCTCCATGCTACCTTTCTCGAAGTGCTCGGTCCCCGAGAAGCGTGCAAGAGGAATAAACCAATGGGAAGCACTACACCGTGTCGAAACTACGAAAAGTCAAGAACATTTCATACGAGGAAGTGGCAAATTCAAGGATCGCAACAAGACAAGCCAACGTCCACAAGTGACTTTCAAAAATAAGCTTATCTCTTCAACGGGCGATTTTTGAAAGATCACTATAAAAGGCCGAGGAATGACTCGAGAGAAGGTTACCAACCACAAACATTCAAGAAATTATTTGAATCAGAATCGGAAATATTCTCAAATCATTCAAAATTAATCCTCAAGCCTACATTACGAAGCACATCAATCCAACACTCACTGTGAAGGAAAGATAACTTCAATCGGTTGAAGAGGAAATTATTGAAGAATTAGGGGGTCTACATTCCACGAAGGATTGTAGGAAGGTTCAAGGTCGAACCAGTCTCGGGTTTTTGGAGGGCTTCGTGATCAAATCCAAAGAGCTTGAGCAAGTGGGCTGAAGTAGCAAGGCAGTGCCCTGTGAAGAAGAAGCCGAGTCGTCACGAGAAGCCAAAGAGTGATCAAGGCATCTCCGGATCGAGTCCCAAAGGATCAAGTCACCGTGTGTGATCAAGACTTGTATCTGGGTCGTTACCACCACTTTGTATATCTTGATCAATACCTAGTGGATTCCTCCAGGAGTTGGAGAAGAGAGGAGTAGAAGAATTACCCCATCTTGAACCTCTATAAAAACTTATCGTGTCATTTACATTTCAAAGACTTTAATTCCTGCATCTTATTTATTTAACCTGGCGATAAATTTGCTATCCACTTGATAATTTCTAAGTACTAAACCAAGCATTAAATCATTGCTTAACCATAATTAAGGGTGTTAAGTCTTCCGCTGAAAACAAACTACCGTTGAGCTAATTCAGTCTTAACAACTGAGTTATTCCATCAACAGCTCAGTTGAGTCTGTTGAGTGACTAACTCTACTGATTAACTAAATTGGTCATCCACCAAGGACACAAATGTGTATCAACTCGAACTTTAAAAAGGACTAAATCGAAAAGTTTGTAAGGTTTATTCAACCCCCCCTTCTAAACCTTACACTCACACCCCTTGGGACCTACAAGTGGTATCAGAGCGGTTGGTTCATTGAGCCTTCCGCACTGGTTACTGAACTAGATCCCCAAATTTTTCAAAGTCTATTTTAGTACTTAAGTTTTCAAAACTCCTTTTATCATTAAAAGTTATCATCATGGAAGCAAATTTGACATGCATCCCTGTGTTCACAATTGAAGAATTTGATGATTGGAAAATTCGTATGCAGGCTCATTTATCAAAGATTACATGATGAGATGTGGATAGTGATAGAGGATGGGCCACTGCAAATTTTAAAAGTGAACACAAATTGTAAGAAGAGCTGCAAATTGAAGGTGAAGAGGATGTAGCTCCCGGACACGGCTATGATTGAAAAACCAAGAGTTGAATGGACAAATGATGACAGAAAAAGATATAACTTGGACAATGTGGCCAAGAACATTCTTTACAAAACCTTGGACAAAGCCATGTTCAACAAAGTCAAATCATGCAAAACGGCTAAAGAAATCTAGGACAAGCTAACATTGATTTGTGAAGGCTCGAGCAAATCAAAGAAAACAAATTATCGGTGGTCATCTGAAAAATTTGAGAATTTCAAAATGATCTTAGGAGAGAACCTGGATCAACTGGATGCTCGATTCACGAAATCACCAACGAGCTATCAAAGATTGGGAAAAGAACATACACAGAAGGAAATGTGTATGAAGATCCTAAAAAGTCTTCCAGCTGAATGGGAAATGAAGGTCATGGCACTAAGACATCCATGGACCTATCGAAGACATCCAACCATGAACTATTCTCAGACCTCAAAGCCTACGAATTTGAGCTGAGAAGAAAAGACCAGAAAGAGACGGCTGTACCCAAAACATCTGCTCTAATTGTTAAGGATGGAAAAAGAGCTGAGGTCAAAGAAGTCATTGACCCAGAAGAAATAGCCCTACTGGTCAAAAGGTTCAACAAGTTCTTCAATAAGAACTACAAGAGAGGCAAGGGCAAATCCTCCAGAAGACACTCAGCTCCCTCCAAGTCAAGATAAGATAGGCCAACCAAGAGAACATATCATCAAAAAGTCAATATCAAAGGGTGACAATCCAAGAATGGAAAGAGCGATCAAAAGGTTGAATATCTATGCTAGAACTCAGGCAACCAGGTCACTATGCCAAGATCGCCTATATCCTGTAGTCAACAAATACAGGAATGAAGAAGAAAGAAAGGTCTTGAGAGAAAAGAACACAAGAAAAGAAAAAGCAATGTTGGCCGCAGAGATCGCTGAGACAGACAATAAAGTCAAAAGACATAGCCGAGTCGAGAGTAGTGAAGCGACTACTCAAGTGACTCAAGAAGAAGCCCTAATCTTTTGATGGCCAAGGAACAAGATCAACTCGACCAAGAAGATGAGGTACACTCTAACTCATCAAACTCGGTTCTAGTGATAGTGATCGTGACACACACACTTCATCACCCAATGATCTTTATGATTCATTAGGCAAAATGATGAAAGATTTTGAACACATTAAATCCTCACACACACTACTAAATGAGGAAAACTGTCTACTCAAGAGCCAAAACTTACAGCTGACTAAGGAGTTGAGTACTCTAAGTCAAATAGCTGATGAGAATGAAAGTTTAAAGACCGAAAATGCAAAGTTATTAGCGAGAAATAGCTCGCTATAGAAAAGAGGAAAATGACCTCAAAAATGTGATTGCCTCATTTACTAAGGCATCTAAATCATTGGATGATCTTATTATGAGTCAAAGAGAATGTGGAGACAAGACATGCTTAGGATTTAATTCCACTATGCTATGTCAGGCTCCAAGAGTGATTTTGGAAAAAGGATCTTCAAGCAATGAAGTATCTCAAAAATCCAAAACTCCAAATGGTGCATACACATTTAATCCAAAGCACAATTACAAGCAAACTGGCCTTGGTTATAAAGGAAAAGGAAAACAGCCAGTTGAGTGCGTTGAAAGGACAGCTGAGAAGAAATTCAGCCGAGTTCCTCAGCAAACCCCAAACAGAAAATACTCTGTAAAGAAGAAACAGAGCTACCAAAAACCCCAGAAAATCTATAAAGGAAACACATATGATGGGAATGGTAGAAAATATCCAAGCCAAGCTGATTGGAATGATGTGAACTATCAGCAAAAACCTATGGAATATAAGCCCAAATGGCAAAGGCCCAGAACTCAGCAAAGGCCATTCCAAAGGTATAAGAGCTTTCATCAGCACACATATGCACCTAGGCACTACACTTAGACATCACAACTACCCAAAGAAGGCGATTGCTAGAACACATATATAGGCATACGACAAAAGAGAGTTTGTATGAACCTAGAATCCCCAAGCAATTTGCCAAAATTAATTATGATTATGGCACTGATAGATGGCAACCCCTTAGAGTCAAATCATTTGGCTATAGGTTGGTTGGATCATCTTACAATTCTAACCCCTCAGGACCCAGACAAGTATGGGTACCTAAAACTTAAATTCCTTGAGTGCAGGTTCAAGGAAACAAATTGAGTGCTAAGGAACCTGGTACATGGATAGTGGTGCATTCCCGGACACATGACAGGAAACAAGAAAAATCTGTCAAACTTCAAGGAAGTCAAAGGAGCAAAAGTCATATTTGGAGGAAATGAAGCTCCAGGAGAAATAAGAGGCATTGGATCCATCAAGAAAAATGGATTAGAAATCACAGATGTTGCATATGTTGAAGGACTCAACTTCAACTTGCTAAGCATCGACCAACTCGTGACAAGGGTTATAATGTTGGATTTAACATGGGTATATGCCAAATCAAGGATGTTGAATCGAATGAAGTTGTGTTGCAAGGATGCAGACAAAAGAACATGTATGTCGTGGATTGGTCAACCGCAACACCCATCACCTGTCTATTAGCAAAAGAGCAAATTGAATCAAGTTGGTACGTGGCACAAAAAGCCGAGTCACCCGAATTTCAAAACGATTAACAAGCTTGCCGTATAATCTTGTGGAAGGACTTCCGGACTCGATTATACAAGAAGGAGAGTATATGTGACGCATGTCGAAGGGAAAACAAATCAAATCATCATTCAAATAAAAGACACGCCCATCTTCAACAAGAATATTGCATCTCGCTACATATGGATCTATTTGGCCCAAAGTGGAACCAAATAGCATAAGTGGAAAGAAATACACCTTAGTGGTAGTAGATGACTACTCAAGATATACATGGACAATATTCATGTGTAAGAAGAAAGAAACTCTACAGAAACTACCACATTTGATGAAGAGAATTCAAAATGAGAAGAGCCAAACCATTATCAAAATAAGATCGAGATGAGGAACCGAGTTTGTCAATGGGATAATAACTCGATATTGTATTGAAAATGGCATTGGTCATGAACTATCTGCGACAAGGACTCCACAAATGAATGGAGTTGCGAGAAAGAAAGAATAGAACTCTCAAAGAAGCAGCAAGGACCATGTTAGCTGAAGCAGGGTTACCAAAAAGATTTTGGGCTGAAGCAATAAACACAGCATGCTACACTCAAAATAGATGCATGATACACAGACAGCTGACAAAGACTCCTTATGAGATTTGGACAGGGAGAAAACCTAATGTTGCATATTTTAGAATATTTGGATGTAAATGCTTCATCCATAACAATAGCAAAGATAATCTAAAGGCGTTTGATGCTAAAGCTGATGAAGGTATCTTCTTGGGATACTCAGCTGAAAGCAAAGCCTACAGAGTACTCAACAAGAGGACTATGGTTACAGAGGAATCCATTCATGTGGTGTTCGATGAACCAAATGTTAATGGAGAAGACATTGAAGAATCAACTGATAAGCTAAATCAACCAACCGTGCAGAAGAATCCCTATCTTTGGTGAAGCAAGTGGAATTATAAACTCGGATGAAGATGAGATAGTCAATCTCAAAAACAATGGAAAATTTGCGGCTAAGTGATTACGAGAGAGCTGATCAAAGCAACACACAAACAAAGAAGACGAATCCGGCTAACTTACTCCAACTTTGATGTAAGATGGTGAGAGACCATCCACGAACTTGTCATTGGAGATATAAGAGAAGGTGTCAAAACAAGATCCGAACTCAACAAGAAGCTATGTTCACATGCTTCATCTCACAAATAGAGCCCAAAGATGTGTCACAAGCATTAGATGACACACATTGGATTCAAGCTATGCAAGAAGAATCAATCGGTTTGAAAGAAATAAAGTATGGGAATTAGTTCAAAGACCCACCCATCAAAATGTTATTGGCACTAAACGGGTGTTCAGAAATAAGATGAACGAGGAAGGTTCTGTGGTAAGAAACAAAGCAAGATTAGTAGCCAAAGGATATTGCCAAGAAGAATGGATAGATTTTGATGAAACATTTGCCCCCGTAGCAAGATTGGAAGCTATAAGGATGTTTCTTGCCTATGCGACTCACAAGAATTTTCTTGTATATCGATGGATGTAAAAAGCGCATTCCTAAATGGTTTATTGGAAGAAGAAGTGTATGTTGAACAACCTCCAGGATTTGTGCAGAAGACTCTTGGAGATAAGGTATATAAACTCAAGAAAGCTCTATATGGATTGAAACAGGCACCCAGAGCATGGTATGATACTTTGTCACAATTCCTAACGAGAATGGATTCACAAAAGGAAAAGTAGATAGAACACTTTTCGAAATTCAAGACAAGAAGAGTATACTACTTGTTCAAATATATGTGGATGACATCATTTTTGGATCCACAAACAAATAGTCAGTGATAAATTCTCAAACCTCATGCAAAGCAAGTTCGAAATGAGCATGATGGGAGAGCTGACATTCTTCCTTGGACTCCAAGTGAAACAACTAAAGGATGGAACCTTCATAAGTTAAATAAAATACACCAGAGATTTAATGAAAACATTTGGTATGGAAGAGAAGTCTTACGTGAAAATACCAATGAATACATCGATCAAAATGGACATGGATGCGGATGGCAAGTCTCAGATCAAACAAGATCTGAGCACTTATTAGATCATTGCTCTATCTCACAAAGAAGCGGGGACATCACCTTTCTTTGTAGGTGTATGTGCAAGATTTCAATCTGCTCCAAAAGAGAGCCATATGACAGTAGCTAAGAGGATCTTGAGATACTTGAAAGGAAGCTAAGAAGTTGGCTTATGGTATCCAAATGAAGGTGGATTCAAGCTAATTGGCTATTCGGACTCGACTATCTTTGGATGCATAGTTGACAGAAAAAAAGCACCTCGGGCACATGTCAAATGCTTGGCAACAGTGATTTCTGGTTTAGCAAGAAGCAAAATTCAATAGCCACCTCTACAATGAAGCGAGAATACATAGTTGCGGGCGCTTGTTGTGCCCAAGTCCTATGGATGAGACAAAGAAATGAGAGACTATAAAGTTGAAGAAAAGGAAATTCCAATCATGTGTGATAACACAAGTGCAATTGCAATCACTCAAAATCCTGTGTTGCACTCAAGAACAAAGCATATCGATGTCAGATATCACTTCATAAGAGATCATGTTGAAAAGAAGGACATTACCTTGGAGTATATTTCAACTAATAAACAGGTTGGTGACATATTCACAAAACCATTATGTGAGTCAAGATTTGAAGAACTCAAGCATGAGTTAGGGTTAATTGAGTGGTGACACTCGGAAGAATCAAAGAAAAGAAATGAAACACAAAAAGGAAAAATAGTTTGAACTCTCAAATCGCTAAGTAAATCACCAGATCGGAAGACAACGACTTTACCGAATCATCGACGACAAATTGTCACTAAGAGAACTGTGAGAAGAAGAGTTAAATCAGCTGAGGGAAAAACTGAGTCATTTATGAGCAAAGTGACAAAAACGCAGTCGTTTTTACTAAGCGGGAATGTTTTTAAGAATTACGTCAGCATAATTATGACTGTCACAGCAAAAAAAGCTGCACACCAAGCTTATGATTGGATATAAATGCTGCCGCATTAAATACGAGACATTAAATGCTAAATCGGCGTGCAAAATCTAAGCCGTTGATTTCGATCACATTTCAAAAACCACCCGCACGTCCTTTCATAAACCATACTTAAATTTTTTTCT
Organism: Rehmannia glutinosa; assembly: GCA_016081115.2. NCBI lineage: Eukaryota > Viridiplantae > Streptophyta > Magnoliopsida > Lamiales > Orobanchaceae > Rehmannia > Rehmannia glutinosa. The sequence goes on from CM071930.1 coordinate 27,304,352, forward strand.
TGTTTCTCTCTCACATTACCAAAACTGTTCATTTCTCTCAGAAGCAAAGGCAAAACTCTCTCAAAACCCTATCTATCTTCAAATCAACTTCTAAGTTTCCTTCGGTGAAATCCTGAAAAATGGCATCAACCTATGATTTTGTCAAGCTAGGAAAGCAAATCCACACAGGGTCTACTGTGGATTTCGAGGGCATGGTCAAACAGTGGTCCGATGACTCCCTCATAAAGAAGATCGCTGAAAAGCTCGAAACATCCGGGCTAAAACCATTCCTAACGATGGAGTTCTCAATGACCTATGTGGAGGAGGTCGCACAGTTCTACGTGAACGCTGAGATTCACGATGAGGGGATCAAATCCTCTGTTCACGGAAAGGAGTTCATCATCTCTGCCAAGGATTTGGCAGAACACTACTCACTACCGGCGGAAGGAGCATCAGAAATCAATGAAGCTGATGTAGACCTGGCTGCTGCTTGGAGGGAAGTAGCCAAGTCCGACTATGCTGACAAAATAGTCTACACAACCAACAAGAGGCTGCTGAAGGAGGACTACCACAAACTGTTGGACATAGTTGCCAAATGCATAGACATCAAATTTGGCGGCTTTGACCAACTCATCCCAAAGCAAAGTTGATCGTAATGGCTGCGATCATTGAAGAAAGGAAAATAAACTGGTTGAGTTTGTCTACAAAGCAGACTCGCCCGAATATAGGAACAAATCCTTCAAGGAGAATGGTACATTTGGAGGATCCCCGGATATGGTCTCAGTGATCGGTCGACGATGGAGGTCAAAGGAGTCCCTCTTAGACATGGAAAAGCGTTCCATGTAAATAAGAGGATGTTCGAGATCAAACCTCTCTCCGGGCGCACGAGAAGAGAGCCTACGCCAAGAGAGCGACACGAGTGAGGGGGAATCACCACGACTGAAGATACAAATTGTCTCCTCTCCACCAAAGAAGAAGGTTGCCCTGCAATGCTTTGCTAAGAAGATCTACCGCTCCTGCAAAAAGAAAGAAAAACAAATCGCTCCTCCCCCTGCAGCCGAGTCACACCGCCCCGCAGCCGTGTCTCCCCGCCCAAAGAACAACGGTCGAGAAGGACTCTCAAATACCTTCTCCAATTGTCAAAAAGAGGAGAACGATAAGCCAAGACGGCCAACTCCTCGAAAGAAAACACCGGCACGGCCCCCGCCCAAGACTCGAAAAAACTCTCTCCGAACTGTAAATCCCTGCGTACGAACTAAGAGACGAAGAAAAATCATCAAGCGCTCCGAGCTTGAGAAACCGGGCCGAGTCGACCACTCGGTGAAGCAGAATCTGGGAGACTGCTGGAGAAGTAGAGTCTCCGGATATTATTGATGAAACAGACTAAGTCTGTGAAGGCGATCAACAGAGCAAATTGAAGACACAAATCGTAGTTCGCACAAACCGAGACACAAGAAGAAGGCGAGAAAGCACACTCGCTTTGTTGACAGGATCATATCCCCTCCTCCCGCAATGCACGCAAAATGACAAAGATGGAGCACCGAGCTTGCTACCTTCTATCCCCGAGCACGAGGGACAACAAGAACAAGGCGATAGAGATGATAGTGATGTGATGATCCTATCCCCACCTTATCCGGACATCCAAAATCGTCATGCGAGAGTGGAGGAAGTGGAAAATGAGTCGATCAAGGGAACAATTCCAACGGCTGAATTTATAGAAGAGGAAGAGGAATCTGCTGAACTTTCTTGGGTGACCACTATGATCTCAAGATCGGATGAAGAAAAGCGCAAAGATATCTTGCGGATCTTCAAGGACAAGGAGAAGGAGAGACAGAGCAAAGGAAGGCTGAGGCACGTGAGAAGGCCAAAGATCGCCTATCACCGCACCCACGAACACACACATCATCTCTTTGATGTCTTATCGCATGGCTGATGAGGATCGGACCTGCTTGCCGCCACGGAAGAAATGCAAATGCAGCAGGCATTGCATGAATCCGAATCCTTCACGAGCAAAAATTGATGGAGGGACTAGGAGAGTCCTCCAAAACACAGTTGAAATCGATCCAATGGGAGTGGTACAAAAAATCGCCACCGTTGTTCTTTGCCACCACTTCCCAGACTCACTCGGAAGAAAAGAAATAAGGGAAATGGCGATGAAACGGGATAGTGGGGACCCCAAATCGAGCCAACCCCTATTGAAGGTGTCTTACCACGCCCCAACAAATTGAACACTCGGTAAAGCAAATGGGAGTTTGGAGACGAGTGACCCCATTCCAAGTCACTCACCGGTGCGTGCGCCCGGTGGGGAAACTCCCTCCATTGCGGCAAGGTCGGAGGATCTTTGCAGATGACTCCACAACGAATCTAGGAGGCGAAGTGGAGAAAGAACAAACAAAAAAAGTACACAGCAAGTTGTCATCAACGGCTCGAGGCGATTGAGACTGTCTCGGTGAGGTGCCAACCGCTCTGAAGGCTAATGACGGCTGCGATGCGGTCGAGGCACGAGAAGGAACAACCCGGGAGTTAACACTGCAGGCGATGAAAGTGCAATCCATGGGGTTGAGACTCCAATGGATGCCACCGCAGAAAGACCCTCGAGGCATGCTACACTGCTGTCGAAAGAGATGTCCAGGCCTTGCTGCGTTGAGACTGCAGGAGGTAATGAAGGCCAACGGGAGGTTGAGACCTCCCGGGTAAAGAAATCTGAAGTAGAGACATCCCTCCTGCTATCATTGATCCATCGAGAAAAGGAGATAAGTGCACTTCATGATTCCCAGGATAATCTTGATGTAAATTTTCTGGGATCGGAAAGCGCGACGAAGAAGCGAGTCATCCCCGTGATGCATCCAAAAGACTCGGCTAAGGATGTTCCAAGCACGAGCAAGTCTCGATCTCAAGACTACTCGTCAAACTTTCAATTTTGATGATGAGCCACCAATGGAAATCTCATCATCGTCCGATGACGCTTCGATAAGGCCGAGGACCATCCACTCAATTGGAGAAACCAAAGAGACCGACGAAGCCGTTGAGACAATGAGGCTCGGCAAGCTGGGTCCACTTCACAAAAGACCCCAGTGAAACAGAGTCCATCGCGAGCTCCCCAAGTCTGCGCAGCAGTTCGACTCAAAAGGAACTTCACGCGCACCTCTCATCATTGAACAAATCCCGGTTGGCCGTGATGATTCCTTTGTAGAATCGTTTCCCTTCTCTCTGGAAGTACCCGACCTCCCCCAAGAGTCGAGAGAGATCTCGCGCTTCCACGGACCGGATCCTATCATTCCATCGATACCATCGTTCGGTGACTATGACTTTGACGTGCGTGGCGTGGCCAGTCACCGCAACGGAAGGAACAAATGAAGTTCGGGAGGTGTTCAAAGCATTATTTGCTGAAATTGAGCAGATGGAGAGGCACCAGGCCTCTATGGACATGAGATTGGACAACAGAGATGCCAACCTTACTGGCGACTTGAGAGGCATAATAGTCGAATCGGGGAATGGTGGCAACAAAGAAAACAATGCGTGTGGAACAAGCTAGATACTTGAGGACATTGTTCAACAAGTCGTTGGTATGGCGGCGAGAAATGCTTGATGCAAAGACGAAATTGAGAGAACACATTGAGCACATGCATGAAGCTCACACTGCCGAGATAAAGGCTGCTGCGTGAGCAAAATAAGAGTGACCTCCTGCGTGTGGAAGAAAACATGGATAGAAAATTCAGCCTTCTCATGGTTGAGATGAAGCTAATTTCAGCGGAGTCCAATGCTACTCGCTCTGAATTTCGCGCCGCATACTCCGCAGCAGACTCGAGGTAGAACTCGGCTATCGCCAGACTCGACTTCACGCTTGCCATATGTTTTCAGTGTTCCTCTCTCCTTTGATGATGCCAAAAAGGGGAAGAGGAATACCTAAAAGCGAAGAGTTCGATGTTGAGAAAGAGGAGCAATGTAAAGGGAAAGACAAGCGAGGAAGTGTCAAAACAAAAGAAAGGAAAGTCTGTTGAGGGGGAAGGATCGAAAGATGTGACCTTGATGATTGCACAAACCCACCAACAAGGTCTTGTCACAGCTGATATTATCAACAACAAACTCCCGGTGACTCTTCCACTCCAACACTCTGCTATATCTATGGTGAAAAGAAAAAGCGATTGAAGCGAGGGATGGAGGAAGTGGAAGGAAGGATGGATGCCCCGATTATGAATATCTTAAAACAACATGGAGGCATTCCAAAGACGAGACACTTATGCCATCTCGGATGCGGAATTGAGCCAAGATTAGTTGATGAATTTAAAACGCCGCATCGAAGGATATTTTACAAACATGTCCATGGCTCAAGCACAGGACTTGTCTTGGAAAAAGGGTCTCACGTTATGTGAAGAAGGCGACGAGCGGCGGACTACCGCGATCCTCTGCTTTCACTCCGCTAGTCACTCACCGGGAAGAAGAAGACCCCAAGACAATACACGCCCGAGGGAGAGGTAGAGGAAGAAGCGTGGTGAAGGAAGAGGCTTGGACCTGAGACATCGCCCAAAAACATTGAGTACATAGATCCAGGCAAGAAATGAGGGATCTCTTTGGGCTGCTGTCTTGACCAAGTAGCCAATCGCAAGTGGCTAAAAACAATCTTGAGTATGTGAAAAGAATCGAAGAAGAAAATAAAAGACAAACTCGGCTTTGGGAGGAGAGACAAGAGAGACTAAGAAGAGATGAAGTCCGGAAGGCATATGAAAAGAAGAAGAAGGCGGTGGAGATGAGAAAAAGAGAAGAAGAGTAGAAGATCTTTGAAGAAGAAGAAAGAATGAGGCGATGAAGGAGATGAAGTGTTCTTTCCACCCTTCATGTATTTTACCATGTAAATACACTTTATGTAAGTCTTACGTAATATACATTTGTAAATTCTCTAGTTTTGCGTAGACATAAATGTTTGCTCGATACACCTTGTGTAAATTGTGTAAAAGAACAAGAATGTTATGATCAATAAAAGGATTGATTCTACGCATACATTCTATGTGAATGCACTATCTGTATGTATCTTTGCTATTTACATTTTGAATGTTTTAAGTTTTGGCATCATCAAAAAGGGGGAAATTGTTGGGAAATTTATTGTTTAGATTTTGATGAATGCCATGTAAAACTTAGAATAGAAAGTTGACACCCCATTTTTTTGTCAGAATGTATTGTAATAAATAGGCTGGTCAAAATCAAGTGAGTTAAGTCGGCTATGACTAAACATGCAAAAAGACAACTAAAGGCTAGAAGGAAAACTCATTGCAAGACAGCTGAGTATGGCAAAAAAGATAAGACAGGGACTCGACTGAAGGAACAACTGAGATGCAGCTGAGTGGAGTATCGATCAAGTCAAGTCGACTAAACATAGCCAAGTCTCAAGTCGAAGTGACAGGAGAGTCATCCATGATTGGAAGGCGACTCTAAGTCACCTGGGAAAGCAAGGAAATGCGGTCAAGTCGAGATAATCGAAAGAGATCCGTTGCCGAAAATCAAGAGAATTACTTAAACAAGTAATATCTCCATGCTACCTTTCTCGAAGTGCTCAGTCCCAGAAGCGTGCAAGAGGAATAAACCAATGGGAAGCACTACACCGTGTCAGAACTCTGAAAAGCTGAAGAACATTTCATACGAGGAAGTGGCAAATTCAAGGACTGCAACAAGACAAGCCAACGTCCACAAGTGACTTTCAAAAATAAGCCTATCTCTTCAACGGGCAGATTTTTGAAAGATCACTATAAAAGGTTGAGGAATGACTCTGAGAGAAGGTTACCTGAACCACAAACATTCAAGAAATTATTTGAACTATAACCGGAAATATTCTCAAATCATTCAAGATTAATCCTCAAGCCTACATTACGAAGCACATCAATCCAACACTCACCTGTGCAGAAAAGATAACTTCAATCAGTTGAAGAGGAAATTATTGAAGAATCAGGGGGTCTACATTCCACGAAGGATTGTAGGAAGGTTCAAGGTCGAACCAGTCTCGGGTTTTTGGAGGGCTTCGTGATCAAATCCAAAGAGCTTGAGCAAGTGGGCTATAGTAGCAAGGCAACTGCCCTGTGAAGAAGCTGAGTCGTACGAGAAGCCAGCTGAGTGATCAAGGCATCTCCAGGATCGAGTCCCAAAGGATCAAGTCACCGTGTGATCAAGACTTGTATCCGGGACTGTTACCACTTTGTATCTTGATCAATACCTAGTGGATTCCTCCGGGGTTGGAGAAGAGAGGAGTAGAAGAATTACCCCATCTTCGAACCTCTATAAAAACTTATCGTGTCATTTACATTTCAACACTTTAATTCCTGCATCTTATTTATTTAACCCTGCTGATAAATTTGCTATCCACTTGATAATTTCTAAGTACTAAACCAAGCATTAAATCATTGCTTAACCATAATTAAGGGTGTTAAGTCTTCCGCTGAAAACAAACTACCGTTGAGCTAATTCAGTCTTAACAGTTGAGTTATTCCATCAACAGCTCAGTTGAGTCTGTTGAGTGACTAACTCTACTGATTAACTAAATTGGTTGTCCACCAAGGACACAACTGTGTAGTATCAACTCTGAACTTTAAAAAGGACTAAATCGAAAGGTTTGTAAGGTTTATTCAACCCCCCCTTCTAAACCTTACACTCACACCCCTTGGGACCTACATAATCATCACCTTGTTGTTCCAGTTGAATTCGATCAAGTAGCGTTGGTCAGATTGTTAATGTTGCCAACTTAGCTTCAATGGACCCCAATGATACAACCTCTATGTTCATTTTCTGGAGGTCCATTAACTCTGGTTTCCAAATGTGAATCGCAATTGCATTGCTTTGTGTTGATTTTTGGTTCAATGCATCTGGTATAACATTGGCTTTACCAGGGTGATAATTGATCACACAATCATAGTCCTTCACTAGCTCCAACCACCGTCGTTGACGCATATTTAATTCCTTCTGCATGAAGAAGTATTTAAACTCTTGTGATCTGTGTATATCTCACATAGTTCCCCATATAGGCAATGCTTCCATATCTTAAGTGCAAATACAACTGCAGCAAGCTCTAAATCATGTGTAGGGTAGTTCTTTTCATAGTCTTTCAATTGTCTAGACGCATACGCAATCACCTTACCATTTTGTATCAATACGCATCCCAGACCATTCTTCGAAGCATCACTATAAATTACAAAACCTCCAGTGCCTGAGGGGATTGAGAGAATAGGTGCTGAAGTCAATCTCTTCCTCAGTTTTTGAAAGCTTTGTTCGCATGCTTCCGTCCATTTGAATGAGACGCTCTTTCTGGTCAATTGTGTTAAAGACGAAGCAATCTTTGAGAATTCTTCCACAAATCGACGATAATAACCAGCTAAACCCAGAAAATTACGTACTTATGGAGGATTTGTGGGTTGTGGCTAATTATTGATGGCTTCGACTTTACTTGGATCAACCGAGATTCCTGCTCCAGACACAACATGTCCCAAGAATACTTCTCGATCTAACCAAAATTCACATTTCCTAAATTTGGCATATAATTGTTTTGTTTTCAGGACCTCTAGTACACTTCTCATATGTTCGGTGTGATCCTTTTTTGTTCTAGAAGAGATCAAGATATCATTGATAAAAATAATAATGAATTTATCTAGAAAGTTTTTAAATACCCAATTCATGAAGTCCATGAGAGTGGCTGGAGCATTCGTTAACCCAAACGGCATCACCAGGAATTCAAAGTGCCCATACCTCGTGCTGAATGTTGTCTTCGATATTTCTTCTTCTTTTATTTTCAGCTGATGGTACCCAGATCGCAAGTCGATCTTCGAAAATACAACTACTCCTGCAGTTGTGTCTTTAATTCCTTTGGTTCCAGTAGAGCCAATCGGTATGGAGCTTTAGAAATTGGAGACGTTCCTAGAAGTCGGTCAATAACAAACTCGATCTCGCAGTCAAGTTGTAATCTGGGGAGTTCATCTGGAAATACATCAGGGTATTCTTGTACTATTGGAACTTCATCAAAGGTTGGTTGGTGTTGTTCGTCGATGCTCATGACACTTACTAGGTATCCTTCAGAGACAGCGTCCAGTAATTGTTGTGCCTTTAGTGCTAATATCATTGGAAATCTTAAGAAGGTCGTGATTCCAGCGGAAGTAAATAGATCTTCTCATAGGGGTCGAGATGTCCCTGTCTTTTTCTAATAATCAATAATAACACCGTATTTCGACAACTAATCTATACCCAAAATGAAATCATAGCCATTCATAGCTAACACAGTTAACTCAACATAAAGTTCTCTATTTTTTTTATTGGAGTAACACAAGCTCTCAAAATTTAATTATTATGTTTGGAATCTCCTGAGGGAATTATTATATTGTATCTCACTTTAGCTACATCAGGGTCCCACCCAGTCCGTCCCAGACTCAGTGGATACAATTGAATGCATAGCTTCCGCATCATATAACACAAATTTTGCGGTGGCAAAGATTAGAAGTTTACTTATAACCACTGGTGGCTTTGACTTTGCGTCTGCTCTGGTGATGATAAATGCTTTGGTTGGTACATGTTTTTGTCTTATGGGATTTGGACTATTTAGGCACACGTTAGAAAATGTCCCATCTACCCATAAAACATCTTCTGTTATATACTAACCAGCTTCTATTATGTTGAGTCTTGCACCTAGGATGAAAAAGTAGTGTTATAGGTGTCTTACTCTAATCAGCTCTTTGGCACTTAATTTGTTCCCATTGTTGTGGGTTTCTAATGTTGAACCTGGAAAACTCTTTACTTCTGGGGCTTTATTGTACTAAAACATAATCTCTAGAGTTTGCAGCCAATCTTCTGCAGTTGTTGGATCTACTGCATCTTCAAAGGTTGGTGAATTTAGCTTTTGGAACCTTTCTCCCACTATCTCAACTTGATATGCCATTTGGTGTGGTTGATTCATTTCTGCTCTTTGTTCTCCAACTATATCCCTCTGATGGAAGAGTCGTTGAATTTATTCAGATTGTCGCTGGATGAGCTCTGTAAGTCAATTTATGACATTATATCAATCATCAGTTAGTATAGGGGTCTCCCATCCTTGATTTCTATCCCCACTACTACTCTAACCTCTAGTTCTCACCATAACTGAAACACTATCTTAGGATAACCTAATAACACATGGCCAATATAATTTCATGAAACATAAAATGCATCAGACAATAAAATAAAACTTTACTGGCATTGCTGTGCTCTACGGGTTTTGAGTTCGTGTACTTGGACAGTCTAAAGAATCTGCAAAGTAGGCTCTGATACCACTCTGTGACGCCCACGCCTACTACTACATTACTGAACAATATAAAAAGTGAAACTTGACACATAAACCCTATATACCTGTAATAAATTTTTTTATCCCTGTGACATTTTAACAATAAACAAGTAAGATTATTTTAACTATAAGATAATGACAAGCCATTTCCACAAACAAAAGAGGCAACCAGCCCTGTTATTAAACACATCAGACATCCACGTGATCAAAAGCATACCCAACATCACCCAGCTATTTACATGTACATATTTACATCAGAGTTTTCAAAAGAGCGTACAACCCTAAACCAAAGACCAAAAAGGGAAAGGTCAACCATCAACATAGCCCAACAGGTCGTCAATCCATGTACAATGTCCTCAATAACCTGTAGGAGCTCCAGCAATCTGCCCAGTAACCCCATGAAATCCAGCATCAACAGGTCACCTACAATGCATGAACTACGTTAGCTAACACTCAGTAAGCAAAATTATGCATGCCAAAGGAATAAAGCAATATACATACGGTGCATTCCAATATAACATGCCACTGATTCATGTTTATGTACCAAGGTATTTTATTCAAAATCACTTCTTTTACTGGGCCCTTGCTCCACCTGCTATGCACCGGAAATAGCTCAACACAATATCATTAATCACATGGCCATAATCAAATTGACACCGCCTAGGGCCATATCCTGGGACCACCTGAGGTCCACCCCCTGTCTTCCCCAATGATCCCTCAGGAGTCTTCCCTTGACGTGTCAATAAGGGCACTGTCAAGTGGTCCGCCTCCTCATGACCATCAGAGGCACACCCCCTGTCAACCTATATGATCCTCCGAGAAGTAACACCCACTGAGCCCCAAAACATATCATAAAGCACGACTCGCATGCCCCGATGCACTAGCAGTGGCCAACGAAAATCTTCTCTCTCAAAGAGTCATCTTGTGCATGCACCATCTCAATAATGCTCATATGTTATGCATGCACGTGCAAATGCCAATGAATGACATGCTCAATGAAACAATAATCACCACACTCCAATATCTACCAAGCAATATATAGATGTCAATGTCTCCATAATACATCCATTAAAATACAAGAATCACATTTAGTATCGATAAAGCAGGAAATACTTTGTTCATGCATTGTAGTTGCAGATGGATTTTCACTTACCTCACATCTGTTGTGCCTTATTTACTGATCAAATATTGTTCGGTTGTAATTCTGCAACCTTAGATGTGAATAGTCTGTAATGACACAATGTATTAATTTATAGTATTCCGTGAACATGTTATAATCACTAATTTCACAAATTGCCTAATTCTTAAAAATAACTAGTTAGATACTAACCCTTGAAACATATATTTTAGTCCCAGTCTAAACTCCAAAGAACCTCAATTTCATATTTTAGTTATACTATAGCATCTCTTATTTGGTATTTTAACACATGCATCAAGTTCCTGCATATTCAACATCATTCAAGCACCTTTACAACAATTGTCTAAATTTTAATGATAAAATCATGTTAACTCAATACAATTACTAATATTATTAAAATCATATACAATTTCCAAAATCACTCTCACAAAATAAGCATTACACATCTATTTAGTTCTACTAAATATATTATACACTGCCCCTAACATGATTAAAAACATATATAGTGGAACTCTAATAAGTTATTAATTACAACATAAAATACCTACAGGTATATAACTATTTGATGCACTTTATTTTATACTCCTGATTTATATTAGAACAAATGATCCAAATCATATCAGAAGTGATAAAAATACTTACAGATAATTTAATTCCCTTGTATGTCATCTTTAAAAATCACACGTCCCTTTTCTCAACCCTTTTATTTAAATTTTTTTTTCTCTCTCGGTTTTGTTCGCTCACCTGACCCCTATGTTTCTTTTCTCCGCTCACGTGTGTGTCAATTCTTGATTAAAATACTCATATACATACTTTACATTAAGGCGGTAGTGAAGTGATAAATGTACAAATATATATTATATATATGATCTGGTGTTGTATATATATGTATATATATTATCCATGTTAATTATTATTATTATTTGTTGTCAATACATGTTGAGTCATCAATACCAAAGGAGGATGAAACAAATTTGATTAAGCATGCAACTACGTGGCTCACTTGAGAAAGAAATCAACCGACTTAGTGCGGCAATAATGCTTGGCCACTACTCATTCCTCAATCTGAATGTGTGTGTTATATCTAAGTTACAACTATATATATATAAGTATTATATATATAAAGATTTCACCTTAATTAATATATTTTTATATACATGCAGGTTATATATATATTTGTGTGTGGGTGTAATAACGGATTCCTACTATTTACATATAAAGTCCCAAATATAATTTCTATTTAAATTCATTTTTCTTCCTTTCACAAAACTATTTTTTTCAATTACTTAAATTAGTAATCCGACAACTAACACCATAGGTGAGTTCCAAAACTAAAGAACTAGCCATGCCGCATAAAATAATCAGATTATGCAAATAACACATAACCAGCACGTAATACATGAACTATATTGACCAAATAGGTAGTGAGAGGCTCGGGTATTACATTATCCCTTGAATATGATCATATTCTAAAGAGGTAAGTGAACAATAAAGAATATTAAGAGCTTTACCGTTTAAGGAGTGGATTTTCTTGTCTTCATCATTGAGCTCCTCGAGAAATTTGGAAGTTTGAGTTCCATCTTTCAATGGGATGGATTCTCCATTTATGACCGTGTTCCAAATATCGAACCCACAGCTTTGTAAGAAGTATTCCATTCTTTCTTTCCAAAATGTATAATTTTTGGAATCAAATAGTAGTGGATTGTTGGTGGAGGCGCCGGTGGTAAGGTAGACTTCGTTCGTAGCCAATGATCGTTTCTCTTTACTCGCAATGTGGAATGAGCTTGCCAAAGAGGTTGGCTTGATACCACTTGTAAATCCAAGTGGCTACGATAATCTAGAGGGGGGTGAATAGATTTTGCCCATTTTCTCAATTATGTCCTCTTTTTCGAATGTAATAAGTAAAGACAAGAATGGAAGTGTGGGAAGTAAACAACATGCGTCGATTTATAGAGGTTCAAACCACCTAGGGCCTAATCCTCTACCACCCCATTATCTCCGGGATGGATTTCGAAAAGAAAAAGAATTTTATAAATAGTTACCAAAACTATTACAACATCACCTTATAATACCTCTTTGAAGATTACCACAATCTCCCTAGAAGATTACCATAATCTTCCTTCAACGGCACCTTGTGAAGATTACCCCAATCTTCCTTGAAGATTACCACAATCTTCCTTCTACGGCACCTTGTGAAGATTACCAAAATCGTCCGACTTTAAGAGCACTGAACTCTCCAACACCTCGAAGAGCACCAAACTCTTCTACAAGAAGATTACCACAACCTTCTGTCACCTATGAAGAGCACCACACTCTTCAACACCTAAGACCACCCAAGTGTATTCTTACCACAAGAACACTCACAAGGATATCTTGTGTTTGGATGATGAATTACAATCAAGATTACACTTTGAAAAATATTACAACTCAAAAGTGCAAGTGTAATCAAGAATCAAGCCTAGACCTCAAGATGTGAAAGTGAAAGACCTTAGGCTATTACAACAATAATGTTGAAAATGATGTACACAATATATGCTTGAGTATATCTCTTGTTGTGTAGTAGTAATTCTTGTAGTTGTTGCTCCAAAGCTTCCTCTATTTATAGAAGATGTTTGATCAAGGATAGGCTCCTCTTGGGATTGAAATCTGAAAAGAAATACATGTTAAATCAAGAATATAGCTGTTATAAATCATTCCCACAAATTAAAGAAGAATGGTTTGTTGCATAACGATAGATTTTGCTGTCAAAAGTATAGGGCGACCGGTCGAATAGAAATAGAAGTTTGAAAATATCGCACAATTTTACACAGGGCGACCGATCGATGGGGGGTCCGACCGGTCGACCCCTGTGTGGATCGGTCCGGGTCCTATTTTTGGAATACAGAGAAAATGGCATGTTTCTCAGACACCGGTCGACCTCAAGGTCGACCGGTTGACATGCTCCAAAAAATGTCGACCCAAGTTTCTGTTTCAAAAATCAACTTCAGACACAGGATGCCCCATAGGGCGACCGGTCGAGCACGAGACAGAAGTGTTGTCCACTTTTTGTCGAAAATAAACTTCAAGAAATACTATGAAAAAATAGTAAAAACATTTTAGATCGATCGGGAGTATTTGGAAAACATTAAGAGACATTGTTTTGGTGTAAAAACACAGTTAAACAAAATCATCAAAATCATGATAAAAATATTTATCTAACACATGGTCCCCTGTTCGCCTTGCTAGAGTAAACGGGTTAGAAATAATATTTTATGTTCCTAAGGGTTTATGGAAAAGAGTTTTCCAAAATATTTGGGCTAATATATTAATATCAGTTATTTCCGGAAATATATGATATTCTACAGTTTCGACTGTATTGAGAATTAAATAAATATAAGATATTTATGATATTAATATAATTATTAAGTTGATAATTATATTGGATAATTATCGATTAGAGTTTGAGTCTATCTATAATTATGAATTCTAGATTAGATAGGAAATTGACTTGTAGTGGGAAACTCATTGAACAAGGCCTGTAAAAGGAAAACAATAATTTCACAATTAATCATGCAATTTTTCGGCCACCCACCGCACGTCCATTACAACAATTGAAAGAATTTTTCTTTGGTTTTTTTTGTGTGTGTAAACAAAACAAAAAGGTTATGGCTGATTCAATTCTCAAATTAAAAGTTTATCCAACTAATGCTAGTTGGACTCGTGCGCCATCTTCAAGACTTAGTGGCAGGCTGAGTTCTTTGTTTTAATAGTTTGATTTTGTGGTTTATTTTTAAGCCTAATTCAATTCTCCTCCTTTCAGTTAGCTCAATCCTACGATCTCATGAGTTGCGTACGTCATAAGAAAATTATAGTTAGGAACTTAGAATTATTATTTGGGTGCCCACACACTGCCGTTGATAGGGAGGATCGAATTGGAAGATCGTGGTGTCTACGAGCTTCAGGGATTCGAAGGACAAACGGAAAAAAGCGAAGAACAAGAAAATAGTCGAAAGAAGTAAATTTTCTTACTCTTCCTTTAGTTTGAATAAATTTAATATGCATGATCTTGTGTTTTTCTTATATCTAAAACTCGATTTTTGAAATCCCTCGCTTCCATTTCCGTTCGATTAGATCGAAAAGCCGGATCTTATTTGACTCGGACTAGATCTGGGACCCGAATAATTTCCAACAAATGGTATCAGAGCCATTTGGATTTTTATATAAGAACTAGATATTTTTTATTAAATTTATTTTGGAGTGGGTTTAGGATTTGATCTTACATGTTTTGATATATGGACGCATGGTCGTTTTTGAATTGACGCTTGAATTTGTTTTTTATAGGATCAATGTACACCCAAAATTTAAAGGGTATAGAAAATTATAATATTCCGTTGTAGATTTGATTGTACACCCGTTATGTGGGTATATGGTTGATGTAAATCACAACTCCCCTTTTATCCCAAATGTTTTATTATATAATTTTCTGTTTAGGTTTAAGGTGTAATTTAAGGCATCGATCCAAATCGTCATATTTATTTTTCCGTGGATTAATATTTATGTGATGTATATGTGATATATGTTCCATGCATATTGATATGTCATTCATGGAACCACTCCCAAGCATGCCATACATCATGGTAATTGAATTGTTTAATTGTTATGATAGATCTATGAGATGGATTGACATTGATATAAAAGTGTTTTATATATTTTTTAAAATTAATTTAAAATTATTTTATACAATTTTTAAAATTTGTATAAAAGTGTTTTATATGATTTTTAAAATTTGTATAAAAAATGTTTTATATGATTTTAAAATTTGGGATAATTGTTTGGATTTAATTTTGTGAAAAATGGATCCAGTTTTTATGAAAAATCTCTGAATTGCATCTTTTAAAATAAAATAATTCGAATTCGCGCTCGGGTAGCCTCGGGCAGCTTCCATTTTCAGCCTGCATGTCGTTTCCCTTATTCTTTCATGAAATTTTTCCGTTCTATCCCAATTCCCTTAATTATTTTGATAATTTAGGGGCTTTAAAGTTGATTAAAATTATGATTTAATTTCTAAAAGATAGATTTTTAAATTAGAGAATTTTAATAAAAAAAACCAATAGGATTGGACTTGGCTTATTAAAACATAAGATGTTTTATACTTAAATGTTTAGGAAATATTTATTATAAAATAATGAGTGAGAGAAAGATTCATGACAATAAATCATATGGCCTCCATTATTGATCAAAGCAACGTGAGATTTAAGTGATGCCTCGCGACGATCAGATCTGGCCCCCTACAGATGATTTTCACTTAAATCAATAATCACGGCTTTATCTCCAAAATGATAGGAATTTAAAATTTAACTCTTAATTTTCCTACCCTACGGTGGCGATTTTGAGTTAATTTTTAAAATTCTAAATAATGGGTAATACTCAAAAGGATACAATCAAATAGTTTGGATGTATGTAGGCTAAATTAAAAGGTGGGTAATAAATAAATAAAGATATGAGATATCTTGATTATTTATTTTATTAATCTGAGATGGTCTCGATTTAATCGTCATTTGATTTGACCTACCTTACGGCGGCTTTTCAAATGTGAGATTAAATTACCTTGGAATTGGTAGGATAAACTTTATTGCATTCATGCATCACGTTTATAATTCCTAAATTGAATGCTCTATGATGTTCGTTCGCTTATTTATGTCGCTTTATTATATTTTCAGCAATCATGTCTGGTCCTATGCTTGCACTGTTGAATGTTGCATTAATTGGAGATAATTTTATTAAGTGGAAGAGTAACATGAACATTACAATCATTTGTGAGAACCTCAAATTTGTTTTGATGGATGAATGTCCTCGTAAAACCCCCATTAATGTTGCATGCAGTGTGTGGGAGATGTATGAAAAATGGATTGCCGCTAATAGCAAAGCTCGGGCTTACTTATTAACCGGCATGAACAACGTGCTTAGGTTGAAGCACGAGCACACATAGACTGCTTATGAGATAATGGAGTCTCCGCAAGCTATGTTCGGTCAGCCTTCCGATCAATCGAGGCATGAAGCTGTGAAAATGGCTATGAATGCTAAGATGAAGAAGGGTCAGTCAGTAGGTGAGCATGTTTTGAACATGATCAACTACTTTATTGAAGTTGAAATCCATGATGCGACTATTGACGATCGCACACAAGTGAGTATGATTCTGGAATCACTCTCACCGGCTTTCCTCCAATTCAAGAGAAACTATGTCATGAATACATTTTCTTTTTCATTGACACAATTACTCAATGAATTGCAAACTTTTGAGGCCATTTCCATTTGAAAGGTCAAAAAAAGGGAGGCAAATGTTATTGAGGATAAGCCAACTTTCTCCAAGAAGAGGAAGGGCTAGGGGAAATGAGATGAATCAAAACAAAAGAAAAGGAAGAGTTCCAAAGGCAAGAAGAATGGTGCCTCCAAACCAAAGGGAAAGTGTTTCCACTATGGAAAAGAGGGACATTGGAAGAGAAACTGTTTGATAAATGGTTTTATCATGATTTTGATGATTTTGTTTTTACACCAAAATAATGTTTTTAAAGGTTGTCCAAATACTCCTAAATGATTTAAAATGGTTTTAATATTTTCCGGAGTATTTCCTCAAGTTTATTTTCGACAATATTAGACAACACATTTAAGGATTTTATGTCAATGGGTTTTTACATTGAAACTATGTTTCTAAATGTTGTCCTAATACTCCCGATCGGTCTAAAATGTTTTCACTATTTTTTGGAGTATTTCTTGAAGTTTATTTTCGATATAAAATTGGACAACACTTTTGTTTTGAGGTCAACCGGTCGCCGTATAGGGCAACCCGTACCTGAAAGTTGTGCAAAATAGAAAACTTCATGTTTGCAGAAAATGGAGAGGGTGACCGGTCACCCTATAGGGCGACCGGTGACGTCGACTGGTCGACCTATAGGGCGACCGGTACATGGGAGCAAAAATTGAAACAGAACTCCTGCCCTTCAATATTTTAGTTTGTGCGACCGGCCAACATAGGGGACGACCGGTCGAACCCTACATCGACCGGTCGCCCTGTGTAAATGTTGATACGATTATTTCAAACTCTATTTACGTGCGGCCAGACGTCGCCCATTTGTTTGACAAAGAAAAATTCTAACCGTTGTTGCGTGACATGACTTTTCCCTAAATTGTGGGATTGATTTCTAACAGCTATAATCTTGATTTTAATTGCAATTTTTTTGTAGATATCAGATTCCAAGAGGAGCCTATCAAGGATCAATCATCTCCTATAAATAGAGGAAGATTTGGAGCACAACAAGAAGAGAGAACAACACAACACAACAAGATATACTCAAGCAAACACTTGGTCTTCTATTGTCATTATTCTTGTTGTAATTTGCCTAGCTTTTCACTTCCACATCTTGAGGTCTAGGCTTATTTCTTGATTACACTTGCACTCATAATTGTAATATTCATTATCGAGTTGTAATCTTGATTTTGGGTTATCATTCAACACAAGATATCCTTGTGAGTGTTCTTGTGGTAAGAACACACTTGGGTGATCTAGGTGTTAGGTGTAAGAAGATTGTGGTAATCTTCTTGTTGAGGTGTTGAAGAATTTGGTATTCTTCAAGGTTGAAGATTGTGGTAATCTTCACAAGGTGCCGTTGAAGGAATATTGTGGTAATCTTCAAAGGGAGATTGTGGTAATCTCCATAGGTGGTGTTGAAGAAGAGTGTGGTGCTCTTCAAGGTGTTGTAAGTAGAGTTTGTATTAATTTTGGTAATTAATAAAATTCTTTTTCTTTTTGAAATCCACCCCAGATATACTGGGGTGGTAGAGGATTAGGCCCTAGGTGGGTTTAACCTCTTTAAATCAACGTGTGTTGTTTACATTCCGCACCTTTATTATTGTTTTTGAGCATTCGGTTCGAAAAAGAGGGTAAAATCGAAAAGATGGAGATAATCTATTCACCCCCCCTCTAGATTATCGTAGCCGCTTGGACTTACATAAACTGCCCCAAGTACCTCGCTGAACTAAAGGAGAAAAAGCAAGGTAAATATGATTTACTTATTCTTGAAAGTTGTTTGGTAGCTAAAGATTCTTCTACTTGAGTAGTTGATTTGGGTGATAGTAATCATGTGTGTTCTTCTTTACAGATACTTAGTTCTTATGAAGAGCTTGTCGAGGGGTCTTTCACAATGCGAGTTGGTAATGGTGCAGTGGTTTCGGCAAAAGCAGTGGGAGTAGTTAGGCTTAATATTAGAGATATAATTTTAATTTCAAACGATGTTTATTTTATTCCTAGTTTTCGTAGAAATTTGATTTCTATTTCAAAGTTACATGAATATTTATTTTCACTATCTTTTAATGATAATTCGATTATTATTTCTAAAAATGGGTGTGCTATTTGTATTGCAATATTGGAAAATGGACTTTATTTAACTAAGCCTAGGGGACAACTACTGCTAAATACCAAAATATTTAGAGTAGAACATTCTAAACGAAAAAGGCAAAAGGTTTCTCAAGATGATCATATATGGATATGTTTATTTCATGCATAAAAAATTTGAGACTTTTGAAAAGTTCAAGGAATTTCATGCGGAAGCTGAAAAACAACTAGGAAAATCTTTGAAGTACCTTCGATAGGGGGCGAGTATGTTGATACCGAGTTCAAAGATTATTTGCTAGAGCATAGTATTTTGTACCAACTCACAACACCTAGCACCCCTCAGCAAAACGGTGTTGCTAAAAGGAGAAACCGAACATTGCTTGATATGGTTAGGTCGATGATGAACTACGCGACACTGCCTGATTCATTTTGGGGGTATGCATTGCAAACGGTGGTTTACATTTTGAATGTCGTCCCGTCTAAGTTAATCAAAAAGACACCACTAGAATTGTGGAATGGGAGTAAAGTTAGTTTACGCCACTTCGCATATGGGGGTACCCAACACATGTGCTGAAAGGAAAGACTGGAAAGTTGCATCCACGTTCAGAAGTGTATATGTTTATTAGATATCCCAAAGGAACGAGAGGAGGTTTGTTTATGATCCGCAAGAAAAGAAAGTAATAGTTTTAACTAATGCTACCTTTCTTGAGAACGATTATATAGAATACTATCGACCTCGAAGTAAAGTTATACTCGAGGAGTTACTTTCTGATGAGATCAGACCACAACCAACAAGAATTGTTGGGGAAATCACTAAAAATACCACTATACCTGATCAGAATGTCATAACACCTCGATGTAGTGGGAGGGTAATTAGACTACCAATACGTTATCGTCAAATCAAAGAGGCAAATGTTGCAGTTTTTGATGGGGTAGACGATGATCCATTGTCTTATCAACAAGCAATGTAGTATTCTGATAAAGAGAGGTGGCTTGAGCTATGAACCAAGAAATGGAGTCTATGTACTCCAACATTGTCTGGGTTCTTGTAGATCCGCCTAAGGATGTCAGGACCATTAGGTGCAAATGAATCTATAAGAGAAGAAAGGGTGTGGATGGAAAAGTAGAGATATTCAAAGCAAGGCTAGTGGCTAAGGGTTACACCAAAAAGGAGGGAGTCGACTATGAGGATACTTTCTCACCTGTTGCAATGGTAAAATCTATTCGCATACTAATTTCAATTGCTGCATGTCTTTACTATGAGATATGCCAGATGGATGTTAAGACGGCCTTTCTGAATGGCCATCTAGACGAGAAAATCTACATGCAGCAACCACAGGGTTTTGTACCCGAAGGTCAAGAGCGGCAAATTTGCAAATTGTTTAGATCCATTTATGGGTTAAAGCAAGTCTCAAGGTCATGGAACCATAGATTTGATGAGATAATTAAGTCTTATGGTTTTGACCAAAATATTGATGAGCCTTGTGTATACAAGCAGATCAAGATGGTAAAGTGGCATTTTTAGTGCTTTACGTAGATGACATTCTACTCATTGGGAATGATGTAAAAATGTTATCTAAGGTTAAAGGTTAGCTTGCCAAGAAATTCCTAATGATATGTTCTTGGAATTCGAATCGTTCAAATTCACAAGAACAAATTATTGACATTGTCTCATGTTTCTTATATCGATAACATGTTGTACTAAAAAATGCAAGATTCCAAACAGTGTTACCTACCAACTCGACATGGAATCGTTCTCTACAAGGAGAAGTGTCTTAAGACATCTCAGGAAGAATAGGACATGAAACTCATTCCCTATGCCTCAGCAGTAGGAAACCTAAAGTATGCCATGTTGTGTACTAGGCTCGGTATTTGATATGTAGTAGGGATAGCCAGCCGGTTGCAATCTAATCCAGAAATATTTCATTAGATAATAGTCAAGAACCTTCTCAAGTATGTTTGAGAACAAGATGTTTGTCTATTTAGGTGGTGACCTTAAAATAGACGACTGCACTGATTCTGACTTCTAGTCAGACAAGGATACTCGAAAGTCGATATTTGGGTCAGTGTACATTCTTGTTGATCCTATCAACATAACCCAACCGGAAAAGTGTTTTTAGAGGCAAAGAACATAGGACTGGGAGACATGTCCCATATGCTTTAGTGCAACTGGGAGATTGTTAGGATATTGCCCTTAAAGTAATTGTGAACTGTTTTTGATTATTAATAAATGCGACATTTATTTTCAAACTCTTGTGCATATTGTATGTATTTTCTTGAACATCATGGAAATCCTTAGTTTATTTAATGTAACCATAATTTTAGTATATAAGTATTATATATAAGAGGATTAAAATTATGGATAATAAACTAAAATTAAGTTCATGATGAAATTAATTAAAGTATGGGATCTTTAATTAAAACATCACTAATGCGGCCCAGAACATTTTGAATGTGACTGTCTTATCCAGACCATCGACGTGGAGACATCTTAATGGGAGCAATTATATATGATTTGATCATATAGGACTTGGACCGATTTAATTTGAATTTTTTCATACAAATTCCGTTGTAGAAATGGAAAATCAAATTAAATCACAAGATGATCATATATGGATAAATCTTAATCCTGAGTGATTATAGACTCCTGTTTATTTTTGTGTGATTCTTAAGTTGCTCGTTAAAGTTTGTCATACGACATTCCAATACTTGTATTTTAGATTCACATTTGAATTAAATAGTTGGGAATATAAATTCACAAATATGGAATATTCCATTTCCTCTTTCGACAAGTAGAAAGATGATTCTCTCATTTGTTAATTGTGGAACTGAATGGTCTGAGATCTCTAATTTATAATCCGATTATAAATTAACCATTCGCTAGTGAATTAATGGTGAATGAGGATAAGAAGTAATTGAAGAGGTTTAATGGATAATACCTAGTTTCAATTACGAATTATCTATGGAGGATTAAACTATATGTGATGATTATATCAATGGACTGCTCATTTCGTAGAGTAAGATATTCTATATTTACAAGAGTGCAATTCTGAATTTATAAAGGGGTAATATCGAAATTAACAGGTCGATTAAATTAATTAAAGAGTTTAATTATTTATTCGATTTATTGGAGCTTATAATTATAGGTCCATGGTTCCCGGTTCGTCTTCCTAGATTAAACTGGTTAGAAATAATATTTTATGTTCCTGAAGGTTTATGGAAAAGAGTTTAATAATTACAGTTTTGATTGTATTAGAAATTAAATAAATATAAGATATTTATGATATTAATATAATTATTAAGTTGATAATTATATTGGATAATTATCGATTAGAGTTTGAGTCTATCTAGAATTATGAATTCTGGATTAGATAGGAAATTGACTTGAAGTGAAAAACTGATTGAACAAGGCCTATAAAAAGGAAACAATAATTTCACAATTAATCATTGAAATGTTTCGGCCACCCACCGGACGTCCATTGCACCAATTGAAAGAATTTTTCTTTTTGGGTTTTTTAAACAAAACAAAAAGTTATAGGTGATTCAATTCTCAAATTAAAAGCATATCCAACTAATGTCTAATTGGACTCGTGCACCATATTAAATAATATAGTTTTTCAGTCCCGACTCGGGGACAACATATTAAATTAATAATTCACTAAATTTATAAGATAATACAAATATAAGAGTTCATATAGGTCTCATGTAATATATAAATTAATAATTCCCTAATATATAATATATTTATGATTAATATATGAGGACTTCATAAAAAATGACTCAATTGTTATTTCTTTTTGTTGAAATGATGTCACCTTGAATTTTTTTCTATAACTTTTGTTAAGTTAGTAAAAAAATTAGTCTTCAAAAAAAAAAGTAAAAAAAATTAGTGCATTTTTTAGCTCAACCAAAAATTATTCAATGTCATTGTTGTTGAGCTTGGTTTTGATAAGGGAGATTTACAATATAATTATTATTATCAACTTTACAATTCACATATCTTATTTGACTATCTACTCTCCGGTCCAACAACTCAACAATTTCAATTTTCAATATTTTTGCAGTTGTATAATACCTGCACTACGAAGTTGAATTTTTTATATTTTATTTTTTCGAATTTGGGGTATATTGCTAAAAGTTTTACTAAAATCCAACAATTTTTTTTGAGTCATTTTTTCTAATTTTTGGTCCCTTCATGCATGTGTGGTTGCTTACATTTGAGAAATTTATTTCTTATTTAAACATATAATGTTGATAGAATTTTCAAGTATGTATGATTTTAGTGTCTGCCCTCAGTGTAGGTTTGTTTGCTTTTTTGGTTAGATGTTTTGCTTATTAATGACAACTATATTGCTTATAGAAGCAGAAAATGTTGCTTATATGATACAAATATGGCGTTTTAGATGATTCATGTGGCTTTGCCTAGTTTGGATTGGTAAATGTATCTGAGTTGGTTATGTTGCTCATATAAATTGCTTAAGTAGTGCAATTATATTTTTGGTTATTGACTTTGTAATGTTTTGCATGTTTATATGACATATTTAATTGTGTAATGATATGCTTTTTCAACATGAATCAGGAGTATGCATCTTGAGTCTTGCAAAAACTGTCATGCCTTGCTATGAATGTTGTTGATATAATTACATTGCTTGGAAATACCCCGAAAGGGGTAACAATGGATGCATAATTTTACAAAGTTCAACAACCTGCAAGGATACTTATATGCTTACCAGTAAGCATACTGATGTATTGGAGGGGAGTCAGTCTAATTGTAGCGAATTATTATAGACATGTACTCCTTTTTCAGTGACACACCAGTAATTTTTGTAGAACTGTATTCCATTGTCCAAATTATTAAAGTTCATCCCTTTTTTGGGTGTCATTTGTTTTCACATTTTGGTATCCAATTTTTTTGTTGAATCCATTTAGATTTCTAGTTGTTGCTCAGCCACATTGTTAATGCCAGCTGTCAAGTTTTTGATTCACTACAAGAAATCACACATTTCATGACGAAAAATATCGTCATATAAACCTATTTTTTCGTCACAAAATGTATTTGGTGACGAAATTTGAGCGTCATAAAGATCGTCATTGTAGCCCCGTCATAAAAGGTATACATGACATTTTTGCCATTTGTCACTACACAATTAACCTTTGGCCACGCTAATAACGATTGTCACGATTTGTATCATTTATTGTGACGCCTACATCGTCACATAAACGATCAATTTTTTGTCATTTATATTATTTCTTTGTCACAAAAAAATATCATTTTAATGACAAAAGCATGTTTTTGTCATCATAGAATTAAATTTTAGTGACGAAAATGATCGCATTGCCGAATTCATCAAATTCTAATGACGAATTTTGGTGTCACAATTGTATTTATAATTTCATCATATATTACACAGCTTGTCATGAAAGATGTGATTTTACGTTACGAAATAGTGCGTGTCACTTAATGTATATTTATAATGACAAAATAATGTGTCACCAATAATTACAATTCAACGACGAGATATATGTTGTCACCAAAAGAATATGTAACGTGATGATTTTGTTTGTCATGGAAACAATCGCTATATATGACAAAGCTTATCAGCGTCGCTAATTGCACCGAAATAATGATGAAATCGTCCGTCATAAAAATTAATATGTGGTGACAAAATGTATCGTCACATAATAAATTTATACAGTGACAAGTTTAGAAAATATTTGTGACGATACAAGTCATCATTATAGTATATTTTTAATGACAAACTGTATATTGTCAAAGAATAGATTTTTTTGGTGACAACTAAGTTTATTGTAATAAATGAGTGTTTAAGTTACGAAATATTTCATTGTCACCAATTGGTAGCTTTCTTACATGACAACATAATTGTCATGAAAATAAGTATTATAGGCAATATAATTGGCATATTTTTTTAATTGTACATATATAATTATTTAAATATTAATTTGTAAAATATTCTATCAATACATTAATAATACTACAAAGTGCAAGTTCAAATGCAGTTAAGCATGAAAAATAAAATAAAAATAAAATCAATCATGTTTGATTAAGTAGAATACAATTATTTATCAATATAAGAGAAATGATAAGATATCCATATTTCAAATGGACAATAAACTACTTGAACAATGTCAAGAAAAAAAACATTAAATATCCAAATCAAAACAAAAGAGTACTTAGATTAATTTTATCGGCTTAAAGAGTATTCCCACTCGCAGCCATGAATGCCATAAGCTTTTCAATACAAGCACCTTGCTGACTGAGCTGGTCTTTCAAATCACTCACCTGTGACTTAAGCCCACTCACTTGAGATTCCGATTCTTGTAACTTCTCTTGTGTCTCTTGAAGTTTATTTTGCAGTTGTTGAGTACTTGAGTCATGCGATGTGGTGCGTCTACTTGGAGGTTTTGGACCATATCCAAGGCCATTTCTATAACCAGATCCATGGGCAAGGACCTCAAGAACTATTTCGTCGACACTCTTCTCAATTCCTTCCTCCGTATATTGGGCTCGCTTTGATATCATCAACTCCTATTTGAATATTGGACATACGAATATACAATTAATATCACGACACAAGCTAAAATATACAATAAAAATGTGTATGTGAATGATTACCCAATTCTCTTGAGCTTCAACTCTTGACAACCATCTTTCTCTTTATAGTGAGTACGTTTATATAATTCAATCATATCACATTCTTCTCCATTCAGCTCTTTCTGATACTATAAAAAAATGAGAAAATGAAAAAAAATCACAGTCCAAAAAGAAAAAGAAAATTAAAGAAACATTATCCACTCAAGGTTACCTAAAACACTTACAATTTCATGTTGAAGAACAGTAAAAGGTGTTCTACCTGAAATATGTGGTGCTCGTACTTGTTTCCGATTTCCAGTATTAATTACACTTCGGTCCTGCAAAATAAGAATGGTGATATTGCAAGTTAAGGTACACATATAATAAAAACTAAGACACGTTATAAAATTTAAACATAAGTTTAATTTAAGTTAGGTGATACTACCTTGTATTCAGGTGTTGCAAAATACTCGCACAAGACTTCCCAATTCTGTTTATTAGAAATACAAGATGGCTTATTATTTTTAGCCTCTTCAATGTTGCATACTTCTTGAAATGTTGATGAAGCTTGTAGCGCTTTTGTCGTGTACTAGATTTCAGCCTCTCTATCATGCATTTTCGCACTCCCGGATCATCAATATTAACATCCATGTGGATCTACAAGTGACACATATAAGATCATTTTAGATTATATAGAAAATAAAAGCAAAACTAAAAATATTTCATGCGTACCTTTATATGATCAAACCCAGAGTCCAAACCTTTTTCTTCATCCACTTCTTTCCATCTTGGGCATCGGAAGGACGTCTCGAGTTACTACACCAATTTGACTAGAAAGCTTTGAAGACTCCACCCGAGTTTTAGGCCTTCCGAGCAGTGGATCCACATTTATCTTCATTTTATTCCCAGAAGCAACAAATGCCTTCATGATGCCTTTGCCCATTGTTTGACCACGTCCTCTTTTCTTTGAGATAGCCGGCACATCTGCACATCAAAAATGATGATAGAATAATAACAAAAGAGGGTATTCGAAATGATGTTCATCAAGGGAGTAAAATGTAATATAGAATCAAATCTCAAGTGATAAATGTGGATCCACATGGATGTTAATATTGATGATCCGGGAGTGCGAAAATGCATGATAGAGAGGCTGAAATCTAGTACACGACAAAAACGCTACAAGCTTCATCAACATTTCAAGAAGTATGCAACATTGGAAGAGGCTAAAAATAATAAGCCATCTTGTATTTCTAATAAACAGAATTCTTTTTTAAAAATAATTCTCAATTTAATCTTAAATTTTTTTTCTACTTTTTTTTACAATATACTAATACATCCTTGAAGACGTCTTCAGAACAATGATAAGAATCAAAACAGTGAAATGCTAAGAAAGCCCATTCTCTTGTGGACACTTCACGTGTAAGATTCTTGACCATATATACTATAGATATGTGTATATATGTGTCAATTATAAATGTAACTATCAGAACAATATTCACAGATAGGTTATCAGAAAAAATCAGTGAGAAAACTCTAAAATATTATATAAAACCCTTGAAGTTCAGGTTAATTACAAAAAGACCCAGAATAAGTTCATTGGTGAATTAATATCTCGTCATATATAGTTGCCATGAATTATATATTTATATCTTCTATAAATTTTCTTATTGACGAATTTGTTTGTATTGTAACTAAATATAAATATTTAAGACGACACATTTGTATCATAAAAATGTATTTTTCAACGACAAAAATATATTTCGCCACTATGACTTAACAAATTATGACAAATAGTTGTGCGTGGAAAATTTTGGTGCGGATTCCGACCTTTTACAAATAACTATGACACAATTCAATTAATTGTCGTGAAATATGTGAATTAGTGACGAATGTGATGTTGATAATGACAAAAATAAATGGTGTCATAAAAGAAAATTTTAAAATGACATAAATAACTTCGTCATTGTTAATTAATAAGTAATGACAAATCTTTATGCGTTGCAAACAAATCGTCATAAAATGTCTTTGTTGACGAAATAAGAGTGTCACCATTTTGTTCGAGTGAAAAATGACAAATTTTAATGTTGTCATTAAAAGAAATCATTCGTGACACAATTTTTCATCACCAATTATCACTAATTCGTCATCGAAAGATTTTCCTCCAAAAGTTTGTTGTCAAATTCCACCCTCTATGAAATATAGTGACGAGTTTCAGTTAATCGTCATGAAATAAGCAATTTAGTGACGACATCCAATACCAATAGTGACGAAATTAAATGGTGTCGTAATAGTGTACTTTACAATGACAAAAATAAAAGTTGTCACTTTTAATTAACAAATGATGACAAATAGTTGTGCGTCACGAAAAATTTCGTCATAAAATGTGTGATTTCTTGTAGTGATTACATATTCAACGTACTATTATTAAAGTATTTGAGAGTCTATTTTAAAAATTTATTATGAAAGTCAAATATGGAATGTAGTGACAATAAACAAGCAACATTGTTCATATACGTAAGCAACCTAATCACACCATATAAGCAACATTGGCTATATATGTAAGCAAAATGTAGGTTTTAAAATGTTGAGACATGGATGCAGTAAAATGATAGTGAATATGCAACATATATACAGTGAATAATCAAAATTATTAAGATACATAAGTCAATCGTAGTTTCTTAAACGCTAAGACACACCATTACAACCAAGTTGTTGTGCATATGCAACATATACTCAATGGATAAGCAACAAGATTGTATTACGTATGCATATTTGGTATTTACGCGTATTGATTAGTTTATTCACCCGACATTACAACATGTTCATTATATTACCGTATCTAAGCAATGTAATAATATATCGTAAGCAATTTTTATCCTTTTAGCATGCAAGAATGTTACATATGCAACGTAATACTATTAAAGTATTTCAGTGTCTATTTTAAATATTTATAGTGAAAGTCAGATATGGAACACAGTCACAATAAATAAGCAACATTATTCATATATGTAAAGCAATCTAGTCACAACAAATAAGCAACATTATTTATATACATAAGCAAAAGGTAGGTTTTAAAAAGTTGAGACACACGAATGCAGTCAAATAATAGTGAATATGCAAAATATATATTTTAAATGGATAAGCAAAATTGTTTAGATACATATGATCATAGTTTCTTAAATGCTAAGACACACCATTATAGTCAAATTTTCGTGCATATGCAACATATACTCAATGGATAAGCAACATGATTATATTACATATGCATATTTGGTATTTATGAGTATTGATTATTTTATGCACTCGACATTACAGTGTGTTCATTAATATTACCGTATCTAAGAAATGTAATAACTTATCGTAAGCAATTTTTTTCCGTTTAAAATATAGACAGGCAACCCGTCTATATGTTATCGGTCCCAAGTCCGGATAAATGAGGAGGGTTGCGTTAGGTCAACAACCAGACTTAAAACTCTTGTCCTTTTCTTATAGTATGGATCTTATAAGACATCGTGATAAAAGCTAGGATGCTCCTCGTAAGGAGTGCGTGCGCCGTAGGTCCGATCGCGGTGTCTTGGCAATGACCGCTACACCTCCATAAGAGCTTGGGTGTAGTGAAAAATACACAAGCCCTCACACACTAATAAGAGGAACACAAATTATAACAAGAAAATTAGAAAGTATAGAATTGGCAATTGGAACATAGGTACTTTGTGAGTAAAACTATAGAGCTAGTAGATATTATGAAAAGATGAAACGTAGATATTATGTGTATCCAAGAGATACTAAATGGGGAGGAGAGAAAGCTAAGACACTAGATACTACAGGGATATAAGCTTTGATATAGTGGAAAGGATAGAATTAGGAATGAGGTGGGTATCATTGTAGATCCTCTCTTCATAGATCAAGTAGTAGGAGTAACTAGAAAAAGAGATAGAATCATAGCTCTTAAAATTGTAGTAGGTAAATCTAACTTATAAATATTGTTAGTGTATATGCACCTCAAGTAGGATTAGATGATGCTACTAAGGCTAAATTTTGGGAAGATTTAGAAACTCTAATGCAATCAATCCCTCAAAATGAAAAAGTCATCATAGGTGGAGACTTAAATGACATGTGGGGAAGGATAATGAAGATTATGAAAGGGTCCATGAAGGATATGGCTTTAGCTCGCGCAACAATGAGGGTAGAACCATCCTAGACTTTGCAGTTGCTTATGATTTCATTATAGGTAATACCTTCTTTAAAAAGATAGACGAACATTTAATTATATTTAAAAGTGGTCATAACAAATTACAAATTGACTACTTCCTAACCAGAAAAAGCGATAGAAAAATATGCAAATATTGCAAAGTAATACCTGGAGAAAGCCTCGCCACCCAACATAGACTACTAGTTTTGGATATCAAACTTATTAACATACACTTAAAGAGAAAGAAAATTAACATACCAAGAATTAAGTGGTGGAACTTAGAATAAAGAAAAAAGAGATAGTTTTATCAAATCTCTAGTAGAAACCATTGATTGGAAAGTGGAAGACAAAACTGATGATACATGGAACTATGTAACTACTCAAATGAAAAAGATTGCAAAAGAAACATTAGGGGTGTCAAATGTTAATAAATGGAATAAAGAGTCATGGTGGTGGAATCAAGAAATCCAAGAGAAGGTAAAGGAAAAACGAACTAGTTACAAAGTATTATATTCCTGTAAAAACGAAGAAAATCTTAAAAGATATAAAGACGTCAAAAAAGAAGTAAGAAGAGCAATATATGAAGCAAAAACCAAGGCATATGAAGATTTTTATAAAAAACTAGATACTAAGAAAGGAGAGAAAGATATATATAAAATAGCAAAATTTAGAGAAAAATAAACAAGAGATCTAACCCAAACTAAATGCATAAAAGATGAGAATGGTAATATTTTAGTGAAAGACGAGGACATAAGAGATCGATGGAAGAGGTATTTCAATAATCTTTTTAACGAACTGAAGAGGAATGAAGTCATATTAGGGGAACTAAGCCAATCTGAACTGAATAGAAACCGTACCTTTTATCGTATGATTCAACTTCATGAAACAGAAAAAGCACTAAACAAAATGAAAACTGGCAAAACAGTTGGCCTAGATGATATAACAATTGAAGCATGGAACTGTCTAGGTGGAGTTGGAATTGCATGACTTACTAAATTATTTAATGTTATCCTAAAAACTAAGAAAATGCCTAATGAATGGAGAAAAAGTATGTTGATACCTATATATATAAAAACAAAGGGGATATATAAAATTGTGCAAATTACAGGGGAATTAAATTAATAAGTCATACAATGAAACTATGGGAAAGAGTTATAGAAGCAAGAATAAGAAATGAAACTAGTATATTAGATAATCAATTTGGCTTCATGCCAGGAAGATCTACAATTGAAGTTATACACTTGATTAGACGATCATGTGAATAATATAACGAGAGAAAATAAGATTTACATATGGTTTTTATTGATCTTGAAAAGGCATACGATAGAGTCAACCGAGATATAATGTGGCGCGTATTGGAAAAAAAAAAAAAGTGAATAAAAATAGCTTACATAGATGCCATAAAAGATATGTATGATGATATAACAACATGTATCGGGACACCAACAGGGAATATCTAGTGAATTCCCAAACACTATAGGTTTGCATCGAGGATCCGCTCTAGCCCTTACCTTTTTATTCTAATAATTGATGAAATCACTAAACACTTACAAATATCCATCCCTGAATGTATGCTATTTGCGGACGATATAGTTTTAATTGATGAAATAAGGGAAGGAGTAAATGCAAAATTGGAAGTTTGGAGAGAAGCACTCGAATCAAAAGGTTTTACTATAAGTAAGGCTAAAATAGAATACATAGAATGCCACTTTAGTAAAAACAACAGGAACAATGAGACGAAGGTTAAAATTGATGGACATGAAGTGAGTATAACAAAGAGTTTTAAATACTTAGGATCTATAATTAAAGAGAACGGAGAAATCAATAAAGATGTGACACATAGGATCCATGCGGGTTGGAATAAATGGAGGAGTGCATCTTCTATCCTTTGTGACCGTAAAATACCACTAAAATTGAAAGGAAAATTTTATAAAACGGCCACAAGGCCCGCAATGCTTTATGGAGCAGAATGTTGGACGACTAAATATGAAAACGAACAAAAAATGAGGGTAGCAGAGATGAGAATACTAAGATGGATGTGCGAACACACTAAATTAGATAGAATAAGAAATGAACACATTAGAAACAAAGTGGGAGTAGCACCAATAGATGAGAAAATCAGAGAAACACGATTAAGATGGTTTGGACATGTTTATAGGAGACCTTTAGATGCACCTGTGCGACGTTTAGAAGGTAGAGAATCACTCACACAAATCAAAAGAGGCAGAGGTAGACCTAAAAAGACTTGGAAAGAAGCTATTAAACAAGACATGTTATACCTAAAAATAAATGAAAATATGGCTTATGACCGTAAACAATGGTGCAATATGATCCGTATAGCCAACCCCACGTAGTGGGAATAAGGCTTAGTTTGTTGTTGTTGTTGTTGTAATTTTTATCCGTTTAGTACGCAGGAATATGGTTATCAACGAGTTTTGAGTTCGAATTGCTTTCAAGTGTTTATATTTATGTTGCAGCATGATGTGAGTAAAAAAACAAGCAGGATACGCCAGGGTAGGAAGATGACGACTGATTTATTTGTTTTGTAGGCAATGAAGTTTTTTTCGTTTGATTCTGCTTTCGGTTTTGGAAGAACTTTAATTGGACTTTTTTCTTATTGATTGATCGTATCTTCCACTTTTTTGCATGTAACTGGTGCTATTTTCATGAGATGATGGAAGGATTTATATGGACATATTAACCCCTACCAACTTATTAATAAGGAAACATGTAAGTGGATGGATTGTTATTTTTTTGCCATTGAAAATAGATGATGTGTGGCTCAGATTCGTCCCTACGGACTTGCCCTTTGAGATGTCCCCTATATAACCCTCTCTCATCATATGTTTGATAAAATTATCAATATATTTAAATCCCGAAATTATCAGTTTGTATGGCATTTGGCCAATGAGATTGAGATATCTGCACAAAAAAAAAGCCAATGAACAGGGATACATTATTAGTAGGTGGGCAGCCAAACATGGCATGTGGGCACATCCGCATCTTTCAAGCCAAAAAGCGAGAGAAAAAACAAGAGAATTAGAAGAAAAATGTGGAGGTAGAAGAAATTCGGGGAGGTGGGGCGGGCAAGTCCCACTCATGTCTTTTTCGATTATTTTTCACAGAGACAATAATGCGAACACCTCCCATGCGCCATCAACATTTCAAAAATAAACAACAAAGTAAACACACACAATATCACTTAAAGAAGTTTTTTTACTCTCTCTGTGTCTCACTCTCTTCCCTTTTTCCGCCTCCTTTTACTTTGCTTCTCTCCCACACTTCCGCGCATTTCACCCTTTAGTATTTTCTTAATTCTATTAGAACGGTATGCAAAAATATTGCAGATTCTTCATCCAAGTTTGAATGCTTAGTATAGATTAAATTAGTTAGATCTTTTGATTTATTTACTAGATATTGGGTTTCTAATGATTTAAATATTGGTAAACTATGTGATAGTTTGTGTGTGTGAATATATAGAAGTCCCATTAGCAATGGGTTGTGACTGTATTTGTTAACAGGTGGTGAGTCAAAGAAAGGGACTTGAGTGTAAGAGTGACGCAGTAATGGGCGGGGTGACGTCATCGATGGCTGCGAAGTTCGCTTTCTTTCCGCCTAATCCTCCGTCGTACAAATTGGTGCATGATGACGTAACGGGGCTGCTGCTGCTGAGCCCATTTCCACACCGCGAAAACGTGGAGATTATGCGGCTGCCGACGCGGCGGGGGACTGAGATTGTGGCGGTGTACGTGCGCCACCCTATGGCGACTTCCACAGTTCTTTACTCGCATGGAAACGCCGCTGATCTGGGGCAGATGTACGAGCTTTTTATCGAGCTTAGTATACACTTGCGCGTCAATCTCCTCGGGTACTGAATACTGATATTGATTTCATCCTCCGATTCTGTTTGTTCCTTTGAATTATAATGCTGTTGTCTGCTTCAACTTTTAACACTTTTCGTAATATTTGCAATTAATGCACTTTAATGGAGTTAATACACGAAATTGGGTGTCTAAATCAAAGGAAAACGGAGAAACTGTGAAGTGTGGCACTGGCTTGTGATTTAGAGTTATGTTTTGATTTTCTGTTTTTTGGTTTTTGGTTTCTAGGTTTTCTGTTTTGATTTTGGATCCTGCTTGTTGGGTTTTTAAAAGTTATTATTGCTTTTTTCGATCGAGAAGAGCTGGTTTTGCCTTGCTAATTCTTCAATTTTTGACCTTTTGTTAATTTGGAAATTTGGCAAGAATTGGTTTATCGAATCCATCCAAGTGCGTTTATTGTGGTAGTCTTTTTTTCCGAAAGGGGTACAGAGTGATGCAGCATCCATCTCTTCAATTTTACAACTTTTCCTGAAAAGTCTTTGAAGCAGGGAGTAATGGATAGTTCCTTCTTCTTAGAGTTTTTCAGTGGGCAGAAAGTTTCTTGTTCTAGTTATTTATGGCATAATTGTATAAAGGATTTGAATGCGGAGAGAGTAGTTTGTTGAAACGCTGGTCACAAAACCATTTTTGCTGGGTACGACTTATTTCTTGGGAAGTTGATTGTTTCTTTTGGACCATATGTTAAACTTGATTGCGAAGGTTGAAATGCAGTAGCTGCTGTATACTGACTTTAGTTTAAAAAACTGATTTCGATGCATGCTTAAAAAACGTAGATTGTGATGGAATTTGTCTTATGATCTGTTGGAAGGAGCTTTTCTGCTGTTCTGTACACCAAATGGTTTGTTTAGTTTGGGTATAATGCGTCTTAATCATTGTAGCAAAACCAGTATATGCTTGATCACTTATCAGATAGTTGTCCTCAATTTGGAGTTACACCTGGTTGGACTGCACGGTATTTAGGAATTGGAAGTACGTGATAACCGAATACTCTAGTGTGTCATATAACTGCAAGGTTTTGAAACTCATGTATTTCTCTGTCCTTTTTGAACTGTGAAGAGTGTACACTCTCTGCAACAAAACAAGGTAGGCATATAATGGAGGTGCCTCTCCAATTTAATTAATGAATATTAGTGAAAGGGAACTTGAAATATGCTTTTTTATAGAACCAAGTAGTAAAGTTGATCTTGAGTGAACAGCTTCTTTTCTGCCTGATTTATGTTCTTTTAATTTAGTTCCGAGAGTTTCTTTTGTTTAAATTCTTGGACTTACTGCTTTCACAATGGTGAACATATTGGATTTGAAATGTCCCAGATATTACAGTCAATTAGCTTTTCTGGAAGCCCCCATAAGTGAGTAGGAAGATTTCTGATTTTAGACGGATTTATCGAGCACCAGCCTCTGTTTAGTTACCGTATTAATAAGGTGTACTTTTTTTTGTCTTGACAAATAAGGTGTACTTAGATTGTACTAGAAATTGCTGGTATGAGTGATTACAAACAATTACACTTAATTACCTATCTGTGTAAGGATCTTAATATTAGTGAGAGATTACCTCTCAGTATATTTTACAAATCAGATTTCTTCTAAGCAATTTAGCTAATAAATGATTAATCATATGATGCTTCTCTAAATGTGTTCAGGTATGACTACTCTGGTTATGGACAATCATCTGGAAAGGTGTGTGTTTATCAAATGTTACCAGTATTAATTCTCATTTTTCTTTTTCTATTTTTCTTTTTGGGAATATGTAACGTGACCTGATGTACGTATGTCACAACATAATCCTCAATGTGGTATTGTATTTATAGCCCAGTGAGCAGAACACATATGCGGATATTGAAGCTGCATTTAAGTGTCTCGAGGAGAACTATGGTACTAAGCAGGAAGATTTAATCCTATACGGTCAATCTGTTGGAAGTGGACCGACTTTGGATTTAGCAGCTCGTTTGCCTCGTTTAAGAGCTGTTGTTTTGCATAGTCCCATACTATCTGGTGTAAGAGTTATGTATGCAGTAAAGCGTACATACTGGTTTGACATCTACAAGGTAGAGTTCTCACCATCATCCATTGTAAATTGTGGGATAAAACCGATTTGCATTTATTGGTCGATTTACTGTGTTGTTGCTTTGGTCTTGCTGCAGAACATCGATAAAATGCCGTTGGTTAATTGTCCTGTTCTCATTATTCATGTAAGTACTGCATTCTCTACACTACTGCACTTTTTTTTTTATTGTCCCCGGCTTTTAGCAAAAAAGCTACAAATGACTCAATTCAAACCTTGAGCATACATATATATATATATATATATATAAGAATGATGTCAAATGATCAAATAAAGGAGGTGATGAAGACAAAAGTTGATTCACAAGAATACCGAAAGTATTGAACAAAACAATAGAATTCTCAAAAGAACGTGTATTGCTCGGAGAAGATATAAATCTCAAAACTTAATAATATTCAGCCTCACTAAAAATAATAACAAAACAAATATTTATAGGATTAAACTCCTACCACAATAAAACTCCTAACTTGACTAGGAAACTTAAAGATAAACTAAATAAAATCCTAAACACACAAATCGCTATCTCTAAAATATAAGATATTCTAAAATTATAAAAGATAATAAAAATCGATATCATATCTCCATCAGGAGGACATAAATATCTTAGAGGGTGTTTGGCTCATTGTATGAACTTATAAGCTCTTCAAAATATCTTATAAGATGTTTGATAACTTATAAGCTATCTAAAAATGTTCGATAATTTTTTTCAAAAGAGATATTATAAGCTCTCAAAATCAGATGTTAAAAGCTTATAAACAACTTTTAAGAAAGGTGGGGATCCCAATTTATTTTCAAAAGATCTTATTTTAGCTACCTCCTTTTATTTTCACCATTTATATTACAAAACTGTCATTACTAACATCTTATAAGGTTTACCATCTTATTTTATCCAAATGCTTCAACAACTTATTTTCAAAATAAGATCACTATCATTTTATATGTGGGAGCTTATAAGATCTTTTAAATAAGCTTAGCCAAAGGTCCTCTTAGTCTTCTCATTTATGATGTAAATTTCTTCCAAGTTTTGGTCATTGTCGGCATGATCTGGTTATTAATTTCTCATGGGTAAATCCTAATTGTTCTCAGGGAACTGCAGATGAAGTGGTTGATTTTTCACACGGTAAGCAGCTCTGGGAACTCTGCAAGGAGAAATACGAACCGTTGTGGATTAAAGGAGGGAATCACTGCAATCTAGAACTCTATCCCGAGTACATCAGACATCTCAAGAAGTTTATCGCAACTGTAGAACGATCTCCTTCGCATAGAATCAGTACTAGGAAAAGCACAGACCAGTTCGAGCCTTCTAGGAAGAGTACAGACATATTCGACGCTCCAAGGAAGAGCACCGACAGGAGAGAAAAACCGAGGCGCAGCACAGATAAGCCCGAAAGATCAAAAAATCAGACGCAAAACGTTGATAAATTAAGGATCTCATTTGATCAAATGGAAAGGTCAAGGAGAAGCGTTGATTGCATTGAGAAATCGTGGAAAAGCATCGACCATCAACTCGAAAGAGGTCGGAAGAGTGTCGACAGGCTGGATAGAATACGCACCGGGTAATATTTTTTTACCTGTAGTAAAATTTATGCATGGATATGTAATATGTTGGTGAGGGTTATAGAAAAATCAAAATTGGGTTATGGTACTTTCAGGTTTTATAATTGCCCTTCTAGAAATTCTGTAAAACTGGTGCATGAAATCATAGAAAATGTGTCGTATTGTTTTAAAGATTTTGTTCTTTTCCTTGGTCTACGCTAAAACATAGTTTATATAAGTCGAATGCTCAAGGAAAATTAAACCCTGGGAAAATAAGGGAACAAAAACAAAAGGGGGGTTGAAATACAAGAGTACTAGAGAGATCAAGATTCAAGGCATAATATGCGAAAATTATATCTAGTACTATTATATTTGTTGGAGCCAATTTATTAACTGGTTGGCTCACATATTACAGAAGATACACTAAACCCTAGTGTCATGCTACTATGCTAGTTTGTAGAAAGAATAAAAAGTTGTACATATTAAGTTATTAAAATTTCAGAAAAATTGTGTAGACCCTTAGATAAGGGGAATTTTTGGGGTAAGCTCACTGAATTCAACAATGGCTGTCGGTGGTCGACGGCCAATGCAGATCTCATGCACTGTTGAGAAGAGGGGGTAAAGCTCTAACCATCCTCGATGGCTCAAAACTTCATAAACCTCTTTTGCAGTTGATACACCCTAGAAAATTTTCAAACGAGAAGTTATCGAATTGAGACAGAGACCCTTTAGCTCTGAATAAATGCAAGGGTTAATTACAAAAGATACCCCCATGTAAGCAAAACCCACCTGTAATTTCTGGCCCTGCAACATCTCTGCTTCGAGCTCGTCAAAAGACCTCTTCCCACCATTCCTAGCAAATGCCTCGGCACATTTCCTGTTTCTTCCCCCCACTTGTAATCAAAATAGATGATGTGTTTATATATTTTCATACTCAAAAGAATTAAAACTAGATATATTCATTAAACCCCACTTACAGCAGGTAGTAATTAAATCAGCTACGCCGCAGCTCTCAAAGAAAGTAGTATCCTTGACAGAAGGGAAAAGTAGCTTCGAAAATGCCTTCATTTCTCTC
Organism: Rehmannia glutinosa; assembly: GCA_016081115.2. Taxonomy (NCBI): domain Eukaryota; kingdom Viridiplantae; phylum Streptophyta; class Magnoliopsida; order Lamiales; family Orobanchaceae; genus Rehmannia; species Rehmannia glutinosa. The sequence goes on from CM071930.1 coordinate 27,342,461, forward strand.
AAACCAATTCTCATTATTGCAGCCTAGTAGTTAATCAATCACCACTTAAATAAGTTAGGCCTACTGACTTAAACAAGTTAATCTTAAGAATCTGCTCAGCTTTTACCTTTGTATTGTTCCCCATCTCCAATCCATCCACAAATCCTATTTCATGACCATAATAATCATCCATCAATTGTAAACAATGTTAAAACAACTTAACTCGAAACAGAGTTAAAACAACAGGACAAACCTGCTGCAATAGCCACAACATTTTTCAACGTTCCACAGAGCTCAACTCCTTCGACATCTTGAATCTAATTATATTTGTTCAACAACATAACAAAAATGTACACCATAAATCAGGCTAAATTGCAATTTTAGTCCTGTAGTTATTGGGGGTTGGCAATAATCAGGATTTCCAAAAAAGTCCCTTAAATTTCAAAAAATTCTCGAGTGTTCCCAACCTTAAAGCGTTAGTGGGTTTGGCTGATAATGTGGATACGTGGATTTTTCGGCAATTTCTTCAAACTCCAAAGACCAAAACACTGAAATTGAGATTTTGTTTTAAGTTATGGGGCTTTTTTTGTAAATATGATTTCTGCAGGATCATTATTCCTACCCTTTTATAACTATAGGACTAAAATTGCAATATAGGCCCATAAATATATAATTCTGCATTTTATTACACATAATTGAGTTGACTTACAGCTGAGACCATAAAATATGAAGTGTTGAACAGTTGAACCCATTTCTCTGCAATCTCTTTATTCTTCCTGTATCCAACTGTTGCCTCACTAAACTTTTCCAATGCAATCTACAATGGCAACGGTTTCCTTATTACCAAAACATAGATTATGAAAAACAATACAATTTATTTTGGTGTAAGCATAAGAGAGCAGACAATAACCTCATTGGCTATGTTTGCTCCCATAAGAACACAACAATCAACTCCCAGCTTTTCTGAAATGAGGGAAGAAATCATGCATGGACCTTCTCTTTTGACCTCCATTCCTTTGATTAGTGAAATTGCTTCGCATCTGACCTTATTTTCCCCGCTAATCTCTTACAAATGCCTTCCATGAACTGATGGGGTGTCACAAATACTAACAAGTTGGCATCTTTCACTGCCCAAATTTCCAAATTAGAAATAATATTTCGACATGATGTACATTTATATGGTTGCTCAAAGTATATAGAAATCTATAGCTAAATAGTAAATACTACCTGCATTTTCAAGATCAGGATTTGCAACAACATTTTTACCAAGCTTTATGCCAGGGAGATACTTAACATTCTCCTGTAATAAGAAAAATATGAGTGATCATTAGAGTGTAACACAAAACAATATCAATCAACCGGAAAAAGTAAATGCTAGTGCCAAAAAAAAAAAATTTAAATAATAATAGAGAAAATTGAGATTACATTAGTTCGATTGATGACTTGTGAGAGTTTATCACCGTTTGGCAATATCTCCTCAAACACCCACATGCTCACTTCATCTGTTGAAGAAGAAGAAGAAGAAATAATTTATAGAGATGAGACTGAAATCACTTGCTTCAATAAGCCAATTTAAAAAAAAGAAAATAAAAATAAAACCGTGGAAAGAATTAAGCTTAAGTGTGTTGGAAGCAATGAGCTTGGCGGCGACGCTTCCCCAATTGCCACTGCCCACCACCGTCACTCTCGATTTGAGATGCGTCATTTCGTCCTCGATGATTTTATTGTTATTATTATTATTATTATCGTCAAGAGATGGAGCCATGAAGAAGAATGAGGAGAGGAATGGAGGAGAGGGAAAATAGGGCGAAGATAGAAAGGACTAAAATGTCATTTAATTGAGCGGAGATGAGAGACACGTAGTCGTTGAGTATCAATGGTGGTGTGCCAATGCCATGTTCAATCTGGCGATCTACTCTATGCAAACTGCATATACTAATTGTTGATAGCTCACCTGTAAGAAACAACAATCTTTTTTTTTTTTTTATTTATTTATTTTTATATTTATTTAAGGATAACTACAAAAACGACCCTCAAATTTAGTCTAATTACACAAATCTCAATTTTAAAATTACAAATACATCTTGAGGTTTGCATTTACCTAACAAATACCAATTTAAGGGGACTCAAACTCAATTTGTTGAAAATTTGGTTTTGATAAAGAGGGCGTTTACCCGATTTTGATCAAATTTTCGGTGGTAAAATATTTAATTCTGTAGGAATTAAATTGTATATTGTTAATCTACGTTCCGATTATATGTTCGTAGTAATTTTTATTTCTCAAAACCAAATTTCGATGAGTGAGAAATTAATACACGAAGTTGACCATACGAATGAACATTATGTAAAGGGAGTTGACAGGCTTTAGCCTTGTCCCACATAGAAAATAAAACTTTGTTTATCCTAGTTTAAATACTAGGCGTTATTGGTTGGATATGTCATAACACAAGTGGATAATCACAAATGGGCATTGAGCCGGTCCGTCCCTTTGGGCCTGGGTCCAGGTCCACTATTGTTTTGTCACTCGAAAATGGGCTTGGCCCAGATTTAAGTGATAGTTGGGCCTAATGTATCTGGCCATTAGAGGTGTCCAGATTTTGTGTGTCGCTTGGAGTTTGTAACTCTGGGACATGGTCATAATATGGTTTGTAACTCTGGGAAGTTATATTTGGTTATAATTGCCCATTTTCTATCATTAATCTCCTCCAAAGTCTTGGGAATGGTTGTCTTATATAGACTTAGTTTGCATACAAATTCATATAAGGAAAAATTGGGAGAAAGAGATAGAGTTAGACAAATTCTGCAAAAAAACAATCTGTCCATTGGATGTTATCCCAAATATCGTCACATTTGTCATCATATCTCTCACTGCATCTTTCTTTCTGCATTTCTGAGTCAAGCAAACTAGTCTTCACACCATTTCTAGTTCGATAGAGCTTTTGTGTTAGTGGTGCTACTACACAAAAGACCAAGTTGTTTTATCTTTGGGGATATTATGTCAAACCGTAAGTACTAGCCGGGACATATTTGTCTTGCGGAAAGAGGTCTCCCTCGACCCAGCTTTAAAGTTCTGTCAGATTCATGCTTCTGGAGTTGGAGTCCATTCAAGACTTGTAATAGTTAGGGTTTTTTTTCTTGTAATTTTATGTTTCTATTTTGTAAGTCATCTTGAAGAATTTCCCCGTTTATGTAACCCATTGTAGATTCAACAATCGCAAGACAAATATTGTATTTTCACGATGGCGAGGAGAAATAGAAACTATGCTTGGAGATGAACTGACAGAAGACCTTCCAATGGTTGCTGAAATTGTATTTGTTGGTGAAAACGTATTCTGTTTGAAGCATGGGGCTAAGATGATGATTTCCTATGCCGTGACTATGTCCTTAACAGGCTTAGTGAAGCACTTAATTTACTATATATTGTGTGGTTTGATATGATCTGAGGATGTTTTTCCAAAAGGTTCATATTTTGAAAAGGAATAGGAAATGAGGGTGTGTTTTCCAAAAGGTTCGTTATTTCAAATTTTGGATTATAAATGGATGATTCCAAAAATTCAAAACTGTGCTGAAATTAGTTTAAAAGTTTCAACTGATCCTGCATGATATTCGTGCTGAAGAGATGTCGTTTAAATGAAAAATTTCCAACTAGTTTGCATCATTGACATGTTATTTACCATGTTGGAAAAAACTCGGGATTTAGTTATATGGGCTACCCCTTGCATATTTTGGCGAAACTCGGCTAGAGGAATATCCGAGGGCTCATTTTCATGAGACATGGTCAGAGTTTAAGAAATAAAGAGCTAATGACTCACTTCACCGTCTTAGTTTGATTCCAAGAATAAAGATGTCCTGGGGAGCAAAATCTCCAACCTGAATGTGACACGAAAAAGGTTTAAGCAAAACTCCAGCCCTCGGCATAAATAACAAGGTCTACTGAGGGCCTACATACAAAGTTTGTCCAAAAAGCTTTTGGTGAATTCACGTGAGCATATTTTGCTATTCTAAGGTCTTGTGACACATGTTAACTTATTTTGCAAAGGGTGGACAAACATTGAATGCACAAACATCCAAAGGCATCATCATCATGTCTTCCATTTCGAAATGCTACAAAAAAAAAAAAAAAAAACCAGGCTTTCACGAGTCCAAGGAATCATGATGCTAAGGACTATAATTCCTTAGCCAAGGTCTGCAGATGGTTATTAAGGATAAGTCCAATGACTCATTTGAGGTCATAGGACTATTGCCAAGTCTCCCAAGTTTCTCAAATTTATTAGCCAAGCTTTGCCAAGGTCCAGGACTATGACCAAGGTCTCCCAAGTTTCTCAAGTTATTAGCCAACGACTTTGCCAAGGTCCTATGATCATTGCCATGGTCTCCTAAGTTAAAGTTACTTCTCGAGGTTATTAGCCAATGACTTTGCCAAGGTCCTAGGATTCTTTGTTAGGGTCTCGCAAAGTCCAATTATGCCTAAGTGGGCATGACTTTGTCGGGGTCCTCCAAAATTGAGTTTATGACAAGCTCATTTCCTAAAGACTTGGCCAAGGTCTACCAGGAGTTAACTAATTTAGAATATTTGCTAAGATCGACTCCAAGGTCTACATGCGATGATTTTAGCTTGCTAAAATTTTCTAAAATGGAGGTGAAATGTTCTACTAAGCACTTGCCAAGGACTACACATGCACAAGTATGTAATACCAAGGAGCACAAACATTTGCTACAAATATTATGATGGCATGAAGAGTAGAACATACCTTGAACTAAAGAAATTTTCGAGGATTTCGACTTCTACAAAAGGCCAAGGTGCAAAAGCTAAGTTACTTCAGCCAGGGAATAACAATCAGCCTTTTCTTTTCTCCACTCTTTTATCTGAAACTCTCAAATGCAATATGAGAGAATCTTTCTCAGTACAACCTATTTATAGAAGCCAGGAAGAAATGGCTAGATGACAAAAGCTCCTTATCGAGATACGAGATATCGCCCAAGAATAATAATTCATCTGGATATGCATCTCAAAATACTTCTTGTACGCGCCATAACTTACGCGCACAAGAAGTGGGGGATAAGTGATGAAGATAATTTTGACAATGACACGTGGCATACTGAAGACGTGACACGTGTACCACTAACATGATAGTTATTTGGTGATAAGACGTATCTTAACTGATTAAGGAGTCCGACCTTGGGAAATTCCGAAGGAGTCCGACCTTGGGAAAATTCCTATGGGGTCTAACCTCGGGAGGAGTCCTCGTCCAGATGGGTAACCAAGGTCTAGAAAAGATGACATTGGCTCTAGGTAAGGGGGATACGAAAAACTCATACTCACAATCTCCCCATGAGAAAACATTGATTTAAGAATCAGAGTATCTACCCCTGGGAATGACCCCAGGGTTCTGTTTTGTAGGTAAACGCCAACGTCCGGTCGACCTTGGATCTTTGACTCCAATCACTCAACTCTTTGATCGACTTCGGATAAGTCCTCAGATTAGTCTCTGGATTTTTATACATTATCAAATACAAATTAATAATATCATCAATATACTTTGCGTTTAGGATGATACTTGGAACAGAACCAATACATAATTTGGAATAGAAAATCTTATGTACGTTAGTGTAAGCTGCTAAATGAACCTAAAACTAAGAAGTAAATTCAGCCCTCTTAAAACTAGGTAAGCCCAAGGCAAACACAATGGGCTCGATGAGCTATATTTTGAGAAATTACCAGAAATACCTCTACTTTTGGAAAAAAGACACTGTTTACGCTCATATCACTTTTGTACTCTTTTTTTGACTTTTTTACGCTCCTGCATATTATTTTTTTCATTTTGTTCCTGTATTGCTTTATATGTTATATCCGTTGTTTCGATGTTGTTTATATTTGTTTCTTGGTTGTTTCTATCTTATTTCGTTGTTTAATTTTAATATAACTTTTACTTATTTTTTACGATCTTTTTTCTGCTCATCATGTCGCTTTTTATATATTACTTATATTGTTTTTGAGTTATTTTCTATAATGTTTTTAATGTTGTTATGATGTTTTTTTGTTATTTCCATGTAGTTTCTAATGTTTCAATGCAGTTTTTACCTATTTTTAAACTCTTTTTATTATGTGGTATTTTCTATATTATTTATGTTGTTTCTATACTATTTTTAATGTTGTTATGATGTTTCTTTATTGTTTCAATATAGTTTTTGATGTTTCGATGCACTTTTTTTATACATGTTTTAAGCTATTTTTGTTCATATGGTGTTTTCTATATTATTTTTGGAGTAGGTCTCTTGTAGGATCATCTTACGGATCCTATTCCATAAGACGGATCCTACAGCCCGCTCGCCCGCCCAACCCGCCTGGATCCGCTTAATAAAAAAACGAAAATTGGAGTTGAGCCCTAGCCCCTAACCCGCTGGGCCCAATAGATCCAGACCAAGTCGACGCGTTCTCTCCAGCTCAAATCCAATATTGAACCAAATCAGGCATCATTCTCCCCTTGCTCCAAAACTCGCGAATTTCATTAAAATTTCTGCAATTTCCACAGCAATTTCGTTAACAAAGACGTAAAGCTGTTCAAAACTTTAACATTCTCTGCAAGTTCGACTTTTTCCCAACTCCACACATCAAAAGTTCGACCTTCTCCGAAATTTTCACCATCTTGAAGCTCCATTTGATTTTATATAGATACAAAAATTCTACAAAAGCATTACTTATTGCTATATTCAACAACAAATATTGATTACAAAGACGACTTCTACAATGGAGAATGAAGATGGAAATGATTTACTCATTAAGGAAGGTAATGTACTAAGTTCTGTTACATGATTCATACTTTTTACTGTAAAAGTGATACTAATCAGTCAAAGCGTGATACTTTTGAATTTATAGGATACCTATGTAATGTAAAGTGATACTAGAATATTTTAAAATCAGAAAGCGGAAAACGACACTTGTTAGTAAAAATAGTGAAACTCTACAACAATAAACATGTTACTTTTAAGATGAACATTAACCTTATATTTACATATTCAAAAAAGTTCACCTTCATGCTTTTTATAGGATTTATTAATATTATATTTTATTCATTACTATTTATAGGTGAAAATTTGGATTCAGTTGTTGTTGTTTCTAGTGATTAAGAAGATATTGAAATCATCAAGATGAAAATATAAATGCAACAAATACTATTGAACAAAGCACGAACCAAAGGAGAAAGGTATTACATTTTAATGAAAAAAAAAGTATTACATTTTACTCACAAAGTATCCTATCTGTTTTAACATGTACGACATTGTGGATATATTTGGTTCTCTAGGTTGGGATTAAAAGGAAGACAATTGATGATATGCATAAATTGTATCACGATCATATTCATGAACTAGGGTTTAGTGTTCGCAAAGCAACAACTAGAACACAATCTAATGGAGTTGTGCTGGAGAAATACTTCCTCTGCTCTTCTGAGGGGTTTAAGAGATTGGGAAATTTGTGAATAAACTCCAACAATGAAAAAAAAGAAAATTTTTTCTATTACCCGTACAAGATGTAATGCTACAATGCGAGTGAAATTAAATGCAAAAGGTCTTTATGAGGTTTTAGTCATATTATAGAACACAATCATCCCCTTACTAGGAAAGAGTGGAGCCACCTTCATCGTTCTGAAAGAAAATTTACAACTGAAAATAGCAAAGTCATAGAGATGTGGTTTCTTCCGGAATGAGACCACATATTCTTATCAGTATATGGCATATAAAGCAGGTGGGGATGAAAGTGTTGGACACACTATCAAAGATCATTTGAATTTTGTAAACCATTTGAAACTTAAAGAAATAGAAGGTCAGGATGCACAAACATTAGTTGAAATGTTATATGAACAACAATCCGAGGAGGAGGACTTTTATTTTAGAGTTAAATTAGATGATACGGTCAATTTAAGAAATTTTTTTTGGAGAAACTCAATGATGAGAGAAGATTACGAGATATTTGGAGATGTCGTAGTATTTGACACCACATATCGCACAAATAGATACAATTTGATTTGTGCTCCATTTGTTGGCATCAACAATCATTGGAAAAATGTGATGTTTGGTTTTGTATTTTTATCGAACAAAAAAGCTGAATCATTTGAGTGGCTTTTCAAGGTTTTTAAGAAATCCATGGGAGGGAAGTGTCCTATCACTATATTCACTGATTAAGACCAAGTAATTTCTAATGCAATAGAAAAGGTATGATACTTTAACTCAATATACAGATACTTTAATGCATAAAATTGTTACTTCAACTTATCATGTGTATTTTTCATTCTTATATTGTTGTCTTACTAATATATGGTCATGTCAAATATAATGATACTTTGACTCAAAATGCATATACTTTTATTCATAAAATCATAAATGCATAAAATCAAGTTTTCTATTTTGTCATAATTTTTTGTCCTCTTTTACAAAGATCTTGCTTTTTTCTATGACTGTTCAACAATTATGATATGTTAATTCCTAAAATGAGATACTTGTAAGCATAAAAGTGTTACTTTAACTCACAATACTTTCATGTAGGTTTTCCCTGACAAAGCATAGGCTATGCCAATGGCATCTTTACCAAAATGTCTGTGAGCGAGTTTGGACAGATTGAAGAGCAACAATTCATTTAAGAATGCATTTAGGGAATGCTTGTCAGGATGTAAGGATGAATCTGAGTTTGAAACTTGTTGGAGTAATATGATTTGCACATATGGATTGGAGGAACAAATATGGTTCAAACGATTGTATGAACTAAAAGACAAATGGTGCAAAACTTTAAGTACGAAATTCTTTTCTGCCAGAATACTCTCTTCACAAAGGAGTGAAAGTACTAATAATGCCATGGGATTCAATGCAAAGAAGACCACAAGTTTGACTGATTTTTTTTGTATTTTCAAAGAACTAGTTAAGAATTGGAGAATGAAAGAACAAAATGGTGAATTCCATTCATCAAGATCAATCCCAATAACTACCATACCATTGACTAGGATGTTAATAACACTTCTGAGGTGTACAAGTTGACATTGTTCAAAGACTTTGAGGCAGAGTTTATATGATCAATTTTTACTACTTGTACTTTACTTTATGAGGATGAGATATTAAATATTTATAACATTTTTTCTCATATTGAGGCCGGAGATATAAATCGTGTCACGTTTGATCGCCTCATGGGATCATGATAACTTGCACCTACAAGAAATTTGAAGAATGCGGGTCTCTTGTGTTACCATTCATTACGTGTCCTTCATTTTCATTCTCATGTGAAGATACCGAAAATATATATTTTGAAAAGATGGACAAGAATGGTACAATCTAAGGTGTGGGATAACTTAAATAACAGAAATGAAAAGCTTGACAAGCCTAGTGTCTGCATTCCATGGCGTCATGAAATGGCACGAAGATATTACGATCTGTGTTGAAATGCCAAGTAAATGAAGAAGCAAGAAGGATCATTAAGAAGGGTATAATAGAGATTTTCTCAAGCATTCTTTTGCTTGAAGAATGCACTGAGAATCTTATCGACCAAGATGAATCATCTCGCTATTTCAAGTACATTTAATAAGTTGCAAGGTCCTACTCGGTCTGTTACAAAAGAAAGAATAAAAAGGATAAATGGTAGTTTGGAAAAGAACAAAATAAAACTGCTGATGTGACTGACTATTCTCAAGCCAAGGAGTTTGGTTTCAATACTCCAAATGCTCGGTTATTTTAGATAATTTTTTAAAGATTTGATTGTAATTTTGATACTTTTGAAGTAATTAGTGATACTTTTCATTCTAAATATGATACTTTCAAAATCAAATATTATGGTTTCATATTTTATATATTGCATTAAAAAATATATTACTTTAATTTTTACATAAATATTGATACTTTCTTATTATACATGATACTTTTTAGTTTATCCTGTATTTCCAAATGCCTATTACCAAATGAAAGGACGGGCAAATGTGTCTAAATGTTCTCATGCGGATAAGTTTGTTTACAAGACTAAAATGTTATATTATTTTACATAATGATAATTTTTTTATAACTTTATGGTTCTAATGATGATAATTTTGAAGTAATTACATCGAACTTTTCATTCGAAAATTGATACTTTTAAAATATAATGGTTTAACATTTTATACATCAAATTGCGAAATTATGTTACTTTTTAAACAAAAATCAAAACCTTTTCCATTACATATGATACTTTAAGATATATCTCGCCATATTGAACGCAAATAAAATCCTATTAACTTTTGATTGTCAAAATAAATCGTTAAGAACGCATAATTATGTTAAATCGATGAAAGAAAATACAATGCCGTATATTTGCAAAAACCACACTACAAGTCTCATGGGACAAAACATAGTATCAAGATGTCTCAATCTAAAATTCCACAACTTCATTTCTTCCGTTTTTAACGTTTCTTGGGACGCTCCTTCACGGGTTCCTTGAAGATTGATAAATTTAAGAACTTCCTTCTCAATTTCCACCTTCAACTCGTTCAAATCAAATCAAAGATAATTCTCGCGCATTCGCACTCTTAACTTGCATCTTTCAACATGCTTCAAAAAAAAAAAAAAGGAAAAAGAATATCAAAACACATACAATAATTATACACTACACATTATTTGTTTAAACAATATTTATACCTTGCACAAATCTGGAGTTGAGTAAACATTACCCACAAAGTTTTCCATGTGGTGCATTAGAAATACACCACAGTCAATATTCCTGTCATTTTTTTGCCACGGAAAAGGAACATTTTCCCATGCATATGAAGCAAACTTATGAGCTTTGGCATGATTTTCTTCTTCTAGAAACAAAGCCATTTGCATTTGTTGTGAAAAACATAAGATATTACAATAATTCAGTTTATATAAACTTCATATATAATAATAGTATGATACTTTACCACCAAAGTCGCAACTCCATGATATTCATCAACAACAATGCATCGTGGACCATTATCGAGTTATTGAACTTTCTTCTCAACAAAGTTGATCAAAACAACAACAAAGTGACTTTCATAATAATATGGAACAAATATCTACATATTTGAAAAACAAAAACTTCATTACATTTTGCAATACTTTTCAAGAAAAAAGAGATACTTTTCAAGAATAAAGAGAGACTTTTCAAACATAAAGAGATACTTCTCAAATAAAAAAACTAAGTTCTTACACGATCCACTTCATTCAAATCGGTTCATTCAACAATCTCATGCACACTCTCCAACAACCTCTCACATCTTTAGCACAATCTTTTCCTTGAAAATGATCAACAATATATAGTTGTTCGGCAAAAAATAAAAAAATAGAAAAAGCTGACCCACATAAAAATAAAAAACAACAAATCAAAAATAAATATTACTTACATAGTCTTTAGTGTTGAAATAAAAGTGTTTTGGATCGTTCGCTTCTCAATTGATTTTTTGTTTAAAATGACAATCATATGTCAATCACATTAGCATAAATTAAGCTCGAATCACTCAAAGAGTCAATCCCATCCGTAAAAGGAACAAAAAAATTGCCAAAAGATGTGCAAATATATTTGAACCGAAAAAATAAATAAAGATAATCGACATAATCAAAAGGGAATATCCAATAAATCTCATTGTTACTTACTCTATTTTAGGACTATGCGCAAAAAACAGAAATCAACAATGTCTCTCTCTTTTCGGGTCATTCCAACCAAATACCGATTATTCTTCTTCATGAATTCAGAACGAAAAGAGTTAAAAAAACAGATATTTTTCTCTAATAAACAGATACTTATTCAAATAAAAAAGATACTTATTCAAAGAAAACTGATACTTTTTAGTATTTAACTAATGCTTTACATATAGTACCTGAACTGCCTACAACTTGGCCTGCATGCTGAATTTGAGCTTGAATTACTTCATCGATTTCACCGCATTCAGATCCTGGATTATATCATCATCAATATTTGTTTCATAGGTTGGCTATTCTCAACAACGAGTGACTCCTGTCTCGGGGTTAAAAGATCAAACCTGGCATCGAGTCATTATGCATGGGTCATTACGCTCTTTCATCTTCTGGAAATTCTTCACAACTTCATCGATGTACTCGTGAAGTTTTGTACTTGAGAAGAATTCATCATCAGGTGATGAAGAAGTATTTGCCTGTTTACGTTGCATTTCCGATCGAAGTCTCTCCATATGGACATGGCTTATGACTTCCATGTCCCTTTTCAACAGCAAACAGACTTTGTGCACCCCCTGCAAAAAATATAACACTTTTGTTTTTATAAAAAATGATACTTTTAAGGATTATTACTTTAAGATGAAAATAAATGTCACATTTAACCTACATTTTTCGCAATTTTCTCAATTTCATCATCAATCTAATTCCTCCTCTGGTAATACAAACTTGATGATTCTTGAAGATCCATCATTTTTCTCGATTTTTCTTCTCGTAATGTTCTTTACCGGACTTTCCCCTCTCATCCATACCTCCATCAATCGAACTACAAATTTTCTCTTCAACAACAAAGCTTCGTTTCTAGAAATAGGATAAGCGTCTTCCACCCACTCCCCTTGGCCAAACTCTCCAGCACTTTTCTCTTCTTTAACACGCTTCCTTATGCGCTGGGTCATCCAATGCTGAATGAGAGGGAGATCAAATGGTTCAGCAGTCCTTTGCAATTTAAGATGTTGCAAATATATATTATGCAACGCCAAAATACAACCACTTATATGGGTGGTAGACTTCTTGTTAAAATTATCGACCGCCTTACGCCAGCCTTTTCAATTCAATACAAGTGAACACCAATCAAAATGTGCAATGGCATCCACATCCACCAATGGCTTAATGCACGAAACATCAACAATCCTATTTGCACTCGGGTCAATACGGTTGATAAACTATACAAAATAAATATTCGTTTAAAATCATCACCTCCTTCTTTAAAACCACTCATCAACTTGGTCTTTAAAGTTCCAACACTAGAACTCCCATTAATGCCAACTTTTTCTTAAACTCAATAATCGGATCTAAACTATCACTCCGTTTAAAAACTAAAACTTCACGGTCATTCCTCAGTAGCATGAAAACATCACAAATATCATCAGCAGTAGTTACAAACCTCTTCCTACCATCAATACTAAGCAAACGACTATTTCTATTAAACTTTTGAACTGGCCACGTAATCATTTGAGCAGTAAATGTTGAACCCAAGGTTCAATAACCCACCAAAACCAATACTCTTCATATCCTCTTTTTGTCTATTAGCCAAAGAGTTCACTAAATCAAGTAAACCCTTGGGGTCTACATTGCGTAAGAAAGTTGCTGCAAAAATAAAATAAAGTATAATTATTACAATCACATATGAAAAATAATAATTTGAAAGAAATTTATAATACATTGAAGTATCAAATATGATACTATTCAGATAACAAAATGAATTTTTAAAATAATTTTTGATACTTTTAAATCGATTTTAGATACTTCTCAAAATAAAAATGATACTTGTAACATATAAACATTGATTTAATTTGATGATAAAAATCAACATTTATGTGAAATACATCGATACTTTTCAAATAAATAATGCTACTTTGAAAGCTAAAGCTAATACTTTTAAGTACACTGATTTCTGATGATTTTAAGAATAAATTTTAGATTCAATTAATGTACAAAACAAGGCATACAATAATGATACTTTTGAATAAATTTTATATACTTTTCAGATTGAAAAATGATACTTCTATCATATAGGCACTGATTTATTACATAATTAACATACACATACTTTCCATAAAACAACATCTATGTAACATACACTGATACTTTTCACTAAAATAATGACACTTTGAAAACAAAAACTAATACTTTTAAGTACACTAACCTCTTCTTCTCATCGACTGATAGCTTTCTTTTCTTGCGAGGATTTTTACCAACTTTCTCTGCCAATCCTCTTTCTTCACCAACAGTCTCGCTCATTTCCTTCACCGAGGATTTTTTTGTCCCAACAATCTTACTCAATCTTGTGTCACGTACATCACCAACATCCTTATCTGGGATTACTTCTTCTTCATCAACTTTTCCCTGCATCGAGGTTTCAACATGGGCTTTCTTCATCAAGCTTCCAACGGCAGCTTCCTTCATCAAGGTTTCAGCAAGGGGTTCCTTCATCAACATTTCAACACCGGCTTCCTTGTTTGATGTTTCAACAGGGGCTTCTGGCATTAATGTATCAGCAGGGGTTTTAGCCGGGGGTTCTTTTATTAATGTATCAGCAGGGGTTTCTTTACCCATGGCTTCATTCGTCGACATTCCAACAATTGCTTCCTTAGTCGACATTTCAACACTGGCTTGACTCGTCGACGTTTCAACCCTAGCTTCCTTCGTCGACGTCTCAACAATAGCCTCTATACTGGGTCGAAGAATCGGAGATTCCTTTATATCCTCCTTTATATCATCCTCTTGTAAGTCCACCCTACCCCTTCCCCTACCTCTACCTCTCCTCTGTATCAATATCTTCTGTCGTGTCATCTTCGACTCCGATATAAACCTACAGAATATTGTGAAAAACTCAGTAAAAACCACTAAAACTCATGAAATTTGAACAAAAACCAAAACCATGAGACTGCAATATATTAAAAAGTACAAATGATATATTAAACGCAATTTATGATACTATCAAGCATCAAATATGGTACTTCCAAGATGCTTATAGATATATATATATATATTCAGGGTATTGAAAACACACTGAACCATACTATTAAGTCACATTAACAGAAACATGGGTACAAACATAACCAACTATCTCTAGAATCACATACACTTTCAGTAGGGCACAAAGAAAATGTAAAAATCGCAAGATTACCAACAAATCTACACATAAATACCATCGAACACATAAGAAAGAAAAAATCTCCTCTACAATTTATGTTTTTCGGAAAAATACGTAAAAATTTGCGATATATAAAATGAAGTACCTACAAACTTGAAAGCTTGAAAGCAATGGCCAAACCCTAGATACACGGTGGGGAACACGCCACAACAGACTGCAGCACACCAATTCGAAAAAAACCCTAAAATCGAACACAATCAAAACCCTAGAATCGAACAAAATTGAAAAAAAAAAACAGAAAAAAGGAATGATGTTCTTACTAGATGTTGTCTCGAACTATCAAAAACACAGTTAGAAATCGAAAAACACAAAAAATCGAAGTTGAAATAACAGTTCTTGAAGAAGTTAATTTTGAAGAATCTGCAACAGGAAACCAGGGGAAGAAGAAAGTGACTCTTACGTGGAGTAGGTGGGGTAAAATTGAAAATATAAAATACAACAGAAAATAAAAAAAATTATAACTGGTGGGTCGGGTAGCTGGTCGGTAGGATCCGTCTTGCATGTTCTGACCTGTAGGACGGTTTACATAAGTTTTTGCCTTGTTTTTGTTGTTTGTAGGTTGTTTCTATATAGTTTTTAATGTTGTTCTATTGTTTCTTAATTGTTTCCATATTTTCGACCTTTTCAATGCATTAGAACAAAAATTGAATTGAGTTTTTCTATTCATGTATTGTTTCTATATTATTTTCAATATTTTTTTTCAAGATGTGTTGTTTTATGTGTATATTTTTTTATTGTTAAGAGTTCGAGTATAAAATTGATTATTTATTGGGAAACAAAATTGTTTTTTAACTTAAATTTTGCATGTTTGAAACAATCATGAAACAACAACGTAAAAAATTCGAAAAAATTGGGTAAAAGTGTTCCAAAAAAAGGCGGGATTGTAAAAAAGTCAGGAAAAAGCCTAAGAGCGTAAACAAATGCCTTTTTTTTTTTTTTTTTTCCAGAATATTGAGCAATTGTGTCCAAATTAAATCCCTAAATATGTCATGGACAAGGAACACTTCATAGGCCATAGCCAACAGGTACATAGACTTGTGTCTCTGTGTGTGCCTTATATATAAGCTAATGCTAAAATTTTCAGAGATAAGCTTCTGGAGTTTATTAATACTAAAAATGCCGGTGAAAAATGAAAATTTTATAGTTTTCAGCTGTTAAAATTTGATTTCTTTTTGGAAATTTAAATTTTGTTTCGCAATTTTGAAAGAGACAATATTTCACTGGAATCTATATGCACCCAAAAGCTTAAATGCGCGCACACATACTTTTGGCCTCAATCTCAAATAATCTCTAATTACCACAAAATACCAAAAAAATACTATAAAAAGAAAAAACCACAAACAAGAAATATTGACATCCATGACGTTGGCCGTCAAAATGGGTCAACGAACCTCAACCAGTCAACCCTCCTTGTGGTGCTTATGCATGAAATATTGTCCGAACGTCCAACACTATTTTTCCGGCCTCTGCTCTACAAAACCCCTCCCCACCCCTCATCCCTTTCCTCATCATCTTCTTCTTCTCGCAGTGTTTCTCTACCAATAAATAGAGAATTGCTGCAACAAAATAGTGAAAAATAAAAAACAAATTAATCACCAACAAATTAATAATTATAATGGCACGCCAAGTTGCTGCTCTTGCCCTAATCTTCATCGCCGCCTTCGCCGCGGTGGTTTCCGCCAATCATCTCCGAGCAGTGCCCGTCAGCATCGCCGGTTTCCGCTCCATCAAAGCCAAGTGCCGCCCCGAAATCAGCTCCAGTGCCATCTCCCCACAAAAGATGCCCCTGTGCCGTCCGCCGCCACACCGGAATCCTCCAACGCCGCCGCACCAGAGGAAGAGCCCTCATCTCCACCCGTCCCCACCGAAGCTGACACTCCCGCTCTTGCTCCCACCGCCGCAGCACTCCAGCCCAACCGAACACGCTGCTGACACACCCGCCAGTGGTACCTCCTCCTTGAAGATCTCCGCCGTCGGTGTCGCCGCCACCGCCGCCGGATTCTTCTTCTTCTGAAATGTTTATTTAATTCGTTAATTCTTCAAGTTTTTTTCTTTTTCTTTTTCCATTGGTTCATTTGCAATAATGCATTCGTAGATATTTTCTTACCCGCTAGAAAAATATTCGAGTGTAAGTATTTTGGTCAATAAGAGCAACATATTTGCTTTAGTTTTTCATTTTGTTCTTTGTTCCTGAGGTTATATATCTTGGGGTATGAAATATTATAATCAGTTTTTTCAGTTTCATATCTCCAATGATCCATATGCATGGAACCCATTTTCATTAATTTTGCATTACAAAATAAATCTCAAGCCAACAGTGTAACGCCCTAATAATTTTATAACTAATAATTTTATAAAGAGTACAACCGTGGATATATTTTTTGCTAAATAATTTTTCTTTTAAATATCTCACAGTTAAAGAAAAGGATGGCTAAATTTTTACTTCACTGAGAAATAAATACTCGTACTAATGAAAACATTAAACTATAATCCATATACGCAAAGGAATATTAAAACAATGAACATTGTCTAAAAAACTCTCAATAATTATAAAATAAATTCAAAAGAAAACTTTGCATGACTCCGATCATATCCACCAACCACGTGCCACGCCGGACTCCTAACTTGAAAATTTTTAAATGAAAGGGGTGAGCTATCAACAATTCAGTGAGGACACATTGTCTAAATCAAATACACAATCATCATTGCATACACACCTATGGTTTTCATGGTTTGATCAAACAAACTCGGAGGCTAACTGTGAGTGTACAATTAAGTACGTTCATGTTTGTACAATTAAGTACATTCCTGATGTACAATTAAGTACCTTCATGTCATGTCATGTTTAATGTGCCCATACATATAACAATCATAATGTAGGCATTTAAAGTAGATAATAAACGATAATTGCAACAAGGTGCGTTCGTTTTATGAACCGGATCCCAAACTTCAATCCATATAAGGTAAATACTTCCGATGGCTCAAGTATGGGTTCGCATATACGAACTTAGTATAGAGTATTGGCATAATTCATCGACTACTAAACTTGCGTGCGATTGGGACCCCCGATCCAAATTGATGGGCGTTTCTTTTGACCAGGGAGGTGGGTCACTTTGTTCAAGTTCTCGTGGAAATTGATTTAAATAAACCTTTACAAGAGTTTATTATGGTGGAAAGAGTGGGTCATTGTTCATTCGTATCCTTAAGCTATGAAAATTTACCCAATTTTTGTGTCCATTGTCGTATTGTTGGACACGATATAAACCATTGTCGACAAGTTAAAACTAGAGAAGTTCGGGAACCAGGAGGTAGCGGCTATGCGAAGGATACTAGTCCCAATCATGGTCGATCAATTGTCCGGGATAGGGTTCCCAAACTGAGAAGGAAAAAGTAGTTGAGGAGAGTAATCGGGTCCAGGTTAAAAAGAGGGACGGGGCGTGTTCGGAAGGAGATCTTCTTTGGCAATATTCACACAAAAATGCTTTTGAGGTGTTGGGGATGACTCTCGTTGATATACCACATCAACCACAAATTTGGATAGGCGAACACAGGAGTCACGGATCAATTGGTGACCGAAAAGTATAACTAACTCTTTATAAGGGTGTTAAGCGGGTTCGAACCACTCGTATCTTCGATTCTTCGTAAAGGGCCTTCCGTGAGAGGCGGCTAGGGTTTCAATGAAGGCGGCGTGCCCTCTCTTTCGATCGATCGTCTAGGATTTTCGGATCATCACCATGGAATTCAATCGATTCATTTTTCCCGAAATTGATATCACACACAAGAATTTCGTTTATATTTCTACGTTTCATGCAAAACCCAGTTTCCTTACGAAGGGGATGCGATCCTTTAAGATAACCCCGCCCAATTTTACAAATGATGAGTACAACGACCACCGTTCAAACGCATCCTTCGATGGCTTTGACTTGTCATATGGATCGGAACGATCGTGCGACTTTGCGATTGGGGTTTTGGAAGGAGTGAAAGCATCACACCTTAACCCTAAGGCCAATATCCACGCTATTGCATCCGGTTCGGAGACGTCACGAGATACACGCAACACTACACACAAGTAGCGACCAACCATCCAAGGTTCTCGAGGTTCTACGGGCTCATACTCCCCCTATTGTGGAGCACAACATACCTGGGGGAAAATTGAAAACCACCGCAATTTGGATGTTCATGAGGATGGCTTGCCGACTGCAAATTCGCTGCATTCCGGGAAGCATCTTCGACCAATCAAAAAGGGGAAATATTTCGATGACGATGGATGAGGAAATTTACCAACAATGGGTTGCCGAAGTTACGAAATTCGCTTATCGGGCATATTATTCTACCAAAAGGTACAAAACCATACAGACTTTCTAGACCTCAAATTGAAACGTCCTCGGTTTGGAAACTTACGATCCTCGAGGTTGATTACACTGTTGGAAGGGGATATTTTAACATTCGATTCGATAATTTGGAAGAAAGGAACAAAAAGTTTTCTCGAAGGTTTCGTGACTTTTGCAACCCGGACAATCCACCGATGAACTGGATTCCATATTTCAATCCATACAAGATAAACACGTCGTTGCTCGGTGTGGGTTCAATTTACTAATTAAGCTATGAATATTGGCAAAAATCTCTTATTAATAGCATAGCTAGTTCCATCGGAACACCTATTCGAATAGACACTGGATTCACGATCGGTGAAGTGGTCATTTTATCCTGTTTTGGTGGAGATGGATTTGAACAATCTACTACAAGAGCATATTATGGTGGAACGAGTGGGACATTGCTCCTTCGTTTCTATTAATTTAGCTATGAAAATCACGGACTTTTGTGTTCATTGGGATTGTCGGACATAATATTAACCAATGTCTACAAGTGAAGACACATGAAGAAACCGTAAATGTCACGGACAAGGTAAACAGGGAAGCTAGTTCGGATTCGCGAGCGTCACCGTCCGTGACCAAATTAACAGACCAAAGGAAGACTGTGGAAACGGACTGGTGTCAAGTGAAACGCCGACAGGAGAAATATAGAGAGGGGTTCGACTTCAACAGGCATACCAACCAATAACACATTTGATATCTTATAAGATGATACCAATATAGCACCGGATTCTAATGGACTAATTTCAATGTGTCACCAACGAATGGTACTAATATAATTGTTGAGAGGATAGGGCGCAGCTAACACAGGCATGACGCGTATAATCGCATATACCCCTGGGTGCAAGATTTCTTCTAACTTGATGAACATAAGCGGGTTGATCTACAAATGAGCCATGGACGATATTTCAAAAAGCCTACCTATTAATGATTATGTTATCAGTACGAACAATCCGTCTGACGGTTCCTGACAACTTTGTTCAGATATGGCGGATGAAGAAGAAAAACAAGACAAATTGGAAGACTTAAAGGCCAAGATAGGCGACTCATCAACTACTCCGATTGTCTTTCACTCTTGTGATTCTTCAGAAACTATGAAGGCTATGGCAATGGTGGCTCGTGGATCCTGGGCCGACATTCAACATGATACATCAGACCATGTAGAGGATACTCGAGCACGTGCTAACAAAAATAATGATAATATCCTTCGAAAATTCCTCTAGAAATAGACGCCTTCATTTAAATTGCGTTGTTAGGTTTTTTGTTGTTTCTTTTTCTGAAATCTAACATTGTTTTCACTTTGCTACCTGATCGGCTTGTGATCAGGACTTTTCCTTTCTTTTTATATATTTCTATTTACTTAAAAAAAAGTAGATAATAAACAGTAAACCCCACCTTAATATGCAGTCGTGACTTGGAAAAAGAATGCAATTGCTTGAGTTTGAAAATCCTAGACCTCAAAAGTATCGTTTCTTACATATAAAAATAAACTTAACTTAATACATGACTTTTGGAGAAATTAGGATTTAAATAATCACAAAACTTATATGGGACCGTCTCACGGATCCAGCCTGAGACGGATCCATATCAAAGTCCATCGTAGTAATTAGTCAACTAGCTTGAGCATCACAAGAACTATCTTGTTAGACTTTTAGTCTAAAGTCACCATGTGCACGGGTTAGGTGATTAAGGCCCAATAAAACAAAATAGTACCATTATGACATGCCCCTCCGAGTCCTCTTAATTTTATCTTGTTTTAGCTTTAAGTTTGGAGAGAAAAAACATTAATGCAAGAAAGATAGAAGACTACCCATATATTGGAAAATAATGCTACAATAGCATTTTGGTTGTCCTTATTTCTTTTTTAATTTCTTTAAATAATAAAATGCAAGCTCCTTTTATGTTTTAATATAAAAATTAATTTACGGTTGAAAACAAAGTCATTTTATATCTAAATTAAATATATTAGCAAAATATTTATCATGAACATCTATATATAATTTTAAAATTTTAAAAGATACTTACTATTTCTTTTACAATTGTTACTTTTTACATTAAAACTATTACTTACTATTCCTTTTTGAAGTACCATTTTTACTAAAAATAATGTATTACTTTTCATTCAAAAAGTATTATTTTTTACCGGACAAGTATAACTTGCTACATCTTTTAAAATTATATACTATTTTCTTTTAAAACAATTACTTTTTCCTTGAAAAAGTAATACTTTTTACTTAAAAATTATTACCTACTAATCTCATTATAAGTATTAATATTTACTTGAAAAGTATCATTTTTACTCAAAAGCATTACTTTTTTTGTAAAAGTATTATTTACTACATCTTTTAAAATAATATACTATTTTTTTAAAACTATTACTTTTTACTTGAAAATACTGCTTTTTCTTAAAAATTATCACTTACTAATTCCTATAGAAGTATTAATGTTTACTTGAAAAAGTATCATTTTTTACTCAAAAAGTAAAGTATTACTTTTTATTGTAAAAGTATTACTTTCTACATCTTTTAAAATTATATGCTATTTCCTTTAAACTATTACTTTTTACTTGATAATTAATGCTTTTTTTACTTAAATATTATTACTTACTAATCCCTTTAGAAAAACTAATATTTACTCAAAAGTATCAAGTTTTACTTGAAAAGTATTACTTTTTTGTTGTTAAAGTATTACTTTCTACATCTTTTAAAATTATATATATCGTTTCCTTCAAAACTATTACTTTTTACTTGAAAATTAATACTTTTACTTAAATATTTTACTTACTAATCCCTTTAAAAGAATTAATATTTACTCAAAAAGTATCGAAGTTTTTACTTGAAAAGTATTACTTTGTATTGTAAAAGTATTACTTGTACATCTTTTAAAATTATATATTATTTTCAAACACCGTTAAAACTATTACTTTTACTTAAATATTATTACTTACTAATTGCCACTTTCGAAGGTTCGATTATATTGTAATCCCTTTAGAAGAATTAATATTTACTCAAAAAAGTATTATTTTTTACTCACTATTTGAAAAATATTACTTTTTATTATAAAGTATTACTTGCTAAATGTTCTAAAATTCTATACTATTTTCTTTACAATATTGATTCTTCTCCATCTCTGTAGTTCTCGGAGAACACAAACAATTTCGCATCATTCCATAGAGAAAGCACCAAGAAGAGAATGGACTTTAAACAACAATAGGGATAATTTTTGTTTGGACTTGATACCCCAACTTTACTTTTCACTTTTGCTTTTGATACCCCATGTTCCAACTTAATCAAGACTGTGTACAATGGTAACGTTGCATATTTTAATCAATCCCTGCTACCTATCGTTAGTTGGAGTTCATCGTCAAATGTAACCTGGAAACTTGCTATAGCGGTAATCTTTTGTTTAAAGCTTGCAGAGTTTTTTTGTCCAAACATAACGCTCTCGCCATTATACATGACATCTTACAATTTATGCATGTTTTTACAATTCATCCAAACATCCAAACGCGAGATACTTGAAATGTACTTAAAAATATAACATCCAAACAAATACTTCAATGTTCTGTTGAAAAGTAGTGTTATCTTTATTTTTTCCAAAATACAAAGTGTTCAAATACATAACATAAAGTTGGCACATCCCACAAATGTTGAATCACAATGGTAACATCCAAACATCCAAACATAAAACCATACAATCATCACCCCCACAAAAAAAACCCAATTTTCTTTTTCTTCAAGAAACGAAGTACCCTTTCCCCAGCTAACAACAACAATCCAACAATCAAAGGCAGGTTTATTTGTAGAAATGAAACAATATTAAGGGTATTTAGTTCTTTTTGTAATTAAAGCCCCAAAGGAGGTCCGCTTCTTGATCTCAGGATATGAAGCCCAAGCCTTTTTGTTTAGCCTCTTCATTTCCAATAACATCTTGGATCATTCGATCCGTCGTGTAAAACGGAAGAAGATCATCATGCTCAACGTCAATACCCATTGGTGCGATTGGGATTCTTTCTTATGATTTAATTTTTATCCGAGAGATTTTTTTTTTTTTTTTTTTGGGATTTGCATGACGATTCCATCAAACATTCAACTTTGTTTTATGTTTGTAATGAGCCGTGAACAATCAATCTTGAATCGCATTCAAATTTCTCTTTTTGTAGGAGGATAATCATCATCTTCCCGATTTTCCAATTGTTAGCTCTTTAATGATTTGGGGATTCTTTAGAATTGGAGTTTAAATCCCGATTGTCTATTCACAATCTAGCCTAAACTTTTAACTCAACATAAACCCTAATTCTATCAATTCCATCAATTCGCCCGGTTGTTTCTTATTCAAGGGTGTCATTGGTTTCGGTTGTGATTTAAAACCGGTGTCGAGTAGCGTTTGTAATTGGAATGTCGGATTTGATTACTTAGAACCCTAAACAAAATAAATACTTACGATACTCGAAAGTTGTGAATCGTCTTTCCCTCTTTTCTTCGCCCGCTCTGCGATGAATCTTTCCTTCCAGCCTTTCTCAATCGATGTTTTTGGTTTGTCTCTTTGAGGGTTTGGGTTCGAAGTTTAGGGCTTTGGACTTGTCAATTTGGGGAAGAACTCAACTTTCATGATAAATTGATTAGGAACCTGAATTAGGGCTCAATACAAATTCACCCTCAATTGTTTTTTACGGTCATTTTGGGTTGAATTTGTTTTAGTTTTGGAAGAACGGTCAACTAACGGTAGAATATAGTGATAGTGATTAAAAATTGATAACGTTAGGTACCAATTTAATTAAGTTGGAACATGGGGTACTAAAACTAAAAAGAGGTAACTTGGGTTAAATCTGAAATTATCCCTTAAACAACACAAAGCATGTATTTTTTATTTTTCCAATGTTGATTCAATAATTCTTCTTTTCTTAGGCAAAATGGGTTAGATTGATTTATAGTGATTTCTCCATGTTCACAAGAGACCCAAATTACAACAACGACCCAAATTATGTAAGGTTCCCTCATCACAGAGATTTTCCTTTTACTCACCATTAATTCTTTGTTGCAAAAAGCTAGGTTTCATGTACAGCTGTACTTCATAGAAGTTGTCAAATACTAGAACATCAAAAGATGGATACCATTAATTAATAAGATATATATATTATTTTCTTCCAAAAAGGCAATATTTTGTGAATTATCTAATATTTGATTTTTAAGAAAGATGTGTCCCTCTTAGTCTTCCTCGTTATAGTTGGACGGATATAAAATCACAACCCATAAGGTTATTTGAAAGTTCATCCATGGCCGAATCTCTTTGTATCAAAATCCTGAATCGTGAATTTCAATGTGAGTGCTTTTGTCAACAACTCAACATGATTCGTACACAACCAAACATCAGGCCCCATTATTTCCTTTTCAACCCTTTTCACAGACAAAATTGTACAGTACAGTTCTTACAGCCAATGCGGTTTCTTTTCGTATATTTTGGGCTTAGTATAGTTTGGTGGACAAAATTTCAAATAATCGAGTCAATGGGCTGATTTATGAGGTTTTGGAGTTGGAGGGTAAATATGAAATTTTTGGTAAATGATGGATTGTTTAAATCAACGGATTATTTTGAAAGAACTCAAATATGGCTTGAGGTCAAAGCTCAAAAAAATCAAAGGTCAAATAGACTGAATTTGCAAGGCTTGAGAACTTGGGGTAGATTTGAAAAATCTGAAAACTGAGGGTTTAACTCCCAACATTAAATCTGCATATTCTTAAAACTCAAATTGAAACCCCCTCATTTTCTTCTTCCGTCTGCCATCACCTCAATTCTTTTCCGTATTTTTTTCTATTTCTCAATCTCACTTTCTTTCTCTATTTCTACAAATCCTAATTTCATGAATAAATGGAAATTCCCATTAACCCCAAACCGCATCTCCTTGTCTCCATCTCTCTGTCTCCTTTCTTTTTTTCTTTCTCAAAATCAAATCTATTTGGATATGTACAAATAAAATTCTTTTTATCTGATAAAATTTTATAAAACATGAGTACTCCTTTTTGCTAATAATATCATGCAGATTTTCAAATAAAATAAAATACACATATGAACTTTAATAAAGTGAGCTTATTAATATAATAATCGATAGGCTTTACAATAATAAAAGGATATTTTATTTGGACCAAAACTTAAAATCTTAAAGGCCAAAAATCACTATCCCAAAGATCAAATCATTTATGGGGTGTTACAAGCTTTGGAGTTTGTATGTTATTATCTCACTCAATGGCGGATCCAACATTTCAAAAATGGAGGTACGATATAAAAATCGGCAAATAGTTGAGCGCGAGCTAGCTAGCTCGAGCCCGCAGTGCCAAGACAAAAAATCTGGCGGTTTGGCGGCCCAAGATTTCATTAGGGCGCGATTCTTGTGGTTCACCCAACAAGTATAATTTTTGGATGGCGATTCGGTCTTTGTCGGACTTCGGACCATTTGAGTTGGGCCCAAAGAGTCAGTCTTTTCGAACTTCTGAAATCAAGCTCAACCCAACCCCGTATACAGAAGTTGGTGGGATCGGACCAATTTTGGACTCTAACGAAATACAATTAAAAAAATACATAACATTAACAATGAAAATTACAAATGCAATTAGGTCCAACGATATCTTCATTTTTTTTCAATACAATTTACAACATTATCAGAAACTTGTCGAAATTTATTTTTGGGGAGAAGGAAAATATGGAAGCTTGTTGAGCCATAAGTTGGGAAAATATTTTAGTTTTTGACTTTTAAATGATTAAAATGTAATTTTGTGTAAAAATAGAGTACAAATGTATTGTTATTATTTATTTTTTAAATATTATTTTTTTGGATATTTTCAAATTGGGGTACAACTGGTACCCCCTTGTACCAGTGGATCCGCCCCTGATCTCACTAGTATTGCATCACCGGTGGATGCACTGACTGTATATTTAATTACGAAAATGATTTTTAGTGTTTAATGATTTCAAAGTCTTAAATTTCAATAAATAATTACAATATAAAACAAATTAATTTGATCATAAATTATAAAATTAAATAATAGAACAATAAATAATATAAATCATGAGACTAAAATATTAATATTAAAAATATTTACTATAAATGTAGACGTAAACCAAAAATATGAAGCAAATAATAACAAAATTATTTTATTTTCCAATAATTTTAATGAGGTTGTTAGAATTAATAAAAGTACTAAATTCGTTTTATGTTCTACTCCTCAACATTAAATATATTGTATTGAAAGTGGTTTTGTATTCAATAATAAAGTCATTTTCTGTTTTAGTTAGTCAATACAATTATTGAATTGTGGGACATATAATTAAAATAATCCAAAATGAAAATACTGTTAGGATCAATCATCATTCACCATTCCCAGCTGTCTTTTTTGGTGCACCTTAATGCATCATAATATTTCTTGTATTACCGTTGCAATCCATACCACATTGTACCTGCAATCATTGGTGCAATTATCCTTGAATATTGTTTGATTTAGTATAGCCGCTGGATAATTAATCACTACAAGAAAAATGCTCAACAACAACACCCCAAAGACAACGGATTTTAGGTAAATCGTTGTCCTTATAGGTATTAACAACAGATTTTTGTTGAACCGTTGTGAATGAGCGGATTGTTTGTTAACGACAACAGTTCACTCGAGCCTAAGACAATACTTTCTTGAAGCGTTGTCTATTAGCGGTCTTTATTTTTTGACAACAGGTTTTTTGTTCGAAACGTTTTTGTAATCCGTTGTCGATTGGCGCTAATATTTTTCAAAAGACAATATTTATTCATCCTTTTCATCAATTGGTTACAATGTCAGTAATTAAGCCATTTTTTTTCTTAAATACAACAATTTTAACAAAAGTTATAAACCGGAGTCTATAGGCATTTTTCATATCCTTATTTATTATTTATTTTAAATTTTTAATGGTATAACTAGCACTTTTAGTTAGTTTATCAATTTTATTTTAGCAACTTTAAGATAATTCTAAAAGTGTTGAGAGTTTCAATTTTTATTTGGTTATCAATTCTTTATCTTATGATATAACTATCACCTTTAATTAACTATCAATTTTATTTTAACAACTTTAGCATAATCCTAAAAGTGTTGGGAGTTGTATTTTTTTTTATTTATCAAATCTCTATTTTATTTCATTTGAAAAACAATAATCAAATATAACTAGCAACTTTATAGGTTAAAACTTTTGGTTTAGCAACTTAAAAATAAGTCTAAAATTTAACTAGCAATTTTAAAGTTAGAATTTTAGTTTAGCAACAAACATAAATTTAAAAAAAACTAGAAATTTAAGGTTGAGTATTAATTAGCAACTTAATCGAACAACTTAAACACAACATTTGACTTCAAAAAATTAAAATAAACATACGAGAAACAGAGAGAAGGAGAGCTCGCCCATAGTCTTCACTCTCACCAAAGCAAAAACCCAGCAGTTGACTCCCCCACTTTTCCTTCCTCCGTCGCGGGCATCGACTAGCCGCCTTCGCCGGCACCGTCTGGTAGCCGCCCCTCCGTCGGTGCCGTACATCTAGCCTCGCGAGCAGCTGCCCCCGCTGCCGTTGTGGCGGTCGAGCCTTCACAATCAGCTATCGCCGCCGTCGGGTCGCGCGACTCCACAGACCACATCTCGACTCGCCATATTCATCTTAACTCTCATTTTTCCTTCCATTAACCCAGGATTGGTGGTTAAATCCAACAAGTTTTGGCGGATACTAGTTTTTAGGGTTTCGTGGATTTCCTGTTGTGATGCGCAATACTATTCACCATTGTTGTTTTTTCTGTTGTATTTTATTAGTCTTGTTTTTTCTGATTGTATGATGAAGGTAAGTTTGTTTGGACGGGATTCAGGGGAAATGCCGAAGGGAAGAATAAACTTATAGTTTTGTTCAGTGTTCGAGCTAAATGTCTTTAGTTAATTTCCTGCCAATGTGGTAACTTTTTGAGATTTTATGAGTTTAATGTTTAATCTAGCACTTGAATAAAGGTTTAAGCCTGCACTTCTGCATCTTGAAGGAGTGAAAGTTTATGTTTCTGCTTTAGCTCGAGTATTTACAATTCTTTTTCTTCTCATTTTAAAATTTCAGTGATATCTTGCCAGCAGAATATTAGATCACAAAATGAAGTGGGAGGATTCTGCTTCAGAGTATTCAGGTCAGTCTTTTTCCCCATGCTCTATGTTTTCTCCGTTTTTCATAATATAGAGGAGGTGTAAACGAATCGAATAGTGCCAAAACATAATATAGTTCAAATTTGTTTGAATTTTTTTCGAACTTAAGAATGTTTGTTTTTGAATTTTGATCAAGCTTGAACGATCTCTAACGTGAATCGAGCCGGAAACGAATCAAGATCGAGTATTTTGATGCTTTTTGCACATACATTTTCTTTCTTTACTAATCAATCAAACCCGAGTTGAGATTTACATGTCACTATGTTTAACAAATCGAGCTTTTTATATATTAGATTTTGAATCGAGATATCGAGCAATTTGATTTGTTTCTCTATTAAGGAAGTCTTTGGTGTATTCTCCTAAACAGAATGAATTGCTTTTGTTCTTGTCATGATTCATAAAATCCATAACAAAGACTTAGAGCTTCCATTATTTGACTTGTCTACAATCTCAAAAGCTACTAATAGCTTTTCGATCACAAACAAGCTTGGAGAGGGTGGATATGGACCTGTTTATAAGGTAACATTGTACTCGAGCATATTTAGTTTTCTGAAAGTAAATGAAATAAAATAATTAATCAGGCGAACTTAATTACCCTTATACATTTATGAAAAATCTAGAATTGGATATGGATCTGTTTAGAAGGTAACATTGTGCTC